>CM077006.1:93583560-95983560 GCA_039090855.1 Macrothele yani
AATTCTGTAGTGTATTGTATAATACACAACACTTTTGCTTAGAGCCTCTTCATTGCTAGGTAAAAAGTCAGTGGCATATCTAGATTTAAATATCTCAGGAGAGTGGTGTAGAAGCAGGGGAGGGCAGATATTCACAAATACATACAGCTTTGTCTTATTAAAAAATAAATTTAGAAATTAAATCTAGATCAGGGACGAATATTCGGGGTGTGCTAGGTGAGTGGTGCACACCTACAAAGAGCAGTCACAATTTATTTAACCTATATTATCTACATTACATTTTAGGATTTATTTCTAATAAAAAAACTAACCAGAATTTGTCCCAAGGCTTCGAGTGGTGGCTGAAATTAATTCCCCCATACAATGTTTTCATTAAAGAGAAGGTTCGTTTATTAAGCACAATATCACATCTGAACCGAAATCCTCTTCAGGTGTGCAGTTTTCCAACAGGAAATCACAGTTTTCAAGCAACTGTGATACAAGCACTCACTAGATGATGCTGCAGGTAATGTTTATTTCGCTGTGGATATTCATATGGAATTAGACAATAGTCATACATAACACGATATGCAACTTGCTCATTAACCACCTTTGACGAAATGATGATCACTTCTACATTTAAATCAAATTAAAAAATGGTATTTACAAGTTAAAACATATGATAGATTAAAACACTAGATCTTTCAATCACAGTAGTGATCATCAGGTCACCCACATAATGGCATCAAGGTATGTCGACACGCAATATATAGGGATTTTTGATGACCCAAATAATGGGTAGAGCGCATGCTCACGAAAGTTGTTGTGAACACAGAGACAGAGAGACGGGTAACAGTACTGCAAACGAAGAGAGTAAAAATGATGCTACACAAGTAATAATTCAGCTGTAATTATTATTCCCACAATGTTCAAGTAGAGCAGTCCATGTTCGTGGGAGGAAAGAAGGTACGTAGTCATTACAGCAAATACCTCTATAATGGTGAATATAAGCTTTCCGCAAAGAGGGTCATGCTTTTGGTGCTGTGTGTAATGAGAATTTTGCATTCATCCCATAATGGTCTATGTGTGCCACTAGCTACCAATCTGGCTAGGGCTGTCAAATGTGAGCCTGTTCTGACATCGTGCGAGTGTTCAAGCAAACTGGGTTTTGAAATTATGTAGAGTGGAGCCTATGTACACTTGATCTATTTCATAGGGGGTTTAAAGCGCTCACGGGAATAAGGTAGACGCTGTACCTGCGTTTGGTTTCAACGGGATCCCTGTCACGTTTAATTAGAGTGTACAAATTGCGTGTTTGTAAACCAAAGTTTATATTAAACTTGGCACATGCCTGTTTTAGAATGCTGGTGCAGCCAGGAAAATAGCTCATGGATCCTACATACCTGGCAAGGGTGCAAGTTTTTTCTAATGTGGTAAACACAAGTCGTCCATGCCTGCGGAGAATGGTGTGTACCAGATCTTTCGGGTACCTGAATTCGCTAGCAATGACAAGAATTCGTTTAAGTTCAATGCGCCGTAGGCATACCGATGACAAATGCATAAATGCCTGTTGTACCAGGTAGCGCACGGAAGCCAGCTTAACAGATAAAGGCTGCACTGAGTTGTATGGGGCTATAATAGGGTGGGATGTGGGTTTACGGTACACCAAGTATTTTAAAGCGAAATTTTGGGGGTTCCGTTCTACGAGCAAGTCTAAGAACGGGAGTTAAGTTATTTTCTAATTCCAAAGTGAGGTTTATGGAGAGATATTTGGAGTTTAACTAACTGAGAAAATGCAGCAGGTCGGAATGCGAATGTGGCCAAAAGACAAGAACGTCATCCACATAGCGGGTGTAGAGGAGGGGTTTGAGCGTACATACGCCAAGTACCTCCGAGAGGTGTGAGCCCATAGTGGCGCCTTCTTTCTGCTGGAAAATAACATCGTTGAATTTAAAATAAGACCTGGATGCAATGAGCTTTAAAGCTGAAAGGACAGCCTCTATTTCCAAAGGTGGGAGAGGTGGATTATGAGTATATAATTTTTGACAAATGATGTGTGCCTCTTGAAGGGGGATACTGGGGTATAGCGACACAACATCCAAGGATGCCATTATAAACGGCTTGCCTTGCGAACTGAAGGATTTTATAAGATTAATATCTTGTAGAGGGCTGTTAATTGAAAACTGAGAATGATTTAGGATGGGGAGAGAAATTTTGCAAGGGCTTTTTCAAGTGGGTGGATAGGAGACGCATACGAAGAAACTAAGGGGCAGAGGGAGTGAGAACTTCATCCAGCAGTAAGTGGATTCAAACATATCTGATCTCTCAGGGGTTTGCTAGCCAAATAGAGCACTGCTTGCAACCCCATGAAGCAATGCAATTTAACATTGTGATATGAGTTGCTGTTGTATTATGCTTTTGGATAACAAAACTCAATTTGTTCTAAGGCTTCACGTAGTGGCTAAAATTAATTTCATTATACAATGCGTTTTCTTAAAGTGGAGAAGGTTTGCTGCTTCATTGAGTAAACAAAACAGTTTTGTACTATTTACATCCGCAGGTGTGCTGTTTGGCTAGTGAACACCTGAGGCATTTAAATCTATGATACAAAGTTCTCCAGATGATGTTGCAGTTCATGTTTTTATTTCCAGAGGCTATACTTCCAGGGTGTTTGCACCGAAAAAAAGTAATATAGGTCATAAGTTTGCACTTGGAATTGCGTGGAGTCAAATACAATTCAACGTTGTACCACGAATTGCAGTTCTGTCTTTAAATCACTGGGCAAATCTATGCATTTATGAGCACAGATTTAAAAACAAAATTTGAAGTTTTGTTATCCATATGGGATGGGATGACAAAAAATATTTTTATTCAATGACCACTAAATAAAAAATGCTTTTGTACGTTCAAAATCAATGAGTGAATTTTTCAGCTCAGCTTACATAGTAAAATTTTTACCAAGAAATCTGGTAAAATTTTAGAAGAAAAAAACTTTGTGAGACCTTCATCCAGCAGTAAGTTTATAATGGTTAATATACATATAATTTTTGCCTACTACATACCTCGGCAAAACACTTCATGATACTGGCAACAAAGTTGAATTCTTAAATCTCATGATAGTCGCACACATATACTTGGGAAAATCTTACTTTTGGTCAAAAGAGTGCAATAGATTTTGTTGTCTATGATCAGAGTCTGAAACAGTTATTGACACTCGTGTGACTAGAGGTGCAGATGTTGGCTCTGATCATTTGTTGGTAGTGTCACTAGTAAAACTGAATGTTTGTTGGAGGAAAAGGAACAGGAAGAGCCCCAGGATGGAAAGAATAAAGGTTGAAAGGCTCCCTGAAATAATCAGCGTTATTCTGACTTACTCTGAGAATGACTGAAGGAGCTGTAGTCTTGCAAGAGGGATGCAGAAAAGAAGTGGGAATATTTGAGGTACTGTGTTGTTGCTGCTGCTGAAGAGGTCTGTGGCACCACAATAGTGGTGATGCTTGGTGAAATAGTGAGATTGAAGAGGCAGTAAAGAAAAAGAAGGAAGCCTCTTTGGGGATGTTGCAAGGTAGTCTCTGTGAATGAATATCGCTGTAAGAAACGTGAAGCTGCTTCGCCACAGTAAGGCAAAAGATAGGAAGGAGAAAGTGGAAAGGGATGAACTGGCTTTTTGGAAACATAGAAAGTCCTTCTGGAAGTACACGAGACTCAGGAAAAATAGGGGAAACAAAGTTGTAAGTTGTGTGAAGAATGAGATTGGGGAAATGATATGGGAGCCCAATGAGTTAAGTGACAGATGAGGTGCAAATACTTCTGTTAGTAATTAGATCAGGAGAGCAAAAATGATTCTGAATCAGATGCAGATGATGTCACAATGAGGGATGAAAGCACAGGAGGGATCTCAAGAGAAGAAGTGTGTAAAGCTCTAAAATCTCTTCAGAATGGTAAGGCTCCGGGAGTTGATGGCATAACTGCAGAGATGTTGAAATATGGTGGTGACTCTATAATTGACTGGTTAACTGAAATTTGCCAGTTGTGCTGGGAGTTAGGAATGGTCCCTCGGCAATTGGAAGGATGCCATTATTGTTCCATTGTATAAGGGAACAGTGATCAGACTGAATGCAAGAACTATCTTGAAATTAGCCTACCAGGTGTGCCAGGGAAAGTGTTTGGCAAGGTAGTTATTGAAAAGTACAGGGTCTTACATCAAAGAAAGTGTGGGATGTTCAGAGTGGTTTCATGCCTGGTACAGGCTGCACTAACCAAATTTTTGCATTATGCCTGATGATTGAAAAGTATCTGGCTTTTTGTAAGGAAGTTTTAGCTGCCTTTATTGATTTAGAGAAAGCTTACAACTGAGTATACAAGACACTTTTGTAGAAGGTATTGAATGAATATGGTGTTACTGGGAATCTACTTCACAGTGTAAAAGCCATGCATGCTCACAGTAGAGGTTGTGTATGAGTGAAGAGTTTCATCAAAATGGTTTTCCTATTGGTGCAGGAGCCAGACAAGGTTGTGCAATATTACCATGGCTATTTAATATATTTATGGATGTGTGCATGCCCAATTCCAAAATACATACTGGTTTATATCTTGCGACATCCGCGTGTGCAGATTTCTGTATGCCGACGACACTGTCCTGTTGGCAGAGAGCAAAAGTGAGTTGCAGAGAACACTGTCTCGGATGTACGAAGTTTGCATGAAATTCAAACTGAGTATAAATAAGGGGGAAACCAAAGTTATGGTTTTTGAAAGAGGAACTGGTAGTACTGAATGTAATATATGTCTAAATGGCAGTGATTGACCAGGTAAGTGAGTTTGTATTTTAATTTAGAAAGCATGTTTGACAGAACAAACTGGATGGTGAAATTAGTAGGTGTGTGAATTATTCATTCAAAGTCATGGCTGCTTTGTGAGGTTTTCACAGGAATGATGAGTTCTCTAGAGAGTCCTGCATGGCTGTGTATGAAAGTAATTGTTCCTAATCTGATGTATGGTAGCAAAACCTAGGTACTGCAGAAGAAACATAGGAGTCGTTTGTGTGCTGGAGAAATTAGTTACTTACGGGGGGGGGGGGGTGCCAAGACACTGAGAAATGAAGATGTGTTGCAGTTGTGCAATGTGAAGCAAAATTTGTTAGCAAGGTTGAGACTAATATACTTTGGCCATGTTGAAACATTGAGTGATGAGATGCTTACTAAGAAAAATCTTTTTAGCTCTAGTGGCAGGAAGGAAAGGTAAATGAAGGCCATGGAAGTCATGAGAGGATTAGATTCAAGAGTCTGCACAAAAAAAAAAAAAAAAAGATTATGAGTATAGAATATCTTGTGTATGGCGTGTGATGGATGTGACTGAAGTCTGAGTTGTAACTGAAGATTGCTGTGAATGGGGAAGTTTGATATAACAAAAGTAAAAATTATCTGGTAGTTTATTTCTTTGTGGAGCTAACCTCTGAATATCAGAACAGCTTAGTGTATGTACTCAAAACATTGCAACCAACCTCCATTGTGGCTATATCCACTAAGGAATGAGACTTGACATTTCTATGCTGGACTTTTACAGCAACTTGCCTTCCATCATGAAGTGTTGCTTGGTGAACTTGAGCAAGAGAAGCAGCTCCCAGCGGCTCACTTTCAAAACTTTTGAAAATAAGGGAAGGCTGCAATGATTAAACACAAGTAGTTAGGTTTAATATTTCATATTCCATTAATACAAATTAAATGGACAATTTTTAGGGCCATTACAAAGTGAACTATAGTAAAAAAGGTATTGAAGAATTCTTTTTGCTTTAACTTTTGAATGGAAACAAGTTCTGATTAAAAGACAAATGCACCACAGAATACTTAAATTATATTCTGCATAACTCATAAATGCCATAATTTCAATTGTATAATCCACAGATCTGTTAAAAAGAGTAATTTTTATTCTGTGGATAACACCATTTCAAAACATGAAGTTAGAGGTATTTTTATATTAATAAAAATCTTGAAGTTGTCAGGAGAGGTAAATTTGCAAAACACCAAAAAATGTGTTAACAGTAAAACAATGCAATATGGAGGTCTGGAAAAGTTTGGACATTTGTTTTTTTTTTTACTTGCAAGTATTTTGGCATAAAATAGGATGCAACAAATGTGGAATTATTTCCACTTTTAGATAATCACATTCTGTGGGAAGCACATTTGTGGGTGTGTACTACACGTTTAACTACACCGCTACGGTAATTGTGAAAAAGAAAGATTTCACCCTTACTTCATGAGGGTAACAACAGCATTTGGAAATTTTTTTTTTAATAAGAAAGTTTTTTCCTATTTCTTTGGATGGCTGGGAAAAGCATATGTTATACAAGGAGTGCAAGATCAAAGCTAAGTTTTAGAGGACAGATTTAAGTATCACTGTTGGAAGATGCACTGTATTTTTCTTCATATAATCTGCAGACTGAAATTCAAGAAAAAATTCCTTCATATAATCCATGGTGGTATAATCTGTAGACCACAAAATTCAGAAAAAACCTGCCATATAATCTCCACCTGCAATGCTGATTTTGAACTATAATTTCTTACAAAAAAAAAAGGTCGCAATTCATGAATAACGAAGTAGTCCAAAGAAATAGGAAGAGACTTCTCACACCAATATTATTTCACTTTATTGCTAAAGGCTCTACTAAACTGATCTTTCACTTTGGGAAACAGATTAATACCACACTCAGACAGATTTAAGGCTATATGAAACGTATATGATCAGAATTAGATCCAACCTTTTGTACTACTTCTCATACACTACACAGCAGGCTTTCTGAGACAAACCTTAGCTGTTAGAATTTCAGTTAACACACTGAACTATAATGTCTAGAACATCCACAATGCAAATATTTCTCAGTTTCCTGTTGAAGGATGGAACTTAACATTTCCGGATGCTATGTCTGTTTCATCTACAAGCACGTTCTCCGAGAGGTCATGGTAGTAAGCTGTTGGTTCAAAACAACAGGAGAGAAATTTCTCTCCTAGTGATGAGTTGTTGAAAAATGTAGAACCTTTAAGTGTCCATGAGCTTGCACAGCATTTTGTACAAAGAAAATTTATCCTTGCCTTTGTGTTGCACAGGTTTTGAAGATTATCAGCAATCATTTGATCTTGATTGGTAATATCCATGCATGCAAATTGTATGCTGATTACAGTCCTGTTGGCAGAGAATAAAACTGAGTTGCACAGTATGTTGGCCTGGACATATGAAGTTTGTATGAAATTCAAACTGAGTATAAATAAGGGAAAAAACCAAGTTATGGTTTTTGAGTGAGGAACTGTGAGTACTGAATGCAGTAATCTAAATGACAGATTGACCAGGTGATTGAGTTTGTATAAGAAGGCAATTCCATTGCCCATCACTGTACCTTAAAATACAACTTTGGTTTGACTTACTGATACTTAAATAGTAAATATACTGAAATACTGCTGGAAAGATTTATTTCCAATGAATTATGACAATCCCATGTTGTCACATTAAGTAACTGGCATAATTTACCACTGTTTGAAAACAAAAATGGTGCACTTGTGTGTTCAGGTTCCTAAACTTAGTTTGCAAGAATATATACTGTGGAATTAATTTTTTTACGGGTCTTGTAGAGGTTATTCAAAAAAGTTATTTGTCAAATTTTTGAACTAAAGCCTAGTTCATCATCAGGACTATGTCACTGGAGTAGTTGCTGCCACTCAGTTGGAAGAGTCCAATCGCAATTATCGTTAATTGTGGTACTTCTGCTTGCTATTTTGATCCCTTCTCCTAGTTTCCTCTTTACTAAGTTTGACTGGTGGGTAATTATTTTCACTGAGTCCCAATTTATGGAGTGTCCACTTGCTTGTATATGTCTGTCTAGCCCTGTTCTGTTACTAATGTTCCTAATAGCTGCTTGGTGTTCTTTCATTCAGACTTGAATACTTCTCCCTGTTTCTCCTATATAGCAGAGTCCTCAGTTACAGTCAATGCAATATATTACTCCTCCTTGCAATTGGATGTCCACTTTCTGCTTTAAAGCTGGCAGGAATTCCTTTAATTTGTTATTTAGATCTGGAGCAAGCCTGATATTATATTTTGCTCCAATCCTCTTCAGTTTTTCAAAAAGTCCCTTGTGGTACGTAATTTTGCTGGTGAATTTCAAGTTGTTTATTTCCTGCTTTTTTTGGCACTTGTCTAAATATTTTCTCAGCATATGGGGAGGGGTAATTGCTTTCTGCCAATATTTCTTTTAATTCTTCTTTGTGAAGATCTTTGTGAGTAGCTGAAGAGACCAGGAATTCATTTTTTTTTCCAAAAAATTGCCTCGCCGTATTCAATTTAATATAATCAGGGTGGAATGAGCAGAAGTCTAACATCTTCCCTGTGTTGATGGGTTTTCAAAAAAGCTGAGTGAATATTTTTTGCTCTTGAGGTAAAGGTTAAATCAAGGAAATTGATGCTATGGTTTTTTTCAAGGTAGTTTCTACCAGCTGTAAAGCAGAAAGAAGTGAACATCCAATTGCAAGAAGGAGTAATATATTGCATCAACTAACTGCGGACTGCTATATAGGAAAAACAGGGAGAAGTATTATAGTCCAAAGGAAAGAACACCAAACAGCTATTAGGAACATTAGTAACAGAACAGGGCTAGACAGACATACAAGCAAGTGGACACTCCATAAATTGGGACTCAGTAAAAATAATTGCCCACCAGTCAAACTTAGTAAAGAAGAAACTAGAAGGGATCGAAATAGCAAGTACCACCACAATTAATGATAATTGCGGTTGGACTCTTCCAACTGAGTGGCAGCAACTACTCCAGTGAAGTAATCCTGATGACGAACTAGGCTTTAGTTCGAAAATTTTACAACCATCTTTTTTTATTAATAACCTCTATAAGACCCGTAAAAAAGTTATTCCACAATACACTATGAAAAAAGTTATTCCACAATACACTATGAAAAAAGTTAATCCACAATACACTATGAATTTTGGTTATATGTTTATTTGTTAGATGTACAGTATGAACCTTACTCCTGAAGACAGCTTTAGGGTTTCAAAATACAGAGTGCACACAGTATTTTAACATAGAAAACACATTCACACACAAGTAAAAATTTATTCTGTCTATTCTACTGAATCTGACATTACACATGCTGATAATGAGGAACAGTACACCAATTATGTACGAAATAGTAACACTATACTAGTGATCCAATTTATTGGCATAGGAAATATACACATAAGCATTTCCAAGCTTTCTAACTTCCTTGAAAAAGCCATCTGGTTGATGTGCAAAAGCTTGGAAGCACTTATGTTTATATTTCCTACACCAATAAATTGGATCACTAGTATTGTGTTACTATGCTTCTATGCACAATAAATTTAGTAATTCAAATGAGATCAATTCACTTTGGCAGCATCAAAAGGATAACACTACTTCAGCTAAGAACTTCAAGTTATTAGGAGCAAGACTTTACATTACTATAAACTAAATCAAAACACTACTTAATGCTCAAAATTACTTCAAAGTTTATATTAAAAAAGAACAAAAATTAGTAGAACCAGTACCTCATTTCCAAGGTCTTTCTTTAGCACATGTAGGACATCCTCTAAAGAAGCTTTAGGTGCTTTATTATGAAGGACTTTTAAGGTAGATACATATTCATATGGCAGGAGATAATTCAAAGCTCCAATATGCTGTCCAACTTTAATAAAAACACCCCCATTTTTACAACACAAATCCAGTAGTTTTTCAGCTGAACGATAATGTACCTATCAAGCAAATGACAGTGCAAAAAAAATGTCAGCAACACAAATAGCAAGATTTTTTTTTTTTAATTATTGGTTTTGAAGACACTTTTACAGCACAAAATGTCAAGTCAACAATGAGAAATTTTATATTTAAAGCAGTTTTGGAGTTCAAGTTATTAGGATTAAGACTCATTTAGCTAGTATATGTTGTGCATATATAAAATTATTTTAGTGTCTATTTCTGCCTTGATGCAATATTCTTTTTCTCAGCATTGATGTTTGACCGAGCAGCTGATATATTTCGTTTAATACTTAAAATTAGCAAGGGAACTTCTGCATCTGACTTTCTTGAAGAACTGCCATTCATTAGATGTCATACTTAAATACCTGATCATCTGAACTACCCCAAAGACAAGGGACTACATAATATTGCAGACAGCAGGAAAAAAAAAAGCATCTAATACAAGAAATAAATGCAAAGTATGGATATATTAATTATCTACAGCGAGCAGCATACATGTCTTATTTGCAATATGTAAAAACCATCCATCCGACCATTGTGGACAAACAGATGAAAGCCATGGCTGTCATAATCGAAAGTATTATCAATAGCAAGAGCCAACCCCATATTTGTTAACTATGAGGACTGATGGACCAAGAAGTACGAACCAGAACTACAACTTCCACCACAGTAAGAACCAAACAAGCTTTTTCACAAGAGACATTTTTAAATCTTAGTGACATTAATCTTACAGACATTCAAAAAACTGCTTTGGCCTATCCAAAAAAATTACTGATACCCAACCATATCATTCCACAAGTGGAGGATGTTCAGTTAAAACTTCTGGAGTCTGAAAGGGAATACACACGCCAAAAAATTTCTAGAATTTTCACTGACCAGCATACTAGACCCCCCCCCCCATGACCCTTTTATTGAAGAAAAAAACCCTCAACTAAAGCAATTTCACAGGAACCCTGATATAGTTATATTACAGGGGTACAAAACTTCTCAACTAGTTCTAATGAATAAACCTGAATATAGCAAAAAAATGTTGCAGGCTATAGAAGTAATTCCCCACAAAGTCCTGCCAAGGGACCCCACTCAAGCTACGATAGTTGCACAAGGGCTTTGAAGAAAATTAGTTTCCCCGATATTATCCAGCAGGCTTTCCATACACCACCGGAACCCACTGTTCCTACTATCTTCGGCAAACTGAAATTACATAAGCAGGGAAATCCAGTTAGACCCTGGTCTCCAGTCAATCTAACCCTATTAGACCACTTGAGACTAAATTAACGAAATACCTTTCCCGTTTTGTGCAAGATGCTATTTATGCAGTTAGAAATACCACCCAAGTAATTAATCAGTTAAAATAATTATCCAACCTTGGTAACATCCCTTTTAAACTAGTATTTCTGGATATCAATTTATTTCCAAATATACCTATAGATGAAACCCATGGTATTATTGAATCAAAACTTGCGAGTTCAGGGTGCACACGAAGTGAGATTACTGATATAACAAACGATTTAAGACTAATCAGAAAACAGTTATTTCCAATTTCAGGATGTTTACTACCAGCAAACAGACTGGGCAACCATGGGATCACCCCTATCAGCACTACTTGCCGAGTTGTTACAATAACTGGAAGAAAATTTCTTAAAAAGTGCTCCAATTAAGCCACTGCATTACTGTTATGTTGACATCTGAATTATTTGGCCACAGTTTCTGAACTTATGGCTTTCATCGATTATTTTTGTCGTTTCTCCCTCAATCAACTTCACATACGAAATAGACAAAACCATAAATTACCATATTTGGATATTCTAATCACTCATTTATCTAATGATGAACATCTATTATCCTTCAGTGTTTATCGGAAACCATCCAGCAACCCACAGATGATTCCGTTTGCATCAGCTCACCCAATTAGTCATAAATTAGCTTCTATCAGATTTCAAATTCGACGAACTAACCCTCACTCATCTGATCGAAGACTTGCCTTCAAGAAATTGAATATGTTTATAATATTTCTGCTGATAATGGATACCTAACATACCTCATTAACAAGATGCATTCACAGGTTAAACTTTTGCAATAACATTGCAACATGAATATCCTAAGAAACAATGTATCTTCACTTAACTATTATGCAGCCATTAGTCTCTTTGGGAAATATTTGTAATCTTTTTCATATAGGATTTGGACTGCGTACTACTAGTTTTTTTACATTAATCAGGAAGGATAAAGAAAACCCCTCAGAAACAGAAATGGGGTATATATTATTTTCCACTTCTTTATAATACTGGCCATTTTTCCTCAAGCTACGGAGTATCTACAGTTAGAAATCTGAAGTTCAGTCTACGGGAGCACAAATATAACATACAGACTGCACAACAAAATACTGCTTTATGGCGTAATGCCTATAATAGAACTCATTCCAGATTGGGACAACGCCAAAAATTATTGCAACCCCAAGGTCTAAATCACCAATTCTTATGACAGAAAGCATCTTAGTATTGAAACACCGAGACAACTGTAGCAATGACTATTTACCTTATGACATACCTTCTACCTGGAAAAAATTATGAAGTTATATATTGTACCATGATTACCACTGTCTAAGTCACTTGGTCACGTAATTAACATTTTTCCCCACGTAACCTGTTCTTGCATATATACCGTGCCTGCCTTTACATCTTTGTACTACATCCGATGGACTCAAGTAGTCCGAAAGTACTTATCTCATGTATATAGCATTTTAATTAAAGTATTTGAGCCATTATGTGTCTCATGTACATTTCATGGAACGTGCAAAGACTTATATTTAGCTAGTTGGAGCAATTTGATACAGAGGTTGTTTCTATCATTTCACGACATCTTAATATTTGTAAAACTGCTGTTAGCCATAAGTTTTTCAGTTAATGGGTTAGCTATGCAACATTTTAAATTTTCTCCCCCTTTTTGCAGTCCCGTGTTTCTACATATGCAAAAAAATAAATTACCATAATACACTTAACAAACCTGCCACTACAACATGGTCAGCCAGAACGCCCTGTGAATTATAAATAGCTCTGAAACATACCTGCTCTGCTGTATAGCAGAGCTGTAACTGATGGGTCAACAGCAATCTCAGCTAGTTTAAGTCTTTTGTAAACAGTGCAGTGAAGATTGGGTTCTCTTTTTGCAACTGCAGAACATCAGGTTTTAGAGAATAAGGCCATTGTACATGTGCACCAAAAATACATGACAACCAGCAGATTGCTAGGGAAAATGTGGTAAATTGGCTGCCAATGTTAGAGGAGGTGCGTGTAACAGCAGGCCTCATATTGTAACATCAGAACAGAGAAGCATAGAGAGGAAATGTCTGCATACAATAATGCAGTACCCACAAAGTTCTGTGCAAAGATCATTCAATGTAGAATGGCATGACTGCACTATTGCAGCTGACACCCACATCATACACCCTTGTAACAGTAAATCACCAGGCTATAATGATAGTGTGGGCATAGGAAAATCGCAACTGAACTGTGAAAGACTGGAAATTTATAGCTTGGTCCAAGAAACAGAAGTTCCAATAAAACATGCAGATGAAATGGTGCATGTGTGGCATAGATCACATATGGCCATGAACCCCAACTATTAAGTCAGGGTGTTCAAGCTGATGGGGAAAGTGCCAAATTCAGCAGCATGTTTATGCACAGTCCACTTACACCCCTTAATTGCCATTCATTTCCCACATCAGGAAGTCTTGCAACAATACAAAGCTCATGTCACAATTTGGTGGACTGTTTAGAAGAGTATTTCACAGTGAGTTTGAAACTCTTGAATGGCTTTCTCACTCACCAGATATGAACCCAATTGAACAACTGTGGAATGAAGTCAAGTGATGCATTAAAGCCCACCACCGGCAACTCAGTTCTTTACAAATCACTCTTAAAATCTTACGACACAATACTACATCTACATTTCCAATACCAGCATAGAGCCCATGCCACAATTTTTTATATTGCCATGAGGGGCAGAAGTTAGGCCCATACATTAGGTGAGTGAATGTAATAAATCATCTTTGCAGTGCATACCAAATAAAGTATACTTGCTTTTCTTTGTTCACAATCTGATTTCAGAGTAATTTGTTTATCACAAGAACACATGACCAAAACTTTCTAGTTCACATAGTTTTCCCAGTTAGACAGCAGCAGATTTTGTGTATTAATCACACCCATTTCTTAGACTGGAAAATTCTAGACCAAATAATCATTATGTTCCTTTAGCATACAAATTATTTTTTTTATGAACATAATGAAATCTTTACTTATCAGAGATCAAGCTTGATGGATACCAAACCAACTGTCACTTTATACTGACCTTTACTCATATAATGCTTTAATATTTCATAATAGTTATTGTAAATTTAAATCTCAGTACTTCCCCATATATGCAATATTTTGCAAGCAATTTTATTAATAGTTTCACATTGCAACTCCTACCTCAAAAAAAAAAAATCAATGATGCTATCTGCTTAAACAATTATATTCAGTAATACTGAATCACTAGTCAAAGTGGCACAGTTTAGCTTCATGCAATTGTACTTTGGGGGAGGGTCAACTCATTGAATAAAAGTGACAAATTGACATTACTCAATGCTCCTGCAATTAAATTCCTACAGCATAATACAATATCAAATTATATCTTTAACACTCAAAACAAAGTTACAGTGCAAGCATTACAGAAAATTACAACTGACACTTGTCACACCTGAGTTTACAAAATTTGTTACTGAAAAAATTCACTTAAAAGTTTACCAGTGGCCCCCTATATTCCTACAGGGAACATTTGACACAGAAAAACCAACTCAGTCAAAAAAAAAAAAATATGCAGAACAAGCAAAATGTTTAACAATATATACTTTGATAGCAAATGTGTAGTATTCCTTGTTCATACATTTGAGTATTTGAAACACAAGGAAGAAGCTCAAGCCAAGATATCTTCTATGCTATGTTTTTAATAAATCTGCACTAAGACCTTACAAACATTACACACTGAAGTTTAATAATGGAACAACTTTACTTGCCTAGTCAGCCACTGCACCATGCTGCCAGAAAATAGCAATATTTCTGTGTATTTTACCTTTTACAACTTTTACCTTCAGAGTGTAATGCAGCAACTTTCATTTCAATATTACTTTGTCTTGAAGTCAAGACAGGCATTTAGCTAAGAAAGTGTCCTTTGCACCATTAATCAATCCAAATGTGACGCTATATTTGACTTTACCACCCTCCTTCAGTAACAATTATCTCTAGAAAAATTTTCCAGAAACAACTGTTACTGAAAGATCAATTCAGTTGCATTACATAATAGAATCAAGTTAAAAAAATTCACACAGATACTTCAAAGAAGATATTTTTTAAATGCAAAAAGTGGTCTACGAAGTAAAAATGTAGTTGTGGACTATCTTAGATATGCGATACAGGTCTAAGACTAGAAACTTTAATAGAACATACAGACACTATACAAAATTGCTCCAACATGACAGGTTTTAGATATGCATGTTAGAGAAACTGGTCACAACATAGACCTGGAATTCTCTTAAAGTAATCAGTTTCCAAAGCAACTTAAAAGAAAAAAAGAATAAGAATTGAGAAAAATCAGAATTCCATCAGTGACTGTAGAGGCAAGATTTCGTGAAAAATAACCATAACTGCAACGGTGACAAAAGACTGCCTGATGAAGTTCCCCAAAAATTTGATTTAAAATATTTCCTATATTTTAAATTGCAAATTTAAATTAAAGAAAAACCCATATTAGAAGTTTAATTAAATCCCAACAGAAATGACCATGGAATTTTCTTTTCCACATCCTTAATTGATTGAACCACAAGCCTCTTTTGCAACTGATACAGGAACATGCTTCATGCCTTTCAGCACACTTTTCCCTCGTTGTGACTAGAATTTTCAACATCCACATAAGTAGGAATAACAAACCCAGGTTTATTTCAGTTCAGCATGCTTTTAACATATAGCTATAACCATGATTTATAACTTCCTTACTCACAAAAATCAGGACACTTTCTTTTGTGCAAAAGTAGCTTCACAATGCAAGTCTCATTTCATATTCCAGCATGGGGATGTATACAAAAAAAAGTATTAAACACTACCATAAAGAACTTCACATAAGGAAGGGTAAGTACTTCATATTTTACAATAATAACACTTACTCCTCTACATGCATATTATATACTCAATAGACAAAACATAAGAGATTTACCCAATAGCATGTTGGTCCTATAATACAAAAAAAGCCTGTACATGCTAAGGCATCCACTCCACCACATGCTGCAGGGTTTCCAGGGCTAATGCCAGACATTCCGGTTGCATAATTTTCCTTAACTCTAGCAGAGATGGCAGTCCAGGATCTAATGTTCTGCTCCACAGAATCCCAGAGAGCTTCAGCAGGGTTTACATCTGGAGACCTTGGGCACCATGGGATGGTTCCAAACTCCAATGAGTTTCTCAAGCCATTCCTGTGTGGTTCTGGCCTTGGGCAGCATGTTCTACTGAAATAGACCATTGGGCACAGGATATGCAAAGGCCATGAAAGCATGTAGACGATTGGCCAGCATACGATGGTAGCACAGAGGTTAAGGACCTCCAGACACCAAGGGACTTTATTTGTCCCAAGAGAAGTCTCACCAAACAATCACTGAGCCACCATCACTTTGAGTAGAGCTGATCTGGAATGACAGAGCCACAATCTCTTGCTGTTGACACCACACCTGCACCCTTCTGTCAGCTCAGTACAGCTGAAAAAGATTCATCTGACCACACAACATGGCACCACTCTGAAGAGGTCCATTTTTAATGTTCCTGGCACCAGGTGAGACAATGTCTGACTAGCAGGCAACAGTGGTACACGAGTAGAGCATCTGCTCCTGTAGCCCAGCATAAGCAGTATGTGCCATACCATTCACTTGCTAATGCTGCTTGGGCTTCTAACATTTAATCTGGATGTGATTTGCAACACTAGTGCCAAGCAGTCTGACTGTACAAGCCTGAGTAGTCTAGGTCGACCCCCAGTCATCAGTAGTGAGTGGTCTGCTACCATTTGCTTCCTGGGTACTGGTATCTATGTCCATTGATGGTATAAGTTGCTGTACACCAAGATATAATTGCTCTTCTGAACAGTAGGGTTCTTACCACTTGGGAGAGAATAACCCATCTAAATTGAGCCAACAATGCATCTGTTTACCAATGTCACTCAGATAACTACATTCATATATGTTAGTTGATGGTGAAACACTGCTGGGAAGCCCTCTCCATCTATTTATTGCCTGCATTTGATCTGTTAGTCTGTGTGGCTAATACCCACGTCAACACTGCCCAACACCCCTATCTAATGTTTTTGTCTACTGAGTGCATAACTTCCTTACTCACAAAAATCAGGACACTTCCTTCTTCACAGAAGTAGCTTCTCAACATGAGTCCCAGACTTAGGAATGCATTCCCTCACAATTGAGTCTACAATATCCCCATAAGCTATAAGATCAATGCAAATATTTATCTACTTCCACAGTAACAGCTTAACTCAAAATGTCTTCAACACTATCATAAGGAAAGAAATTAACGTAAAGGGAAAGTACCATATTTTTTGGCATATAATCCACAGACAGAATTCATAACCCAGAACAATGTTTTATAGTAGTACAAAAAGGTAAATTGTCAATATTTTTTCCAAAACTTTTTTTCCATTGTTAAAAACTTGTTGCAAATTGTGAAGAATGCAATCGGCAGTGCAACTTCTGTATATTTATAAGTCATAGACGCACAAATTTTGTTAAAGTGACCCGTTATGTGTAGTATCTGCTCTACGTAATGCAAGTTACGTAATTTTGCATAGCTTCAGACAACCGGAAATTTTAATAAATCCTGCACTAATCCGGTCCTGTCTATGCCAGATTTAAGGTATTACTATACACACTTTCCATTTAATGAGCTTAAGAAAAAATATAAAAATCACTGAAATTTGTTGAAAATTTAAAAAAAGTTACTGTTACAATACTCTGCAACTTTCAAACAGTTGAGATATATATTTTTAATTTCTGTGGCAATTGTGCTGTAACTAAGTAATGCTTCAATTACATCAACAACTGAAACACTGGCTTTCAGACCCTAAATAATTTATGGTGAGGAAGTTCTCCCCTTCAGTCTTGGAACTGTAGCAGAAGTGCCAGAGGCATCTCTTTGAAGTAGAGCAAAATAAACAAGTGGGAGTGGAACCTCAGGAAGAGTTGTTGCAGAGGTCACTGGTCAGAGCCAGCTGAGACATACAGAAGTTTTTGTCAAAGGCAAGGAGGAGATATGTTGATGCAGTGACACTGCACATTATTGAACTAAGTGGCATTCTTAAAGCTTTGACGTGATACAGATTTCCCTCATTATATGGCATGGTATGAAGAACAAAACTACATTTTTTGAAGTTTACGGAGGAGGGGGGGGAGCTCCATATAATCCACACCATTGTATAATCCACAGTAACTAGAATTTAAATTTTAAGAACAGATAATCCACAGATTATGTGCTGGAAAATATGGTACTTTATATTTTACAACAGAACACTTTACATGCACAACATACAAATTCTTTTCTTGAGTCACTCATTCAAATCAAATATTTCATACAAGATAGTCAAACTAATATAAAGTCATTTCAGAAATTGATGGTTCTACATACCTGAGATCTTAGCTCCTTATACTTTTCAGTTGAACTGTCTAATCCACGCAAAGTGAACTTGTAGTCTACAGCAATCTTTCCAACCTACAAAATTAAGTACATAGTGTAGGTATTCATGTTAAAAAAAAAAAATTCAAGAGTTCATGAACAGGGTGCAACTTTTTTCCAGTTCAGAGTTATCACACAAAAGTTCAGACAAATATATTGGTACAAGGTATCAAATGCTATTTCCCCCCTATAAATGATGCCCATGTGTATAAAACAATTTTCATCAGCTATCAAGTGACAAGCAGCCCAGAAAACAAGTTGCATTATCCTGGTAAAGGAATTTAACTTGTAAAACACTTCAAAGCAACTGAAATGCACAAAGTTTAAATTGGAGTTACAATGCACATGTCCCCCAATGCTGAGATTAAGGCATTTGAGACATCTAACAAGACTTCATGTGCCAGAGTGAAACTTAAATACAATATGAAAGGAGAGTATCATACATACCTAATGACAGAGCCCAGCTTTCATCCTTTTCACAGCTGCAACAAATTGTGGCATAGACTAGCAGGTGGTGGAAATGTTTGTAATATGGTATCAAATGATTCCATAAATAACAAGTTTGAAATTAAGCGAATTTGTGGAAGAAATATTCTTTACTTAATACATAGAGAATACTATCAGGATTATTTACCTAGCAATCAAACATGCCTGACTGTCAGTTTTACTGTTCTGTACACAACATCCAGCACAGAAGAAAACTTGGGGAAGGAAGGGGGCGGACCCACAATGGAGCTGGAATTGAAAAAGCATCTCGCGATTTCATGTTGCGTACAGAACAGTAAAAGTGGTGATCAAGAGATATCTGGCTGCTAGGTTAACAATCCTGAAGTTTGGAATGAACTAGCCAGGGGTGGTAACTATGGACACCCGACCTGAAAAAAATTACAAATTGCCAATACTACTTCAATGTTTGTACGAAATGGTTGAGGAGATTGAGTAATCCAACAACAAGAGTGTCAGAAAGTCTTTCACAACATCAGGGCTCATAGATCCTGGCAAGTTGCAAGGTGTGATAAAAAAGTATCCAAACTGGTTACACGAGTTCGGAAAAGTGCAACATAGGCGTAGCCGGGGGAGGGGGTGTTACGGTCTGTACCCCACTTGAGATTAGATTTAGTACGAATTTAAAACGATATGTACATATTGGCAATGAACCAAACCCATACGGACCCCCCACACACACACACACATAAGAGATTTCTGGCTACACCACTGTGCGACATAGCAGGAACTGGTTTAACACAGGTTGACCTTGGAACCTACTATGCACGTGCAGCAAATCCCATTTCCCCTGCTTGTCCGGACTTTTTTTTTTCTTTTTTTTTTTTAATAACCGTAGTACTTTGTTCTTACGAGTGTGAAGTTTATAACGTTTATGTCAAAAAACTGAACGAATTTGTGTCGGATTTTATCTGAAACTTGGCAAAACTTGCAAACACACATACTTAAAGTTACAGAAGTCTATGGGGAGGATAGTATAACTCGTGCTCAAGTTTACAAGTGGTATATATGTTTTAAAAATGATCATGAAAGTATAGAGAGGAATAAATGTTCTAAGGAAGCCCACATTCAGCAAAAGTGAAAACAATGTCGAACTTGGGTGCACAACTATGCAGAAAAATCACCAAATCACTATTTGTGAGTTGCCCAAAGACTAACATTACTTTCAGTTCAGTCTATTCTTACAGATTATTTAAGTATTAAATTAGTCTCAGCCAAATTTATGCCAAAACTGCTCTCAGCTGAGCAAAAACAGGCAGTGTTCAGGTGGCTAGAAACCTGCTTGAGTGCATCAAAAACGACAAAGAAAATTTTAAGAACAGTCGCAACTTGTGATAAAACATAGTTTATGGGTATGACCTCAAAACTGTGGCCCAGTCTTCCCACTGGAAGACCCCTGGAACTTTCCCAGCCTCCAAAAAAAAAACAGTCTCAGCAATGTCAAGACAATGCAGACTGTTTCTTTCAATCATAACAGAATCATATATAAAGAATATGCTCCATCAGACCAGACAATTAACAAGGAGTATTACTATTAAGTTTTGTTGTGTTAGAGGGACAATACATCGTAAAAGGCTGGTATTGCATAAGTGGCAACTCTGGCATGACGAGACATGCACCCAGCAGTTTCTTGCTGAGCACCACATTGCCCAGGTCCAACAGCAACCCTATTCCCTAGATCTCACAAGCTGCAACTTTTCTTTCCAAAAATCAATTGTCACTTGAATGAATGGGAAATAATCAAGATATTGAGGAGATATAACAATGCAATGAAGCAGTTGTTCAATATTTAAAAAAAAAAAAGCTTTGAGCTGTGGAAACAGCACTGGGTTAAGTGCATGGCATCAGAAGAGGAATACTTTGAAAGTAGGCAAGTTTCAAATCTTTATTTTTGAAAAAAAAAAAAAAACTAGCTGGGCAACTTTATTTTAGGGTGCAAAACCCTTGCAAAGTGAGTTTGAGTACTCCCCAATTGGAGCATTCCAAAATTTTCATAGAAGTCTAACTTTGCATAAATGCTGGAAGAGTTGAAAGACAGTAAGTCTTGTTAAGGTAAGTGCTATGGTTTATTCTGAAGATGAATGTCTAGTTTTTTGATGCTCCTACATAATTTCCAAGCAACTGAATCAAAAGTCTGAAAATACATCAAAGACTGCAAGTATACATTCACTGTCTTCTCAAATAGCACTGGCAAAAAGGTCACTCACATAAGAGCACTGGAACACAGCAAACTGTTGTAGCCAGGGCAGTAGTTAAATTTAATGCCACCACTTTTTTTTAATATATCATCATCATCGTCAACCATTATCAATCCACTGCTGGATGAAGGTCTCCAAGTTTCTTCCACAACTGTCTTGTCTTGTGCCAGTCTCCTCCAAGTCACTCCCGCATACTTTTGAATTTCATCCACCCATCTTTCTTGTGGTCTTCTGGGTCTATTCTGTCCCTTGGAATCCAATCTAAAATTTCAGCTGTCCATCCATGATCTGTCCTTCTGGCAGTATGTCCAGCCCATTGCCATTTCAGGGATTTAACTCTGATCATGATGTCTTCCACTCTTGTCATTTTTCTGATCCACGAGCTCTTCTTATCTCTTCTGGTTACACCAAGTATGCACCTCTCCATGCTTCTTTGAGTTGTCTGCAGCCTTTGTATGTCTCTTTTAGTTAAGGTCCACATCTCTGCACCATATGTAAGCACTGGAAGGATCCATTGATCAAACACTTTTCTTTTAAGACATAATGGCATATTGCTCTTGAAAATTATGCTGTTTCTTCCAAAAGCTCTCCAGGCAAGTTTTGTACGCCGATTAATTTCTTCATCAATGTCACCCTCACTTGATATCTGCTGTCCAAGATAAACGTACGTGTCTGTTATCTCCAGCTTTTCTCCATCAATCGATAAATCTTCATTTCATGTAAAAGCATTGAACATCACATTTTGTCTTCTGAAAGTTCATTTTTAATCCCACTTCTTTACTCTTGTCAGCAAGTTCCTGGATCATACTCTGCAGCTCTGATGAGGTAGTTGCAAAAATGACAGTCATCAGCAAAACAAACGTGGATTAGATAATTTCCATTAATCTTCATCCCTTTGTTTTCCCAGTTGAGTGATTGAAAGACATTTTCCAATGTGGCATTAAAGAGCTTCGGAGATATGGTGTTACCTTGTCTCACTCCTTTTTCAATTTTTATGTGTGTTGTATTTTCAAACAGCCGAAACTTTGCACTTGTATTTTCATAGATGTTAATAATATTAATGTACGCATCTTCAATACCGCAGGATTTCAAGGCCATTGTAACTGCCGATGGTTTCACCGAATCAAAGGCTTTTTCATAATCGACAAAAGCCATGCACAATGGAAGTTCATATTCCCTCGCTCTTTCAATTAGTTCTCTCAGTACATGGATATGATCTATTGTGCTGTAGCCACTCCTGAATCCAGCTTGTTCTCTCGGTTGAGCCATGTCCAGTGTCACCTTTAAGCAGTGTGAAAGAACTTTAGTGAAGATTTTATAAACCACCGATAGGTTTGTAGTTCCTGAAATCCTCAATGTCATCTTTTTAATGTAGCAGGGCCATTGTAGCGTTGTTCACAATCCTCAGGAATGTTCCCTTCATTAAGGCATAGAGTGAAAATTTGGGTGAGTACTGTTTCGATTTCTCCACTTGCTTCTTGTATGGTTTCTACAGTAATTCCATCTCCTCCTGGAGCTTTTACCCGCTTCATGCTCTTGATTGCATGTGCAACTTCTGCTGGGAGGACCAGAAGAACTCTGGTACCTTTCATGATGTCTGGAGTATATGTATCATCCCTTTCATATAATTTGGAGTAGAAATCTTTCACTCTTATCAAAATTTCACCTCCATTTCTTGCTACAGAACCATCTTTTATCAGAGTCATAATCTGTTTTCTTCCGTTACTGATATGTCCCTTTGCTATCTTTAGGCTTTGGTTGTTTTCAATTGCTTTCCTCACTTGTTCACAGTTGAATTTCCTTAAGTCTTAATTGATACTTTTTCATACTGTCTTGCATAGCTCTATATATTCCACTTTGGAAGTCACATCTTTAGTTGTCCTCATCTCTCCTTTTTTGCATCAACATTTTGGTTTTTCCTGATAATTTGTTCACATGCAACTTGTTCTTAGACCCAGCTAATTTTGTTGTTTCCATAAGAGCTTTGGTTACTTTTCTGTTGACTTCAGAAATATCCACTTCTTCCAATGTTAGGCCTTCTAAAGCAGAGAATCTGTTCTTCAGTTCCAACTTGAAGATATTATGGTGTTTTTTTAAGGTTGGTTATGTCAATACATTTTGTTTGTCTTATGAGCTTGCCACGTTCGAGTTTAGTGTTGAGGTGAATCTTGCATCTCACCAAATTATGGTCACTACCTGTGTTGAACTTGTTTAGCACACTGCAGTCTTCTATGACAAATTTTTTTGTTACACATAATAAACTCAATTTCACTTGTCATCCCATTTGGATGTCTCCATGTCCATTTCCTGTGTGGCTTTTTCTTGAAAAAGGAGTTAAAGATGAAAAACCCTTTTGCCTCTGCAAACTCTAAGAGAGTATTTCCATGCTGGTTCCTGTTGCCGTGACCGAATTTACCTACTGAAGTTTCATTCTGTTGCCCTATTTTCGCATTGAAATCTCCCATAATTATCTTCAAGTGCTGCTTACCTTTATTATTTAGATGACTAATTTCCTCATAAAATTCTTCAATTTCTTCTTCAGGATGATTTGTTGTGGGTGCATAAGTTTGAATAATCTGAGCCTGATATCTTCCAGAGCTGGATAACAAGTCGTGCAGCTCTGTCAGAGGAACTTTCAACTTCTACAACTTTATCCTTCAGTTGCTTGTTTATTATAAATCCAACACCACTAGTTCTGCCAGTATCAGTCCCACGATAGTAGAAGAGATGTCCACTTTTCAGTTCAATGAGATCTCTTCTCCTTACCTCACTTAGCCCAATGATGTCCCACTTGATCCTTTGTAGTTCCTCTTCCAATTCAAAAAGCCTTGAATCAGAAGATAGGGAGCGTCCATTATACGTAGCCAAGGTCAGCATCAGATGGCAGCCTAGTCCGGTCCTCAGAGGATTCTTAGCACCCTCTGGCTTCATGTCGCACTGGCCGCTGCCTTGGCCAGGTACATTCCAGCTGCTGGAGACTGAGGGCCAAGATTTAAGTTGTGGAATCATTTGGGAGGGGTTTGGCCATAACTCACCTCGCTGGCCAAGCAGGTTGGCGAGTGTAGGATAGCATTTCCTCTAATCCTGATGGTATAGTTATACCGCTATTGACAGTAGTCAGAGCCCCTTTAGTGGGAACAGGATGTACCACGAGAAGGAGGGTTGACATTTGTCAAGGAGAGGCTGCGATGTTACGCATCTCCTGACCTTACATCAGTTTTAAAATATATATAGCGACCACCTAGTATTTTACCACTGCCACCAGTTTTTCCTAGTGTACCAATCTTAGCAGCAAAAATACAGTTGAATACACTATCACAAGCCGTTCTGGACACTAAGACTAAAGTTAGGGCAACATTTAAACAAGTTTAACATCCAAAAAATATAAACTAATAGAAGACTTTCTACACAGCACAAAAGGATTTAATAAAGGATAAATGGCACAAATATTCTCTACTATTACTTGGTAGCTATTATGAATCTGATTTGTCCTTTTGGTGGACATTTAAGTCACTGCAACCAAACTTTTATACCCGATTCTAAGTTTACTATTTTAATCAATAGTTCTGTTCAATTTAACATACAATAGTTCTAAATATACTGATGCAGTTCCTTGCATTTTATCCACTGTAAACTCGAAACAAATAGGCTGTACTTACAAGTTTTCGTTTTGGTAGTTAATCCAATAAGACGACACTTGCACACATTAAGATTTCTCTGTAGGCTGCTGGTAAGGTTTTTAAGCTGGAAAAATTCTCCACACTCAAACAGTGTGGGGGTGTTGAAGGTTGAGTAGCCAACCACCAGCCCCTTTGTTCTCATTTCTCTTTACTTCAGAGGTAAATGGTCAACACTGTAGTAAATCTTAGTTTGGTACTTATCCTCTGGCTCACATGTACCCATTTAGTTCTCTTCGGGGAATTCACCTCGACTTGGGCAGGTACTCAACACACCTGTCCTTGCTTACTGAAGATTAAGACAGAGCAACTTCTTGCCATTGTTTCTAGTTTTGAAGGCAGAATTTCTCATCACATATGCCCTTTTTGTTGGTTACTGTGTTGTGCCTTGTGTGCTACCCAAATAAAGCAGATTGCAGTTCTCAAGGGAGCTACTGATCTTCCCTTCCTAGCTCTTCCTTACAGCAGATCTCAAAACGCGACTGGAGTTTATTTTTTCTTACTTCTCACATCACCGTCTAGTGCCATGATGTTGCGACCAGACCATCCTAACAAGCATTGCCACTCAAAATACACTTTAAAAAAAAATTATGGTTATCTGCTAACTTTTGCTCCCTTTTCCAGTTAAACCCTGCAAGTGGCTTCTAATGCTTCACTTCAAGCAGTCACAAGGTGTTTAGATGTTCCCTATGATCCACATTACAGCAATTTACAACTTAAACGCATTAGCAGATCTGACCACAAACTGCTTAAGGTGCCTTGCTATTTCTCCCTCTTTCTATGAGGAAAACTTCCTCAGCTCTTCATTTTCAACCTAAACAAAGCCTCAAAATTAATTTCATCTGTCTACCACACCTGATTCAAGAGTTGAGGGGAGGGGTTAGATCACAATATACAAACAAAACACTTGCACTGGCCAAGAAGGCACCAATCAACTAGGAAGCCAGTTGATCCCTTCAGTTACATCCTGTAATTTGTTAAAACAGCATCCCCATATAACTTACACTTCATAGAAAAGTCTACAGTTAACTGCAATGTTCTAAAAGTGATAGATGTTTATTTTCTGAAAAGACTAGGCAAAAACTCAAGAACATGGTAAATCTTGTGACCAAAATAACCTCAGACTGTGTGCACAATAGCATAATTATAGCCATCAAGGACTAGAATCACACAATTTCCTCAAAAGACTCCAGCACTGGCCTGAGGACTCACTGTCCAACCCTTCTGCACCACATAATATATCCATATTATGGAACAGCATCAGGTTCCAGAGAATAACAATTTGGCAGCATCACACAACATACGAATGGACACAGTCCCTCACACAATGCCAGCTGCTTCCTCCTCGCAGCTTTACACTTCTCAAGTTGCTTTTGGAAGAGCCTCTCCACATCAGGCATCAACAGAAAGTCAACTTACAGCAATTTTTAAACAATTTTCTTAGGCATGAACACAGGGTCAAATATCTTTATTCCTGAGCAGTGTTGCATACATCATATTATAGCCATTCATTTCAATAACAGCTTTCAAAGCACTCACAATGGAGGCAATACTGAATCTAACAATGTGCTGCCTTTCATGCAGACATTAATTCAGAGAAACTGATCTGGTGTAAACTTCAATTCCTTCATAGACATCAGTTGGGAAACAATATCTCATGAAATACATCACAATTACATTAAAAGCATACAACACAGGTGCCATACAAATTTTGAAGATGACAATCCGATTTTTAGCGTAAATGTGACAAGGATGTTGAGTCAGATAATATCCGAAAATTTTCAAGTTTTTGGATATTATCTGACTCAACATCCTTGTCACATTTACGCCAAAAATCGGATTGTCATCTTCAAAATTTGTATTATATGGCGCAATCCCATATTTCTTTCATGACAGGTGCCATATTTTCTCTGTATCCCACATGTAGCCATCTCTTCAGAAAACTTAAAAATTACATCACACTGGAACAGGAATAGAGCCCACATACCTTGATTTTTGTTTGAGCACGCTAACAATACTATAAAGCACTGGTGTAGCGTATACAAAAAAAAAATTGGGATGAGTGGCACAGTCAAGTTTAAACTGAAGTTATCCTTTGGAGTGGCATTCCTGGAAACAGTTTCTCTGTAAATGTCACTAAATTTGAGTCTTAATTGCAAAACAAATATATTTTTATTTTGCATTAGTCTTCAATCACTGCTGACAGTGAACATTGACAAATAGTCCATTGCATTTTTCACAAGACCCTTAAAGCTTTCTGAAAAATAAAGTCCTTCATTTACTATTTTGTGTGTGTGTGTGTGTGTGTGTGTGTGTGTGTGTACACTGATACATGAAGGTTACAGAATGAGTTCTCTACATTGATAGCATTTTGTTGTGGTTTTAATTCCAGACAAAAAAATCTAAAAAGGATTTGGCTGTGGAGAAAAACTAATCGGACAAAAATAAATCACAGCCAAAGCATAACAGTATATGTGTGTAAAGCTCTTTGTTCTTTGAATTTCATAGTAACTCCATTAAACTTTCCATCTAAAATTTTCTGCATTATAGGCTGTCATATTTAAATTTTTTTAAAATTGAGGGCACATGTTCCCAGTGCTACACCTATACCATCTTGGACAACAAAGTTGCTTATAACTTTGTTGATCTGGATAATGTAACAGTAGCATGGTCAAATGGAAATAAACGCAGTTTCAGTTCCCACTCAGCGGCAAAGCAATTTAAGTTTTCTGATGGGATGACTATGTGGGAAATAGAAAATAGCAATCTGCCAAATAATTAGATCCCTTCAGTTCCTCAGAAATGCTTTGCTTGAGTGTTGAATGGGTAAGTTTTGTCTGAAGGAGTGCATGAACCTCTGCTGTGTTGCCATGCTACAGGGTGTTTTTTTTTTTTTTTAACTATCAAGCAAAATTATATACAGTACATTCCAGTTAATTATGCCATTGGTTGATTGGAGCAGCTGTTTATTTGGGACAATTCTGAAACATCCCAAATTAGTTCTTTGGGTTAAAAATTTGAATAATTGGGGCAGCCACTTAATTGGGCTAGATTGTTCTAGTGCTGATGTTTCCCAATTACCTAGACAAATCACTTGGGCAATCCCTTCATGACACTGATAGAACACCTTACCTAAATTCACATGAAATACATATTTGCTTTTTATATATATATAAACACACACCTTGTAAAACATACCAGCTCTGTATAATATATTTGTACACCAATACTTAAGCTTTAAAAATTGGCACAATTAGAAACCTAAAATCTAGTTAAAACGTATGCATTGTACCCAAAAATTTCTCACCCATATTGTTAAGTCTGTATACAACTTTGAGATTTTGTTTCATAAACAGCTATGTTAAAAATTTTAATTTCACAGATCTACCATATCTGAAGTGTTATCTCTAGTGGGTTCTTAATGGAGTAGTCTTCCACTACAAAGCTCAGATTTATTTTGTAGGTCAAATTAGTTGTTCTACAACTAGAGAAATGAATTTGATGTTATAGTTTTTGGTCAGAAAATTTTTCTGATGACATGTTGCCAAAGCCATAAATGAGCCACAGGGGATATTTAAGCTTTTTATTATTTTTTGCAGAGTTCAAATATTAAAAGAAATTAAGTTTGTTGGGAAGAATTCCATTCACTATAACTTTATTTTATTCAGTCAAATTTTTGTAAAGTGAAAAATTTCATAGAAGGTTAACATTACAAGTCATAATTATGAAGTATGTTCATAAAATAACTAACCATGTGCCACTTTTTTTCCTTGTCCAAACTTAATTCCATTACCAATATTTAAATATTGCCAATTTTTTTATCCTTTCAGTTGTCTAGCTGTAGTTAATTACAAGGTTTGACAAAAATAACTTAAACATTTTAATAAATTGTGATAAGAACAATTGATTTGTAATACCATTACCAAAAAAATGGTCCACTATAGCCTTGGTCACACTAGTAGAAAAATCATACTGAAAATAAATTTTTAAAATTAAAAATAATCTATGTAATAATATTGTTAATTTGTTTGTGTGAATTGCCCTTACCCAATGAAAATTTAAAAATTCAATTTTATTAGTTCCATCTAACATTGTTATGAACAAGTAACATGAACAGAAAGCCACAAAGCTTTTTCTGTGCAAGTCACCTAACTAAGGCCTACAAGATCTCAAATGACGAGCAAGACATGCAATTCTTTAGTTGAACAGAATATACATCAACAAATATGAATGATTAAGCACAGAATAACTCACTGTTACAGCAGCACGTCCAAACCTAAGAAGTCCAATTGAAGAAACTTCAGTTTTATTTTTATGAAGAACACCAAGAGTTACCCCAACAGCGCTTACAGCTACACCAAATCTTAGGAAGCGACGTGTTGACATTTCTCTAACCTAGAAAATAATTTCTGGTTTAGTAAGAAAAATATTTATCACAAATAAATGTGAAAACTAATGGGGATCATACATAGTGGAACCCTGCTTTTATGTTTTGCAAGAGAAAGTAAAATTAATGTATCAGAAAAGACAAAACATGGAACACTTCCATCCCTAAATGGCAGCACATTGTGTTGTAACATGTGGCATAGCTGTGTTATTACAATAGGCACTACATACTAACACTGGAGAGGAAATTTTAAGAGATAGTTTTATGGCCATAACTCAGTCAGATAAAGGCATGAAATGTGCACAAAATCTGTTTTGTCACAATGCATAAAATGCAGAAGGAATCTGTACACAATTTTGAATCAAGACTAATGTTCTTTCCAATTTGTATGCAACTCAGTCAAGTGAAACTCAAGTTTGTTTTTCACCAGTTTTCCTTTAATTTTTCACTCCAGTTTATATAGTTTCTATGCTCTAGTGTACTAGTATTTGTAGTTATTTTTTCCAACATTTCATCTACAGCAGGGGTGGGGGAACCTGTGGCCTTTATGCCATGAAAGTAGCCTTTTGAGTGAATCCAAATTTTTTAGAACAAATCCTTATCTTTTTATTAATGTTTTCGTTAGTCTTATTTGTATTTTCATCTTAGAATGACTATATTTAAAATACCAAAGAGAAAGATTTGACTAAAGAATGCTCTCCAACTAACTGCCACAATTGAAACATTAAATCATAAGGGATATTTTGACACCTATGCTCACGATTTCATTCTATGGCTCCTAAAGAACTATAGGTGGAATTGATTGAGCCGACATTTTAAAGTCCTTATTTGACACTAAGATAAATCCAGTTGAAATATGGAAAAATGCAATAGAATACCCACAACTTTTGCAACATGAATGAAAAATGCTTTCTTGCTTTTCAACCACTTATTGCAGGAAATCTACGTACATTTTCCTACCTAACCCAAATCAAGACTTCTTTAATGTCACAAATGACCGACACCCATTTAGAGAATCAGCTAACACTGCGAGCCTCCATCTCGCAACAAAACATTCAAATACTTTCCAACAAAAAGCAGTCACAACAAAGTCCTTAAAAAGTTAACTTTAGAATTAATTTCTTCATTTTCTGTAGTATATAACAAGATTTTTTTATGAAATAATGAACATTTCAAAGTGTATCTAAAGTTTCTTGAATGCAGTCTTGTTAGATTACAGCTAACTTAATGTGGCCTTCCAACACGAAAACTTGCCCCACCTCTGGTTTAGAGCCACGGGCACGTCTTTTCCATTGTCAGGAAGAAAATAAAAAGCAAGAAGAAACTACGAGATCAGACATTTTAAAACGCAATTGTTAATCAGCAGATGAACAAGGAAACATTTTGTTGAATATTAATATTTAGAAAATAAAGTTACCCTGCGATTTTATAAAAATCTCCAGAGATTCTATTCCTAAACATTTATAAAAAGTGAGAAATTAGCATGGTTACTCTAAGAATGAGAAGTACAAAAAATACATCAAGGTGCTAGAAATTACATGTTTCTGTGTATTTTATTTTTGATAACAGTTTTAAACATTACATCATGAGGACATCAAATATAATATGCAGCTAGCAATTTTATCAAATAAGCAATGCTGAATGTGTGTGTGTGTGTGGGGGGGGGTATTTCATTAATTTCAGAAATAAATATTTGGCCTCAATGTGGAACTTGGTCCATCTTAAAAAGCATACATACCTAAAGGAAAAATGCATTTCTTGCACTTTGTACAGCACAACAGCCTGAATAGCATGGGAAAATATTTTTTTCCCTTTAAAGAAATATTTCAACTCTTACATTTCAAAAATGACAAAACTCATTTAAACAGGACCAAAAATATTGGGCAGGCACTGCCACACAGTAAAATTGAGGGCAAGATTCACCTTGGCCCCACTATTAGTCAGAACCTATGTCTAGAGCAGAGATGGGAAACCTTTTTACACAGCTACAGGTGTGGTAGATAAGTGAATTGTCACACACAAAAATTGAGAAGTGCGTTTTAAATCATTTAAAATAAGTTTATTTGAAACATGTACACTTTAACTGCTCAGTTACAACTGCCTCAGACACAAATGAAAATAGTTCCAATTTAAAATGTAAAACAATTGAATGCAAAATTTGACAATCCTTTGACAACTTGCAGAAATGTTGACTGAAGACTCAAGAAAAGGTACAGCATATTAAACAGTTTATTTTTGTGTTGTAATGAGCACCAAGATTTGCTAAGCTTTTGCACTCCACTGGGAATCTTTTTCAAGGCAATGGTAGACATTTTACTCCACTAGGCTTTTTCAAGGCAATGGTAGACATAAAAAGCCTCTAATGGTACTCACAAATGTCTACTATTGCATTGAAAGAGCCTCCAATGGTAGACATTTGTGTGTTCCATTGGAGGCTTTATATGTCTACCATTGTCTTGAAAAGTCTAAGTGGATTGCAAAAGCTCGATGAATTTTTGTGCTTATGACACCACAAAAAAAAACCAACTGATTTAATATGCTAATGTGTTTAAGTATTCAGTCAGGTATAATTAAAATAATGTTTGCTGCACATCTGAACTCAATACACATCTTAGTTCCGCTTCCAAATCATCCATCTCTTGAACAGAAATTGGGAAGAGGTTAAATACCTTTTTGTGCAGCACAGAAACTTGAAAATTGTACATAAGAAACAGATTTAAAAGCACATCTTTTATTTCAGGTATCCTGTTGATGTGACCATCTTTGAATAAAATTAGTGGTTACTCAAGAAAATTTTTGAAATAAAATCAGATGCAGACAACAAAATTCCAGGACTAAATAACGGAAATATCCATTATCATGTCCATCAACTTGCAAGTAGCACAAGAAATTTATGGAGACAAGGTCAGTGTTGGATAAAGAGAACTGGTTAACCAACATACGATGAATACATCATGTACACGGATCATTTGCTTATAACCAACATCCACACTGGTGCCAGACAGTTACAACTACCACATTCAGCAGTGCACAAAATCTTGCACAAGTATTTAAAACTACATTCATACAAACTCTTGCAGGCACTTCAACAAAATCGCAAACCAAGATGAGAACAGTGCAGTTCACATGCTGGACAAATTTTTGAAGATGCAGACTTCATCACTAAGGCTTGTTTTACAGAAGAGGGAGCCTTTTTAATGGTGTACATGGTCTTTCTAGATTTAGGTGCCTCATATCTAACAGGTAAATGTTGTTACACTTTATATGGCTGCATACATTACACGTTGGCATTCAGCTTTTCTCATTTCATTAACACATTTTTTTTTTTTTTAATGTAGTTTGTCTTCCAATTAATTTTGTGCTGAGAGAGTGGTAAAAACTTAAAGGCACAGTGGGAATTTATGTGGTGTATGTATTAACAGTTACTATTTGTCTCCTTTTGAAAAACAGCTTATAGGAACCCATGTGCATTCCTTTTTACATAACATTAAGCATTGATTTTTCAGCAATAGTTATTGTATTAGTGTTGTGGATTTCTGCCATTCCATTCTGGTTTTGTTAATTTTACTAGTGAATAGTTTCTACAAACCAAAAAATAAGAGGGAGAAAAATACTTAATACAAAACCATATTCTTTGAAATTACTTCAGGATGTTTGAGGAGCAGATTTATCTCAGAGGGCAAAACTTCCAACTAACAAACTTTAGCTTAATGTTTGGCTCCCTTTGTGGATCCACACAAAGACACCTAGGAATTGCTTGGTTCACAAATTTCCACTTTTTCTACTCCTTACCTTTAAGCTCTTTTTCTCCCACTTTAATCATTTAATCTCTTTAGCTGATGCTTGGAGCTTCTCTCTACGGTTTGATAGCCAAACCTTCACCTATTCCTTATCAACATTCAAGAGCGCCGAAATTCCTACCAACAAACTTCTTTCCTTGGACAAGTAGCACTAGAAAAACCACTAATCTCAAAGAATTGAACACTAAGGCAAACCAATGCAGGACCAGATTGAGCTTTTATGCGGCCTGGGGCAAAATTTCACTGTGGGGCCCGGAGCAAACTCATTGTGGGCACTAGAAAGTAAATCTTATGTTTTAATTAAGTCACTACATGAAAAATGTCTAAAGAACACATGAAAACTATGATAAAGATAAATGATTATCTCAAAGAAGTATTTACTTTAAGCCTAAGACAATATGGACTGAAAGTAGAGAGTAAAAAGTGTTAAAATCTATGATTTTCTTTCTAGGGAGAGGGAAGTTGAGGTTTTATTGATACTCCTGTAAAAACTTTCTAAAGTGATGAAGATACCTGCATAGTGATTATTTTTGTGCAAAATATATATATAAGTGAATATACTTAAAAACATGTGCTACGAAGTTGTACAGCTCACCAGGGAACTGCGCATAGCTGCAAGAACCACAATTAGAGTATATAAACAAAATTTTACTCAAAAAGAACTGAAGGAAACCCCCCAAACTCCCCATAAACTAACTAGCATAAACCAAAACACACTTACAAATATACACTCAAAACCAGCCATAATAAAAATACAATGAAAGAAAACGCGTAAGGTCAGAAAGCGGGAGCCACTCGTCAGGGAAATACCCTGGTTCAGGTTTCATGCAGGTGTCACTGAAAAACAATCTCAAAATAAATAAAATAAGGTTCTTAGTTGATAGTGAGTAAAGTTGTTTATATAGAAGGATCCCTTTAAAATAAATTTTTTATAACCAGTTACCAATCCCCCTTTTAAACTTAACATGCAGATATGAAAATTGTGTGTTTTTTTAATTTCTAATGTTCTTTAAAATCTGAATTGGCCTCTATATGCAGCCCAAAAACCAACTTTACCATTGTTCTTTTAATTTCTTTAAATTTAAGTATCTGGTTTGTACACAAACTGTTGAATAGATAAAAGTAGAGGCAACAAAATGACAATTTAATTTCCTATTTCACAAATGCAAGAAATTTTAAGGTTGTTACAATAATCATTTGAAGTCTTCAGATCTCAGTATCTGTATGGTGACAACCGATAGCCTTTTCGAAAATGGGGGAATTAGAAACAAAACTTATCTTTAAGGGCCTTGCTCCCAGAAATTTACAATAAAAAAAATTCTACCGATTTTTTTTACTAAACTGCCTCCTTGAAGGCATGGAGCCCAGGGCTACTGCCCAGGTTGCTCCTATGGTCCAGCTGGCAGCCTTGACCAGTGGCAACACCAGCAGTTCAGAACTGGGTGGACTGAGCGTCTTACGGGGAATGGAAGTTGGGGGGACAGAAATTTTTCTAAAATAGTTTTGAATATGTAGATTTTACCCCACCTGATATACCCAGTACAAAAACAAGGAGTTTTCAGTAACATACTATAGGTAATATTCATTCAACATATGTATTACTGGAAACCATAAATACAAACATAACTTGCTTTTAACAAGTTGCTATTTCCTTGCAATATTAACTTGCGTCATTTTTAAAAAGAAATATTTGCCATCGTAAAGCTGTTTACGATTTTTACATAGTAATGTGACAAGGAATCTTTTTAAACTACAATTGCAAAACTGGCATCTTTCTGCCATGCTTTTAGATGTTCTCAGGGAATCTCCATTTTACAGTACAGTAACACTGAATTTAACATAAAAGAAACCTTTTAGAGCAAAATTTTTATGAATTAGGAAGATTCACACTTTTATCTAAGTTCCATAAAATCTCCCAAATGCACTCAGTGGGTTCTAAACTGCTTAAATTGGGGGAGGGAACTAAAGGGCATGCTCAAAGAAAAGTTTGGTACGCTGAAGCCCAACGTAGCTCACCCGTAGTATTGCCCACGAGACAAACTTACTCTTGCAGAAGGATTTCCACCAAACACTATTTTCCATTGTTTAGATATGCATTTGGTTGAAACCTGCACCACAACAGCTATCTATCAGAAAGATCTTTTTAACAGTGACTTGGCATCCTATATTTACAGTCTAAGTTACAAATCCTAACTTTGTCTTAAAACTAAACCCCACCCCTGCCAATTGTTTAACACACTTTTAAATTTTATTCCCCCCACCAAAACAGTAAGACATTTCTCTCCAGATTTCTAGCATTAATTCCTGTATCCATGTGATAAAGTATGACATTATCACTGCCTTACCATAAAGTAATTTCATTTGGGTTATCCATTGTTTGTACTGTATTTTAATATACACAAGTTAGTTAATAGAAAAATATTTAAGCTCATAATGGAATACCAAAAGTTTTATTTATATATATATATATATATATATATATATATATATATATATACACACAGAGAATAAAAGTATTCATGTCCATTTTCCAAACTGGGACAAACCCCTTCAACAAGCTACAGCTATAGTTCCAATAAACTCATTCAAAACAGTGGCAGAACATAGTCATGTGGTGCCAATGGAGATTCACATGTCCCCCCCCCCCTCTCTTTGACACAGAAGCTGGGGTTTAGGACAAGGATGAATGAACACGATACAGATGATATACAGTTTATATATGTTGAAACTACTGAACATTACAAATTACACTTTAACAGGAATCAGAATAGGGAAGGTTAATCCTTCCCAAAAATTTTTTTTAAGATTTTTAATGTTGAATCCTTATGAAATTCCCCAAGTGGAAATACATTTTTCAATAACAACCTATATGTCTTCAGTAAACCTTCCCTCAAATATTTTTGATGAAACCCATCAAATGATTAATTACAGAAGATATACCAGGTAAACATAGGATACATTTACCACCTCTTCTCCCCCCCCCCCCCAAACCCCTTTCAAAATAACCACACATTCCGATTTTCAACAATCCCTAGAAGTTGTCTGGGACAATGGGCTGCCACAACATATGATTACACCCTATCCACAACCCAGATAATCTACATTTTACATATCCCTGACAAACACTTTCCCCAAATCAGTGTTTAATTACCATTATAAATAATTAAGGCTATTGGGAGTCACCTATTTGAAATTCAGGGGGCCACTGATCCCAGAGAACGGCCAGAACCAGTGCCATTTAACAAACACCAACCATGATACATCTCTGGCCACTAGTCCCCTGGGTCGGTATTGTCATATTTTAAAATGTCTAAATGAACACAATGTTTACACGAACGTAACTACCTACGTCTAACAAACACGATATCCCTATAACGAACTTCACATGGGTTGACTTCTCAGCCAGATTCTAGTGAGGTTGAACTCCCGTCCTAATCACTACGACTCCATATGATTTTGAGAACTAATTAAGACTGATACTAGACACCCATCGGACAGAGTCAGAGCATAGTGCGGATTTATACAAAAGCGGCATTCAAATTCAAAAACACTAAAACTCACCTATCCTCTTCAAACTCGACTAATACAAGTTAAAATTTAACACACTGCTACGCATTCAAATAAAGTTATAACCTTAACAGAAATCGTGTTACAAAAACATGAAAAGAAACAGGTCTGCCATCAGGATAAGCAGAGGAAGCGTAAAGACTGAAGTGGAATTTTAAGGCAGTCAGTCGTCTGCTGCAAACCATGCACGCTACGTAACCATGTGTATATCACAGGTAAATCATTAAATGACTTTCATTCACTGATTTTCAACATCACACCAATATTCTTAATCTGTAAACAAATAAATTCATTAACTTAAGCTTTATTTAATATAAATAACATAACTATGGGGACAACAGCGTCTCATGTATGCAAATTAATATTTGTTGACGACGAGGAATACCACCAGTGGCTATTTACCCCGAAGCAGACTAAAAATTCCCGTGGTTTTGAATATGAGCCTTTCTTCTTTATACGAAAATTTTATAAGAAACAGCGAAAATATTGCTATTGAATTGAACCTGCAAGCAAAATGACTGCGAAAATGGCGGTATCACTATGTCCAAATCAAGGAAACGGAAAGGTAGCTTTTATTTATTTTTTTCGTTTTATGATTCCGCTGTTTCAAGGAGTCAAAACATATCCAGTACAGTAAAACCACGGCATGATTTGCTGCTGAAAACTTTTTTGTTGTTCTTTTGATCTTTACTTTAAAGGTTAACTCAGCCCGCAACTTATTCACTTTTTTTTTTTTTATTACGTGATTAACGACCACCGCCAGCATTTCTGTGGGCTATAGCAGTCACCCATCCCCAATGTAGATGCTGCTTTCAGGCAAGGGAGGGAGCCAGTGCAGTAAGATAAACACAACAGCCATGCCTCACCTGGATTCGAATCCGGATCCATCTTTGACGAATGGTCATAAACTAGCGCTTAGATCGGCGGCCAATGGTCTGACGCGCGAACTTCGGATCAGTCGTTCGAGATGGTCCCGAGCTTGATACCCGGATAACCCTTCCGGGAGAACCAGCAGCCCCAAATCAGGGATAGAAGACTGCTTATAGCCCTTAGATCTACACCTAGCGGTCGTTAACTAAGGTGGCCAGATTTTTGGAGAACGATATTGAGGACAAAATGATACGTTGTCCTCAATTTCAATGCACAATTGAGGACAATTTCGTTTCAAAATGAGGACATGATTGAGGACAATATCTGACACATTATGGAAAAGCCCATGATTACATGATTAACAAAGAATGTTATGAACAGCGATGTATTCAGGAATCTTTTCGGGGGTGCTTAGCCCCCGAAAAGCCATGGAGGCCCCCCCCCTCCCCGTAAATTTTTGGACAATCTCCTCTTACATTTCATCTAATTGTTTTTGTTTATAGCTGAATATTTGGAGAAATTAATTAAAACGAAAAACTTAAAATGAAGGAAAATATTATAATAATAAAAAAAAAACATCCACATGAACTTCAGTCTGAAATTTCTATCATCCTTTCATGAAACCTTAAACAGTCCTCGTTGGAGGAGCAATTTTTCAAACACTGACAGCTCAGACCACCTCCTTGGCTCAGACTACTTCCGCAATAAAACCCCGTAGCCACAGAGTAGAGATGTTTGCACTGCAATACATCATCATATTTTGGAAGCTGTCATTCAGCTTTATTTCAGTCTTCTGCATCCCTAAAGGTGATGCTAGTGCTTCTAATACGACAAAATATATGATAACTAATTTTTACCAATAGCAAATTATGAGAAATTGTTCCCAGAAAAAGTTTTTTTTTCCCAGGCGGCGGGTGATTTACGCTCTGTGACAAAAAATAAAACGAAATAAAATAAAGGCACCTCAAACTGTCATCCACACACACAGACGGTTAGTTAGTTGTTTTTTTTTATTATGTGATAATCTAAATAATCTAATCGGGCTGAAACCAAATGGCAGGGGAATGGTTTACACCATACGCTTTCAGGTAACGTTATAATGATTCCTTAATAATCAGAAACACGCTTGTAGTAAGGCGATGACATTTTTATCACTCCTAATGTTTGGAGTGGGCGATTTTCTCCAGCGCAGCATTATCTTACTAACATCCTCAATATTTTACACCACCCTATGGTGAAATCCGTGTTTCGTTACTGAATTAAAGCAAAGGTATAAAATTTTTACATTTCTAATCATTTGTGTGTCTAAATTTCTTGGAATTCACGTTTGCGATATACGAGCATACGAAAATTTGTATGCTCTACTTAAAATTTTTATATGTGTTGATGTATATACACTGATGGAAAAAAATCCCAACACCACGAAAAAATAGTTGTAGAGGAATGAAATGGCGGCAATATATTTGTATAGGTAACATATTTAATCGATTAAGGTTCCAAGATCACAGCTCATTGTAAGCGCGAGAAGAGCCATTTTAAATGTGAAATGCTGGTACATTAATAACTGGTGTAACCACCAGAATGTTGAATGCAAGCACGCAAACGTTCGTGCATTGTGTCGTACAGGTGCTGGACGTTAGTTTGTGGGATGGAGTTCCATGCCTGTTGCACTTGGTCGGTCAATACAGGGACGGTTAATGCTGGTTGGGGGTGACGCAGGAGTTGTCGTCCAATGATGTCCCATACGTGCTCTATTGGTGAAAGATCTGGTGATCTAGCAGGCCACGGCAACATGTCGACACTCTGTAGAGCATGTTGGGCTACAACAGCGGTATGCGGGCGAGTGTTATCCTGTTGGAAAACACCCCCTGGAATGCTGTTCATGAATGGCAGCACAACAGGTTGAATCACCAGACCAACGTACAACTGTGCCGTCAGGGTGCGTGGGATAGCCACAAGAGTTATCCTGCTGTCATAGGAAATTGCTCCCCAGACCATAACTCCAGGTGTAGGTCCAGTGTGTCTCGGCCGCAGACAGGTTGGTTGCAGGCGCTCACCTGGCCTCCTTCTAACCAACACACGGCCATCACCGGCACCCAGGCAGAACCGGCTTTCATCAGAAAACACAACAGATCTCCACTCCGTCCTCCAATGAGCTCTAGCTTGACACCACTGACGTCGCAAACGGCAGTGGTTTGGAGTAAGTGGAATGCACGCTACAGGGCGTCTGGCTCGGAGCTCTCCTTCAAGTAACCGATTTGTAACAGTTCGTTGTGTCACTGTGGTGGCAACTGCAGCTCGAATTGCTGCCGCAGACGCGGTACGATGCGCCACGGCCATACGCCGTACACGGCGGTCTTCCCTCTCAGTAGTGCCACGTGGACGGCCGGAACCCGGTCTTCTTGAGGCAGTACCTTCCCTTGACCACCGCTGCCAACAATCGTGCACAGTGGCTACATTCCTGCCAAGTCGTTCTGCAATATTGCGGAGAGAAAATCCACCTTCTCGTAGCCCTATTACACGACCTCGTTCAAACTCCGTGAGCCGCCCCGGTGGCGCAGTGGTCTAAGCGATGGCCTCTGATCATTCGTCCGTACGGGGTCCGGGTTCGAATCCCGGTCAGGCATGGATGTTGTGTTTGTCTTACGGCACTGGTTCTCTCCCTTCCCTGGAACCAGTGACCCTAAATTAGGGACGGGCGACTGCTTATAGCCCATTGAGTTGCTCACGGTGGTCGTTAAACCTCCAATCAAAAAAAAAAAAAAAAAAAAAAAAACTCCGTGAGCTGTTGATAATGGCATAATGGCTTCTTCGTCTTTTTAAAGGCATTCTTGACTAACATCAACATCCTACGTCGAATCTGAACGATAACTAACACTCACGAATGTTACAGCGCGTATTCACAGCAAACTTGCTTTGCATGTTCCGAGGGGCGCTACTAGCGCCACCCGCATGCGCCGAGCGCGAAATTTGCATAGACGTCATCTTACAGACGTACTCTCATCGCCTACCAACTGTCGTTTATCTAACACAACCCCTTCTTGGTGTTGGGATGTTTTTTTCCGTCAGTGTGTATATATATAAATTACAAAATTGTCATTATATGTATATAAATCAGTCAACAAGTTTTAGCCCCTCCCCCTCCAATGTTTAATTGCTCCCCCGAAAAAACTCTTTGAATGCCACACTGGTTATGAACTGTACTATAATTATCCACTTTCTTGGGGAAACATGCGATGAAACTGAAGGATGATTTTCATGTAAAATAAGTATAAAATAGCAATGAAATACTTTCATGCTAAATATTACTTCTGATAAATTTGATGTTGCTCATAGGAACAGCACATGCAATCAAAGCTACATTTTCATTTTGTACTGAAATTTCACTGTGATTTTGCACAAGAAAAATTATCTGAAGCCAGAAAATAAGTATACACCGAGAAGACAAAAATCATGGGTAGGTTAATTGTTAAGCGCCGTGATTTTTTTTTTCGCGAATTTTAGGGGGTTTTCTGTAATTTTGCAAATATCAAATATTTCCTCGATTTTCAGATTTTTTCCTACTTTTGCTTAATTTGTATTATAATTTTTAGATTATTTTTTATATTTAAATAAAAATACTGCATTCATTAGAATTTACGTGAAAAATATACAGCAAAGTAATCCTACTCCCAGGGGCGGATTTCCGACTAGGCGCAGTACGCGCGCGCCTAGGGCCCCACAGCTTAGCTTGAGGGGCTCCGAAAACGTATAATTGGATTGTCAGTTTTGTTTCGGTTTTCGTGGACCGAAACAAATCAATCCTTAAAGCGAGTACTTTGTATTGTCAATTGATATTTTACTTTCTCATATTAGTAATGCATATTTTTTTCTTGCTGTCTCTGATACTCCGAATTTCGTAGTTCTTAACGATGTATTTATTTTGAAAGGAACGGTTATATATATGCAAAATAATTTTGTCTTCCTTTTAGTGGTAGGTAAAGGAAGTATTCATGCTTCCCACACTTTTCATTGTTTAAGGGGAATTCTTAACTAGCCTGCTGTGCTATAAATTACTTTCATGCTACTTCCACCCAAGGTAACACATCTGTGTTGGAACCTCCCCCCCCCCTCCCTTCCCCCGAATAGCGATGATGAGTGCTTGTAAAAACTTTCCGGATGGTCGGGGATGTTTCCTGTTAATTGTTTTTCCTTCGTGGTAAGATAATCAAATTCTTCCTCAGCCGTAATCTCTCTAAACCAAAAAAGCTAATATTTAGGCTGAAAAAGTAAAGAAATTCGAGAATATAACACTATCTGTCTTTTTCTTATTTAATACTTTTAAAAGTAATTTATAATGTATCGCAACAACAAGTTCTTATTACTTTCTCCTCTCCTGGTTTAATACAGATAATTATCAAGTATTCTCACCTTTTTTTATTCCTTAAATTGACATAAAATTAACTTTTGAAAGAACAATAAAGAATCCCCTTACTGAAAAACCTATCGTTCCTACTTTTCCATTTATAACGAAGTAAATTTCTCCGTCATTTTTGGTCTACCCCGGGATTCGAACCCGAGGCCGCTTATTCCGGAACAAGTCGCTCTACCAACTGAGCTACGCAGACGATCATTTTGATTCCTATCTGCCTTTATGTCGTATGCGTCCTGCTGGCAGGTACGTCACACATTTTCAAACCAGATCTTGGGCATTTAATTATTATGCTTCTGTTTCTCGGAACTGCAGTGTAGGTATAAAAAAATCTCACGTATCTTTTTGACAGAATAAAAAAATGTAGACCTTCTCAATTTTACGACGAAAATAATAAGAAAAAATGAGGCCGCTTATTCCGGAACAAGTCGCTCTACCAACTGAGCTACGCAGACGATTATTCTGATTCCTATCTGCCTTTATGTCGTATGCGTCCTGCTGGCAGGTACGTCACACATTTTCAAACCAGATCTTGGGCATTTAATTATTATGCTTCTGTTTCTCGGAACTGCAGTGTAGGTATAAAAAAATCTCACGTATCTTTTTGACAGAATAAAAAAATGTAGACCTTCTCAATTTTACGACGAAAATAATAAGAAAAAATGCCTTCAAGAAACTCTTCTTCTCGCTTTCCAGCACTCATCGATAAAATTCTTTCTGTCCAGCTTTCTTGGTCCATGGCATTCGTCTATAATACTACGGACGACTGAACCTCTTCGATTTAGAGAATTGTTCGCCGCAGGAAAACTCCTCCACGAAAAGTCATCCACTTTTTTCAAGTGAAGTACTGCTCACAAATTGCACTTTACACGAAGTTTCTAATGTGGAGGACTTTTCCGGTTGTCAGTTTGTTCAAGCAGTGGCGTATATACAATTTTTCTCGGGGGGAAGGACCGACCGAAAATGGAAGTTTTTGAAATCTACAAGGACAAAGTAAAAGTTAATGAAAATATAGAAGAAAAAATTAAAGCATTATTTTCTATTGCGAGTTGATGCAATTTTGCTAAATTAAAGAATTTTTTCTAATGTAAGTCGCGTTTTAACAAAGAAATGAAAGACTTTCGGCGGGGCAACGCCCCCTATCCTCCCCTAAATACGCCCCTGTCTTCAAGTATTTTATTTTTGCTTGATACCACGCTCGTTGCGTAGTAATTTGTTCATAACGTAAAAAACAAGATAATTTTGCAAAGCTGAAGCAATAGAAAAACTACGTTTTGTAAGTGAAACGCATTCGAATTTTATGACAAGTACGTAACGTACTGATAATTTTAGAGAAATTCCATTTTTAGAACCCTTAGCTTTAAATTTGCCGAGTAGGTAACTTGCAAATAAAAAGCTGCTAAAGTAATAAGTTTTGCCTTACGTATCAAATTCAAAAAGAACTATTGATATAACTCAAATGGTCTCTTCGTAACTTTTATTTTTAGAGATATTTCAAAAGTAATTTTGAAATGTCTCTAAAAACAAAAAGTTCGATACGCACGGACAGACAAAATGATTACACTAGCACTGTTTCTTAGAGAACGTTCTAATAACAGGAAGATAGAATGGTATTTTGAAAAGCGCAAAAACATTTTTCTTGACTTCAATTTTTTATTTTATTTTTGTTAATCTAACGGATAAACATTTCTGAGGCGCTAAAAAGGGGGGAGGGGCCTCTGAACCTCTTAGCGCCTTAGGCCCCAAAAGATCTAAAGTCACTTCTGCCTACTCCAAAGTCCAAACCACAACTTTAAACCTTGAATTGTTGTTACGGAGAAACTCTTACACAATAAGACAAAAGGGTAATTCCAGTTCACGTGCACGCTGCTGAAGAATGCATGAGTGGTATTTCGTGATTTCCAACCCCTGTTACTGTTGAATGACCTTAGCAACTTGCCGCACTAGTAAACGGCAAACCGGATGTCGTCAATTATAGTAGTAGTTTTAACTGGGAAAAGCAGCTCACAAGAAGAGTGTTTGAGTTTCTTAGTTTAGAAATTTTTTGTGCTATCGTGTTACTATTGAGTTTATAAAGTTTCTTGATATTATTTGTTAATTTTGAGAATGAGCCATGTTAGTAAAATTAGTTCATCTGAAAGATGCAAATAATACAGCAAGGCAAGGGCGGCGGAAATTGAAGTTCGTTGACCGGGCCCGAAATTTCGGATCGTTGTGCACCCCTCCCTTCCCTCTTCCCGGAACAAACAGAAGAAAAACAATACCTAATGAGCTTTGTTCGGGATTAAGACCACCTGACCACTTACCTAGAGGAACTTTCTAAAATACATCATAACAATCACACATTTGTTAAATAAAAAAAATAAAAAATAAAAATCTCGGCTGAAATTATTGATCGGGCCCAGGCCCTGGTGGCCCGGGCGGTTCCGCCGCCACTGCAGTAAGGGAACGTTTCATGTGAACAAAAATCTATTGTTCTGTACGTGCTGCAACATAACAGTGACTTTTTCAAGAAAGAACAGTTGTGAAAAGCAGGGCCGGCTGGACCACAGGGGCAACCGGGGCGGTCGCCCCGGGCCGCGCCTTTAGGGGGCCCGCAGTTTAGAAAACAAAACAATTTTTGGTAAAAACGAATTAACTACATTTTTTTTTGTAACTTTTGGGGCGCGAAGCCCTTAAAAATATATTTTTGAAATTTTTTGTTTGTTTCTAATCTCCCCATTTTTGAATACGTTATCCCCGCTGTTCGTCGTACGGACACTGAGATTTGCAGCTTCGAAATGATTTTTGTAACCACCTTAATCTTTTCCGCATTCATGAAATAGCAAATTAAATTTCATCATTTTGTGGTACCCTACTTTTATATATTCAACAATTTGTGTGAAAACCTGATACTTAAATTTAGGGAAATAAAAAGAACAATATCCAAGTTACTTTCGGACTACATACGGAGGCCACTTTTCCAACATTACAAGAAATTGAAAAAAAAAAAAGGCAACTGTCATATATGAACACGTATAAAAGTTTAGAATGTCACTAATTTGTCAGTTACTCCACTGTGCATTAAAAATCAATCACTAAACATGTATCAGGGGAAAAAACTCCTTATACCAATTTATTTTAGAGGGATCCTTATTACATTTCATATACAAAAATATTCGCAATGAGAAAATATTCGCTAAGCAGGTATCTTTTTATCATGTTGTGAATAAACTGTTATAAGAGTCATAATGCAACCTAAACCTCTTCTCCCGGGAAAGAAAATCGTAGATTTTAACACTTTTTACTTTCTGTCTGTCTCTCTCGGTCTTTCTCTCTCCCTCTCTTTTTCTCTTCCCCTCTCTTTCCCTCTCTCTTTTTCTCACTTTCTCTATCTCTCTTTCCTCCTCTCTCTATTTCTCTTTCTCTCTCTGAACTTTCAATGAGTATTATGATCTTTTTCTTAAGCTTAAAGCAAATATTTTTTTGAGATAATCGTTTTGTCTTTACGGCAGTATTCGTGTGTCTTCCTCACGAATGATAATTTTCAGAAACGACTTTATTAAAGTATGAGATTTATTTTTTAGTGCCCACAATGGAATTTCGCCCAGGGCCCCGCAAAAGCTCCATCCGGCCCTGGTGAAAAGCATTTAGCCAGCAAGCTGCATAAAGAAATAAGTGTGTCCGAACAGTAAACCGAAAATAACGCAGAAATGGGTTGATTGATTAATTAATTGAGAAAAGAACTAAACAAAAACAGCGCCTCTCAACTGAACTTTCGAAATTAACTTGTCTTCTGTGCAACTAACATCTCATTTTTCAAACTGGATAACTTTACATTAAAAAATTACTTGGGAAATTCGTTGAAAGATATATATACAGTATCATCATCATCATCATCATTGTTGACAATGATATACAGTATATATCATCATCATCATCATTGTCAACCATTATCAATCCACTGCTGGACGAAGGTCTCCCCAAGTTTCCTCCACAACGGTCTGTCTTGTGCCAGTCTCCTCCATGTCACTCCCGCATATTTACGAATTTCATCCACCCATCTCCCATGTGGTCTTTTTCTGGGTCTTTTCCTGTCCCTTGGAATCCAATCTAAAATTTCGGCTGTCCATCTATGGTCTGTCCTTCTGGCAGTATGTCCAGCCCATTGCCATTTCAGGGATTTAACTCTGATCATGATGTCTTCCACTCTCGTCATTTTTCGGATCCACGTGTTCCTCTTCTTATCTCTCCTGGTTATACCAAGCATGCACCTGTCCATGCTTCTTTGAGTTGTCTGCAGCCTTTGTATGTCTCTTTTAGTTAAGGTCCACGTCTCTGCACCATACGTAAGCACTGGAAGGATGCATTGATCAAACACTTTTCTTTTAAGACATAATGGCATATTGCTCTTTAAAATTATGCTGTTTCTTCCAAAAGCTCTCCAGGCAAGTTTTGTACGCCGATTAATTTCTTCATCAATGTGACCCTCACTTGATATCTGCTGTCCAAGATAAACATACGTATCTGTTATCTCCAGTTTTTTTTCCATCAATCGATAAATCTTCATTTCTTGTAAAAGCATTGAACATCACTTTTGTCTTCTGAAAGTTCATTTTTAATCCCACTTCTTTACTCTTGTCAGCAAGTTCCTGGATCATACTCTGCAGCTCTGATGGGGTAGTTGCAAAAATGACTACGTCATCAGCAAAACGAAGGTGGGTTAGATAATCTCCATTAATCTTTATCCCTTTGTTTCCCCAGTTCAGTGATTGAAAGACATTTTCCAATGTGGCATTAAAGAGCTTCGGAGATATGGTGTCACCTTGTCTCACTCCCTTTCCAATTTTTATGTGTGTTGTATTTTCAAACAGGCGAATCTTTGCACTTGCATTTTCATAGATGTTATTAATAATATTAATGTATGCATCTTCAATACCGCAGGATTTCAGAGCCGTGGTAACTGCTGATGGTTTCACCGAATCAAAGGCTTTTTCATAATCGATAAAAGCCATGCACAATGGAAGTTCATATTCCCTCGCTCTTTCAATTAGTTCTCTCAGTACGTGGATATGATCTATTGTGCTGTAGCCACTCCTGAATCCAGCTTGTTCTCTCGGTTGAGCCATGTCCAGTGTTACCTTCAAGCGGTGTGAAAGAACTTTAGTGAATATTTTATAAACCACTGATAGAAGGCTGATAGGTCTGTAGTTCCTGAGATCCTCAATGTCACCTTTTTTATGTAGCAGGATCATTGTAGCATTGTTCCAATCCTCAGGAATCTTCCCTTCATTAAGGCATCGAGTGAAAATTTGGGCGAGTACTGTTTCAATTTCTCCACTTGCTTCTTGTATGATGTCTATAGTAATTCCATCTTCTCCTGGAGCTTTCCCCCGCTTCATGTTCTTGATTGCATGAGCAACTTCTTCTGGAAGGACTGGAAGAACTCTGGTACCTTTCATGATGTCTGGAGTACATGTATCATCCCTTTCATATAATTTGGAGTAGAAATCTTTCACTCTTGTCAAAATTTCGCCTCTATTTCTTGTTATAGAACCATCTTCTTTTCTCAGAGCCATAATCTGTTTTCTTCCCTTACTGAGATGTCCCTTTGCTATCTTTAGGCTTTGGTTGTTTTCAATTGCTTTCCTTACTAGCTCACAGTTGAATTTCCTTACGTCTTCAGTGATACTTTTTCGTGCTGTCTTGCATAGCTCTATATATTCCACTTTGGAAGTCACATCTTCTTTAGTTGTCCTCATCTCTCTTCTTTTTTGCATCAACATTTTGGTTTTTCCTGATAATTTGTTCACATGCAACTTGTTCTTAGACCCAGCTAATTTTGTTGCTGTTTCCATAAGAGCTTTGGTTACTTTTTTGTTAACTTCCGAAATATCCACTTCTTCCGATGTTAGGCCTTCTAAAGCAGAGAATCTGTTCTTCAGTTCCAACTTGAAAGTATTATGGTGTTTTTTAAGGTTGGTTATGTCAATACATTTTGTTTGTTTTATGAGCTTGCCACGTTCCAGTTTAGTGTTGAGGTGCATCTTACATCTTACCAATCTATGGTCACTACCTGTGTTGAACTTGTTCAGCACACTGCAGTCTTCGATGACGAATTTTTTGTTACACATAATAAAATCAATTTCACTTGTTGTCCCAATTGGATGTCTCCATGTCCATTTCCTGTGTGGCTTTTTCTTGAAAAAGGAATTCAAGATGAAAAATCCTTCTGCCTCTGCAAACTCAACGAGAGTATTTCCACGCTGGTTTCTGTTGCCGTGACCGAATTTACCTACTGAAGTTTCATTCTGTTGCCGTTGCCCTATTTTTGCATTGAAATCTCCCATAATTATCTTCAAGTGCTGCTTACCTTTATTATTTAGATGACGAATTTCCTCATAAAATTCTTCAATTTCTTCTTCAGGATGACTTGTGGTGGGTGCATAAGTTTGAATAATCTGAGCCTGGTATCTTCTCGATAGTTGGATAACGAGTCGTGCAGCTCTGTCAGAGGAACTTTCAACTTCTACCACTTTATCCTTCAGTTTCTTGTTTATTATAAATCCAACACCACTAGTTCTGCCAGTATCTGTCCCACGATAATAGAAGAGATGTCCACTTTTCAGTTCAATGAGATCTTCTCCTTTTCTCCTTACCTCACTTAGCCCGACGATGTCCCACTTGATCCTTTGTAGTTCCTCTTCCAATTCAAGAAGCCTTGAATCAGAAGATAGGGAGCGTCCGTTGTAGGTAGCCAAGGTCAGCATCAAATGGCAGCCTAGTCCGGTCCTCCGGTGATTCTTAGCACCCTCTGCCTTCATGTCGCACTGGCCGCTGCCTTGGCCAGGTACATTCCAGCTGCCGGAGACTGAGGGCCAAGATTTAAGTTGTGGAATCATTTTGGAGGGGTTTGGCCATAACTCACCACGCTGGCCAAGCGGGTTGGTGAGTGTGGGATAGCATTTCCTCTGATCCCGATGGTATAGTTATACCGCTATTGGCGGTCGTCAGAGCCCCTTTAGTGGGAACTTTTTAACGACCACCGTAAGCAAATAGATGGGCTATAAGCAGTCACCCGTTCCTAATTTAGAGTCGCTGAACCAGGGAAGGGAGAGAACCAGTACCGTAACAAAAACAACATCCGTGCCTCACCGGGATTTGAACCCGCACCCTTCACGGACAAATGGTAATAAGCCAGCACTTAGACCATTGTGCCACCGGGACAGCTTGAAATATATTGGTGTTGTTTCAACTGGAAATTGGATGCGGAAATGTTATTTGCCGAAAATGTGTGATATTCGCGAACAACAAGTGAAAGATTTTTGAAAAACAGTATCCAGTGTAAGTATCGTAGCAGACAGAACAACTGTTTTTGAAGATAGATATATTTTGAATATTTTTGAAACGAATGTTGAAAGATATAACTTCTTTGAATGCAATCTTCCTTGAGTGCATCCCATTCGAATCCGTAAATTTTGAAGCAATCAGCGAGGCAATATTTCAGTGCATCAATAAGTATGAAATACCTTTTGCAAATATAAATGCTTTCGTGACAGACAACGCATCTTACATATCCAAAGCGTGAGAACAGAGCCTGAGAACCGAATTTTTGAGGAAATACCGTATTTCGCGAAATTTCGGGATTTACACCACGTCCCCGCGAATGTTGCCTTTTTTTTTCAGAGATAAAATTACTATCCTAATCATGGGGTCAGTGTCTTTATGAGGAAGAATATTTCAAGTCCAATAACTTCAGTTGAAGAAACAGTTTAACGAAAAAATGTACTGAAAAAAAGTTGTAGAAATCTCAATGGAATCTACCAAATGTAGCACCAATTACTTATTTAATTGAAAGAAAGTGGATGCTAAAAAAATTATATTTATTCTCCATCTATAAATATTTAGTTAAATCCAGTTAAAACAGAAACGAAATAACATCTCAATTATTGATATGACTTTGTTCGATGCGTCGGTATGTCTCTCGTGAATATTGCGTTACGACGCTGGCGATAACGATGTTCGGACTTCTCTGAGCTTCCTGAATGTCTGAATTTTTTTCAATTACCACTACTTCAATTTTTTGGAGAAATTTCAAAAATTGAGGGATTGAAAGTAAAAAATAATAAATTGAGTACATTTGACTTTCTCAGTCAGTTTTTACAAAACTGAGGACGAAGCACTGAAATTGAGGACTGTCCCCAGAAAATGAGGACGTCTGGTCACCTTATCATTAACCCCTGAAACAAAACGCACACACACACACACACACACACACACACACTCGAATTAGTGGTGGCCCTGAGTAAAGCTGCTCCAAGCGTTCAATAACCATTTGACCTCCTCAGTCAGTTTTTACGGAACTGAGGACGAGGCATTGAAATTGAGGACTCTCCCCAGAAAATAAGAGCGTCTGGTCACCTTATCGTTAACCCCTGAAACAAAACACACACACCCACACACACACCTGCCGTTTGATGACATACCTTCCATGTGATGCTTCACACCCAAATAACAGTGGCTGAAGCTAAAGTCACGCATAGCGTGAATAGAGCAAAGACCTTTAAGATATATAGACTAGGAGTTCTTATGTTAATGCTTTGCAGCAGCTGGCGACATTTGATCGAAGAACTTGTACGTATAGGTAAGCATGTTTCCTATGAAAACAACGTTAAGGGCCGCGGATGGCCTGGTGGTCAACTTTCGTGACTACCATAGAGAAACCCCAGCTTCGATCCCAGGCAGGTACGAACGCTCGAACCACTAAATATACACCGTGCGTCGGATGGGCACGTTAATCCGTCCGACCCCGGATACTAGCCCGCCGGTAATAAATAAGGGCGTCTTCCTCCCCATTGGAGCCGACTATAGGGGGGCAGGGTGAATCTTTTCCCCTTAATAATTTTACTGGGGGAGCAGTGCCGACCCAATATTTTTCATCCTGTTTAATTAAATAAGTTTTTTTTTTTGCGTGTGTATGTCATTTTCTAAATACGCGAGTTGAAGTATTTTTATAGAGAAAAAATGTTTTCCCATGCTATTCAGTGCATCGTGTTTTGTACTAATTGCAAAACATGCATTTCTTTCCTTTACAGAAATGTATTATTCTTTAAAAGATGGACCAAGCTCCGACTTATGAGGTCCAAGCGATTTATTTCCAAAATATTAATAAAAAACAAAATAAGAAAAACTTTTTTCACATATTCAGCATTGCTTATTTCATATGGTCGGTTGGTTGGTTAGTGGATTTTAGTGGCGCAAGGGCCAGGTTTGGCCAAAGAGCGCCAGACAAAGAACGATCAGCCACAGATTTTGAAAAGCGTGGAAAATGAGTAAGAGCAGACAGGCTTGGGAAAAGTTGAAAAAGAGTATGATGAGAGCAGTGAAGACAAGGTAGTTAATCAGATTTATAAAAAAATTTACTAATTGAGAGGGACGAACCGTCACTCTCCTCCCCCCCACACTCCTCTGCAATGCTGGCAGAGGACAGGGACGAACTGTCACTCTCCCCCCCCCATGTTCCTCTGCAATGCTGGTTGAGGCCGGGGACGAACTGTCACTCTCCTCCCCCCATGTTCCTCTATAATGTTGGTTGAGGGTGGGGACCTCGCTGAGGCCGAGACAGTTGGATGGACACTGCACACCTTTGCGGATTGAGGGCCGGGTCTTCCGCACGTGCAGGCTGTCTGCTGGGAACCGGAAGAGTCGGTCGTCTTCAAAAGAGAAGGCGCAGACTCAGCTGGTCGAAGAAGCTGGAGCTCGGTGAAATCCACCTGTGTCGCTTGTTCAACTGTAGATCGCTTGGCAAGTGCGGCGAGAGCTACAGGGATCGGAACAAAGGGCTGCACGGGTTGCGGCAGAGACTGAACTACTGCGGCAAAAGTACGCTGTCGGTTGGTGGGTATACCCAACTTGGCCTTGGCAGCAGGGTACGAGAGGCCTTCCAGGGTCTTGAGGCGCTGGATCGCCATCTCGTCCTTCCATTTCACACAGTTGCGGGAGTAAGCTGCATGGGCCTCACCGCAGTTAACACAGCAGGCCGCAGAAGTGCAACCTTCCCCGTCATGGTCACTGGAGCCACAATTTGCGCAACGAGCGGAACTCTTACAAAAACGTTGTGAATGCCCGTACCTCTGGCACCTGAAACAGCGCAGAGGACTGGGAATGTACGGGCGAACTCCACAGACCAAGTAGCCAGCCTTGATTTCGGTCGGAACCTTCGGTGAGTTAAAAGTCAAGACAACATTTTTAGACTTAATTAAAGAACCATCGCGCCGGAACATCATACGACGTGCAGCAATAACACCTTGATCTGCAAGTTCAGTCACCAATTCTTCTTCACTGCATGGCAAGAGATCAAACTCAGAAATAACACCCCGAGAGGTGTTAAGAAACGGGTGAGGTGCCACTTTGACAGGAATGCCTTGAAGACTAGTGAGGTGCATAAGAGTGTTACTCTGAGAAACACTGCAAGTTTGGACAAGCAGGTCCCCAGAGCGAAGCTTCCTCACAGACTTCAAGGGTCCAACTGCAGCGTCCAAAGCTTTAGAAATGAAAAATGGAGATCTGGTGGACAGTCTCTCATTCGGATCGACGGATTCTACAAGTAAGTGTGTAGCATGCGTATTCACAGCAATCGAGGGGAGACGACGCTTCGGAGCGACTGGTACAGCTGCCGAAGAAGAGGTTCCACATTCTTGGTCCAGGTCATGGTCTAAAGATCGTTTAAGGGTATGAGACTTGGTAGGTTGAGAAGACGAAGGAGAGTCGTTGTCAACTAGCATATTCACAGGTGACCTAAATTTGGAGTTTTGTTTTTTGTTTCTACCCATGGAAAAAAGAAGGAAGATTCGTCTGCAAACTACTCCACCCACCACCGAGCCCTACAAGGGAGAACTGGAGGTCTGCAAGCCAAGAAAATGACGCTGGACACAGTTCTGGAGCTTAAACGTTGCAGATATAGTCCGTTGGCTGTGATCACACGCACTCGGCGGACACTTCGGCCTCCTGGTACCGTCATGCCAACGCCTTTGGCATGATCCCACAGCCCCCGGGCTTACCCTGCCGTGCTATACGACAAAAAAGCTGCTAAAGCCCTGTACACAACTTGGTACATGGCTTCTGACTAGAGGTGGGTTAGTCTCTAGCCTCCCGTTTACAGCGAAGCCGGGGTCGAAGAGGAGTGTTGGTACACAGGAGGCACTTAACCGGTCTCCTGCGACCTCAGCCACCAGACATCCCATTTCCGCCTCACGGGTCTCCGCACGCGGCAAAATGCAGGTAGGTCTAGCACCCAAACCAGTTAAAAGGAAAAAAGAAATCCAAAGAAGACAAATCCTGGAAGGGAACCTAAACGGAATCTCAGCAACCTACGAACTGAGCGGTTAATATAAAACAGTTAGTGGTGGAGGGTAACAAAGCCACAAGACCGGGGTGTTAGTACATAACGTGGTAGCGATTAGGTAAAGTATACAACACGGGCAACTAGCCAGTGGAGAAAATAAATAAAAACGAAAAAGCGAGACACAAGACCAGCTCGGGATCGTGGGGCCGCGACTCCCCAACAGCTGGATGAACAGCCGTCCCTGCAAACACCAACAGCACCGAAACAAAAAACAAGCGGTGGCATGACATCAGATGTTGACCAGTCACAAGGTCAGCTCGGGCCGTGGGGGCGCCGCTCCCCAAATAACTGGTAAACCAGTTATCCCCGTGCTGGGACATTTCATATGAAACTTGATTTTCAGTCCCGTATTGCGCTTGACATGTTCTCGTGATATGTGGTAAATGTTTAAAAACAATTATCAAAAATAAAATTAGTAAAAAAAGATACAGATGTGTATAATCTCTAGAGCCTTTATTCATCTATTTACTTTTTTGCGCATCTCCTTTGTTTGAGTAACTGCGCTGATTTCTCATATTTTTTTTTATAAACAATTCGAAATAAAATCTTTCTGAATGTTTTTATAAAATCACAGGCTGAATTTTATTTTTTCAAAATATTAATATTCAGCAAAATAATATTTGTGTTTCTTTTTTCATTTGCTGATGAGCAATCGCAATTGCGTTTTAATAAACGTCGAATCTCGTAGTTTAACTTTTTGTTCCCTTTGTTTCCTGAGACGTGTCCCTCCTGTAACGTACCAGGAGATGTGACGTACCTGCCAGAAGGACGCACACGACATAAAGGCAGATAGGAATCAGAATAAAACGTCCGCGTAGCTCAATTGGTAGAGTGACTTATTCCGGAATGAGGGGATTCGGGTTCGAATCCTGGCGCGGATAAAAATGACGGAGCAATTTACTTCGTTATACTCCTATATCTGATGTATTTACCCCCCCCCCCAATGATTTTGTGAAGTCGTCACCCTTGTTCCTCCCCATTTCTACCTCACTTCCGCGTCACTTTCCCATCGGACATTCTAGCCCAAATCTCCTGGCTTCCTATTTCTAAGGATTGTTTAAGACCTGGGATCAGACACTCCCTTCCTAAAATCCTCTACATATGATTTCAACTGATCTAAACAACGTTAATTAAGCTTTTTTTCCTGTGCGAAAGAAGGAATTTTCCGTTGTTATAATACTGCGCATTAATTTTTTTCAATGGGAGATAAATTAGATATTGTGTGATGTACTACAGAGATAAAAAGACAAATCTGCAGCGATACATTACATCCGTGTAACTTAGTTGGAAGAGCAACTTACTCCGGAGTCAGGGGGCGTGATTTGGACCTCAGTCACGGGCAAATTTGTGTTTTCACAGTAGTGTCCGAACGTAAAAATGGATCTACTGGCCAGGCCCTGATTTACGGGAGGGCACACGGGGCACGTGCCCAGGGCCCCCGATTTTGGGGGCCCCCAAATTTGAATTAAATGTGTACTTAGTTAATGGGAATTTTGTGTGTGTATATGCAAAATTTATTTTTTTACTTTTGCATGCTCATGAGTCATGTGTTTATAAATGTGGTACTTACATGCAGTGAGTTTGAGTTTCGAGTTTCACGTAAACACGTGACCATTAATGAGTTTCAGTGGTTTAATAACTTTCAGGTGGCCATTGAGAAGGAGGACTGCTTTCATTGATTCACGTGACCTTTTCTTGCTCCTCCGAACGCACCTAAACTTAACTGATCCTTCAACTTCCTGCACACGGATTGTCGTTGTCTTAACTCGTAACTGTAACCGTTGTATTTTGCGTTGCGTTTCTTGTAGTCTGATGGAATGTTGGATATATGTTAATTTTATATATAATCAAATTTAGTTAGTTGTAACAATATATTTAAGTTGAATTATTTAACAGTTAAATTATTTCAAAACAAACATATTTATCCAGCAGTGCTAAACGGAAAGCCAAACAATTGAAACTGAAGGATAATGACCTGCAGCATGGTAGCATTGAACGTTTTGCCATTAAAAAATTGGATATTTCACTTGGTCCCAAAATTCCTACACATTCCTCTAATTTTACTACTGGTGAGTATCTTGAGTGTAATTTGTCTTAGGAAGCCAGTAATCTGACTTCAGAATCATCTAACATCACAGGTGCTCCTAATTTGGGAAATATTTTGAATTCATCTAATGAAGAGAGCACAAGTTCCACAATGAATGCAGTGGATCTTGCCTTATGGGGAGAAATTACAGAAGAAATGCGCAAATGCTTTTTGAGCAATCCACCAGTCCAAAATTTGAAGTTGCTGGCATTCACAGGGAAGGATATCTGTGGTAAAAAATCGTTTCCTAACAGAAGGTAATTTTTTCAGAATAAAAAAAAATAATGAGAAGGTAAAACGCGACTGTCTTCTTTTATCCCCATCAGCTTGTTTACTATTCTGCCGGATATGCAAATTGTATGCTAGGAGCACTACAGCATTAGGATCCACAGGTTTTTCTGACTGGAAGCATGCAAATTTACACATACACAGGCAATCAGTATGTGACTATTCATCACGCATGAATGCTTCTGCACGCATTGACTGTCAGATAGTTATGCAGTATCGGAAGGAATCCAAGTACTGGCAAGATGTTTTTTTTGAGGTTTAACTACCACCGTGAGCAACTCAATGGGCTATAAGCAGTCGCCCGTCCCTAATTCAGGGTCACTGGTTCCAGGGAAGGGAGAGAGCCAGTGCCGTAAGACAAACACAACATCCATGCCTCACCGGGATTCGAACCCGGACCCCTTTTGGACGAATGATCAGAGGCCATTGCCTTAGACCACTGCGCCACCGGGGCGGCAAGATGTTTTGCATAGAGTTGTTGCAACAGTTAAGTATCTCTCAGTTAGTGGGTTGTCAATGTATGGTGATCATGAAACAATTGGATCAGTTCAGAATGGAAATTTCCTGGGCTGCTTAGAATTAATTGCAGAATTTGATCCATTCTTAGCTCAACACTTGGAAAAATGTGGGAATCCAGGAAGTGGTAACACCAGTTACTTATCTTCAACATGTGTGGATGAATTTGTTAAATTAATGGCTGTACGTGTTTTTAATGCCATCACTGATGAAATAAAAATGTCAAAATATTTTTCTGTCATAGTTGACTCTACTCCAGATATTACACACATAGATCAACTGGCTTTTATCATAAGGTATGTCAACAAAGATTGTGAAGCAAAAAAACGGTTTTTGACATTTATTCCATTCCATGGACATACTGCAGAAAACATTACAAATACCATGATATCTTTTCTACAGGAGGCTGGCCTGGATATTATGAATGTCAGAGGCCAAAGCTATGACAATGCCAGCAACATGTCTGGGAAGTATTCTGGTGTTCAAACACGCATTATGGAAATCAATCCACTAGGGAATATGTGCCATGTTCTGCTCACACTTTAAATTTAGTTGGTGTGAATAGCATAAATAGTTGTGGTAAAGTTCTTTCTTTTTTCACATTTTTGCAAAAAAACTATACTTTTTTTCTGCATCAACTCACCGTTGGAAGATACTTCAGGAGAAAGTCCAGAAAACACATGGAAATTCATCACTCACACTGAAGAGTCGGTCAGTTACCAGATGGTGTACAGATGCTGCAGCTACACGATCAGTGAGGAAAAATTATCGTGAAATAGAGAAAGTTTTAGTATTTCTGTCAGAAAATGCAGATGATTCTCGACAGACAAGAGATGAAGCAAAATCACTGCTGAAGAAAATGCGAACAATGGAAATATCGATCAGCACAGTAGTTTGGGACACAATACTTCAGAGATTAAACTGCGCAAATCAAACTTTCCAGAATCCAAAAGGAAATATTTCTGAAGTACCTAAAATTTTCGAGTCGTTAATTGAATTCATTCAGTTCGTGAGGGAAAATTTTGAAGTCTATGAAGAGGAAGCTAAAAGATTAGTGTCTGAAAATGTGCAATACCATGGTCATGAAATCCGAAGAAAGAAAGTGCCCAAGAATAAACTCCTAGATGAATGTTACAGTGAACATATAGAACTCAGTGCAAAGGATATATTTAGAACTCAGGTTCATTATGTGCTTTGTGATGCTTTAATCACTCAGCTTTCAAGCAGAAAAAGTGCTTATGAAAATATAATGAGAAAATTTGAATTTTTTACAAAAAAATCAAGATCTGAAATTTTTGAAGGGGCAAAAGCATTGCAGGAATACTATAACAATGACCTTGACGACCAGTTTGCTGATGAGTTTTTGCAATTCTCCTCAATGATGGGGGAGCATGCAACCGTTCCCCAGATGCTGCAAACTTTGAAGGTAAGCAATTTAGAAGCCACATTTCCGAACACTGAGACTGCACTTGGAATGTTCATGACATTACCGATTTCAAATTGTACAAGTGAGAGATCATTTTCTTTGCTGAAAAGACTGAAAAATCCCTTACGATCAACCATGCGACAAACAAACTGGCATCATTAGCTCTACTGTCTTTGGAGAGTGATGTGACATAGTCTTTGAATTATGATTCTCTAATACATGACTTTGCATCTAGGAAATGTAGAAGAAAAATATTCAACCCAACTGTTTCGTCCAGATATAGGAGGTAAATTTTCAATTCTTTTTATTCATTCCTAAAAATAAAGAATAGTAAATGAGTTATTACAAATAAAAAGATCTGGTGCCCAAACACAGAACTTTGTCATCGTATTGTCATTTTTGTTTGACAATGGACAACTTATACATTCATGTCATTATGTGCTCATTAGATTTTGGTAAAAATTAGGTAAATGTGTAGTTTAGCGTCCTAAATTATTTGGTCGGAAAAGATGTAAAATTTCGAAAAAGTGTGACGTACAGATTCTAAAATATGCAATTTAAGGGGAAATGGTGAACAAATTTCATCGTCAGAATGAATATTAAAGATGTTTACCGTAAAACGTGAACTCCAAGTATGACGAGTCAGAAGACGCTGCGGGAGGCCGTAAACAACGCTGCGGCGTTGACATGAAGCTGTGCTCCGTTGAAAGGAAGGATCGCTGCAGCCAGGATATTCACGGGCGGAATAGTACAACAGGAACCGGGTACGCTGTTGTCAGGAAAGAGTGTAGTGCTACGCTACAGAAAATAGTTAATTTCGGTGTCAGTTATTGACATCGCAGTCGGAGAGTTTGTTGTTTTTTTCCCATGGGATTCTTTGATGCTGAATGTATGAACTCATTTCTCCATGGAAGCTTTTTTTATTTAGTAATCAAACTTTCACATTGAGGCTTGCCATCTAACTTCCGTTGGAGAGAATGCGACACCTACTCTAACGCTTTTCTAGAAACAAGAAAGGAATGTGCATACTTACTCTTTCGTATCACGGAATTACATGCCAAAGAACGAAGACAATCTCTGCATGTTTCTTTAAAAAGTGAGACAGAAATTTCAAACTACATTCTTTAGCATAGAAGTATATTCTGTTACTCTTTCCTGACAAGAGCGTACCTGATTCGTGTTGTACTCTTCTGTCCATGAATTCCCCGCCACAGCAAACCTTCCTTTCAACGAAGCAAAGCTTCAGGTCGTCGTCGCGGCGTGTGTTTACTCATCGTACTTGGAGGTAAGTTTTTCGGTAAACATCTGTAATATGACTTTTTTTGTTTTTGTTTTTTTTTTGAAATTTTGCAAATTTTCTGACGAAATAATTTAGGACGCTGAAGTACACATTTACCAAAAATTGAACCGGTACTAGATGTTCCCCTCAGCTTTTCAGATTATAATGTTTAACTCAGACTTTCCCCATCAACACAAAATTTTATGTTTTGCAGTTTTCTGATATATTGATCATGATGTGCTGATTTGATCTTGGTAGAAACCGGGAAGCTGGAAGCAGGAGTTCCCATAGCACTTTTTCAATTGTTTATGCAGTTTCATATCTCTATTTATGAGAAGGTCCAGTGGAGGTCACCATGGATTATTTTTTCTTGTTTTAATTCACATTTTTTGTAGATGCATTGTTCTCATGTTCTAGACGCAAGAATCAGTACATTGCAAGACCACAATATTCACTAAAATTAAGATGTCCATCCATTTCGTCATAGATATATTGTTATAGTTAGAATCTATGGGGTCATTAACACCACAAACAACTGATCAACCAGTTGTCCCCGCACAGCCAGAGTTGTATAAAAATAAAATGTATCTGCGTACACAGCTATTGAAACAAAAAACTCGCTGCAAACCCGCAAACCATGATAACAATAGAATAAGATAATTTAAGGGAAAATTAATAAAACAAATAAATATTAGAACATTACAGATTCCAATGAGGACAAAATAAGTACATTCCATTGAATGTGCAGCAATGTGTGTAAAATGGACTTTTATGGCAAAATATTGGACTACGAACCTCATAAAAACAAGAGATTAGTTAAAGAAAGTTTTTATATCCAGAAAAACAGTTATATCAATGACCTTCAAAAATTATAAATATGATTTTCAACAAGTTAATTCAAAAATACTGGACTTTACAAAATGCACAAGGAGATTATTTTTATTTAATTGGCAACTGAAAGTGGAACCTGGCAATAAAATTTAAATTCTGTGTAAACAAAACCTTTAATACAGTTCGTATACATTGAGAACAAGGTCTTGATAAAATCTAGAGGCCAGAAATGTCTGTAAAAACAAAAGAACTCAGAAGATGTGAAAAAAAATTAAGTTCTTCAGTTGAAATAGAATTAAGTATATTAATCTGCGTAAAGCGTTGAGTAAGTGTTTTAATTGCTGTATATAGGCCTAACATTTTAATTTTTTAAATCTACATGCAAAAACTATCTGCAAACCTGTTAATGTATTGGAAACTATCAGCGTACGCACGTACGCCTACATTTTGCTACTCTGCACACAGTGACTATTATTTGGTCGATAGAGAATAAGAAGGGGGCCCCGGAAATGTTTTGTGCCCTGGGCCTCGCATGTAGTAAATCGGGCCCTGCTACTGGCCGTTGGTTCTTCGAAAAATGTGTGATGTTTGTTCCACACATCGTCTAAAATTAATTCGCTTGAACAAGAGAAAAAAATTAAGAGAAAGATGATGTGACGTACTACTTAGGTAAAGCACGTGTCAAAATGACAAATCTGCAGCGATACATTCCGTCCCTGTAGCTTAGTTGGGAAAGTAACTTTCTCTGGAATGAGGGAAGAGGGTATTAGATCCCCGTGATGGACAAATTCGTGTTTTCACAACTGCACCTTTTAACTTACAATAAAAAAAGATATCATTATCGTAGTTTGGGGGGATATAACATAACTGAAAGGAAACGTCGCTTGTCCTACGTATAAAACATAATTTCTCTTCCGTTTCTCACAAACTGCGTGATCTTAAGGTAACCAGACGTCGACATTTTCTGGGGGCATTCCTCAGTTTCAATGCTCTGTCTATAATGAATTTAGCTTTTCACTACTAAGCTAATTATAATGAATAAAATGCTTCTTCTAAATTGCTAATTATAGTGAATATAACTTTCACTAATATTATAATGAATTCAATGCTTGTACTAAGCTTCTAATAGTGAATTCAAATGGTTGTTGTTACTAGTTTCTTCTAGTAATGGTTGCTGTTTGTTAATTAAGATCATGAATAAACTTTCCTGCTAGTAGTGTAGTAATAATAATGAACAAGCTTATAACTGGTAGTAATGTTGTAGTAGTAATTAAGATCAATAAAGTCTTATGCTGGTTGTTACTAATAACACTAAATGAAATAAACCTAACAGCCAGACAGAGGTCTGACAGTACTATGAACTGAGAAAGACGTACTTACTTAAAACTCTTTATTATGAACTTCTACTGGTATCATCACACACACTTCACACACAGCTACTCAAATAACACGTAGCTCCTTGCACATGAACGAAGCTCTACTCACATAAACAACAGCTCTCTGACACACAAACAACAGCTCACCCTATAAACAAACGCTCTCTCTATACAACAACAAACGCTCTCTCTCCACATAAAAAACTCTCTACTTAGGTATCGTTGAACGCGCCTATTTATACTGGCTACCACCACGTCATGACTTACACTCATTGCCAGATCTCATTCAGCGGGTGAAATAACATCTCGTTCAGTAAGAAGATAATTTACATAGGAAAATAAAATAACCAGAGATAGTAAAAATCAAAAGGAAAGTGAATCGAGAGTATACGTTACATATCCTTAATTTCTTAAAAACTGACTCAGGAAGTCAAATGTCCTCAATTTCTTATTTTTTGTCAATTTTTTGAAATTTACTAAAAATGTTGAAATTGAAAAAAATGTGCTAAACAAAAGTAGTAGAACTCAATTCAATCAACTAAATGTAACCAAATTTAGCATCAATTATTTAATTGCAAGAAAATGGACTCATAAAGGTATAGAACCATTTTCTGAAGCCATTGAAGTTTTCCTTGAATTAAGTTAGAAACCACGCGATATAAATGGGAGACATGCCGAAGCATCGAACAAAGTCATCTCGATAATCGTGGTGCTATTTCGTTTCTGTTTTAACTGAAATATCTATAAGATGGGGAATAACTCTAATACTTTCAGCATCCACATTCTTACAATTAAATAAGTAATTTATGCTAAATTTGGTTACATTTGGTAGATTCCGTTGAGAGATCTACAACTTTTGTTTAGTATATATTTTTTCGTTAAGATGGTTCCACCTAAAATCTCTGCCTTATGTTTCCAATGGTAAAGCGTCTTTACATATTTTCTTCGAAATTAAACATAACCAGAATTATATAAAAAATCCAGTGCTTATTTTCTGGAAAAAAAGGTGCCGGTACTCACCATAAAGATATTATTACAACAACTTCCACACTTTTAAAATATCCTCCGCTATACCCTCGTCGTCTCTAGATCGCTTCTTGCTTTTGGTATTAACTGCAGATTGACGACCTCGGAGCAGCCATGAGTCCACATATTTGCTAAGGTTAAACTGAGTGAGAGGAGGTCCTACTATCCTGATGAACATCAGTGCAGAAGTTGTCCGTACAAGCAGAGATGACCTAGATGAAGTTAATATAAAATTCATCTGAGAGAAACCCCTTTCACATTCACTGGAAGATATTGCAATTGGGCTCAAAGTGTGTTTTAGATGAAATAGTATGTCCGGGACTTTATTTACTTAAAGATATTCAGGGAAACCATGAACTGCTTCTCTTTCATTTAAGCGGAATTTGCGTGCTAACTTTTTAATTTCAGCTTCAACAAATGTCAGATGCTTCCTAGGATTTTCTGGCCAATACTTGGAATCTAAAATCTTGATTTTTGAAAACGAAATTGAGGACATGCCATTTTTTCCTCAATTTCGTTCTCAAAAATCTGGTCACCTTAATGATGTAGTCGCATGAATTTCGTATTCTGATATCAAAAATCATTTTAATATGGCCATTTGTTTACTCTTAAGAGAAGTTGCCGAGAACAAAACTTTTAATTTTGTAGGTTTTAAACGCAGTGTTATGAATTCGAAAAAGCTACTCAACGGGGAAAAAAATTAAATATGAAAATATATAGAAAGAAATTCCCATTCATATAATTCAAAGTTTAAACAATTTCTTTATTTTTTATTGGGTGTTTAACGACCACTCTGAGCAACTCAATGAGCTATTAGCAGCCTAATTTGGGGTCACTGGCTCCAGGGAAGAGAGACAGCCAGTGCCATAAGACAAACACAACATCCATGCTTCACTGGACTCGTACCCGAACCCTTCACGAACGAATGGTCATAAGCAATAGCTTAGACCACTGCGCTACCGGGGGCGCATTAAACAATTTCAAATATCAGGGATGAAATGTCTTGAAAAAGAAACACTAGCTAGTGTCTACTGCATAAGAGTGAATGTTTCATTGGTACCCAGTTAGCACGCCTAACATTTCCCCAAAGTAACACGATTATCTTGAGGAAACCTATGAAATGAAAGTGTTTGTCTGTTGGTACATCCGTACACTATGCAAGATAATCATAATCGTACATTATCAATTCACTGCTGGGTGAAGGTCTCCCAAGTTTCTTCCACAACGGTCTATCTTGCGCCTGTCTCCTCCTTGTCACCCCTGCATGCTTTCGAATTTCATCCACCTATCCCCTATGTGGTCTTCTGGGTTCCTTCCTGTCTCTTGGAATCCAGTCTGGAACTTTTTTTTTTTTTTGATTGGAGGTGTAACGACCACCGTGAGCAACTCAATGGGCTATAAGCAATCGCCCGTACCTAATTTAGGGTCACTGGTTCCAGGAAAGGGAGAGAGCCAGTGCCGTAAGACAAACACAACATCCATGCCTGACCGGGATTCGAACCCGGACCCCTTACGGACGAATGATCAAAGGCCAGCGCCTTAGACCACTGCGCCACCGGGGTGGCCGGAACTTTTGGTTGTCCGCTCTTCTGGCAACATGTCCGGCCTATTGCCCTTTCAGGGATTTTACTCTGATCACGATGTCTTTCACTTTTCATACTAATGTGTGAAGCTACGCAGGATATAATCATTTTAAAAATTTGTTTATCTCATTAAATCTGGCTATATTCTTTTCTAAAATACTTTACAATACATATACAATTATACATACTATTTATATAAAACAAATGTAAATATCAGTGGTTATACGTAGGGCCGGATTATAAGGCTTTTTTGCGCCCCTAGACTAAGAGATTTCAGTAGACTACCAAGACTAAGACATCTGCGTGGGCTCCCAAAGAACTTATAACGGACAATAATTATTGAAGTCAGTTAAAACACGAAACTAGCAATATGATTGTGATAATTAATATAGTGCATTCTTCAAAGTAATAAATTATCTGCAAAGTTTCATAAAAAGTCATTGTATTTTCCACTGTTCTCACAAGAACAGGAGTTAAAAGCTTCAGGTTCCTAGATTTTGCCTTGGAATCGTTAATAATTTACCATTGAATGCTTCTTTTTTTTTGGCGCAACTTTTTTGTTATGCAGTGTGAAGTCACAGTGGGCCGCCCCGGTGGCGCAGTGATCTAAGCGATGGCCTCTGATCATTCGTCCGAACGGGGTCCGGGTTCGAATCCCGGTGAGGCATGGATGTTGTGTTTGTCTTACGGCACTGGCTCTCTCCCTTCCCTGGAACCAGTGACCCTAAATTAGGGAAGGGCGACTGCTTATAGCCCATTGAGTTGCTCACGGTGGTCGTTAAACCTCCAACCGAAAAAAGTCACAGTGGATTTCACCCATTAACGGTTCCAAGGACAAACAAGGTGTGGGCGGACGGTAGTGAGAAAGCTGAAACTGTCTCGCCAACCCCACTGTACACAGCGACATCGAACGTTTACCCTTAGCGAGTCACTGCCTTGAAATCTGAACAACTGTAGCCACTGTTTTTGATCAAGTGGAAATAATATGAGACCAAACTAAAATTATTTTACTTCTTTCTTTCTATATATAAATATATAAACTGTATTTTACGAGGTATTTGCTGTGTACCGGCATGCCTCGTGGGCCATTGCTAATGGTGGGCCTCTAGTCTATAGCACCGTTAGACCCCGTCCCTTATCCGGCCCTGGTTATATGTAACAAAAAGGATGTAACTGATATAAACACGCGAATGCCTTTAGTAAACAGGGAGGCCGGCAAGAATCTATCACGAGATCTGATAGATTCTTGCCGTCCGTCCCGGTGGCGCTGTGATCTAAGCGCTGGCTTATGGCCGCTCGTCCAAATAAGTCTGGGTTCGAATCCCGGCGAAGCATGAATGATGTGTTTCTTTTATGGCACTGGCTATCTCCTTTCCCTGGGACCAGTGATCCTAAATTAGAGATAGGTGACTGCTTATAGACCATTGAGTTGTTCACAGTGGTCGTTAAACCCTCAACAATAACAAAAAAATATTGCCGTACAGCGCTGAACTTCAAATGCCACACAGTTAACTGACAGTTTTCCAGTCTATGTATCTTAAAAGTCTTTGGGCCGTCCTGGTGGTGCACTGGTTTAAGCGCTGGCTTCTAATCATTCGTCAGAGATGGGTCCGGGTTTGAATCCCGGTGAGGTATGGATGTTTGCCTTTCGGCACTGGCTCTCAATGTGTTACTTGTCCAACACTGGATATTTGTGTACATTGGTCATATAGCATACTGTTAAATCCATGTTTGATGTATACTTGTTCGCAATGTGTTACCTGATCAACACTGGCTATATCTGTGTAAATTGATCATTTAGCATGCTGTAAACCAGGTATGATTTGTACTTGTTGCTGTGAAATATCTGTATTCTGTTTATGTCTCCCTGTTCTATCATGTCTCTGTACCAGCAGGTCCAATAAATCATAAAAAAACAAAAACTCTTGCCGTACAGCGCTGAACTTAAAATACCACACAGTTAACTGACGGTTTTTCAGTATATGTATCTTAAAAGCCTTTGGGCCGCCCCGGTGGCGCAGTTTTCTAAGCGCTGGCTTCTGATCATTCGTCAGAGATTTTTTTTGATTTGAGGTTTAACGACCACCGTGAGCAACTCAATGGGCTATAAGCAGTCGCCCGTCCCTAATTTAGGGTCACTGGTTCCAGGGAAGGGAGAGAGCCAGTGCCGTAAGACAAACACAACATCCATGCCTGAACGGGATTCGAACCCGGACCCCTTACGGACGAATGATCAGAAGCCAGCGCCTTAGACCACTGCGCTACCGGGGCGGCCGTCAGAGATGGGTCCAGTACAGGTTCGAATGCCGGTGAGGCATGGCTGTTGTGTTTGTCCTACTGCACTGGCTCCCTCCCTTCCCTGGAACCAGTGACCTTGAATTAGGGACGGGTGACTGCTTATAGCCCACTGAGTTGCTCACGGTGGTCGTTAAACACCCAATAAAAAGGCTTTGGAATATAGCCCACGCCGCCCCGGTGGCCTCTGATCATTCGTCTAAAAGGGGTCCAGGTTCGAATCGCGGTGAAGCATTTTTTTTTTGATTGGAGGTTTAATGACCACCGTGAGCAACTCAATCGGCTATAAGCAGTCCCTAATTTAGGGTCACTGGTTCCAGGGAAGGGAGAGAGCCAGTGCCGTAAGACAAACACAACACCCATGCCTGACCGGGATTTCTCGATTTCGATTGGAGGTTTAACGACCACCGTGAGCAACTCAATGGGCTATAAGCAGTTGACAGTCCCTAATTTAGGGTCACTGGTTCCAGGGAAGGGAGAGAGCCAGTGCCATAAGACAAACACAACATCCATGCCTCACCGGGATTCGAACCCGGACCCCTTTCGGACGAATGATCAGAGGCCATCGCTTAGACCACTGCGCCACCGGGGCGGCCTGACCGGGATTCGAACCCGGACCCCTTACGGACGAATGATCAGAGGCCAACGCCTTAGACCACTCGCCACCGGGGCGGCAGGTGAAACATTGATGTTGTGTTTGTCTTACGGCACTGGCTCTTTCCCTTTCCTGGAACCAGTGACATTAAATTAGGGACGGACGACTGCTTATAGCCCGTTGAGTTCCTCACGATGGTCGTTAAACCTCCAATCCAATATATATATATATATATATATATATATATATATCCCACAGACTAGTTTCACGCTCCTTCTGTGGTTGATCCGAATGATGTGCGCCGCCCCGGTGGCGCAGTGGTCTAAGGCGTTGGCCTCTGATCATTCGTCCGTAAGGGGTCCGGGTTCGAATCCCGGTGAGGCATGGATGTTGTGTTTGTCTTACGGCACTGGCTCTCTCCCTTCCCTGGAACCAGTGACCCTAAATTAGGGACGTGCGACTGCTTATAGCCCATTGAGTTGCTCACGGTGGTCGTTAAATTTCCAATTAAAAAAAAAAAAAAAAAAAAAAAAAGATGAGAAGAAAGTCGTAGTCTTTTTGGGAAGGATTAGATGATTGATGTCTTCCTGTCTTTTGGGGAAGGATTAAATGATTGATGTCTTTCTCTCTCTGATTCTTTCCTGTGTTCTTATAGGAAACAATCCAAGCGATTATTCATTACGGGAATACTATGAAAAGTTCTCATTTGCTAAGTCTTCTGATGTGAAATATTTTATTTTTTGTTAAATTGCTTTGGCACTTTATGTTTGGAAATTTCAATAAGCACTGACTGCAGGGGCAAGTTATATGGAGAGATGCGCAGGACTCTAACTCTGGCAGAACTAGGAAGATCAGCCAATTCATGCCTATCACTACAAGGCCACATGGTCAGTGTAAAGCATTTTCCGAAAAAACAAAACCAATTTTTTTGGAGGTTTAACGACGATCAATGGGCTATAAGCAGACTCCCGTCATTAATTTAGGGCCACCGGTTCCAGGGAAGGGAGAGAACCAGTGCCATAAAACAAACACAACATCCTTGCCTCACCGAGATTCGAACCTTGACCCCCCTCTTTTTTTTGGAGGTTTAACGACCACCGTGAGCAACTCAATGGGCTATAAGCAGTCGCCCGTCCCTAATTTAGGGTCACTGGTTCCAGGGAAGGGAGAGAGCCAGTGCCGTAAGACAAACACAACATCCATGCCTCACCGGGATTCGAACCCGGACCCCTTTCGAACGAATAATCAGAGACCATCGCTTAGACCACTGCGCCACCGGGCTAGCTGACCCCTTTCGGACGAGTGATCAAAAGCCAACGCTTAGACCACTGCGCCACCGGGGCGTGTATTTCACAAGTGAATGCACAGAATTGCAATTACGGTCATTTCCGCCACGCGATTGGTTCAGAGCTACTGTAGAGACTGCGAGTAGGCGGGGCCTATGAGGACAGTCGTGTGACGGAGACATGTAGGCTTTTCTGCACTCGCCATAAGCCATTTTAATGTTGGGGTGTTTTCTTTGCGACAATGGTAACCTTCAGTTATTTTACCCGTACAGCCGGAATGCGACAGGAGGTAAATATAGTGTACTTTATCGGTAGGGGAACTTTTGAGTTTTAATATCAACATGACTTCATGGACTTGTGACTTATCTTCCAAAATACCTCAACTCTTTATAGTTCTCACAGATCCGAGAAATGTCAGCACGTCAGCTCTCACGCCTCCTTTATCTCAGGATTAGTACTGATGTGTATTGTATGGAGAACCCATAGCTGCTTAACGTTTTTTTTTTTTAATTTTCGGGGAGAAGGGGGTTGAAATGTGGAATTGAAGGCATTTTTGATGAAGTTTGGAGGGACAAAAATATGAGGAATTTACTAAATATTAGAAAAATATATATTGACAGATCACTTACTATTTTTTTTTTTTTTTTTTTGATTGGAGGTTTAACGACCACCGTGAGCAACTCAATGGGCTATAAGCAGTCGCCCGTCCCTAATTTAGAGTCACTGGTTCCAGGGAAGGGAGAGAGCCAGTGCCGTAAGACAAACACAACATCCATGCCTCACCGGGATTCGAACCCGGACCCCTTTCGGACGAATGATCAGAGGCCATTGCCTTAGACCACTGCGCCACCGGGGCGGCTACTATTTTATCAGACACAATATATGGTAAACATTCTGGAGTATTTATTCCAACGGAATTTTCTTATTTCAACAGAACACTGTTTTTTTGTTTTTTTTTTGAGGTTTAACGACCACTGTGAGCAACTCAATGGGCTATAAGCAGTCGCCCGTCCCTAATTTAGGGTCAGTGGTTCCAGGGAAGGGAGAGAGCCAATGCCGTAAGACAAACACAACATCCATGCCTCACCGGGATTCGAACCCGGACCCCTTACGGGCGAATGATCAGAGGCCAGTGCCTTAGACCACTGCGCCACCGGGGCGGTACACTGTTTTCAGGTCTTTGTGTCATTAGGTAGTTCTTTGCTAACACAAAATCTCTCTACTTGATTTTTTTTTCTAGCTAGATTTCTTCACATTCACGAGGAAAAAAACTTGATCGTCAGAATAAATATTTCGGTGTGGAGACATGCTTTCAAAACAGGTCAGCTGTTTCTGTCCTCTCTCTGAGGTGGTGGGAGCCTGCGCTGTGGGAGTTCGGGAACGTGACGTCACTTCCTGTGGCTTAAGCAGTTTTGCTTAGCGCATGCGAACCAAGGATGGAAAGAAGGAATATTTCGGACGTCTTATTTCTTAACATTAGGCTTTTGGTTACATTTTAAACATGGTTACGTGGGCAGTAAGTAACCATGCGCACAATGCACTTCCGCTCAAAAAATAATTATTTTGTTCAATTTTTTAAAGAAATACCAACACATATTTTCCTGTTTTTTCTGGAAATTCTTTATTATGGGAACGAATATCCTCAATTTTTTTCATGCCTGTATGGGTAGAGTAAGGGTCTGAAAAAACCCATTAAAAATCGCGATTTCCCCATAGAGATATACAGGAGATTCTTAGGTTGGGCGCAGTGGCGTCACGCCAGAAGCACAGAGAGAAGGGCTGTTGCCACTCTTACTTCTAACCTCCTTGGGAAGCAACACTGGCTCTTCCACCATAGGTCACAGCTAATCTGTGGTGTGACGTCACAAGCAGGCAAAAACGAACTAATCATACCGTTGATAAAAACAATAAACTTGTGTATCATTGATAAAGATTATTGAATTACTCATTTTATCTGTTTATACGCTTAGAAGCTTTTGTTCCATTGGTTTCAAAGCAGCTTCTTTTCTGCGTCGTGTCTGCACATGACGTCATTTGCAGCACGGACGGTGACTTATGGCGGCCAATGCTGCGTGGATAGGAGTGGTGTCTCCAGTAATATAACCTCCTTGGATGATCTGATCTTATGTAGAGGATTTTAGGAAGGGAGTGTCTGACCCCAGGTCTTAAACAACCCTTAGAAATAGGAAGCTAGGAGATTTGGTCTAGAGTGCCCGATAGGAAAGTGACACGGAAGCGAAGTAGAAAGGGGGAGGAAGACGTCCTTATTTATTACCGGGGGCCAGTACCCGGGGTCTGACGGCTTAACGTGCCTATCCGACGCACGGCATATAACCTCCTTGGCACAACCCATCTAGTTTATATTAGGTGGGGACACCACTCCTATCCACTCAGCACTGGCCACCATAAGTCATCGTCCGTACTGCAAGTGACGTCATGTGCCGGTACGACGCAGCCGCAGAAAAGAAGCTGCTTTGAAACCAATGGAATAAAAGCTTCTAGGCGTATAAACAGATGAAATGAGGAATTTAATAATCTTTATCAATTATACACAGGCTTACTGTTTTATCAACTGAATGATTTAGTTCTTTTTTGCCTGTATGTGACGTCATGCCAAAGATTTTTTTTTTTTTTTTTTTTTTTTTTTTGAGGTTTAACGACCACCGTGAGCAACTCAATGGGCTATAAGCAGTCGCCCGTCCCTAATTTAGGGTCACTGGTTCCAGGGAAGGGAGAGAGCCAGTGCCGTAAGACAAACACAACATCCATGCCTGACCGGGATTCGAACCCGGACCCCTTACGGACGAATGATCAGAGGCCAACGCCTTAGACCACTGCGCCACCGGGGCGGCATGCCAAAGATTAGCTGTGACCAATGGCGGCAGAGTCAGTATCGAATATAAGCTCGATGGCGCAACCGAATATTCCCATTCGGTTCAGAAGATCCCTTACAACTCCTCGTAGTTATGTTAAGTGTGGGCTTACTGCGTCTTTGGTGGTAGTCTTGTTTTCCCTTGCATGGGAGTTTAAAGACCACCGTGAGCAACACAGAGGGCTATAAGCAATCGTCCAACACTAATTTAGGGCCACAGGATCCAGGGAAGGGAGAGAGCCAGTGCCGTAGGACAAAAGCAACATCCATGCCAGACCGGGATTTGAATTCGTACCCATCTTGGACTAATAGTCAGAAGCAACTGATTAGACCACTTCGCTACAGGTATATTTCCATACATGTCATATTCATGACGAGCGTTACTTATTTTACAATAAATTAGTTTCCGGAATATTAGTGTTGAATACAGAGCAGTTAAGATTCCCCCTTTTCTGTTTGGAGGTTTAACGACAACCGTAAGGAAATCTATGGACTATAAGCAGTCGCCCGTCCCTAAGAAAAACAGGACATCTATGCCCCACGGGAATTCGAACCCAGATCCATCTCGGACGAATGGTCATCAGCCACGCCTTAGACCACTGTGCCATCGGGCGACTTGGTAAAGATTCTGTCACTTTGTCTTCCGAAACTTAGTTTTTTGCTATGCATTACTTCTCGCTTTCAATGGTTGAACCCTCCTAAGCAACTTCTACAGGCTGCACGGGTGGTGTGTTCGTCTTACAGCAATAGCTCTCTCCCTTCCTTGGAACCAGTTGCCCTATATTAGGAGACTTCTGTCTAATGAGATTTTGTTTACTGGAGGTTTAACGACCACCGTGAGCAACTCAATGGGCTATAAGCAGTCGCCCGTCCTTAATTTAGGGTCAATGGTTCCAGCCAGTGCCGTAAGACAAACACAACATCCATGCCTCACCGGGATTCGAACTCTGACACCTTTCGGACAAATGATTGGAGGCCATTGCTTAGACTACTGCGCCAACGAGTTTTCCATGGTGGTCCTTTAGCCCCTACTGATAAAAAGATGAGCATCATGTTTACAAGATGTAAACCCGTGCTTCAGAACCAGGACTCTCACAAAAACATACTGCCGCCTCAATGGTCTAAGCGATTGCTTCTGATCATTCGTCTGAGATGGATTCGACTAATGGTGAGGCATGGATGTTGTGTCTGTCTTACTCTCTCCTTTCGCTAGAACCAGTAGCCCTAAATTAGTGACGGCCAACTGCTTATAGTCCAATGAGTTCCTGGCAGTGATCGTTAATCCTCCAATAAAAAAAAATAACATACTCAGCTCAGGTCTAGTTGAACAAACCGTATCAACACTTCGTGTGGATTATTTTTCTCCCATCAGGTATAGGCCACTGGTTCTAGGGAAGGAAGAGCGCCTACGTGGTAAGACACTTTATTTTTGTTGTTGAAGGTTTAACGACCACCGTGAGCAACTCAATGGGCTGTAAGCAGTCGCCCGTCCTTAACTTAAGGTCACTGGTTCCAGGGAAAGGAGACAGTCAGCGCGTAAGATAAAACAACATGCAAGACATTTTAACCACCTGGCCAATGGGAGTGGCACCTCGTTTGGAATGCTATTTCAGCAAACAGCCGATAAGGGGGTACAAAACTTTAAAAATATACTTCCTTGCAGACACTCAATACATATCGCGGAGAGCACTTGAATTCCACATAAAGAATCGATATTCTTCATCTATGTTAATACTGCGACCGCTTGTCACAACGGAGATTACTTTTACATTTTTTTTTTAATTTCTAATACATACCACCATTTCCCACTGGCTCAAAAACCAAATTTTAAGGCTTTCCAGAAAGTACAGGACTTCCTTACAAATGAAAAAGTGAATTTTAGTGATGCATTTTAAAAGCATTAAAACTAATAATAGTAAACGTAAGGATTTATTTTTCGTACTCATTAGGCTTTTACATAACGTTTCTGAATATCTCGTATTTTCACTTTGGAAGTAAACAGTTATCAAATTCAGATTAGATCATGCATTCATTTTGCTATGTTTTTTTAAAATTAAACTTTCCTGTTACCAGTGATGCAAACATTGACAATTAATAAATAAATGATATTATCTCGGAACTCTCGAGGTAGAAAATTTACTTTCACAATAGTGGTTATACTTTCAGTGAAGCAAAGTTGATTCACGCAAGAAAACGGAAGTATTAAAGTTCAGTGTCACATTTATGAAACATGCTTGTACAATGTGGTTTTGGCAACATAAATTTGATCTTTCGGATGCCAATTCTACAGAAGCATGAAAAACCTTGTTCCACACACTTGATGAAACAATTTATTTCTGATTGCTTCAGTACATTTTTCACATTTTGGTTTTCAGCATTCCTCTAGGACATATGTGCTTGTACAGTTGGCACTAAGATATGAGAATGCAACCTTATGTACCAGAAAATTCTCCAAAGCAGCACTTATACAAAATTACCAGCAAAAGTGCTAGAAAATGTCTCACTTTAGAAACCATTTTTCAAGTTCTTTCAATGATACCATACCACTTCACATAACTGAAACATCGAAGGGTAGAAAAATAGACGAAAGAAAATAGACAAACATGACATGCACTTGTATTCTACAACATATTATAACAAATCTGCAAATTTCTTACATGCTATATTACAAAGAATAACAGCAAATACTTTTAAAAGAAAATAATTAATTTTGCCCTTCCACATCCTTCTGCACAGTTTTATATTTATATATTTATTATTCATGTTAGCTCTTTTTTATAACACTTAAAAAATATGCTTTACCTTCTTTCGAATAGTCAAGTTTAATTTTTAACTTGCCAAGGATACAAAACAAAACCACATTTTAAAACCAAAAGCTTAAATACGGAATAATATATAAACTGTATATTTTCCAAATCAACACATTTTATGTATGGGTGCACTACCATGATATAAAATTATTGGTGTATAGGATAATTTTCTAGTTGCAAAATTCTTATAATTACACAACTTAACTAATAATCCAATTGCAACTAAATGACAAACATCTATAACAAGGTTTGTTTTTCTAACGAATAGTTGTTTTTTATCCACTGAGTATATTCAGATTGGCAGGAAAAAAAAAAAAAAAAAAAAAAAAAAGGGCATTAAATCAGAGTTAGCTTAATATTGGTCTTTAGTCAGTCAACTTCAGCAATGATGGGAAAATATGAAGTGTCCATATGATACTGAACCACGCTCCTACAGTACCATCAAATGCAAGCAAAGAGTGATAACACTTAATTTTGATGCATACTGGTAGGGCTCAGTATAGTCATCAAGAAAACTATAAAACATTGAACATAGTTAAACATCATGCATTCACATGGTCTACGACCTTGAATACATGTTGCAAATCAATAATGGCAAACCCATTTCTCTAAGAAAAGCATTAGGCTATTTTTTTCTCTCTCAAAGCATCATGGGATAGAGTAGTTGTCATGAAAAAAAGTCTTAACACATTGGAAACCTTCATGTCGATAAAATCAAGAACTTCATCCATCTAGTATTTTCTTGCGATTTTTTTGTGACACACATTTCTTTTTAGTACATAAAATGGAAACTAGTTTGAAGACTTTTTAAGTTTTCTAGTTTCCCCATCAGTACTAATTATTTTCTCTTTTAGAAAAGAAATCCATATACGTTTTGGTAGAAAGAAATTTCAAAATTCATTAATTACTTTCTCATTGTATTTTTAAAGGGTTATTCTTTGGACTTATCATGTACCAATAAAAGAAACATAAAAAACCCCTTGAAATTCTCTCTTTTGTTTAAGAAGGGAAAATATCTCTATAACTTAAATAATTGGCCTCACGGAGTTAATAATAGTCTGTTTATATTTTTTTATCCACTGAGTATATATAACTTCTATTGATCCTCAGACAGTGTGTTATTTAATTTCTGAGCATATATGAAAATGCGTCCCTACAAAATCCTCAATAAATTATGAGCATTTTGTAATATGTTTTCATTTGGATTGATCTTTAAAGAAAGGTTATTAATTTTAAAATAAAAAAAAAACAGATTTAAAAGGCAAAGTAACACACATACACACACACACACACACACACACACACACACACACACACACACAGAGAGAGAAAGAGAGACATATAAAACTTGGCTGGGGAGCATTTGAAAGAAATAGTATACTTTTCAAGAGCAATCTACCATTATGTCTTAGAAGAAGAGTGTTTAATCAATGCAATGCTTCAGTTCTTACTTATGGATCATAGACATGTATCATAACTAAAAAGGACATACTAAGGCTGTGGACAATTCAAGAAATCATGGAGTAAATTTCATGAATTAGGAAAATGATGGAAGTGGATGGCATAATGATCAAAAGCCCTTAGATGGCAATGAACTGAACATATTCCTAGAAGAACTGATAACCACTGGACAACTACACTGGATACCAAGAGATGGGAAAAAACTCAGAAGGAGGAAAATGGTACATGAAATTAGAAAGCATGCTGGAACAACATGAAGGAGGATTGCTCAAGACAGAGAGCTGCGGAGGCTTCATCCATCAGTGGATTGAGAATGGTTAATGATGATGACCATCTAAGAACACAAGGAATCAGCTATCCCCAATTTTAGGGTAACCAGTTCTAGCGATGGTGGAAAAACAGCACTGTAGAATAAACTACCTATGCCTGGGTAGATAATGAGAATTTGTATTTTGAACACCACTATTAAACAAAAAGATTCATTGACATTTTATTCCCAAGCACATGGCAGACCACATAATACAGTAAATCAGACATATAAAGGTCCCATGTTATCTGTAATCTATATGAGAAACATCTCTGAAAACTCTAGTTTTTGTAACTGATACTCTATGGTACGTGACTCTTTCACCACTAAATAAATAAATAAAAATAAAAAGAACTGCTCATAAAAATGGTGAGGTGACAGACAACACATCGTGATACAGTAACATGTAGTTTACCAAATTGCCAAATATAAAGATCATAGGAACACATCCTAAGGCAGTTCCATTGATTCTAGTGAACTCTCCATGTATTTAATAGTACACATGTAAAAAATTATAACATGAGAAATTGCTGAAGAACAGGGGCGTGATGAACTCGTAGATGATTTCACCATTGTTACAGCAAGAATGTTACACCTCACTTGAAAAACAACATTTATAATCCAAAAATTTTGTGCTCACTGACTAACGATTTTTCGGACGGATTGTTTGAATCACTGGGCACAAACTAACATGGATCTCTCTTCAAGTGGAGTTGAGAAATAAGGTAGAGGGGGTCATTCTGACCTTTTATTTTGACACTGCTCTTCTCCGTAAATGCTCTGGGAAAACTAAGTAAGGAAGGCTGACCAGTGCAGGTCAGATGTTTCTCCTGGCCATGAACTTGTGGAAAGCTCCTTGTACACGAAGACCCATGGTGTCTCTTTTCCTCTGCTTTGATTTTCTCTCCATCTGCTAGACATGAAGATACTGCCAGCTTTCTTTTCTGCAGACTTGGGAAACAACTGATTATTTCTTCCTCCCATTCATTTTAGCTCCCACAACAGATCTGGAAAATGCTTTGCCCCCATTTACACTAGGACACAAGATTACTAGGAGCACTTAAAAATGCATTAGCTGGCCCCTCAATGTTACAAATACATGACAATTCCTTGACTCAAACTGCAACCCATGCTATAAATCTGTCTTCCAGCAATGGCGATGGTGCCTCTACCATTCTACAAACTCTTGTAACCAGGCATTAAATACTCTTGGCCTGCCCACGCCAGACTGACTTATGGCCATTTTCATTGCCTTCGAATCCCATATGCAGCGACAAAGCTTTTCTGGGTGTTCCCCATTTCATTTTGAGACTGCTTTCCTTTGTCCAAAACCCAATAAGAGCTCATGAATTAATTAATCTATTAATTAATCAGCCTGATTAGCCACACACATTATATTCAAAATAATGAGGGAAAATTCACAACAATATACATATACAATTAACCCCTTCACCAAACTTTACATCTTGATAAACAAAGAATTGAATAGCCCCATTTTGGTGAACTGTACAGCCCAAGTTTTCATGGCAAAGTTAGAAGCTGCAATATCATATTTTGAACTTTAATTTTGCAGAAAACGAATGTTCTCCTATTCCTTAATCACGGTTTGCTATAATGAGAGATAAAAGGCGCGAGCATTTTCCCTTCTGTTTGACAAGAAATTAAAGTTCAAAATCGGAACTTCAACTGTCTGTCGCTATATATTGTGATATGCAATCATTTCTCTTGCACAATGAGTGGGTAGTGGCATTTTTGAACTTTAATTTCTTTAAGAAAATGGAAAAACATGCATTTTTAAGTTAAATTAATTCAAAAAATCAGTACGGCGGTAGCTCATTCTGCCATGAAAATGATTTTAAGGGTCACAGAAATAATGCCGATTCTTTCACCGACGGACTCAGAACCGAGTTTGAAATTCAATTTTGTTTAAAAGATTGGAGAAGGGAGGGTAAAAACGTGAGCTCCGATTGATTTATTTTGAAGGAGAGACTGTATGTATGATATAGGAAAACATGCATTTCATACAGAAAAATTCGTTACATAATACGACGTCGTTCTTTTGCACTGTTACCAAAACTTAAAAACATTATCCGAAACAATAAAAAATGAGGAATACACTCAGGAAGAGAGAAAAAAAAAAAAAAAAAAAAAAAAAATCATAAGAAAAATTCAAAAATGTGCTGTAATCCAGGAAAAAGCACTTTCTGACTGGAAGACAATAGCGAAATCTGGAAAACTTGGCAAGTATGCAATTGCGTCAAACTTTTTAAAACATTTTGATAACTTTTCAAACAATTGGTGCAACTCAACATTTTTAGTGATTACAGAAAAAAATGTTACATAATTTTGGAGTAACTTGTACAGAAAACTAGCGGATAATGCTTACCTTGGCATTCCTTTCTAGCGACGGGGACATTTCACGCACGTGTTTTCCGGTCTTTGTTGAAGCTATTGTCCTAAAGTCCGTTGTATGCGATGACTGGCTTTACTTCTCACACTTTTTGCTGGGTATACTCATTGGATCTTTGCTTTAGGATTCAAACATCAATTTTTACCGTTCTTTATACTCGAAATTTTCGCCCATACTCTGGGCATCTTCAGGAGCGTGGCGACTTTACCACCGATGTTCGTGGTTAACTTCGCGCTAATGGAATCCGATACTCCTTGTTGCCATTCGTCGGAAAAACTTTCCTGGATATATTTCGTTATCGTTATCGACTCCATTAGCGCGAAGTTAACCACGAACATCGGTGGTAAAGTCGCCACGCTCCTGAAGATGCCCAGAGTATGGGCGAAAATTTCGAGTATAAAGAACGGTAAAAATTGATGTTTGAATCCTAAAGCAAAGATCAAATGAGTATACCCAGCTAAAAGTGTGAGAAGTAAAGCCAGTCATCGCATACAACGGACTTTAGGACAATAACTTCAACAAAGACCGGAAAACACGTGCGTGAAATGTCCCCGTCGCTATAAAGGAATGCCAAGGTAAGCATTATCCGCTAGTTTTCTGTACAAGTTTCTTTGAAATATCGCACGTAAAAGAGAATAGTACAATAATTAGAGCTATATAATAGTCAGAATTAGAACTACTAAGTGGAATTAATTTTTGGAGGTAAAAGAAAAGGAAACTATTTAAAAATAATCTTACAATCATGACAGGGTTCCATAAAGATGGAAATCTGTCCCCAGAACAGAAGAATGGCAGCCATGCCTATCAGTAGCGAACCCAGGATTTCTTTATGGGAGTGGCCCAAAATATTGAAGATGCAAATAGTTGGTTGGTTGGTTATTTGATTTTAATGGCGCAAGGGCCATGGTTGGCCAAAGAGCGCCAAACAAAAGACATCAAAACAAAACAAAATCAATAAAAAACGTACACAAGGTTAAAAACAGGCTGATGTGGTAAAAAGGAAATATGATAGTGAACAAGTTAAAATCTTGATGAGTTTAAAAAAGTCAATCTCATGTAAAAACGAAAACACTGCTCTCGTGTTGCAGGCTTCGCCAATAATAGTTTGCAGCGTAGCTGCTCCCTCATCCAACATATGAGAGTGAAAATGACGAAAACGATGATCACAAAACCGAACACAAGTACACAAAACATGAAGGACAGTGAGACGACAGTTGCACGCCTCACACACCGGGACACCCTCGCCACACAGCAAAAAGCGGTGAGTAAAACGACAGTGCCCAATGCTGAGACGTGCAAGAACAACTTCCTCACGACGGTTCTTCCGCAAACTAGACTTCCATAGTCCGATCTGTGGTTTGATAGAATGAAGCTTATTGCTGCCCTGCTGAGACCACAGGGACTGCCACTCGTCCAGGAGAAATGTCCGGATCAAAGGTCGAAAATCGCGGAAAGACAGTGGCAGCCGCGGAAAGACAGTGATCGCGGAAAGACAGTGACATGGAGGAAACAGACCTGGCAGATAGATCTGCCAGCTCGTTACCCCGAATCCCAACATGGCCAGGAACCCAACAGAATCGGACCAGGAAGCCATCACCCTCCAAAGTTCCAAGAAGACGACGGACATCACGGATGACAGGTGAGTCCGTGTCCTCTGGAGAAGATAAAACTTGGATGACGGACTGGGAATCAGAGCAAACCAGAGCGCGACGATGCGAGCGAGACTGTATGTGGCACAAAGCGAGGTGTACCGCACGCATCTCTGCCGAAAAGACGGTGGATTCAGGCGGAAGCCTCTCAGCATGTGAGGCATCGCCACACACATAAGCGGATCCAACGACATCCCCGGACCTCGAGCCATCGGTGAACACAGGCACGAAATCCGGGTAGACAGACTGTAATTCAGCAAAGAGCTGCTGGTATACCAGAGCAGGAGTGGACGACTTTGGCCACACACAAAGAGAAAGGTCAGCCGTTGCTTGAACGGGCTGCCAAGGAGGTTGGTTAAAAAGGTGGTCAAACCAATCCCAGACAAGTTTAGACTAGCATCGCGCACTATGGCAGACATCCGAATCCCGAACGTCGGAACACAGGAGGGGCGGTGGGAAAACAAGCAGACACAGTCCGGTTGGAAGATGGAACCATGCAGCAGATGATCAGGAAGAGATTTCAGTTTCATGTAAAACTGAAGAGACAGCTGCTTACGACGGATGCATAACGGCGGCTTGTGAGCCTCCGCATACAGGCTATGCACGGGAGAGGTACGGAAAGCACCAGTACATAGCCGCAATGCCTGGTGATGGACGGGGTCCAAAGGCTGAAGATGCAAATAAAAATACACCGGAGAAGTGGGGCACCCAAGATTTCTTCATAGAGGTGACCCAAAATAATGGGAAGCAATACATTTATCTTCGCCATATTAAAGTGCATTTCCAATGATTTGTTAAATATACAGGGTGTCTGAGAATTATTGGACACATTACAAAATTATATAAAACAAAACATTACACAGATAGAAAGAAACTGACTGTACTAACTTACAATGTTAACTACACAAGTTAATAAATTTCGATGCGAGATCCATTGGTTGCTTGTAGTACGTCCAAGTGATACTTGATTTCCTGCCATGTATTGGCAAGCATCTGATGAGTTATGGAATTAATAGCAGCTGTAATATTCTGCTTACGTTCCTGCAAATCAGTACAAGGCGTCTGATAGACATGATCCTTCACATAACCCCACATGAAATAATCCAATGGAGTTAGATCTGGAGAGCGAGGCCACGGAATGGGACCACCACCCCCAATCCATCTGTTGGGGAAATGCTCGTTTAGGCACTTACGTACACACGTTGACCAATGCAGAGGCTTGTTGGAAAACGACGTTGTCATATCTTTTGATCTGTGGTATAGCAAAATTTTCTAGCATATCCAAGTAAACGTCACCATTTATGTTTTTTTTTTTGCAGAAGAAGAAGAAAGGGCCAATCACTTCTCTTTTCGATAGGGCGCACCACATATTAACTTTTGGAGAATCACGTTCCAGTTCAATAGCAGCATGAGGCGGTTCACTGCCCCATATCCTACAGTAATAACAATTCACAGTACCCGATACATGAAATGTGGATTCATCACTAAAAATTACAGTACTGAGAAAGTTTTCGTCGTTTTCCACTCGTCTTCAGCATATCCACAGCGAAATCGTATTGCAGACTGTGATCATTTACATGCATCTTTTGCGCTATTTGAATTTTATAAGCATGAAACTTTAATTTCTTGTGCAAGATATTGTAAACTGTAGATTTCAAAATGCACAGTTCTCTGCTTGCTTTACGAACGGATTTCCTGGGGCTTCGTCGGAAACTTTCATTAACTTGGTCAACCGTCTTACCGCTGATGCTAGGACTACCGGCCCCTCCACGATGTTCCACATTGCCAATTGTTTTAAACTGTTTCATCCACCGCTTAATTGAATTCGTTGACGGAGGATTACAATCATACTCTTAACGGTACCGTCTTATAACTTGACAGACTTTAATTCTGCAAGCCATAACACACTTCGCCTTCTGCTATACGGATGACATGACTACTGATTGCGCTTCTCATACATTCCTCATCAGGCCACACCTAGCGCCATCTATCGGATTCTGGAAATAACAATTCTGCAAAAAAAAAAAAAAAAAAAAAATATAGAAACCGTGTTAGTAATACGTGACATAGAAAAACAGACAGTGCTCATAGTTTTTTTGTACATAATTTTTTAATGTCTCCAATAATTCTCGGACACCCTGTATATTAAAAAATATATAGAAACAGTAATTGGAAATAGCACAGTACTTTTAGAGTAGTGGGACATGTAACATCGCTACAAAATAAAATAGCTTGTAGCAGCAAATTGCGCTACAAATCGTTCTACTTTAAAGAAATTGGTTAAAAATCGTATTCTTCAAATCATGAGACATTTTCAGACTTCCTGAAGTGTAATTGGCTGTAACAGGGGGTCCGAGTGTGCTCACCGTACAATAACATAACTGACTTAACTCACACTGTGAAAGCTCGCCATACAGCAAATACAAGGCAATCATGCTGGCGGGTTTTTTTTTCATTGGCTGCGGTGTTAACAACCACAATGAGCAACTCGATGGGCTATAAGCAGTTGCCCATTCCTAATTTAGGGCCACTGCTTCCTCCAGGAAAGGGAGGGAGCTAGTGTTGTAAAACAAACACAACATCCACGCCTCACCGGGATTCAAACCAAGACTCATCTCAGACAAATGGTCAGAAATCACAGTTCAGACCACTACCCAAAGGCTATGCCACTAGTGGTTTTATGGAAGACCATTTCTTGACTGCAAGATTCAATTCTTTTAGTCAAAGAGAATGAATTCACAAATACAAAATGATACATGGCTTTTAATGCAATTCCCTAAACTTGTCTATCTAGCTTGAAATATGCACCACTGAATACGTCAAAATGTGTTACATATAACAAAGATAAATTAACTACTTGTGTAATTTACCTTGGTTTTCAACTCTGAATATCATATGCACTAATATAGATGTAAAAATCATCCTCAGAATCTGCACTTTCAATTTAAATCTAAACTTAAAAAAAGTACCTGAAAAGTAGCAAAACTCACACTACTTTTTCAATAATGTAGTTGTAGCAGTAGCAAACTAATTTCAAAAAGTAGCTTTCTAATCACTGCATAAAAATATATGAAACCTATATAATAGGCTACATCTGTCCCTAATGCTCTGACGTCATTCGATACTTGCAGCACCATCTGCTTTTATCCGGCGGCTGAAATCGGAACTAGGCTCACCACTATTGCACGATACATAAAATCAATGAGAAATACTGAAAAATAAAATAAAGTTAGTAAGGCAAACGACTTCATCTGTGGCAACATGCACATGCTCAAACAACTGTCTGTGATGTTTGTTCTGTAACTTATGTGTTACGTCGTGTTTTATTTCATTTTCTTTGCATTGCAGAGTAATTTCATAAAAAGGAATAAAATTACAGAATACTTTCATAAAAAGGAATCAGTGTTATTTTATTTCATAAAAAGGAATCAGCGGAATATTGAATGGGAATATTACAAAAATTTTGCTGTTGGTGACCTATCTTATAGACTGCTCATTAATAATTATAGTTATGTATATGTATTTTACGAATCATGTAATAAAAATTTCAGTCACAGCTTTTTCACCCGTGCATGGCATGGGCTGTGAGCTAGTTTTAAAATACGTAGTCAATAACAAAGAAAGAGGGACCATGATCATGGGGAGGGCACGTGACCCTGGGCTACCCCTACCAAGTGTGCCACTGCGCCATATCTCTACATAACCATTACAAGGTCCCCCCCCCCAAAAAAAAAAAAAAAAAAAAAAACATACTTTTCCAGGTGGTTTTGGAAGATTTTTCACAGTGGTTATGCAAATTGTGTTACAATAAATCCTTTCATTTCTTTCTTTTCTTATTCAAGCACACATTTATAAATTCTTAAAATAAGCGATCTTTACACAGTTACCTTGTTTTCAATTAAAACAACTAAATGCGTGAGGCACATTATTTTTGGTGTTACATTTCCAGGGTCTTTTGGGAGCCTAAGTGTTATACTGTCCATGTAGAATTTGTTAATACATTCCCATAGAAATGGTTTATATGTATGAAAAACCTGTCAATTTATTAGTTTCAATTTTTTTCTATAAGTCAATGCAACTAACCTGAATGACCAAATGGCCTCCTATTTAGAAAAACATGTAGCAAGAGAACTAACCAACAAAGGGCTCTCTTTGAGCCATTGGTTCTCATGTAATGTGTTTCTCTAAGCAGCAGTGCACCAGGCCATTGTGCCTGATTGCTATATACAGTTGGACATCCATATATCGAACTTCTGTATATTGAAATTATCTATATTTCAAAGTTTTGTGAATCCCTGTGATCCGAATACACAGAAACTGTTTTCTTATATCGAAAAAAATTCTACATATACAATTTCTTTTCAAGATGAATCAGGACTCCGCCTGTAATGATTATGTTATAAGAAAAACAAGTAAGAAAAAATAGAACGGAGATGTTGCGAGAGGAAGAAGGAAAGGGTGGTTAAGATCATTGCGATACCAACGGGTCACTTAGTGGTGGTGGTGGTGGGGGTAAGGGGGCTCTACACTCCCCTCACCTTTCTTGCCAAATAACCTTCTTCCTCTGTAAAACAGGTTTAGTTTGTTTCAGTTTTGTTCTCGTGGTTTTTTCAGTCTCTCTAACTGATGGTGTGTGTTTGTGATGTCAAAAAGAAAATCTATCAGTATTGTGGGAAAGGTGGAGTTGTTGAAGAACATAGACAGCGGAATGTGCAAAAAAGATATTGTAGTTAAATTTGTTGTTCACCCAGCTACAATGTTGACAATTATATAAAACCTGAAGTTCATTATGAAAACCTCTGAAGATGTCGGAAAGGTTCTACAATGTGTCATTTTCGAAAAGTGGATGATGCTGTTTAAAAGTGGATTAAAATTGTTCGTGACAAAAACTTGCCAATCTCAGGTCCTCTTATAAGAGAAAAGGTGTTAGGGTTTGCCATTCATTCTGGGTAAGTGATTTCCAAGCTAGTTCCAGTTGCTTGGATAAATTTAAGAAGTGACATGGCATAAAAGAAAAAAATTGTTTTTTGGGGAAAGTAGAAGCATGTGTGACGCTGACTGCAACCAATGGAAAAACACAGTTTTGAAGAAGATTTTAAAAGAGTGCACTCCTGAGATAACATTCTTAATGTCGATGAAACAAGAATTTTTTCTAAATGTTTGCTAAACAAGACTCTTACTTTTAAAGACCATTGTAATGGAGTTACGTAAAAACAGCAAAGAAAGGATAACAGTTTTGGTATCGCTAACATGAGCGGCAAAACAAAACTGAGATTATTGGTGATAGGAAAAAGTAAATCACCTAGATGCTTCAAAGGGCATGAAGTCTTTAGAAGTTGACTAGCATTATAATAGAAAGGCATGAATGACAAGTGATATTTTTGAAGAGCAGATTCTAAATTTCAATACAACAAATGATTAGGCACAAAAGAGAAATTGTTCTCTTAGTAGGCAATTGCCTGGCCTATCCTAATGTAACATCAAAAATATTAAATGTGAATTTGATTTTCCTCTCCTCAAACACAATTTCAAAATGTAGCCAATGGACCAGAGTTGTAAAAAATCTGAAAATTAGTTATCGGACATGCATTTTCAGAAGACTTATCTGGGCCTAAGAAAATGAGCAAACTACAAATAAGGTGATTGATCTGAGAGTTTGTATAGCTGAACTAGCCAAGGTTTGGCAAAACGATATTTTGGAATTGACAGTAAAAAGTTGCTTTGCAAAAGATGGCTTCATGGAATCACCTCAAATTGAAGAAGAAAATGTGTTGCTCAGGTTGAGCAATGCTGGAAAGACTTGCAGACCAAAGGTCTTATCAGGGAAGTAATTTCCCTTGATAAGTTCCTTGACGTCGATGAAGACGTAATTTAATTCTAGTTCCACTTGAAGAATCTTTATAGTTCATCTTCCTTTCCTCTGAGTTCCTTTGTTTTTCACAGACGTTTCTGGCCTCTGGATTTTAGTCAAGGCTTGTTGTTCTCAATGACATTGAGAAAAAGATGTTTCTGGCATCTGGATTTTAGTCCTATTCTCAATGACATTGAAAACAGGCCTTGACTAAAATTCAGAGACCACAAACATCTGCAAAAACTAAAAGAACTCAGAGGAAAGGAAGATTAACTAAAGATTCTTTGAGTGGAACTAGGATTAAATAAATATATCTGGGTAAAACCTTGAGTAAGTAATTTAATTCCTGTGAAGATGTAATTGTTTCAGAATACCAACGGACAACGCCATAATAAGCTCACTTCAGACAGAACAGACTGACATCAAAGAGGATGAAGAGAATGAGGCACAAGAACACCCAAGCCTTCTAAAATAAAATGTTGGCAGTGTTGATACAATATGTCGTGGTAAAAGTGATGATGTATTGAGTGGACTTAATAAGTGTGAACATTTTTATGACGAATCATTGAAACTTGTGCAGCAAGACATTAGCAAGTTTTTTACACAAATGTAAATGCATATAAATACTACATAAATACATATTATGTTTTTTCAGGGTATGTCCAACACATTTTCCTCGTTAATCGCCTGTTTTTAATTATCCAGGTGAACATAACTTGTACACAATGTGATTCATATTCATTTAAGTTATTAATAAGAAATAGCGCATTGATTATACGAAATGTACGTCTAAATATAATATACTACACAATACATATGTATGAAAAAGGTCGTTTTTATATGTCAAAGTTTCTATGCATGAAATTTTTTTTATGGAACCATTGAATTCGATATATGGAGGCCAAACCGTATAGTACAAGACACAGAGCAAACTGTTTGCAGAAACTGAATGAACACTTAAAATTAACAGGCAATTTTTAAAATTCAATTTTGATAACTATTTAGGTAATTAAGAAATAATGCAACATATTGAAAGTATAAAATTTATCAGGTTCTGGGCAGGCAGTAATTGCAAACAAAAGTTCGAAATCTGAAGAGATGGGGGGGGGGGAATAGGAGTTCCGTGATTTTTTACAAATAAATAAATAAATAAATAAATACATAAATAAATAAAATTATCCTGATTTTTGGAACCATTTTCAAATTCCCTTAGAATTCCATGTTTTCCAGCTTGCATGGAAACCCAGCATCAGATGACCTTCCTATTTTTTCTGGTAATAATTTATTAGCTTCCAAAGAATGGAAGGGTAGGAGACATCCAAACTTAACCAAGAATTTCTAACAGCTTGGTAATTGGGCTGCATTCCTTTGCATTCTAAATGACTGAGTGTTGGCAAGTAAACCAAATGACAGCAGTATTTTATATGTATATGTGTGTGTGTATTGTGTGAGAGACAGCATACACTTTCAACTTTTGGAACAAAATATTACACATTTCTTAAAATGCCAGGAATTGTGATACTACTTTTCAACGGATTTTAAATAATCTGTATTTATTTACATACCATGCTTGCAATTACAAGATTCTCTGCATATTTTCTCCAAATCAAACAAATGTTGAGAGTTCCACACGGACTTCTGAGATATCAAAATTTCAAATCAAACACAATTAAAATTATTTATGCTCCAGTACTTCTAAATATATATTTAACAACTGTGTAAATTACTTAGCAGCTAAAAGAAAGAAGAAAAAAAAAAAGAAAAAAAAAAAGCTTATTTTTACTTCACAGAACTCTACAATGAACTTTACTACAAAGACAGCAGGGAAAACAAAAATTCTTCAAATGCTCACTAACCTCTATTTTTGATTATTACCTCGCACACATTTCTTCCACATACTTTTTTATCATTTTGAATTCTGGTATAGCAAAAAATTAATACATATATACATTTCTTGTGCAACCACAAATTCCAGCAGCAATTGGCACTTCTCAAAATGGCACACATAAAATACACAGTTAAAAGCACTTGCATGTCTTAAGAAGCAAATGCATTTTTTTCCGTTTTCAGAACAAAAGACAGCAAAAGGTAATAACTGCTGTCGTAATACTTGAGTTTTATGCAAATGAAAAATACCTCCACAAGCGCTACTCTATAGTTTTAATAAAAAATAATACATACAGTGTAAATACTTTCAATCCATACCTGCATGGCGTATGACAATAAACAATAGCATAAAGCTGCATAACATAATAAAAAACAAAACTAGGAAAGATAGAACTCCTCGGCATTGTTTTTATTTATTAGTTTAACAACTGTCGTGAGCGTCTAATGCAAGAAAGTAATTCCCCTGTCTCTAATTTAAGACTTGGAAGTTTGCAACAGTAAACGTAAGTACAAGAACTAAAGACAAGCATAATGATCAAATCTTACTCATGATACAAATCTAGACCCATCCAGTATGAGTATTGAGTGCTCTAATTTTTAAGAAACTGGTGATTGTTTTAGTTTAAAATGTGGAAATAATCTGCTAAGGTGTAATGCATTCAGTGTTTAAGCTGTCACCTACATTTTTCACCAATTCTCAGCAAAATGATAATAATTGTGTGACGAAAAGATCCATCAATGAACCTACAAAACTTATAAATAGCATATTCAGCAACTCAATTTAAAAATAAGTCTTACAAAATATTTAATAAACATTTTAATTTAATAACTGGCAACTGAAAAAGGAACCTGGCAACAAAATTTAAATTCTTTCTTTGTAAAAAAAACTTTTGATAAATATTTTCTTCATTGAGCATTGACAAATAAATATCTAGAGGCCAGAAATGTCTGAAAAATCCAAAAGAACTCAGAAGATGTGAAGGTAAATTGAAAGGTCTCCAAGTTAAAATAGAACAAAGATAAAAAGTCACCACTCAATCATCAAAAAGCAAAAACTGAAAATGTGATAAAACTTGATCTCATTCACATTTGAAAAAATGAACTCTTTTTTAAACACACACACACACACACACACACACACACACACACACACACACACACACACACAGTGATTTTGTACTTTAACTTCACTTGAGAAAAGAAAAGAAAAGGTAAATGTTTGCCTCATTGATTGATACAGCAAGCAGAAACTGCAAGAAAAGCGAAAATTAGCATTTTGTTAAGAAAACTAATTAAAACATCTCAAGCCATTCTTCATTTGCTTGAAGATGAGAAGTAGAAATCAAATTGTAAAAGGTTCACATGTTTTCAAGTATGTCATATGTAAGTGGTGTGAAAACTCTACAGTCAAAAATGCAAATGGTAGGAAAGGAGGGTGAGTATTGTAATTTTTATTATAGAAAGGCATTTTACTACTGGGCTACAACAAAATCCAGATCTCTGTTACTTCAAAATGAATGTACAAGAAATAGGCTGCAGTTTTCCTGTTGCATTTTTGAAACAGGCTGCAGTTTTCTGTCAGCATACATATTTATTTTTAGTAAGATCAAAAAAAAAAAAAATTGTTTCTATTCTTGAATTCTACTTGAAGACACAATTTAATGTATGCAATGCATTATGCTTGCTTTTTCATATGTAAGAAAAACAAAAATAAAACCACAAATTTTTCCAACCCATGTATTATTTTGTGACAACTTTTGTGGAGAAAATAACCAAACTGCTTCAACACAAAAAACTGCAACTTAAACAATGCACACATTTTACCTACGCATTTGATACCTCCTGAAGTATGGTTTATGGCAGGATGCAAAAATATATAACGTTGATAGTTCTCTGAAATTTTTAAAGTAGTGAACAAGGAAATTTCCAGAATGTCACTTCACAGTACCATAGAATCCAACATACAGATGACATCTCATATACAGTATACTAAAAAAAGATTACCAGATTCTGCATGAGAAAGTTGGAATTATGTTTCTTCACTCTTTAGAGACAGTACAGATGCGCATTTTACTTATCCATGGAACAACTGAGCAGGAGCATAATGAATCAGGTTATTTTCATTTCTGTTGTGTCCAAACTAAAAAAAATATGGACTCTTTAGAGTCTCTTAACAGAAGCCTAAAGAGTCACTAAAAGAGCACAGTTCTGTTTCTTTCTTTCTTTTATAAGGCTCAGATTAGACTAATCACCTGCAGTTTGCAATTTCTGTAAGGAAATGAGACCTGACTCTTCACAAGACAGGGAAACAAGGATCATATGCACATTAGCACCTACAGTGATAAAAGTTTGTCATTCATCCTTTGAAATTCAATTATGCATTGTGATTGCCATTGCTATTTTACTTTATACATAGCAGCTCAGAATAGTGAGAAAAAACAAACAAACTTTTACAGTTCATGGCAATGTCTGCTTTTCAATAACTGGTACCCCTGTCACTAATTCCTGATTTCCCACCACAGAGCTCAACATATTCTAACTGATTTTTGTCTTCTAAGCAAGAGGTATCCATTTTAGATCACAGACAAGAAACCATTCATGTTCATAAATTTCACATTTGTACAATTTTCAGGACAATTGTGGTAAAATATCTGAAACCATCGGCCATATTTGAGGGACTAAAAATTTTGCATATCTGCAGTTTGTGGACGTACTCTCCAATCATATCTTGACTACTGCTGTTTGTACTACAACTAACTTTTGGATATACAGTGGATCCCACTTAAGAAGTTTTCCCGTTTAAAAAGTTTTATTTTTAGAGTTTCGATTTTTTTCCCATAGTGCTAATGTTAATTTTTCCCACTTAAGAAGTAACAATGTTTCAAGTTTTGCCGCTTAAGAAGTTGTAAGTGTCACAAGTTTCCAAGTAAAAACATACGATTTTGGAACTCGTCCAGCAGATAAGTACATGTCAAAGAAGTTGGGAGGAAACGTTTCTTTGTTCTCCCTGTACATGTAGCATGCGAAATCCCTGCCGGCTTCCCATGGTCAATGCAGGGGGTCATGTTTACTCCCCCTACTTCTTCTGCGTCTGCCCTTTGTGTATCACAATCGCCTTATCTTTGGGGCAGGGGAAATGCTGGGAAAGAAAACACCTGCTGAAAGTTAGTCATTCTGTCAGAGTTAGGCTCAGATGTTGCACCTCGCATACGTAGAGTTAAACGTTTAGTTTTATAGATGAAATGCGTAGCTATAAATATGGCGTCTAAAGGCATCAAAAGAAAAGCTTTATCTGTGGTTGAGAAACAAAACATTATTATGAAAGTTGATGAAAACCCGCATTTAATTAGGGTGCAGATAGCAAAAGAACTAAATTTACCTGTTACAACCCTCAACAGTATAGTGGCAAAACGGGACACTGTGCTTGCAAATGCTTCCCATTCATTAAAAATAAAAAAAGATTAAGCAGGGTAAATACGAGGATGTCGAAGAAAAACTTCTAGTGTGGTTTAAACAAGCAAGAAATGCTAACATTTCGATCAACAGGACAATTCTTTGTGAGAAAGCAGAAGAGATTTCTAAGAAATTAAATGTTGAATTTAATCCTTCCAATGGATGGAAGACCATTTTAGGAAAAGAACAGGACTGACTTATAACACTGTTTGTGGAAAATCAAAAAGTGTTAATGTCAGAGAAGTGGATGGTTCGAAATCCAATGTTTTACCAGAACTGTTATCAGCATACGAAGCAAAAGATGTTTACAACACTGACGAGTGTGCTTTGTTTTACAACCTTATTCCTGACCAGAACTACTCTTTTACAGGAGATAGCAGCCACGGAATCAAAGTAAATAAAGAAAGATTGACAGTTTTGGTAGGAACTAATATAGATGGAACAAAAAAGTTGCCTTTATTGGTCATTAGAAAATCAAAAAATTCAAGGCGCTTCAACATGAAAACTTTTCCATGCAATTACAGAAATAGCAAAAATGCATGGATGACAGTTCAGGTTTTTGAAGACTTTTTAACAGAGTTTCAGAAGAAAATGGCCAAAGTAAATAGAAAAGTTTTGTTATTTTTAGATAATTGCACAGCCCATTCAAAGAACATGGATCATCTGGAAAATGTAAAAGTAGCTTTCCTGCCACCTAACTCGACTTCAATGTTACAACCAATGGACCAAGGAGTAATTAAAACCATGAAACAATTCTACAGGAAACGTTTAGTTTATTGGCTACTGCAGAATCTTGAATCAGACTCAAGTTACACCAGATGTACACTGAAATTGAATTTATTAGATGCTATGCACTTTGTTTCTTCGTGGGAAAAGGTATCATCTTCAACGATCACAAATCACAAATTGCTTCAGGAAAGCTGGTTTCAACGCTGATGAGCTTAGTTTTTCTGATGAAGAAAACAGTCATGACAACAATGAAGCTTGGGTAAGTTTGAAAAAAAAAACAAAAACAAAAAAAAAACTAAACTTCAAATCTTCCTTTGAAGAGTTTGTAAACATTGACAAAGATGTTCATACTTTTCAAAGGCAAAATATTGACACTATTTGCAACATCGAAACGCAAGAGGACCATGAACCAGAAACGCAAGATGAGTTCGGGCCAACTCCAGCTGAAGCTGGTAAGGCATTAGAAATTTTTTGCCGCTTTATAGAAAGCAACAAATGTGTTCCAGCGGACATAATAAGAAATTTGAGGAAAATGGACACGTACTTTGTGAATCTAGCGGAAAAAAGGAAGAAACAAACGCTTTTAGATCAGTATTTTTGTAATCCTGTAGCATAATAAATGTAGCTTTCAATCCTCATATTCAAGTTTAAATGGGTAAGTTGTGAAATTTTTTATGTTACTTTAAAATTATTTCAAAAAATATACTTAACTAAAATGTAATTTCTGGATTTAATCTATGCAACATTTTTAATCTCTAAAGTCTTACAAAACCAAATCAGACACCTCCCGTTTAAAAAGTTTTCCCGCTTTAGAAGTTTTCATCGCTTCGTCCCAACGAAAACTTCTTAAGCAGGATCCACTATACTACCAGCTCATGTTGGTATCGTATGCAAAAGTTGGAAATGAGTTTCAGAAATAAGATTCAACTCAGCCAAATAAGTTCGATTTTTCAGACATCTACATATTCAAAATAACCCTAATTTTTTAAGCCTATGTCCAGATGAACATGTCAATCCTATCACTAGACAACAAGCTCTCTGAAGATTTAACTGAGCTGTTCAAGTATGCACTGCTCTCTTCATCTCCTAAAGTTCCTTTATTCAAAGACAGGAACTTCAAAAGAGATACCACAAAACTTTAAAAGTCAAGATGTACAAAAATTACTGGTTCCTCCTCAGCCCCTCACAAACAAGTTTTAATTTTGAAGATGACAATCCGATTTTTGGCCTAAATGTGACAAGGATGGTAAGTCAGATAACATCTGAAAACTTGAAAATTTTCATCGTCCTGGAGCAGGACTGGAACCCGCGTCTCCCAGAAAACGCCGGGTATGCTAACCACTACACCACCCAGAATGACCCAGTTTAAAGTTTCCGATCAATGTGATGGTTATATTCAAATTGATCGGAAACTTGAAAACTTGGTCGTTCTGGGTGGTGTAGTGGTTAGCATACCCGGGCGTTTTCTGGGAGACGCGGGTTCCAGTCCCGCTCCAGGACGATGAAAATTTTCAAGTTTTGGATGTTATCTGACTTACCATTATTGTCACATTTACGCCAAAAATCGGATTGTCATCTTCAAAATTTGTATTATACGGCGTAATCTCGTATTTCTTTCAAGTTTTAATTGTTTTTAGCTAACTGTACGCTTTTGGCAACTAACTGGACATTCATAGTATTATTATTGGGAGAAAAAACAAACAAACAAAATAACTGCCTTACATTTCTCTAATATCTTCCACATTCTCAAGGAATGTACGTTTTCAACACTCCCATATATTTCTCCTTTCAAAATCCAAGGCAATTTTATCAGATACAATGCATGTCAGTATAAGATAGTCTACTGTACATACACTGAATTTATCCTGTCTTGCCAGCGATGTATCTATTTTGCTTTCAACTCTAATGCCAATTATTTCAAACATTCTAATGGCATAATAATTTGTGAATCGCTTTTGCTATAGGAAAGAAAGTAACAATAACCCCTGTACTGTATACAGCCATATTATTTCTTTGTCAATTCTCTTTCTTTGTAAGACTAGTTATGTAGAACTACTTCAAAACTTTCCTTGCACTGAAAAATTATCTTGTTCACTGATAAAAAAATCCAAAACTGGCTGTACTACCATTTACTGAACTACAAAGTTAATATGTCTCAGAAATTGACTTGGAGTCACTGATATAAACATGATACAAAACACCAATGGTTCTTTTGGAAAATCTTGACTGAAAACAGTACAAAGCTGTGAGATGAAAATGCCACATCTACTTCCCACTGACATAGGTTGTGTAAATAAATTCTATTCAAGTACAATTATTTTAGGATTCTCGTTTTTTTAAAAGAAAAAAAAAATATTGGACTCAATGATTCTTGAATGCTCAAAACTGAGTCTCCTCCAGAACACAAGAATTTTTTTTTTTTTGATTAATGACATAATTATCAAACACATTGATCAAATTTTTAAACTAGAACCTAGTTCATCGTCAGGACCGTCACTGGAGTAGTAGTTGTTAATTGGTTGGAAGTGCTCAACTGCAATTATTGTTTAGCGTGATACTGCTTCTTCTTACTATTTCCATCCTTTCTTTAAGTTTTTCTTTACAAGTAATTGGTGGATGATTATTTTTATTGAGTCTCGTCCACTTGCTTGTACATGTCTGTCTAATTCTGTTTTGCTCCCTATGTTTCTAATAGCTACTTGATGTTCCTTCATATGGACTTTTACACTTCTCATTTCACCTATATAGCTTAGTCCACGGGTAGTCTATACTATAGACTACTTCTTTTTGTAACTGTATGTCTTTTTCTTGTTGTTTTAGAGATGGAAGGATTTTTTTTAACTTGTTACTCAGATCTGGGGCAAGCCTGATGTTATATTTTTCTGATGCTATTGCTTGATGTTTTTTTTTTTTTTTTGGAGATCTTTGTGGTAAGTAATTTTGATAGTGAATTTGATGGGATTTTTCTGCTTCTTAAAAATATTCTTTATGAATGGTGAGGGAAAATTATTTTCTGATAAAATTCTTTTCAGTTCTTCTCTGTAGGTGTCTGTTTTGGGCTTCTGTAGAGACCAGGAAGCTGATTTTCTCCAAACATTGTATCACAGTATTAGATTTTATGTAGTCAGAGTGGTTTGCTTGTATTTTTTCATGAACATAAATAACACTGACTGTGTGAAAAAATTTCCAGTACTGAATCTGGTTTCATAATTTTGCAGTGTAGACTTTAGTGGCTTTTTTTTTTTCATGCTTATTTCAATGCTTTAATTACATAAATCAATGTTGTTACTACATTTTCATCCTGTTTTGTAGTTATTTTTGGTAGTCTGATAACCCACAGTGAGCAGAAACAACAAGATAGGTGGCCTACTGTATTTTAAAATCACCAGCTATAAGAAAAAGGAATCAGTACAGAAACAAATACAAGCCTGCCCTAGGCTGCATTTGAACATACGTCTTTGGCATATCAAGCCAACATCCAAAATGCTACTACGAAAATAAAACTTTAAACACAAGAAAATAATGAATACTGTGATGCGATTTGTAACTGTGGAAAGACTACAATAACTTAAAACATATGCAGAAATAAGGAAGGTTTTCACAGGACGGATGAACACACAGGAAGAGGTAGGTCAAATTTATAGTAACCAAGTGCTTTACAGAGCCATGAACTATTGATATTGCTTTGTGATTGTTAAAATTCATCTTGGAGACATATACACCTGTAAAAACACATACACACCAGTACTTAGTGGTAATAACTATCAGTTTTTTTAAGTGCACATAAAATTGGTAACAACTGCATCTGAGTTTAAAAACACTGCCATCAGAAAACAAAAGACAATAGAACACATGTCAGTGATATTCAAGACAATGAAGTGTAGATATAAAAGACAAAAGTACAATCTTTTAACTTTAAAAATCTTTAACTGAGTTGATTCCAACACATTAGAATACATTTAAACAATATTCATCCGAAATAAACATGAGTTATATGCAATTTCACTTTGATTCCTAAAAATTTATGCATGATGAATGTAGTACTGAAATAAAATATGTTTTTTACAAGTCTAAACAAAACATCAATGGTGGGAATCATAGTCCACGTACCAGATGCTAATACACATCCTTAATAATTATATTATTTACAAGGAAAAACATTGTTCCCTATTCTAGTAATTCCAGCTGTGGAATAAACTCACATAGAGTTACAGAATATTGTTTGAACATATACTAATGTGCTTTACATATTAGCTTCTGTAAAGTGATATGCACTTGTAACATGTTAAGCTGTTTAAGTATTGCCTAAATAAAATCAAACTTCTAAACTTGGTAATAATTGATGACACAGCTATTCCTAGACTTAATGCATTATAAGTATCTCCAAATTATGTGTTTTTTTTTATGGAATAAAAGGAATTAACATATAGAATTTTTGGGTAGCACTCCTACCCATCCTCAGGACTACAACTATAGTAGCTGTTGCCATTTGTGAGATTAATTCCAACTTTTCAAATAATTTAATGTTGTACCTCTTCTCTCTATTTCCAGTCCTTCTGACAATTTTCTTTTGAAAGAGTGCTGTTGATGTTTTAAACTGTCTTAGACAGCTTAAAACCAGATTGGCAGAACAATAAAGCTGCAATTAAAAATATAACAAACGAAACAGGTTTGGACACAGACATGTTCAAAATACAGGACACTGGGTGCTTTGGAATACTGTAGAAGTTCTGACACATCAACAGCACTTTTTTCAAGAGAAAATTATCAGAAGGACTGGAAATAGAGAGAAAAAGAGGTACAGCATTAAATGACTTGAAAGGTTGGAATTTATCTCACGAATGGCAACATCTACTGTTTGGCGAATAAGAGATGATAACCTTAGACTGCACTGAGATGAGTTTGATCAGTTTTTAATGCTTATTAATTTGCTATAATGATTGATAATAATATTATGTTCGACATTTAACTACATAGCAACCAGCACCAAAAACATTATTGTATACAACATGTGAAACAGTAACAATAGCAATGGTAACCTATAGTTCGAATATGATTATGCCACGTAATGCTTATGGTTGTTAGTCCAATATTAACCATAATTAGATAATTAAACCTAATATAATTGCAGTCCTGAGGAAGGGTAGCAGTGCTACCCAAAAATTTGGCATATTGATTCCTTTTATTCCTTACAAAAAACTCATAATTTGGAGATATTTATAACGCACCAAGTTTCAAATTTTTGAAAAAACAAAACAAAACAAAAAAACAAACAAATAAAAAACTGATGATAGTTGACAAACTGGTTTTCGTCAATTTCATATGGCAACAGTGGAGGCATGTTAAGTACCTCAAACAGTTTTCAAAGTCTTTCTAAACATATGGGCTGTAAATTAGTTATCCTTGAAGTCAAAAAGTGCATACAATAGAATGTACCAGAGTCAATCTTTGAAGCAGAGCATCAAAGTCCCACACCATCAATTTGGATTCAGTGTAAAACAACTTGCATGTGCAATGCCAAAATAGACCATCCTGGTTTATGTCTTGGTAATTCTCACATGTGCAGGTTGCTATATGCTGATGAAATACTCCCGTAGGCAGAGAGCAAAAGTGAGTTGCAGATTATGTTGTCCAGAACGAACAAAGTTTGTATGAAATTTGAACTGAATACAAATAAGGGGAAAACTAAAGTTATAGTTTTTAAGAGGAACTGTTAGTACTGAATTTTTGAAAAATCAGTCTAAATAATATAGAGTTAGACCAGGTGAAAAATGGGTTTGAGTATTTAGGAAGCAAATTCAACAGACAAAACAATGGTACAGTTGGTTGAAATCAGTAGACAAGTGAATTCATCTTTGAAAGTCATAATTGCTTCAAGAGGATTTCACAGGACTGATTTATTCTCAAAAAGATTCTAAATGGTTGTGCATGAAAGTGGAATTGTTCGTATTTCTGTATTTTAGTTGTGCACAACAGTGGAATTGTTTCGTATGGTAGTGAAATCTGGGTACATCAAAAGCAGCTTGCTTGTATGCTATAGAAATGGATTACTTATAGTGAGTTTGGGGGCAAGACAAGTTCAGATCATGTGAATAATTAAGATGTGTTGCAGATGTGTAATGTGAAGCAAAATGTTGTTAGTAAGATGGAGGCAAATATTATTAGTGGTTTGACCATGTTGAAAGAATGAATGGTAAAATGTTTACTAAAAGAATCTATTCAGCCCAAGTTACAGGAAAGAAAGGTAAAGTACGGTCAAGGAAATCACAGGGAGGACCAGATTCAGGAATGCTTACATGAGGAAAAGAGTGTGTCTATGAAGTACAAACATTTTTGTGTGAGATGTATGATGGATGCCAATGAAGCTCAAGTTGTGTACCAAGAAGCTCAAGTTGTGTAAATGGAGATGTTTGATACACCAACATTAAGTAAAACCTAACACCATCAGTAAGTATAACTTGACAGCTGATCTTTCGTTGAGGAACTAAGCTCCAAATTTCAGCGACCAAATTAGTGATATGTGTGTACGCAAAACAACTAACATATTCAAAACTACACCTTTCTTTTGAAATCAGTTAAATGAAGAGCTAAGTGGAATTACTTTGGTAGCCATTCGGAAACTAAATTACAGTGCACGACTCTGATGTTCATCATTTTCTTCAATCAAAACTTCAAAGACTTTTTACAGTGGACTTCTTACTGCTCGTGAAACTCAACAGCAAGATTAAATAATATTCAGAGCAGGTATATCGGAAGCACAAAAAGAAGATTATGTTGCAGAATTACTGAACACCAAAGAACTATTAAAAATGGAAGCACCTCTCGACGACAGCTTTAGCCAGAACCTGCTTAAGTAACCAATTAACACCACTCTGGGATAAGACAACCCTAATAACAGGTTATCCTAATGAATGGCACCTGAGATATGGTGAAGCAATTGTCATACATAAGCACCTGAATACTTGTAACAACGAACAGCCCATTGCGATACCTCACCCTTGGAGGTTTCTTATCAATGCAGAAACTAACTTTCATCAGCCATCTTCGCCATTTACCTCGAAGTCACCTACCAGAGCATCTTTAACTTATTTGTAACTGCATTCAGTTACTTACTCTTTGTAACTTGTTCTGCGGCAACAGCTGATTTATGACATTTATGATGTAGCATATCTGAACTCAAGACCTCATTCAGTATCTACATCAAGCGTGTGTCTCGCTAGTTACTCAGCTACCATGGAGTTATGTGAAGTCAAGTTGTGCCTTTTTAAGTATTACACCTGATGATGAAATCTTTTGATGATTTTGAAAACGCTTGTGTATTTATATGAATAAATTTTTAACATGCCCAGACAGTATTTTAATCCCACTATTTGGACTTACCCGGTGCATATTTTAACTTACTGAGCATATTGGCTGGTAGCATTTTGATTAAATAATGGTTTCATTCTACAATCTCATACACCCAGCAAGAAACATGTGAACTATATTAGTACTTTCAAGTTAAAATACAAATGGGGAAAATCAGTTCAGAAATTCTTACAATATGAACGAGAGAAAACAAGTTGTAAAACTACTACAGTATCGGGCTGTCTGGCATCTCAAAATCCAAAATGATCAAAACCCCAGCAAATCATGAATGAAATATGGGATTACACCATATAATGCAAATTAAATGATCAAAACACCAGCAAATTTTTGAAGTAGTTCTTTTTTGCATGGAAGGGAAGAGGGGAGTGGGTGGTAGATTTTTTTTTTCATTTCCTCATTATTGTTTTTTTTTAATTTTTTACTCAAGATATGTAGCATTACTGACACTAGTGCTTTACAGTGCTAATAATATCCACAACTGGGAGCATCCATGCGAATGGTATCAATCAACACACACCCTCCAAACCACACACTTTGCACATTCATGGTGACCCATTTAGTGTTGCCTAGCACCTCTGTTGTGTTCACTAAGTTGGTTAGTCGAGACTGGGATAAAAAAAAAAAAAAAATTATTTTTACAAAATATTCGCAAAACTGGCCAACATTTTAATGAACTCCATAAATCACTAACAGGAACGGATCCCTTAACTTCACTGGAATTGGATAATTTTTTTTTTAATTAGCCATGAAAATTTCTAATATGTTCATGCAATTGCTGCACTGGTGGAATAACTGTTTGCTAAGGCAAGCCACTTCTCAGAAGAGCACTCAAAGTTAAAAACAATGCAAAAGCTTAGTTTTTTTTTTAATGATCCTCAGATGCTCTGCATATCAATCACAGACATACCAACCTTCAAAATCTAAAAATCGGGAGATTTTTACAGCTCATAAAATCACATGAGCGCTATTTTTTATCGACATTTTCCAGACGTAGGAACAATTTTCCAGAAGTAGTTATTGGTCCACTAGAAGCTCTGGAGGAGAGGGAAAAAAAAAACAAAAACAGCTCGGAAATCAATACCCCCTCCCTTCTGAAATTCAATTTCTTGTACATCGATTCTGAAAGATAATGAAAACATAAAATGGCCCACATGTTGTTCTTTTACGAATAAAACAGCAGCCGACTGCTTTTCATTTCTTCTTTAGGTTGTGCACGAGGACGAAAACGACAAAAAGCATCGTACCAACATCCCCTTTCGTTACAAGTTGAGGCCAAATGTAACTACTCCCTTTTTGTCGTTAAGTGAATTCACCACAACTCAACTATTTTTCATCACTTTGAATGCGCACGGCTCTGTTGAGGCGAGGGGTTGAAAGACTGAACTTTAAGAAGAAGGCAGGACAGCTCCCATTTGTCAATCAATTACTGACCCTCCCTGTCATTCTAATGCCAGATGGAGGCTCTTTGCCGAAGGCGTCGTATGACAATTGGACTGGGATAATTTTTTTTAAAGCACATTTTTTCTGACCCATTTCAGACTATTGGTCAGAAGCCAGCAGAACGGGACGACTAACTTTTTGCAAGTAGGAGGAGAGGAAAAGTATGAAATTGATGACTCTAATAATGCCACCTTGCATCGACACAGAAAGAAAAAGATTTCACAGGTGGTTCGAAATCATGGTGGTTGATGGAATTTTGACCATCTTAGCGGCTAATTCTCGGTAAAAATCAGGAGAATTTGACATTCATCTGGAGGGCGAGAGAAGGGACTGAAAATCCAGAGTCTTCCTCCTAAATCCGGAGAATTGGCACATCTGCAACCAATTACAGTCCAATAAAACAGTAGCATAATAAAAATAGTTTTGCTGTAAAATAAACTACATCCTTTTCACTTTATTGTGTGATGATTCATTTATGGCAATTTTCAAGAAATAAACCATGGCTCAGACGACTTTTATTGTCAAGTGTGCAACAAATATATTGTTACCTACAAAATCTGATAAGGTTTTAAAGGATATGGAAGAAGTATTCATTTCATTAATTTGGATTTTTTACATAATAGATATACAACTTCATTTGCCAGCATATTACACCAAAAATTGCAATCATTTTGCAAAGTTAGAAAAATATTGCCTGAAAACACCTAAACTAAAAAAATGTTGACATAAATCTGTTATTTCGTGAAGTACAGACTCATTATCCTTTCTGTCACCTTGATTATTGTTATTTTTCTGATTAATTTTGACTTAGCTTGAGCCAAGTAGCCTTGCCATGCCACGTGATTAACACAAGCTAGAATTTGGATCCAAAATCTGACAATGTGTCGGTCCGGAGTTTCCCCGGATAAAAGGTCTGACACTGTATGATATGAAAGTGGAAAACCAGCTGGGAAACTATAATATAAAAGTGGAAACTTAGTGGGAAAACTGCTATATTATAAATAAAAAAAAAAAAAAAAAAAAAAAAAAAAAAAAAAAAATGGCTAACTGTTTTCAGACTGCAACTTCCTAATTTTGACAGTTTAATTTTTTTATACCATAGTAAACACAGGACAGACAAAGAAAGGGACATAAAATTGTGCACAACTTTGCTGTTAGAAAAGACAGGGAGAGAAAAATATGTGAAAGCACTAGTAGCTCATTTTTTCATTGTGCTATTCTGTATATTTTAATGCCATACTAGACTTTTGCAGCAAACTAAAAAATTGCAAATATTAAAAAAGGCATCACAGAAAACTTGAAACACCTAACATTTATGGGTAAAAGAAAAAAACAAAAACAAAATTGCACAAAATTATCAAAATGACCAGCAACTCAAGTCTTCGCATTAAAATGTATGCAAACTATAAAGCAATTAATCAAATAAAAAACAACAAACAAAAAACACTCACTTCTGGGTTAAATAATGATGGTGCTAAGCACTATTAAAACATTCATATAACTGAGCAAATTAAATGATGCACAATACAAGTCAGGTACACATGCATTCTTGTATTACTTATTTTTCAATAAAAATACTGTACATATACGGAGTCCATGATTTATGAGTATGTCCGGTAGTAATGAGGAACTGGATGGCATTCGTGATATCTTACACATTTTAATCAATGCTTAAAACAGCATCAGCACTCAAGCAATTCGTAACAGTTGATATAAATATATTATTATTAACAATATAAACACTGGCATTGTAATCAATGACACTAATAACTGTTCTCATGTCCAGCTAAAATGTACAAATTAGAGGGACTATTGGGCTCATTAGTTGGTCGGCTTTCTAAGACCACAATCCTAAAAGAAGGAGAAAGAGAAAAAAAAAAAAAAAAAAAAAAAAAAAAAAAAAGAAAAGAGAATTAAGTCATTTTAAGATATAAAATAAAGATCTTTCAAATAAAAGGTGTACTTTATCAAACGGAAAAACCATTTGATTAACATGCTTAAAACTAATAGCATGAAAATAGGAAACTTACTGCTAACTAAATTCATGACACTAAATTCCTATTGCAAATAGCATTTTAAGCACATGGTTTCAAGTTGTTACTTGGTTCAATCTCCCAGCAGCAAAATATGCAAACTAACTCTTCAACATTTGTTAATAATCATGGAAATGCACATAGCGTATTAAACCCATTTATTTTTGCGATGTAGTTGGCACAAAGATTCGCCAAGCTTTTGCACTCCACTGGGAGGCTTTTTCAAGGCAATAGTAGACATAAAAATGCAGAGAATTGGAACAAGTAAAGAACGAAGATGATTTTTGAAAATAACGTGGGTGACATCACGAGCATATTACATGGATTTTTATCACACAATTATTCGGTGCACCGTGATGCGTTTCCATCTTTTAATAATGCATGTTAAATCCTATCCAGCCATCCTATCTATCATGTAAATTTTATCCACTGAAATCGAAATCCTATCCAGCAAACTGGCATGCAATGATATATAGTCTCTACTGAACTACCAATGGTTTGGCATGCATTATTAAAAGATGGTAACACATCACGGCACACCGTATAATTGCATGATAAAAATTCACGTAATATGCTTGTGATGTCACCCACGTTATTTTCAAAAATCCTCTTCGTTCTTTACATGTTCCAATTCCCTGCATTTTCATGTCTACCATTGCCTTGAAAAGCCTCCCACTGGAGTGTAAAGCTTGGCGAATCTTTGTGCTGACTACACCACAAAAATAAATGGATTTAATACGCAATATACATTTCATGATTATTAAAGTCTGGTGTATTTAAAATAAAATAAATTTACTAATAATTAATTACATAGTTCAATAAAAACCATATTTAAACTGCAAAATCATGTTATTTATATATAATTTTTAAGTTATTTGCAACATACCAACAAAATATACTTCACTTCAACTCTAGCTTTCAAAACACTCATGTATTAAGAAGAATGTGTTTGAAAAATACATGTTATGATTGATGACGTGTTGTTAATGTGCTAGTGGTCAGCAAGAAAATTTTACCCCCTACACTAAAAGGTGAGCAAGCTCCTTTGTCATCTGGGATGTCAGCGACAGACATTACTGATCCCTTGAGAGTTGAGGGTGTTTTGATGGTTCTGAAAACGCTCCAGGAAGGGAGTGAAAGTCTAAGCCATTATGAGGTTATGTTGCCAAAAGTCAGGGACCATGAGCGAAGTACAGAAGGTGTGTTTGTCTTTCTGTGTTTTATAAGTTCATAGTTTTAAAATAGTTGGTATGTTTTTTTTAGCAATTGGGAATTGATATTGGGAAGGGGTGGGGGCTTTTATTGTAAGTTTGTATACATTTTGGAAGCATAACCAATAATAAAAAAATGGAAAAGGATTTTTTTACTTTTTATGCTAGTATTTAAATTTTATGATGTCTGGTTGTGAATGTAAGTGTTTTTAGTAGTAACGAGGGGTAATAAACGTATTTTTGAATTTTTAACATGGCTCTTGATACTACTTGCCTTCGTGCTTCACTTGAGAAGGTCCCATTAACGAATGTCGGAGATACTATGTGTGTGATATATGTAATGATATAAAGTTACAAGCAGAGATAGGTTTGCTTAAAATTGTACTATATGCTTGACTTTAAGGAATTTCAGTCAAGCAGCAATTCTAGGCATTACATTGTAACTTTTGGATTTTGGGCTACCAGTTAGGAAAATTACGTACTTTTTGCCTTTTTACCAAAACATAATGACTTCTATCCAAAAATAAGCATGTTTGAAGGACTTTTAAGGATTTATAAGGACTGTGGAAACCCTGATGGACAGAAAGAACTTTTTCTTTTTAATATTTTGATTTGGATCTTAATGACAGGGTTCATACTCTTTTTTGAAAATGGAAATTAAGGAGTTCTTAAGGACCTTCAGGCTATTTTTAAGGACCTTTAAATATTTTTTAAGGACTTCATAATCGCTGCATGCAAATATACACAATATACAAAATGTGAGTTAGCTATTACAACATAAGTCATTTTAACGCAATAAATCAATTTTGTTGAAACTAATGAATATTCCATTGCACAAATATATAAATTAAAATTAGTTCTACTAAAATAAACCTAAATACTCCAACAGAAAAACCAACTAACTTAAAAGTTCCTTATATACATTATTTACTGGTAATACTGGATCCATTATTTGTCTTGAAGCATATCTTTGCATCTACAGAACGAACACTGCTTCTTCGTATTGTGGTGTGAAGCATAAAATTTATTTACTTTGGAATTTCAATTTTCAACAAATTTTCACCCATTAATTGTGATTATAGGCCCATCTTTGTGGTTTCGGAAACTTTTTAAATTTGCATTTGTTTTTCCTTCAAAGTTTATCCGAATTTATATTTTTTTATTAATTTACAAATTCATTTTAACAAAAACAGTATTACAAATACAGCTTAGAATTTCATATGGCTGTGATTGTCAGTCTTTAAAATTTTTGGTATCTTTACCTTTCCATTCAATAACTTAATTCCTTCCATTAGAATTACTTTTACAAATACACTGACAGAAAAAAAAAATCCCAACAAACGAAAAAATAGTTGTAGAGGAATGAAATGGCGGCAATACATTTGTATAGGTAACATATTTAATCGATTAAGGTTTCAAGATCACAGCTTAATGTAAGTGCGAGAAGAGCCATTTTAAATGTGAAATGCTGGTACATTAATAACTGGTGTAACCGCCAGAATGTTGAATGCAAGCACGCAAACGTTCCTGCATTGTGACGTACAGGTGCTGGATGTCAGTTTGTGGGATGGAGTTCCATGCCTGTTGCACTTGGTCGGTCAATACAGGGACGGTTAATGCTGGTTGGGGGGCGACGCTGGAGTTGTCGTCCAATGATGTCTCATACGTGCTCGATTGGTGAAAGATCTGGTGATCTAGCAGGCCATGGCAACATGTCGACACTCTGTAGAGGATGTTGGGTTACAACAGCGGTATGCAGGCGAGTGTTATCCTGTTGGAAAACACCCCCTGGAATGATGTTCATGAATGGCAGCACAACAGGTTGAATCACCAGACCGACGTTCAACTGTGCCGTCAGGGTGCGTGGGATAACCACGAGAGTGATCCTGCTGTCATAGGAAATTGCTCCCCAGACCATAACTCCAGGTGTAGGTCCAGTGTGTCTCGGCCGCAGACAGGTTGGTTGCAGGCGCTCACCTGGCCTCCTTCTAACCAACACACGGACATCATCAAGTGGAAGATGAGAGGTGACTGTCGAAATGTGCCCCGACCCGTCAGACCCACAAAACTGGGAGTTAGAGACCGATGGGTGCTGGCCAGAGAAATTCGGAAGAACAGCACCAAATCAATGGGCCACATCCACGAGGAGTTTCAACAGGCATCCGGGAGTGTTCTTTCAAGGAATACCATCCATAAGGAAGCAATTCTGCTCGGTTATCATGGACGTGCTGCCGGCCACAAGCCTTTGATCAACAAGTCCAATAGCGCTGCTCGGCTAATGTGGTGCAAAGAACGTCGACAGTGGACCGTTGAACAATGGAAACAAGTTCTCTGGAGCGACGAATCAAGGTACACCCTCTACCGTTCGGATGGCAGGATCTGGGTTTGGCGTCTGCCTGGAGAACTCCTCCTGCCGGAATGTATTGTGCCAACTGTGAAGTTCGGCGGCGGTGGAATTATGCTATGGGGGTGTTTCTCCTGGTATGGAACGGGACCCTTGGTGGCAATTCCTGGTAGACTCAACGCCGAGACCTACTGCACCATTTTGGATGACCATGAGCTTCCTATGTTGTGGCAGTTTTACGGGGTGGACCCATGTTACTTTCAGGATGACAATGCCACCTGTCATGTTGCGAGGTCCCTCATGGCTTGATATGGTGACCATGGGGTTAATAGAATGGACTGACCTGCGCAGACCCCAGACCTTAACCCTATCGAGCACCTCTGGGACGAGTTGGACCGTCGACTTAAGGGGTGCCCCGACCATCCGAAATCGGTGAAGGAACTGACCTGTCTTCTCTAAGCCGAGTGGAGAAAAATACTGCTAGCCGTCATACAACGCCTGTTTGAGAGTATGCACCGGAGGGTCGCAGCTGTAATCGCCGCTCGTGCAGGCTCCATGAACTATTGAAGGTGAATAAACTTCGTTTTCCTTTGCTATCGCAGGTGTCCAATTACTTGTTGGTAAATAGTGTAGTTGGTCAATGCCTGGCACTAGTGGTACAGTTTAAAACAATTTAGATTCAAGAAATATACACCTTCTCTTCATCGATGATTAGTTTTTTCATAAAAGGACTGGTAGGGAGAAATATTTACAACAATTTTTAACAGGAAAATTTATCTACACCCAGAGCCCCCCTTCCTACAGTTGGGTATGCTGTAGAAGGTATGCAACACCACAGCTTATGTTTAATTAGGTTAATCACCATGAAAAGAAGTAAATGGCTATTATTTGCAGTGATCAGAAGTAGCACAGCATGTAGCATTGCTACAAACAGAAAAATGCAGATGTGGAAGTAGCATGCTACAAAACAATGGTAACTTGTAGTGAAAACTTGTGCTGCAAATCACACTATTTAAAAAAAAAAAAAGTGAAGAAAAGTATTCTTTAAATCACTTGACATTTCCAGATTTAATGAAGCATTAGCTGGGACAGGGTGGCTGAGTATGTCCTGTCTACAATCATGTATCTGAGTTGACTACATATCAAAAGCTACAGTAGGTAACTGTTAACTGGGAAGTTTTCTTGGTCAGCCTGTGAAAACTGTGCTTATGGAATGATCATTTTACTGGTTTTACTCAGGACTGTTGAAATGTGAAATTAGATTTTCTAAGTTACAAAAATGAATTCACAGATATTTCTTAATATGGTTTTTATTTCAATTCTCTGGGCTTTGAAGTCTACCTAGCCTGGAATATATGCCACTGAATACATTTAAATGTGTTACATATGATGATCCAAACTGAAGTATATGCAAAGATAAATTATTTGTGTAATTCACTTTGTTATTTAGCTCTCAATGCCATATATAAGAATGCATACATATAAAAAGATCATCCTCAGAATTTGCACTTTTAAACTTAAACATAAAAAATAACTAAAAAAAAGTAGTGAAAATTGCAATTTTTAAGGAAAAAGTAGTGCAGCTTCCAACGTTTTCAAGAATGTAGTTGTAGCTTTAAAAAAAAAAGCAGCTTTTAACCACTTGTTACTTGTAATGGTTAAAAAAAAAAAAAAAAACTACTGAAGTGTGTGAGTTTTGAAAAACTCAAAAGTATTTTTGCTGAACTAAGCACAAGCTAATATTGTGTATGACTCATATTTACATTGGAAAGCTTAGTTTATGACAGACAACTGGATTCATACAAGACACCACAACTATTTCACACATTCAGTCATAAATTACAGCAACCCCTTGCCAACTTAACAAAAACAATCAAGGGTAAGCATTTTTTTTACATATATACCTTACCCAAACCAATCCTAACACCTTATATATACATAGATTGACAGACATATCTAATCTCTGCCTTAACTTTTAATCACCACATTCAAATTTTGCCTCAGCAATTTTTGCTGCTGGATTTAATTGCATAGATTAAAAATATTCAAATTTATCATGCTTCTTAAAATAAAATATCTTGAATTTCCTGAACTATTCAAGATAAAACGCACAAATAAAAAGCAGTTCTTGAAAGAATAACCTAAACATGTAAAATATGCAAATATCTTTTAAATCTACAATACAGTAAATAAAATAACAAAATATGCAAATATCTTGTAAATCTACAATACAGTAAATGAAATCCAGTAAGTTTTTCATCAGTATTTTTGAAGTCCATTTTATATGCTACCATTTGAAAATCTATTTTAAGGCTAGCACTCAAAGCATCAAATTACACATAGCACTAAATGTTCACAGAATCTTATTTCAAAGCTATCTATAGAGTACGATTTCCAAAATATGTAACATTTTACTTTTATTCTACTGTTGTTTTGCTTCACCATAAATTAAAAAAAAAAAAAAAAAAAAAAACCCAGTTCAATGAGTACAATAGGCTACTGGCTTCAATTTCCCTAACTATTTTTACCATGCAATCACACATTTACCAATCATGAATTTACCATCCATGGAGTCTTTCATGAATGGAGCCCTTAAAGTAGGTAGATGCATTGTATATATACACCATGATGTTACATGTCTTAAACTGTAGTATGCAACTCATTAAAAGCCTTAATTGTTTGACACTACCACTCAAAAGCTCTTGGACATTTCAGTTATCACATTCAAATGGACCCTTCTTTCACCTCAGACAGGTATATAAGAAAGATATATCCACCACAGAGTTTGGTAAGTGACCTAGTGGTTAGATACCACCTTCCAATCAGAAGATCACAGGACTGATCCAAAGTAGGTTGAGTTTCTTTGAACCACTAAATACCCACTGTGCATTAGAAGGTACACTAAGCTGTTGACACTAGAGTGTTGGACCTTCGGTTACAAATAAGGTAACCCCCCCTCTCTCCTTGGAAGTGCTTGTTGTGACACCATAGTCTGGCACTCACCACTGTGTCGAGTCACACTTTCAATCTGGCACTTCTACTTCTCTGGCCTGTCTTTCCTCTGTCATATCTCACCCTCTAGAATCTAGAGGTTCAATTTAAAGTAATTTCAACTTCATCTCTAAGATGCAGCACAAAAGTCCCATGGGACACAGGTGTAATCCTATGAGATGCAGCACAAAAGTGCCTTGCACCTAAACGGTAAACCTTCCCTGTTGGTGCAAACCCTATGAGAAGTTGCTGGGTGAACATACATACACAAAACTTGGCTCTGCTCAACATGGTGTGACGAATATTCTGTCGATTTTCCATGTATTATGAAGAATATTTCTTCCTTCATTGATTTATTTGTGGTACTGGTGACCTCCGACCTACATCCGTCTGGATGGGAATTGGGTCAAAGTGCTACGAGGAAGCAGAGATGCTTTGACTAGCAAAAATCTGAGGACTTTCAGATTCCTATGTCTCAGTTGCTTGGAACTTCACTGTCCTGGGTGGTGTAACGGTTAGCATGCTCGACCGGCAATCGTGAGATGAGGGGTTCAATTCCCGCTCCAGGACGATGAAATTTTCAAGTTTTCTGAGAAATGTTACATGGATGACCAGTAAGCGGTACATGCAAATTCAGTTTGCTTTCCTTGAATATTATGGTATGTAGAGCTGAGTTAATGGATTTTTTAAGAGTGTTATCAGGAGTCAATTCCTGGCTTAATCTTTGTGAATGTGGACAGCCTGCAGCATCTGAAGTTGATCACTGATGAAGTTATAGAGAAATGGAAGTGTGATGTTACCACAACTATGTAATGCACTATTGTAAATATATCTCGTGAGAACTTAGATGGGTGGTCCTTCAGTCTTGTCAGTCATCCATTTGAAACATCAATCAAGTGTTTCCAGCATTAATAATACGAGTTGAGGACCAAATAAATGAACTGAGTTCCATTGTGATGGCTTTCATCAGAGGAAGGTGGTTGATAAGCTTTGAAACACTATATGATCAAAAGTATCAGGACACCCCTTCTGAGTAGCCAATTTGTTCATACATGTCACAGCCATAGCCCATACAGGTATAAAAACACCCACGTGGCCTGGGAAATATCATAGACAAGCATGAACAGTACAATGGGCAATACAGCAGAGCTCAGTGACTTTCAATGGGGCATGGTCAAAAAGTGTCATCTTAGCGACAAAGTTTGAAAAATTTCTGCCTGGCAGCAGCTCCTCAATAAACTGAACGCGATGTTAATGTGAAGTGGAAACACCTAAGAGCAGCAACGATGCAATTGTGACCTTCTAGGGTACACAAAATTACAATGGGGGATTGCCGAGTGCTGAAGCAGGTAGTGAGACAAAAGTATGTGTCCTAGGTTACAACACTCACCACCAAGTTTCAAAGTGTGCATGGAAGCAAATACCAGCACCATGTTGAAGGGAATGGATTTCCATGGCTGAACAGCTGCAGATCAATGTCAAGTGTTAGTTGGAGTGGTGTAAAAGCTCAGCCACAGTGGACTCTGGAGCAGTGAAAATTTGTTCAATGGAGTGATGAATCACGCTTCATCATCTGGCTGTTCGACAGACAAGCCTGGGTGTGGAGGATGCCATGTTAATGCTACCAGCCCGACTGTTATGTGCCAATTGTTAAGTTTGGTGAAGCAGGTATCATGCTTTTGGGCTGCTTTTAATGGTTTGGGCTGAATCCTACACTCCACAGCTAAGGAATTTTAACGCTGTGGCCTATAATGACATTTTCTACAATTCTGTGCACTCAACATTATGGCAACAGTTTGGCAAAAGGCCTTTTCCTTTATCAACAAAACAATGCACCCATTCATACAGCAAAGTCTGGGAAGGAATGGTTTGATGAGATGGATGTGGAAGAACTTGACAGGCCAGCCAAGAGCTCCATTCTGAACCCTGTGGAACCAGTTGGAATGCTGACTGCGACCCAGGCTGAACTACCCAACATTGGTGACTGACCTTACTAATGCTCTTGTGGCAGAATAATGGTAGGCAATTTCTGCAGCAACATACCAAAATCAGGCAGACAGCCTTCCCAGCAGAGTGGAGACTGTGATAGCAGCAAGAAGTGGACCAACTCTATATTAATTCCTTTCCTATTACAGGGGAGTTTATGTATTGGAAAGTGTCTGGATACTTTTGATCAGATAGTGTATCACAGACAGCTATCAGTGATTTCATAGTGCAGAGAACAGTGCAGTTGTGTTTTTGAGCAGTGAAAATTAGTTCCATGGAGTGACAAATTAGATTGTACCCTATTCTGATCACACCAAAAGACATAATTCGAAAAATACATAAATATTCCCCAAACTGTTCTTAGTTGACGTGCTAATTGTATTAACTTCAATAAATAGAAACTCACCTTTTAAAGTTTTTGTTCCTCTTGCTCACATTTGTTGCACGTATACTTCCAGCAGACTTGTCATTATACGTGAAGGCCTTTTATGGTCTTTGTATCTTTCATCCGCGTGTCTTCTCGTATACATTTGCTAGTTTTTGGAGTCATTTCTATTATCATATCTTTTTCTGAGCCTACATATTACAATTGCTTACACATATTCATCACATATGCATGAAATTTTCTTATCTGCAGCTTATACTTAAAAAAACTAAAACTCATTATACACAACTTCCACTCAGCCCATCAAATGCCTTAACCCTAATCCCCTCTTGGTCGCATTGCTTCCAATGTCATTACATTCACCACTTTTTACATACATTCATATCCAAATCTTTTCATATGTACACTATTTACAGATATATTATTCCACCAATTCAATTCATTTATACAGTGGCCCAATTTTTACTCCTGTAACCCTACTTAGTCTTGCAGAGGAATAAAAATTGAGCCACTGTATAAATGAATTGAACTAGTGGAATTATATATCTGTAAATAGTGTACATATAAAAAGATTTGAACATGAATGTATGTAAAAAGTGGTGAATATAATGACATTGGAAGCAATGCGACCAAGAGGATTAGGGTTAAGGCATTTGATGGGCGGAGTGGAAGTTGTGTATAATGTGTTTTAGTTTTTTAAGTATATGCTGCAGATAAGGAAATTTCATGCATATGTGATGAATATGGTTAGCAATTGTAATATGTAGGCTCAGAAAAAAATATGATAATAGAAATGACTCCAAAAACTAGCAAATGTATACAAGAAGACACAGGGATGAAAGATATGACAACCATGAAAAGCCTTCACGTATAATGACAAGTCTGCTGGAAATATACATGCAACAAATGTGAGCAAGAGGAACAAAAACATTAAAAGGTGAGTTTCTATTTATTAAAGTTAATACTATTCTGATCAGATGTGCAAGTGTAAGTCATGCCATCAAAGCGTCCACTCCCAGGATGCATGATGTAAACAATGACGTTCAGATCACATGGTGCGATAGGTGACGTTGTTTCTCAACTACGAGCTTGTAATGTTGGTAGTTGTGATAGGACCCATGAATGCAGAAATCTACCATTTAAACATTCAAAATAATTTTAACATTTTAAATAATTATCTGATTCCTCTGATGCAACAGTTCTTTGGTACAGACCCATATCTGATGCAACATATTGCAGTTGATGTTGAAAATTGGCTGGTGAACATGAATGAGTAGAAATTGAATTAATCCTTTTTTTCATACACAAATTATTTCTTCTGTCGGATAAATTGGGAAACGATTTTCCTGAAGAAATATTATACATGGTAAGGATTTTAAATAATTTTTTACAGTGAAAATATTAAAGATTTAAATCCTTTTTTTGTTTGTTCCGAGGTTAAACAATCACCTGGAGCAGTCACCCATTCCTAATTTTAGGCCACTGGTTCCAGGGAGTCACCGAAGCCCCATCCACGACGTGAGACTGTGCCCACTCAGATGAACAGTCAGAAACTAGCACTTAGACCAATGTGCCACCAGGGTGGTGAAATTGAATAAACTGATAAAAAGAATTTGAACCCATATTAACACTTATGGGATTAATTGTAAAATTGGGTACTCTTTGTTCAAGGCCTTCACAAATTGTTTTTGAACCCCTGTTTAATATGCATGGGAAGAAGCAAAACCTTCAAATATTTTTATTGCAGTATTCAGTTTTGTACTATATCCTTAAAGCTAAATTTTCTAACACAATTCATAAATCAAAAGATATAATTCAAGAACCAGATATATGATCTCATATATCACATCTTTTGATCCAAGTGAAACAAGACTTATCTAGGTAGCCATTCATTCCTTCTTTCTTCTTTAAACCCCCCAAGAGTGTTCCACAGAAAGCCAAGCATTTTGGTATAACCAGATTGTAAACCAAGAAACAAACCCATTATTTTCAAGTCTCCACATACAAACACAATTTTCATACTTAACACTATTCAGGAGAAGCTCTACATACTCTGGTTCATCTGGTACCATGCCTAGGCACATTTCTAAGCACAACAGGTGGGTGAATGGGCAGATAATATCCATGATGGCTTGATCAGTGATGAAATGTTGGGAAACACATTGTTTCTTTTTTTTTTTTTTTCACTATATCTGTCCACTTTTACAGGGCAAAAATAACAATTCTCGCTATGGTTTTTGGTTCTCTCTAATCCCCAGAAATTGTAAATGGCATGGCCTTTTTCTTTCTGTTCCTTAAAAAACAAAAACAAATTCTGGATTTAACAACTGCCATGAACAACTCTAAGGGTTATATTCGGCAAACCCATCTCTACTTTGGGGCCACTGGTTCCACTGAAGGGAGAGAGCCTGCACTACAGCAGAAAATGCAGAGTGTATTTATTATAAGAAGAGCCTGCACTACAGGAGAAAATCCGTGAGTGTATTATGTCGTTATGTCAACACAACACAGCTTCAACAAATGCTACTACATATGCCGGGTTGATACCCGAGACATTGATTTACGCAACTTATGGACTTTGAGAGAGGCCTGATCATCAAGCTGAAAACCACAGGGTGGTCGACGCGCCATATAGCCCGCCATGTGGATCGCTCTTACCATACTGTCTGACTGTGTTGGGAGCAGTGGACACGTGACGGCACTGCCACACAGCGTAGTGGCTCTGAACAGACCAGGAAGACCACCGGTAGAGAGGATCGTCGGATCGTGCATCAGGCACGAACGGGTCCCCTCAGAGAGGATCGACGGATCGTGCATCAGGCACGAACGGGTGCCCCCAGAGAGGATCGATGGATCGTGCACCAGGCACGAATGGATCCCACGAGGACCCGGCCCATTATACAGGCAGATGTAGCTGCTCCTGTGTGCTCACAAACCATTTCCTGACGCCTCGCGAACCGAATCTGAGATCCCAGTGCTCCTTACATGTGCTGCCACATGGAGCCGAAACATTGCCGGCTTCGTGTGCAGTGGTACCAGGCCAGAGCGATGTGGAATGCTACAGACTGGCGACGTGTGGTGTTTAGCAATGAGTGCCGCTTTGTTTTGGGTACAGATGATGATTCATTGTGTCCGGGTGTGGAGGTATCTGGGTCAATGGCACAATCCCAACCTTGCTATCGAGGGCCACACCTCCCCCACTGCAGGCATTATGGTATGGGGAGCCATTGCCTGCGATAGCCGATCAGCTCTAGTAGTGGTATGTGGATCATTGACAAGCCAGCGGTATGCGGATGAGATCCTACGGCTCCATGTGTTCCTATTCCTGGCTGTGATTTTAAGTGTGCTATACCAGCAGGATAATGCCGACCCACACATGGCTTGGGTTGACCAGGACTGCCTACGTCATGTCCAGACACTTCAATGGCCTGCCCGCTTCCCGGACACGTCCCCGATCAAGCATGTGTGGGACCAATTGAAATGCCAGCTACCGCCGTGCTGCACTATCCGGGATTTGGAGCACACCTGTGGGCCAGTCTGCCACGGGACATCATCAGGTGTCTGTTGGCCTCCATGCTGGACCGTACTGGTGCAACGCGCTATTGAAGATGACTGGACTGCGTGCCACAGATCCTTCTGTAATTGTCCTGCAGCTCTGTTTTTACCATCATGTGCATCATTCATCTGTACCATTAAGTCCATAAAATTTCAGTTCAATCCAATACTTCCTTCTTGGTGCACAAATTTCACTGTCCGTGATTGTATTATGTAATTATGTCAACAAAACACAGCTTCAAAAAATGATACTACACATGCAGGGCTTGAAAAATATCTGAAAAGTTACATGCCCAGCTGGGAGTGTGCAGAAATTATTTACCTGCCCAAGCAGTAACAGTTGGATGCCTAGGAAAATTTATCTTTTAACAGGGTTCCCACTCAGTTAGTGAAATCAAATTCCCTGACTTTTCCAGGTTTTCCAGGTGGTTTTGAGTAAAATTCCAGGTGTTTGCAACAGCGTTTTGAAAATGTGCTTAACAACATATAATGAGAAAAAAATACTGGCTAATTAGATACTTCCCCATATTTGCATGCAAGATATTAAAATATTGTTTTAGTTAGCTGAGCAGAAACTTGTGAATAAGCAATTCCATAACAGGATATTGAACTAGCTTTAACTCTTGTAATGCAGTGTTTTGACATGCAAGACAGTGATACTCATAACAGATTCTAAAACATATTACATGCTGCACATACTTACAATTATACCTATCCCAAGTTACTGAGTCATATAATTTGTTTTAGAAGTTTACATTCTTATTTTAAAAAATATGGAATACAAATTGGTGAACAGCAAAGAAAAAGAAATTTTCTGCTACTTTATTAAGGGCTTCATCAAAGCATATGACAAATTCAGTACCTGATATCTCTGATAATAAGCATTTAGAAAAATATGGCGCAAGCCCAAAACAAATTATATATGACATTTTTGTTGCACCAAGACTGGCCTTTTTTGCTATATCACTGTCCATAAACATATGCTGGAATACATCGCTAGCATCTTTAAAAGAGTTATATGAAGAATTTGACATTACAAGCTTCATGGCCCAAATTACTTCTGCTCTTAAAATGCACTCTTTTGTCATAAAACTAGTGATGTTCAACATTGAAATATTAGTAGGAGATACAGTGGATGAAGATCCACTCTGCTTTGCTATAAAATCTGCTGGATATGGCATGGACGGTATCAAATCAGGAGCAGCAGCCATACTGCCTAAAGGTCCACTTTGTTTTTCTGAACAATGCCTTTGAAGTGGTGCATTATCCAATGTAAAAAAAATTGTCACAGCATGAGAAGCAGAAACCTGGCTTAAAGCTTTTATGTGTTTAGCACTTCGTTCATGGCTCAAAATCACTTGGCGGCCCATATTGCTCAAGTTGAAACTTCTTAAACAAACTTTACATCTTGCTTTGTATGGGTCATCCTGAACAGGTAACAGCCATTCTGACTACTGTGGGTTAAGTTTTTCTTCAAGCCAATCCACATTAAATAGAGTTTTCTTGGAAGTCATAATTGTACCAGTCAGAAACCTTGCAGACCTCTCAATTCGCCAATTACTTTAATTTGACACAAACGCCGTCGAAAACTCTATGCAAGGTGCAAGCACGGGGGCAAATACCGGAGAGCAGGCACCCGTGGTCGGCTGTTTGGGGGTGACGTAGGGCAGGGGCGGCGGAAATTGAAGTTTGTTGACCGGGCCCGAAATTTTGAATCGTGGTGCACTCCCCTCCCTTCCCGCTTTCCGGAACAAACAGAAGAAAAACAATGCCTAAGGAGATTTGTTAAGGATTAGGACCACTTACCTAGAGCAACTTTCTAAGGCTCATCACAACAAAAAATCGCATATATGCCAAATAAAAATATTGGCTAAAATTATTGACTGGGCCCGGGCGGTTCCGCCGCCACTGACGTGGGGCGCTGACAGAAACTCTCTGATTGCGGTAAAAGCATGCGCGCTAGCAGGAGTCCCTCTTTTTGCATTGGCCAGAGGCTTTTGGTTTGATAACGAAGTATCCGACATGGGGTTCTGAGACTGTGATAAAAAATGTTGAAAATATGTTTTTGCGGATTTTTCGCAAAACTGACTGAACCTTTAATCAACTCCATAAATCACTAACAGGAACGGGCCCCTTAAATTCCAAGCGAATCGGATAAAAGCTTAAAAAAAATCATTTTAAGCTCGTCATCCTGCAGCACGTTTCTCGCGGAGAGTGAATTCATAACTTTATTATGCGGTTATAATAAATATCAAAATTAAAAAAAAATTGAAAAGGAATAGATGTAGTCATTGAAATATTTAGCACGCAAACTTAAAAGTCAAACATTGAAGCAAAATCTTTTCTTGCAGAGAAAAGAGGGGAAAAAAATAGAATACGAACACATCATCTTCTTTCTAAATAGCAGTAAAAAAAAGAATGAAAAGCATTCTGCAACATATTCAGTGAAACATAAACATTTACTCCGAAAAAGAGTCTCGGAACGTTAAAGAAGGCAATAACTCAGTTGGCACACGCAGTCATTGCGACCGCTCAAAGCCCGTTTAGTGACCCTTCACCAGTAAGCTCTTAGCTCTCCCAGCCTAAAACGCACTGAGGCACAGCAAAGCTCACCAGAAACCCTCAGTAAGAGCGCTACATTAAAGATTTATCCCATTAAAATTTTTAAAGGATAATTTCAAAAGTTCTTTACCGATTCACGTGGAATTTTAGAGGTCAGCTTCTGTTAACCAATTATGGTGTATGTAAAATTTTCAGACAGTTTCATGAAGAATAGAAAAAGTTAGTTTTCACCATTTTTATCCTCAGTCTGGCAGTCAAACAAAGGCATAAAGGAGGCAGGAAGTGCTTTGGTCACTCCATCGTAACCCATCCACAGGCATCACTTCCCACTCTCACTCCAACACTACGCACCCTTTTCATTTCCTAGTAGACACCGTAGGGGTTTCCTCCCTACGTGGCTGCAATGACGGAGAACTCTGCCAAATACGTTAGTTTCACCCCCTTCCCCTTTATAACCTGCAGTTCGGTCCTTGGCAGTGAACTAAACGAAATGTTAAATACGGAGAAAGATCAAACACAGAGGAAAAAGTATTTTATTTTAGAAACTCCCCGAATTCCCTGACTTACGAAATAAAATTTCAAAATTCCCTGATTTTTTTACGAAAATTCATGTTTTCCCTGACTTTTGAGTCAATATGTTTTCCCCTGACAATTCCGATTTCACAGTTCTCCAGGTAGCGTGGGAACCCTGTTTAAGATAACAAACCAGAAATCTATTTTTATTTAAGTTAAAAAATATGAAGAACTTTTTCTACATGTTTTGCATTTCTTTTGTTACGGATCTGTACTCAAAATCTTCAATGCACAAAAGTGTGTACCTCAAGTTTTAAGATGATGATGCTAAAATTGGTATGAAATTGTATCATGATGAAATCTGTATTTGAGAAATTTAGTGATTCTGCCATGTTCCTTTTGTTGAAGTTTTCATCCTCTGTCACTAAACACAGGAGGCTAGTTCCTTCAGAGGCATACACTCTGTTGCTGACTATAACAGCATTTGGAGCAAAATTACATTTGGTTCCAATTTCTGGACCTAGAGCACAATGTAATTAAATAAGTGATATTCTTCTGTCCTTGGCACTCCGTAACAATCTTGACGATTATGGGCAAAACACGTAACAATATTAACAAATAAAGGTAACTTGATCACGCTAGTTACGTTAACTGAAACTTTTACAAAAAGTTCATAAGTTGGAAGCTTTCGACCTTATCTTATGAACTTTTTGTAAAAGTTTCAGTTAACGTAACTAGCGTGATCAAGTTACCTTTATTTGTCCGTAACAATCATATAACTTTCAATGATTAGCAGTGAAATGAAACACAACATGCAATAACTGTCTTTTTTTTTTTTCAGGATACTCTATTTCAAACTATTTTTATTTTTAAATTTAGTTGCCTGGACCGGGCAGCTAGATTTTTTATTTACCTGCCCAGGCCAATAATTTATTAGATTGATGCATAAGTCCATGCCGTTTTTTTCACCGCATTACAGGAATGTATTACATTAGAAGGGAAAACGTAATCAATCAACTATGTATCCCCCCCAACATACACACAGTTTACGATGGTGTCCCAACATCTGGATAGGTCTGCAATGCCATTCTTGAAAAAACGTGCAGGTGTTGCTGCGAAGAAATTATCAAGGAAATTCTGCAGATCAATATCATGATGAAATCTGTATTTGACACAGAGTGCATTCGACAGAGATCGGAACAGGCGATAGTCTGAAGGGGCAACATCTGGGGAATAGGTCGGATGTAGAAAGATCTTCCATTTCATGTCCTGAATAGCCATTTTGGTCATGTTTGCACTGTGAGGTCATGCATTATCATGTTGGAGAAGGACACCATGGCGCCGATGTGGCCGTTTCTGCTGAATTGCTCCCTCCACACGGCGGAGTTGCTCACAATAGGGTGCAGCGCTGATGGCACGATTACTCGGCAGCATTTTCCCAGAGAATAATGTCTTCCATGTCCCACCAGACACACAGCATGATCTTCGCAGGATGAAGGTCATGTTTTGGACGTGGTGTGGGCGTCTTGTCTGGGCTTAACCATTCCCTACAAAGCCTGAAATTCAAGTACAGGCACCACTTTTCATGTCCAGTAACAATACTTGACAGAAAGGGTTTGTGTTGCTGAGAATATTCACGATAATCGGCGAACAACGAACCACATATGGCAACATGCTGATTCTTGTTGTCCTTAGTGAGAGTGTAAGGCACCCAAGACCCCAATTTCTGGACCTTTCCCATATGTTCCAGGTGTCGCACCAAGGTGGCCTGATCACAATCCATCTCAGTGGCCAATTCACATATGGCTTACTGAGAATCCCAGTGGATGCGATGATTCAAACGATCCTCATCAAAGTGAGATGGACGACCTGAGCGTGGAGAGTCGTTGAGGTCAAAATTGCCACCCCAGAACCGCTCAAACCATTTACGGGCTGTCCTTGGAGCAATAGCATCTTCCCCATACAAAGAACAAATTTGTCGAGTGGCCTCAGTGGATGTGGATCCCTTGTTAAACTCGTAGAGGAGCAGACGTTGGAAATGTTCGTTCTTCTCTACTTGACACTCCATACTTCCGGACCTGAAAACCAAAAAAAACCGTTAGCCACAATCACACAACACAATATAGATACACGATATTACTTGCTAAATTTTGATATACAACTGGCCATCTGCACCGTCACTACTGACCTACGAAACGCTCGTGAAATAAAATGGCATGAACTTATGCATCAGCGTAATACTTGTCCTGGGCATCTCGGGCATGGTGTTTTTCAAGCTCCGATATGTCTTGTAACATTTTTGCCAAATGCACTTTATTATACCACCCTATGTATTTCTAAACTAAATCCCAAGAACAAACATTTGCCTTTATTGAAATAATCTGATGTGAAAGACGGGCGAGAAAAAAAAAAAAACATTTCAGAATTTAGCAACATAATTCTGTTAAGAATCTCTCTCTCACGAGCATACACGCACACACGAACTAAGTGAAGCTTTGAGATTTCAACTGCCAAAGGCAAAAGAAGCAAACCCAGCAGATAGCATATTTCAAGCTTTTGAATCAAGAACTCCAGTAATTAAATTAAACTAGCTGAAGAGCAATTTCTAATCATACAGTAAAAAACAAGTGCATAGAGGTAATATCAAATCTAGAAATTCAAATGTAATGAGAGGAAAACAAAATGATCAAGATCTCGAAAATCTGAAACAATTAACCTTAGAAAATCTGATCAGAAGCAATATCCCGTTTTTCTATGTCAACGCAAAATACACGCAATGTCCCCCATACTTCTTCACCGATCTAGAGAAACAGGTTTCTGCTGATGCTCATAAATTTAAAATGCAACTAACCATTAATGTTAGTCTACTAAATGACCTGAAAAATATTTTTTTCTCTCTTATTTTTTATTTTTTAAAGGAAAAAAATAACTTATTATATCTTCAGAAATAAATCATATTTTTTTTAGCAGGCCTAGAGCCAAGAAATTAAATTAGAAAAAATTAAATCAAAAGGAAGACGTTTTTTTTTGTTTAGTCAATTTACAGGATATTTTGGAGCAAAATAGAATTACCAAATCCATGTCAAAATTAAGATAAGACAAGAAGATTGAATGATCCAAAGTATTTGAAAAATTTACATGATTATGTTTGGTGTGTGGAAAATACTTACTTATTCATGAAAACGCAGTATGTGCATCTTGTAAGTTTTTTTCCTGAGAAAACAGCCTTAGCTAAAATAAGGTGAAACAGAAAATTATGCAATTGTTTTTAGGAAATATTCTAACCTTAAGGAGGAAGGTTAACCCAAAGGAAAGGAAGAAAAAGGAATAAAGATTTTAAGCCTTCAAAATGTTAAGCTGCAAAAATTAAATTCACTAATTTAATTAATTTTAACTGGAAAAATGAAAATAAGTGGAGAGAGAAGTTTCAAAACAAATTTAACTAGTTTAGAAAATATTTATACTTGAACTTAGATGAAATTCCCAAGTGTTCTCTTAAGAACTGAATATTAAAAATCACAGAATAAGCAAGTGCATTTCCTGTAAAAAAAAAAAAAAAAGGAAAAAAAAAGGGGAAATATCAAGAAAAACAACACCGAGAAATAAGTAACAACTCTTAGAAATAAACTGAAAGCAAAACTTTAAATCTTTTCTGACCTTAAGGGAATGAACTGAAAGCTAGAACTTAAGCCCACAAAGGTCCAGAAAAGTAAAAAGTAAAATAAGCTATGCAAATAATTTTAAGCAAGATGAGAAATATTTACTTGAGCTATAATCTTAACGGAAAATGTTTCACTCTAAGTCCATGCTAAGGAAAAAATAAAAAATAAAACAGTAGCCAAAGCAAAAAAAAACTCACCCAGCCAGGAGCTTTATAGTAGAGCTTCCTTCACTAAAGGAGAAAGAGGATAAAGATAAATAAAGAAAATGTAACTTCCAAAGTGGAATATATAGAACTATGTAAGATAGTGTGAAAAAATATCACTGAAGACATAAGGAAATTCAACTGGGAACAACCTGAGCTGGAAGAAAAAGCGTCATCGCAGTAATGGAAGGAAACAGATTATGGTACTCAGAAAAGAAGATGGTACTGTAACAAGAAATAGATGTAAAGTTTTGACTAGAGTGAAAGAGTTCAACACAGAACTATATGGGAGAAATCATACACCTTTAAGATATAAAGAAATATACAGGTTCTAAAGTATCTCCGATTCTCCTGACAGAAGTTGCCCATGCAATTACAAACATGAAACAGGAAAGAACAGGGAAGATGGAATTGTAAACATTGTACACGAAGCCTGAGAAGAAACATAAACTATACTTTCCAAAGTTTTCACCAGATGTCTCAAAGAAAGGAAGATTCCTGATGAACAGAACAAAGCTACAGTGACCCTGCTGCATTAAAAGGGGACCTCAAGGATCTCAGGAACTACAGACCTATCAACCTCATATCAGTTGTTTACAAAATCTTTTCTCACTAAGATATTGTTACATTGTTTAAAGGAAACACTGGACATGGCTCAACCATGATTCAGGAGCGACAACAGCACTATAAATCAAGTCAATGTACTGACAGAATTATTTGAAAGAGCAAATGAATATGAACTCTTAATGTGTATGGCTTTTGATTAAGTGAAACCACCCCAGCAGTCGTAATGTCTTTGAAATCTTGCAACATTTAAGATGCATATCTTAATATCATTAATAATTTCTATGAAAAACTTTTTCAAGCTCTGTGAAATATCTTTCATTCCAAAATGCCAAAATGTGAAATATCTTTCATTCATTCAACTGTAAAGATAGGAGGAATTGATTGATGAAGATTTAACTTCCCTTCCCCATTTTGCTGATGACATAGTCATTTTTGCAAGAATCCACTCAGAACTGCAGAGTATAATCCAAGATCTTGCTAACAAGAGTAAAGAAGAGGGATTAAAGATGAACTTAACAGAAAACAAACTTGATGTACAATGCTTTTACAAGACTGAAGATATAAAGGTTGATGGAAAAAATTTAGAAGTGATACCAACATCTACTTTGGACAACAGATATCAAACATTAGGAATATCGAAGGAGAAACTAAGAGGTGTATAAAACTTGCCTGGAGTTGCATTTGAAAGGAACAGTGCAATTTCAACTATATCTTAAAGTGTTTAATCAATGCAATCTTTCCAATTCTACCTTATGAATCAGAGATGTGAACCTTAACTAAAAAGGACACAGAGGCTGAGAACAACTTAAAGAAGCATGAGGAGATACATGCTTAGTGTAAACCAGAAAGATATGAAAAAGAACTCATAGAGAAGGAAAATAACGTGCGAGTAGATAACATCATGATCAAAATAAAGACCCTCAAGTGGCAACAGGTTGGACTACTAAAAGAACTGACCACTGTTGGACAACTGAAATACTAGACTGAGTACCAAGAGACATGAAAAGAACCAGAAGCCCACATGGGAGATGAGTGGATGAAATCTGAAAGAATACCAGAATGACATGAAAGAGAATTGCTCCAGACAGAATTATGGAAGAGATGGATTATTTTTCTTTCCTTACCCACAAGATTGTTAACCCCCCCCCCCCCCCCCCCAAATTACAGTTTTATGTCAGTTACTGACAAAATGCAAGTTCGAATTGGCATACAAGGTGGCAAATTCCATCCACATCAGATCAGAGTGGTAATTCAGTTTCTCAGAGGGGAATGCTATCAACTCACTATAATTCACAGGTGAATGTGGGCCATTTCTGGTGAGCCATGTGTGCCAAAGATGACAGTGGTGGACTGGCTCTGTATGTTTTGAAACAGAAGAGAGCGAATGGCAGATATGCCTCGATCAGATAAGTGCAGCTTGTCACCAATCCAGTGAGCGATGGAAGAATGGATAACACCTTGCATAAGGATAAGGACAGATGCCAGTGGGTTTTTTTCTGATGCAACAGAAATTAATATGATCACCAACACAATGCATGCAATCATAAGGGAACTTGGATACAGGGTTTGTACACATTTACAGAAAATAAATTCCAGAACTTTTCCAAGGGTTTTAGGGAATTTTTTTATCATGAACTTATAAAAATTCCAGGAGATTAAATTTTTGCTAGAATCATATCACATGTTTTTATAATTTACAGATTGGGTGAATTTACTATGCATTTAGAATTCTTATGAAGTCATATGGATTCTGCTGTTATAGAGTGCTCTTGAGTGTGCATTACACCTTCAATGAAGTGGCAGAATTTTCCCGTTTTAAAATTGCTCTGTATAAAACTTATAAAAAGAAATCTGGAACTTAGCACAATGATAATAATACAAAACAATTTTGCCATGGCACTAAAGATTCTCTATTCTGCACTCATCTGTTTCCATAAACATTGGCAGCAAGCAGACCAGATACCAATCTCCTTCAGTGAGAAATGCGTGTGCTAGAAAGAATGGCTGGCCATCTTGGACTCGTGAGAAAGTTTGCACATGTTGTTGTGACTTCAACTGCTATACCACAAACCAAGGTTGTTGGAAATATGGCACTCAAACATCTAGCACAGCATCATCACATGAGATGACATCATGTTCCCACACTCCATGGAAGGATGCTAGATAAAGTAATTCAGGGAGCTGATAAAAAAGTGCCACAATTGATCAAAACATTTTGACTGTTTTTATTTGTTTTTCATTGGAAGGAAAAATTCCAGAACTATTCTAGGACCTTACACAAAAATATAAAAAATCAAGGATTTTTCCAGGGACTGTGTAAACCCTGTGGATACCATTAAGTGTGCACACAGTGAGATTACCATGTCTGCTGACAAACACACACAAGGAGCAGTGCACATCACTGTAACTGGAACATTTAATATGGTACCACACTGAGGGTAATGCATTTCTCCACTGAACTGAATTATGCCCGGTGATAAGATATGCACTGAGGGTAATGCATTTCTTTACTGAATTATGCCAGGTGATGAGATGAGGTGGCATCACTTTGAATCCACACGAAGTGGGCAGGAATGCAATGGAAACATCCTGTATCTTGCTGCCACACAAAATTCAAGTGCCACACCTCTGCTGGAAAAGTGATGCCAACCATGTTCTTTGATATGTAGGGACCCTTGCTTCTGGACTTCAAACTCTGGAACAAGACAATCAATGCAAAAATTATTGTGAAGCACTATGAAAGCTGTGCACCCAAATCAAGAACAGACATCTTGGAAAACTCACTAATGGTGGCATTCTCACAGTTCAGGATAAACTGAATGCCATGCACTAAGAGGTGTTCAAGCATCCTGCATGCAGCCCAGATCTTTCACCTTGTGATTTTTGTGGGAGGTTTGCACAGTGAAGAAGTCTTTAAAGAGTTACAGAGTTTACATTACAATGGACAATGATGTGCAGCAGAACATTCTGCAATGTTCTCTACAGTGACTCAAGGAGTTCTACATGGAAGGCACTGATGGACTTGTAAAACAGTGGGGACTCCTGTCTCAGTTCCTATAGTGAATTCCTTTGCCTGCAGCAATTTGTTTCTGCATGGGCAACCCTAAACAGCTTTCATTTGAATATGTCTTATATATATACCATACAGCCCAGACCTTATATATATATATCATCATCATCAACAGTTAATAACCCACTGTTGGACGAAGGTCACCCTCAGTTTCTTCCACAACGGTCTGTCTTGTGCCAGTCTCCTCCATGTAACTCCTGCATACTCTCGAATTTCATTCACCCATCTCCCATGTGGTCTTCTTCTGGGTCTTTTCCTGTCCCTTGGAATCTAGCCTAGAAATCTGGCTGTCCATCGATGGTCTGTCCTTCTGACAATATGTCCATGCCCATTGCCATTTCAGGGATTTTACTCTGATCATGATATCCTCCACTCTTGTCATTTTCCCCATCTACAAGTTCCTCTTCTTATCTTTCCTGGTTACACCAAGCATGCACCTCTCCATGCTTCTTTGAGTTTTTTGCAGTCTTTGTATGTCTCTTTCAGTTAAGGTCCACGTCTCTGCACATACGTACGCACTGGAAGGATGCACTGATCAAACACTTTTCTTTTAAGACATAATGGCATATTGCTCTTGAAAATTATGCTGTTTCTTCCAAAAGCTCTCCAGGCAAGTTTCATAACGCCGATTAATTTCTTCATCAATGTGACCCTCACTTGATATCTGCTGTCCAAGATAAATGTACATTATTCTACATTAATCTTGGACAGCAGATAATATATATATATATATATATATATATCATCATCAGCAGCAGCAGCATTGTCAACCATTATCAATCCACTGCTGGGTGAAGGTCTCCCCAAGTTTCCTCCACAACGGCCTGTTTTGTGCCAGTCTCCTCCATGTCACCCCCCCGCATACTTTCGAATTTCATCCACCCATCTCCCATGTGGTCTTCTTCTGTGTCTTTTCCTGACCCTTGGAATCCAATCTAAAATTTTGGCTGTCCATCAATGGTCTGTCCTTCTGGCAGTATGTCCAGCCCATTGCCATTTCAGGGATTTAACTCTGATCAAGATGTCTTCCACTCTTATCATTTTTCGGATCCACGAGTTCCTCTTCTTATCTCTCCTGATTACACCAAGCATGCACCGCTCCATGCTTTTTTGAGTTGTCTGCAGCCTTTGTCTGTCTCTTTTAGTTAAGGTCCACGTCTCTGCACCATACGTAAGAACTGGAAGGATGCATTGATCAAACACTTTTCTTTTAACTCATAATGGCATATTGCTCTTGAAAATTATGCTGTTTCTTCCAAAAGCTCTCCAGGTAAGTTTTGTACGCCAATTAATTTCTTCATCAATGTGACCCTAACTTGATATCTGCTGTCCAAGATAAACGTACGTGTCTGTTATCTCCATCAATCGATAAATCTTCATTTCTTGTAAAAGCATTGTACATCACTTTTGTCTTCTGAAAGTTCATTTTTAATCACACTTCTTTACTCTTGTCAGCAAGTTCCTGGATCATACTCTGCAGCTCTGATGGGGTAGTTGCAAAAATGACTACGTCATCAGCAAAACGAAGGTGGGTTAGATAATCTCCATTAATCTTTATCCCTTTGTTTTCCCAGTTCAGTGATTGAAAGACATTTTCCAATGTGGCATTAAAGAGCTTCAGAGATATGGTGTCACCTTTGTCTAACTCCCTTTCCAATTTTTATGTGTGTTGTATTTTCAAACAGCCGAATCTTTGCACTTGCATTTTCAGAGATGTTATTAATAATATTAATGTATGCATCTTCAATACCACACACACATACATATATATATATATATATATATATATATATATATATATACGTCATCATCAACCATTATCAATCCACTGCTGGACAAAAGTCTCCCCAAGTTTTTTCCACAACTGTCTACCTTGCGCCAGCCTCCTCCATGTCACTCCTGCATGTTTTCAAATTTCATGCACCAAGTCGTCGGCTTCTGGGTCTTTTCCAGTCTCTTGCAGACATGCCAACCTTCAAAATTGGAAGACTTTTACAGTTCATAGAATCACACAAGCTCTATTTTTTATCGACATTTTCCAGACGTGGGAACAATTTTCTAGAAGTAGTATTATTGGTCCACTAAAAATTCTGGAGAGAAAAAAAGTGTAAAAATCAATGCCCCGTCCCTCTAGTGAAATTCATTCCAGGTACATCGATTCCACAAGATAATGAAAACGTAAAATAGCAAAATAGCCCGCATTTTGTTATTTTTACGAATAAAATAGTAGCCAACTGTTTTTTGTTTCTTCTTTAGGTTGTGCGCGAAGGTGACAAAAAGCATCGCATTAACATCGCCTTTTGTTACAAGTCGAAGACAACTGTAACTACTCCCTTTTGTTGTTAATTGAATTCTCTGCCACTCAACTGTTTATCGGCTTTGTTGAGGCAAGGGGTTGAAAGAAAGAACTGCAAGGAGGAGGCAGGATAGTTCCCATCTGTTAATTAATTACTGCCCCCCGCATTCTAGTGCCAGAGTGAGTGAGCACTTTGCTGAATGCATCGTATAACTATCGGACTGAGAGAAAAATTTTTAAATCAAATGTTTTTTTGATTTGTAATATAAGTCAGGGAAATTTTTGCAGTGAAGGAGATGTTACAGCATAAAGGTCACTTTTAGTTTTCGCAAGAATCCACTGAAAAACTTTAGAAGTTATGCATTAAATTTTTTTCCAATTTTCATTACTATGCATCCATTAACTACTTTTTTTAATTAAATATAACTCTGCAGTTTTTACCTTTTAAAGCTTTTTTTTTTTCTTTCCAAACAACAGTTTCAAGAAGCGTTTATTTATTATTTCAGAGAAACATGGAGTTTATTATTATTTTTTTAACTTCAGAAAAAGATTTATATACATATATATAGCATTTGTCACCAAGACACTTTTTATCTCATTCACACATCATTACCACAAAACAGAATTAATGTGGAAGTATCGAGCTTTTTTATTTTTGTTGGAGTTTTAATGACCACCGTGAGTGACTCAGTGGGCTATAAGCAGACGCCTGTTCCTAATTTAGGGCCACTGGCTCCTAGGAAGGGAGAGAGCTATTGCTGTAAGACAAATACAGCATCCACACCTAACCGAGATTTGAACTAGGACTCATCTCTGACGATTGTTCGGAAGCCAGCGCTTAGACCCCTGCGCCAACGGGCAGCTTTCTTTTTGCAGATAGGAGAGGAAAAGTATGAAACTGATTACTGTAATACAGCCTTGCATCGACACAGAAAGAAAAAGATTTCACAGGCAGTTCAAAATCTTTTTCTTTTTCGTTGATCCAAGGTAGTGGGTGATGGATTTTCGACCATCGTAACGGCTAATTATCGGCGAAAATAGAGAAAATCTGACATTCATCCAGAAGGCGGGAGGAAGGGCTGAAAATCCACAGTCTCCCACCTAAACATGGAGAGTTGGCACATCCGCTCTTGGAATCCAGTCTAGAATTTCGGTTGTCCATCGATTGTCCATTCTTCTGTCAGCATGTCAAGCCCATTGCCATTTCAGGTATTTTACTCTGATTATGATGTCTTCCAGTCTTATCATTTTCCTTATCCATGAGTTCCTCTTCTTATCTCTCCTGGTTACACCAAGCATGCATCTCTCCATGCTTTTTTCATTTGTCTGTAGTGTTTTGTATGTCTTTTTTAGTTAAGGTTGACGTCTATGCTCCATACATAGGCATTCAAAGAATATATTGATTAAACACTTTTCTTAAGGCATAATGACATATTGTACTGTTTCTTCCAAAAGATCTCTAACCAAGTTTCATACATCAATTAATTTCTTCATCAATGTGACCTTTACTTGATATCTGTTGTCCAAAGTAAATGTAGGTATCGGTATTTCCAGCTTCACCCTATCAATTGATAAATCTTCATTTCTTGTAAAAGCATTGTACATCAATTTTGTCCTCTGAAAGTTCATTTTTAATCCCACTTCTTTACTCTTGTCAGAAAGTTCCTGGATCATACTCTGCAGCTCTAAAGGGCAGTTACAAAAATGACTATGTCATCAGCAAAATGAAGGTGAGTTAAATAATCTCTATTAATCTTTATCCCTTTGTTTTCCCAGTACAATGAGGCATTAAAAAGTTTGGGAGATATGGTGTCACCTTGTCTTACTCCCTTTCCAATTTTTATTGGTGCTGTATTGTCAAATAACCAAACCTTTGTACTTGCATTATATATACTATATATAATGGAAGTGCAAAGGTTTGGTTTGGTATATATAGTGTTTAATCAATGCATCCTTCCAGTTTTTACATATGGAGCAGAGCAATGGACCTGAACTAAAAAAGACATACAAAGGCTGCTGACAACGGAAAGATGCATGGAGTGATGCATGCTCGGTGTAACCATGAAAGATAAGACTCTTGCGACAAGAGTGGAAGATATCACGATCAGAGTAAAATCCCTAAAGTAGCAATGGGTTGGACATGTTGCCAGAAGAACAGACCACCAATGGACAACCAAAATTTTACACTGGGTACCAAGGGACAGAAAAAGACCCAGAAGAAGATCACGTGGGAGATGGATGGATGAAATTCGAAAGCATGTCAGAGTAACATGGGGGAGACAGGCTGAAAACAGACAGTTGTGGAAGAAACTTGGGGAGACCTTCATCCAGCAGTGGATTGATAATGGTTGTTGATGATGATTGTGTATATATCTTCGATGCCACACTAATGATTTTCAATCACTGAACTGGGAAGACAAGGGGATAAAATTAATGGAGATTATTTAATCCACTATCATTTTGCTGATGACATAGTCCTTTGTTTCAAGTACTCCCCAGAGCTGTGAGTATGGTCCAGGAACTTGCTGACAAGAGTAAAGAAGTGGGATTAAAGATGAACTTACAGAAAACAAACTGATGTACAATGCTTTTACAGGAACTAATGATTTAGTGATGGATGGAGCAAATGTAGAAGTAACCAATGCCTACATTTACCTTGAACAACAGATATCAAGCAAGTGCCATATAAAAGCAGAAATGAATAAGCATATAAAATTTGGATGGAGAGAATTTGGAAGAAACAATCCAATTTTCAGGAGCAATTTGCCGTTATATCTTTAAAAAAAAAGTGTTTAAGAAAGACATCCTTCCACTTCTTATTTATGGTTCAGAGACAAACCTTAACTGCAAAAAAAGACAAGAAGAGGCACCAAACTATTGAAAGAAAGTATGGAGAGATGCATTCTTCATATAACCAGGACAGACAGGAGGAGAAACTAATGCATCAGGCAAATGACAAGTGTGGATGACACTATGATCAAGGTAAAAGTCCTGAAATGGTGATGGGCTGGACATATAGCTAGAAAAACTAACTGCTGTTGGACAACTAAAATAATAGATCAGGGCTTGAAAAACACCATGCTCAAGATGCCTGGGGCATATAAATTATTGGCCTGGGCAGGTAAATAAAAAATTCAGTTGCCCAGTCTGGGCAACTAAATTTAATAATACAAAAGTTTGGAATAAAATTTCATAACACAAAAAAAAAAAAAAAAAAAAAATCACAGTCATTGCATTTACTGTTTCATTTCACTGCTAATCACCAGAAGTTGTGTTATTGTTATGAAGGAGTGCCAAGGACAGAAGAATATAACTTCTTTAATTATATTATGATCTAGGTCCAGAAATTGAAACCATATGTAGCTTTGCTCCAAATGTTGTTTATAGTCTGAGATGGGATGCATGCCTCTGATGGAACTAGGCTTTAGCATTTAGTGACAAAAGGCAAAAACTTTAACAAAGGAGCATGAAAGAATCACTAAATGTCTCACAAATATCAATTTCATTTCATCATCATCTTAAAACTTGAGATACATGCATTCGTACATTGAACATTTTCAGTACAAACCCTTAAAATGGAAATGCAAAATATATAAAAAAGTTCATCACATTTTTTTACTTAAAAAAAATGAGAGTTCTGATTTGTTATTTTAAAATACAAATTTTCCTGGCATCCAGCTTTTACTACCTGAGCAGGAAAAATAATTTCTGCACATGACCAGCTGGACATGTAACTTTTTAGATATTTTTCAAGTCCTGTAGATTGTACTCCATGGGACCAGAAAGACCCAAATGACCTTATGGGATCAGATGGACTCAAAAAAAGACCCCATGGGACCAGAAAAGACCCAAAAGAAGACCCCATGGGACCAGAACGACTCAAAAGAAAACCCAGTGGGACCAGAAAAGACCCAGAGGAAGACCCCATAGGAGATGGGTGGTTGAAATTTGAAAGCATGCCATAGTGAATGGAGGAGAATGGTTCAAGACAGAAAGTTGTGGAAGAGACAAGGGGAGAACCTTCAACCAGTAGTGGATTGAGAATGGTTGATCACACACACACACACATCATCCCCACTTACACATGCCACTATGAAGTTGAGATGGCTTTATAAACAGCTCACTGCAGAGGATTCAGAAGTGAACAAAGCATAGAAAGTGGGAGCTAGGTGGGCAGGTGGAAGCATCTCAGAAATGGCAAACCTTCTCAACTATGTAAGAACAACTGTGATGAGGCTGTACAATGACTGGTGCACAGATGACAAAACAAGCAGCCAGCAGTGTTCCTGGTGGATACGACTGGATAATGTTCACGGGCAATGGCAGTTGGAGAGAATTTCAGCACACATAGCTTATTGGCACAAATGGGTTATAAAAGCAGACAAACCCCTTGGGTACCACTCGTCTGTACTAAAAACTGACAAAGTTGTCTGCGATGGCAAGGGAGCAATAAGCCGAGAACTAGAAAAAGGTTGCCTGGTGCGCTGAATTATCTTTCCAGTTAACACACACTGCTGGACAAGCCAGAATATGGCATCAGTCCATATCAAGTTTAGAACAGAATATGCAACAAAGACCAATGAAGTATTCTGATTACAATGGAAATACCTAGACGTTCTTAACTATGACCCTATTTATAACTTTGCTTCTCTTAAAGGAAAACAACTGCAGAAGGAAGTAACCAGAAAAATGCTTAGACAGCCAACCCTCTGAAACAATGGTGAGAAGAACATTTTTATAATTTTTTTTTACTGGACTGTAATGTCTCTTATATGGAATATTACTGCAGATATTGTGATCTGGACTTGCTGTTTCATGCCTAACAAAATACGAGGCGGATCGAAAAGTAACACACACTTTTTTTTTCCCGCAGCAGTTTAATAGATAAGCAAAACAAAACATATACACACAATGAAACTACAGTAGGACCGCGATTATCCGAGCCTCAATCGTCCGAGGTACCAGCAAAATTATGCACACAGCAGTGGTGGTGTACTTTTGCCAAGGTCACTGATCTACACCTCCACCGGTCATTGCGCGCGTCCACAGCAGGGTACCGGATGTAGGTCAGTCAGTGTCTTCTACTATTCGTGTGCTTCAGTTAACCGTGCAGTGTTGCGTTTCATTTGTAAAATGAATGTCTATGTCTTTATTTGAGGCCTTATTGTAAAGTTATGTTGTTCTGTTTTGCGATTCAAAGCAACATGAGTACGAAAAGAAAGAGATTGTTGTTTCGTTTGAGACCAAGTTAAAAGTTATTAAAAGAATCGATCAAGGGAAGACAACAAAAAAATACACCTGAACAACCACAAAACACACCTGAAGACAACGTCGAGAACAATATTTTGTAGCTAGTCTAAAGTATCCCAGCAGCTGAACCAATACTAAATGAAAACGATATAGCTGAGTGGGTAAATGGAGACAAACAGCTAGAATTAACAGACGAAATGATTGTGGAGGCAGTAAATCAAGACCAGAGTGGCAGCAGTGACGATGAAAATGACTGTATAGTTCCTGAAAAAAATAGCCCATTCAGATGGACTTAAGACATTTGAGAAGGCGATGCAGTACATTGAGAAACAAACAGAGGCCACTTCAATGGGACTTCTGATACTGCGACACTGGTGTGAAATGGCGGCAATGAAGAGGGCAAGCGTCTTCAAGCACAAAACTTTGAAGGACTACTTTTCTAAATAAATCTTTCAAAATTATGTAAATTTTATTTTATATTATATACACGTGTTTAAACGTTTGTAACAAGTTACCTTAAAAATAAACGTAACTTGTACCATATGCATCTTTATTTATAACCTCAAATTGCAATAAGGTCCGAATTATCTGAGTTTTTGGGTATCCAAGCTAGGCCTGGTCCACAATAGCTCGGATAATCGTGGTCCTACTGTACTTTTTAAAGATATTTTTCAACGTAAGAACTGAGATGCTCGAGACATTCACCCCAGCGTGGAACCAGGTTTAGTATACCTTGTTCATAAAAGTCTGTTTTCTGGGCGCATAGCTATCTGCGGACAACCGATTAGACTTCATCACCCGAATTGAAGCGTTAGCCATCCAGGAATCAAACAGATGAAAGTCCAAAGGAGCCAGGTCCAGACTGTACACAGGTGGGTGCTGCAGCACCTCCCAGCCAAATTGCGCAATTTTGTCATGGACATGTTGTGCAACATGTGGGCGTGCGTTGTCGTGAAGCAGTCTGACATTTGCAGTGTCTCTGTCGGGTCTTTTGTCATGAAGGGCACAACACAACTTTGTCAATGTGTTAGCGTAGGTTTTGGTATTCACCGTGGTCCCCGTTGAACAAAACTCCACCAGGAGAATGCCATGCATGTCCCAGAACACAGTCATGAGGACTTTTTGTGCAAACTGGGTTACTCTGAAGTTTTTTGGTGGTGGAGAGTTGGAATGTTTCCATACCATACGAGCCTTCTTTGTTTCGGGAGTGTAATAGTATGCCCACGACTCATCACCCATCACTACACCTGCCAGAAATTCACGTCCTTTCTTCTGTGTAACGCATCAAGTGGTCCAAGGACGACATCATTCTCTGTCCTTTCTGGTCGTTTGTCAAGTTCTTGAGCACCCATTGAGCAATGGCCTTGTGAAATTGCTATTTGTCATGCACAATATCATACGCTATACCGAACAAAATGTTAAACTTCTGTGCCGATGTGCTCAGATGGACCCGCCAGTCACTCAGAATTGCCTGTTCAATGCCTTTCACAGTGGCAGGTAATGACATGGTTACAGGCCGACCAGAACATGGCAGATCGGTAAGGTTGCCACGGCACTCTGCAAAGGAACTGCACCATCTGGAGATGTTGCTGCGGTCCAGACAATCACAACCATACACTTCGACCATTTCTTTCTGAATTTCTGTCGGTGTTTTTCATTTAACCCACAAAAATCTGACTACACCGCATTGCTCTTCATTCATAGACGACGCTAACAAATGCAACATTTTTGTCCCATCGTTCACACAGTCTTCCACCACGGTAACACCTGATCTAGCCAAACTGGTCTGTAGCATGATATTCAAACTCATTGCCTGCCAAACTGCAACCTGCAATGAGAAAAACTTGCTGGGTGTTACTTTTTGATCCTTCCTAGTACATGAAGAACAGAATACTTTTACGAAAATATGAGGGCTGTTTTCAAGATATTTGCACTATTGCACCATGTAACTGTAATGATCTTGGATTATGATTATTTTAAAGATTAGTACAAAACATTTTTAATGCAGTTCTTTCATTGTTTTCATGGCATGCCCCAGTTTGTGGGTAAAATTCACTGGAAAACAATGCTGTTATTCCTGCCCTTTTCCCTACAATACTAGCAGTGCAACCAACAAGATTCATATGAGTTTGGGGTCAGAAAAATGCATGCTTTCTCAGCTTCTGAATTTTAATGAGGTGGGTACAGCAATGAAAACCTTGAATGTCACCATTTTAGGGTCATAGGTTGAAGAAGGAATGGAACCGAGTTGTCTGCGTTTCTGCATACAGCACTTGTGGTAAAATGAGAGATCACAAAAATTTGCACATGTGCCACGCAACAGATGTGATAAAGAATTTAACAGTATGGAGTAGAACTTATGCGTGAACAAAGGAGGGTGAGGGGGGAGAAAAGTTGGTGTGGAACAGAAAAAAAAAAAAAAAGTTGTACAGGAGAAGGGGCAAAGCTAGTATCAAAGCAATTAACTCCACTGGGCAAGAAGAAATCCAATGGGATGAGGTAAGACTTCTTACTTTTTCTTTGCCTTTTCATGAAAAACCAAGGAAAATTAATGCTGGGTGAGTAGAGGAAATGAGTAGTTGGAATCCACGGGCCCACAAAAGCAAACTGTCTACGCTCAGTGTTGCTGGCGGCAAATCAAAATCTCATTATGTAGACAACATTTTCTTCAAGCGATCCTCCTTTAATATCCTTTGCAGCATTTGCATCTACCTACCAGTTTTCTTGGTCTGCCTTATGGATAGAAAATGAATTCTTAATTCATTAAGACTGCTCCGTAGTTATTTTCAGGAATTCCCACCTGACTCCAGTTCACAGCCATTCTGTAAAGTTCTGTCCTCTGGCAAAAACTTCTTTTTAAGATTTTTTTTTTATTTGTTGAACCACAGAAGCTTTTAAAATGGTGTCGTCCACCAGCAGAAAAAAGGTTTAAATTTGGTTTTGAAAAAGTACAACGTGTTTTCTTAAGGTCTTGGTACCTATATTCTCAGCATGAAAAGAAAAATTGAATTAATGCAAAAATCATACGATAAAACAAGCAAACAAAGAAAACTATGTCATTGCTAAGGGTGGGGAATAATTTTGTAATTAGTGTTAAGGTCTATCCAGAACTTAGAAACCAATACTTTTAATTTTTTGCATGTGTTACTTTTGAGTGCATGTTTAATTGCTGCCAGGATGGGAGTAGAGCATGTGCACAAATAAATGGTGTTTTATCAAAATGGTTTTCTATTGGAGCAGGAGTCAGACATGGCTGTGTAATATCACCATGGCTGTTTAATATACACTGACGGAAAAAAATCCCAACACCAAGAAGGGGTTGCGTCAGATAAACGACAGTTGGTAGGCGGTGAGAGTACATCTGTAAGATGACGTCTATGCAAATTTCGCGCTTGGTGCATACGTGTGGCGCTAGTAGCACCCCTCGGAACATGCAAAGCAGGTTTGCTGTAAATATGCGCTGTAACGTTCGTGAGCGTTAGTTATCGTTGAGATTCGACGTAGTGTGTTGATGTTAGTCAAGAATGCCTTTAAGAAGACGAAGAAGCCATTATCAACAGCTCATGGAGTTTGAACGAGGTCGTATAATAGGGCTACGAGAAGGTGGATTTTCTTTCCGCAATATTGCAGAACGACTTGGCAGGAATGTAGCCACTGTGCATGATTGTAGGCAGCAGTGGTCAAGGGAAGGTACTGCCTCAAGAAGACCTGGTTCCGGCTGGCCACGTGGCACTACTGAGAGGGAAGACCGCCTTGTACGGCGTATGGCCGTGGCGCATCATACCGCATCTGCGGCAGCAATTCGAGCTGCAGTTGCCACCACAGTGACACAATGAACTGTTAAAAATCGGTTACTTGAAGGACAGCTCCGAGCCAGACGCCCTGTAGCGTGCATTTCACTTACTCCAAACCACTGCCGTTTGCGACGTCAGTGGTGTCAAGCTAGAGCTCATTGGAGGACGGAGTGGAGATCTGTTGTGTTTTCTGATGAAAGCCGGTTCTGCCTGGGTGCCAGTGATGGCCATGTGTTGGTTAGAAGGAGGCCAGGTGAGCGCCTGCAACCAACCTGTCTGCGGCCGAGACACACTGGACCTACACCTGGAGTTATGGTCTGGGGAGCAATTTCCTATGACAGCAGGATCACTCTCGTGGTTATCCCACGCACCCTGACGGCACAGTTGTACGTCGGTCTGGTGATTCAACCTGTTGTACTGCCATTCATCAACAGCATTCCAGGGGGTGTTTTCCAACAGGATAACGCTCACCCGCATACCGCTGTTGTAACCCAACATGCTCTACAGAGTGTCGACATGTTGCCGTGGCCTGCTAGATCACCAGATCTTTCACCAATCGAGCACGTATGGGACATCATTGGACGACAACTCCAGCGTCACCCCCAACCAGCATTAACCATCCCTGTATTGACCGACCAAGTGCAACAGGCATGGAACTCCATCCCACAAACTGACATCCAGCACCTGTACGACACAATGCACGAACGTTTGCGTGCTTGCATTCAACATTCTGCCGGTTACACCGGTTATTAATGTACCAGCATTTCCCATCTAAAATGGCTCTTCTCGCGCTTACATTAAGCTGTGATCTTGAAACCTTAATCGATTAAATATGTTACCTATACAAATGTATTGCTGCCATTTCATTCCCTCTACAACTATTTTTTCGTGGTGTTGGGATTTTTTTCCCCCGTCAGTGTATTTATGGATGCGTGCATGCATGATGCCAAATGGACAATACTGGTTTATGGCTTGGTAATACCCGTATGTGTGCAGATTGCTCTATGCTGATGACACAGTCCTGTTGGCAGAGAGCAAAAGTGAGCTGCAGAGTATGAGGTCCCAGATGTATGAATTTTGTATGAATTTTAAAACTGAGTATAAATAAGGGGGAAACCAGTTATGGTTTTTTGAGTGAAGAACTGTTAGTACTGAATGAAAGAAAAGTCTAAATGGTGCAGTTATTGACCAGGTAAACGGGTTTGTATATTTGGGAAGCATGCTTGACAGAGAGAACAAATTAGATGGCAAACTTAGTAGGTGAGTGAAATCTTCATTGAAAGTTATAGCTGCTTTATGAGGATTTCACAGGAATGATGGGCTCTCAAGGAAGTCCAGAATGGCTTTGCATGAAAATGTAATTGTTCCTACTCTGATGCAGAGATGCCAAGTACTACAGATATCATGTTCAAACTACGAACTATGGAGAAGTTGTGAAAAACTACGGATTTTTCCAGAAATCTTGGATATTTCCAGAAAACGTTTTTTTTTAAATTATTTGAAAAAAAAAAAGTCAAGCATAGTCAAATGTACTGTTTTTTGCGGTAACGTCACGAAGCCGTTGCACAGCAAGCATGTTTGGCTGGCCGACAAGCAAGCGGAAATGTTGCAGTGGAGTTCGTTCTGTATGATCACGTGACTTTGTACCTGGCTTGCCGTGGAAAGGCGTTCGTAATGCACGACGTCTGTTAACTTCGGGAAAACCTTAATCGCATCCTGAACTAACGTAAGTTGTTGGAGGATGGAGGTGGACCAGAGTCGATTCCACGTTTTCTGTTCTTGTTGTTAAGTTGATCAGTTGTGGTGTGACGTGAATTGCTGTAGTTATGAAGTGTGCTTCAGTGGCTTCCAGTTCCAGTGGTGTGAAAAAAATTAAAATTGGCAGCAGTACAAGGAATGTTATTCGTTGGAATTTCCATGTTTGCAGCGGTCGCGTGTTTACGTGAATTATGTTTTTTTTTTGTTTTTTTTTGCTAAAATGTAATTTAAATAGTTAATTGCTATTGCATATTTGTTTCACCAAAGTAAGGGGCGGGCGGGGTATCAGAAAAAAATAAAATAAAAACTGCTCTGAGCAAATAGCCATCAGATTGAAGGAAACAATTGTGGATAAAAGAAATCCTGAATGTTTGTTTTTTCCGGCAGAGCACATAACTAAGCTACCTGGATGCGTGGACGCTGTTATTGCCTGTTTTTATGTTACCTCCCCGGGAGTTTGTTCTTCGCGCGCAGTATATTCTGCCCAGAGCAACAGAAAGTCTCTCCGTGTGTCTTTGGCAACCAGGCAAAGAAAACGGCTAGCAGCAGTAGCTGCTCACTGCCACTGCGATGAGACCTTTCTTAGCTGCCAGGTGTGTGCGCACAGTCGTGACCTATTTTCCCACGCTCCTCGCTGTCGGCAGATAGCTTAATTGTTTATGTTACTTTGACAGATTTGCGAAGTGCAGTTTTTTTTTCTCTTGTAAAAATGTTCTGCTAAACACAAAGGGATGTTTCATTTTATCCTTTTTTTCCCCAGAATTGATTGATTTATGCAATTTAAAATACCTTTTTTATTAGTTTTTTCGTATCATAAGCAATTAATGCTGATTTTCTATTTATCTGCATAATAAAGCTACGAAATCTTTCAAAGTTAATTGTTCTTTCTTTGCTCCCATTGTGTTTGTCGTGTACGAATTTACTTGCAATAGCATCGGGTAAAGGGCCACCTGTCTCTACTAATATTCTTGGATCTAAAACACAAAAAAACAAAAATTCAAGGAGAGTTATTTGCAAAAACTTCCGTGTCTAAAATCGTCTCGGGTATCCGAAAACCATGGGTTTTGTTCCCCGTGTGCTGTTGATTTTTCTATCGCACACGGCGGAAAAGACGATTGCGGTCGGCATTTTAACTCTAAAAAACAGGAGGAATAACCATAAGTGTGTGGCATCACACACTTATGACATAATATATTTATTAACATAACATATTTATTAAAAGGTGGAGTTGAAATGGTATGTATTTTTTGTGCATTTACTCAAGTTTTTGTTTTTCCCATTTTAAGGGGACTTAATTATGTTGCAAAATTTATCAAAGTATTCTCCCCGATCGAGATTAATATATTGCTAAAAATGTAGCAGTATATTCTGGGAAATATGCATGCTACCCTGCAAATTTTAATGTGGGAACTTGACTTGGCTTGACATCACTACGGAAGAACAAGAACTACGGGCGCCGCGCATATGGACTACTGATGACTTCCTTCAGATGTTGGCATCTCTGCTGATGTATAGCACTGAAACCTGGGTACTAAAGTAGAGACACAGAAGTTGTTTGTGTGCTGGGGAGATGCATTACTTACGGGGGGGGGGGGGGGGGGCATTCCTATCGTATGAAGAATCAAGATGTCTTGCAATTGTGTAATGTGAATCAAAATGCTGTTAGCAAGGTGGAGAATACTATTCTTACGTAGTTTGACCATGTTGAAAGAATGAGTGATAAGACTAAAAGAATTTATTCAGCCCAAGGGGCAGGAAAGAAATGAACAGGAAAGCCAAGGAAATCATGGGAGGACCAAATTCAGGAATGTGTGCATGAGAAAAAGATAATGAGTATGAAGTATAAAAGGTCTTGGGTGCAGCGTGTGATGGATGTTAATGTAGCTGTTGCTGTTTGCAGAGATTGCTGTAAATGGAGATATTTGTTACAGCAACAGTAAGTTCTTTCTGTGAGGAGCTAACCTCTGATATATCAGAGAACAGCTCAGTGACATGTATGTATGCAGTGATATTTAAGGGTAGAACAGTGTAACTGCATTGGGCATAGAATACTTCATGAAAACAATTAAGTGTTATAAATAGTATTGTGTGCAAATATGTAAGCACATTTAATCATGGTTTAAACAATTGTGTTTGTTGTATGTGTTAGTAAGCATCTACAGCAAAACACAATTGTTTAAACAAACACAAAGCGTTTGACTTCAGAGCAGAACAATGTGGGTTTAAGATCTACCACCAGCAAATTTGGAGTTTCACATTGGTGGCCGAATGCATTAACGGATCTACTGGCTGTTAGATTCTTCAAAAATGTGTATGCCCCTTCCTCACATCATCTGGAATTAATGAGAATTCCTTCTTCGCTTTGAAAATGTGTGATGCTTCTTCCACACATCCATTGCCTGGAATTAGCGAACATTTCTTCTTTTAGAGAGAATGACTTCAAACATGGTTTGCGGCGGACCTGAAACCTGCAATTGCGTGCCCCCTCTTTCCCGTGGGGGGATTATGTGACATAGTAAGATGACAACCCACATGCCAAGATGGAAAGCAGCAGTGATAAGTTCTTGCCGGTGTAGCTTAATTGGGAAAGCATTCAGCTCCAGAGCATAAGGATGTCGGTTTCAGTCTAGCCACTGGCAAATTTGAGGCTCACAAAGTAAGTGTGAAACCAAGTGGGTATTGTCTGTCTTCCTTAAGATTAAATTTCTTGTAGATTTGTTTTGGCACAGGTAGGAAAGCTTACACTTTTCAACAGCCTACCGCAGCTTTTTTTTTTTTTTTCTTTTGTAGTCATGGTAGGAATTTGGGGCAGTAACTTTGTCAATATGTTCTTCAGAGGTGTAAAATGCAAAACAAAGAAATACTTTTTCTTTTGCTCCAGGTCATTATAGAGGTTATCTGCACTGTAAATGCAATCTTTGCAAAACAATACTGAATGCATATGTTATCATTGACTTCATAAATCTAGTGTAAAACGAGTATCTCACTCAGAGAGTCGCACTTGCTTGTAGCCCCCCCCCCCCAAAAAAAAAAAAAAAAGAAAAAAAGACTAACTTATTCTCTGTTGATAGTAAGAATCTGTGAGTTGAGCACAGAGCTCATGCCACTATTGGCAACTTGGGAAATATCTCAAATACTGACCTGTAAATTTTTCTCTATTCAAAGCACGCCAAATCAATCCCATTTGCTAATATCTCCTTTACCTCCTGTTAGTCATATAGGTAAGATTTGTTCATCAGTTTGCATACTAATAAGTGAGGGAAATCTGAGAGAGGACTTTATTTGCCTTGGACTTTAAAACCTAAAATCTCTGGTCCACTAATTTCAAGAATAATCCCCCAAATCAGATGTTGATGAGACCCTCCCTCACACCTTTTTAAAATTGTTGACTGCCTGAGGGTAAGAATAAATACAGACTGCCTTTATAACCTGGAATAATGTATTTAGCAAATCATTTTATGCACAGACATACATGTAGGTGTCTCTCAACACACTTCACCACATTAAAAACATATCCAAAATAAACTTGATAAAAAAAAAACACAGAATAAAGATTAATATTTTCTAATGTTTACCTATCTGAACCCAACATTCTAAATATTCTTGAATTATCAGTTATTTCTTGAACAACTTCATTATTCTTAAAACTTCGGCCTTGCATGCCATGCTTGTGGAAGGCTAGAACACTGTCTGTTAGGCACACTGTTCAGAAAAAGAAATTACAACATGAAATCTTTACAAGTATTTATCCAATTTATCCAATTCAAAATGCATGATCACTTTGAGGTTATTTGCCAAACTGTCATTCCTTCAGCAAAGCACACACACACACACACACACACACACACACACACACACACACACACACACACACACACACACACACACACACACACACACACACACACACACACAACAAAGAAACAGTACATTTAAAAGAAAACAACAACAACAATCTGGTCATCAGTAAATTCTGTACATTAAAAAATGAACAGCAAGAATTATATTTATGTCCATTATTACAAGATTACAAGTTATCAGTAGTTCATATCAAATATAGAGGTGACCTTTGGCAGCTATGCACTTTTAAGTTGTTCCCAGCTTCTATTTACAGATGGTCTGCAACTCCCAACATTAAGCAGCAGAGGAAGTAGTTCTGTATAACATTTATATAGAATATTCTTTTAGTTTTTCAAAACATTATTAATGAAAAGACTAAGATTAGTTCCACTCTTTTTAGATGTTATTGCTTATGCAATTTGCATGAAATGTATGACAATAATATTAAAAAGCATTTTGAAGTGACAAATGGTTTGATGCAAAATGGTTTGAAATCACAGGTATTTAGAAGCCAGTTAGGTAAAGCAGCCAAGACTATGGCTAGTGAATGAACAACAGCACTATAGGAAGCCACAAGACAACAAAATTTGCATATGCTACACACAAGTGGATTAATCAATTAAGGCTTTACTCAGATTAATATACTCAATTCTCTTCAATCTTGAAGAACTTTCCTGTATGTCTCCACTTCCTCTGGGTCCTTTTGTTTTCACAGACATTTCTAGCCTCTAGATTTTTATCAAGCCTGTTCTCAATATGTAGAAACTGTTTACAAAGATTTGTCTACACTGGAAGAATTTAAGTATAGTTTTCAGTGATTAAATTAAAAAAATTTTCATTATGAGTTTAGCAAGTCTATTCTTTTTGAATTGGTTTGTGGAAAATCCGGTTTATTTGTTTTGTATATTCATTAATGAAACTTTTTAAATAAGAAAATAATAATAATTGGAAAACAGGAAACAACAAACTAAAAATGCAAACATAATATTTAAAATTTTTTTGTTTACAACGACATGGAATAAAATGTATTTTGAATTCGATAACATCTCCATTTATTAATACAGACATTTAACGTGGACCAGGAACATCAAAACAAAGATCTTCGCTCTTTCCATGCTTATAAGTGAGTCATGGAAAAAATTTTCATTGGCCACCACCGGGAGTCAAACCCAGGGTCTTCCAGTTATGCACCGGATATGCTTCCGCTACACCACAGCAGCCTCAAATTCCGCCGGACTCACACACGCTAACTGCCAAGCCAATTTGGCAGGCTGCTTCTTGGAGCCCCGTACACTGCTGGGAATTCACCAAAGATGGTAAGCAGCAACTGAAGAAATAATTAGAAGGCGAATGAATAATTAATACAGACATTTAACGTGGACCAGGAACATCAAACAAAGATCTTCGCTCTTTCCACGTTTATAAGTGAGTCACGGAAAAATTCTCATTGGCTGCCACCGGGAGTCGAACCCAGGGTCTTCCAGTTACACGCCGGATATGCTTCCGCTACACCACAGCGGCCTCAAATTCCTCCAGACTCACACACGCTAACTGCCAAGCCAATTTGGCAGGTTGCTTCTTGGAGCCCTGCAAAATGCTGGGGATTCACCAAAGATGGTAAGCAGCAACTGAAGAAATAATTAGAAGGCGAATGAATAATTAATACAGACATTTAACGTGGACCAGAAACATCAAACAAAGATCTTCGCTCTTTCCACGTTTATAAGTGAGTCACGGAAAAATTTTCATTGGCCGCCACCGGGAGTCGAACCCAGGGTCCTCCAGTTACGCGGCGGATATGCTTCCGCTACACCACAGCGGCCTCGAATTCCTCCAGACTCACACACGCTAACTGCCAAGCCAATTTGGCAGGTTGCTTCTTGGAGCCCCGCACAATGCTGGGGATTCACCAAATATGGTAAGCAGCAACTGAAGAAATAATTAGAAGGCGAATGAATAATTAATACAGACATTTAACGTGGACCAGGAACATCAAACAAAGATCTTCGCTCTTTCCACGTTTATAAGTGAGTCACGGAAAAATTCTCATTGGCCGCCACCGGGAGTCGAACCCAGGGTCTTCCAGTTACACGCCGGATATGCTTCCGCTAGACCACAGCGGCCTCGAATTCCTCCAGACTCACACACGCTAACTGCCAAGCCAATTTGGCAGGTTGCTTCTTGGAGCCCCGCACAATGCTGGGGATTCACCAAAGATGGTAAGCAGCAACTGAAGAAATAATTAGAAGGCGAATGAATAATTAATACAGACATTTAACGTGGACCAGGAACATCAAACAAAGATCTTCGCTCTTTCCACATTTATAAGTGAGTCACGGAAAAATTTTCATTGGCCGCCACCGGGAGTCGAACCCAGGGTCTTCCAGTTACGCGCCGGATATGCTTCCGCTACACCACAGCGGCCTCGAATTCCTCCAGACTCACGCACGCTAACTGCCAAGCCAATTTGGCAGGTTGCTTCTTGGAGCCCTGCACAATGCTGGGGATTCACCAAAGATGGTAAGCAGCAACTGAAGAAATAATTAGAAAGCGAATAAATAATTAATACAGACATTTAACGTGCACCAGGAACATCAAACAAAGATCTTCGCTCTTTCCACGTTTATAAGTGAGTCATTGAAAAATTTTCATTGGCCGCAACCGGGAGTCGAACCCAGGGTCTTCCAGTTACGTGCCGGATATGCTTCCGCTACACCACAGCGGCCTCAAATTCTGCCAGACTCACACACGCTAACTGCCAAGCCAATTTGGCAGGTTGCTTCTCGTAACTGGAAGACCCTGGGTTCGACTCCCGGTGGCGGTCAATGAAAATTTTTCTGTGACTCACTTATAAACCTGGAAAGAGCAAAGATCTTTGTTTGATGTTCCTGGTCCACGTTAAATGTCTGTATTAATTATTCATTCGCCTTCTAATTATTTCTTCAGTTGCTGCTTACCATCTTTGGTGAATCCCCAGCATTGTGCGGGGCTCCAAGAAGCAACCTGCCAAATTGGCTTGGCAGTTAGCGTGTGTGAGTCTGGAAGAATTCGAGGCCGCTGTGGTGTAGCGGAAGCATATCCGGCGCGTAACTGGAAGACCTTGGGTTCGACTCCCGGAGGCGGCCAATGAAAATTTTTCCGTGACTCACTTATAAACGTGGAAAGAGCGAAGATCTTTGTTTGATCTCCATTCATGCTTTGTAACGATCAAGCTGTGCATTTGAAAAAAAAAAAAAAAAAAAAAAAAGGAAAGTAAGGGTCATCATTCTCTCACATTTTGGGACCCCCAATGTAAAAAGAATTCTCCAAATTGGACTAATAGTTGCAGAGATATGGTGACCAAAAGTGGAATACAGACGAACAAAATGATTCCATAAGTATGTACTTATTTTACAAAAGATGTGTGAAAAGCCCAAGGAACACCGACTCCCAAAGGAATAAACACAATATCAATATAAATTTTGAAGTTGTGAATCCATTTATTGGAGTAAACACGACATGAATGATATTTACACCAATAAACGGATTCACAACTTCAAAATTTGCATTGTACATACATACATACATACATACATATCACTAAGTTGTTTTCTGAGATTCAAAGGTTATCTCCAGTAACAAATACAAACTACCAGATAATTTTTATTTACTGTTGCCATATCAAATTTCTCCATTTACAGTGATCTTGACATACAACTTGAGCTTCACTGACATCTATCACATGATATACACAATATCTTCTATACTTCATACTCATAATCTTTTTCTTATGCAGACACTCCTGAATCTTACCCTCCTGTGACTTCCTGGGCCTTACTCAGCCTTTCCTTCCTGCCACTTGGGTTAAAAAGATTTTCTTAGTAAGCATCTCATCACTCTTTTCTTTCAGCATGGCCAAACCACCAAAGCATATTAGTCTCCACCTTGCTAACAACATTTTGCTTCACATCACACAACTGCAACACATCTTCATTCCTGACACAATCACACCAAGTCTTGCCACAAACCCCCTGTAAGTAACACTTTTCTCCAGCACACAAACAACTCATATGTTTCTTCTGCAGTACCCAGGTTTCACTGCCATACATCAGAGTAGGAACAATTACACTTTCATACACAGCCATGCGGGACTCTCTTGAGCATCCATTACTCCTGTGAAAACCTCCCAAAGCAGCCATGATTTTCAATGAAGAATTCTCTTGCCTACTAATTTCACCATCCAATTTGTTCTCTCTGTCAAACATGCTTCCTAAATACACAAACTCATTCACCTGGTTAATCACTGTGCTTAGACTTATATTACATTCAGTACCAATACCAGTTCCTATCTCACAAACCATAACTTTAGTTTTTTCCTTATTTATAAACTCAGTTTGAATTTCATGCAAACTTTGTACATTTGAGACAACATACTCTGAAACTCATTTTTTTTCTGCCAACAGTACAGTGTCATCAGCATACAGAAATCTGCACACACGGATATCACAAAGACATAAACCAGAATTATCTATTTTGGCATCATGCATGCACATATCCATAAATATATTAAGCAGCCATGGTAACATTACACAACCTTGTCTGACTCTTGAACCAATAGAAAACCATTTTGATAAAACACCATTCACTCATACACAAGCTCTATTGCCAGCATACATGGCTTTTACACTATTAAGTAGATTCCCAGTAACACCATATTCATTCAATACCTTCCACAAAAGTGTCCTATTTACTCGGTCATAAGCTTTCTCTAAATCTATGTAGGCAGCAAAAACTTTCTTACCAACAGCCATACACTTTTCAATCATCATGCATAATACAAAAATTTGGTTAGTGCAGCCTTTACCAGGCATAAAACTACTCTGAACATCCCACACTTTCTCTAATGTAAGACCCCAGTACTTTTTCAATAACGATCTTACCAAACACTTTGCCTGGCACACTCAGATGGCTAATACCACGAGAGTTCTTGCAGTCAGTCCCTAGGTAGCAATATTATGTTGGACCAACCGTGGGCTTTCAACGGTCAGCCCAGCGACGAGGCGACCAACAATTGCATATGTGTTGGTTCAACAGTTGGACCCACATTGGAAAACTGTTGCAAACAGTTTTCCAATGTGATCATGTGTTCTTGGACAACCATGGTTGGTCACGTGTTGTTGGACAACCATCGGACAACCGTTAAGTGGTCATTTGTTGATAAATGGTTGGTCATGTGTGGTTGGAAAAACTGTTGGCCAATCTTCAATAAACAACGCAACCTTCGCCCAATGCTGCCGACGCAAAAATATCATTGGGCCAACCGTTTGCCTTGTCAGTGTGCTACTTGGGAGTCTGATCACCTTTTCCCTTATACAAGGGAACAATGATAGCATCCTTCCAATCCTGAGGGACCATACCTAATTCCCAGCACAACTGGCAAATTTCAGTTAACCAGTCAATTACAGAGTCACTACCATATTTCAACATTTTGGCAGTTATGCCATCAACTCCCGCAGCCTAACCATTCTGAAGAGATTTTAGAGCTTTACACACCTCTTCTTTTGAGATCCCTCCTGTGCTTCTATCCTTCACTGTGACATCATCTGCTTCTGCCTAAGAATCACCTTTGCTTTCCTGATCAAATAACTCACAGAAGTATTCACCACATCTTTCACTTAACTCATTGGGCTCCTATATCATTTCCCCAATCATATTCTTCACACAATTTACAACTTGTACAATGGTGTAATCCCGTATTTCATTCATTGAAACACAGTATCATTTTGGAAACACACCTCTTATATTAATCCAATGGAGAGAAGCCAGTCTTGTTTAACTGATGATGAAAATATGATTACACACACACACGCGTGTGGAACATGCAAGTTTTTTACCTATTGATTCAACTGGGAAGTCAAACTGTAGTTCTGCAGGTTGACGACGACTGGATTTCAATTTGCCCTGAATACTGACTACCTTGACTAGATCTATATCACAAAGAGAAAAAAAAAATGGTTAATTTTTTTTTTTTTTTTTTTTGGGCAACATAAAATTCCTGCAATATATCAAGTATTAACCAAAACCTGCAGTGCAGTGAAAAAACAATAAAAACTAAGACATTCAATGAACAGCTGGGTTTCAGAAAATTGATACACATGTCAAAACCAGACTGAACAGTTGGAAAAAAAAAAAAAAAAAAAAAAAGAACAAATAAATCTAAAGCAGCTAATGTACAGAGTCAGAAACTTAGGAATAAAACATTCACAGTACGAATGCATATACAACAGGTAGTAATGAGCACTGAAAGGACCATTTTATAAATTGCAAATCTAACACATGAGCATCGTACATTCTGGCTACACTATGCCATTATTTTTCAACACAAACTTGGTCCCTGCCAACTTAATGAACTCCTCACATCTTTATTCCAGCCAGGGCGGTGGCTTTGAGGGCTGCCAAGGGAGGCTCAGCCTACCCTGAAAACTTTTGAGCCTTTCCCTCGAAAGACTCAACGCATGCTAATGATTGGCACGTGCCATATTTGGAAAAAAAAAAAAAAAAAAAAAATTATAGCAAAACAAAGTTCAATATCACACTTAAAGCACTATATATCGATTTGACTGAGAGAAAAATCAAGTAAATCAGTTGATGAAAGATCATAGAATTTGAGAGTTTTAAAGCACTGAAGTGTTTTTACCAAAGCTTGTTTGAGACACAGCAATACAGTTTGCAGATCAATTTGTTGTCAGACTTCCATGATAAACTGTTGCAATCATACTCATTATGCCAGTCCATTTCTGCTCCATACTCAGTAGAGTAACTCATTTTTGGAATACTTTGCATTCAATGAGGTCCATTTCAGAAGTTTAAAAACAAATAAATATTGAAGCTGAATTGTAGAAGTACGAAGCGGAGAAACGTAAACATTGAAAAGCAAGTGAAACACTTCACAATGCATCACACTATGCAACACCAATACACGCAATAGCTATAATTATACATAGTTATGGTGTGAAAGGAAGAAAATTTACAGGCCTCCAAAATTCAGACACAACAGAAACATATGCAATACATACCATTATTAGACATGTATGATATTTGCAGACACCTATATCAGTCCAAAAACATGTTTCTCAGTGGAATAAATTAAATTCTGTACAGTTTCCTGTTAAAAAAAATGTAATTAATAGTTAGTTATTCTCAGCTTTTAAAATTAATTAGTATGTTGTTTTCAATCTTCCTTGAATAATTTTCCTTCGGAATTTTCAAAAATATTTCATCCTAAAATCACCTAACCTAGTGAAAACAAATTACAGTATCGCATTATATAAAGGATACTTTGACCAATTCCAAACAAAGCAACTATAAACACTTTTTAACAAAGCTTATATATATATATATATATATATATATATATATATCCTTTTATGCCAATTAATTTTTCAATAGATACTGCCATGATAAAAATTAATTTAAGTTAAAATTAAATTAAATTAAGTAGGTTCAGATTAATTTACTGAAGTAACTCACATTTTCCTACCCTCTCCTACATTATTAGTAGCCTCCCCTACAGCCCCTGTAATTAACCACTAGCTATGACCCTGCTACTAGCTAGTTTTTTTTTTTTTTTTTTTTTTTGCAATCCAAGTTTTTTCATGTTTGCAAACCACATAACTCCCAAGAGTTCATTATCTGTGAAACATGTTCCATGATCTCAGAGAAAATTAAGACCTACACAACAGGACAGACAGTTCATCATCTCCATATATTGTAATTATATGCTTTTGAATAATGGCAAATTTTTACATAAAGAATTAATTAGCAAATTTCATTAAAAGTCAAAATAGGCCACAAAACAAATAAACATAAAAAAGAATCAGCTACTTACTTCCACCAGTGGCTCAAAAGTATGTTACACAAATTAACAAATGCTGCAGAAAAAATTTCTCATAGCAGAAGGAAGGTACATATAAGAGAAAAAGAGGTTTTCAAATCAAACAGTTAAAAGAAGAGATATAGAAGGAAACATTATATAACTCTATGCCTTCTAACAGAAAATTTTGCATAATGGAAAAGTTGAAAATAGGCCAAAAGTATTATTTTTCATGGCAAAAGAAATGCTAACATAACAGAACTTTTCAAATGTTTTCCAGAAACAGAGATAGCAAGAAAAAAGGTTTTGACCTTTACACTGCCCCCTAGGGGGAAACTTGTACATTATTTAAGGAGGATCTTCTTATTATAGCAAACATCTCATTCGCTACCCATCTTTATTGTAGCGAATGGCATACAGTACAAAAAAGAAATTTCTCAATAGGGTTTTTAGAAGTGGAGATGCAGCTGCAAACAGAAGTACACAAACACAACCAAGCGGCAGAACTGTGAACTACAAATTTCCTCAATGCAAATCTAAAGTGTTCCATAAGGTAAATGGTATCCGGTATTAAAAAGATTTTTTAAATTGGACATTTAGAAATGCAGATATTGAGAAAAATAGATTAAATATTTGCGCCCCTTATAGGCAAAATTGTGCATTATTTTGGGAAGAAAATACAAAGTAGGGGTTTTAATTAGTAGCATCTGATCGAAAAACAATTTTTTTCAATCAGGTTTTTAGTCCCACAGATATCGCTGGAAACGGAAATGTGAACTTACGCCCTCTAGTGGCACACTTGTATATTAGGAAAAAACTAAAATTATATGAGAAACATTTCACATAAAAAATGCTCTGCGCCAAGAAAGAATTTTTTAAATTGGACTCCTAGAAACAGAGAGATCGACAAAAATAAGATAATTATACATCATTTTATGGCCAACAACAGCAATGAAAATCTCCTCTTCCCATGGAATAAAATAGATACAGCAGTACATCAAAGAAAAAAAATTAAGGTTTTGTGGGTAGTGGTTAAATACCTGAAAAACATAGAAAAGCAGAGGAGTAAGAGCAGTCATAGTCAGAAAAATACCAGGTTTTGAAATTAAAAGAGAACACTTTTTAAGTAATATCAACCTAACTGTTAAAGCAGACTAAAATGGCATCCTTCTCCAACTGAGTGACATTAATGATTTTGAGCTGATCATGGCGAGGGACGATTGTCTCTGTTCCTTCTCTATCATCATTCAACCAACTTTCCGACGTGTTCATATTCACCATATCCAGCTCCAGATTGCCTCGATCATAACTACATGAAGAAAGAATTCATTACAATCTTCAAAGCAGCTAAATATAGTAAGGTATGAAGAAGAAGAAATAAGAATATGAAAAAGTACATCCAATTTGAAAAACCAGTATTGAGTGCACACTGCATAGCATATATACGAAAAGTGAATGACACATGACACCTGAACTTTGTACACAGTGCGTGAAAAAAACCTAGACTTTTTAATATACAGAGTGATCACTAAGTTCCCAAACCCTAAATTAAAAAAATTATTGTGTATGCTGTAAGCAAAAGTTCAACCAATTGGTGTGACAACACAAGCTAGCAACTTGTCCAGATCAAATACTGCACTTATCACATGCCTGAAGGAAATTGGCAGAGTGCCAGAAATGAATAACCGGTTCCATGTATGCTACACAGTTTGCCCACTTTAGCGTTACCATTTGCACAGAGGCATGGGTTTGATGAGGGAGCAGAGAATTTGTTTACTTGAAGTTTATTTGCAAATGCAGTCTTACAAACAGTGTATATATAGAAGAGTTCAGGAAAAAATTTCCAAAGCATACTGTGGTAAGTAACTCAATGATACACAGTTTACTCGTATGATTTCAGAAAACTGGAAGTGTTGACAAAATGCCTAGAAATGGCTAGCCAAGTGTGTTAACCCCAGAACTGAAAAACGATGTTGAAAAACGTTTGCAATAGTCACCTACAAAATCGCTTCATTGCTTATCTCAGCAAGTGAAACTTTCTTACAGCTTAGTGCAGAAAGCGACTAAAAGATTGCAGCTTCATAAATACAAAGTGAAAGTTGTCCAAGAACTGAAGGCATCTGATAAGCATAAGCACCTGCTGTATTGCTATTGGTTTTGTAAATTTACTCAATACAACAAGGGCTTATTAAATAATATTTTCTTTTTGGAATAATGTTTTTTTTCTTTCCCCTGTGAGGATATTTAAAGGGCTGTGTTTATACAAACAACTCGCATGACCGGCAGTCCTTGAAAACAAACATTATTCAGGCTATAGCGGAAATCGCGCCATCTATGCGCGTTGCGAAAAAACATGTGCCGCCGTGTGGATATTTGCATCCAGCAACATGGACATCATTTCCAGCATTTCTTTAGGTCAACATCACTTGCTCAAAAGTTGATTGATGATGTATCACAGCTGTAAATAAGCTTTATGTATCTGTACAGTAGTGGCCAAAATTGTGGAAACCTTTTGGAAATAGTGTATTTTTGAGGTTTGATGGCTCATAACACTACTTTTTTGGAGTAATACCATAAAATTATGTGTCAATGGAAAGATAATTTCATCAAGACTGTAATGCAATAACTTTTATGAAGGCTTTTGTATTAGAACAGCAGTTATAAGGAAGAAAAGTGAAACACATAGAAAAAATTAGATACACAATTCTCACCATATCAGTTAATACTTAGTTGGGTAACCTTTAGCATTAATTACGGCCTTACAAAACCTTCCCATGGAGTGAACCAAGATTGAATTATTGCTTCTGTTAATTGGGTTTTATTGCTGGGTTGCTTCTGACTAACAAGTTTCTTTAGTTGGCTCCATAGATTTTTGATGAGGTTAAGGTCTGGGCTATTCCAGCAGTGGAATATGATTATATTGAAACCACTTTTTGCACACAGCAGCAACATGACATGGAGCTGAATCCTGTTGAAATATAAATGCTTCATTACCTTGGAAAAGATCATGTGCAGAAGGCTTCAGTTTGGGCTCAAGTATTTCATTAATGTATTTTTTGCCATTTATAATTTATACTCCCATTAATCACACAAATTCTGCCTACACCTTTTGATGTCATACAACCCCAGATCATAACACTAACTAGGTATTTCAAGGTACATGTAATGCAATCAGGATGCAAATCTCCTCCAATTTTTCTCCTTGCATATTTTATTATATCACTACCAAACAGGGAGATTTTGGTTTCATCACTCCTATGATCTGTTGACGTTTTTCCGATCTCTAAATTAATGTGCCAATATTTTTGGATCGGAAAACCTATCACCAGATCCACGACTATCAATGAAAGTAGATTTTTTTTTCATCAGATGATCTCAAATCCCTTTGGCAAGGAGGGAGTTAGAAAAAAAAATTAAGAGTCAAGAAAAATCAAGTAAATTATTTTTATTCTTTTCTTTCCTTTCTGATTTTTTTATGGAATGTTGATCTGTGTGTGTGTAGTTAAATTTATGTGAATAGGTCAAGGAAAGTTAGCCTTGTGAAGTCTATTGCTAGTTAAGGGATGTGTAACTAGATGGAAAGTCGATTTAATGGAGTTTGACATCATGTTATGCTGTTGTTGATTTACTTTTCTTCCTCCATGCAATGTTTCCCCCCCCCCTTCCTTCCATTGTATTTTTTAGAGTACTGTTCACCTTCAGGGAAGAGATATTATGAAAGTTTATTTTAATGCAGTATATGATGAAGTGTATATGAATTAATTTGCTTAGTTTCTTAAGTGTATCTTGCAGTTTATATATGTATAGTATTAGATGTAGTAGTTTTAAATTATCAGCGATGCCCCGACGTTATTGATCGTCGGCATAACGTAGAGAAGAAAAAAATCGTAAGGCTGTGGTTCCGTATTTACCGTCATTATCGCTGTTTCTTTTATTATATTATCGTGTAAGCTTTAATAATGGAAAAGTAATTTGTAAACATGTAGTGTATGAAGTATTTTATCATACTGTATTTGTACCTAATGAGAAAAAACGCGTGTTTATGCTTAATGTCAGTAGCGTGTATTAAAATCGCTGTTGTGTATCGATCGAAATTTAGTAACTTTTCGTGATTAAAATCTTGCTTAGTATTAATATTTAGTTAATTTTAGTTTGAATCTTACTTAATATTAACTAGTGATAGTATAATTCAGTGATTGTTAGAAAAATCGGGTCGGCAATCGTCCAGTAACGAAGTGACTTTTGTAAATTAATTGCGCGCATGCTATCATCAAGGATGTTTTAATAATTTAGTAAAAATAAAATTGTGGCTTAATGCATCAGGGCAAAATAACAAATTGCTACGTTACACTTTTTTCTCTCGTAATTCCGATCATCGCACCTGTAGCTAGAGAGAATTTGATTTTTATGTGTTACGAAGTTAAATGTAATGACGTTCGTTATTGTTAATTCGTTTAATGAATTTTTGTAAAGGTGGTCTCCAGGAGTCTTTGTTCAGAAAGAAAGAAAATGGCCACAGTTCTGGTGTCCATTTTCTAAATGCAATACATTCTTAGACGTTTTCCCAAGCTTTTCCAGTGCAGAAAGTCTGATTTATTTATGTCTTTGTTGACTTTGGGAAGAGACGCAACTTTACAGCGAGGAACCCTTCCTTCAGGCTTTGGGCGGAATTCCATGGAAACCATGGTGGCCATTTTCGTGGGTCAAGGGTCAAGGGTCCAGAGCCCAGAGCCGAGGTCTGCGAAGCATCACTCATTGAGGAAGTTTCTGCCTCCTGACGTTCGCTTAGGCCAATCGGAAGACGGCGCTTTCCTGCACATGCGCGATGCATAAGGCGAAGAGCATCAGTTTTTGGATGCTCTTCAGGGAGTTGCGTTGGAACCACCCAACCACCAAGCAAAAAGGCAAAGAAACTGAGTGAGAGATGCGGACAGGGCGCGAGAGACCGCGCTTCTAATCGAAGGTCCGGGAGAACAAATGCGAGAGATGCCAGCGTCATGGTAGGACCTTTAATTTTGTTCTATTTTGTTAAAAGCAAAAGCAGTGGATGAAACTTAGAAGCCCTCATTCTCAGAGAGAAATGTAGCTGGGCCAGGTATCTTCCCCATCCACCATGCTCGGAAGTCATGCCGGGACGCCAGGGAAATTCCGGAGGGACACAAGCATGAACATAAGGCGAAGAGCATCAGTTTTTGGATGCTCTTCAGGGAGTTGCGTTGGAACCACCTAACCACCAAGCAAAAAGGCAAAGAAACTGAGTGGGAGATGTGGACAGGGCGCGAGAGACTGCGCTTCTAATCGAAGGTCCGGGAGAACAAATGCGAGAGATCCCAGCGTCATAGGTAGGACCTTTAATTTTGTTCTATTTTGTTAAAAGCAAAAGCAGTGGATGAAACTTAGAAGCCCTCATTCTCAGAGAGAAATGTAGCTGGGCCAGGTATCTTCCATCCACCATGCTCGGAAGTCATGCCGGGACGCCGGGGAAATTCCGGAGGGACACAAGCATGAACAGCTAGGTTTGTACCCTCGTCCGACGAAATGGCATTCCTTTCTTATTGCCTGCTGGAAGGGTAGAGAAGGACATGACCACACAGTTCGGCAGTAAAAAAAAAGAAAAAAACTTGCCTAAATTCATGGCTACGGACAGCCCCTCCATGATGCCAAACCTCAGCAGTTTAAAAAAAAATCGTAATTCCTCTGCGCAGCTCAATGTCAAAATTGTAAACATTTCCATGCAGTTTAACTGGCAAAGTTTCCTTAAGGAGAGAAGGGGGGGGGGGGGGGGGTCATCAACGGCAAAGGGCAAAGGAAAACTTTTGGCAACTACCTAATTGTCTCTATTTAATGTGATTCAAAAAAAGAAAAGAAATTGATGTGATGTAAATTTTTAAATTCAGGGGTAAGGAAAATAACGGGGAGAGGGGTGTAATTAAAATGGGAGGATAAAAAGGAATGTAAATGTTTGTGTGGCGTTAATGGTTTCGCCAGAACTAACAATTTTGTACCATGTCACTGTGTTTTATTATTTGTAGAGTTGTCCTAGTTCTGTCAGGGATTGCCTAATATGTAGTGGAAAGTAAAGTTGTTTTTGTTTTGGAAACAACTTAATTTTTGCTATGTGAGGAACTGGAAGTAGCCTAAAATTTAAGCTAGTTGGTTATGTAATGACATGCCTTCCTTAGGGTAAAAGTTCTTAGGGAATTATTTTTTGTTTTGTTTTTGGCTCAGTAAGGGAAATTTGCTGATGGCCTAGTCGTCTTAACTGTAATTTTCACTAGTACGAGACATAAATTTAAAATACATATACTTTTCTGGCAATCGCAGTAGGAGTCCAGGCAGCAACTACAGACAGTTTATTAGAGTTGTAACAAAAATCAGAAAAATACTTTTCCAGGTTGCACATTTTATTGTTGTCAAAGAAAAAACAAAACAAAACTACTTACCTGTGTGTTATAACTTCATACCGAATATGCAAACATACTTGTTATATTTAATACCTATGCTAGACAAGCTTTAAGCTTGTGGTACTTTGAGTGAATCTGTAACAAAAAAAAAAAAAAAAAAAAACCCTAAAGTTTTAAAGCAGGCCATATTTTTTTATTATTATTATTAACATCATATGCATCCCTCACTTCAAAAATCATACAGGTGGAAGAAAAATCTTGGTTTGCAGACCAAACATTTTGTGAAGAAAGATTTAGGACTTTTTTTCAGTATTAGGACTGTACATTAGTGAACTGTCAACAAAAATTCAGTTTTTCTATTTTTTACCTTAACTTGGTTTTTGGCCTAGCTGCAAAGAAAAATGAATCTAAACAAGAAATAGCACTCACTGTAAACTTTCTCATTCACTTGCCTGAGGGCATAAAACAAAATATGTTCAACCTGGATTACATGTTTCGAGCAAATCACTTACAGTTGTTCGTGTTTTTCTCTTGTCGGTGGTGCCCCCCCCTTTTTATTGTAGATTTAATGACCACAGTGAGCAACTCAGCAGGCTATAAATAGTCGCCTGTTCCTAATTTAGGACCACTCGTTCCAGGGAAGGGAGAGAGCCAGCGCTGCAAGACAAATGCAACATCGCTGCCTACCGGGATTTGAACCTGGACCCTTCTCGGACAAATGATCAGAAGCCATTGCTTGGACCACTGCCTCACTGGGGCAGCTTTCAGAGCCTTGCAGTCAACAAGGGGGCACAATATGGATGTAGACTGCCATAGCCTATTTTTTCCATAGTACAATGAATTGTCTTTTCTGAGTAACCTTGTGGTCCTACCCTCATTAAATTATGACATTATCTCCACTGTGGAAGCAGTTCAACTCCTTACAACAATGTGGGACACCCTGTGCTTCCCTTGAGAGTCAAATGCAGGTTTACAGCCACGTTAATCTCATTAGCTGGAAGTTTTGCAGTATTTTAAATAGTCTTGGTAGACACACATGATGATATGATGGGGAAATCCCACAGTTCAGCAGTTAAGGAGATTGAACAACTGGACTTCCTTGGAGCTATTATATGGCCACAAGTCAAACTCACTCATGTTACTGCCTTTACTGCTGATTATTTTTCCATGATTGGTTTCCAATGCATAAAAACCTGCTCTATGGCTTCAGCGTTTCAAGTGACTGGATGTGATACTTCTGCTTTGCATATCGTTATCAGCATGTGCAAAGCAGAAGTATCGTTATCAGCATATTGTCCATTCAATGTATATACAACTGATATCAGACTTATGCAAATTTCAAATTAACATTGCTTTATGCATACATGAGACTGACAAAGAAAAAAAAAGATTGAACTTTTAAACTGGGTGAAAAATCAGAACAAGTAGCACAACAGTGTGAATATAATGCACCACAAACAAGACAGAATAGTTCACTGAAATTCACTTACATACATATTAAATTGGAGCACATCACCATATTCAAAGGATATAATTATTGACATTTAACAACAATACCAGGCAGAAAGTACATCTCAAGAAAAAAAAATTACCATTACAGGAGAAATCTTTATTCCGTCTAACTTCCATTTTCGAAAGCTGGAATTCTGTCCTCATATGGAAAACGACCCCCCTCCCCACCAACTAATTCCCCCTAAAATTGTGCTCAGTTATGCATCAATCTCGAGAACTACACAAATGGAGGAATCTTGTGCTTGCATATGAAGAAATTTTCATGTCGTCTAACTTTTGTTTTCGGATATTTTCCCACTATTTTCAAGCTGAAATACAAATATTTATGGAATGAAATGATATCTAACAACAATACTGGGCAAAAGGAACATTGAGAAAAAAAAAAGAAAGAAAGAGAAAGACATTATGATTACGGGGAAAAATCACAACTCTGTTTAACTTCCATTTTCGAAAGTTTTGAAAGACGAAATACCGTTCCCAAAAACTGACCCGCAGGAAGGGGAGATTTCTCCAATTCTGAATCGATCTTCAAAATGACAAAAAAACAACAACAGAATTCTGCAAAATTGCAGAAGAATCTCATGTATGTTTATGTTGATATGTTGCACAAATCCAACTAATTTTCTTTGTTTTGAGAGGATGAAACTCTTTACATGCATACATATCGACACACAGCTTGAGCTTCACTGACATCCATCACATGTTGCACACAAAACCTTTTGTGCTTATGGACAAAATTTTTTGCTGGCAGCTAACACAGAGATAGCAAAGGTTGGTATGTAACCAGCAACATAATTTTATTATGCTTTGCAAAAGGGAAACATGCACATGTACACCTTTACATACCACCATATAATACTGCAAGTAGAAGGGGGGGGGCATATATGTGTGTTCTGTTAATAGGTTAGTTTTTGTTCCTAGGGTATGCTAGAATGCTGGGGGCCAAAACAAGAAATATTAAGGGATCACGATAACTAATATAAATAACGAAACATCAACACCTTAGTAATGGGAGTTTTGTATGATCTATCATGTTTTTTACATTTTAAATGCTGTGACCATGATTCTTTATACACATTTTAACTTTTCTGATGAAAAATTTCAGCCATCACAATGGGAGAAAATGTACAGAAAATTTCAAATGGACCCTCCCTTGACGCAGTGATGGTAAAAATGGTCAGATCATTAGTCTGACCTCAAATTTCAAATGCACACCCCAGAGAACTAACAAAGTGATGCCCATATTACACCAAATTATATTTCTAATGTGTGCTCTTGAAAATCAAATTCAATGGATAGGATTGATGATGTTATACTGCTTTTCCAATTCTGTGTGTTCATGGGAAAAGAAGTGTAACATCATCAATTTGATTTATTCTCACATTATTCACAATGTAAACCCTCGAAATGGAATAAATGTATTATCAGTAAATGTGCCATCTTTTTCAATTACAATAGCATGCAAAATAATTAAGGAAAAATCAAAAATTGCATCCCAGGACTTCCAACATTTCTTTAATTTTAAAACACTCCAGTAATTAATGACTTCATGGCTTCCTCTAATTACTTTCAGTACTATAAACACTTAACGGGAATTACAGAGGGTGAATTTATTAAGGTACATTACCTCTCAAATTTCCGATCTATACACTTGATCACTATCAGGAGTTCCTGCATCTTACTACTTTTACAGGTCTAGTGACCAAACCTGGTTGATTAGCCATCCAGCATGGCCATTGATGTTGCCACCTTGTGCAAGACAATGATCTAGTGTATAGATCGAAAATTTAAGAGGTAATATACCTTAATACATTTATCCTCTATAATTTCCGTTAAGAATTTATGGTACTGAAAGTAATTAGAGAAATCCATGAAGTCATTAACTATTAGAATTAAAGAAGATTATGGGTTGGAAACATGGCAAAGCATGAAGAAATTAGAAAGAGTTAAGATTAAATTAGATCGTTTTCAGGATCAAGTTAATTACTTAAGAGAGTGCAAGAAAGTGGAATTTATGCCCCACTCGTTAAAAATCAAGCCTAATGTTTCAGAATTACTTACTAATAGCTTCAATAAAAGTGTAGAACGAAAGATGGTAGCCAGAGCCATTCAGGAAAAATACAAAAGTATTAGTGTAAACAAGAGATTGGGAAATACAATCTGGAATTTGGAACTTTCTTTTTTAGGAGAAAATATAAAAAAATAATAATTAAATACTTGGCTAATGCGTGCAGTAAGAGATAAAAATAAGAAATTCCATTATTCTATAAAAAAAAAAAAGAGAGAGAGAAAGATTAACCCCATGGCTCCCGTTGTACCACGTGAAGGAGCGGAACTTAAGCATGTGGTAGATCTCACAAATAGCACTGACAGAACTTTGTTAATTGCTTTGGATAAAGGATACAACTTTAATATTCACAGAAATAAAATAGATAAGAAAATAGTGATGTAACTTAAATGTCTAAGTTATTCTCTGGAAAGGCAAAATCCTGAAGAAGCATTAGCTCTATGAAAAGAGTATAATACTTGCCTCCTGAATTTCAAGTTCATTCAGCAAAATGCAAATAAAAATCTTTCGGAGGAAGAATTAATAGCCCTGAATAAATTCAAAAAGAACTCAGAAACAGTAGCAGTCAAAGCAGATAAAAGCAAGAAAATAACCCTTATTAAAGAAAGATTGTTTGTTAAAGATGGAAGAAGAGCTAAGCAAACCAATATATGAAAAACTGGATAGCAATCTGCTAGAAACGATGACCGCAAATTATAGAAAATTGCTCTCCTCACTTAATATAATTTGTGAAAACTTCAAAAATTATCCATCGCACTCCGCAGATGCATGGTTTAATAAAACTTCACAAAGAAGGGCAACCTATCAGGCCTATTATTTACTCCAAATATTCTTCTCTGTCCAATCTGCAATGTTGCTTCGTAAACCTAAGGCACTGATAAAGAACACTGAACAGCTATTACAAAAGCTAGAAGAACTCCCAGAATTAGAAAACCCTTCCATGGCTAGTTTGGATGTTGTGGCAATGTATACGAATATTAACCTGGACAAACTCATAGATTACATAGCAGATGATCCATCAAACCTAGTAGTGTTTCATGATTATAATAAAGAAGAAACAATAAGCATTTATGAACTTACAGTATTTGCTCAGAATAAGTTTTTTTTTCAATTCCAAAGCTGTTTCTATAAGCAAAGATAAGGGCTAGCAATGGGCTCTTCATTAGCACCTCTCCTAGCGAATTATTACGTTAGTAAAATAGACGCCGCCATCCTATTGAAACTTTCTAGTTTCTGCATGTATACTAGATACATGAATGATATTCTTATACATCATAATTTGAGTAAATACTCAGCAAAAATTCTAGAAGGGTTTAATTTCCAAGATGAATCCCTGAAATTTACATTAGAAGAGTAAAAGGAAAAGAAGCTAAATTACCTAGACATTACCTTTAAAGTGTGAAGGAAACAATCTTACCACAGAGTTATACAAGAAGCCTACAAATACTGGTAACAATTTTAAATTATAACTCAGATCACCCTTAAATATGTACATATAAAAAAATGTAGCTTTACAATTTAAAGAAAAAGTTGAAAAGCTGAATTCATCTTCAGAAGCTAAAGAAAAACATAAAAATAAGTTAAAATCAATCTTATTAGAAAATGATTACCCTTCAAAGGAAATACATGATCTTTTGGAAGAAAATCCTATTAGAAATAGAACCAGAACTACAGTAAAAAATAAAGAGAAAATTGACTTTTTATTCACAAGGAAAGTCACTTAATACAAGGTACTGTTTGAAAAACTAAAAAAAATTAGTAATAGATATAAAATTAGGTTGGCTCCAGGTTTAAATAACAAAATTAAAAAATACTTACCATCCCTAAAACAAAGAGAAGAAAAAACTTTACTCCAGGAAGAAGTCATAATTTATGAAATCGAGTGTTCATGTGGTTTGCCATCCATACAAGAAACAGGATGAAGGTTAACCACCAGAATTAATTAACACAAAGCAGCAATAAAGAACATTTCAAATAAAACAGGATTAGATAGGACATACAAAAAACTGGCCACAACATGGAATGGAACTCCTTACAAGTTATCAAGCATCAATCCCATGCAATTATCTGGAAATTAGAGGAATCCCTGGAAATTTACAAGACACAAGGTGGCAACATGAACGATGCCATGCTGGATGGCAAATCAACCAGGCTTGGTTGCCAGACCTGTGGAGGTAGTAAGACGCAGTAACTCCTGACAATTATCTAGTGTATAGATCGAAAATTTGAGAGGTAATGTACCTTAATAAATTTATCCTCTATGACACTCCAGTATAATTGGCCTTAAAGACTATTTTTCTGGTACTATTTTCACACCCTTAACATTATAGATATAAAACAAGATGTTCACTGCAAAATAGGAAGGACAAAAATTATCATACCTACCTACAAAGTTTACAGCAAAAAATTCAAAACACATAGGTTTTTCTCGGAGTGAAGAAACAAAACAAAAAAAACAATGTGTTTGAATACCTTTGATGTAAACTCTATAGGTTCACATAATAATTTTTGTCCTTTCTATGTCTGCAATGAACATCTTGTTTTAATTCAATATTTCTTTATTCCAAACATAAAACAATACTTAAAATGCATGATAAGAGCTTACTTGAAGTTGTCCAAGCTGATCTGCTGGTTTACACCATTCTATGAATTATTTTGACTTACAGTGGGGAGTGGATCAGCCGAAATGATAGATGAATAATACAGTGATATAGAAAATTACAAATGTAATAATTGAAATACTACAATGAAGCACAAATGATTAAACCTGGAAAATATGAGACAGAAATGAGAATTATGCACAGACAAAATAAGAATCAGCCAGTTGTGCTTCACATAGGAGAAACTGAATTCCAAGTCTAAATTAGCACACAAATAGGACTAAGGAGTAATGAAAATAACAATAGATGCAGTGCTCAAATTGGCTGGTATACACTGGTATGGCATACTGGCACTTTTTCCCCCCCCTAGTATTTCATACTGGCACATTTTCCCCCCAGGAATTTACATACCGGCACTACTTTTAGTTATGGGAACTGTAGAACCCAGGAGCAGAATTATGTTCAGTGTTCTGCAACATGACTTCCAAAAATTGTAAATGTCCTTCGGACAAAGCACGAAACACTTTGACCAAATTTCATAAAAAACAAGTTAGTAAAATCACGCAATGCACCGATTATGATACGCTTTCCAACATACCGGAAATCATTACTCAAGTTATTACTCATGAGGATAATGGCTGTAGAACAAATCTCGCTCCAGTGTCCTGACCTAGACCCCATTTCGATGATAGTCAACAGAACTGGTAAAGTATATTTCCGGAACATGATAAAGTTTTGTCTCAATCGAAGCATTTTTACATAAGTTATAACGCATAAGGGCGATGGAATGGATCCTGATTTTATGTCTTGACCTTTGACCCCACTTATTAACCCATTTTCAATAGGGTTCGTCCAAAGGTGGTTCCTTATGACATACTAAAATTTCATCGAAATTGAACCATATTTACGCAAGTTATGATGCATAAGGGCAATGCAATGCATCCTGCTCCTATGTCCTGACCTTTGACCCTGCTTAACATATTTTCAATAGGGTTCGTCCCCAGTGGTGACCCACCACATACTCAAATTTCATTGAAATCGAAATATATATTTACACAAGTTAGGAGGCATAAGGGCAATGGAATGGATCCCGCTCCTATGTCGTGACCTTTGACCCCATTTCGTCAATTTTCAATAGGGTTTGTCCTTAGGTGGTCCCCTACCACATACTAAAATTTCATTGAAATCGAACCATATTTACGCAAGTTATGAGGCATAAGGGCAATGGAATGGATCCCGCTCCTATGTCGCACCTTTAACCCCATTTGTCCCATTTTCAATAGGGTACGTCCCCTACCACATACTAAAATTTCATCGAAATCTAACCATTTTTACGTGAGTTGTCGTGCCGACAGACGGAAGGACGGACAGACGGACGGAAAAAGCTGGAGCATATACGCTTCTTCAACCTACGGTTGGAAAGCATAAAAAAATTAAGTGAATAAATTACAGTAAAACAAACTTTAAAAAAATTACTTACCATCAGTTGAAACCCCTTGTTAAATGGGTATTACAATACATAAAAACCTGGTATTTAAATCAAGTAAATTTATTTAGAACCAGAGTATTTAGAATTTGATATTTTGTCAATAACTTTTTTAAAGTTAAATAGTGTGCCACTGATGCAGATGAATTATTTACAAAGTGTCTGTGGTAATTTATTTGGTCCATACATTGAAACTAAAGCAGCTTTCAGTATTTTTTGGACTGATTTATGACCAAATTGTGCTCTGTTTGACATTATAAGCATTCATTTATCATTTGTTCCAACTATAACATCATCTCTGCCATTAAATTAGTATTGGGTCTTTTACTTATACAGTATGTCAATTGTTGAACCCCAGGATTCACAAATTGCATCTGAGACAGGCAGAGAAAGAATAAAAACAGCAAACTAAATACATTTTGGAATCTCTGCTTTCATTTCATTTAGAGCTTGTTTTAAGAGAGCTTTAATTTGGAAATTTTTTTCCACTTGTCCTGCGTTCTTACATATTTCTATAGGTCCAAGTTACAAAAACAGTATACTCAAAAAACATTTTTTTTTCTTCAGATTGTGGAACACATGGAAAAACCTTCAAAATTCAATGAAATTGGAAAGATCTTCCAATTCTTTCTTATGCTTATAACTGACACGAGTTCTTGGAAATATTCAAATACAATTTGTATTAATTATTCAAAATTCAATAAAATACCTGCTCTTCTTATAATTGTCAACAATTTCCTCATTTTCAAAATATATACTGTATTATTCTAATAGATCAGCTATGTAGCCTGGTATCTTCTGAATATCACAACATAAGGGAGCTATGTCAGATTTATTCTCAGAGGAGCGCAGTTTTTTCGAATTCTTCACTCAATCAGATTTCCATTTTTCTCCATTTTAAAGCTGAAACACCATATTTTACATTAATACTGAACAGAGAGAATCGTGAAAAAAAAAAAAAAAAACTATTACGGGAGAAATCGTCACTCCGCCTAGCTTCAGTTTTCGAAAGTTTTGAAAGACGGATTTCCGTTTACAGCTGGAAAACGTCATCCCTCACCCCACCTTGCAATTCTCAATTCTCTTCACTCTCGAGAATGCCACAAATGATGACAACAAAGGCAAAATTTCCCGAATCTTCGCGGGAGAAACTCAGGCCTAAAGATTACAGGGAAATTTTCGCTTCAACAAATTTACGTTTTCAGAATTTTGTTGCCTACAGTTTTAAGCTGAAATACAAACATTTATGCAATAGACATAATTAGCAACGATACTGGGCAGAGGCAACTTCGCAAGAAGAAGAAATAACGATTACAAGGAAAAATTTTTAAGTTTTGAAGAACTGAATACTGTTCCCCAATGGGAAAAGACCCCTCATAAACACACACATTAATCCCCCCTCCCAATTCTCTTCAGTTTTGAATTGATCCCAAATAATGAAAAACCCAGAATTCTGTGAAAGAATATTGTTCCTTAATTTGTAACAGTTAGCGACATGCAAAATGAATTGTCCAGGCCACTACGTATGGAAGCCGATTGACGTGTCCATAAAATTAATTATTCCCGTTGTATCCGACCGTAATATTCATAACTCAGAGAAGGATTTGTTTTTAGTGCACATAATTTTATGAAGGATACATTTTTAAAGCTCGAATTTTGTGAGTGGTCAAAAATCAAAATACAGACCCAGATTATATATATATATAATTTTTTTTTTCCCTTAACATTTTCTAAGGAGGAAGACTTCTTTCTAGCAACTTTACTTCGGCGGGAGTTTAAAACTTTGTGCGTGTTCTGCTGTTGTTGACTTGAAGAGATTTTTTCCAAAATGAACACCTAAAAAACACGCCCCAGCAATATGTGGTTTAACATGGCTTGGTCAACTTGGTGCCTCCCACTTTCACAACATACTATACTAGTAGGGAGGGGGAAAAGGGCCCTTCAAAAAGCGCAGGGAGAAACAATCAGCTACCATCCCAAATGGTAGGGGTGGGTGGGTGGATGTGTGGGTTAGGGCGAGGGATTGTTTGGTGCTCCGGGGAGAAGGATGGGGAGTGTAGACAAGAGCAGTTACCGGCAGATCGGACAAGTAAGAGAACACTGCGCTCGCAAATTTCAGAAAAAAAAAAAAAATTCTGCGAGGGATTGAAATTTAAGATTTAACAAAATACGTTATACAAATAAAAACATCCTACAAAAAAACTGAAATCTAAGATAAAAAAAATATATTCCGCAAGACATTGAAATCTAAGATTAAAAAAAAAAAATGTTCTGCAAGGGGGGACTTTGTTCTGCGACATAAGTCGCAGTTTTATGTACTTTCTGCTCCTGGGCTGTAGAAACAGATATTTTTATTTTGTCCCCAGCTTACAAGCGCACATTCTTAAACATAGAAACCTTATGTGCCTCGTGACCATGAGAAATAACTGTGTGGGAACCATAAAGTGCAGGAGAGTGTGTGGAACCATAAAAAGGAGATCCTTCAAAAAATAGATATGAAGCTACCCACAGCATATGATCACATCTTGCCCAAGCCCCAAATATCATCCCACTAAATATGTCTGTAAGTTTTATTATATCATTAATTTAATATGTTCAGTTTGAAAAACTTCTGAATATTATGTAGAATTGGAGTAATAGATTAAACCGCAATGAGTATATAAACTTTTTCAACTTTCGACTTTCTTTTTGAGGGTGATGAGATTGCTATTAATTTAAGACTGAATATTCATTCTGATTGCAGAGATTCTAATGGCCAGACTTTCAATTTCATGAAAGTCTCTATTGGAAGGAGGCTGTCTTCTTGGCTCAGGACTTTAAAGTTCTGTGTTGAAGTCCAGCTGAATCACTAATGATTAGACAAGGTTTGGAAGTCTCATTAATTTCTTGGTCCCATGGTACAGACTCCTTGTTATAAACAAGTCTAACTCCTGTCCTTGGTGTAGCATAAGTAGTGTCCACTGGATCCACAAACCAACCAACTGAAATCGACTGCCACTGTTTTAGATTAATGGTGCAACAGTATTCCACAGAATTGTCAATTACATTTTCACACAAAAGAGCTTTTCTTCTAGAGATTTTTTTCCTTTTTCAGTTTTAAAGATTTTCTGGTGAAGGTATTTTTACTGGATGATTTTTGGCTAAATATGAGCAACCCGTGCTTCAAAATTTCCAATTTGAGCACTAAAACACAATATTAAAAAAAAAAAAACCCTCTGATGACATACATACATATCACTAAGCTGTTCTCTGAGATTCAGAGGTTAGCTCCAAAAAGAAATACAAACTACCAGATATTTTTACTTATTGTTGTCGTATCAAACTTCTCCATTTACAGCGATCTTGACATACAAGTCGTGCTTCACTAATATCCATTACATGCCGTACACAAGATCTTTTATACTTCATACTCATAATATTTTTCTCATGCAGACACTCCTGAATCTGATCCAATCATGTCTTCCTTGGCCTTCCTCTGCCTTTCCTTCCTGCCACTTGGGCTGAAAAGGTTTTCTTAGTAAGCATTTCATCACTCATTCTTTCAACATGGCCAAACCATCGAAGCATATTGGTCTCCACCTTGCTAACAACATTTTGCTTCACATCATACAACTGCAATACATCTTCATTTCTCACACAATCATATCGTGCCTTGCCACAAACCCCCCGTAAGTAACGCATTTCTCCAGCACACAAACGACTCCTATGTTTCTTCTGCAGTACCCAGGTTTCACTACCATACATCAGAGTAGGAACAATTACCCTTTCAAACACAGCCATGCAGGACTCTCTAGAGAACCCATCATTCCTGTGAAAACCTCCCAGAGCAGCTATAACTTTCAAAGAAAAAGCCTGCTGATTTCACCATCCAACTTGTTCTCTCTGTCAAACATGCTTCCTAAATACACAAACTCACTCACCTGGTCAATCACAGTGCCATTTATACTTACATTACATTCAGTGCTACCCGTTCCTCTCTCAAACACCATAACTTTGGTTTTTCCCTTATTTATACTCAGTTTGAATTTCATGCAAACTTCGTGCATCCGAGTCAACATACTCTGCAACTCACTTTTGCTCTCTGCCAACAGGACAGTGTCATCAGCATACAGCAATCTGCACACACGGATATCACCAAGACATAAACCACTATAATCTGTTTTGGCATCACGCATGCATGTGTCCATAAAAATATTAAACAGCCATGGTGACATTACACAACCTTGTCTAACTCCTGCACCAATGAAAAACCATTTTGATAAAACACAAACCCATCGCTCACTACGACCGCCCGCTTCTGATGACAATGGGTTTAAATGAGCATGCAATATTGTAGAAATGCTTATAATACATATATAAATCTTAGCTGATTGTTCCTGTTTCATTCTTTCTGATGCTACTTTGAATACTCAACTTTGAGTTACACTGAAGTGCTAAAAAATGAGTTATTCTATTCATTAACCAATTTGCATTTCATTATTAAGAAAGTTTAAAAAATGTTATCACTAGAAGAAGAAAAACTTCACGTATCTGTTATATTCCATTGATTAGGAAATAAGTTTTACAATCCAACTAATCAACTAACAAGTGTGTTACAGATCTGGTACATAACATTTGTAAATATATTTCCACTTTAGTTGAAAAAGACTGAATGAAGAACAGTGAAAAATTCCATGCTTTTTGATATACTTTTTACATAATTCAAAGTGTGTTTCTCACTCTTCAACGCTTGATACATTAATTGTTTTTGCACAACCATTGGTTTCTCAAAAAAGAGAAAACTGACAAATTAAGAAAAAAAAAAAATACACACACGCTACACACACAAAGGTTGACATGACACCCCATCTGTTAAAAATGTGTTCACCAATTCAAAGAAAATGCTGATGGCTGGTGGAAAAAAATAATTCTACACATTTAGACAATGCTGATACATAACGCGATGCTGTTAATGCTCTCAGAAAATTATGTTAATGAATTTTGCTATCTAAAATGAAACATAAAAGATACAGCATCTGAATCTTCAGCTAAATTAAAAATAAAATTGAATCAACTGGAGCAACACATACCCTCTTTTTACTCCCATGCATATCATTGGATATTCAAGGTCAGGAGTAATGATCATCTCAAAAACCCGTAATGTTGAAGGGATATAGCACTCTACTTGCTGGAAAAAAAAAAAAAATAAAAAAAAAAATGGTAAAACAGCAGAACCAAAATTCCAAACATGCAAAAAATTAACATTACAAGTTTTTCAGATTTTCATTTCATAAAATTCTGCAGAAAAGAAAAATCAGTTACAGTAAAACCTCTCATTCAGGAAAATTCCCAGAATATTTATTTTTGTTTGTAAAAGAGAGTTATGTGTTATTTCTAAAGGGTGTCCCACCTGCTACCGAACCCGACATTTCTTTAATAATATTAACACCAATGAAGACATTGCAACGAAATTTGCAGTGGACTTACCTTATTTCGTGCGAAATGTGATGGCATCACAACATGTGCTGGAAGTGGCCTCCATTTGCTTTCAGATAGCATTGAACCCAGCGCTGTCCACCAGCCAGCCGAAGTGCTCCTTAGTGTCAGACACATTCTTAAGTGTGGCGCCACTGAGGAGCAGTCAGCCAGCCAGTTGGACGAGCCTCTCTGCTGCTTTGTTATGCCATTTCGCTGAGCATGTCTACACAATATGGGTATTTGTAGTGAGTGCTCGTGGCTGTTCGCGTACGTGTGGAAATGTATTGGTATACTCTGGAGGAGCGAGTGTTTATTGTTCGCACTTATTGGAAAACAGAATCGATAAAGTCTTGTCAACAGCAATTCCTGGAGAGGTTTGCAGGCAGACATCTGCCGAGAAAGCCCACCATTTGGGCATTGTTGAAGAAACTGGAAACCATGGGGACTTTATTTGATGACCATGCAGGAGGTTGTCCACAAATGTCTGAGGAAATGATCCAGAATGTAAAAGGCCGACTACTTGCGTCTCTCAGGAAGTCACTTAACCGACTGTCACAGGAAACAGGGTTGTCCAAAAGCACTTGTCATACTGTGAAAAAGCGAAGCTTCGTGCGTACCATATCTCCATGGTCCACGAACTGAAAGAGCACGACCATGTGAAACGAGTGACATACTGTCGATGGTTTCAGACATTTCTTCAGGAAAATCTGGGCATTACAGACTACACCTGGCTCTCGGATAAGGCGTGGCTTTCATCTGTCTGAATACATCAATTCTCAAAATTCCCGTATTTGGGCCTGTGAAAATCCCAACACGATACATGAAGAACCCCTTCATTCACAGAAAATTGGTGTTGGTGTGGGATGACCTGGCGCCACATTATCGGTTCTATCTTCTTTGATACAACCATCACAACAGTGCATATATGGAAATCTTCAACACCTTTGTAAATCACTTGGACAACGAAGAACTCTCCACTGGATATTACCAGCATAATGGAGCGACATCATACACCAGTATGGCCGAAATTCAGTCCTTTTTCGGTGACTGCGTCATTTCAAAGGGTCTATAGCCACCGCACTCACCCGCTCTGATGCCTCCTGATTACTTTTTATGGGGATATCTAAAAGGGAGAGTTTACCAAAAGAAACCACGAACCATAGATGCCTAGAAAGCAAACATCAGCGAAGAAATGCATGCAGTGACGGTGGACATACCGGCAAGGACTTTCCACAATATGGTGCGCAGGGTTCAATGCTGTCTGGATGCAAATGGTGGCCACTTCCAGCACATGTGATGTCATCACATTTCGCACAAAATGAGGTAAGTCCACTTCAAATTCTGTTGCAATATCTTCATAGGTGTTACTATTATTAAAGAAATGGCAGTCATAATCGGTACAAGGAGCCCCAAGTGGCCCATGTACGCACCAATATTAAAACATTAAACTGTGTCCACTGACATATTCCAGTTCGGATCCATGGCCTTGTGTGGTCTATGCCGTACACTAACCCTTCCATTCGCATGTTGCATTTGGAACCTGGACTCATTGGATCATATCAGTAGCAAGTGGGGCATCCTGTAGGTTACTAGTACATAGAAATAATGCTAACTCTTTTACATCGTAAATGAGGTATGGCTTTCTCTTGTAAACTTAATCTTTACTGGCCACAGGTAAAAATAATCATGTACACAACTGCAAACTCAAGCATTCTAACAGAAAAGAAGTGTCAGTGCAGGAGGAAAACGGAAAACACTGGCAGATGCCCAGTAAATGTACAGTTAGGTTTTCTCTTGTAAACCTTATCTTAAATCTACTGGCCATAGGTAAAAATAATCATGTTGAAAACACGGTTAGTTTGATTCATGAACAATCTATACTAGAGACATGTTTGACAAACAAACGGCATTAAGCCTAATGCACAATAAAACACCGATTTTTTTTTATCAGCAGAACAATGCTATAAGTTTATTACCATTGGAGCAGCTTCATATAAAATGATAGGTAGCATTTTATTTCTGCTAAAATATTATAAAATATAAAAATTTGCTTTACTTAAGGTATTTACCAATCTTAAATGAGTGGTAGGCAATGCACGTAACTAACAAACCAATTAAGAAGAAGGTAGTGTAGAACACGCTAAGTTACGTATAAAAGTTTAATGCAAATATATTTCAGTTTCTACCAATAGCATTATTCCTTTCAATTCTCATACCTTCCACCAATATAAACTGTTAGCCCTCAAGTCTCTCATTCATCGAGTTCATTTGGTTTGTAACACTGAAGTTAATCTAAAAAATGAATTAGCAAACATCCGCTTGATCGCTACTTAACATGGCTTTCCCCATCTCCTGGTTTCTAAATTAATTCAAAATGCTATGAAAAAACCAGTTGTTGCTCTTCAACCTGTTTCACCAAAAAAGGAACTTGCGTTTGCTGGCTCAATCCCTTACCATGAACCTTCTGACTACAAACTCATCAGTATCTTCAAAAGAGAAGGATATAGACTTGCCATTCGTTCTTCCCCTTCAATTTCTGTTATACTCCATAATGACAGAGACCCAAGACCTACGCTTTCTTCGCCTGGAGTGTACAAAATTCCAATCAAGACTAACGTTGGATTAACCGCGTACATAGCAAGTTCATTCTAGAAAATTCTCTCAAGACTTCAGGAACACAAATCTGATGTGAAATTTGGAAAACCTTTATCTGCCTTATCTCTTCTTACCATAGCTGACACTTCTGCTATTCCACTTTGGTCCGATACTAAAAAGTTGGCTCCCTTCCAAAATTGGTATGCTCTGAGATTTAAAGAAAGTTTGAAAATTTTATTTTCCAAAAATTGCAACTCTGAGCTCCAAATTTTCATTCCTTACATCTGGAAATCCCTCATTGCATCACGTCACCCGGAGTTACCATTACAAAACTTATCTTTCCAATCTGGCAACGTAAACCAATTGTAGTCGCACTGATGAAGGCCATAGTAATGGCTAAATATATTTGCATTAAGCTTTTATACGTAACTTAGCATGTTCTACACTACCTTCTTCTTAATTTATTTGCCAAGCTCTTCAGAACATCTAATAACAACATAATACAGATATGTAGAACAGAAAATTATAATAGTGTATTAACACAATATATTTAATTGAGTTTCTAGAAAGTTCTGGAGAATAGGAGAGAAAGAGAGTAGGATGATGGGCTCAAAAGCACCCCCTAAAGCACTGCACACATATTCAGCGAGATTCAGATCTGAAGATTTAACTGACAACTTTATCCTCACTCTGCAGGAAGTTAGTGATTAGTCTCACCAAATGTGTACATGCATTATTATCACTGATTAAATGAGATTATGGACCAGACACACCTCTGATCTGTAGTTACCAATTAAATATTCTTGGCTAATTGATACACCATATAAAAATAACATGCATGTTCATGGTATAGCTCCTAATACTTAATAATAATCAGCTAACATCCACTATTTCCAGCACATGTACACTATGTTGCCAGAAGTATCAGAACACCTACCAACAGTTTTGACAAATACTTTTATTTCAGAATCATAGCATACAGAAGAGCAGTCTCAGGCATTAATGAAAGCAATAACCCTTCCGGGCAAGCTTAAATTCCAGTAAATATTAACTGGAATATTACTCAAATCTTTTAGCAAAATAACTGCCAAAGCCAAATTGAAGAAGGTTGCTATGGTCAAGATCAGATTTGGTATTCCAATGCACAGTGGCGTACCCAGAAATTAATTTTGGGAGTACATATCGTCGCCGCAATGTCAAAACCACCAATGCAAAATTTTGTAGTTTGAATTATCGCTATTTAAAAATTAAATTTGATAAGAATCACTTTTGCAATTACATCAGACTATTCAAGCACTATACATAATATTTACATCAAGTTGCATTTGTAATATGCATCAGTGAATAAAATTTTATATGATGTAAAGTCAACAATCGAAAAATTCTCACATTCTTGGTTTTATCACCGCAGCCACGATATCATTCCTTCCTAAAATGATGAAAAAAATTTGCATAAGAACAGGCATTTTTATTTTTCTCAAATACTATTAATTACAAAGTAATATTCATTCTATGTTTTTGTTTTCCTGCTATGGTATATACTCAAGATAAAAGGCTTACCTCCTCCAGGCTGCAGCCCCCACCATTCATTAGACTAGCACCCTGACCACTACAACATCCAACACCATTCGCCCTCTTCTTTCTTTGGTGGCATAAAAGCGGGAAATGCGCACAGGAGTGGGGGTTAGGTGTTAACAATAACCATATGTGACCTCATCTGAGCATTCCAAATAAAGACATCAGATCAGAACATATGCAGAGGATTTTAGGAAGGGAGTGTCTGACCCCAGGTCTTAAACAACCATTAGAAATAGGAAGCTAGGAGATTTGGGCTAAAGTGCCCGATAGGAAAGTGACGCGGAAGCGAGGTAGGAAGAAAGAGGAAGATGTGGTCCTTATTTATTACCGGGGGGCAAGTACCCGGGGCCTGACAGCTTAACGTGTCCATTCGATGCACAGCGGATATTTGGTGGTTCGAGCGTTCGTTCGTACCTGCCTGGGATCAAACCAGAGGTCTTCTCCGTGGCAGTCTAACGTTGGATTAACCGCGTACATAGCAAGTTCATTCCGGAAAATTCTCTCAAGACTTCAAGAACACAAACCTGATGTGAAATTTGGAAAACCATAATCTGCCTTATCTCTTCTTACCATGGCTGACACTTTTGCTATTCCACTTTGGTCCAATACTAAAAAGTTGGCTCCCTTCCAAAATCGGTATGCTCCGAGATTTAGAGAAAGTTTGGAAATTTTATTTTCCAAAAATTGCAACTCTGAGCTCCCCATTTTCATTCCTTACATCTGGAAATCCCTCATTGCATCACGTCACCCGGAGTTACCATTACAAAACTTACCTTTCTAATCTGGCAACGTAAACCAATCGTAGTTGCTAAAACAGCACCATTCAAACTGCTACAGAGTTGCCACAAAACTTAACAGCTGTAAGGATAGTCTAAAAAAAAAAAAATCCTTTCAGCAAGCACCCCACCCAAAAAATGTTTATCAGAGAAAAATAGTGTGATGCATGATTCATCACTCCAAAGAAACTTTTCCCAGTGCTTTGGAGTCACGAAATGATGGGCAGGAGACCAGTCGAAACATCACTGGGCATTTATAGAAATTGATATTAGGCTCATTTGCAGTTACCCTGCCAAGGAAACGTCAGAGATATGACTCTCTGTTTTACCAAATGTTCATACAGTATGTTCAAGATCACCAGAGAGGTTTGCTACAGACAACATACATCATTTTTTAATTCTCCTTAAAAGAGTTCTCCAGGCCTGATTTGTGAGTTTGCAGTCCTCCCAGCAATTTTTTTTTTTTTCAATAGCAGCACCACTTCTCTTCCATGTTTGAATTGCATAAGCTATGATAGATTTCTGTATACACAAACACCCTATTATGTTGTATTCTGAAAGGTTACTCATGTGTGATTTCTAACACCATGCCATTTTTCAGCAGAACCATGCTTTAAATTTAGAAGTCCTACAGGCATAACAGAAATGCATGCAAATGTGTAAATCCAGAATTTGTATAATCAGGCAAATATTTGAACACCTTTGGCAACACAATGTAATCTCCTTCAACTTGTTGAGTCTTCTGCATGGAAGTTCAAGTAAAATATACCATTGTATTGTTCATGCACCAAGGCAACCTGGCTAAAAATAACTACACTTCATGGCCTGACTTGAAATCATTTAACATTATAATATTTCCCACACTCTCACCTGCCCCACCCCACCCCACAAGAAAGAAAAGTTATTTTGCAATCAATAGTAATTACTTCTTATCTAAGTGACTTGCTGAACAGTCAGAAAAAACATTCTTTGCGACAAGAATCATGAAACACTTTAGCAACAATACACGGATAAGATTATCCACAGGATCTTGATAAAAAAACTAACATTTCTGTGCCATGTATTTTCTCTAAAAAAACTTGTAAAATGCACTAATCAGAACTAAGCTATACCACACAATGAACTGATTATGAGTCAGTTGTTAACAGTACTTACTTTTAATAACATAAACTTGTTAAGAGGATTATACCACTGCATCAAAAATATTTTACTCTTGATAGCACCACAGAGATATTTATAGCCGTTGTATGGATTCCTTCCTACACAGCACCGCCTACAGCCTTTGGTATCAGGGACTTTTGAGGTAGTAGAAAATTTCCTGCAAGAAGATATGAACATAAATTTTTACAACAAACAGAAAAATCAGGTTGAGAGTTTTATGACTCACAGCATGAAAATATTCCCAGCATAATTCTCAAGAAGAAAAATTAAGAATAAAGCAACTGAAAACTGAATAATATTCATGATTGATTATATGAGACAATTTTGCAATAAGTAAAAGGACAGCCACCTAGAAGATGAGATAGGCAGAAACACTTAAAAAACACAGCATAACTTAAAAGTCATGCATCAAAAATTAACTTTTTAACCTTCTGTATAAAAACAAACAAGATGATTTAAAGATTTATGATTATTGGTAGCATATGTAAATTTTCCAGGAAGTCACGAGTTCTTTTAAACAGAATGCAGTTTTCTAAGATACCTGGGTGGTGTGTGCTGCTGATGAATCCCAACTGGCTAATTTTTCAACAGTTCAATGCTCTAAATTTTTTTTTTTTTTTTTTTGATGATCACTTTACTTTAAATAATACTTCTTTATTTTTACTCACCTAATGAGCTTTTTAATGTGAAATAAAAAAAAGAAACCCACCAATAACAAGCAAGTTAAAGCTAAGAGAAAAAGGAAAGACACTCCAGTGATAATGGAGATGAAGTAAAAAAAAGCTGACAAAACTCACCTCTTCTGATATTAGGAATCATAAAGAATTAAAACTTTAAAAACAAGCTTAAATAAAAAAAAAAAGTTAAATAAGGAGCAACACAACAAATCAAGATATTTCACTGCAACACAAGGACATAAAAAAAAATATTACACCTATATACATAGTTTACAGTAATGAATATACACATTAAGTTTTTTCAGGTGTGCTAATATCCCCAAGTTTTTTTCCTTGTAACTAAAAAAAAAAAAAAAAAAAAAGGATGTGAAACATATAGAAGGAACATAATCATGAAGGCCATATATTATCACGAATATTGATTTAAATAAGGAGGCTTTCAACTGATAATTTCTGGCTTTTTCAGCCTTGGAAATCCATCAATCAATCACACAAAGCTGTTCTCTGAGATTCAGAGGTTAGCTCAACAAAGAAAGAAAATCCGCCAGACAAATGTTTAACTGCGTACTTACTTACTGTTGTGGTATCACACGTCTTGATTTACAGCGATCTTGGCGCACACACAGTTCAAGCTTCACCGACATCCATCACATGACGTACACAAGACCTTCTGTACTTCACACTCATAATCTTTTTCTCACACAGACACTCCTAAATCTGGCCCTCCCATGATTTCCTTAGCCTTCATTTACCTTTCTTTCCTGTGACTTGGGCTGAAAAATTTCCCTTAGCATCTCATCATTCATTTCTTCAACATGGCCAAACCACCTAAGAATATTATTCTCCACCTTACTGACAACATTTTGCCCCACATTACACAACTGCAACACATCTTCATTCCTCACATGGTCAGCGAGTGTCTTGCCCCCCCCAATCCCATAAGTAATGCATCTCTCCAGCACACAAATTACTCCTATGTCTCTTGTGTAGCATCCAGGTTTCATTGCTATACATCAGACTAGGAACAATTACACTTTCATACAGAGCCATTCGGGACTCTCTAGAGAAACCATCATTACTATGAGATCCTCCTAAATCAGCTATGATTTTCAATGAAGAATCCACGCACCTACTAATTTCACCATCTAATTTGTTCTCTCTGTCAAATATGCTTCCTAAATACACAAACTCATTCACCTGGTCAATCACTGTGCCCTTCAGACTTTCTTTTCATTCAGTACTAACAGTTCTTTGCACAAAAACCATAACTTTGGGTTTTCCCTCATTTATACTCAGTTTGAATTTCATACATCCGGGGCAACACACTCTGCAACTCACTTTTACTCTCTGCCAACAGGACAAATGATGAATGATAAGGAGTTGCAAGATCTGCAATGCTGTTTTCATTATTTTTCTCTTAAAATAGCTCTCTACAAGAAGAATAGCTCAAGGTTAACTGGACGTTTAATTGTAACTTTCTATATTCATCTGATTATGACAGAATCCACATGGTAAATACATGTAAGCCTCCTCTTTGTGTTGGTATAGTGGTTTCGTCCATGTGGTGATTGTGATGTGCATTGCAGTAAGCATAGAGTCTGCAGAAGTGTCAAAGAGTGTGGAGCAGTGTTGAATTACTAAATGTTTTGTGAAGGAGAAGGTGTAACCTGCTGAAATTTTGCAAAGATTGCAAGCACAGTATGAGGATGAAACTCTGTCAAAGGAAAGTGTCTATGATTGGTGCAACAAGTTTTCCAAGGGCTGAGAAGGAGTAGCAAATGAACCACATGAACACATATCAGCTACTGCTCTGACCAAAGTGAACATCAATCATATGCAACAGGCCATTTTGGAAAACAGAAGAGCAAGGGTATGTGATGTATCTGTGAACAATCAACATCAGAGTTGGTAGTGTGAAAAAAATGTTGGTAGTGTGAAAAAAATCATCCATGAGCACCTGCTGTTCAGAAATGTGCACATTCAATACCAAAGGTGTCAACATTTGTTCAGAAATCATTTCATGCAGCCAGCTTTTTAATCTGAGGGAGATGTATTTCAGCAGCAGATTGTGGCCAGCGACAATACTTGGGTTAATCATTTTACTCCCGAAACCAAACTAGCTAACTGTGAATGGTGTCACATGTTCAAAGAAATTCAATGCAGTGCCATCTACAGGAAAGTTCATGGGTATTGTATTTTGGGATGCAAACTGTGGAGCCCTGGTGGATTTTCTTGCATGGGAAGTAACAATGAATGCACATTACGGTGCTATCTTCTAAAAAAGAAAATTTGACCTACCCGCTACAAGAAGAGGCTAGGAAAATGGCTGAAACTGGTCATTCTGTTGAATGACAATGCCAGGCCACACACAGCTCATGTAACAACAGCTATGACATCAACAGGGTTCCCACTCAAAAGTAATAAAAAATTCCCTGACTTTTTCAGGTTCTCCAGGTGGTTTTAAAGTTTTCCAGAGTGGCATGTTGCAAAGATTTGTTACATTTCATTCCATTCATTTTTCTCACCAAAGCACACACTTGTAAATTCTTTACGTAATTTGTCTTTAAAAAATTACTAGCTTTTCATTATTAACAACTAACTGTGCTCATTATTTTCTGTACCAAAGTCCGTGAACTTTTGTGAATACTACCCACACGGAATTTGTAAATGCATTCCCATATAAACAGGTCATATGTAAGAAAAAATCTGTCAGTTGAATAGTTTCAGTTTTTCTATAACAAAATGCAGCTACGCTTAATGATGGAATGGCTCTGTTCAAAGAAACATGTTTCAAGAGAACCAACAGAGAAAGGACTTTCATCCATCATTTGGTTGGTTCTCTTGTGAAGTGTTTCTTCAAGCAGGAGCCATTATGCCTGATTGTTCCATTTTATAACAACTGCCTGCAGAAATTGAACAAAAGCTTAATAACTGGCAATTTAAAAAATTCAATTTTGCATCTTTTTTAGAGAATAAAGGAAATTATATATAATTCAAGACTACACACTTGTGATGTTCATTTAGAATAAATTATCAACATTTTTTCACAATTAAATGTTTTATTAAAATATTTCCTTTATTAAATGTTAATAAAACATTTAATAAAGGAAATATTTGATATAACTGAAAGTAAGATCTACCTAATTCTAGGCAGGCAGTAATTGCAAGCAAAAGTTTGAAATCTTGAAAAAATAAGTTTTTTTGGCAAAATAAAGTATCCATTGATTTTTACAAAAAAAAAAGGGTAATTTCCCCTGAGTTTTCCCTGATTTTTTACAAAAAAGGGTAATTTCCCCTGAGTTTTCCCTGATTTTTACAAAAAAGGGTAATTTTCCCTGAGTTTTCCCTGATTTTTGGAACCATTTTCAAATTCCCTGAGAATTCCAGGTTTTCCCTGTTTTCCAGGTTGAGTGGGAACCCTGATCAACGAGCTGGGAAATACTCAATCCCCCCCCTCCCCCCATCCATCCTGACTTGGCTCCAAGTTATTTCCATTTAAGGAGCATTTAGAAGGGAAGAAATGCACTACAGGTGAACAACTACAGAAGTGTGTCCTACAATGACTACCAGAGCAATCCAAATCCTTCAACATGGCTGAAATGCGGAGTCTTACATGGAGATGGAGGACAAGTGTGTCAATGTTAAAGAAGAGTCCCTACAGAAGAACTCATTGTTTTGTACTAAAAAAAAAGAAGTCTAAGTCAACTTTGAACCACCCACATACATTAATGGAATACAAAATGTTAATCAGAGTTACAGTTTTGGGGCAAAGAAAATAATTTCTAAACTTTCCTGGAAACAAAGCGAAAAGCAATTTACAAGATATTTTTTGGGGAGGGGTCCCATTCTATAGATGCTCAGCAGAAGTGTCCTCCAATGTTAAGATGGCCAATGAAGTGTAAGAATTTTCTTCATGGACATCATTTTTGTGGTCCATTAAGTAGTTTAACATCCATCTTGTACTGCAAGCTCTCTGTCTCTCTCTCTCTCTCTCTCTCTCTCCCTGTCTGTGTCTCTCTCTCACTCACTCTCACTTACTCACTTGCTCACTCACACTAGCTGTTAATTCCAACTCTCCTATCATCAAATTAATATTGTGGATGATAGAGACAAAATTAACTCTTTCATTCTTCTTAGAGTTTACCTCTCCCTAATTTCAATGTCTTCTAAGTAAAACATATTAGACTAGAAGCTTTTGCCTCACCATCAACAGCCATTTAATGGAGCTGAAAGAGTGAAGCCCATAAAAGAAACTCTGACTTTTCATTGGCCATTTAAACTTTGGAGAACATTAAACAAATTGCCCTCTTTGTCAATTTCTTTTTTTTTTTTTTACTTACCTATTGGGAAAGTTAAAATTTTTTTCTTTCACTCAAAAACTATAATTCCAATTCTTTATTTTGTATTCTGTTAATACAGAATTAATTTTAGAAGAAAAATAATTAATATTATATTACACATCTGGCAACTGACCATCATCCATCCTTCCTAAGGTTAAAAAAGACAGAAGTTATATCAGTTGAGAGCTTCCTTATTTAATTTTTTTTTATGTAGCTTAAGCAGGTTTTCTTAGTTTTAATACTTGTTTTTTGGTTATATGTTAATGCCCAAATTGATTAAGAATTACTGCAACAGTTTTTTTTCAAGGAAATGTTTTTCTGCTCATTAACAACTTGAAACTTCATTTGGTGAAGGTGACAAAATTGCATTTTGAAACATTTGACACGTGTGCATGGATAAAAGGAAATATTGGGAACTATCTTACCTAGGTACAAATTTCTCTGGAATTTTGTTCACAGGTAAGGAAAATTTGTGAGTTTGTTTAGAGAACAGCAGCATCAAATCATGTTGATACAGTTGAGATGTCTTGCCTGAAACAATGAAAAAAAAAGCTGTTCTTATTATTTAAAAAAAAAAAAGAAAGAAAGAAAGAAGAGGAAAAAGATCATGTATATACTTTACTTAAAACAAATATTTTTAACTATGTCACACTAAATAAAAGCAAAACTTGATCATTGAGGCAGTAAGTGCTAAACAGGTAGGTGTACAATGATAGTTTGGAAACCTAAATGCAACAGCAGTAAGCACATGTAAACTGCAGTGAAGCAATAATAATAAATTAAAATATTCTGGAACACAAGACATTTAATGCACTTTAATAAAACATTTTTAAACAGAACAAATGTACTTTCTATGACAAGTTTTAATTTGTATTGTAAAATCAAAATTAAATATCATTTCAATCACTTGATGTCTAACACAGACACTTCTGAGATGGTTATTTCAAATAATTCCCTGACTGATTCCACTGCTCTGAAACTGGGTGCCTAGTGAAATAACCATGCCCAATTGTCTTGTCTGCAAAGTGCTTAAATAATTGGCAAGAAAGAATAAACACTTGCAGAACCAAAAAAAAAAAAAAAAACGATTTTGAAGGGGACTAAACTCCCATCTTTGCAAGTAAAATTGTCAATTACATTTTTTCCTTTTAAGATTCAGTCTTACATTTTGAATAGCAATCATAAACAGGACACTTAAAATAGCTAACTTATTATTTTACCTATTACTCATGCTACTTCTTTCACTGGTAATGTATTAAAAAAAAAAAAAAAAAAAAGGAAAGTTATGACTTACAGCATCATGGAAAAAACATTTCAGCATTAACTCAACGTAACGACCCTCATTCCATTTCGCTTTTTTGGTGATTATACTTGCAATTTCGTGAGAGTCATCATATTTTATTTTATTTTGGTTCATTCAACCTCACACAAGTTGCTGTCAGTTCCTCTTTATTCTGTTAACACCTCTGAGGAAACTGACCTGGTTCAGTACATAAAATCACACATGTGAAAATATGAGTCCAGACCTTTTCTTGTAACAGTAGAAAATAAGTAGTTTAATTGAATTTACTACATGGCTTATGAATTAATGTGCTGACGATGAATGGGAGAATTTGTAGATCCTTGTATCTGTCCATTTTACTGACTCAGACACCTTAACTCACTGCAGCTCATCTTCCACTGTAGTTTTCGTAATCAGCCTTATGGCTCTATCTCCATGAAAAAACACCCCTCTCAGGCCTTTAGAAGACCCGTTTCCATTTAATACTTGAGACCTTCTGCCCAAAAAACCATGTGTGTGTCCCCAACCACAAAATTTATACCCTTTTCTCATCCACGGAACATTTCTTAATCTCCTTCTCCCTGACTGCGTTCAGAAGTTAATTCCTCATCTACCTCTGGCTGCATGTAAAATTTCCCTTAAGCACACATCTCTCATTCACATAAACCCTAAAGCAATAATGCCTTGTTGCAACACAAGTACACTACTTGTTCTGCTTAAGTTTAGTATCCAATATTATATTGATATTTCATTTTCATGCCCAATTTTCTACTGACACAAGTATTATACATTAAAGGCTCTCTTCCCCAAACTTTTGACTTTAATGGTCAATTTACTTATTTTTTACTACTGCATATAATTTTCTATAAATAAATGTTATTACAGTAGATCCATGATTTCACTGTGTTCATTTAATACAGCTTTTTGTGACAGCATTCCCATATTCCGTAAACAACATGGTTTCACAGAATAAGCCATTCTGAACAAGCTTATCCTTTGCACACAATAAGGTCTGATGAAATACAGAATCCACAGTACATTAAATATAAAGGTGCAAACAATGTGTTAGTTTGAGGACAGACAGCCTTAAAAGAAATTAAACACATCCACCCTTGCAGAAGATAAGAATTATAGATATTGTAAAGAATATTAAAAAATCTAATGCAAAATATACCTGATAGTGACATCAAAACATTCTGGATTACAAACAGCCACATAGTAGGCCTTGGATATAACTGAAAAAATAAAAAAAGGTATCATTAATATAAATGTAGGTTTATTTTTAAAACAAAAATAAAATTCAAATACCCTGCTTTTCATATACTAATTTAAAATCATTTATTACAGCACAAAACATATACTGCCATTCATTATGGCATAAAAGATGCCAGGTTATTACGCACATCTACCTTCATCACATAAATGGTTCACCCCAACATGTAATATAGCGTGTTAAAGTGGTTTGTGGTATAAATTTGGCAAAACAACTAGTAAAGCATCAATTAAGTGTTCGATTGAGGAACAGGGCTGGATTAAGGGCGGAGTGGGCCCCTGGGCTGAAACATCCAAGTGGGCCCTAAAAGTACTGATGTTGGAGAAATATTATGAAGTCCATTAAAACACAAAACTCTAGTAATATGCATTGAATTTGTGATAATTAATACCTTATTTGCATTGTAATAATTAATACCTTATTCACATTTGTTCATAATATGTGAGCAAACTTACTTGGTCAACTGTAGCATCATGAAGTTCGTTAAGATTTAAAGTATAAATCCCTTCTTCACATCCAAATAGAATGTGCTGATCTGAAAAACAATAATAATAATAATAATAATAATAATAATAATAATAATAATAATAATAATAACAACAACAATAATGTCACAGTGAAAAAAAAAAAGACAAAATTTAAGAAATGCAACAGATACATTAAAAAGCAAAATTTATTATACACATCCACCTAGTAATACATGGATCCAAACAATAGCACAACATGTCATGCAATGGACTTTACCAGGTGTTCAGAAGGCTAGAGTGGTATTGTGACCCATGTTTTCAGAACAGCCGTCAGTAAAGAGTTGAGAGTTGCTGGGTTTTTGTTTTTGTTTTTTGATTGGAGGTTTAATGACCACTGTGAGCAACTCAATGGGCTATAAGCAGTCGCCCATCCCTAATTTAAGGTCACTGGTTCCAGGGAAGGGAGAGAGCCAGTGCCATAAGACAAACACAACATCCATGCCTCACCCGGATTCAAACCCGGACCCTTTTTGGACGAATGATCAGAGGCCATCACTTAGACCACTGCACCACAGGGGCGGCGTGCTGGGTTTTGGGTTTGAATCCACTGCTCCATATCATCCTACAGATGCTCAATTGGGTTCAAATCCATACCTGCCAACATTAGACAAAGCTCTGTCTGTGGCAATTAATATGATTATGCAGCACACCTGCAGTTTTTTCATCTGAGGGAAGGTTCATGTTTCATGGGAAATTTGTGATGTAGACTGCTCAAATGGCTTGATGCAACTTTTTTCTTTGCTTAGTGATAACAGGCACATCCAGTAAATTTTGATGTTGCAGTAATAGGCATATCCCTCTTTCTCCAACACAATAACACAGGGCCACTGTTTAGAATATTCCTCCTTAAATTTTAGGCAATATTTAATTTTTTTCTTTTTTGTGGCACTGAAGCTACTTAGTCATTCTTATGTTTTTTAGGAAATAATCCATCTCTTTGTGAAAAATAAACATACACTACAAAACAAAAAGGCAATGAAGACACTAATGAAATGAACTTCACATGCATGAAGTTAATTTCCCCGGTGAGGGCCTGAAAGGTAACATTACAAATATAAGTTCTAAACTGTCACCAGTAATAATCATCAGATGTGTACAGAATCAGCCTAACGCTTGCCCAAAGGGAACTCCAAGCATATGTATGCGCAGTGCATGAATCTCCTTATTACAGGATCAGATACACTATATTATCAAAAGTATTTGGACACCACAAAGTTTTGGGACAAATGGCTTTATTATGGAAATTGGTAGTTAGTTGGTCCACCTTTTTCTTGTATGACAGCAGGGTGATTCCACAGTATTGTGCATGTTGTGGACATGACATTTACAAAGTTAAGGTGCACCATATTTTTATAAAAAATTGAGCTAGGTGAATAATCATTTTTTTACAACTCTAATAGATGTCAATGTTTCAGGTCATATGTTGATTTAAATACCGAAAAGTACTTATATTTACAAAAAATATATTTTAGAGTCGTTGCGGACATGACTCACAGAAGTCCCACTTTTTATGAGTCTTGATATTATTGAGAAAATCTGTAAATGTAAGTAAGTAATAAAAAAAATTGGATAAGGATTTAATGAACATTTATGCAAATGAAATTAATAGAATTAAAAATAAATAAATTGTATAAGCTGGGATTTATTAATTTAAAAAAATCCATGTGTTGCAGACATGACATAAATTCATTTAAGGGCTTTCTACTACTATAATGATACATCAGTTTATGCAAGTGTGAGAAAAATGGTAAAGGTTTCTTTAACAATCTTTTAGTGGAATGCTGCTGCATTATTGTTGGTTGTTATATCACATAATTTTTATAAATTTTTACCAAATTATTAAATGCCAAAAATGCATAAAAGACATTTTCATTAAGTATGGATAGGCTCAAAACTAAGCTATGAAGAAAATATAATTGACCAGTTTCCTTCTTCAGTATACTTTATTGACAATGCTCTTTATCTTCAGTGCAACATTCAAATCATAGGAAAAAAAACACATGCTGTTTGATCAGGTGGCGGATCACACGTCAACACAGACAAATAGCTATGAATTGGAATCGTTTCGAACTGTGGCTTTTTCAAATACTTAAATTTGTTTTCAGCTATGGGTTTGAAAACGTCTTTTACAGTCATGTGTTTTTGGTCTACATCAACTACTTGACCAGGCCACCAATGCTCATCAAATAGGACCACAATCCATTGGCCTTCTTGAAAATCTATTATCTGGGGAGAAGCTGATTCAGAAGCTTGAGGAACATGCTGCAGAACAGTTGTAGGAAATATTATGGCTTGTTTCATCTCGTGGGGACATGAAAATGTAGAATTGAGGGAATATTCAACTAAATTTGATTTTATTGGGTGAATAAAATGTAGTGATCTTGTATCAGGTACAGATTTGCAGGTACTATATCTCTTTTTCAGTTTTAACACTTTAGTAGAATCTTTACTGTGTGTCAAATTGTCAGAGATGATGGCATAAGATTGGTGCTGCAGATTGCCATCTGGCCCCACAAAATACACCACACAAGTATAAATTGTTATACTTTCGGCAGCCCAGTGTGCGCTCATGATCTCCTGATCATGCTTTATCGCATTATTTGCTGCAAAGTCAATGTGCATGATTATCTCATCATTCAGAAGGAGTTCTTTTAGATGGTGTAGTTCTGAATGTTGCTTTGATGCATTGTATACATGCCTTGTAAAGATACGCAGTTGTGCTTGGAGATCTTCCTTGGCACTGCCCAGATCTGTTACAACTTGTCTTTTTATTGTGTAGCCTTCATCATTTTGGCACCACTGATAATACTTCACAGTGAAGTCTAACCTTTCCTTAGGTATTTTTACATTAACATATTCTTCTGCACTACACATGGGATAGTTTTTGTCATTGCATGTAATGTGATCTTGGTTGAAAGCACAAACACTTTCCTTTGCAAGCATTTCTGCATTCTTTGGGAGGTCAGGACAAATAGTGCTGAATCCTGAGAGAAGCATGTCAATGTTTTTGTGATAAATGCACAGGCATACTTCCTGTTCTTTTTTCCTGATGGAAAAACATGCTTGGGGTGCAGCTCATGAAACTTAGTTTTACCAACCTCAGTTTTGGGATTTTCACTCAAAAAGACAGCATGTGCTTTTCCAATAGCCATGACTAGGTAACGTTTCTGGTGAGTTTCCCTTCCTGTTGGTGTTTTCATAGTCTCTTTCTTTCCTGAGCACATGCAGCTAATGTCATCTCTGACATAAAATTCCCTTACTTTTACGATAATTTCTTCAGACAGTGTATCACACCTTGACTTCCGGTTGACACCAACTTCTTCTATATTTAAAATACGTAGATGTTGTCTTTTTTCTGGAATTGCAGTTTCAATCAACCTCTTTCTCCGCAGTAGTGACATTTTAGATATCAAGGTACTTAACACATGGACCTTCTTGGTTGGGGATTTTGGCAAGAAATTTCTGTTTACTATGCTAAAAACCTTGAGGCAGATGGTTAGAACATGTTTTTTTAATAACCATAAATAAAATTGTGATTATATGTGGTCATATATAACCCCAAATAAAATTGTGGTTAAACCAGCATAACTTGTCATGTCTACAATGTTGCAGACATGACACAATTGGAAAAAAATAAAAAAAATATTAATCATCAACAAAAATCCAATTTTCTTAATCAGAATGCTGAAACATTATTAATAGACAGAGAAAATAAGCATTTTAAGGTTTCAGAGTTATTAATGGCTACTCTTGAGGAAACATTTGGCAATTTTTCGTTGCAGACATGACTGAATCTTACTTAAGGGTCCCTAGAATGCAATCTGCAAGATAATTGTCTAAGGTTTTCTGTCTCTATTATTGAGATTGCATGGATGTGCAAGAAAAAAAATGCTTAATTATTAATATTACATGTGGAAACAACAGAAACCTGAAATATTGTTTGTCATGTCTGCAACTTCAAAACATGAAATTTCACTATATTTTATGAAATTTTTTTTTATTATTTTACCAAAACTGTTTTAAAAATCACAATCTACATACAATTACCTTTAATTTGATATATAACATTTTACGTTTTCAGTGATATGAAAATTTAACATCACAGGCTCATAATACTGTGGAATCACCCAGCAGCAACATGTCAAGGCATACTATCAATCAATTTCCGGTAGGTCTCAACAGAAACGGCTTGCCATTCGCCCTGCAAAGCTGCTGCCAGAGTGGAGAGCGAAGACAGTCGTTTCGGTCGATTTTATATCCCTTGCTCCAGTTCATCCAAGAGGTGTTCTATGGGATTATTCAAAACTCTGAGCAGGCCAGTCTAACAAATCCACCTAATTTTCAAAAAACCAGTCTTGCACACACCATGCAGTGTGGCAGGGAGCTCAATTGTGTTAGAAGAGACAGTGGTCATTTCCATAATAATGCCACATTGTTGGAAGGGCAGAATTATCCAAAATGTCGAGGTAAACAACTTAAGAGTTCATAATTTGTGGTACAATAACCAATGCACCATGTTCCATCCACGAAAAGAACTCCAAACCATGATGAAGTCACCGCTGAACTTAACAGTTGGAAGAACACAGTTCGACCAAAATCGTTGCCGGGCTGTTGCGAAATCCAAACACACCCATCAGACTGGAAGAGTGAAAAGCATGACTCATTCCTCCAAAGAGCAACTTTCCAATTGCCCACAGTCCAGGAACGACAGGAGACACACCATCCCAAACAGCACTTCACATTCATGGTAGTGACGTGTGGCTATGTGCTGCTGCTCTACCATAATAACTCACACTGTGCAACTCTCTGCAAATAGTTATGGTACTAATCGAGTCATTACAAGCATTTCCTACTTCAGTAGTGATGGCAATGGCAGATGAAGAATGGAATTTCTCAACATTGTTTACGTGGCTCTTGTCACGTTTCATCAGTTTGTGCTGCCTTCTTGGATGTATTTTTGCTGTAGTTACACAGTCCTTCTTCCATCTCATCATGACATCATTTACAATTGATTTTGGCATGTTTAGTTTAGCTCCAATGCTCTGCATGGAAGTGTTAATCAAATGGCATCCTATGACCAGCCCAAGCCAAAACTCTGAAGTTCATGTTCACGCAGCATATCCGCTTCAAAGTTACTGATAACACGACTGAACATCTCAGCTTTGTGTATGTACCTCCCCACTCACAGTGCACCTTCCTGCACAATCGTTCTTTGCAATTATGCAAATATTTGGTAGTGTCTGAATACTTTTGATGATATAGTGTATTACAGGGGCAGACTGCATAAATGCAGTTTATGATAGAAACTACAGCCATTCCGCAGTAGTTGGCAGGTATACAAATCTTTGGAGAGTGAGAGAACCATTCAAGAGCTGCCAACTCACTGGAATGCTGTTACAGCCAGCCATTCAGTAGGAAGAACATTCCAATGAGTTACCTTCATGAAAAAAGCCTTCTGCTGTGTAAAATGGGTAGCCATTAACTGGTGTAGATGGTTGGGGAATGCATCAACATAGCCTCCTATGTGCAGTGATGGTAGTCTCAATAGGTACAACAAGCATCCCCAGGAGGCCCATGTGGACATGCACCAGAACATTACACCACTCCTTTGATGTGTCAAGTAAATTTGATTTTTTTATCAGCAAAGTAGTTGTATGCTGCATACTCCTCTTCCTGAGCTGACAGCTTTAACATCTCAATTTGACAAGTCTCGTGTTGCCTACCCCCACATACAGAATCACACATCAATGTAATGTAGTTGTAATCTTAATTCATCGGACTAAGCTACCTATTAACAGTCTTCTGCTGTCTAGTGGGAATGTTCCTTTACCCACTGCAACCTCATATTCATATCTTGGTGAAATACTATGAACAAAGGTACATGATGAGACACTGGCTGCCAGAGGCCATGCATGCTGTTGTATGGTCTTTGCACAAACTTTAGTAGGTGCCCCGTTTACGGCCATGGCACATTTCCCACCAGTGGCAGCCAGTTTTGCTGGTTCTAATGTAGTTATGGTACATACATGCAATGGACACATGCATAGATCCCAGAGGTTCTGAAATCAGAGAGATGGAGCATTCATTCCATCTTCCTCACATCGACTATCTGCTCACAATGGAACTCGCTCAAGTTGCAGTGTTTACCCATCATCACAGTCACAGGTTCACTACGTAACATACCAGTACGTTAAAAAAGTTCTGGAACTTTTTATATTAAAAAAGAATGAGTACAGATAATACCTGTTTATGCGGTGTTTCCTTCGAAGTAGTTACCCTGTGCAACTATGCATTTTTGCCAGCGCTCATACAAAGATTTAAATTCAGATTGCAAGCCCTTTTTTTTTGCCACATTCTTCAATGCCTCCGTCGCAGCTCGTTGTACTTCTTCGGAGCTTGAGAAGCATCACCCCTTAAGCAAATTCTTCATCCGGGGAAAAAGGAAAAAAATCACAAGGGGGCGAGATCAGGGGAATAAGCTGGTTGTGGAAGAACAGGAATGTGATGTTTGGACAGGTAATCAAACACAAGGAGGGATCTGTGAGCCTGCACATTATCGTGATGGAGCACCCACGAGTTGGTCTTCCAAAGATAGGGTCGCTTGAGTCTCACTGATTCTTGGAGATGTTTCAGCACGTTGATGTACTCTTCTTTAGTGACTGTACGACCATGTTGAAGGAATTTCTTGGGTACGACCCCCTTGCAGTCGAAGAAAACAGTTAACAAGACCTTTCCTTTGGAGCGGTCAAGTGCTGAACTTTTTGGTCGTGGTGACGACGGTGATTTCCACACTTTTGACTGTTGGTTGGATTTGGGGTCACAGAGAAATCATCAAGTCTCATTGCCAGTGATCCATCGATTCAAGAGAGCGGGATCTGAATCCACTGCATCGGTGTTATTACCGCAAACTTGCATGCACTCATCCAGTTTTTCTTGTGTTAGGTTTTTGGGAACAATTTGTTGGTACAAGTGATGCATGCACAGCTTCTCTGTTAAAATGGCATGGCAACTTCTGCAACAATTTTTTGATGGTTATTTTTCACAATTTCATTGACAATGGCAATTTGTTCATCCGTTGTGGATGTTGAAAGTCGTCCTGACCTCTCATTATCCTCAATACTCTGTCGCCCATTTTCAAATTGTTAATTCCACTCATAAACTCTAGTTCAACTCACTGCAGTCTCACGGCACGCTGACTTAATCATTTTAAAAGTCTCAGCGAAAGATTTTTCGAGCAGAACACAAAATTTTACACTTGAAGGCTGCTCAAAATTCGACATTGTTGTCCTCGTGATGGAGAGCCTCGAATACCAGTTATCATGAACTACGCACATGCGCTGTACGTGTTGCATCTGGATCAAACCGGTTCTGGCTGGGCAGTCACATGATGTTCTTCACTTGCTCAGAATGACCTAATTCACTGACATCTAGCAAATATTCAAAATGTTCCGGAACTTTTTGAACATACTAGATAACAGGTAGGTATCTGACCTATTTATAGCCTGCAGGATTTTTCGCAGGCTGCATTATTGTGTGTTTGTGCATGGGTGCAGAATGTAAAATAAATTGCACTTTAACACTGTATGCTTGGACACACTAAAAAGGTTTGTATGTACTATTAATGTGTCCATAAGGAGCTATAGCACATATGCAATAACTATGCATATTATCTACTCTGTGCAAAATATATTACACAGTAGACAAAAACTAATTACACAATTTGGGAATTAGCAACAAATTATACACCATTAACTTGATGTGTTTGGTACAATCATTTTCATTTCAGAAAGTTAAATCTCTAAAATCTCACTTGATACCTTCTTTCACTTTACAAAGGAGGCATGAAATGTCAGACTCAAGCTTCAATCTCTTTGAAACATTAATTCAGTTTACTTTTATATCTTTGCAAAAGCCAAGCATTTCGCATTAAAACCGAGATCTTGTAAAAACATAGACAAACATAATATTTTTAATTTTACCTCTGGTTTCTGGATGAATCCAACTAGCTGTACAATGAATCTGAAGAGGGCAACCATTGAATACTTTAGAAAAACATGCACCCATCTAGGAAAAAAACAAAACAAACAGCACCATATTTTGTACTATTCAAATTATAACTATGTACCATGTTATATCACACACACACACATGCATGCATACATATGAATCCTATGCAATAAGTTATTTCAAATAACAATTTGGTGATTAAACTACTGTGCACTTAATTCTTAATCACACTTTGCATTTTTTCAACTATTAAATTTGATATTTATAAGACCAAATTTATGTTGGCATAACTTATGATTTTATCAAACAAAATCAAATACCACTGAAGGACAACACACTAATCCAGTAATAGTTCATAAAAATGACTAATAAATTCACCAGCTATTCTCATTTAGATAAAGTTAATTACTGTATTTATCAGTGTATAACATGCACCTTAACTTTAAAAAGGAAGTGGGTAAACAAAAAAACGAAATTTAAAATAAATGACTTAGGAGCTCTGAACCTTTTTTTAGATAACTCAACACACGTGTTTATTAATATTTATACCACTATAAGGCAAATAATATGAAAGAAAAAGCATCTGTTTGAACAATAAAACTTGGACATTAGACCAGTTACAAAATTTTTAATCAGAATCACTGCTATCTTGGAAAGTGATGAGACAGACTAAAAAATAAAAAACAGCCAGAAGTCTGGGTTAAACTGATGCCATTTGCCAATAGTGCATGGGCATCATTGCGAGAAATGATACTCTCAAACCAACATGACAAGACCGAGCATACACTAACGATTTTTATCACCAACCGTCAGCCATGGAATTCGGACGTCACTGGAAATTTCGTCATATTTTTCCCGAGCAGCTGCTGCTTAAGCAGGTTGAGCCATGAAAGCAACTTAACGAGAGCAGACGCTTAGGCTCCAGCAGCTCGCGTTCATTGCTGAAGGGAGTGAAGCTACTTTCGGGCGCTTAAAAAAGTTAAATCAGGAGTCAATCTCACATTTTCTTTTTGTGTGAATCTTCTTTCCAAAGAACTGAAGATTGCATTGATACCACTTTTAACAAGATCCGTCAGAAAACAGAAGAGATATGCATTAGAGAAGTGTCTGCAGTTAGAGTAAAGTGATACCAAACTGTTAACATTTGGTAATGTCGGGATGTGTCGCACTCTGGAGCAGTATTCATGTTACCTAAGTTTAAATAAAAAAATTAGTATATGTGTATAACACGCAGGTAGAATTTCAGCCCTAAATTTTAGGAAAAAGAGGGGCATGTAATATGACGAAAAATACAGTAAAATTACTGGCGTAGATTACAAATACATTACATATAAAAGTTTTCTTACGAACAATATGCAGATGAATGCCACGTACAGTCAGACCTCCATATATTGAAGTCAATGGCTCCACAAAAAAAAAAAAAAAAAAAAAAAAAATCGATTTATAGAAACTTTGATTATGGAAACTATCTTTTTTTATACAAATGCACTGTGTAGTATATTGTACTTAAAAACACATTTCGTAATTAGGTTTTTTACTTTTCCCTATCACCAATAATTTCAGTTTTTCTCGGTCGTTCATGTTTGCATCCACCAAAACTATTATCCTCTCTTTTCTGTCTTTACCTCCATGACAATCGTTGTTTTTAAAAGTAAGAGTCTTAGAAATCAGAGAAGCCATTGCTATTCCTTCTACGAAACTAGCAACTTAAGAAGTTATTATGGGTTTTATTCAGGATGACAATTGCATACAGGGTTTTATTTAACACTGTTGCAATCATTGTCCTGAAGAAAAATAGGGCTCCCATCCAAAAATTTGACTTAATTTTATGTTTAATTCCTGAATAAAACCCATAATAACTTCATAAGAGTCTTGTTTGGCAAAAATTTAAAGAAAAGTCCTGTTTCGTCGACATTAGAAATGCTGTGAGGAGTGTACTATTCTAAAATCTTCTTCAATATCGTATTTTTCCATTTGTCGCCATCAGTGTCACACACGCTCCCACTTTCCCTCCGAAACAATCTATTCTTTTAAGCCATGTCGCTTCTTAAATTTATCCAACCAACCGGAACTAGCTTGGAAATACACGTGCCCTCAAACGATAGGCAAACTCTAATACCTTTTCATTTATAAGAGGACCTGAGATTGGAAAGTTTTTGTCATGAGCAATTTTAATCTACTTTAAAACAGTGTTGTCCACTTTTCCAGAATGACACGTTTTAGAACGTTTTCTGTCAGATCAGACATCTTCAAAGATTTTCATAATGAACTCTCAGTTTTTATATAATTGCCAATGCTGTACTTGGGAGAATACCAAATTTAACCACAATATCCTTTTTGTGCATTGCACTGTCCACGTTCTTCAACAACTCCACTTTCTCTGCAACACTGAGAGAATTTCTTTTTGACATTGTGAACACACACCGTTGGTTAGAGACTGAAACAAATTGAACCGGTTTCACAGAGGAGGAAGGTTACTTGAGGAGAGGGGTGAGGGGAGAGACAATGCCTCCCTCTAGCTACCTGTAGTCGTTGCAATGGCATTGACTACCCTTTCCTTCTTCCTCTCGTGACATCTCTGTTCTATTTTCCTCACTTGTTTTTCTTCTAACGTCGTCATTACAGAAGGAGGGGCGACCCCAATTTGTTTTGAAAAAAATTCGATATATAGAATTTTTTTCGATATACAGAAACAGTTTTTCTATGTGATGATCATGGGGATTCACAAAACTTCGATATATGGAGGTCCTACTGTACATGCAGCATTTTTCTAGCTATTTTTGATGCTTTATTCAACAGCAATTTATTTTCATGTATTCATTACTGATATTTCCCAGCAGTCCTTTTTCCTCTGTTCTAAACAATTCTGTCTAAATCTGATCACCAAATTTCAGTTTCTGACAACAGTAATTCCTTTTAATGAAGTTTGTTCATTTGCCTGCAGCACTGTTACAAGGTGACATAATTTTTGCTTTCTTTAAATACAGTGGTGCCTTCATTTAGCAGCTGTCTATTTACAGAATTTCTCTGTTTAACAAATTTCATGGAGGAACCTTGATGAAACTTGTGAACTAAAATCAGTTCAAAAATAATTCCATTTAATGAATGATTTTCTACTGAACAAAGTCCTGCATAGAAGTTCGCTTCATTTTGTTTCCATTTGTGTGTTTTCCTCAAATTTGATAACTATGTTGCTATTGCTGATCATCTTACTGACAAGGATATTCTACAGAGTGATCAAAACTGTTTTAAAATTGCTGATTACCTAGGGATGAAAATTGCAAATGTGAATCAAAAACCAACTAAAGAGATGATATATTACTTTCATTTTAATATAAAAAAATAACATTTATAAAAGCAATTATGTTAATACAATGTCTGTAGTTCTCCATTTTAAATAAAGATGACAATTATGACCAATGTGTTTCAGATGATTCAAACTGGGCTTCAATCAATTTCTAATGCGCCATGTTTATTTTTTCCTGTCTTAATAAATGTGACATTTACTATGAAGAAATATCTTATGCTAAAATTTAAAAAAAAATAAAAAAATACTGATTTCTTTGAAGGAAGATTTATAATTTTTTTTATGGTAGTATGACTTTATATTTGTAAAAGGTAGGTTTAAGGTCTTACAAGCGTACATTACTCACATTTTATAACAACACTGTCTGTGCTGGTGCTGAATTATTCTTTAAATTCAGAATGGCTTACATGAAATCAAATGAACAAAGTACAAAATTGCCGTACTGTAGTAATAAAGGCTTTAACAAATGCAAGTAAGACTAACTTCATTAATGTTGAAGTCTTTAATAAAGACTAACTTTAACAGCAATAAAAACTGTAACAAGTTTAAAAATGGTATATATCATCATTAGGCTTGCTATTATGGCCAAAGTTCATTCTGTATGCATGTTAAAAAATCTAATCCATGTAGTTAATTTTCTATATAATGAATATTTTGGCAGTCACCATACTTCATTAAATAGAGTTCCCATTGTATTTTAACAAAAGTATTTCCGGTGTGTTTTTGCAATGTACGTAAACCTAAAAATTAATTAAACAAAAAATTAACAAGCAATAAATCTTTCAATATAAAACGAGACCCCCTCCCCCCAAAATAGAGCTGGGCAGTATATCCATAATGTAGAAATAGTATTTTTGTGAACTGCCATTTTCCAACTCAAGGAAGTTATCTTTGTAAAGTAATTACACAATTAAATCAATAACTAGTCATATACAACACTGAACTAACTACCCTACTAAAACTGCAATGACAAAATATGCAATCCTTCACACAAACATATACATTTAGCTGAGCTAATCTCACAAAATTGGCAAATGATACAACATATTGTATACAAAGGTGAACTTTATCCTTCGATCAAAAATATTTCTACAGTCACGAAAATCTAGGAAAAAAGTTTAGGCACAAGCATAAATTTATACTTTGCATATTACAGCTTATTTTTAGTGAAAATATTTATGAAGAATTCACACAAAATGCAGCTCGTAACAATTTTTCTTTCTTTCTCTCTATTTTCTCAGTTCACATAATTTTAAATAATCAGTTATCATATAAAATAAAGCACTTAAGAAATGACAACTAGATGTCACATTGAACGAATAATCAGCTACATGACTTTTAAGATGGAATTACCATGGATATGTTAGCTAACTGGAAGATCTTTAAAACTGATGGTACAACTGCAGCGGTTGCTCTGGCTTTTAAAAAGTTTTGGCCAACCTTTTTGCCAAATTCAAATGTTATTTTTTTTTTTTTTTTGCCAAATGTAATCTGAAGTCACCAATTTTTTTTTTCACTTTCCATTGTAAATATGAAAACCATGAAAATGAAATGTTATAATAGTACAAAAACAAGAGGTTGTAGATTCTTTACAATTAAACAGCAAAATGTTATGTTATAGATCCTAAATCCTAATAGAAAGAAGCATAGACACTTATTTTCCATTTTGAATTTATTACTGCCTATAAAATTTTTAAACAAAGTATTATTGGCAGGATAAATTTCAAATTAATTGGAAAATTGGGTATTACATTCATTCTGTGGCTTGGTTCTAAAACAGTCAGAGTAAAAAAAAAAATAAAAAAAAAAATACAGATGTTGAAAAATTGCCTTTTATTACTTACAGAACTTTCATCTAATAACTATTGTCATATAAGTTCTGCAATATTGGTTAATGGTTCACATCAAAACATAGGAAATTCCCAAATATGATCGATTTATAAAGATTCCATATTAATTTTTAAAATACCCTTGATATTAAACAGAAGTCACCGGTCTTTCCACATTTATAAGTGAGTCATGGAAAAATTCTCATTGGCCGCCACCGGAAATTGAACCCAGGGTCTTCCAGTTACGCGCCAGACATGTAGCATGCACTGGTAGCATGTCCGGCGCGTAACTCGAAGAACCTGGGCTCGATTCCCGGTGGCGGCCGATGAGAATTTTTCCGTGACTCATTTATAAATGTGGAAAGAGCGATGACTTCTGTTTGATGTTCCTAATATACGTCAATTGTCTGTATTACCCTTGACATAGCTGATGCAAAATTTAACACTGGCCCGTTTAGAATCGAGCCACAGAATTATTCAAAATACATAAATCAATCATATACTAATCAAATAAAAACGTCTTTAAAAAAGGTAACGTCTTTGACGTCTTTAAAAAAGGTAATCGCCAATATTTTCACCAAAATGATATGTTTTTCATAAATTACAAAAAATGCGATTAGCAAAGCAACCCCTGCAACTGGGAATCTGCTTGAATGTGTGATATGTGTGCTGGTAGTAAGGTGTATGTACATGTATGTTGGGCATTTACTAAGTTCTAAGCCTAACATACAAAGGCACTTTGTTTTGCTCAAATATGGGCCTTCATTATTTCCCACAGTCTCCCCTGACTTGGATACACTTGTTGTACCAATCATGGAGTTGGCAAATTCCTGCTGGGAGAAATGTTTTATCTTTCTCCTCAAATCAACACTATGTTGCTTCCTTCAGTTCACAACCGTGAAAGACCTGCTGGGTAGTAATTTTGTCGCTACCTGCTGGGTAGTAGTCACAAAATGCCTACCCAGCAGCAGGTCTTTCAGATTTTTGAAGAGGAAGAAGTCACTAGGGATGAGGTCAGGTCAGTACGGTTGGTGAGGAAGCAGTTGGAAGCCACATTCTGTTACAGCTTGAAAGAAGCACTGGCGGTGTGGACTGGAGCATTGTGCTGAAGAAGCAGAACACTCCATCGCAATGTTCCTCGCTGTTTACTCTTGATGGCTTCAAGCAATTGTCACAATAGCATGGTATCATAAGCAGCATTCATATTCCTTTTATAAGGAAATAATCAATTAACAGCAACCTTTCCGGATTAAAAAAAAAAAAAAAAAAAAATGGTGGCCATAATCTTCCCTGCAGATGTCTTTGTTTTAAACTTCTTGGGTGGTGATGATCCATGATATTTCCACTGCATGCTCTCTTGTTTAGTGTCAGGATATCAATGGTGAAGTCAAGTCTCATCACCAGACATTGCAGAGATAGAAGTCATCCGAATTGCAGTTAATGCTGTCAAGTTGGACATGACTTGCTTCAATCTGGTTATTGCCGCCCCAGTGGCACAGTGGTCTAAGCAATGATTTCTGATCATTCGTTCGAAAGGGGTCCGGTTCGAATCCAGTGAGGCATGGATGTTGTGTTTGTCTTACGGCACTGGCTCTCTCCCTTCCCTGGTACCAGTGAACCTAAATTAGGGACGGGCGACTGCTTATAGCGCATTGAGTTGCTCACGGTGGTTGTTAAACCTCCAATTTAAAAAACAAACAAAAAAAAACCTGATCATTCTTCATATCAGGTGTAAACATTCAAGGAACTCACATGGCACAGATCTTTGACATCCCTAACCTCTCATGCAAAATGGTCCACAAACTACCAGGACTTAACTTCGGTTCCTCAGCAATTGTACAACATAAATTTGCTGGTTTGACATCACCACGTTTTCCATTTTTTGGTACATTTCATATGTGGTCACCTACACTGAGCGCCCCTGGTCGTTTTCCAACAAGTCTCAGCTCCGTTTAAAGAGAGCAGCCCATCTTTTGACTGGGGCATGTGAAGGTGCAACATCGATGTACACACAAACCATCTGTTCATGAATACTGATTGGCGTTTCACCTTCCTTCATCAAAAATTCAATCACTGCTTGGTTCCGCAATTTCATCTGCCATTCATCCATTATCACCATTTAGACTTCAATGCACTGTGGCGCCATCTGAAGTGCTGACAAAGTGATGTGGCGTGGCTGTTATATAACTTAAGGATGATGCAATGCTTGTGTCAACTGCCAACCACTACTTTCCAGGTCATGCTTAGAACTTACTGAACGAACATCTCACCGAAATTGTGTTTCATTGAATTAATTTTACATTTGTACTGGAGCCTGACAAGGTTGCATAATGTCACTGAGAATGTTAAATGCATTTATGGATGCATGATGCCAAAATAAACACCACTAGTTGATGATCATGAAGTTTTTGTACTCAGGTTGCTATATGCTGATGATACAGTCCCGTTGTCTAAGAGCAAAAATGAGTTGCTGTCTAGAATGAATGCAATATTTATGATATGCAAACTGAGTATAAATAAGTATAACCATCTTATATATAATTCCGTGGTGTTGCAGAATATTGCTAGACCTAGGTATGTCGCTTGACCTAGGTATGTCGCTTGACCTAGGTATGTCGCTTGACCTTGAGAGATGGCTCGTTTTACAGATCCTGATACCAAGAATCAGGGGGAAAAAAAAGTTTTCTTCAAAATTTAGTCCACTGACTGCTATATATGTAACAACACTCAGTCTAGCTTTGCCAAGTACTCTCACTTCATCTCACTGCAAAGTGGCCAAAAGGTATGTTGCAAGATTTTGGAAGATAGGGCCAGCTGGAGCTGGCAGGCAAGGAGCTGATTGGCTATTGTTAAGGACAACTCTGCTACACATGCATTGCCTGACATTCAACTGTAAATAATGTTACAGTTAGGATTTTGCAGCTATGCATTACTGGGACTGCTTCAAGAGTAAAAGAATGCATATATCAATTTTAATTCACGAAGTGATAATGGAAAAAGGGGCTCCTTGCAGAGTTGAGATTTACATCAGAGAATTGGTGTTTGACCTGACAATATGGATTAAAGAAAAAATTCTTGATACTCACATGTACTTTGGGTGTTGGTGGAAGACCATTGGATACAGGCCTCTGAAAAACAAAAAATATTTAATCTTTGCACAATACAACAAACAGTATATATATATGTAAAAAAAGAAAGAAACAACAGAAAACAGTAACATCTAATGAATGAAACTTTATGCAAAGTTACTATTTATGAGGATAACCCATGTATTTAAATTTTAAAAAATTCACAAAATACAAAATTTCATTTATTATAAAAAATGTTGATGGGGGTCTTTGAAATTCAGTATTTTCATTTTGAATACCATCATCCTCAACCAAAAAACGGGTGTTTTGAAATTTGATGCCTTTGCTGTGAGTATTCCAAGGATGAGTAAATCATACTGAAGGATGAGCGTCTTTGAAATTCAGTGTTTCTGCATTGAGTATTATTCAAAAGACGGATGAAAGTCTTTGAAATTCAGCATTTCTGCTTTGAGTACCATCATCCAATAGATGATGGTCCTTCGATTGAGTGTCTCTGAATTTTGCAATTTTTGCTGTGAGTACCATCATCAAAAGAACAAGTATCTTTGAAAATCATACCAAAGGACGAGTGTCATTGAAAATCATACTTTAGGATGAGTGACTTTGAAATTCAATGTTTCTGCTTTGAGTACCATCATCCAAAAAATGGGGGTCCTTCGATTGAGTGCCACCATTCTTTGGATGGTGGTACTCAACTGAAGGACAAGTGCTTTGAAATTCGGTGTTTTCACTGTGAGGACCATCATCCGAAGGACGAGTGCCTTTGAAATATTCTCTGAAAATCATAATGAAGGATGAGTGTCTGAAATTTTGTCTCTGAAAATCATACCAAAGGACAAATTGAAATTCAGAATTTTGTCTTTGAAATTCAAATCCATCATCCTTCTTCAAATCTAAAACACTGAATTTCATTAGGCACTCATTCTTTTGTATGAGTTTTTAAAGACACTCATCCTTTGGATGATGATACTCAAAGCAGAAAACCCTAATTTCAAAGATGTTTATCCTTTGGTATCCATAGGATTCAAATTGGCACTAGCATTTTCTGAGGATGGTAGTGTAAAAATTACACTGAAATGCAAAAAAGTTTTAATATTTTTGGCTTCATTCTTCAAAAGAAGTTTTTAGAGGATGTAAATAGTTTTTTTGATTCCATGTTGCCCACAGTTTTTAATGATTCACTTGTGTTGAAACCATTTCATTAGTGTGAGAAGCATACTAAACCTCTACTTCCAGCAGTACATAAAGCAAAACTGTGTTTCAATTAGAAATTGCTTACATTTACTATGTAAAAATAAGTATTTTTACTATCAGTCTGAAGTGTAAATTACAAAGGGAAGTATATCAAACTCACTATAGCACAAGAGCTACACTAAGATAATCAATACTTTTGGCAAGCAACATTTTCTTTCTGTCAACCAACATGTGATTGAGTTGACCAACTTTTAACTTGTAAACATGTATTGGGGGGGGCAGTTGATAAATAACCTATGCAATAGTAGGAAGTTACATGCTTAATATTTTGATGATAACACTGCATGTCAAAACATGAAAAACCACAAATTAACACATTTGATTTCTTCAGGGATGAAAGCTTTCATTAACATACATACATATCACTAAGCTGTTCTCTGAGATTCAGAGGTTAGCTCCACAAAGAAATACAAACTACCAGATAAATTTTACTTACTGTTGCCATATCAAACTTCTCCATTTACAGCGATCTTGACATAAGCTTTCATCAACACACTGCAGGAAATAATAATAATAATAAAAAAAAATAAAATAATAGAAATCTAACCACAGCTGAAACTTGTGACTACAGGAAACAATCACACAGATCTGTGTGTGTGTGTGGGGAGGGGGGGGGGTGAAGTGCTTATCCCAAAATGAAAAGTACAAATGCTCTTATTTGAAATCTCATGTGACTATTTGAAATAGAAATATCATTTATTTATTTGGGATTGTTGAAACATGCCACATCTGCATGTCGTTATTGGAACAGAAACACTGTAGTTTCTGCTGTTTTCCATGTATCCACCTCTTCAAGAAACTTAAATTTGATCACCTTGGAACGGGAATATGAGGTTTCTGTTCCAATAGCATTTGTATGTGTCTTTTAAGTAACAGCAAATAATTATTTGTTAATGGGGATTTGTTCATCATCAAAATGTATGATATTATATATAATTATTGACTACAAAGCTTGCGGTGTTAAGATAAAATAATAATAACGTTTCGTACTATAAAATGTTTATTATACATCGACTATAGTTTCGCAAAGCGTTTGGCTTTGCTTCCTCAGGACGAATGGAGGGTAAACATTCAAATCATTGTGACATCATCAGAATTCTGACGGTCACGGGTTTTGGCGAGTTGTTTCCACGCGCTTGAAAGAAATGGAGTCGACGTCATGTCGTTGACAAGCTGTGACGAGTTCCGGTATATGTGGAATCACGGATCAAAAGACTACGTCGAAGACTTAAAACTGCTGGGGAATTTATCAGATACCTTGTGAATGTGGACTTTCATACATAGGACAGACCCGCAGGGTTTTAAGTTTCTGTGTGAAGAAGCTCAAGACCTATGTACGGAACTGTGAACTGAAGAAGTCGTCTATAGCTCAACATTGTCATGAAAATAACCATAAATTTTTGTTTGGAAACGCTTCACTTATTGATAAACCAGACTCGACTATCAAGCTTAATATATTAGAAGCTTTCCACATATACCGGAACTCGTCACGGCTTGTCAACGACATGATGTCGACTCCATTTCTTTCAAGCGCGTGGAAACAACTCACCAAAACCCATGACCGTCAGAATTCTGATGATGTCACAATGATTTGAATGTTTACGCTCCATTCGTCCTGAGGAAGCAAAGCCAAACGCTTTGCGAAACTATAGTCGATGTATAATAAACATTTTATTGTACAAAACGTTGTTATTATTATTTTATGTATGATATTACCAGAACCACTGCTGATGCGTGACTTATTTCTGTACCTGGACAAGAAAAGGTTGTGCATGCTACAAGGAAACATTAGATTGCTTCAACTAGTGAAAATCTAAAATTTCTTCAGATTCCTATACTACAACTGCATGGCTTTAGTTAGTTGAAACTTCACTGACCTGGGTGGTGTAATGGTAGAATGCTCAAATGAAAATCAGGAGATTTGGGTTTAATTCTCACTGCAGGTTTTCAAGTTTTCTGAAGAGATGGCTATATATAAAAAAGTGAAAAATATGGTGCTTCTAACGCAATAATGATATATGTGTATTAAAATTATCTGTAGATAAGTAAACAGCTCAGAGATAGGAAATAATTAGCTTGTAATATTTCTATATGAATTATTTATCGCCTACCCTAGCTAAGTCAATATTTTAATTTCAGTTATTGTTAACATTTGTTTATGCCTACATGTACTATGGTTGTCAGAAAAGTCATGACGTATTTTGGCACCCAATGGCAGTTGGGCGGTTTTGGAAGTACTAGAGGCATGCGCAGCTCTGTTATCGCTATGGCATTCGACAGGTGCCAGTTCTAGCTGCAGTCTAAAAGGAATAGTGAGCGATTTGGTTGATTTGCGGAGATTGGACATCAAGTTGAAGATAGAAGACCAAACTGTGCATTTTCGCCATATTTTACTGTTTTACTTCTGTAAAGGGAAGAACGTGCGTCAAGTTTGTGAAAAGTTGCGTCAAGTGTACGGTGATAATGCTCTACAAGAATGTCAGTGCCAGCGGTGATTTGCAAAATTCCGTGCTCATAATTTTGACCTCAACAGTGCTTCTCGGTCCGGAAGGCCAACTGAGGTTGATGATGACCAAATCAAAGCATTGATCGAGTCAAACTCACGTTACATGACACAAGAGATTGCAGACACATTGCACATCCATCATTAAAGTCTTCACGACCACCTGAAGAAGCTGGGATACGTAAGCAAGCTCGATGTGTGGGTTCCTCATGAACTCAAAGAAGCTCAATTGATGGGGCGTATAAACATCTGCAATATGCTCATTAAACGTGAGGAAAATGATCCTTTTTCGAAGCGACTGATAACTGGTGACGAAAAGTGGATTGTGTACAACAATGTGCTGCGCAAACGGTCTTGGTCCCGACGTGCTGCTTTGCCTCAAACGACATCCAAAGCAGACATTCATCAGCGGAAGGTTCTGGTCTCAGTGTGGTGGGATTTTAAAGGTGTCGTGTTTTTCGAGCTCTTACCACGGAACCAAACAGTCAATTCGAATGTGTACTGTCGGCAATTGGACAGTTTGAACGAATCTATCATCCAGAAATGACCAGAGCTTGTTCATCGTAAAGGTGTGGTGTTCCATCATGACAACGCGAGACCACACACAAGTTTGATCACCCGCCAAAAATTATTGGAGCTTGGGTGGGATGTGTTGCCCCACTCAGCATACTCGCCTGACCTTGCGCCGTCAGACTTCCACTTGTTTCGCTCTCTTAAACAGTCCTTGCGTGGTATAACGTTCAATTCAGATGAGGCTGTAAATCAGCACCTTGTACAGTTTTTCGCTACACAAAAGGTTATTGAACAAAACTGGCATTATATCATTGATTGATCTTTGTTCTTTCTATCAATAAATGACCTTTGCAAAACATGTCTAAAATATGCCATGCTATTTCCGAAAACCTAATAGTAAGATTCGTAAATGCCTGAAAGAGGAAATGATAATGAGTGTGAAGTACAAAAGTTCTTACATGAGATATGCGGTGGACATCAGTGAAGCTTAAGTCTTGCACAAGATTGCTGTACGTGGAGATGTACAATTTATCAAAAGTAAGTGAAATCTAACTTGCCAGTAAATATGACTTGGTAGCTGATCTTTCTTAGGGGAGCAAACCTTTGAATCCCATAGAACAACTGAGTGATATGTACATTCGTATGTAAAAAAGACGAAAGTGGAACTTTTTTCTCTTGTTAAAACCTAAATGATTCTCTAAGACACTGAGGAACCAAAGGAGTCATCCATCACTTATTCAGTATTTCTGTTTCATAAGAATGGTAGGGCTTGAAAAAGAGAAAACAATACAATATTCATGTTTTTTCAGGGACTGAAATGATGTCCTTGGGGTGGGTACCGGGTGAGGGGTAAATAGCCTGTTTACACTATCCTAGCAGTCTTGCCTTCATCCAGCAAGGAGGAGTTCATATGATGAACTGATATATGCCAATACTGAGAGAGAGAGAGAGAGAGGGGGGGGGGGGATATGTGGTTTTATAGGATGCTACAAGTAACACTGTGTTTATGTTCAGGCAAAGCACATCAAACAAAATGTCATACTAACTAAATGCTCCTTTATTTACTTTGTGGAACTGTGAGCAATATTCAAAAGTTCCTATTATATTATGTCACTAAACATACCCCAGGAGACCACTCTACAATTTTATCAGTTATCTAGATATTGAAATTGCACATGAACATACATGCATCTTTTAGTAGCAGCACACTTACATATTAGGTGTGCAACTTAATTATTGGCCCCTAACTGCAAGCGATCATAGAACGTCGGCAAATGCAAATAGCTGTGTGCAATAATGCCTGATTGGAGCACCATCCAACAGCTTTCCAGGCAACCATAACCACTCACAGCTGTAGTGACAGAAGGGACGAAAGTTGATGGTGAAAGCAATGTCGTTCGAGAAGCAACATTTGAGGCACTGTCTCCTGTTCGTGTTTCAGCTGAAAAAAAAGTGCCGCGGAAGCCCAGCAAATGATTTGTACTGCTTTGGGTGAGGCTGCTGTGTCCTACAGTACGTGCAAGAAGTGGTTCCAGCGGTTTAAGCATGGAAATTTCAATCTCCGTGATGCAGAACGTCCGGGACAGCCACAGAAAGTTGATGATGAGGAACTGGAACAACTGTTGGACGCGGATCCCTGTTGCACACAGTCAGAGCTCGCCTGGGAACTCGGAGTAACACAGCAAGCCATTGCAAAGTGCCTGCACAAGCTTGGATGGATTCACATGGAGGGCCGTTGGGTGCTCCACTAACTCACAGCTGCGAACAAGTCTAGGCACTTTGATGTTGCCGAGTCCTTGCTCTCCAGATTCAAGAAGAAGGATTTCCTCTACAAGATTTTGACATGCTATTTTCCAGGTCAGCCTACCACTAGTACCGTCAAACCGAATATTCATGCCAGGAAGTTGTTGCTGTGCATATGATGGGATCAGCTTGGTGTCGTACACTATGAGCTGCTCAAACCTGGTGAAACGGTTAATGCTGAACATTATTGTCAGCAACTCGTTCGTGTGAGTGACGCAATGGAGGCGAAAAGGCCATACACCGGCAAGGGCAGAAGGTTGATCCTGTTGCTTGAGAATAACGTGCTTCCTCACACAGCGAAAAGGAATTTAAACATGATCACCGACCTGGGATGAGAGATTTTGTCCCACCCGGCGTATTCTCCAGACTTCACCCCATCGAATTATCACCTCTTTCGCTAACTGCAACATCACCTGAGTTTTACGCACTTCACTTCTGTCGAGGAGGTCCATTCTAGTATTGATGACTTTATCAACTAGAAACAGCCCTCTTTTTCGGAAGTGGCATTCGGCAGCTCCCGGACCAATGACTCAAATGTATCCAACATGACGGGGATTATTTCCCTGATTAGGTACCTATTCGATTTGCTATAATTTGCTGTCAACGTGTCGTTCCTGTGGCCAAGAATTAAGTTGCACACCTAATACATGCAGTCCCCCCTCCCCCCAAAAAAGTAGAGGATTTCTTTCCACTTACAGGTGGCGTATTTCGTCTCTTGTCCTTCTGTCGTGGTGGGATCGATGGTGGAGACTGCTCTGTGCTTCCAGGCTGAATAGCTTCTGAAGTATATTCTTCTTCAGCTAACCTTGCCATCGGTGAATTGTTCAACGACTGATCTAAAATGACATTTATAGGAATTAAATCACTTACTCAAAGCTTTACCCAGATATATTAATTTAATTCTAGTTTAATTTAATTTAATTATGTGTGTGGCATTTATACACACACATATGGTGTAAACTTTGTATTTTATACAGAACAATGCAAAATAGGAAGGGGAGGAGGCCAAACTTCTTCATAAGCAAAATAAATTGCATAATTATAGCAGTAACTGTCATTCAGCAGAAATAACAATTAAAACAATAAACCAATATTCAAAGCAGTTTTTTTCCAAATCAGCTGAAAAAAGAGTTAAGAATGATGTTACTAAACCGACAAATGTAGCAAGACTTTCAACAGGAAAAGACTTACGCACATCAGTACATTTATTGACATACAAAGTCTTACAATTAAGGATTCACACTGACAAAATATATTTCTTATGACTGCTGTTGGTGAAAATCAATTCAAATGTATTTGAAGTGCTATTGAAACTATGTTGATTAATGAGCAGCTGAATTTTCAAATATTACATCCATCTAACCAAAAAAGGAAAAAGGAAAAAAATCTACTGACTAACTATTCAATTCTTAATAATAAGGAATAAAAGCTTGCCATAATGAACTTTACTATCAACTGCTGAATTTGAACTCCATCTACAAAAATGCTTCAACAGAACAGTATAATGGCATTTTTATTTTTATTTTTTCCACTTTACATTTATTTCATTAAACCCACTATGAAGTTGAGAATGCTGTTAAACATTTAAAAAGAGCATGGTTAAGAGCGATTCAGAATGTGATCTCATAGTTACTTACATTTAAAAGCACTTAAATCATAGTGGCATTTTTTGGTGTCAAATCTGTGATGATAGAACATGGTACTGCAGAAAAGTCTGTTTCCATCTTTATCAATGGATATAAATTTCTCCTCCTAACTTTTTTTTTTTTTTTTTTAATTTATTTTTCTTCTCAAAGCCTTCACTTTTTAGTCTACGTTTGATACATGTTATCTTCAAAAGCATTTGCTGGGAAGATATGGCATAGTTAAGTTGACACTTACTTTTCTTAAAATCTTTTAATACTACTGTCACATCGTAACTTTTGATGTTTTAAACTGTAAACAGGTTTGTTTCTTTAAAGTTCATTGCTATTACTGAGTTGCATTATGCAACCATGTGGTTCCATGTGATAAAAAGAGCGAAAAAGTTTTTGATTTTTTAAATAAGGTAATTTTAACAACTTCCTCCACCAGAAATATTGAATAATAATAATAAAATGAATAGAGAGAAAGGCTTGCTTTCAAGAACAGAGTTCAAAGTATGAAATATGTACTTAAGCATACCAGGTAAGCCTTCAGTTAATGATATTTGCCTAGTGTATTTTATTAATTCTTATTCATAAATTTTAATTTTGTAGTTGAATTAATCTCAACTTGGTTTTTAACTAGCACTGGAATGGTCCAAAATGTCAAAGGCATCCATTTTTAATGAAGTCATTTTTAGTTTCCAATTTCTTCTGATTATTTGTGTTATGATAAAGTGATTTATACATCTCTTTGTAGTGTGTTATGATTAAAGTAAATTATACCTCCCTTTGGTGTTCAAACTGCATTTGAAATTTATGATTGATTGCACTTATTGTTGCACAACTGCTTGATCCAGTGGCTGGATTGCTTGGTCAACCAATAGTTTATGTACAAGAGGCAATTTCGAGTAAGAGCTTAATTTGTGGGGATAGAACCTCAGAACATTATTTATAAATCAAAGCACTTAAAAGTACTTACCAGCATTGCTGTAAGTTCCTTCAGAATTTAAGTTTCTGTCAGTGAGCTCACTATCACCATCAAAGTTAATTTCCCCCTGCATTTCATTCCTGTCCAGTTCACACTGTGAAAAAAAAATAGCAGATGTAAGCTAAGTAAACAAACCACAATGAAAAAAAAAGTTACCAGAAATGAAATGGTTTAATATAATGAAAAACAAAATCAAATTCCACCACATTACTACAATTGATAACATATCCACAAACATTACATTGTTGCAGGTAATAATGTCAGATATTGTAGACTTGCGCAGTTAGCAGGTAGTTTAAAAATTAGCAAATCCCGTGGTGTGACTTGTGATACATAAATTTAAAGCATCAAGGTTGCTTCGAATAAAGCATTGGTCATTTCATTAGAGGCATCAGTTCCAAGGGGATTGTGTTACAGTGTAGAGGATGATGGATCTAAGAAAAATTCTTGTTATTTTCTTGAGTTTAAACTTGGACATCACGCATCAAAGGCAGCTTACATCAATATAGAATTTGAGGAAGGCACTATTTTATTAGTGAGCCCAAGACACAATGTTGGTTTGCTAAATTCAGGTCCGGCCATACAAGCCTCGAAAATGAACCAAGTGGTAAGCCAGAAGCAGCTATGGATAATGAATAATATGGAAGCCTTGAATGAATATGATCAACGTCAAACACTACAAAAACTTGACAACAAACTCAGATATGCTATGCAAGCACTTCCCAACATTTAACGGACATACGCTAAGTGAAGAAGATGGACAAATGGGTCCCACATGAGTTGACGGAACTGCACAAAACACAATGATTGGATGTCTGCTCCTCTCTGCTAATTTTGACTTGCAGACGCTAAATAAAATTGAAAGCATATGCACTCCCCATTATTAAAAGATGAAAATGTGAGTCATATTTACCTTAGCAAATGTCACACAGAAGAAAATTTTTTTTTTTTTCAGTTCATAAGTGGGGACAGTTGCAAAAGGAAATACACACTAACATCACTTTGCATTAAAAATGTGCCATAAAAAAATCCAAGGATATATGCAAGATGTTTAAAAAGTGAATACAAGATTCGTACTCTTCCAAGCAAAATAAATTCAAGCACTTTTCAAGGACTTTTTAAACCCGGATTATCATATGTGTGTACTGTTGGTTGGTCAGTATTTTAGTAAGTTCAGACCATTAATCTCACCTGGGGCAGGCACACGTTCAATGACAAGGATAATTTATTTTCATATTCATCTGCTGGTATGACACTTATTGTTTGCTTTAACTTTCTTATTTTTGATGCATGACTTTGATGGGTTTTTTTTTTTTTTTTTGCAGCCAGGAGACGAAGTTTCCACACATGAAGGACAAGCAATTCCTGAAAGTTCCACCCTTCGGCAAGAACACGTCCCTAACCAGAGAAAAAAGAAGCCCATCACATTTTGCGAATACATCATTCCACTTATTTTACTCACGTGGCTGATGCTTTAATCTATAGTGATCTCATAGCTAAGATGCCAACTGTCTTCACACTCCCCTGGGTTGAACACAACTTCTGCACTATTTGATTAGCTTGGAGTTTTTATTAGAACTACACAGAATTCTCCTATACATCTTTTTAGCATAAACAATTATTTAACACATGCTCTTTCACATCATTACTTGACAAACACAACAATTTTTTTTTCAAGTACTCTTTACAGAGCCTTAAACTTTTTCAAGTACCTTCAAGGACTTGAAAATGAACTATTTTTATTCAAGGGCTTTTCAAAGTTTTCAAGGAGCGTATGGACCATGGGATGGTGTCCAGTGTCAAAAGAGTTTGCCAAATTCTACTTTTAAGAAGAAGAGGTACCATGAAAAATAAATTAATCACATGCACCCTCTAGTGGCTAAATCATGTATTAATTTGGGCAGGAAATGTGCATTAGTACAGTGTATTTCAATGTCTTTGTGCCAATTGAAATGTTGAAATATAAAGCAATTACAAAAATATTCATAAAAAGGGAAACAAAAACGATAAACAGTTATGGAAGCACTACTCTGCTTAATACGGCAAACAAACTTTATACAATTTATTGGAATATCTTAAAAACTAAAACTGCTTCCTTTGTGAATCATTTAGGAACCCTCAGAATCACCGGGAAAGAACAACATGGATATGAAAAGGATAGTTCACATGCTGATTCGTACTTTCACTATTAAACAACTGATGGAGAAAAGAAATGAGTTTAATGTGGCCTTCCCAGATTTGGAAAAGGCATGACAGAATAAATGGAAAATTGTTGATTCAGTATTTAATCAAGCTCAGTTTTTCAAAGATAATGAGAAAAGCAATAGATGCAAGCTTCCTGAGAATTATGTAAACTTAAAACAAATTAAAATTCATCAAGAACAACGAAGACAAACACAGGACAAGGTTAGAACAGTCACCAATCTAAACATACATAATTTACTTTGTCCGAATTGTCTGTAATGTTTTGTTGCAAACCATTTTGCTTCGTTGTCATAGCAACAAAGACCGATTTTTCATAGGTGCTGGAGTGATGTCATCTCATCCAAATCATTTTGACATGTCAGACATGCGTTACATCACACAATTAACTCTTTAGAAACAGAAAAACCTTATGTCAGGAATTTCAGTTTTTTTCCCCATTTAGAAGTGTAACGGAACAATTGTGTATTTTCAGATAACATCTTCCCAGAAGATGGATGGAAAAGGCATTTAAAAAGAAAAATAATCAGCTTCAGTTTGATTTTTCAGTGAAAACTAAATGTAATTGGACTCAAGTTGAGCTAACTGATGACAGAACATCAGACAATCCATGAAAGACTGCTGAATCAACAAACTATAGAAAAAATTAAAGATGAACACTGTGTTTCAGAAATAACACAAATATATTTTATGTTTGAAAACATCTATTTCAGAGAAAAATAATTTCAAGGTGAAAAAATATGATAAAAAGCCTAAGAAAAAAGAAGTAATAAAAAAAAGTTAAAATACGGTAGCAAATGTCTCAACCTTTTTAATTTCACTGTGAAAAAAGGTATAAAAATTCAATTCAAATAATAAATAAAAAGTTGAAATATAACAGCAAATATCTCAACTATTATTGAGTTACAGAGTCATGAAAGTACACTGTGGCATTCTGCAAAACCCAAATCATACCTACATACATAAACTGTTACACTAAACATCAAATAGCTGAACAAATCCATGGGGCATTCAATAAGTTCTATGTAAGCCTAACATACAAATACTACTTTTTGTCCAAAAACTCTTTTATTTTCCCACATAGTATCCCCTGACTTGCATACACTTGTTGTAGCGATCATAGGGTTGGTGAATCCCTGCTAAAAAAAGTTTTATCTTTCTCCTCAAACCAACACTTCTTGTCTCTTTCAGTTCAAAATTATTGGCAAGATGCCTACCACGCATACCTTTTTTCGAATTTGTGAAGAGAAAGAAGTCACTAGGGGTGGGGGGTGGGGGGAGGTCAGGTAAATACGGTTGGTGAGGAAGCAGTTGGAAGCCCCGTTTTGTTACAGCTTGAATGAAAACACTGACAATGTGGATTGGAGCAATTTTCCTCAAGAAACAGAAAACCCCACCACAATTTTCCTTGCTGTTTACTCTTGATGGCTTCACAGAACTGTTGCAATAACGTGACATAACAGGCAGCATTCATAGTCCTTTTATAAGGCAAGTAATCAATTAACAGCAACCCTTCTGAATTTCAAAAAATGGTGGCCATCATCTTCCCTGCCAGATGGTTGTGTTTGGAACTTTTTCTGTGGTGGTGGTCCATGATGTTTCCACTGCATGCTCTCTTGTTTAGTATCAGGATCCCAATGGTGAAGCCACATCTAATCACCAGTCACAATGCAGGAATAGAAGTATCTGGATCTCCCTGCAGATAATTGTGTTTTTAACTTTTTGGTGGTGGTGATCCATGATATTTCCACTGCATGCTCTCTTGTTTAGTATCAGGGTCCCAATGGTGAAGCCACATCTCATCACCAGTCACAATACAGGAATAGAAGTGATCTGGATTGCGGTTAATGCTGTCAAGTTGAGCCCGACTTGCTTCAACACGATTATTCTTCATCTCAGGTGTCAACATTTAAGGAACCCATCTGACACAGACCTTTGACATCCCTCACTTCTCATGCAAAATGATCCAAACATGGATTCACTGATTCGACATCAAATGTATGACACGGATTCACTGATTCGACATCACCAGGTTTTCCATTTTCTGGTACATTTCATCTGCGGTCACCTTCACCCAGCGTCCCTCGTGAAGACAGTCTTCCAACAAGTCTCTTCCCCGTTTAAAGAGAGCAGCCCATCTTTTGACTGTGGCACACAAAGGTGCAACAACAATGTACACATGGACCATCAGTTCATGAATACTATGTGGCATTACATCTTCCTTTGTGAAAAGTTCAATCACCACTTCGTGCTTCAATTTCATCTGTCAGACATCCATTGTCACCTTACAGACTTCAATATACTGTGGAGCTGTCTCAAATGCTGACACAGCGGCGTGGCATGGCTGTTATATAACTAAAGGATAATGCAATACTTTGCATGAGCTCAAACCACTACTTTCAAGGTCAAGCTTAGAACATATTGAATGCCCCTCATACACGTTTTTTGAACATACATTTTTATTGAACTATTTGAAATACAATGTATACAAGACATGAGAAATAAATATGAAAGATGAAGTTATAAAAGTTTCATACATATCTGAAAATTTTTACTAAATCTTGTGAAGGAGCTCATAGAACCCTACCCTGGTTGAGGGCTGCTCAAATACAGTTATGTACTGATGCACAAGATAGTTTAATGGGAAGAGGTAGCCAATTAATTGTCAAGGGGTTTACTTAACATCATATCATATGATATTCAGTGGACCAATATTACTAATCAATGGCACAAGAAAAAGCATTGTATGCATATCAGATTTGGAATTTGAACACTGCATGCTGAAATTCCAAATGGGATGCGGTGTTTGTTCTTACGAACTGGTGGTTGGTTGGTTGGCTGGAATTTAGTGATGCAAGGGCGTCGATAGACCTATGGAACTTGTGTATTCCTCCTCCAGGACTGATTGCCCTAAATTAGGAACAAAGCAGATGCCTCTGGAAAATGAGCAATACCCTTGCTGGCACAACATGATGTTGAAGGAAATGGAGCTATAACATGTTGGATTTTTGTCATTTGAGTGTTATTCTTTGTCCTCATGCTGTAGAATGTCTTTCACGATTACTATATCATTCCAAAAAACTTCTGATATTAATCAGTTATCCAAATTTTTCACATTAATTATGCACAGCTCTCTGGAAATAAACGAGCTTGTATGCTGAGAATTCAGTGGATGCTGAAATAGTAACGAAACGTGTGACCCAGAGAAGCCAGTTACTAGATATTATGGAAAGTAAACTCATTTTCACATTAAACCTGAGTTGTTTTGATGAGACTTATTTAGTTCTGAACAACTTTTTTGTAATACCTTTTAAATATCATAATAATGATATTTAAAAGTATTAAGCACACAGCAATCAGACATCGCTGAATTGATTATAATTACTGTTTCACAAGTAATACCAATTACCTCAGAAAACTTGAAAATTTTCATCGCCCTGGAGTGGGAATTGAACCCGCATCTCCCAATTAGCGTTTGAGCATGCTATCTGTTGCACCATCCAGGACTAGAAAGTCCCAAGCATCAGAGTGTTAAGGGCATCAGAATATTCTCCGACCGCATTCTTAACAAAGCATATTGTGCTGCCATCCAGAGTAGCATTACGAGGATAACTTCCAAATTATTAGCAAATTTTGCAGATATTTTTTGCTTGTAGATTAAAAAAATAAAATGTTATTTACAGCAATTAAAACACTTACTCAAGGCTTTACTCAGATTGATATACTTAATTCTATTTTAACTTGAATAATGTTCAATTATTTTTCACATCTGAGTTATTTTATTTTTACAGACATTTCTGGCCTGTAGACATCAAGGCTTGTTCTCAATGTGTTGGAACTGTATCAAAAGTTTCATTTACACAGAAAAAATTAAAATTTTATTGCCAGGTTCCTCTTGCAGTTGCCAATTATTAAATTTAAATCTTTTCCTCATGTATTTTGTATGTTTACTGTTTTTAATTAAATTGTTGAAAATGTTATTTATAATTTTTGAAGTTCATTAATGGAACTGTTTTTCTGGATATAAAAACTTTGTTTAATTTGTCTCTTGTTTTTATGAGGTCCAATATTTCAATATTTTACGGTAAAGGCCCATTTCACACACGTGCACATTCAATTGTAATGTACTTATTTTGTCCTAATTGGAATCTGTAATGCCCCAATAATTAATTATTGTTTCATTAGTTTTTCTTTAAATTATCTTATTGTATTGTTATTGTGATCCGCAGATTTGCAATAAGTTTTCTGCTTCAATGGTTGTGTACGCAGATACATTTTATTTTCATACAACTCTGCTGTCGTCTAGCGTTGTTAAGCAAATCTCCAATTCAGGTACATATAGTGTGGAAGTGAGCAGAATATTTTTTCCACACTATACAAACCTTTTAAATATAATCATAACTAGGGTAATAATTTTATCACAGAAAAAAAAAAAAAAAGGAAAATTTTGCGAGGTGTCATGGGATAAATCATGAAAGTTCGTGAGAAGTTCATGGCTTTTCGCGAAAATTCAGGGTAAATCCTGAAATTTCGTGAAATATCACATTTCTTCAAAAATTCAGCTTTTAGGCGCTTTCCCCAAGTTTTTGGATATGTAAGATGCGTTGTCTGCCCCAAAAGCGGATATATTCACAGAAAGTATTCCATACTTATTTAATGCACTGAAGTACTGCGTCGCTGACTGCTTTAAAATTTAGGAATTCTAAAGTAGGGTTTGCCAAGGTGGGCCCAGCTTAAAAAAACCCACGTGGGTTTTTTCAAAATTATATTCTGCTTTTGCTTCTATAATATTCTAAAATTAATCAGCACCCAATATAATATAATATTTTATCATGAAAGATAAAATATATTATCTTTCATGATAATATATTTGCCCGTGATTCTCCGGGCAATCACGGGATAGGATTATTAACCTCCAAATTCGCTAAACATGAATGCCGGTTGCTTCGACTAGCGAATCCTGTGATGGTTAAATTCAAATTGATCGGGAACTTCAAACTTGGTCGCTCTGGGTGGTGTAGTGGTTAGCATACCTAGGCGTTTTCTGGGAGACGCGGGTTCGAGTCCCGCTCCAGGACAATGAAAATTTTCAAGTTTTCGGACATTATCTGACTTACCATCCTTGTCACATTTACGCCAAAAATCGGATTGTCATCTTCAAAATTTGTATAATATTTTATATTGGTGCAATATAATATTTTCTTTTACAATTAATAACAATAAGAATGATGACTAGGTTCTCTTTCTTACCTTCTTCTCGAAGGTGATGGTTTACGTATTTTATTATTTAGCAACACAAAACAAACCTTTCAGATCAGCTGACAAAGCAACTGATCTGAAATAAGAAAATTATACCAGTAATCCTGAAAATAATGAATGGCTGCATATAAATAGCTTTCTACCTAAAAAGAACAACTATAGAATAGACTATTATACTATAGAATAATCTATTCATACTATAGGAAAAAAATAGAAAAACAGAATACAACATACTTAGCTTATAACTAAACTTTTTAAATGAAATTTGCCTGAGATATTGTTTGTGTGTGGCATGTAAACTGCAATAAATTTTGAATATTTACAAAGATTGCCTAAAAATTAAACAATGATACAGATAAAGTATTTTTGCTTTATTTTTTACTAGAACCTCAAAAGCAGGCTGAAATTCTTATAGTTTTATGATTCACACAATTCTGTAATTTTTTCAAACCTCCCGAGCTTTTTAGCGAAACAGCCACATTTAAAATAATGTAATCTCTGGGTTTTAGCCAGAAACAAAACTACCAATCTACAGGAAATTTTGATCCATGCTGTGATCTTAGAAATGTATAAACTTTAACAAGTTTTGTGGTTTTTACTACCCTAAGCCTATTTCTTAACTTATTCCAAACTAGTTGAAATGTAGAGAAAATTCTCCAATGGAGGCAGATGAAGCTGGTGCTGAATGTAGGCATACAAAAAAGTCACAAAATGCTGCAGGCATTTTGAATTTGAACCTTTTTCAGACTTTTTTGCCATGATTTGCCACCATTTTAAGGAAGAAAACTGGCTGATGACACTTTCTTTCATCATTGATGTTGAGTAATAGTCTGTGTCATTAATTTTGAAAGCCATTACACCAGGCAAATAATCAGGGTGAAATTTGGATATCCACTCTTCTGCAATACTCTCCTGTTCTTGGTTAAGTTTCTGGCCTTTATATTTAGGATCCATGAGGTTTGCTAAAAAGTGTAGCCCAAGAATTGCTTGTTCAAACCTTTTTTTAAATCTAGATGGTAGGGCTGCAGGATTCCTTGTAGTAAATCCAGCCATATTTCAACAGCAACTGAAATAGAAGTTGTGTCTCTCTGAAGTGTGTCAAGTGCGCTAGCAACCTCAGATAACTGCTTTTCCAGATTTATAGCTTCACGGTAAATGCCCATGTTATCCAAGATTTTTTAAATAGATTGATCAAATTCCTCAATATGTTCTACAGATATTTCTCTGTATTTGTGATAATTGGCCACAGATATTTTAACACAGTCAGGATGAGAATTCGATCTTGTTTCGTTAGGTAGTTGTGGCATTAAGCCAGGCTTTTCTTTTAACCATCCACGTGGTTGATGTACATTACGAAAATATTTTTGCACTTCCACAATTTGCTTTAAAACAGTCACTGGGGAAACATCTTTTTCAACCAAATTTAACAGATGTGCTCAGCCAGGGGCGGACCTAGGGCGGTGCGACCGAATCGGGCGCCATATTAAAGCGGGCGCCAAAATCAACAAAAATTTAAACATCTGCGCACAGATTTTGAACAATCTGAGCAACTCATTTGCTCCTGAATGTTTGTTTTCCGGCAGAGCACACTGCTCGCTGGGACCTTAGGACCGGTTTTACATTATCGCAACGGGAGTTCACCTTCATGCGAAGCTTATATAACTTTGCCCGAGCACCTCACAAACAAATCCTCATCATGTGCGCATGCCATCTCTCTGGCTCCAGTGCTCCCAAGTTCAGAGCAAGTTGCGTAATCGACAAAGACAGTTCGTCCTGAAGTTATAACCTTGAACCTTGATAGACGCTAGTACTCTCCGGCCGACCCCGAAGCCGCCCACAATCAAGTTTGGAAGTGCAACGAGTGGGGATGTACACGCAAGCTCGTCATACGTTTACTTCCTTTGATTGATATTCGGAATTCTCGTACCTGTTCGTGTGAGTGTACCATAGTTATTTACATTATGTGTTTGCTGAATTGTGTGTTAGGAAGATAGTACTTAAACTTATTTTTTAATCAAAATAGATTTTATGTATTTGCTTGAGTGATACGAAATTAACAAATTAATAAACTTTTTTGCTACATTTGCTGCTGCTAACAGTTTGTAGCGATTTCTGTGGTGCTTTTCCGCTATTTTGAACACTTTCGAAAACTCTGGAAGGATATGAACATTGTTATTATTTTTAGAATAAAACATTGAATGTAATTAAGTGATTTTTATCTTCCACAGAAAAATGCTGCAACCTCCAAAACCTCTATCAGGCACTCAAAACCTAAAAAGAAAACTAAAAAAACGAAGCGAAATTGAAAAGGGCGCTAACTTACTCGCCAAATATTTCAGGATTGAAAAATCCTCTGAATCTATCATCCGAACTGGTTCAACATGAAACGGAAAAAGAAGACGATAACCAAATTTATAAAAATTCTTCAGTCGACGTTCGTGAAAAAGGAGAGCACCATAAACAAGAACTAGCTATTCCTGGATCATCATTTTAAGCTCAAAATGCTACTGAAAAGGGCAAATCTACAGAGAAACAAATATCAACGCAAAATGTACCATTGCCAGCATCTGTGCAAGATACACAGTATGACAATATTTCTAAATGGCCACTCATAGACTCTGCCACAACAGATGAAATCATCATTCGAAGACCTATGAGTCACAAAATGAGGAACGAAAACTATCCAAGAAATAATGATGGACAGCACTTTTCCAGTAAGAGTAATGCCAAATGGGGAAACTTTTGAAAGAAGATGGCTTGTTTACTCCAAATCTGCGAATAAAGTGTATTGTTTTTGCTGTTATTTGTTCTGCGGGAGCCCCCACTCCAGTTTGGGAAAAGAAGGATTTGCTGACTGGAACCACTTATCAGCAAGCCTTAAAAGTCACGAAACATCTCCAGGTCATTGGCTTGCTATGAGCAGTTGGATAGAAACGTCGAAACGACTGAAGCAATTTAGCGGAATAGATAAGAGGTTGCAAAAACAGACTGAAGATGAGAAGTCACGGTGGGCCACTGTACTGGAACGGATGATGTCTATAGTTTTCTTCTTAGCAGGCAATAATCTAAACTGCTGGCCACCCAAAATGCAACACCAAGAAGGAAGCATCCAATTGGCCTGAAATTCGCAGCATGTGTCGCCCACGAGAGGACATGCAAACGATTAGCATTGCAGGGCATATGCAAATCATGTGCGCCTGGCACTAAACAGAGAAGCACTATAAGAAGGGTGCACAGAAGGCGGGGTGTAAGCAGTGGAAGTGTGTTGTGCTGCCGGACCTGTGCGTGGGAAGCTTCCTGATGCCTCGTTGCAGAATACGGCAGTCATTCCAGCACATTTCGGAGTTCGACAGAGGGCGAATGGTGGCTTATCGCGAAAGCGGTTTATCGAACCGAAACATCGGCGTCCATGTGGGATGACATCCAGCCACAGTGAGGCGAGTATGGATTCGGTGGGTGCAGGAGGGATGGACGGATCGACGTGAGCGATTGCAGCAGCCGCGGCACACCACCAAACGAGACGACCGGCATGTTGTGCAGCGGGCATTGACGGCTTGCACCGCCACATCACAAACGTTGTGTTGCGCAACAACCTGTGTCAGCACGTACCGTTCGACGTCGTCTGTAGGAGCGGGAACTTGTCGCACGGCGGCCATTGCTCTGATTACCATTGATGTTACACCACCAGCGAGTGCGGCAGCAGTGGGCCATTGAACGCTGCACCTGGACAACGGAATGGCACGACATTGTCTTCTCCAATGAATCCCGCTTCTGCCTGCAAAACCACGATGGTCGGATCCACATGTGCTGGCACCGTGGCGAGAGACTGTGTGACGCCTGCATTATGCATCACCATACCGGTCCGTCGCCTGGCGTTATGGTTTGGGGCGCAATTGATATGACACCCGCACCCCTCTGGCACGCATCACCGGTACACTCAACAGCCACCGCTACATCTTCGACGTTTTGGAGCCTGTAGTCCTCCCTTACCTGCAGGACCTGCCAGCGGCCACGTTTCAACAGGACAATGCACGCCAGCACGTGGCACGCATCGTGCAACAATTCTTCACGGCCCACCAGGTGTCACTGCTGCTGTGGCCCGCCTGTTCTCCCGATATGTCGCCCATCGAACACGTCTGGTCGCTGATCGGCAACCGAGGGACCCGACAAGCACTACCCGCGGCTACGCCTGATGAACTGTGGCAACGTGTGGAAGGAGCCTGGACCGACATAGCCCAAGCCCACATCCAAAGCCTCTTTCGTTCGATGCCGCGGCGTGTAGCAGCCGTTATAGCCAGCCATGGGAGCCAACTGAACTATTGATGTCTGTGTGTTCCGCAAGTCGCACGGGCCTGTAAGCTCAATCGTTTCATCTTTGTATCTGATGTTCTGTGTTCAGTAAATCTGGCTTTGCTATCTCGTGTCCTTCTTGGTGTTGCATTTTGGGTGGCCAGCAGTGTATCATTCAGGGGAAGTTCTGGCTCTGAAACCTTGTACACCCCTAATAATGGCAACTTTCTAGGTTTGGTTCAACTGTTAGGAAAATTTGACCCAGTAATGGTGGAACACCTTCGGCGCATTGTCAATAAGGAGACCAATGTCCACTATTTTAGCAAAAGCATTCAAAACGAGTTAATCAGCTTACTTGGAGGCGAGCTTTGACATAAAATTTTTTCAATGGTAAAGACAGCCAAATACTTCTCTATCATACTGGACTGTAGCCCCCTGAAATCCAACCTCAATGTCCTCGTCCTGGGGTAGTGGAAACAGGTGGATTAGGTGCAGTGGTTCACAGTAGCTCCTCTTTTTGGAGCGTCCGAAACATGCTGGCTAACCGAGGCTCTGGTCTGTCTAAGCCAAGGCGTAAGGTATCATGCTGAGGGCTGAATGGTACTGAGGTAGTAAAACATCAGTATCAATAACGATCCCTTCAGGGCACCAGGCGAAACCCTGTCGTAATTAGTCTTCCACCTGGGATAGGAGGATTACCGGGTGGTGACCTTTTATTTTCCTCCAGTTTCGTGGAACCAAATATGGAATCCTTTTTAACTACAACAAACCCTGGGTTAGGTCTGACTCAGTCAGTACCCAACCTAAAAAAGCAACATCTTCCCAGCCAAGGCCGGGATCTGTAGATCTTGAGCTGAGGTCCAGTTGCTCTGAGAACACCTCTCAGGCTAAGGTGGATGAAGTTGATTCACACAAGCAACCAAGACATCTGGAGGCAGCAGGTAATACCAGATTGCCAAAAGAGTCTTTGGTTGCCAGTGAGGCTGGTAACAGCAAGGAAGGGTTGCAACTTAGTAAGACTGCTAAGCACAACATCAGGAGGAAACTGGCAAGGCAGATGAAGGGTCAAACTGACAAGGAGTCGAGTTCAGTGGGATCCACATCTGTAAACACTTCTACACCTGTAGTGGACAAGAAGGGCAAGAGGCGGAGTTCTGTTCTCTCTACCCCTTCTCCAGCCATGAGGAAGCCAACCAAAAGGAGTAGGGACGAGTCTTGTCCCAGCACTTATGGTAAGGCTGTCTCCACTAACAGGATGGCCATCGTGAAGGAGAATTTCCCGAACAAGTGGCTTGATGACAGAGGTTGGGACTATTCAAAAGGAGCTTTTGAAGAGTGTAGATGGTTCTCAAGTAGGAGAGCCTCTACCGCTCATCAAGAGCTTTTCCATGAACTCTGGAGCCCTTGTTTATCTTTGTGAGAACAAGGGAACAGGGCAATGGCTAACATCAGCCTTTGACAAAAATGATAAGGTTTTAAAGGGCACTGGGCTCAAGGTGATGAGGGCTAGTGAACTTCCAAAACCAATCAAACTTGCCATCAGGACAAGGGATATTTGGACCAAGGATCCAAACGTCCTCTGCAGGAGGTTGTGTGCTTACAACAGCAGTTTGCATACAAACCACTGGAGGGTGTTGGATCGGGTACAAGATCCTAAGGCCGTTAGGTGGATTTTCCAGGTGGACAGGAAATCCGCTAAAGCCATTGCTGAAGCCAAGTTCACTACCTACACTGGGGTCGATGAGGGTCAATTCAAAGTGCTACATGACCCTCAGGGCCCTAGCACTTCAAAGGAGGACACAGAAATGGAGGAGCCTCATTCTGCAGTTGTGGAACCAGAAACAATTGCATTGTCTTCCCCTGGCCATTGTTTGGAAACAGGGAAGGACTAAGGTCCAGCTGTCAGGGGGGGGAGACTATGGAGGTGGATGTGATCGACCTGGGTGGTATTCATGAAAGGGTGGAGCTGGCTTCCAGCACCCACTGGAGGGATCCTGGCCTGGCTGATCCTTCTACCACTTTGTCTCCGTACCTAACTCATAATGGAGAACTGCATGAAATGTATCCAGATCAATCTCCACCACAGTCGGTCTGCTTCTGCTGCTTTATGCTGCAGACTGGCTGTGGAGGATGTTGACTGGCTTTCATTCAAGAGCCATGGACACATAATGGAAAGACCCTGGGCTTACAAGGAGCAGGCTTTGCTGTCTTTTATAATACATCAAGTAGGAGACCAAGGACCTGTATACTGGTGGGCAAGAGACTTTATGCTATGCCACTTCCTGAGTTTACCACAGGTGATACAACTGTGATTAAACTTTTTATGTCATCTGATAGTGGCAGAGAAGAGCTGTTTGCTGTCTCTGCATACTTACCACATGATGAACCTGAACAACCTCCTTCTTAGGAGGTAAGAGACATTGTCCACTTCTGTGAGTCAAATGGAAGACGTCTCATCATCTGCTGTGATGCCAATGCTCACCATATCGTGTGGGGGAGCAGCGACTGTAACAGACGAGGGGACAGCCTTTTGGAATATTTGGTAAGTACAAAACTTTATATTCTTAATCGAGGCAATGAGCCCACTTTTATTGTTTCTAATAGAAGTGAAGTAATTGACCTCACCCTCTGTAATGCTTACATGTTTGATCGCACTATTAAATGGCATGCATCTAGTGAACCTTCACTGTCTGATCATAGATATATTTGCTTTTCAGGTGCCGTTGTAAGACAACAGCTGGTGCAAGTCAGAAATCCCAGAAGGACCAATTGTGTTACCTTCAGGGATGATTTGGCGGCACATATTGAAGGCATGGAATTTAACATGCGCACAGTGTTGGATCTCGAGTTAACTGTTGACCAGTTGCAATGATCTATTCTCGAATCTTATCACCAAAACTGTCAGGCCAAGACTGCTAGCTTACCAAGGCAAGTTCCTTGGTGGAATAAACAGCTTAGCAGTCTCAGAGGCAAAACTAGAAGGCTTTTTAATAAAGCCAAATATACTGGTGAGTGGACGGCATAAAAGACTACCCTCACGCAGTACAACAAAGCAATTAGAGAGACAAAAACTGCCTCTTGGAGAGATTTCTGTGGAAGTATTTCAGATACTCCCAGCACTGCCAGATTTATGAAAATCATGGCTAAGGACAATGCAAATTGCCTGAACACCATCAAACTGATTGATGGGAGCTTCACAAAAACTGGTAAAAAAACACTAACAGAAATGCTAGGTGTACACTTTCCAGATTCAAACATAATTGACCCCACTGATGTACGCCCAGCTAAGCGTGAACACCGACATGCAAAAAAGGAGGACTGGAGGGTTGCTAGGGAGGTGGTTAATTATTCTAGGATTAAGTGGTCCATTAACTCTTTTGAACCATATAAATCACTTGGATGTGATGGTATTATTCCCATCTTAATGCAACAAGGACTGGAGATCATTACTCCACTCTTGTGTAAAATTTACCGGACCTGCCTTACACTTGGTTATATACCAAGTGCTTGGAGACAGGCTAAGGTAATATTCATTCCCAAGCCAGGTAAGTTAAATTACCAAGAGGCAAAGGCCTTTAGACCTATTAGTCTAACATCTTTCTTTCTCAAGGCTCTTGAGAAGATGGTGGACAGGCATATTAGGGAGGTGGTTTTACTCCCTAACCCCCTCTCAAACTTCCAGTTTGCCTATCAACAAGGCAAATCAACAGAAGCAGCCCTCCATGGCATAGTCTGTTGACTGGAGAAGGCATTAGAATTTAAGAAGGTGGCTTTGGCCACTTTCCTTGACATTAAAGGTGCCTTTGACAGAGTCTCTACAGAGACCATTGTGGGGGCTGTGGAAAGACATGGTGTTGATAGAACCTGTTGTCAATGGATTAAGGCTATGCTCACAAGCAGAACGGTTGTGGCCTCGCTACTCAAGGAGACTGTCGGTCTCCACCTGCCGGGGCTGCCCTCAGGGAGAAGTTTGCTCTCCCCTGTTGTGGTGCCTGGTGGTGGATTAACTGCTGAGGATCCTGGAGAGGTCTGGTTGCGACTGTCTTGGCTATGCAGATGACGTGGCCATAATTGTCAAGGGAAAATTCCCTAAAACAGTTTTGAGTGTAATGCAAAGAACACTGGGACTTGTTGAGGATTGGTACAGGAAGGTTGGTCTATCAGTAAACCCTAACAAAACCACCCTTGTGCCCTTCACTAGAAACAGGAATTTTGGAGACCTTCCTGTACCAATCCTCTTTGGGAAAACAATTCCTCTCGTTACACAGGTTAAGTACCTAGGAGTCCTTTTGGATGGAGGCTTAACCTGGAAACAGCACCTAGATTACTGCATTGCCAGAGCCAAGAAAGTGTTCTGGTCATATAGAGGTGCTATTGGCAAACCCTGGAGTCTTAATCCGAGGATCTTGCACTGGATATATACTATGGTCACCAGACCTAAGGTCACTTATGGCTCAACGCTGTGGTGGCGTAGAGTTAACCTCTGCACAATGCAGGCTAAACTTAACAAATTACAAAGGTTGGCCTGCATAGGTATATCAGAAGCAATGAGAACTACCCCAACAGTTGCATTGGAGTTGCTTCTTGATATTCTGCCACTTCACCTTCATATTGAGGGTGAGGCCATTATGGGGGCATATAGATTATGCTGCAATGGCATGTGGAGACCCTCGTTGTGGGTTGGCAGCCATACCAAGCCTATTCAGGACTATTTTTGTAAGGAACCCATCTTTCAAATGGGAACCGACAACATGCTCGTAAAATATCATTTCGATAAAGCATTCAGTGTGAACTTTCCTAGTCACAGTGAATGGGAAACATCCTTTGTTCCTGGATGCAGCAATGAAACTGTTTGGTTTACAGACGGCTCCAGGACAAATGTAGGTGTTGGAGCAGGGGAGTAATTGCCTATCCAGAGGTTATGGTTCATGCCAAAGCCTTGGAAGGCATGCTACCGTGTTCCAAACTGAGGTGTATGCTATTTTGGCATGTGCCTCAGAATGTCCGATCAAAGGGTATCACAATGTGCGTATCCAGATTTGTTCAGACAGTCAGGCGGCTTTGATGGCACTTTGTCAGTGCCGCATTTCATCCAAAATTGTTTGGAACTGCCTCCAGACCCTAAGTGAACTGGCAAACTGGAATAAAGTGCAACTGTTCTGGGTTCCAGGACATAGGGATTTTGAAGGCAATGAGAAAGCTGGCCTTCTTGCTAAAGGGGGCAGAGCAGGCTTTTTATGGTCCAGAGCCTGCATTAGGGCTTGCCTCTGGTGTGGCCAGAGGACTAACTAAAAGGCTGCTGAGGACTAAGCAGCTTGACCTCTGGCATGCTACCAAAGGTCAGAGGCAGGCAAAGGAACTTAATCAAGGACCCTTGCCTCATAGGGCTAAGGAACTCCTTAAACTGCCAAAAAGGATATTGGACTGATTGTTGGTCTACTTACAGGACATTGTCATCACAGCAGGCACCTTAATTTGATTAGGGTGAAAGAGGATCCACTTTGTAGAGGATGCCATCTGGAAGAGGAGACTTCCTTGCATTTTTTTGTGACTTTTTTGCAGCACTCAGGCTTGAACACTTTAGTACTCACAACTTGAGACCAAGTGATCTCTCTTTAGTACCAGTCCAGAGCATTCTTGCTTTTGCTCATGCATCTGGTCTCTTTCGAGATTAGGGCTGTTGGGGACCGCACAATAGACCTCTGGTCGTGGTGCTGGGTCATGGTAACACCCCCCCCCATGTTACAATTACAATTACTGGACTGTACACCTGATGTGAGTCACATCGAGTAATTATCATTCACATTGCGTTTTGTTGACACTAAAGAAGATGAAGTCAAAGTGCGAGAGTGTTTTATTGCTTACTAGCCAGTAAGTGACTCCTCGGGCGAAGGACTTACTGGCCTTTTTCTGGATGAAATTGGGCAACAGTTTGATTTGGGCATGAACGATTGTCGAGGTTAAGACTACAATAATGGCCCAAATATGGAAGGAATAAACAAAGGCATGCAAATAAGAATTCTGGACCAATATTCTCGAGCATTTTTTAATCCGTGTGGTTGTCATAGCTTAAATTTGGTCATAGCAGATGCCGCTAAAACATCATTTAACTCAGTTTCGTTGTTTGGGGTCCTCCAAAGACTGTTTTATTCTCTGGATCACCGAAGCGACGGGTCATAATATTCAAGCACGTAGTGGACTGTCACTGAAGTTTGCGAAACTCGTTGGGAAAGTAGGGTTTCTAGCCTTGCTGCAGTTCAGTATCACTACTCTTCTGTTCGTGATGCCCTTCTGGAACTCCACGAAGAAACGAAAAACTCAGTCGCAGCATCGGAGGCCTGGTCACTAATTCAGCACATGGAGCAGTTTGAATTCTAACTTATGATAGTGGCTTGGTGTGACATATTGTTTCAAGTTAACATTGTGAGTAAGGCTATGCAGTCTGAAACTATGGATCTACAAATGCATCACAATTGCTGAAGAATTGCTCGGAATTTGTGAAACAGTTCAGGAGGAATTACTCACTTGCTTTAATAACAGCCAAGAAAATAGCTGCTCAGGCTAAATAGAGCCAGTTTTTAAAGCAGTCCGATCCCGAAGAAAAATGAGGTTATTCGAGTACGAGGCAAGAGATGAGACACCAACAGATCCTGAAGAATTGTTTAAAACGAGCGTCTTTTATCCTATGATCGACACAATTTAAAATGCACTGGTCACTCGATTTGATAACTATCAAAATTCAATGACACATGGTCATTTTTATACAACATCAAAACAATTCCTGAAAAATCCAAATTGGAAAAAGTGTGTGCGGATTTACAAATAAGTTTGACGGATCATGAAAAATGTGACATTTCCGGTTCTAAATTAGTCGAGGAACTTTTAAACCTTAACCCATTATTAAAAGAATCCGATTCAGCAGAACCGTTAAAAGTTCTTCAACTTATTAAACAAAATAGTTGGCAGGATATTTTCCCGAATGTATGGACTGCTCTCCGGGTCTTGCTAACTATACCTGTCACTGTGGCTAAAGGTGAACGTAGTTTCAGTAAATTGAAACTCATTAAAACTTATCTAAGCTCCACTGTGTGTCAGTAAAGGCTATCTGATTTAGCAATTTTGTCCATCGAAAATGACATTGCCCAGGTAATAAATTATTCTAATTTAATTCATAAATCGGTGTTAAGGCGAGAAAGGTGCCCACGTAATAATCGTAAATAATCTTTTTTTTTTTTAACAAAACACTTACCTACCAAAAATTTTTTTTTTCCTAAGCAAAATATTAGTCATCCTAATAGTCATTGCGGGGGCGCAATCCGGAGATCTTTCACCACCTAGAAAAATTGCTAAGGCCGCTGCTGTGCTGAGCATCCATATGTTGTGAGAGTTGGATATTTTTCATTTAAAATGTTTCACATTTTTATCATTTTGCTTTCATTGTCAGTTACAGCAGCAAAAACAGGTTTTCCAAATTTTTCTTCGCGTTCCTTAATGGCCACCTCTAATTTAGCAGCACAATATTTGGCTGTTTTCTTTTCTGATCCAGTATCATCAGCATACAGCAAAAAACTTTCTGTTCCATTATGGACCCACTAATAGCTTGGACTGGCTCATTCTTCACACTGGACCAGCCATCTATGGTGAGAGTCAAACTGCCTAATTTTATTTTTTCTGAAAGCTGAGATTCAATTTCTTCTACTGCAGTGTCTAACAGTTTTCCCCCCAATGGCTTTCGCTGAAGGCGGTTGATAATCAGGTCTCAGTGTTTCGATCATAATTTCGAACTGATCCAATTCTGCAGCATTGAATGGTATGTTAGCAGCATAAAAAAAATCAGCCACTGTTTTATCAAGATATTCCTTTTGCCCTTTTGTGGTTTTAAGGCAGAATTTATTCATTGATTGCTGCTTTTTTATTTTTGCAACAGTAACGGGTGATGCTGTTATAAGTGATGAGGAAGTGCTCACACTAGAAGTACTTGGATCAGGGATGGGGGAGCGTCTGCCTTGATCACTGGCTTAAGAAACTGTTGAAGGTAACGCAGGTTCACGGTGAACAGACTCAACTTCATCACTTAAACATTCAGATATAATCCTTCGAGCAGAACAATTCCTTAAATGGGACTTAATATGCTCTATTTTGCAACTAATTGTACAACTGCAGTGTTTGCATTTGCATTTGGACTCCCCATCAATTTTCAACACCTCATTCCATTCACTTGCTGATTTTCTGCCACTTCCCAGCACCTTCGGCATGTTTCTTGCTCATAAATGGACTAACGAAAAAAATTATGCCTTATACCTGATAAACGATTGCATGAATGATGCGCAACTTCTATTTTGCAGATGTAATTCGACCTTTGACTGTGAAAGAAATGGAAAGAGAATAACTCAGCTAGCGCTTAGGGTAAACGGGGGGGGGGGGGGGGTTGTCACTGGGATCGGGAGAGTCATAAATATGTCACACCAACAGCTGAGGTGATGCTACCACATTACCATCCAATCGGCAACGACCTTTGAGACGAACTTCGTCCATTACCTGCTGCGTCACATCTGAGAGAAATCGAGACTGTTGCTGTTCACTTGCCGCACTGGAAAGGTGGGAGGGGGAGGGCTTTTTTGTAAGCAGCAATTAGTCATTCATTCTTCCATCTGTAGGATCTAACAGCTAGCTCTCGTAAAACGTGAAAAATCTACTTTCAGAACCCTTCGGCAAATGCGTTACAGAAAGAAATTTCGTTTGATAACACCGGAGATTTTTCATTTGCAAATTTTCAGAAATTGCAACAGTTTTTTAATAGCATTAAACTAATAACTGCTAAATTTCCAGTTTTTACCATTTTCATAAATATTCTGTGTTGATGTTACCGATTCACACGAATATACAGTTTCAGAGTGGGACCAGACTTAAAAGCAACGATTGTTGTTTGTTTCGTCAGTAAGATTTAGATTTAGGTCATTCCATGTCAGATCCTATCCACCACTCCCATCTCCAATCTGTCATACCAAGGCTTCATTCAGCATGACAAATCTGAAAACAACAAAGCACAACGGAACTTTTTACCGATGTATACATACGCACATACTTGCCAGAATTTAAAAAAAAAAAAAGTGAATAAGAAATACAAGAGATTTCCAAAATTAGCCAAAAATGTTTTGCCGCATAATAGGGCAAGAGAGGTTTGTTGAAAAGACAGGAGAAATGTCTTGAAATCGTTGGTCTCAGCATTGGCAGTAGTCGACCCACCCCCACCCACCCTTAGGTTTTGCATCGATTTTAAGAATTGATCTCGAGGATGACACAGAACATGGGAAAATTTCACGCACACTGTGAAACACCTTTAGATGTTAAATTTTATGATAATCGCTAAATTCTTCGTTAGCGGAAAAAAAAAAAAAAAAAAAAAGATGCATTCAATGGAAGCTTAACTTCCTGTTGTCTGATTTGAATCAGACATGGAAGTTGATCATAGCATTGTGAGACATCAAAATATAAACATCGTTCATGAGCTAATCATGCATTCATAAAATAAAGAATCCCTTTCCTTTAAAATGTGAGTACAATAACACTGCAATGCGTCTGCGAGGCGTGATCGCTTCTTGCATGCGAGAGGGATGCCATTCTTCTTCCGGTACTACGTCTCCGCATTACCGTGGCCACGACGCAGACGCACAGAATGCTTCGCCGACTGCGCTTTCACCGTGGCCATGACATAGACGCACAGAATGCTTCGCCGACTGCGCTTTCACCGTGGCAATGCGCTGGCCATGCACCATGTTTAAAAATTCTTTTCTTGGCACTCAGGCAAAAGCCCAAGGTTTTTGCTTTTCTTCATTTGATAGATTAAACATTGTTCTGCAAAGAATAATAACTGCAGTTTTTAAGTGCTGTACTACACTGCCTTTTTAAGCAATGAAGAAAGGCTCTCTCATTGCCCATAACACAAAAACTACAGCAGATAGAAACTCGTGCATTGCACCAATAGATTCCTTGGTAAAAATTAAGAAAGAATGATGATTTATGTATTTCTTTTCATTCTAAATAACGGAGATATTTCTATTTTTACTCGGAACCTGTCCTGCGATGCACCAAAATTTAAAAAATAATATCTTCTAATCTATTGGAAATAAAAAATTGAAATTCTCAGGGATTTTATAATTTGGGAGTAGCTACCTGTTAAAAAAAACAACATCAGAATCGGCGATGTATTGGCAGAAATTTATTTCAAAATCTGCTGATTTTACGTGGAATGACCCATTTTCCTTTTCTGTGCACCATTTTATTCTTTATTGTCAACATGGCACTGATTTTTAAAATTTCCTCACTTCTGCTAAATATTTTGTCATTTTTTTTTTCAGTTTTTAATGGTACCTTTTTTTGGAACCCTCCTCCTACACTTTTGCAGTGGATTTGTGATTTTATGAATCTATGGCAAATAAAAAATGCTGAAAAAACACTAAAGTGAATTTGCTGAAGCAAAAAGAGAAGTGAACAAGTGATACATTTAACACAGTAAAAAAATAAAATAAAAAACTAGTGGACTTCCTCATGATTCAACAGACTTTTGGGGAATGTTGAAAAAATTTTAGCCGCCTCGTAGCACAGTGGTGGCTTCTGATCATTTGTCCAAGGTGGGTCCGGGTTCGAATCCCGGTGAAGCAAGCATGTTGTGTTTGCCTTACGGCACTGGTTGTCTCCATTCCCTTGAACCACTGGCCCTAAATTAGGGAGAGGCAACTGCTTATAGCCCACTGGATTTGTTGTGATTTTATGCTCACGGTGGTCATTAAACCTCCAATAATAAAAAAATAAAAATTCAAATCCTTTTTTTATAACAAACAAGACACAAATAGCGGACTATCCATGTCTTTTTGTTGAGCACAAACCTGTTGGGTGCAGACTATATGAGGGTGTGGACAAATTGTTTCTTTTTTAACTATTGCATGCAAATATGTACATAAAATAATTTTGATACACACTCACCACACTTCTATATTTGTGCATATCACTTACTTTAAAGAAATATGAACTAATAAAATATGGTAACCTGGAATTTCCAATACTGTTCCAAATAAATTTCAGCAATGCAAATTAAAAACAAAAAAAAAAACAAAAAAAAAAAAAACAATAAAATCCGAAAAACCCCAATAAAACCAGAAAAAACCCCAATAAAACCAGAAAAAAAAACCAATAAAACCAGAAAAAAAAACCCAAAAAAACTCAAGTGGGCTGGGTTTTTTCATAAAAGCCTGGGTTTTTTCAAACCCTGTTGTAAAGTGATGAACTCAAGGAAGATTGCATTCAAAGAGGTTTCAGCACATTACAGCTTTCAAAATTCGTTTGAACTGATGGAACAGGAAGAATATTCAAAATGTACCTATTTTCTGAATCAGTTGTTTCGCTTTGCTACAATGCTTACACCAAATACTGATTTGAAGAAATCTTTCACTTGTTGCTTGTGAATATCATATATTTTTTTTGGTTGACTGTCTGGATACAAATTTTTTTATGCAGCTTGCTTGCTAAATGCTTTTCACTAGTGTACTTTTTTGAAAAATACACTGGTATGTTGCAACACAAACAGAACAATAGATTTTGTTCACATGAAATGTTATCTTGCTGTAGTGCTTGCATCTTTCAGATGCACACATTTTACTCATGTGGCTCATTCTCAAAATTAACAAACAATATCTAGAAACTTTATAAACTAAATACTCACACACCAGCACAAAATTTTCTAAGCTTAAGCATCTGCAAAACTCAAACATCTTTTTTGTGAGCTGCTTTTCCCAGCTAAAACTACTAAAACAATTGATGACGTCCAGTTTACTAGTACAGCAAGTCGCCAACACCATTCAACAGTAGGGGTGGGGGAGGGAATTACGAAAGACGACATGAGCATTCTTCAGCAGAATGCATGTGACCTGTAATTACATGTCAAGCTTGTTTGATAATTTTTTCTTTGCAACAAACAATTTTGGGGGGTAATTCAAGGTTTCAAGTTCTGGTTTGGACTTTGAAGCAATATTACTTTGCAGTATATTTTTTTCATAAATTCTAATGAACACAATTATAAAATTATTTTAATATGAAAAATAATCTAAAAATTATAATAGAAATTAGGCAAAAATACGAAAAAAATCTGAAATTCATGGATATATTTGATGTTTACAAAATTACAGAAAAAACCCTAAAATTTGCGAAAAAAAAAAAACCAATCATGGAAATTCGCACTGTGAAAATATTAGTAGCCTAATCATAACTGCTGAGCAGTACAAATATTCACACTCAATGAAAAAATTGCTGTGGCACCAGAACTTAAGCTGACTACTAATTTAGCTACAGCATGTTTGGCCTAAAATAACCACACCAGGGCCTTATGACACCAACTACATAATTCATTCAATTTAAATGCTTACACATTGATAACTGAAACTCAGTTCAATAAAAATAAATACAAGTAAAATAGAGTAAGTAAACATGCACGTTGATTCTACACACAAAATGTACCTCCACTTTTTTGCTCAGCTCTTTTTTCTTTGACTGATAAAAAAAAAGAACAGCATGGGAGATTTTAATTTATCTCTTCACCCAAACAAAGCAAAATTATCTCTTTTACGCTTTGTCCCCAGTGAAAAGATTGAATACCATACAAAATTTACCTAAACATCAAATCTCCAATCATATAGAACTGCATAAGCACTTGAGGAGCTAATGAGCTATTTTCAAACACTATAAGCACAGTTATGAGAAAAATGAAAAAAAGAAATTAAAAAAAAAAAATCAAATTTTACAGGAAATCCATTTTTTAGTGCAAGGGGAAAATATTAACTTTAAAAAGCTGTTCACTTGTGTTTGTTTTTTTTTTCATTTTTTTTATTATAATTCTCAGAAAATTGGGGTTATGGTTAAAAAGCATGGTAAACATACATGAGTAACTACAGAAATATGAACTATTATTACAAGATGAGCTAGCAAAAGCTTGAGATTAAAACTTACATAAAGTACTACAAATTTATTCCTAGAAATAAAAAAAATAACTGAAAGAATGCTTAAAGTTAGAATGACACTTTTCACCACAAAACACACAACTGTTCAATGGCTTGTGGTTGTTCGGTTGGTGTTTTTTTTTTTTTCTGGAGCAAAGAACCTCAATGGGCTAGAAACTGCCAAGCACTCATGAAAAATAGAAATAAAAATGTAACATCAAACATACACATCTATATAGATGTTTATTTTTGATGTTACCTTTTTGTTAATATATATTAATAAAATTGCCATGTCTGTCAGTTTATTGCTTGGTTACCTACAGAGGAAACTACTGAATGTACAGACTTGAAATTTGGCAAACACATTACGGTTAAGGGGACATGATGCACCTTTGAACTTTTTTTTTTGGGACATGATGCACCTTTGAACTTTTTTTTTTTTTAAGTTTAAATTTGCTGATTTTTGACATTTGATTAATTTAATAACAAGGAACTTGTATATCAATTACACTTAAAATAGTATATAATTATACTAGTAATCCGAATTTCTTGGCGTAGAATATAAATGAAAGTTTCCAAGCTTTCACACATCAATTAGGTGGCTTTTTCAAGGAAGGTAGACAGCTAACTACAAACCGGATAATAGAACACTTCAACAATTTGAATGCATTCAAATAATAATTTGATAATAGAACACTTCAATTTGAATGCATTCAAATAATAATTTGATAATAGAAAACTTCAATTTGAATGCATTCAAATAATTAACAATGATAATAGAACACTTCAACAATTTGAACGCATTCAAATTGTTGAAGTGTTCTATTATCCAGTTTGCGGTTAGCTGTCTACCTTCCTTGAAAAAGCCATCTGGTTGATGTGTGAAAGCTTGGAAACTTTGATTTATATTCTATGCCAAGAAATTTGGATTAATAATATAATTATAAACTATTTTGAGTTTAATTAATTTATTAGTTTTTAAAGCATTTAACAATTGATGAAGAAACAACTAACTGCTGAAATCTGATCATGCGGCGTGCTGTCCCATGAAGTGACGCAACGATAGTTCACTTCATTGTCACGCAACAATATATTTTACTACCCTATTTCCAAACATTATTTCACTGTGCTTGACATAAATGTAAAAATATCTCATTGCAATCTGCATAAATTATGAGAACCTGGTGCTAAATGGGATAAAAAAAAGCATTACAAAAAATGTGTTTTTTGATTGGTGTGGCAATTCATATGTGCCAAACTTTTACACATTTACGGGTGGCTTTATTGAGGTAGACTAATAATACAACCCTATGCAGGAGAGCACCTGCGGCACAGCTGAAGCGACGATATTAATAAGTGGCACCAAAATGTTTTGGGATGCACTTCTGAAGTCTGATACGTATGATTTCTGTGCAGTTGCAGGCGGGTTTGTTTATGTTTTAGACCGTGACTCTCCGAATGTTACCCAGGGCTTGAGAAAAGGGCTAGTCCTTAGCGCTTCACCCCCTGAGACACACCACCGAGCTTGATGACGTAGCTGCACTGGCCCTTCGGAAGCCAAGAGCCACGGGGAGCTGTGCTCTGAAGGAGCACCATTGGAAAGGCACTTTCAGTCAAAGTTTTTATCATACTTAACATATTACAGTGTGTCATCTATTGCAATGCGCACTCAGATATTAGAAATTGTCTTTTTCAAAAACAAAAGTTAAGGATTTAGGGTCCTGAAATCAGAAAACATTGATGTAATTATTATATTTGCACTTTTAAGGTATTAAACTCTTGCAAAGTGCGCATAGTTTACGTGCAATTCATAAATTTAAAACTATTAGAAAGTACCAATCACTCACCCTAAAGATCATGGTAATCTCCATCGACAACACACTTCCAACACGTCAATCATCGTAATGTTTCTGGCCTTCCAAGGTTTACAGACATCTTGCTTACGATTCTTACTTCCGGGTGTGAAACATCGTTTTTTTTTTTTTTTTTTGTTTTTTTGTTTTTTTTTAGCCTTATGAGATGTAACTATAAAGCTTGTCAATTCCATAAAAAACCACACATACTACTCATTCATACAATTCAATTAAAAACTATGTACATAACCTTACATTCCTAGGTGGTTAAACCTTTGTCAACTGCAAGTACCAAACTGCTCCTTCTGTTTCAAAACCCCTGCCACTCCCACTGCAAGTGTCACACTCATTCAGCCCTTCACATACAATCCTCTAGTACTTTCAACAGACCACTGTCGTCATCAGGAGGCAGGTGCGTCTCACCCGCCCACCACAGCTCAAGTGAGCAGAGCCATCGAGGCACGGGCCCCAGTCGCTATCTCTGAATCATTGTGTCTCTGGCGCCATCTATTGTCCTTGCTGCTCTTTTTTTCCTTTTTCTTTCTAAGCTGCTGTTCTATTTTTATTAGGGCTTTCCATTGTTCGTTTAAGTTACTAGGCTCATTAATGTTGCATAATCTTGATCTGTTTTTTTCAATTAACACTGATTCTCGTAAGAAAGATGTCTGTAAACCTTGGAAGGCCAGAAACATTACGATGATTGACGTGTTGGAAGCGTGTTGTGGATGGAGATTACCATGATCTTTAGGGTGAGTGATTGGTACTTTCTAATAGTTTTTCATTGATGTAATTGTTCTAAATGCCATAATTTTAAATGAACTATTTCTGTCATGAATGCTTTTTCTTTAAAAAGTATTTTGCATACTGTACGAACTATATTTTTTTTATGTCAAAAACTCAGTGTATCGTTTTTTGTTACTAATTTCTTAGAAAAGTTTAGTGGTTTACAACCTTTTTCTTTCTGTCACAAACATTAGTTGTTTAAAACTTTTAAGACACCAGGGATGGAAAGTTGCAAAACCATTTTTGGAGCAGCAAAATGCATTTTTGGAGCAGGTAAAATACGTTTTTGGAGCAGGTAAAATACATTTTTGGAGCAGCAAAATGCGTTTTTGGAGCAGGTGAAACACATTTTTGGAGCAACAAAATGCATTTTTCGAGCAGGTAAAATATATTTTTAAAGCAGGTAAAATACATTTTTGGAGCAGGTAAAATACATTTTTGGAGCAGGTAAAATACATTTTTGGAGCAGCAAAATGCGTTTTTGGAGCAGGTAAAATACATTTTTGGAGCAGGTGAAATACATTTTTGGAGCAACAAAATGCATTTTTCGAGCAGGTAAAATATATTTTTAAAGCAGGTAAAATACATTTTTGGAGCAGGTAAAATACATTTTTGGAGCAGGTAAAATACGTTTTTGGAGCAGCAAAATGTGTTTTAGGAGCAACAAAATGCATTTTTGGAGCAGATAAAATACATTTTTGGTGTAAGAAAACATTTTATAGAGCAGGTAAAATATTAGTAGATAGAACAAGCTCTTAAGCAAAAAATGTTTTGGAAATAGATGCACCCTACTCAAATTTAAAACATCTTGCATTGAAATACACACACACATATATGCAAACATTTTAGTTTTCAAATAGATCAAAAAATTTGTAACCATAGCAGGATTCTATTATTAATCATTTATTTTACAATTTATTTTTATTTTTTGCTTCTTTTCTCAATATTTAATTGCTCACTTCTATTCTTTTCTCATTTTTTAAAGATAGTTAGCAATGTTTTGTTTTGCTTCTTTTAATAGTATCTGTCCACTTTCTATTGCACTCATGTGTGTTTTTTTTTTATGCCACATTCAATGTTCATCTCATCATTGTTTAACATTTTATGAGGGAATCTAACTGCTGCAAATGTTCAGCTTCTTCCCATTTCAAATCACCTTGCAAACATTCAATTTCTTCTCTTTTTTTGCTTGTTTTGATGCATTTTTCCAGCACTAATTAATCTGCTCTTGATATTTTTTTCAGGATTCTTTATAAGCTATCAGAAGTTTTTGGTTACATTCATTTTACTCACATCTCCACTTAATCTTTTGACATGATCTCTGTGCTTCTTGCTCTCCGCATTACGCCTACAATCATCGTGGCCACCTTGTGACATGCTAAAATCGCAGCCACATGGCTTATAAAATGTGATTCAGCAAAACTTTAGATGCTTCATAAATAGGCCATTCTTTACTATACATACCGTGATACACTTGATGATAAGTTTTATCTGACTTCGTTCTTTTTGTTGCCATAGCTGTTTCACTGCTACGTTTCATTTCGTTTTAATCTAAATTAACCCTTTCCACTCAAACAACTTTTCACCCATACTCACACAGAACTCGCATTTTTTTTTCTTTTCTGCAGTAGAATCCACAGCTTAGCAGTGAAAGCTCAGCTTCAGCTCGCCAGCCCCGACCTATTCGAGCTATAGAGGCATCATCAACGTGGCGAATGACACCCGACCTATTCGGCAAAAAAAAAAAAAAAAAGTCTCGCGAGCGTCGACATGCGAGCTATAAAGGTGTCATCAGCATGAAGAGTGCCACCCGACATGGGCGATATTCGGCGAAAAGAAATTCCTCGCGAACGTCGACATCCGAGGTACAGAGGCGTCGTAGGCATGGCAGATAACACCAGACACACGAGCTATTCGGTGAAAACGAAATTCCTCGCGAGCGCCAACATGCGAGCCATAGGGGCGTCATCGGCATGGCGGGTGACACCGGAGTTATTCGGTGAAAACGAAATTCCTCGCGAGCGCCGACATGCGAGCCATAGAGGCGTCATCGGCATGGCGGGTGACACCCGACATGCAGACGACGTTTCTTTTTCTTTATCCGGTGAAAAAGAAACGTCTCGTGAGCCCCGAGATGCGAGCTATAGGGGCGTCATCGGCGTGGCGAGTGACACCCGACAAGCTATTCGACGAAAAAGAAATGTCTCGCGACCACCAACATGCGAGCTATAGAGGCGTCATCAGCATGGCGGATGCCACCCGACACGTGCGATATTCGGCGAAAAAGAAATGTCTCGCGAGCACCAACATGCGAGATATAGAGGCATCATTGGCATGGAGGGTGACACCCGACACGCGAGATATTCAGCGAAAAAGAAATGTCCCGCAAGTCTCGACATACGAGCTACAGAGGCGCCATAGACGTGGTGGATGGCACCCGGCCTATTCGGTGAAAACGAAATTCCTCGTAAGCGCCGACATGCGAGCCATAGAGGCGCCATCGGCATGGTGGGTGACACCCAACACGCAGGTGACGTTTCTTTTTCTTTATCCGGGGGAAAAAGAAACGTTTCGTGACCCTGACATGCAAGCTATAGGGGCGTCATCGGCGTGGCAAGTGACACCCGACCTATTGGAGGAAAAAGAAATGTCTCGCGACCACCGACTTGCGAGCTATAGGGGCGTCATCGGAGTGGCGGGTGAGCTATTTGGCGATTTCATAATGTTGGGTGTCACCCCACAATCGAGTGGAATGGGTTAAAATGTTTGCACCGAAATTTTCACAAGCACAAAGCCACATGCAACCAATGTAAAGATTTAGTTGGCAAAAGACGTTGAGCTGAGGTTCCCTCTCGACTTTTGAGCACGGTACTCTCAAATGGCTGTATGGGGAATCACGTGACAAGCTCCGCCTCCGTTGGCGGGGAAGTCAGAACATCGAAGGCGCATAAGGGACTACCTGTAAAGTGCGTTTTTCGACCAAAAGACGGTGAAAGAATAGAAATTGCGTGCAGGGATCTTGTGAGGGCTTTTCTGTAGTTTTTTCATGTGACTTCCCTAAAACTGGAAGATGGAGTGAAAATCCATAAAAGTTTTCATCTCTGAATACCTATGAATCCTTTAGAAACAGAACCATCGTATCCTACCACGAAAGGGCCATTTTCAGTCGTCCTCCGCATCAACGAAATAGCTAATGACTGACCTTACACTGTATTTATGTAATCGCGCACCTCGCCCGGAACGAAATAACTGCGCCATCTCAAAGAGCAGGGAACGACATATAAACAATTTCAATTGCACAGCACTCCGAAAGACCGCCAAACCATCTATCTGTTAACAATCTTCATCAGGATTTCATAATGCACAGCATCGTTTCTCCTACATACCACTTGATTACAACAAAACTCCTTCTCCATTAGCTCCACTTACATCGCAAAACCTATTCATCGCTTATGCCGAAAAAACAACAAATTATTAGGAGGTAGGTGAGAAACATTCCAAAATGTTGGGATTGGCGGTACGTGTTCATTAAGTGTCGTTCTACGTTTAACCAAATTATGCATAGACCTTTAAAAAACGTCATTCGATTTGCCGCGATTTTTTTTTTCGCTTGCCAGTTTTTGCTGTGGATTGCCGTTTTGGTGCAGTTTGGCACAAGATAATGAAATTGGCGCAAACTTTCCATCACTGTCTATGCCAACAGGACTGTGCCACCAGCATACAGTAGTCTGCCCACACAGATATTACCAATACATAAACCAGTATATTGTTTATTTTGGCATCATGCATGCATGTATCCATATTGTGTTAAACAGCCATGGTGATATCACACAACCTTGTCTGACTCCTACTCCAAGAGAAAACCATTTTGATACAATACCATTCACTCGTATACATGGCTTTCACACTATTAAGTAGATTCCCAGTAATATATTTATTCAGTACCTTCTACAGAAGTATCCTATTTACTCTTTCATCTATGAAGACAGCAAAAACCTTCTTACCAACAGACAGATACTTTTCAATTATCATGCGTAATGCAAAAATTTGGTTAGTGCAGCTCTTACCAGCCTCACTCTGTTTATCCCACACTTTCTCTGATGCAAGACCTTGTACCTTATCAAAAGTGACCTTTCCAATCACTTTCCCTGGCACACTAAGCGATCTGATACCATGATAGTTCTTGCATTCAGTCTGATCACCTTTTCTCTTACAGTATAAGGGAACAATGATATAGCACCCCTTCAATCCTGAGGGAATATTCCTAACTCCCAGCACAACTGGCAAATTACAGATGAGTTCTCTTTTCTTATAAACAATATACAGTTTGCAAACATGCAAAGTCCAGGTTTTAAGGAGAAAAGTTACAGAATGTTTAGGCATTCAAAACTATAAACAGCCAGAGTTCCATTTCTTGATTGGAGGAAGTCCATATTGGCTTTTGGCCAATCTGATTTTTTTCTTCTATTTCTCACATCAGTGATAAAAGGACACTTGCATATTAATATATAAACGGTATATATATGTGCACATATCATATATGATATGGAACAATGTAAAGATACCAATAAATTGCACGTTAGTAAACAATAACTGACATACATATTTTAGTTATTTACAGCTTAAGTATTGTTATTCTACTAATATTCTAACAAGCATGGTAAAAAATGCAATAGCGACATCCTAAGCAAAATTTACTTTGTATGAGAGATTTTTGAAAGCAGAATATTTAGAGCAACAATAACTTTATTAAGCAAGAAAAATTAGATACAGAAACAGGGGTCATGCAGCAGATCGCATTCTTCGCAATTTGCGGGGAAAAAAACCAAATCGTTTTGGCGATTGCTAAAAAGTTTTGGCGAAAATATTGGGGATTACTTTTTTAATGAGGTTTGAACAAAAACGATCTTTAATTTTTATTCGATTTGGTATTTGAAAAATGGAATTTGAATAACAAATAAAGGTAACTTGATCACGCTAGTTACGTTAAATGAAAACTTTTACAAAAAGTTCGTAAGTTGGAAGCTTTCGACCTTATCTTAGGTCTTCATCACGCCAATGGAGGACTAAGATTGTTGCCAGATTCTACATTTGAATTTTCCCTATTTTTGTTGCCAAAACTTAGAATTGACCTCCAGATCATCGGAATGTAGAGAAGAGATTCGGAATTGCAAGTCACTGAGTTGAAAAAAATTTCCAGGCTTTCACGGTAACGGAGGGCAAAACGATTGTCAAAAGAAGCAATTCGTTTTGCTTCGTTCCAGTGGGGAACTGCAGAAATGACTTGCAATTCCGAATCTCTCTCTACATTCCGATGATCTGGAGATCAATTCTAAGTTTTGGCAACAAAAATAGGAAAAATTCAAATGTAGAATCTGGCAACAATCTTAGTCCTCCATTGGCGTGATGAAGACCTAAGATAAGGTCGAAAGCTTCCAACTTACAAACTTTTTGTAAAAGTTTTCATTTAACGTAACTAGCGTGATAAAGTTACCTTTATTTGTTAATATTGTTACGTGTTTTGCCCATCATCGTCATGGAATTTGAATGTTAGTTACTTCTTTCATTGTTCACATGGTGCAAGACAGAAAGCAATTATGTGAAAAGAGTGATGCAATCACTGATGTAAGACCCTTAAGACCTGTTATAACACTTTATGTTTTTATGGTTTTTATCCAGTGGTGGGTGAAAAAAACCAACTTCAGATTACATTTGGTGAAAAAAATTTAATTTGGCAAATGGGTTGGTGAAAACTTTAAAAAACCCAGAGCAACAACCACTGCAGAAATATTTATAAAATGATAAAAGTAAATAAAATTACTCACACGTGCATCAGAGACATGATTATCTAGAGGCAAAGTGGCTCTGAAAATAGAGAAAAAACAAACAGGCCTGCTATTTATACTGCTGCTAAAATTTCAGGAAACACTACAAAAATGGCACATAAGAAAGAGTATACAATGCATAAATACTATCTTTACATTATTCAATTAAAAAACAAATGTTTTAAGCCCATATAAGCTAAATGCTGCATTGCAGAGCAGTTCAGTTTTTACAACACAGAAAGAAAAAAGTTTTATGCTGGTGACAAACCACTCTGTCCGTATTCACTTTGTCCATCGTTCACTTTGATCACTGTTCATTTAGTCCACTGTTCCTTTTGTCCACCAATCACTTTGTCCACATTCATTTCGTCCTCAGAATGAATGGAATACCATAGAATTTTTTGTTTTGATGGAATTTTTGTTACTAGGCAGCAAACAAGAAGTCAGCAGACGCTGCTTACATGCAATGCTTTTTTTCTTTTTCTTGTTTAAGTCTTTCAATTAAAATATAGCGATTTAAAATGTTATTTAAAGTAAAACAAGGTACTGAACTTCGAAGAACTTTTTAACTCTTGTGTGACATGTGTCAATCCCTAAATCAGTTTTAAAAAATCTTTTAATATTTTAAAATACGTCTTCTATATTGTTTTCATATACAGTAGCACTTAGCTTTTCAGTATACTTATTTTTATTATTAATTGTTTATAATTTTTGTATTACTAATTACTAATTTTCATACGAATGAACTATAATGCTCTCCTATATGTGTCATAGCTATTTAACGTGAGAAAAAATCCAAAAAGTATAATGGTGAAAATAAAACAAAAATTATAAATAATTAATAATCAAAATAAAAAATAAATATACTGAAGAGCTCAGAACTATATGAAAACAATATATGTACAATACGAACTTCAAAACATTAAAAGATTCTTTGCAAAACTTTGATTTATATCAGTGATTGACATCATACCACACAAGAGTTAAAAAGCTCTTCAAAGTTTAGTTCCTAATTTTACTTTAAATAACATTTAAAATCTTTATATTTTATTCGAAAGACTTAAATAGGGAAAAAAATCACATGGAAGCAATGTCTGCTGACATTTTTTTATGCCTAGTAACAAAAATTCTATCAAAACAGAAAATTTCTCTGGTTTTCCATACATTCTGAGGACGAAATGAATGTGGGCAAAGTGAACGGAGGACAAAAGGAACAGTGGACAAACTGAAACATGCACGAAATGAACTGGGCCAAGAGAACGTGAATGAAATGAACACGGACAACGTGATAGGGAACCTTTTAAACTGTAAAAAAAAAAAAAAAAACAGTGTTGATCAGATAAATAAAAACAATAGCTCCTTCCCCACAAACTTATGTACGAGGCATATTCGGAAAGTAAATAGCATTTGCGTATATTTTTTCTGCAGCACTGCAGCTGTGCCGACTTCCTTCATTTGTGGGCAAGCCACAGACAGGCATGTGATTGTCTAAGCATCCAATTAGCTGTAAACACCAAAAGCTGTTCCGAGATAAACATAAAAAAAAAAAACCCGACCAAACAAATCAAACCAACTGTGACAAACACAAAAAACAAAAATTATTGCTAATTTTATTAGCGATAATTTTTTATTTATGCGTTACACACACACACACACACACATGCGCTAAGAATCCCCAGAGGACCGGACTAGGCTGCCATCTGATGCTGACCTTGGCTACGTATAATGGATGCTCCCTACCTTCTGATTCAAAGCTTCTTGAATTGGAAGAGGAACTACAAAGGATCAAGTGGGACATCATTGGGCTAAGTGAGGTAAGGAGAAAAGGAGAAGATCTCATTGAACTGAAAAGTGGACATCTCTTCTACTATCATGGGGCAGATACTGGCAGAACTAGTGGTGTTGGATTTATAATAAACAAGAAACTGAAGGATAAAGTTGTAGAAGTTGAAAGTTCCTCTGACAGAGCTGCACGACTCATTATCCAACTCACAAAACTTATGCACCCACCACAAGTCATCCTGAAGAAGAAATTGAAGAATTTTATAAGGAAATTCGTGATCTAAATAATAAATGGTAAGCAGCACTTGAAGATAATTATGGGAAATTTCAATGCAAAAATAGGGCAACGGCAACAGAATGGAACTTCAGTAGGTAAATTCGGACACAGCAACAGAAACCAGCGTGGGAAATATTCTCGCTGAGTTTGCAGAGGCAGAAGGGTTTTTCATCTTGAACTCCTTTTTCAAGAAAAAAGCCACACAGGAAATGGACATGGAGACATCCAAATGGGACGACAAGTGAAATTGATTTTATTATGTGTAACAAAAAATTCGTCATAGAAGACTGCAGTGTGCTAAACAAGTTCAACACAGGTAGTGACCATAGATTGGTGAGATGTAAGATGCACCTCAACACTAAACTCTAACGTGGCAAGCTCATAAGACAAACAAAATGTATTGACATAACCAACCTTAAAAAACACCATACCTTCAAGTTGGAACTGAAGAACAGATTCTTTGCTTTAGAAGGCCTAACATCGGAATAAGTGGATATTTCTGAAGTTAACAGAAAAGTAACCAAAGCTCTTATGGAAACAGCAACAAAATTAACTGGGTATAAGAACAAGTTGCATGTGAACAAATTATCAGGAAAAATCAAAATGTTGATGCAAAAAGAAGAGAGATGAGGACAACTAAAGAAGATGTGACTTCCAAAGTGGAATATATAGAGCTATGCAAGACAGTACAAAAAAGTATCACTGAAGACGTAAGGAAATTCAACTGTGAACTAGTGAGGAAAGCAATTGAAAACAACCAAACCCTAAAGATAGCAAGGGGACATCTCAGTAAGGGAAGAAAACAGATTATGGCACTGAAAACAGAAGATGGTTCTGTAACAAGAAATAGAGGCAGAAATTTTGACAAGAGTGAAAGATTTCTACCCCAAATTATATGAAAGGGATGATACATGTACTCCAGAAATAATGAAAGGTACCAGTACCAGAGTACTTCCAGTCCTTCCCAGCAGAAGTTGCACATGCAATCAAGAACATGAAGCGGGGAAAAGCTCCAGGAGAAGATGGAATTACTGTAGACATCATACAAGAAGCAAGTGGAGAAATCGAAGCAGTACTTGCCCAAATTTTCACTCGATGCCTTAATGAAGGGAAGATTCCTGAGGATTGGAACAATGCTACAATGATCCTGCTACATAAAAAAGGTGACATTGAGGATCTCAGGAACTACAGACCTATCAGCCTCCTATCAGTGGTTTATAAAATCTTCACTAAAGTTCTTTCACACCGCTTGAAGGTAACACTGGACATGGCTCAACCAAGAAAACAAGCTGAATTCAGGAGTGGCTACAGCACAATAGATCATATCCAGGTACTGAGAGAACTAATTGAAAGAGCAAGGGAATATGAACTTCCATTGTGCATGGCTTTTATCGATTATGAAAAAGCCTTTGATTCGGTGAAACCATCAGCAGTTACAATGGCTCTGAAATCCTGCGGTATTGAAGATGCATACATTAATATTATTAATAACATCTATGAAAATGCAAGTGCAAAGATTCAGCTGTTAGAAAATACAACACACATAAAAATTGGAAAGGGAGTGAGACAAGGTGACACAATATCTCCGAAGCTCTTTAATGCCACATTGGAAAATGTCTTTCAATCCATGAACTGGGAAAACAAAGGGATAAAGATTAATGGATATTATCTAACTCACCTTTTGTTTTGCTGATGACGTAGTCATTTTTGCAACTACCCCATCAGAGCTGCAGAGTATGATCCAGGAACTTGCTGACAAGAGTAAAGAAGTGGGATTAAAAATGAACTTTCAGAAGACAAAAGTGATGTTCAATGCTTTTACAAGAAATTAAGATTTATTGATTGATGGAGAAAAGCTGGAGATAACAGACACGTACGTTTATCTTGGACAGCAGATATCAAGTGAGGGTCACATTGATGAAGAAATTAATCGGCGTACAAAACTTGCCTGGAGAGCTTTTGGAAGAAACAGCATAATTTTCAAGAGCAATATGCCATTATGTCTTAAAAGAAAAGTGTTTGATCAATGCATCCTTCCAGTGCTTACGTATGGTGCAGATGTGGACCTTAACTAAAAGAGACATACAAAGGCTGCAGACAACTCAAAGCAGCATGGAGAGGTGCATGCTTGGTGTAACCAGGAGAGATAAGAAGAGGAACTCGTGGATCCGAAAAATGACATGAGTGGAAGACATCATGATCAGAGTTAAATCCCTGAAATGGCAATGGGCTTTGGCATTGGACATACTGCCAGAAGGACAGACCATTGATGGATAGCCGAAATTTTAGATTGGATTCCAAGGGACAGGAAAAGACCCAGAAGAAGAAGACCACATGGGAGATGGGTGGATGAAATTCGTAAGTATGTGGGAGTGACATGGAGGAGACTGGCACAAGACAGACCGTTGTGGAGGAAACTTGGGGAGACCTTCGTCCAGCAGTGGATTGATAATGGTTGATGATGATGATGATGATGATATATATAAACATTTGACAGACCCAAAAAGTGATGCAATGCAAATATTCATACACATTAAATAATACAGTGAAAGTTGTCTATGATTTCACAAAACTCGTCTTCCTACGCCAGAGCGGATGTTCTCCCAACTGAACTACACCGGCAGGCTTATCGCTGCTACATTATCAATTTGATACATGTGTCACTTCATTAGTGAGTCATTTACATCATATTACTGTTGTTTGTTTGTCTTGTGGGTTTAGGAATCACTGCAAGTAACTCAATGCGTTTTTTTTTTTTCAACTTCTTTCAATAATCCAGCATTACAGCTATTAATTACATAGTTAAAAAAAGTCAAAGTTTGGCATTTACTATAAAATGGTAAATTTTAGAGAAAGTTAACTAAAAGAAACTAGCATGGAGTGCCATCACATAAAAATATATTCATTTTGAAGTAAACTTTTAAATGAATAAGAAATTTCGTTTTTATAAATACTGCAGAATCACGGTAGTTTTCAAAACTACAAAGCACAAAGAAGGCTGAAGCATGGGCATCGACGCACAGTGTTACAGATGACACATTGATACTTTGTCCATTTTAAACAAAGTATAAGAAATTTCATTGTTATAAATACTGCAGAATCACAGGAATTTCCAAAACTTCAAAGCACTTGCATCGACGTGTATAACACTTTCGCCTGCCAGTAAGAGAAAAGGTTTGTAACGTGAATGTCCAATCACATGTGAACAGAACTTTTCTTTCTCGCTGATCTCTTGGCAGCTGCGTATGATGGCTCTGGGCTCCGCCCAGTCTCTCAACTGATCTTTGCCTCCCAGCAAATAAATAAAACAAATAGCAGCAGAAAAGATAAAAATGAACTGAAACAGTGGAGTGTTCCCCTAAGAAAACCGGTTTTGAGCATGCCGAGATGGTGACATACCGTCACTTACAGCAGCAACAATGTCAGCCACGCATTAGCAGAAAGAGTATGCCTTACAACTGAAATATTGCCACCTATGCGATGAATATTTCTTGGTCTACTGTTTTTTTCCCAACATATCAACAATCACAAACTTTCGTCAAAAGCCCGAGATCACAAATAAATGACAGGTTTGGCAGATTTCCATTTTTTCTAAAAAGTGAATTCATGGAATTTTGCTAATTAGCGGAAGAATCACATGCCTGCACAGATGCTGTTACGAGAACATCAGATCATGTTAGCATGTTGTTCTGCATGTTTAACATGTTTAAGAAGATCGAGCAGCCTGCCAACTGTGAAATAAGGTCCATATTTTGCATGCAAGAAATGTAAAACACCAGTTGACAGTCATTGTCAGATTTGTGATATCTATGGTCAAACTGCCATGAGTGATGGAATGGTGAGGAAGTGGGTTAGACAGTTCAACGAAGGTTGTGAGAATGTGCATGATGAGGAGCTGAGTGGCCGGCCATTTGTGGGCAATGATGATTTGCTGCATGCAGTCAACACACAAGTTGGTAAGGACAGATGTTTCACAATTTCATTGCTGTCTTTGCATTTTCTTCAAATTTCAAGGACTGTTCTCTATGAAATTGTGATAGATCGTTAGAGGTTTCAGAAAATGTGCTCAATTTGGGTGGCGAAGATGCTCTCCATGGAGCACAAAAGAAAGCAGGCCGGCAGTGCATTGACCTTTCTCACACAGTACAGTGAACAAGGTGAGCCATATTGTCAGAGGTGACAAGACATACATGTCCCACGTGACTCCAGAATCGAATAAGCAGTCCATGGAGTGGTGGCACACCTCATCAATGTAAAGGAAGAAATTTCAGCAGACAATTTCAAGCCACAAGATCACATGCACAGTTTTTCGAGGCAGGTAAGCAGGTCTGGGTTTGGCCCCCTCCCTTCCCATGCCCAGACTTAGTGCCAACGGACTATCACCTAATCTTGAATCTGAAGATTCCCTTGCTGGTCAGCATTTCTTCAACAATGATGAAATCAGCAGTGCAGAAGTGACTGTCTTCCTAGCTGGCCTTGTTCCACAACAAGGGGGATACAAAAACTGGTGCCTCATTACAATAAATGCCTTAAAAATGGCAGAAACTACATAGAAAAGTAGTTTAAGGTACAATGAATCTGATAAAAATAACATTTTTTGCAAATACATTCTCATTTAATTTTAATAGCCTAATGGTACTTATTTTCCAAATATGCCTCCTTATGTGTGTACGCAAGTGATTAGTGTATACTGAATTTTTGCAAACTGATCCTACTTTTTGACCTCTAAAAGGCCTTTCTCCCCTGTTTTAAATTGCACCATATTTTTTTGACCACATACTAATGACAAAAATGACAGCAGAACAAATTTAATTTTCCCAACTTTGAATATACTTTACAGTGTTTGAATTACCTGGTGGTCTACTGGTCATTGGCTAGTAAAAATTCCATTGGACCACTGAAAAATTTGTTACTGACCAAGGTAGCCAGTAAGTTTTTTTTCTCAGTTTATTTTGGAATTTGTAAGTTTATAAAAAAAATTTAACCATATTTTAAAGCATCTAGGTTTCACTATTGCCAGTTTTTATATTTTTTGAAATTCAGATATTTACTACTCAAAAACTGAATATTGGAATTGCAAACCATATTTAAGTTTTATGAAATTTTGGTCTGTAGGAAAGTGAGGTCTGGATCAAAATATTTAGAATAAGACAGCACCACTTTTTTGTCCACGTAGTGACCCCAGAGTATGTGTCTTTTACATTGTTTTCCAACTGGAAGTTGAAGAACCCTTTACGCTCTGGCTTTGCCCATCTGTCTGTCCACATGGGAAAACCTCCTGCCTTCCACACTGAAGCAAGGCATTCCATGAAAGTGGCTTTTAGTATGTTGCAAAGTGCTTCACAATCAGTGAACTGATAGTGCATCATATCAGTGCACTTATAATCAGTATGTCATCCTGGAAACTAGAATCACGTACATACAAAATGTATCAGTATTTGCGCCATTTCTGGATCAGTAAAAATGAATGGAACTACCAACTTTTGGTATACACTGGTCCTGCAAACCAGTGATTTTTTTTTTTTAATTTCTATCACTGCATAGCATGCTTTGTGTTTCATTTATTAGTAGTATTTGCATGCATACACGTGCACATTCTGTTCTAAATTTGCAATATACAGCTTCATAATACATTAGTTTTTACAAACACCGTAAATATGTTTTATTTTGTTTTGTTTGTTTTTTCACGGACCAGTGATTTAGAAATTCGAGTGGTCCGCTGGGCCAGTAAAAGATTTATCACTAATTCTAACACTGCTTTAATAAGGCTACCATTTTTTTAAAATAATTAACATAGACACTTAAAGTGAGAATAATGAAATACACTATTTAATCATAAATAAAAAAGCACATTTTCCGGTGTATGTACTTCCACTAGCATAGAAACATAATCAAGTGGCAATATTTCAACATTGCCTGGTATGTGGCATAATGTTTACATACTATCATCATTGAAACCTGCATGAATCAATGATTTTATGTTTGTTTACAAGAGTCAATGGCTGACATTATAATCTTAACAACTCTAGGAATTTCAGATATATTGAGAAGTCAACAGTAGTAATCATTCTAAGTCAATGATCAAAGGGCAGAAACTACATTATTTTGGAAAATATGATAGTAAAGTGCTATGTTTTAATTGCTTGGTGCAGTTACTGACGAAACATGAAAATTGGAAGAGGAATTAATCGAGAACATTGTCAAAACAAAGAGAATGTTCCTCGTCCATTATATTTACAAGGCAGTTTTCACAAAGATGAAGTTGAACAAAAAGAATTTTTCTGCTGAATTTACAGCTAGCAAATAAAAGTTACAATGCAAAGTAAATGTTGTATTGGGACTTCGGACATAGCTGACCTGTGACTGGCAATAGAAATGTCATGGGGAAATGAAAGATTAAGTAACTAAATGGAATCAGCAACCCAGTTATCTGATTTAAACCAGACATTTCATCCATAGATGTTAAAATTGTTGAGAGAATATTGGAAGTCTGTTAACACACACACACACACACACACACACACACACACACACACACACACACACACACACACACACACACACACACACACGCAAACAAGAAACAGTGATGAAAGAATGCAATGCAAGATTAACATAAAATAGTAATGAAAGAATCCAATGCAAAGACTAAGATTAAATTAGCAGGAAAACTATGATAACATGCTAACTTATCTATGAAACAAGATGTCAATGGATCATTTGTACCATTTTAACTTCGATGTATTTCACATATTCTTTGCTTGTTGTCAACAGTTCCTCTAATTAGGTGCGGTTCTTATTTTCCTTCATGTCAACACATAAAATGCAGAACTACTAACAGGATCTATCTATCTTAACATTCACTTGTGATAAGCAGCCCATTTTCCATTAACCAAACAAAATTAAAAAAGAAAAACATCCCCTGCATTTGGACATTATCATTTACATTTTAGTTATCTCAAAAAGCAATTATCAAGTCATATGCTGAATGCAAACCAGTTAATGATTGTTGCTAAGGCATATATTACTGTTACAAAAATTATGTATTAATAAGCCATTTATATTCACGAAAGAAAAAGTATCATGATATCAAAAATAATCTCTTTTCCCTGCTTTTGCTTTCATAATTAACTAAATTAACACCTCCCACTGTGTCCATTCTGTATCTATTTGATGATACAGCAAGAATTTCATTTGATGTTGTTACTGCTGCTTCTTTTTTCTCTCCCTCTCTCTCTCTCTCTCTACTTTGGAGGGAATACTGACCTTTATATATCTAGATCAAGTTATAAAAATCCCATCATTTTTTCAGTTTATCAAAATCACAAATCTGCTACTATAAAAAGTTTTATTCATGGGGCTGATTAAGAGTTTATCATAAATCCTATTTCTTTTCAAAAGAATATGACCCTTCATTATAGCAGCTGATCATGAAATTCCGTTCTACAAGAAATTAACAGCAGGCAGGCAGGCAAACAGGCAGACAGACAGACAGACAGGCAGGCAGGCAGGCAGACAGATAGATAAATAAATAAAAACACTAAAAAGCCTTCCACACAACTGAGTGGAAAATCTGAAATTCTCTCACTCTGTTTCTTTCTAAGCCCCTTATATTCTACAAAATGGATTGATAATTAGAGGTAATTGAGGCGGTAGCAAAAATTTAATTCTTTGAATATTAAAACTTATCTAAACTGAAGATGTCATACATCATTTTCATTATTTATTTGTAATAGAGTAGAACCCTGTTTATATGCTAAATGTCTTTGGTCACAAAATTCTGTATTGCCTAAATGTTAAATTGTATGAATTATTCAATTATCTTTCTTGCCACTTATACATTAAATTTTGGTGTTATGGTGTCATGAATTAGAAATTCGAACTGGAATTCCATTTTCCATTTCCTAACACCCCCCCCACCACCAATATTTTCCACTCCTTATTTCTTATCTTACAACTGCTCGCTGACTCACTTAGTGGAATGTGCACATTCCTGCTGAGCTACCATTGGTCATCAGTTGGACTTGCAGTAGACACATGCAAGAGCATGTGTCTACTGTAAGTCCAACTGAGATGGATGTTGTGATATCTGACTCTTTTCTTGAGACCTTCTTTTAGGTTCATTTTCTTGTATTGGAGCCATGTATCCACAGTCTTGCAAAGCCTTGTCTTTTAATAAACAATGGAAATTTTGAAGGGAGTTGATAAAAAAAACAAAAAAAAAACCCTCTGATGAAAATGGCTTCACCGCAAAATTAAAAATTACAGTTTTTACTCATATAACGATAATTTATGATAACATATATTTCAGCTTCATTGAAAAAATTACATGCTTAAACTGGAAAGTTTGTGGAAATTGAGGATATTTTCCCACATTTCTTTGGGCAGTGCAATGTTGCTAACATTCCCATATGCAGTCTGATGATTATTAAAAAAGGAAAAGGATTCCTTAACTTTGGACGATACCTTCTGCATAATCACACTAAAAAATTCCACCCACTGCTCCATTTCTCAACTGGGTTGGTTGCATTGCAGCTTCCATTGTTCCATTCTCACTTTATTAATGAGAGAGTTCAAAACATTTCCTCTCTCCACTCTAATGAATTAGAAATGAATTGTAAACCAGGTCCTTGATATATGACATGAGGAATCAGAAGTCACACAAGACACAATTTCATTCAGATTGAAAAATGTTTTAAAGAACAAGGCAGAGTATATTTAGACTATTTTAATAATCTTTTGTGCAATCTAACACAGTGACCTTTTCTTCTATTAATATCTTACAGCTTCACAGCCACGTGTCTCTGTCCAGAATTTCTCAACAATTATTATTCCAATTCCTTAATTCTCATTAATAACAGATGAAGTTTATAAATCAATAAAACTGCCACTATGAGGTACAATGAATGACATTCACTTAAAAAAGTAAAGAAAAACTGTCATTTGAGTTGCTTTTGATTTGCACTAAGAATGGTCTTTTATACATTTCTCTGATTTTCAGTTTAAAAATTAAAGTCACAGATAAGCCATCTGATGCACGATTTTTCAGATAAAACCTCTCTCTTTAATATTTAACAATGATGTTGAAAACACATTAAAAACATTAAAAAGGGACAGGATCTTTTGGTGACCGTATCGGTCCCTTCATCAGGTCATACACACTGAGCAATAGAAATCAAAAGTTGGGTGATTTAAATACAGAATGAAGATATCATAATACAAGTGCACTATGCATGTCAGATTTACATAAGTGGATACACCGATTAAAGTTCTGAACAACTTGAAGTTATGATTCCAGTTTTAAAGAAATTTCCAAGGGAGAGCTATGTGAACAGGTGGGTTGTCATTGCAACATTTAGGTCCATACTTGTAAATCCATAAGCTTTCAGAGAATAGAGTAGCAAAGCGTGTTGTTGGAGCTGATAGGATAGTAGTAAGGTTCCATAGTGGCTACTGATTACCTTCCGAGCATAATCTGGATAATGCCATAGCAGAGGAATTTGTCTTTCAATTGTATTTGTATTCATATATTCGGCATTTTAAATTACAAAATGTAGAATCTATATATACAGAGTCTCTTTCATTGGAGTCTATGGCGCTTAATGGAATGGAGTAAACTCTGTGACGATAGTCCAAATTCATTATATCTGTCATTTCTTATTTGCAATATTAAATTACAAATTTCTACTCCAAAACTCATATCATACCAAAGAACCTCGGTTTTGTGATATTAAATTACTAGCTTTTACTCCAAAACTCATATCGTGACAGAACCCCCAGTTAAGTATATAGATTATAGGGTCAATACAAATGTTCTTAAGAATATTGCAAACAACCGGAACATATTGTATTGACCCTATATACTTAACAGGGGTTCTGTCACAGGATTTATTGTATATAGCACTTTACAGGGGTACTGTCACGGGTAGGGGTTTAAGTATATAGGGTCAATACAATATGTTCCGGTTGTTTGCAATATTCTTAAGAACATTTATAAGAAGTATGATATGAGTTTTGGAGTAAAAACTTGCAATTTAATATCGCAAATAAGAACTGACAGAGATATAATGAATTTGGACTATTGTCACAGAGTTAACGCCACTCCTTTAAGGGCCATAGACTTCAATGAAAGAGACTCTCTCTATGTATATAGGTTCCACATTCCATAATTTAAAATGCCAAATATATGAACACAAATACAATTTAAAGACAAATTCCTCTGCTACGTCATTATCCAGATTATGCTCAGAAGGTAATCACGAGCCACTATGGAACTTTACTACTATCCTTTCGGCTCCAACAACACGCTTTGCTACTCTATTCTCTGAAAGCTTATAGATTTACAAGTATGGACCTAAATGTTGCAATGACAACACACCTGTTCAGATACTCTCCCTTGGAAATTTCTTTAAAACTGGAATCATAACTTCAAGTTGTCCAGAACTTTAATCGGTGTATCCACTTTATGTAAATCTGATTCTTTTAACATGCATAGTGCACTTGTATTTATGACATCTTCGTTCTGTATTTAAGTCACCCAACTTTTGATTTCTATTGCTCAGTGTGTATGACCTGATGAAGGGTCACCGAAACGACATGGTCACTGAAAGATCCCTCCCTTTTTACTGTTTTTAATGTGTTTTTAACATCATTGTTAAATATTAAAGAGTGGCTTTATCTGAAAAATCGTGCATCAGATGGCTTATCTGTGACTTCACTTACTTAGCACGAAAACTTCACAACTTTAAGCTTAAAAACTACTTATGACTGCTGTCACAATCTTTTACCACGACTAGTGGAAACACTTATTTTAATTTGTATAAACACAAAAGACAAAACAACAATAAAATGTAATAAAATACACATAATTTGAGATGTCATGCAATCAATTTACACATGAAAAATCATTAAGCAATCACAAGTGGTTTAAAATGTAAGTCCACAAAACTGTGTGCTTTCAAGAACTGGGACTCGACGATTATCAGCACTAAGGCAGAATCATGACTCATTGCTGAACATGGAACAGTGCCATTCATGTCACCATGCCACCCAAGCTTGGTAATGCCCTACAATCAATGGCAGTTGGTACAATGGCTGCCAGAAATGCACCCACAGCTGTCTGAGTTGTGACAAGGATGTCCACAGTCGCTGATACACCCTGCCAAATGTTCTCTGCAGTAGCTCGTGGATCTGCAATTGCCTGGAAATGAATACACTAATAGATGGATTGAGACATCCAGCTGACTTCACAGGTCCCACAATGAAAACTGAAGGTGCCTTCTTGCAACAATGTCTAACTGTTCTGGCATCTTGAAGCACATAGGCAGTGATTCTGCTAATTGACCAATAAGCTTTACAGAGGCTTACACTCTTTGCCTTTGTTAAATGTGTCCAACTGGTGATAGGATTAGCAATGAGGTATTTTCGGCTCTTGGATATGCTGTAGCAGTCCTTAACACTACATTGTTTTTTCCAAAACTACTTAACTTTGGCGGCTTGTATTTGCCCCTTTTACCTCTTTCACATTTCATGATGGTTTACATACTCAAAAAATTTACACATCCCAACTGTCTACCAATTTGCATGCTGATACAACTATTTCTGAGTGGGACAATTTTGATGACAAGCAGAGTATAATGAAAGTTACAAGCTAGTCTTTGGTAGCTCCATAGCTACCAACACAAAAATTTACAGGAGCTGCTGCATTGTCCCGCACGAACTGACGCCAGCTGAAGCAAACCGCCGAGTAGAAGTGTACATGCAACTCCTAGAAAACCAGAGCGACATACGATTGTATCGCAGGAGTGGTTGGCGATATGTATTCAAGAGACTAATGGTGGCCATCCCCAAAAAACAAACATAACATCAGGGAGCCGACAGTGTGAGGCAATGCCAGCAAAACATCAATTTGCACATATAGCAAAAATATGATGCACACGAATGAGTCCTCACCCTCTATCTAGTGAAATTTTCTTAGAAGCAGAAAATTTCATTCTAAACCATCATCTTAAATCCCCATCTGCCAGTATAAGGATCGCACCTATGGGTTAAACATATCACATGCTACTAGTACATTACAAGAAGCAGAAAACAGCAATTCCTGTAAAATTCAGCGCTAAGAGACAGCATCAAAGCCACAGTGCCAAATATTGAGTTCAAAAATCCATGTGATGTACTCCAAGAACATCATCATCCACAAAAAGAACTCCAATTGAATTTATACAGAGATCACATAACATCACTGTAGTTGGCTAAGGCATCATGAGTCATTCAAACATATTCATTCATTCAAATATGCTGCATCCATCCAAACAGGATTACGTTAAATATATCAATCATATGAGATTCATTTTTCAGTAACAGGACCATTAGGAAACACATCAATATTCTGAATTTGATGGTTTCAAAGATATACAATCTTACAGTATGAAAGTGTCAAAGGAAGTTTTTACGCAGTGTAAAACAGATGTCTTTGAGATAATTCAGGGGGTTAAGATAAAAAAAAAGAAAGAGTTTTGCTTTGAAATAATTATAATTTCAATACAAGCCTTGATCTTGCAAAACTTTATGGTAACAAATGTCTCATATTATCTTGTTCGTCATCCAGAATGCCAGACTGATCTAGTTATGCAAAACTACAATGCAATTATACATGTATTTTGGTATTTATTCGGAACCTACCACATATCAGTTAACTATTGATTTGGATTAACATGTGAACCTTAATTAACATACATATAAATTAGAAAACAAAAACTGCAAATCACTTCTGAAAATAAAGTACTCTACTTACTGTTGAGAGAAATGAAATTCTTTTCTGGCATCCACAGTTATAGTACCATGATCCCTAAAAAAAAAAAAAAAAAAAAAAAATGCATATTTCATAAGATGCTGTTTAAACACTTCACATTATTAAACCAAAATGAGATTTTCGAAATGATATTTAAATTACAGGTTGAGACAGCAGACAAAGTATAAGCATGCAAATTTTCAGTAAAGAGAAAATATTTAGTTTTTGAAGTTACTCTTAATATTTCATATTTACATAGCAAATGGCTTGCTAAAAAGTAAAAAACTGAGCTAAAAAGATTTCAAAATACATGTTCAAAAAGATTAAGGGAGTCTGTTATCTTTTAGAAACCAAAAGTAGTGAAAAAATTAATCTGAACTAAGATTTATTTGCATGAATATGAATGCAGCATGAAATAAATAAATAATGAAATAAGCTTTGGCATAAGACATTTTTGTCATAGCCTTTTTAAATATTCCGTGCTGCAGTTATTTTAACAATTTTTAAGGTCATGATTTGACTGCTTCCTTTATGATGGATCATTCAATATTATTTGACTTATATTACTATGCTTGATTCGGTATTACACTTAATTCTAAGAAGTATTAAAAATATCCCCTGCAAAGGAAAAAAAGAAAGAAAAAAAAAAAAAAGGAAAAAAGCCAACACATGTTTAGGGGGAAGAGGGGGAAAGGGTAGCTCCAGATATATATTGGCAAGGTGCGCCAATTCAAAACACACACTTCTATCACATCTTTCTTCCTATAAATCAGTACCATTAAAATTTTTGTACAGCCATGCCACGCAGTAGTTGAGCTTGACACAGCTACACTGAAAACTTCATATTTTTCAGTTCTTGAGAGTTGGAAGAAAAATCTGAAAAGCAAGATGCTAAACAATGAAAACTTATCAAAGGTACTGTTTCAGTAAAAACTCAACATGTCAATGAATTTTTTTTATCCAGCAGCTCAGGCTTAGTGAGGAATTGTGACCTTCAAAATAATTAGTTCTACAACCTGTAACTGTAATGAAAACAAAAAATGTATGAAAACCCATATCATTCAAACAAATTACAACTAATATAAAAAACTAATCACCAGAATGTAGATTAATTTTAACTACACAAAATAGCAATTTTTGTGATACCATCCATTATCCTATTAAGAGGTTGACTTTACAAAAACAAATCACATCAAATTACTTGACTTATGTTGCTGTCTTGAGTTCATCACATCAATGTGTTTCCACTCTTAAGCATGATGAATAGAAAACTGTATGTATTTCCTCAATAGACAGGAAGAAATAATTAACCACACACCAAACAGAATTTTCTGTTTTAATAATGAATAATTGTTTAATGTCTCAATAGTTCAATATATTTACGGTTAATGCATGCTATGCATGATGCCAAAATAGACAGTGCTCATTTATTATGTCTTGGAAATTTTCATGTGTACACATTGTTAAATGCTAATGAATACAGTCCTATTTTCTGACAGCAAAGGTGAATTACAGAATATGTTGTCCAGGATGAATGAAGTTTATATGAAATTCGGGCTGGCAGTAAAAATAAAGGAAAAGTAGTCATGATTTTTGGATACAGAACTATAGTGGATCCTCATTTATATGTTTCACATGGAACTAAGTAACATTAGCATATAATTGAAAAAAATATAAAAACGATACAAGAAAAATATAACATTAAGGGCGATTCAGAATTTCGGGATTGGTGACATTTTACATATAAATGAGAGAAACGTATAAATGAGAAACATATGAACTCAGTTCTACTGTATTAGAACTGAGTTCATGATCAGTCTAAATGGTATAAACTTACACCAGGAGAATGGGTTGTATTTAGAAAGCATGTCAGACTAGGAAATCAGATTAGATAGAGAAATTAGTAGAAGAATGAATCTGTCTTTGAAAGCCATAGCTGCTTCTAGAGAAATTCACAGGACTGATGGATTGCCAAAAAGACTACGAAATCAGATTAGATATAGAAATTAGTAGAAGAATGAATCTGTCTTTGAAAGCCATAGCTGCTTCTAGAGAAATTCACAGGACTGATGGATTGCCAAAAAGACTAGGAAATCAGATTAGATATAGAAATTAGTAGAAGAATGAGTCAGTCTTTGAAAGTAATAGCTGGTTTTAGAGAAATTCACAGGACCGATGCATTGCCAAAAAGACTAGAAAATCAGACTAGATACAGAAATTAGTAGAAGAATGAATCTGTCTTTTAAAGTCATAGCTGCTTTTAGAGAAATTCGCAGGACTGATGGATTGCCAAAAGACAAGGAAATCAGATTAGATACAGAAATTAGTAGAAGAATGAATCTGTCTTTGAAAGTCATAGCTGCTTTTAGAGAAATTCACAAGACTGATAGATTGCCAAAAAGACAAGGAAATTGGATTAGATACAGAAATTAGTAGAAGAGTGAACCTGTCTTTGAAAGTCATAGCTGCTTCTAGAGAAATTCACAAGACTGATGGATTGCCAAAAATACTAGGAAATCAGATTAGATACAGAAATTAGTAAAATAATAAATCTGTCTTTGAAAGTCATAGCTGCTTTTAGAAAAATTCACAAGATTGATGGATTACCAAAAAGACTAGGAAATCAGATTAGATACCGAAATTAGTAGAAGAATGAATCTGTCTTTGAAAGTCTTAGCTGCTTTTAGAGAAATTCACAGGACTGGTGGATTGCCAAAAAGACTAGGAAATCAGATTAGATACAGAAATTAGTAGAAGAATGAATCTGTCTTTGAAAGTCATAGCTGCTTTTAGAGAAATTCACAGAACTGATGGATTGCCAAAAAGACTAGGAAATCAGATTAGATACAGAAATTAGTAGAAGAATGAATCTGCCTTTGAAAGTCATAGTTGCTTCTAGAGAAATTCACAGGACTGATGGATTGCCAAAAAGACTAGGAAATCAGATTAGATACAGAAATTAGTAGAAGAGTGAACCTGTCTTTGAAAGTCACAGCTAATTCTAGAGAAATTCACAAGACTGATGGATTGCCAAAAAGACTAGGAAATCAGATTAGATACAGAAATTAGTAGAAGAATGAATCTGTCTTTGAAAGTCATAGCTGCTTTTAGAGAAATTCACAGGACTGATGGATTGCCAAAAAGGTGGAAATCAGATTAGATACAGAAATTAGTAGAAGAATGAATCTGTCTTTGAAAGTCATAGTTGCTTCTAGAGAAATTCACAGGACTGATGGATTGCCAAAAAGACTAGGAAATCAGATTAGATACAGAAATTAGTAGAAGAGTGAACCTGTCTTTGAAAGTCACAGCTAATTCTAGAGAAATTCACAAGACTGATGGATTGCCAAAAAGACTAGGGAATCAGATTAGAAACAGAAATTAGTAGAAGAGTGAACCTGTCTTTGAAAGTCATAGCTGCTTTTAGAGAAATTCACAGGACTGATGGATTGCCAAAAAGACTAGGAAATCAGATTAGATACAGAAATTAGTAGAAGAATGAATCTGTCTTTGAAAGTCATAGCTGCTTTTAGAGAAATTCACAGGACTGATGGATTGCCAAAAAGACTAGGAAATCAGATTAGATACAGAAATTAGTAGAAGAATGAATCTGTCTTTGAAAGTCATAGCTGCTTTTAGAGAAATTCACAGGACTGATGGATTGCCAAAAAGACTAGGAAATCAGATTAGATACAGAAATTAGTAGAAGAATGAATCTGTCTTTGAAAATCATAGCTGCTTTTAGAGAAATTCACAGGACTGATGGATTGCCGAAAAGACTAGGAAATCAGATTAGATACAGAAATTAGTAGAAGAATGAATCTGTCTTTGAAAGTCATAGTTGCTTCTAGAGAAATTCACAGGACTGATGGATTGCCAAAAATTTTGGTCCTGAATGGCAGTGTATAGAAGTGCAATGGTTCCTTTCCTTATGTACAGCAGTGAAACCTAGGTACTACAGAAAAGGCAATGGAGTCATCTGTGTGACGGAGAGATGTGTTAGCTACGGGGAGTTTGTGGTAAGACTCGGTCAAATTTTTGTGCGATGAAGATGAGTTGCAGATGTGTGATGTGAAGCAGAACGTTGTTAGTAGAGCGCAGACAAATATTTTGAAGTGGTTTTAACCATGGAGAGAGTATGGATGAGATGATGCTATGCGAATTAATTCAGCTGAGGTGGCAGGATAGAAAGGTTAAGCAAGGCCTAAGAAATTATGGGAGGACCAGACTCAGGAATGCTTACATAGAAAATGATCTTTAGCAAGAAGCACAATAGGTGTTGTGGGAAATGGGGGATGGCTGTCAAAACTAGAGTTGTGTACCAAGATCGATGTAAATAAAGATGTTTGACATGTCAACAGTAATTGTAAATAAGATGTTTGACACCTCAGCAACAATTTAGATTTGGCAGATGACCTATATTTTGGTTTTAAAAACTAACCTCTGAAACTCAGAGGACAGTTCAGTCATATGTAAGTAAATTCTTTTATTTAAAGTGTGATCAATAAGTATCCAGACTGGATTTATTAAAAAAATAAAAAAGTACAAGGTTTATAGATTTAAAACGATCTCCTTTGTAGTAGTCCCCTTCTAAAGCCACATACTAAGCCCAGTGCTGTTTCCACTGCTTGAGGTATTTTTTGAAGTCATCTTCTGAAATAGCAAACAGTTGCTTTGTTGCATTCTGTTATCTCCTCAATATCTTGAAATCCTTTTAAGTGGTTTTTGTGTTTAGGATGAGAAAAAAAGTGAGGGGGGGGGGGTTTCTGGAGAATATGGTGGCTGTTGGACCTGTACAATTGGTGCTTAGCAACAAACTGTTGCACAAATTGCAATGCATGAGTTGTGATGCATACATTATCATGGTGGAGTTGTCGCTCACTACTCTCGTGCAATACCGGCCTTTTGCAATTAACAACATACCTCAAACGCCACAAAACTTGACAGTAGTACTCCTTGTTCATTGCCTAGCTGGATGGAGTGCATTCATGATGCACAATTCCCTCATGATTAAAAAAAAAAAAAAAACTATCAGCATTGTCTTAACATTGCTATGGGTCTGTCACACTTTTCTGGGTCTGGAAGAGTTTGGGTTCTTCCACTGTGAAGACTGGGCCTTAGTTTCAGGGGTCATACCCATAACCCATAATTCACCTCCAGTTATGATAGTTTTTAAAGATTTCATCACTTTTGACACACTCAAGCAGGCCACTAGCACCTGAAACAGACCTGTTTTTTCTCAGTTGAGAGCAATTTTGGCACAAATTTGGCCAAGACCTGTCTCATACCCAAATGGTCAGTAAGAATCAACTGAACTGAACTGAAACTAATGTTGAAGTCTTCAGATAACTCATGAATAGTGATTCGGAGATTTTCCCACACAGCTGTGCGCACAAGTTCAACACTGTTTTCACTTTTGCTGGTTGCAGGCCTCCCAGACCCTTCATCGCTCTCAACACTATCGCGATCATCTTTAAAACATTTATACTGCCCATAAACTTGTGCACGATTCATACAATCCTCCCCATAGACTTTCTGTAACTTTAGGTATGTGTCTTTGCAAGTTTCACCAAGCTTTTGACAAAATCTGATGGGAATTGATTTTTTTCTGACATGACTAATGTGACGAACAGCTCCACACATGTAAGAACAAAGTATTACTGTAAACAAACAAAAAACAGACAACCAAGGGAGAAGTGACTCACGACACATGTGTAGTAGGTTCCAAGGTCAACCTGTGCCAAAATGCTTCCTGCTATGTTGCATGATTCTGAACTTATGCAACCAGTCTGGACACTTTTGATCACACTATGTATTTCATTCAGACAGACAGAGAGAGAGAGAGAGAGAGAGAGAGAGAGAGAGAGAGAGAGAGTATGGTGTATGTGTGTGTGTCTACTAGTGTCACTCAAGTTCTGATAATGCATAAGAATAATTGCATGTTGCTATGCAAAACTCTAAAATTTCCAAATTTATGAAATGCAACTGCCAAAACGATAGTAATAAAAACATTTAAAGTTTTCTAAATGAATATTTTGAAACAGTAAATGAAATAAAAAAGTAAACATACCTCCTAATTACTTCATCATCTATATCTTGTTCCATCCATGCAGTAGGCAAATCGTAAGTATTATCTTGTACACCATCCTACAGAACAAAAAAGAAAACAAGGAATTCATTTCTTTGAATAAAGCTCATATTGAGAAATGGCTTCCTAGTTTAATTGAATTAATAATCTAAAGCAACTTATGGGAATTTACTAGGAAATTTTTTCATTAATAGCGAATTTTCGGAGAAAACTCTTCTCCTTCTTCAGGCTGTCTTGTTGTTGTCACTTTTTGCTTGTCACTATCATAGTTTACGGTTAACCTTGACGGTTTAGGTTATTTTTCAACAAATCCTGCCAGATGTTAGGCAGGGAAAATCCTTTGCAGTCATTGATGATGGAATTTTGATTTTTCTCAATCTCTATTCCTTCTTTCAGTTTTCTTTTTGGAAATTGCTTTGGAAACTGATTACTTTAAGGGAATTCCAATCCATGCTGTGCCCAGTTTCTCTAACATGCCTATCTAATCCAGTCTTGTTGGAGCAATTTTTTATAGCTGCTTTATGCTCAGCTATACGAGTTTCTAGTCTGCGACCTGTTTCACCAAAGCAAGAAGTAAAATTCACTAGAAAAATTTCTTATCACAAAGGTTTATTTGAGGCTTTAAAGAGAATTAGTAAAAAATACAATATTAGGCTAGCTCCAAGTTTAGAGAACAAAGTTAAAAATTTTTTCCCTAAAATAGTTCAAAGAGAAGAAGATATTTTAAAAATGCAAGGAGTAGTTTATGAAGTAAATTGTAGTTGTGGACTATCTTACATAGGTGAAACAGGTCGCAGACTAGAAACTCGTATAGCTGAGCATAAAGCAGCTATAAAAAATTGCTCCAACAAGACTGGATTAGATAGGCATGTTAGAGAAACTGGGCACAGCATGGATTGGAATTCCCTTAAAGTAATCAGTTTCCAAAGCAATTTCCAAAAAGAAAACTGAAAGAAGGAATAGAGATTGAGAAAAATCAAAATTCCATCATCAATGACTGCAAAGGATTTTCCCTGCCTAACATCTGGCAGGATTTGTTGAAAAATAACCTAAACCGTCAAGGTTAACCGTAACCATGATAGTGACAAGCAAAAAGTGACAACAACAAGACAGCCTGAAGAAGGAGAAGAGTTTTCTCCGAAAATTCGCTATTAATGAAAAAATTTCCTAGTAAATTCCCATAAGTTGCTTTAGATTATTAAAGGAATTCATTCTTTCAGTCATCTACATGAGGCTAAAGCTTCTACTAAACAGCAGGTTCCTCTAATATAAAATACATATACAGAGAATGTTCACACATTTTTAGAACGATTTTCCAGCAATATAATTACTGTAATGTTTACAATAAAGTTATTTATTTCTTAAATGTTTTATCTGATAGCCCTTTCTCTGGACTATGAAGCACCATGTAGATTTCCAAAATAACATGGCATTTTTAAAAAATTGGTGGTGGTATTTTATTCTACTCCTCTTCCACTGCTTTTTACAGTCCAATCATCGATTTAGGTTTGCGTTTAGAAAGAGTGTTATTTTTAGCTGTTCGAAGGCACAATAGTCAATTGGTGACACATCAGAGGACATTAAAGGAATATAAGCAAAAGGTATAGACTTGATACCCTGTCTCTTTTTTCAAGAAACAGAGTGGTAGATTTGGATGCATGACTGGTAGCCTTATCCTGATGAAGTTCTACTCTTTGAAGGCTCTGTAGATAAAAAGGAATGGTCCTTTAAATATAGGAGTTTAAACATTCTTTTGGTAATATGTAGAATTGATTTTAACATTTTTTTTCAACTTTTCTTAACTTTAATTTTCCATTGTATGAGAAACCAGAAATAATCACAAGTCATTTACTGAAACTTTCTTTGAATTCTTGGAACTAAGTTCGTAAGCCTTTTTCTGCTCTTTTGCTGTAGTAAACCGACTTACTTTTGTTACAGTCATTTAGGTAGATCCACGCTTCATCAATAGCCACAATAAATTTCCATCTGTCTCCAGCTAAGTGATTTCCATAAAGAAGTCTACACCGTGCTCTCAACCAGGTGCCTAGGCAAAAGGCAGTGAGAACATTTTTTTTTTTTTTTTCAGGTTCAGATCTTTGTTTATCATCTTGTTTAGAGTGGATACAGAGATTTTTAATGACTTAGCGATTGCTCTTTGGGTCACTGGATTTTCTTTTAAGACTAGAGACCTTACTTTTCAAATAGTCGTAAAAGTATGTACCTTCTTTGGATATTCATTTGGTGTTCTTTTACCTGTTAAAAGCAATGCTTGACGATTTCCCCCTCTACTACTAATAACATTGCTTATTTTACATTTAGAAATGCTAATTCCATGATTTTAACAGCATTTTTTAATTACAGAATAGGAATATTTCTCTTTGTAAAGAACAAACACATAACCTTCTATCCAAAGTTTGTTTACATGCACCACTTTCTTAGCAGATGATATTTAACTGCAGCAGATGTCTCTTTCATGTTCATCTAACACATTGTTGCCAGTTTAAATTCCTTGAACTTCTTTTACTTTCTGTAATTTCTTATCAAAAACATTCCAAAAATATGAGAACATCCTCTGTACAATTTAAACAGGCATGGTAATTGCTAGGAACCAATTAGATAGCTGTATTTAGAATTGACAAAATTAGAAAAAAACTAATTTTTTTAATTAGAGGATGCAAATGATACCTAAATTATAATTATTTTTTATTATTATTTAGATCTTCAAAACCCATAAGTAGCACTGATAGTATGGATCACTATGCAGCCAAAATGTGTAATATAGTGATGATCTACATTACAGCGCATACAATGAATATCCAAAGTTCTTACACACATTAGCTAAATATTTTTTAAACCCAGATGCTTAACATGAAATCTACTGCCTGAACTACAAATACTTTTTCATTTTGCTTCAATAATTTATGAATGAGAAACAAAATCAAATCATTAACCAAAACTGTTTTAACTGTGAAAAGAAAACTTTGTGCACTAATTACAAACCTATACTTGATGAATACAGAATAAAATGCTCTGCGAGAACAAAAAAACTCACATACAATTTAGAATTATTTTTTTTTAATCCATGTGAATATCATGTAAAATGAGTTACAATCAAGGGTCTCAGAATGAACTAGGGTTGTATGGTTTAAATTAACATATATAAGCCAATAACCCTTATTCCTAAACCACAATTTCACCAGCAGAAAATAAAATACAGGGTCTTCGGGAAAGGATGTATACAATTTCAAAGTTGATTAGTACAAAAAGTATTTGCAATACAAATGTTTTACGTTTTGTCCAAGTTTAAGCAAGTTCTAAAGTTTCATTTTTCCTTTGATGGGTGATGCTAGGTGCCTGATAGCGCAGTGTCACACAACACAGCGAAAATGGCAATGCCACAGGAAAAAGCTGCTTACGTGATGTGGTTTGCGGAGTCCAAATCGCTGACCCAAGTCCAGAGAAATTTTAGGAGAGAGTACAAGAGGAAACCCTCCAACATGGAGGAGTATCCAGTAGTGGGTAGACAAATTCAAAGCTACCAGTAGTGTGTTGAAAGGGACAAGCAGTGGCAGACTATCTGTGTCAGAAGAATCCATGGAGGCTGTGCGTCAGGCGTACCAATGGAACCTATTGACGTCCGTTTGTTCAGCTAATAAGCAAACTGGGGATAATTGCCACAACAGTTCACACAGTGTACATGAACACCTTTGCCTTTACACCTACAAAATGCAGCTGGTGCAAAGGGTGCAGCCCACTGACAAAGCGCGTCATGCAGTGTTTGCCGTAGAAATGCTTCATCACGTTGATAGCGACCCCACATTCCTGTCCAGAATCTGTTGCAGTGACGAGTCAACATTTCATGTGTCAAGTACCATCAACAAGCATAATTGCTGGATTTGGGGTTTGGAAAATCCCCATGCTGTCCTGGAATACACAAGACACAGCCCCAAAGTTAATATTTGGTGTGGCATTATGTAAAACAGAGAGTCATTTTCCATGTCAGATCACCCAGGGCATGTCACCCACCCATCTCAGATTTTTGTGAAAATTGGTACAAAGTATTGTACTGGTAAGATATGAAAGCTGTTAAAATTTTAGGTCAGTCGGTCTAGTAGATCTTGAGTAATGCCACTTTAAAAATTGGGTAGTTCTGCCTTTAAAGTTTTCGCGCTATGAGTTTTCACAACTACATTGTAGGACAAAAAAAAAAAAAAAAAAAAAAAAACTTCACAACTAACTGTAGCAGCCACATAATTTTTTTCTTAAATGATCTGCATGATTCATACATTTGGGAACAAGTGGTTTCTGCACATTTTTAGGATTAAAAGAACACCTTTTTTTTTAAAAAAATAAGGCCACATTTTTATTAAACAAAATATATTTTTTTTTTCAAAATGAGCCCCCTTTTCAAATTTGCTTAAAATATTTTCATGTGTGTACTGTAACGTAACCTTTCAGCAGGAGAAAAAAATACTTTGCGCAATTTTGGAGAGGGGAAAAAAAAAAAATCCAAAATGGTGTGTTTTATACAGTCAAACCTCGGTTTAACGAACTTCAAGGGACCAACAGTTTTGTACGTAAAATCGTGAAATTCGCTAAATCGAGGAAGCCTTTTGCATGAAACATTCAAATTAAGCTAGTGTTCATAATAGAATACATAAGCAAATATGTTGTTTCTTTCAGTGACATTTAAATTATGTATAGTACTTTTAATTGCGAATTTATAAAAAATGCTATAATATGTACACATTTACTTTGCATATTAAATACATAATTCGTAGATATTAGACTTCGATATGTAGCATCAAAATTTAAGCGTACTTAAAAATTGCGAGAAAAATACGACAGTTGATTTTTTCTCAAGCATTCGGCTTCTTAAATAATGATTTCAGTATCTTAAACTGCATGAAACAGGACATCAATTAGTACTAATTAACTTGTAAAAACAGAATATGTGTTGATTACCTTTTTACATTGTAGAAAAGAAATGATTTAGAGAAGATTGTTAATTTTTTTCTGAACGTTTAGCTTTATAAATTGCAGCTTCAATTTTAAGAAGTGCGTGAAAAACATCATCATTAATATCGAAGGGCATCAAGTACTTTTTAGCACATTCTATACTGTTACCAGCATCACCAAAGCAGCTAACTTTCAGTTCTGCTTCATCTTCTTCATCAGAATCAGATGCATTTAGTCCAATCTGTTCATCAAAAACATCATCAAGGGATTGCATTTGGGCTAACTTTTAAAGTGAAAATGCTGGTTAACATAGTTTTGTGGTTAAAAAAATAAAATGTTCTCTAAATTGAGGAAATGTGTTCGTTAAATCAGGAAACGACAAGCATTAATTTCAATGTGATTCCACCGGGACCATAAAAAATGTACGTAAAATTGCGGAATTCGTTAAATAGGGGTTTGACTGTATATGGAACATTCCGACATGATATCACTCAATTTTTTAATTAAGTGGTTGCTTGACCATTTTATACACATTTCCCCCTCATAGTTTAACCCTACTGGTGAGCAGCTCAAAATTTTGTTATTTCATGTTTATGTGCCACCATTTTGGATATTTTGGATATAGGTTCATTTTTATTTTCTGCAGCAGGCCAAAATAGGGCCTCACAATGGTTTTGAAAAAAGGCAATCGCTTCCCTCTTATTGTAGATCGAAAGTTTTGGTTTTTACTACCTTAAAAAGGACATTTTAAGCTTACATAAAATGTACAGAAATGATATAAAATATTTTTTTTAACCTTGCTTAAAATGCCGTTGAAATCTGCAATACTTGCAAGCATAAATCACCATTTTTGATGGATTGTTAAGGTGACTGGGAGTTGGAACCCCAAGCTGGGAATTTTTGTGTAATAACTATGGCTAGTCAAGGTTTGTACTCTTCCAAGCAAAATAAATTCAAGCCCTTTTCAAGGACTTTTTAAACTCGAATTATCATATGTGTGTGTGTACTGTTAGTCAGTCAGTAAGTTCAGACCGTTTATCTTAGCTGGGGCGGGCACACCTTCAATGACCTGCCTGTTACCCCTTGCCCCCAGTTGGTTTATTTTATTAACTTTGGATTACCCCTGTGTTTTGGTGCTTTTCCGAAATTTTATTTTGTGGAATATTTTGAAAAGGTACATTATTTTCGTATTAACAGAGATGCCAACAACTATGGAATCTCCGTAGTTCCTACGGCAAAAGCTCTTGTACTACGGAATACGGAAAACCGTGATTTTTCTACAGAAAATTAACGGAAGTTATTCATTTTTATTTTGCTTGTTCCCCTTCCCAACGCAACGGCGGCCACTTGACGATCCATCATGCTTGCGATGCTGCCTGCAGTTCCGGTTCTGCCTCTCGAAGCTCCTCGGATCTTAACGCGAGCGGCCGGCACTCGATGAATGTGGCCTTGCGCTGAGTCATTCTAAGTGAAAACCCTCCCTCCCCAGCATGCAACATTCTGGGGACGTTGAGCGTAGCTCGCTTTGGTGGTGGACGTGGGCGGAGTTCGGCTTGAAGCCCTTTCGCAGTGCAGCGGCAAGCTGTTGAAAATCGTTTGGTGCAGAACGTGAGTGTCATTGCCTGGCATCAGAGCCTGGCATCGACCATTCATGTCAGTAATTAATATTTTGAAGTTTTTTTTCTTGTGTTGCAGAAAAGTATGCTCGGATTTCGTTGCAGAGTTCGCCAAAATGCATAATTACGCGTCTAGTACGCATCAAAATTTTACCAATGCGTAAAAATATGCATCAGGAATTTTTCGTGACGCGTAGAAATACACGTCGTGAAGCGCGTAAAGTACGCATCAACACGTAAAAATATGCATCGAGAAACGCGTAAAATACACATCAACGCGCAAAAACCCACATCGAAAACATGTAAAACTACACATAGAAAAATTTTACCAATGCGTAAAAATAAGCATCAGGACAGCATTTCGCCTTTCAAAAACGGAAGTGAACGAAATAAAGATTTCTTCTGTAATCATAATTTCGTTTTCCTGCGATGTTGCCTCTGTCCAGTATTGTTGTTATACATAATTTTATTCCATAAATCTTGGTATTTCACTTTAAAATTGGAGGAGAAATTTCTGAAAACGGAAATTCAACGGCGAAAAAATTCCCGTGTAATCTTCGGCTTCGAGGAATTTCTGCTTTTTCGTCATAATTTGGGTTATCCTCGAGATTGATGCAAAATTGAACAGAAATTTGGGGGCAATTCATAGTGATGAAGGATGACAAATTAGAGACCGTAGCAGTAACAGATAGAATAGATGTCACTTGGTCAGAAATCTCAAAATTAAGAGGCTGTAGTGGAGCGGTTAAGTATACTATTCTCTCAAAAGTAATATTTGCAATACTTGTAGTTCCACACTCGAATGCTGTGAGTAAGAGAGATTTTAGTTTAGTGCGAAAAAATCAAGCCCGTTTCCAACCTAATTTAGGTTTAGAAACACTTCTTATTGCAAAAATGAATATGTCCTCCTCTGGACAAGTGTTTTATGAAAAAAGATTTTCTGCTGAGGAACTCAAATCTACAAAACACTGTACAGCGAAATCACTCAAGAAAGCTGTTCAATCAATTGTTTGTTGTGTAAAAAAAATGTATCAGTCATGGTGTATATTATTTTCCATGTGAAAATTTGGAATATTTTGATACAGATTTTCATGTATATAAATGAATAAGTAAGTAAAAACATGCCAATTAAATTAAATGAGTTGTTTTCCTCGGTTAAAATTATTCTTTTTGGTATGACTACTGAAAAATGGCCAAAACTACTGAAAATTTGTACGAGTACTACTGAAAATATCTGAAACAGGTTGGCATCTCTGTATTCATCTGCTGGTATAACATTTATTGTTTCCTTTAACTTTTTGTTTTTGATGCATGACTTTGATGCATTTTTTTATGCAGCCAAGAGAAGAAGGGTTCACGCATGAAGCACAAGCAATTCCTGGAAGTTTCATCCTCTGGAAACAATGTGTCCCTAACCCCAGTAAATAGAAGCCCATCATAATTTGTGAATACATCATTCCACTTATTTTGCTCACATTGCTGACGCTTTATTCTTTAGTGAGATCATAGCCAAGGCACCAGCTGTCCACACACTCCCCTGGATTGAACACAAGTTCTGCACTATTTGATCAGCTTGGTGTTTTTATCAGAACTACACAGAAATCTCCTATACATCTTTTTAAACACAAACAATTATTTAACACATGCTCTTTCACATCATTACTTAAATAACAACAACAAATTCAAGTACTGTTTACAGAGCCTTAAACTTTTTCAAGTACTTTCAAGGACTTGAAAATGAACTTTTTTTATTCAAGGACTTTTCAAGGTTTTCAAGGAGCGTACGAACTATGCTAGTAGAGCTTTCAGCTATGGAGAACTTAAGTCTGGGTTTGCCCCCCCCCCCTCTTAAAGTTGCAATATTTTTATTTTCAACTTTTGCAGATTTCAAGGTTACATATCTCAAAAGAGGTACCACATAATTTTTTTCCACCAAGAATACCCTTACTGGTCTCAACAAAACCTGTGAGTTTCATTTTGTGGTTCAAACTAGTTTAGAAGTTACAGGCTCTGAAATATTTGTGAATAAATTGTAACATTTCAGCACTTGGAAATGCACAGAAACTGATGAATATTTATGCTTATTTCTGTTTTCAAAATATTTTTTAAGTCTCGTGGAATTACATTTTAAGCACCTTTAACTACCAAATACTTTATGTACAATTTATACTTAGGGTAAATAAAAGAACTAAAAAACCTTACTAGAGCATATTGTACAGTTTGCAATTCACAAACTTCAGCATTGTCTAGGTGTATAGCCTGACTTCTGCACTTGCAACTCACTATATTTGCTACTGTTGAATTTAATATTTTGACCAATTTCAATTTGCAACTGATCAAAACACTAGCCTGCAAAGCTGTGCTCACAATAGGCAGTCAAATCGCCAACGTTTTTTAAAGTTCCTGTGCTTAAAAATAATCGCCAATTGCAAAAAGTGTGACTGACAGGGCCACCCTATGCTATCCCAAGCTGTTTATTTTCGTTTTTGTTTGTTTTTAAAAATACAAGCAACTGCAAAGATTAGGTGTCTCTAAATTTCTTACTAATTTTAATAAAAATATAAACCAATGGAGCAAACCATTTTATGAATTATTTTGACATTGAACAATACATTTACATATGATTTATAAATTAACTTTTCCTTGGTTACGTAAGAGAGAAACAAATTCTTTGCTCTGCCTGTTTGGATAGGCTGTATGTTTTTCTTGTTGCAGTGTTTACCTCAACCAAACATAATATATGTTTTAATAATCTAAAGCATTTTTTATGGGAATTTTACTAGGAAATTTTTTACATTAATAGCAAATTTTCGGAGAAAACTCTTCTCCTTCTTCAGGCTGTCTTGTTGTTGTCACTTTTTACTTGTCACTTGACAAGTGTTGTTGTTGTCACTTTTTACTTGTCACTTGACAAGTAAAAAGTGACAACAACAAGACAGCCTGAAGGAGAAGAGTTTTCTCCGAAAATTTGCTATTAATGTAAAAAATTTCCTAGTAAAATTCCCATAAAAAAATGCTTTAGATTATTAATTCAATTAAACTAGGAAGCCATTTCTCAACATGAGCTTTATTCAAAGAATAATATATGTGTCAGTGGTACTTCACAATCATTATTAGGCCAATAAAAGGATGGAGAAGGCCCATTTGGGTGCATGAGTCGAACAGTCATATCACCTTCTTCATAGTTAATCTTTTCAAAAAATCCCACATACCAACATGAATCATATACACATGCCATGCAACAGTTAGCATGTAACTGCAACTCATCTTGAAAATTAGTTACAGTGATTTCAGAAATAATACTGTAATATTTATCAGAACTTAATCTCTTAGCACCAATTCCAAAATTGGGAAGTGGTGTAAAGCGATGCATTGGGCGTGTACCAGGAGGGGCTTTTGCTTTCTCAAAATGGGGACTAAGCTGATTACGCACTTTATCTCTTCTTCATTCACACAGAAAAACGTAATTTCTTTTATATTATCTTTGCAGAAGTTATACATTGTTGCAGCAGATGTTATTTGTTGAGCTAAAGGTTGCTGCAAACTGGCTTTTGTTGTTAGCCTTTTTACAATCTGCACCAATACCATCACATAGTGACTTGTCATGGCTTGTTGCAAAAATGAACACTTCCCTACCAATCTAAAAAAAAAATCCTGTTAATGATAGTGCAAGTTCAGAAAATTCTTGCAGTTTTTTATATTGTGCAGAACAACCATCAGTGAAATACGTGAAATACTCAATATTTCTCACAGTCTGTGTGGTAATGCACAACCCTTTTTCTAAACTGAAGGAAGTAGAAACATCCACAATGACTAGAAATTTTAGTAGGAGGCAAAAACAGAGATAGCAAGAAAGGATAAAACTTTATTTTGAAATCCTGTAAAAGGAATGATTGGGGGAGGGGGAGGGATTCTTATTATCACTCATTTCCACTGAAGAACTTCTGAACACAGCCATCACAAGTAAGAATATGTGGATGTACCACTACAACCCAAAACAAAGCTTCAAAATAAGGCAAAGAAAAACAAAACAATAGGTCGCTATAGTGGCACTTTAACACCAATGAATTTTCATCAGGATTGAGTTGTTGCTTACTGATGCCATGCATTGTTTTTATGTTTAGCCACAAACAAAAACTACAATTTTTAAAAAAAATTTCGCTACCCCATAATTACACATGAAAGAAAGAATTTGCTCAAAAACTAAAACTGAGATCTCAGTATCATAATTAAAGAAAAAATATCAATTACACTTTGAACTGAAAAAAAAAAAATAAATACACAGCAAATAACGCACCCTCTTTTTTTTTTTTTTTTTTCAGTGTGTATATTTTACAACTTGTAGCAACTCAACTGAAATAAATTCACAAGTCCAATAAACACTAAAGTTTCTCTAAACTTTTTACTTAAAAAAAAAAAAAAAAAAAAAAAAAAAAAAAGCTTGGCACAAGAGAAAGAAAAGTCAGACTTTAACAAAACTGGCAATTTTTATTATCTGAAATCACTTGAGATTACAACAGATTCACGTATTCTCTTTTTGAGATTGGGGGGTATATCGATGCAATGGAAGAGTTTGATATGGCAACAGTAAGTAAATAATCAGTTAAAAATTATTTGGCAGTTTGTTTTTTCTTTGTGGAGCTAACCTCTGAATCACAGAGAACAGCTTAGTGACATGTATTGTATGTATGTATGTATGTATGTATGTATACTATCCAATTCTGTCAGCAAGCAGGATTAAATCAATGAAAAGGGAAATAAAAAGTTAAGGAAAAAGTAATGCAATTCTCTTACTCACTTATGCTCATATTTCCTTTCCCTTACCTTCAATTTCTGATTTCTTTTTCTCTTTGCAACTTGTTAATTTTTTTCTCTTCTCAGAGTGAAAGGCTGTTTGTGAATTTCTTTCAATCTTTTTTAATAGAGGTATTCTATATTATTTTGCCTGAATTGAAAACACAGGAATTTAATGTTGGTTTTTATTTTGTATATGTGGCACTTTATTTTGTAGCATCATGATAGGTGTTGGTCAGTGAACTTCCCGGGTAGAAGTCTGCCTGGTGCCAACCCACCGGGTACGAGTCTGCCTGGTGCCAACCCGCTGGGTACCAGTCTGCCAGGTGCCAACCTGCCGGAGACCAGTCTACTTGGTGCCAACCCACCGGGTACCAGTCTACTTGGTGCATGATGTTAACATTGCATGCTCTCTTGAATAGTATCAGGGTCCCAATGGTGAAGCCATCTCATGTCACCAGTCACAATGTAATAATAAACATCGTGTGGATCACGGTTAATGCAGTTAAGTAGACCCCGACTTACTTCAACACGATAATTCTTCATCTCGAGTGTCAACATTCGAGGAACCCATCTGACACAGACCTTTGACATCCCTAATTTCTCACACAAAATTGTTCAATACTGCTGGTACTTGACTTCAGTTCCTCAGCAATCTGGATGACATGGATTCACTAGTTTGACAACATCCGGTACTCCATTTTCTAGCACATTTCATCTGTGGCCACCTCCACTGAACATCCTTCGCGAGTGTCATCTTCCAATGAGCCCCTTCCCGTTTAAAGAGAGCAGCCCATCTTTTGATTGTGGCACATGAAGGTGTACCATTGACACACACATGGACCATCCGTTCTTGAATACTGTGCGATATTTCACCTTCATCAAAAATTCAATCACCGCTTGGTTCCACAATTTCACCTGTTGCCCTATAGACTTCAATGCACTGTGGCACCATTTCAAGTGCTGACAAAGTGATGTGGCATGGCTGTTATACAACTGAAGGATGATGCAATACGGGTCAGCCTCCAACTCTTACTTTCAACGTCAGGCTTAGAGCTTATTGAACATCTCTTGTACTTAATAACATGTTGTGCCGCCTTTCACTTAAATAGATGCTTGCACTTGTAATATCATTGACTTCTCTAGATTGTAAAAGGTGTCCACAAGCATTCTGTACCAGCTGGACAGAATGACATCAAAGAATTCAGTAGCAGAGTGATGCACTGGCATGGGCCAGCAAAAACTGCATATCACAAATGTTTGATGGGATTTAAGTTGGAGGAATTTGGCAACCAGAGATCACAGGAAATGTTTGGACATGATCTACAAAATGTTTCTGGACAGTGTGGGTCTTGTGACATGGTGCATTTTCTTGATAAATGTGTCCAGTGCCAACTGGATACATGGTCGCCATGTTGGGCAACACTTGGTTCAAAACAGTACCTAGGCAGAATTTGGTGATAAGGGCATGTTCAACAACGATGAAGAGACCAGCGACGTCCATGAGAATAACCTCTACATCATGATACCATTGCCACCACCCAATTTCATTCTACCCTGTAGTCTCATTGCGGTGGTTCACTCCCACAGGGTTGAGTACAGATCTGTTCATCGCCATGCTGGAGCTGTAACCTGGACTCACTGCATCAGGCAATTGTTTTTCTGTCATTCATCATCTAGTCACAGTGCTCCCACACCCATTGCAAGATGAGATGCTGGTGAAGGTCAGTCAACATGGGTGCCCAAATGGGCCTATAATAGAGATGGGCTTAAAGTGATTTTCCTGTCACATTAACAATAGCAACAGTTCCACAGAAGTAACAGTGACTCTAAGCAGTAGCAAAATCCCCATTTACAACAGCTGTGATCGAGCAGTAAAAGCCAAAACAAAAACTATCGTAAGCATGGGAAAAAGGGGAGATGGAAAGAAAGATCACATCACTAGTGACCTTTATTATGTTTTGACAGAAAAGAAAACTAATTATTTAGACACAGCAACCGAAACTGGGGAATGTTAATGATTTAAGAACCCAAGCACTGCTCTGACATGGCTAATGGTGACAGTGATTTTTCAGCAATGGTGACAACATAACAGTAACGTGATTTCCACTGTGGTGCAGTGGAAGCATGTTTGGCGCATAACTGGAAGGCCCTGTGTTCGATTTCCGGTGGCGGCCGATGATAATTTTTCCGTGTCTCACTTATAAACATGGAAAGAACGATGACTTCTATTTGATGTTCCTAATCCATGTCAACTGTGTATTTATTATTCATTCGCCTTCTAGTTATTTGTTCAGTTGCTGCTGTTCATCTTTGGTGAATCTCCAGCATTGTGCGGGGCTCCAAAAAGCAACCTGCCAGGTGGTTTGGCAGTTTGTTGTATGTGAGTCTGGAGAATTTTGAGGCCCCTCTGGTGCGATGGAAGCCTGTCTGGCGCATAACTGGAAGACTTTGTGTTCGATTCCCGGTGGCGGTCAATGAGAATTTTTCTGGGACTCTCTTATAAACGTGGAAAGAGCAATGACTTTTATCTGATGTTCCTAACCCACGTCAACTGTGCATTTATTTACGAATGTGACGTTCTATGCCCGCGCTACCTTGCAATGGTGAACCGAAAGAAGGTCCTCGTGCAATTCGACAACACCCCATGTCATCGGTTGTCGGCCAGAAAATTCAGGATTTGGATGGCATCAAAATCCTACCACACCCAGCCTATCTCCTGGAATTGCTCCCTTTGGATTTTCACCTGTTTTGTTCCATGGTGCACTCCTTGGCCGGCAGACAGTTCGATTCCTCGAAGGCTGTGAAAGATGGCATCAATGAGTTTTTGCATCCAAGCCAACTGTGTAGTATCGCAACAGCATTGCATCTTTGGCTGAACATTGGCAATGGACCATAGTCTCTGATGGACTATATTTTGCTGAATAGCCAAACGTAGTCAACATGTGGTACTGGACTGATGAACATTGTACCCCAAAACACTATGAATTTATGACTCACCCTGGTATTTTGTAGTGCACGCCTGAATGCCCTACATGTAGTATTTTCTGCATTCAAATTAATCAAAGCTGCCTGTCATCCAAAAATAACATGAATTTTTCAATGATTAAAGGCTGAACATGAATGACACTACAAATTTCTCAGAATTATGTGTTCTTTACTAAGGAATAAAAGGATATTATGAAAGAAATACAGGATTACGCCATATAATGCAAATTTTGAAGATGACAATCCGAGATAAGATTCTTAACCTCCAGATTCGCTAAACATGAATGCCGGTTGCTTCGACTAGCAAATCCTGTGATGGTTAAATTCAAATTGATCGGAAACTTGAAACTTGGTCGTTCTAGCTGGTGTAGTGGTTAGCATACTCAGGCGTTTTCTGGGAGACGCGGGTTCGAGTCCCGCTCCAGGACAATGAAAATTTTCATGTTTTTGGATATTATCTGACTTACCATCCTTGTCACATTTACGCCAAAAATCGGATTGTTATCTTCAAAATTTATACATCAAATTTTCAGGTAGTCCCCCCTATCCTCCTCAGGACCACATCTATAGTAGATGTTGCCATTCATGAAGTAAATTCCAACCTTTCAAATATTTCCAGTCCTTTCAGAGAGAAGAAGAGGTGCAATGCTAGGCGATTTGAAAGGTTGGAATTTACCTCATGAATGGCAACACCCACTACATCTACAGTCCTGAGGAAGGATAGGGATACCACCCAAAAATAAACGTATAAATATCCTTTTATTCCTCAGTAAAAAACCATAACTTTGAGAAATTTGTAGTTTATTAAGTCTAGGAATAGCCATGTTATTAATTAATTATCACCATGAATGACACTTTGTATCATTCACTTTTAATATAAACAATAAATCTGAAGTTCACCTCTGAAATTCCCCAGGCAGTAGACACATCACATTCCTCAGGAGCCTGAAACATAAAAAAATGGTAATTGGAAAAACAAGCAAAAAAATTAATTTAAATGTGTAAACGCACTCATTATCTCTTCACTGGACCTTATTCACCTAGCACTGCATCATGGAAAATATGTTTGGTGGTTGCAGACCAGCAATAGTTTGTTTACATCCTTTTTTTCCATTGCTTTACAATGAGTTACATTGCAGGGGTACAGGAAAATAGCAATGTTTCATATATTTATTACTGACTTGCCTAACTTTTGCTTATTGCATGGTTGTGCTAATAAATTCTGTCACCTAAAATGTATCGAGGGAAAATGTATAACTGTTTATGTTTCCTCTGTAAAGGCCAGAACTATTAAAGGAATGACTGCATACAATGAAACTTGATTTCCATTCCAATGCGAGTTCTCGAATATGTTCTGCCTACTTTGACAAGGAAAATTTTGAATATTATGACACCAGGAATTTGAAGGCAGTTAAAACCTGACAGTGTTCCTTTGAATTTTAACTTCCAAAAAAAAAAAAATATATATATATATATAGGAGGAGAAAGCTGATTGCATATTTGGATGTTTGGATCAGTAAGTGGCAAATTAAGTTCTTCATTATTTCAACAAAGTACGAAACATATCTATAAGTTTTCTTTTATTTAATGTTACACATTCATTTTAGTTTTAACTAGATAACCCAATGTGCCACAATGACAAGTTTTTTTTTAAACCTCAGTTTGTTTCCATATTACATACTTGTCTGAGCTTAAAAATAGTTTGTTTTTGCAAAATAAAAAACTTTACCAGATTTATGTTTCAGATATTTTGCCAATGTCTGACAATAAGAATGTAAAAATTTAATTTACCATATATGACAAATGCTTCATCAAAATCTTCACCATGACAGATGGTAGTGTTGTAGTGCATTTCTTTAAAATAAACATCAAACACAAAGTTGGCTTGGTGCATGATTGCACCTTTGATTTGTTCTATTGAGAAAACTGCTTCTTCTTCACCATGCAGTTCTACTAATTCATTGGCAGACTTTAAGACGTTAAGATTTTAAAAATTGGCTAAAAGTAAGGGGTATTCTAATAGCAACAACATTGAATCAACAGCCATATTGGTCCTCAGCAACCCACTTCTGGCATCACATGAATAAGGTCCATTAGTGTTAGGAATAGCAAACATGGCAAATAATACTAAAAAGTTTGATTATATATTATGTCCAAGAAAAGGTGTATGAAACTTCACATCTATATTATAAAAACTATGAAAAAGACTAACTTACAGATCACAAATTCAATAATCATAAAATTTAGTGCTGGTCATTACATAAAAAAAAAATGAAGCATGGTGCACAATGATCTTAAAACATCACAATGAAACAAACTAGAATTGTAGACAGCAGAGAAAAGAAGGCTTTCATATGAAATTCTCACAAAATTTTCAGGAACATTATAACAAGGTTCTAAGCTAATACACAGTCAAAAACAACAGCTAAGTGTGTATCTTAATAAAATCAGAAATGATTCTTAAAAAGGTGAAACTCAAGGGAAACAAAAATACTGTTGCCTAACCAGTTTCACAAGTATCATTACTGACACATATGCGAAATACATCCGCCATTTGGGCCTCGTACTCCGGAGCTATTTGGAAAAGTAAAACTCCATAAGGAAGGCCTAATACTGTGCAGGGGTGCAGAAAATTTTCAGGGCCCAATATTTCCCCAAAACACATTTTTTTACCCGAAATTTCCCCCAAAACTGTAGCGAATTTTCATACAAGTTTAAGCGATTATTAGAGTATATGTTGATGATTAAGAACTATCCTTAAAGCCTATTACTTAAAAATTAAAAAACAACAACAAAACACTAATGTTTATTCCAATGAATGAATTGAAAGCCTTACATTTATGGGTGACGTCAGTTGTCACCAAGAAATAGCAGCATTCCCATCTCTCTTTGTGAAAATTGTCAATCACTTTTGACGTCTTACCAATTAATAACAAAACACAAAATCACAATTGTTGTATAATCACCAGTAATAAATTTAAAAATAGTTACATGCCACACCATAGAGTATAGAGTGCCACACTTTATAATAAACTGCACACAAACAATGGTACAAATAACACCCGTAGCATGCAAACAGCAACCGAAAAACCACGTGTATCCCGGGTGAAACAGCTGCCAACAGAGCTCACTTGAAGTTGAAGCTTGGCACTGCGCGTCTAAGCTTATAGGTATAAATACAGTAGAATGTCCAAAATCCGAACTAATTGAGACCATTGGTAGTTCGGATTGGAGGGCAATTTGTTTTAACACTCTGTTTCCTCATTCCATACTTCTGGCTTTTAGATCAAAAGACAGAGTTTCCTCCTATGTTTACTAGTGGGACAACCTTTTAGCGACATGTGAGGCACCCCATTTCTGCTCTTGCAACGGTACGGATAACACCTGATGCAGTGAGGCTCCCCATTTCTGCTAATAGACTTGACTCTAAGAGATTTATTGCTTCCCCCATCCTCTCATTCTGCAAATGGTGACACTGTTCCGAACAGTCTGTTTGGGATTTTAATCTGTTCTATCGCATTCTTCTCCTTCCTCTCCGACAATACAGGCAAGACAGGATGGGTGGTTCCCCACCTCTGTCATTCCAAACAAAAGTGATTCAGACTTGGGAATACAAACATGAAACTTACATTCCAAATGTCTGAAACATTTTTGGGTTCTAGGTGAAAACAGTTTCGGATCAGAAACCCTGGAAAATAAACAGCTAAAAAGATTCTATAATTCAATATGATTTATTTCATTCTAGCATTTTAGGCATCTAATTGTGCCAGATAATTTTACTACATGAAATTTAAATTAGACTTAAATCATTTGAAAAATGAATTGGTCATTTGCTTTAAAATGTCCGGAACCCCCAATCATTTTTCAAATTGGCGCCAATGACACATTTGTTGCCATTAGTTTCGTAAACGTTTATTAGCGTGACTAGTGGTTGCTTCGTACTCATTACTCTGCCTTGACAATAGTAAAATCGTTAGCGCTCAGTGAATAGTCTACCAGCGGCAGTCAGCAGTACATCACTGCGCTCATAACCTCTTGTATTCATAACGACACGTCATTTTTCAAATATGACTTCCTGATTACTGTGCAGTAAATTACTCATATTTTTAATGTTATATAGTTGTTAATAAGTTAAACTTTTGTTTTATTATTGCTATTATTATTATTAATATTATTATTTTATCTCCAGGCGAAAATTTCCCCAGAACTGCCTTAATTTCCCCCGAACTTGTTCGTACGTTCTGACATATTCTGCACCCCTGCCACTGCGACCCCTTGTTTCTGGGTAAGAAAGTCCATCTAGGCCTTTGGAAAAAGCCCTTGCTCAATATTTGGCCTTTTTAACTAATAACTCCAGTTATTCAATATCTGGGTCAACACAGACACTGCAAAGAATTTGCCAATTACATCATGGTAATAATCCATTTATTATGGCATCATTGGATGTTATTTCTCTGTACCTTTACTTACCTGTTAAGGTAGCTCATAAGTTGACAGAATCTAAGCTTTCTAGTTTAGGCAACATCCCCAGTCAAGAAATCCAGGCTATTATTAATGCTCTGCAACTGGTCTTAAATTGCACGTTCTTCTGATTTAAAGTTATTTAACATCAAAATGAGGGAGCACCCATAGAGTCTCCACTACCCCTATCTTGGCCGAAATAGTTCTAGAAGGAACTTGAAAATAGGGTATTGCAAACTTACCCTACCAAACCCGCTTTGTATGTGAGCTATGTAGACGATGTATTACTGTTCTGGCCACACTCTATGGAAGAACTCAATCATTTTGCACTTTGCTTATCCAGTCAGTTCCCAACTATTAAATTCTCAGTTGAGATTGATGACCAATTAACTTTGCCTTTCCTGGATATCAACCTACAACAAGATTCTGTTACACATTCCATCCCTACATCTGTATTTTGAAAACATACATCAAATGTTTCCATAATACCAATGATTTCTGCTCACCCATTGAACTACAAACTTTTATTTATCCATCACATGTTACGATCTGCACTTAACTACTGCTCCAGCGATACGCTACTGGAAATTGAGCAATCAAAGACTTGGGTGATCGCCAGAAACCATGGCTACTCAGAAACAACAATCAACAACTTATAATGTAAAATGCAGAGATCACCATTCACCACTCTACTCCACGATCACAGTGAACCTAGATTTATAGGATCAATGACTTTTAATGCCTGAACTTACATTTATTCTAAAAAAACTTTTTTAGGCGTTTTAATATCACCTTTGGGATTAAAACAACTAATATCCTTTCCATCATTAAAAATGATTGTGACGCTGTAGAAACAGTAAATAAATATGGTATCTACTGTATTCCACTAAAAGCAGTGGGCCCGGATGACAATGATCAGATATATGTGGGATCTACCTTAGACTGACTGAACATAAATACAATCTAAAAACCGGGTCTATGGTGACTGCCCTTTCCCATTTAGTTAACCAAGTGACACATTACCCAATCTGATAAGATGTTACACTTTTGGCCACACCACCCTCTAGATTCACTAACATATTTACAGAAAGCATCTAGATGTTGTAACAATGACCTTCCATACAATATTCCAACACCTTGAAAAATGCTGCTCTGTAGGACTAATTGTGTGGATATTGCCTTAGAATTTAAAGACTTATAATTCGACTAAGAGATCTATGGACTACAACGCAAAATCTTATTGTGCATGTGTCATCACATGTCATGCACCGTAATTGATTACACATAATGTATACATTTCCTTCTATTAGTATTGTTCCATTAAGTGTACCAGGTGTTTCACTGGGTAGTGACAAAAGAAAGAGACAACAAAGTTGGCTTACTTTATTGGAACAGGAAAAAGACATTTACAGGAGTAAGAGTAGGCAAAAGGTAATCAATGGATGACATGTTCCACATGATGACCATCCGCTGTCACGACGTGGTGAATACGTGCTTTGAAGTGCTGCAATACCGACGGGAAAATGTTCGACAGGATCAGTGCAATTTCCTGTTGGATGGCACGTCAGAGGTCAGGCAGTGTTCGCGGGTTGTCCTAGTACACCCGATCTTTCAGATAGCCCCACAAGAAGAAGTCGAGCAGGGTTACATTGGGGCTGTATGGAGGCCAAGAGAGACCGACCGGCTGAAAAACCTTGAGGGAATCGTGTGGCGATCACCCATGGGCCATACTGCTGGTGAAGCAAATCAAGAACAGCATTTGTGGAGTGTGGTGGTGCTCCATCCTGTTGAAAGGTGCAGTTATGAATCCAGTTTTTCTGGGCTATAGCAGGGAAAAAATGATTCTTCTAAAAATCACTGTCGGCGGCAGCGGCAACTGTGGACTCCAGGAAAAGTGGCCCAATGAGGCCATCACCACTCATTGCACACCAAACGGTTAGCTTCAACGGATGGAGAGGCTTCACAACACAGACCACTGGCTTCTTACTTCCCCAGATGCGGTAATTTTGCCAGTTAATGTAGCCATCCAACCAAAAGTGTACCTCATCGCTGAAGACAATGGTCTTCACATCAAAATTGTGCTCGTCGATCAGTGAACACGTCATTCACAAAATCATAACGTTAATGGACAGCTATTGTGGCTCAAAGGCTAATGCACCTGGATTTTGTAGGGAAGCATGTCCAAATATGACGTCATAATGTGCCATGTGGACGCTGGGCTAACGTCTAGTTGTTGTGCAAGTCTTCATGTTGACATACCGGCTTCTTCACGCCAAGAGTTCTCGTGAGGCTTCGATGTTTTCCGCAGTCTGTACTGTTCTTCTCTTCGTTGCCATGCTTGCCATGTCATCTGTGATACTGTTGGTTCGTTCGAATTTCGCTACCAATTTCGTCAGGTACGAACGGGATGGCTTATGACGTTTCTTAAACACTGTACCCAACTTTCGTAACACCTTTGTGGGGTTTTCGCCCACTGCATACCAGTTTTTCACTAAGAAAACTCTTTCTTCCAAAATATATCACTTCATGTCCGAAATCACGTGCCCACCGTTTTACTACTTCCTCACGAATGCTTGCCGTCTGCTGATTGACGTCTCGGACTCACAGCGCCATCTCGTTATTCTTTAATGATTTATTCCACAGAAAAGTTGTCACTATCCAGTGAAACACCAGGTATGTGCATCTGAAGATGAACCCGAAGCAGGTTTGAAAGATCTTATGTGTTTTTAACCTATGATTTAAATTAAAAGATATTTTAATTATCATAGTCTTCAAATCCTATCTTTTTATGATCGTGCAAAGACAGTGTTTGTTACGAAGTATGATGTTTGACAGCATGAAATCTTTTAATACCATCATTACTGGCCTAAATTCAGTGTTGACATTAATCTAAAGAAAAAGTTCAATTCATAGTTTTGGACATTCTGAATCACATAGATTTCAAAAAGAGCAATACGAAACAAATTTAGCAGTAATAAAGAAAACAGTGAAACTGTGATACATAAAAAGAAGAAAAGTAAAACAATCACATGATAATCACTCACTTGGTCAGCTGCTGTTGATAATGCTGTTACCAAAGGGGGATCAAAATTTACACTTTCCACTAAAAGGGGGGAAAAATACACATATTTTCACTTTCCACTGCAAGAAGAAGACATACACATATCTTCACAATTACACATAAAACTTACAGAATAAATACATTCAGGGGTGTTAGTACCCCTACTATGTTTTGGAGCAATTCTTGGAGCGGGAAAATATGCAATTTGGAGAAGAAACGTTGGGTTTTGGAGCGAGAAAATTTGCATTTTGGAGCAGAACTCAGGTTTTAGAGCAGCTAATGATAGTATTATTAATTGTTTTAAGTCCATTCTGTGCTTTAAGTTATGTTTATATACTGAATTACCATTATTTTATAAACTATGAAAAAATGTTATATTTCAGGTTTGTTAACATTTTACTGCTTCTCTTACGACAGTCGTTCCTACAGCGAGATAAATGGGAAAACAATTATACTACCCACGATTTATTGAAAACTACATGACCTGCAATATTTTAAGTGTAACACATTAATATCAGGGATTTTCTTCTGAATGCATTTGTTTCGTTGTAACACGAATAGGATGCTGCTGCGTCCAAGAATTGTTGCTATTGTTACTGAATGCTTGTAAATATACACTTAGGAAGAATAAATAATATGTAATTACTGTTTGTTGTTTGGTTGGTTTTTAGCAGCATATATTTCAAGATTCATGGCATTCAGATGAAAATACATTATTTCTGAAACCAACCAACTGGCAAAGCCACGTGTACGTGGTTTGCGTGTGCATCACAAACTCCTAAGGTTTTCTGAAGGAAAGTGTACTTTCGATATAAAAGGGAAACTAATGTAACATTTATTAATCAAATTGTAAAATCACCTTTCGGCAGTTGCGCCATGATACTCTTCATACAATGTTTTTCATCTAGTAACTATCAAAGTCAAACTTTTGTTATTGTTGTGAACAATTACAACTGGAACCAAAACTAATTTAAGATAACAGTGAAATTTAGTAAAGTTGGTTAGATAAAAGCTGCTTCCATCATTCCATTGCTTAATGCTTGCACAGTGACGTTTTGGTGTGAGATTGGACTCCCCCCTCCTCCAGTAGTAGTACAATCAGTTTATGACTTTTTGTTGTTGCTATGTGAAAGAGCCACTGCTGTTGCATATGTGGGGTCCTGCATACATGGGCTAAGCAGACGATTGCGAGTTAGTAAGTGGTTCAACGCACCTTCCATCTGGAAAAAGAAAAGTGTGAGGGTGAATATTTTCTCCAAGGTAGATCAAAATGAGAAAAAGAAAACCTCCTAAAAATTCTGCTCCCTGAACGTACAGGGCAAAATTCAGGCTTTAAGTAGGAACCAAAAGATCAGTATTCCTGATAATTGATTACAAGTTATGCGATATAAGCAATCCTTCCATTTATCCATAGCATTCATGAGCGATTTTAATTAACATACACTAGACTGACGAAGAACAAAAAACAAAGCTGTACTTTTTAATTTGGTGAAAAATCAGACTGTGCGATGAGAAAGCGTGGATATTACACAGCATGAACAAAACTGAATCGTTCACTGTAATTTATTTATGAAAATATTTAACTAGATCACACTACTGTATTCACAATTGTAAAATTACTGAATTCCAAACAAAATAGGGTGGTTTTGAAAGACATAGCTTCAAACAGGTTTTTTCTTTCCTCGTTTTGTTCTTGTACTTGCTAGAACATTAGCTCTGGTTTCCTCTTGCGAGCAAACCCTACTTTCTTCTCAGCAAGTTCCATGGCCATATTTGTCTTTTGTTGACTCTGCTACTGCACAGCATCCACTGTTTACTCTCCCCCCCCCCGCTGATAGTTTCCCCTTACCATTTTTCTTTGCTACTTTTCTCTTTCTTTTTCGTTTTTTTTTTATTCCCTCAGATGACAATTTTATCCATCATGCTAAAAGAATTTTCAGCCTCAGAACCATGAATTCTGATATCAGAGCTTTCACTATTTTAGATAAATGGTGTAATTTTCAGAGAAAGAACACTTTTTTTTTTTTTTTGAACATCATGCATCAATTTTTACAAATTTCCGAACTTCGTCACTTCAAAAGAATCAAACTTACTGTGCAATTCTGATTTGGTCCTTTGTTTGTTCCGTGTGGAACGCTTGGATGTGATTCGTTGAGGAACATCAGGGAGTACCTACAACAAAGTAAAGATTACACTACAAAAATTTATCATTATTAGTTTTTAATATTTTTTTAAAGAGCATGATAGCAATTAATTTCTTTCTTTATTTTTCTTATTAAGAAAATGAAACTAAACAAAAGGCACATACTCTTCTTTTCCAATGTTATTGTTCGAACACAGATATAAATGAAGATGCACAAATAAATGGGTGTTAGAAGTTCATGCTTCATATTATAAATAAATAAGTCCATGTTTATAAAAATTAATGTATTAATAATGATTGTAGTTTAGGACAAAAAAATTAATGTGCATTTGGTTCACTTCACTTTTTTTAAATGTTTCCTAATTTTTGTGGTTACCTGGCACATATTAACATTACATTTTTCTATTCGTAAAATGACAAAAAAAAAAAAAAAAATAGAACCTGAGGCACTATTCCCTATATATGAATTCCTATCTGAGCTGTTTTTACAAACTAATGCTCAAAAAGCAACACAGTAAATTGAACCTGGTACAAATAAATCTCTCTTCACCCAAAATAATCTCTTGTTGAATATGGAACCCATATCCTTCGAGAGAAATCGGGCATGCAGGCAAGGCAAACAATGAACTAACGACATAAAAAACATAGAAAGCTGACAGAAATCAATATGCAGCTTACAGATCAACTGGAAATGACTTGAGAAAAATTTGGGATGAAAAATCTTAGGAGACTAAGGTCACTGGTTTTAAAAGTCAAACCCCAAACTTATTAACTGAGTGGTACAAAGGAAGAGTCAAGGGAGTGCAAAATTTAATGGTTGGGTGTGATTGCAGATGAAAGTCTGACAAGAAATTTTCAAACAGAATCAGTAAAGCAAAGAAAAAGTTTATCAAATGTGCAAAAAAATTTTATCTCACAAAGAGGGTGTTGGCCAAAGCACATAACTGGATGCATATTTGACTAACCACGTTTGACATGTATTTTGATCTCCTCTTTTAAGAAAGCAAGAATGAGATGCTGCCATGAGAGCAGCAAATGTAATATCAGGGGTAAAACAGGCAAATTTAGTGACATAATATAATTAGTAATGCAGACATTAGAACATTAGAACTTAAGTATGTACTTCTGCAGAAATGAATGAGATCATTTAGATGTGTGTGGCACATGAGAGATGAAAGACTACCCAGGAGAATGCCAAACTCTAGTATAAAGCTACAGACTAGGTGAAAGGCCTAGGACAAAATACCGGGTGATCCAAAAGTCTTGAACATTTTGAAAACGTAATAACTTGCAAAGTTTTGATAGTAGGACAACGCGGTTTGCGTAGAAATGATCAGAATGACATTGGGTTCTTTATGAAATCACATAAATTTTTACTAATTTTACTTACATTTTTCATCGCCAGATGGCGCTATAGGTGCGAACAGGTCTGGGATAGTGAGTATAAAATCAGCAGCTGGGAAGCATCCACTAGTCACAGCGGCCCGTGTCAGTATGCTGTCATTACCGGACAAAGCGCTCTTGGTGAAATTGTTCCATTGCAATGCTGAATGTGAGAGTGTTGCGTTTAGAGCCTACCGGTCACTGAAAGTTGATTGCAGTGGGAAAGGACCAAGATCACTTCCATCTCAATTCAGGCAGGCATGACCAACATGTGTCAGTTGACCACCTCCAATTTTTTTGAAAAAATTATGGTAGCTACTCCTAATAGAGGTATGAAGTACTGCAAAAGGATTTTTCATAAAAAAATGTTTTTGGTCAAGCTACAGCATTTTTAAAATAGGCAAAAAATACCCTCGTGATGAAAATTATGTGAAACGCCAAATTTTTTAGGAGCAGCTTCCTGAACTATATATAACAGGTCCTCAATTTTTTTTTTTTTTTTTTTGAAGCTATTGAATTGGTCTTTCTTCAGATTCACAGAAATTGGTCAAAACGAATGTTGCCAGACAGCAAAAAAATATATATATATATATATATATCACCATCATCATCATCATTGTCAACCATTATCAATCCACTGCTGGACGAAGGTCTCCCCAAGTTTCCTCCACAACGGTCTGTCTTGTGCCAGTCTCCTCCATGTCACCCCTGCATACTTTCGAATTTCATCCACCCATCTCCCATGTGGTCTTCTTCTGGGTCTTTTTCCTGTCCCTTGGAATCCAATCTAAAATTTCGGCTGTCCATCGATGATCTGTCCTTCTGGCAGTATGTCCAGCCCATTGCCATTTCAGGGATTTAACTCTGATGATGATGTCTTCCACTCTTGTCATTTTCGGATCCACGAGTTCCTCTTCTTATCTCTCCTGGTTACACCAAGCATGCACCTCTCCATGCTTCTTTGAGTTGTCTGCAGCCTTTGTATGTCTCTTTTAGTTAAGGTCCACGTCTCTGCACCATACGTAAGCACTGGAAGGATGCATTGATCAAACACTTTTCTTTTAAGACATAATGGCATATTGCTCTTGAAAATTATGCTGTTTCTTCCAAAAGCTCTCCAGGCAAGTTTTGTACGCCGATTAATTTCTTCATCAATGTGACCCTCATGATATCTGCTGTCCAAGATAAACGTACGTGTCTGTTATCTCCAGCTTTTCTCCATCAATCGATAAATCTTCATTTCTTGTAAAAGCATTGAACATCACTTTTGTCTTCTGAAAGTTCATTTTTAATCCCACTTCTTTACTCTTGTCAGCAAGTTCCTGGATCATACTCTGCAGCTCTGATGGGCTAGTTGCAAAAATGACTACGTCATCAGCAAAACGAAGGTGGGTTAGATAATCTCCATTAATCTTTATCCCCTTGTTTTCCCAGCTCAGCGACTGAAAAACACCCTCCAATGTGGCATTGAAGAGCTTCGGAGATATGGTGTCACCTTGTCTCACTCCCTTTCCAATTTTTACGTGTGTTGTATTTTCAAACAGCCTAATCTTTGCACTTGCATTTTCATAGATGTTATTAATAATATTAATGTATGCATCTTCAATACCGCAGGTTTCAGAGCCATTGTAACTGCTGATGGTTTCACCGAATCAAAGGCTTTTTCATAATCGATAAAAGCCATGCACAATGGAAGTTCATATTCCCTCGCTCTTTCAATTAGTTCTCTCAGCACGTGGATATGATCTATTGTGCTGTAGCCACTCCTGAATCCAGCTTGTTCTCTCGGTTGAGCCATGTCCAGTGTTACCTTCAAGCGGTGTGAAAGAACTTTAGTGAAGATTTTATAAACTACTGATAGGAGGCTGATAGGTCTGTAGTTTCCGAGATCCTCAATGTCACCTTTCTTATGTAGCAGGATCATTGTAGCGGTGTTCCAATCCTCAGGAATCTTTCCTTCATTAAGGCATCGAGTGAAAATTTGGGCGAGTACTGTTTCGATTTCTCCACTTGCTTCTTGTATGATGTCTACAGTAATTCCATCTTCTCCTGGAGCTTTTCCCCGCTTCATGTTCTTGATTGCATGTGTAACTTCTGCTGGAAGGACTGGAGGAACTCTGGTACTGGTATCTTTCATGATGTCTAGAGTGCATGTATCATCCCTTTCATATAATTTGGAGTAGAAATCTTTCACTCTTGTCAAAATTTCGCCTCTATTTCTTGTTACAGAACCATCTTCTTTTCTCAGTGCTATAATCTGTTTTCTTCCCTTACTGAGATGTCCCTTTGCTATCTTTAGGCTTTGGTTGTTTTCAATTGCTTTCCTCACTAGTTCACAGTTGAATTTCCTTACGTCTTCAGTGATACTTTTTCTTACTGTCTTGCATAGCTCTATATATTCCACTTTGGAAGTCACATCTTTAGTTGTCCTCATCTCTCTTCTTTTTTGCATCAACATTTTGGTTTTTCCTGATAATTTGTTCACATGCAATTTGTTCTTAGACCCAGCTAATTTTGTTGCTGTTTCCATAAGAGCTTTGGTTACTTTTCTGTTAACTTCAGAGATGTCCACTTCTTCCGATGTTAGGCCTTCTAAAGCAGAGAACCTGTTCTTCAGTTCTAACTTGAAGGTATTATGGTGTTTTTTTAAGGTTGGTTATGTCAATAGATTTTGTTTGTCTTATGAGCTTGCCACGTTCAAGTTTAGTGTTGAGGTGCATCTTACATCTCACCAATCTATGGTCACTACCTGTGTTGAACTTGTTTAGCACACTGCAGTCTTCTATGACGAATTTTTTGTTACACATAATAAAATCAATTTCACTTGTCGTCCCATTTGGATGTCTCCATGTCCATTTCCTGTGTGGCTTTTTCTTGAAGAAGGAGTTCAAGATGAAAAACCCTTCTGCCTCTGCAAACTCAACGAGAGTATTTCCACGCTGGTTTCTGTTGCCATGACCGAATTTACCTACTGAAGTTTCATTCTGTTGCCGTTGCCCTATTTTTGCATTGAAATCTCCCATAATTATTTTCAAGTGCTGCTTACCTTTATTATTTAGATGACAAATTTCCTCATAAAATTCTTCAATTTCTTCTTCAGGATGACTTGTGGTGGGTGCATAAGTTTGAATAATCTGAGCCTGGTATCTTTTGAGAGTTGGATAACAAGTCGTGCAGCTCTGTCAGAGGAACTTTCAACTTCTACAACTTTATCCTTCAGTTTCTTGTTTATTATAAATCCAACACCACTAGTTCTGCCAGTATCTGTCCCACGATAGTAGAAGAGATGTCCACTTTTCAGTTCGATGAGATCTTCTCCTTTTCTCCTTACCTCACTTAGCCCCACGATGTCCCACTTGATCCTTTGTAGTTCCTCTTCCAATTCAAGAAGCCTTGAATCAGAAGAGAAGATAGGAGCGTCCATTGTAAGTAGCCAAGGTCAGCATCAGATGGCAGCCTAGTCCGGTTCTCCGGGGATTCTTAGCACCCTCTGCCTTCATGTCGCACTGGCCGCTGCCTTGGCCAGGTACATTCCAGCTGCCGGAGACTGAGGGCCAAGATTTAAGTTGTGGAATCATTTTGGAGGGGTTTGGCCATAACTCACCACGCTGGCCAAGCGGGTTGGTGAGTATGGGATAGAATTTCCTCTAATCCCGATGGTATAGTTATACCGCTATGGGCGGTCGTCAGAGCCCCTTTAGTGGGAACAGGATGCACCACGAGAAGGCGGGGTTGACATTTGTCAAGGAGAGGCTGTGATGTTACGCATCACCTGTCCTTACATCCCTATATATATATATATATATATATATATATATATATATATATATATATATATATATATATATATATATTTATTACAAAACAAAAAATTTTAATTTTCCACAAATTTAGGATTTTTTTTTAAAGAAAAAGACTTATCAGGTGGGTAAGTGTGCCAACCTGCACCCCTACTATGGTTGTCTTAGCAGTAATTTTATTTTTATCCTGTGATGCTTGTAACTCATAAAATTAATTTTTAAAATACACAGAATTTCAAAAAATCAACATTTTTGAATTGCAATATCTCAAAACACCCATTTTCAAAAATTCTGAAAATTTTGTCCAAACAATGTCCTAATGGTAGTTTACTGGGGGAGTCAGGTTAATGGATTTTTGCCTTGAAATTTTCTTACATATTTTTGAAAATGACACTTTTTTTTTTCAATTTTTGAAAAATGGCACTTTTTCTTTCAAATTTTTGAATTCAGTGAAAAAATGAGAACTGTAAACATTATTTAGTAAATTTTTAATAGCAGGAGAACACAATTCCCAGCAGGGCTCGCACTAAGCATTCACCAAGTCGCCAAATGTAACTAAATCTGAAAATGGCAAGAAAATATTAGTAACAGTGAAAATGGTGGTGAATGATTTTATGAAACTTGGGCAATTTTTAACTCATGGGTAAACAGCAATTCACGGTAATTTTTGGGCTAAACTGCAGCTGATATGATTTCAAAGTTTGATTTTCCAAAGCTGTGGCACTGAAAATGGTACTACCGATGCAATTTTTATGGAGTACTGTGAAACACCTATTAAAGCTGCTTCAGAGTCATTGGGGGAATCAATGAAAATAAGAGCTACTGAAGGTGGGGGATATCAAGAGGGAGAAGAACCTCTTCTGTAATTTATAATGAGCGGATCTAGAGAAATGGGATAGAAGAGGTTAAACAATCTGCAGCACATAGTACAGTGTTGGTGTTGCCCTTTGACTTTGCTCAAAACTGATCCGTAATTCTACCTGATGAAGTGCAAAGTTACTACTGGCAAACAATGTCCAGATCTTACTCTTTACATGCATTGTGTACTTTCCAAATGAGACTAAGTCTTTTGTGGTAGCATGCAATGATATAAGCCATGATACAGCACATGCTCTGTTTGCCATTCTGCTCATAAAAAGTGAAATTGCTAAAACTTGTCCTTTGGAAGAATTTAAAACAATTGTTTACATCTTAGATGGAGCAGCCGGGCACTTCAAAAACAAATATCAGTTCTATGAACTTATGAAGGGGGACCCAAATGTAACAAGGAAGTGGATCTTTTCAGCCACAGGCCAATGCTAGAGTGCATGTGATGGTGTGGGTGGCCTGTGCAAACATTTTGCTACTAAATTTAACTTATAGGAAGGAGCTTTACAAGCTATAAGAGATGCGCCTTCATTTGTTGAAACTGTCTTCCCCTTGATCCCAAAGACTAAACTTCTACTCCTCACAACTTGTGAAGTTCAATCCTATCAAACCAGCAAAGTAGAAGAGTGGGATACAGTAAAATCTGTTGTTGGAATAGAGTCACATCATTCCTGGTAAGTACAAGGAAATAAAGCATTAATGGCCAGAACAGTCCGGCACCCACATAAAGCAGTACAATTTTCAAGCCAACAAAAAAAGAACCCATTTTCTGTGAATGATTTCAAATAGGAGAATTTATAGGATGCATTTATGACGATAACTGGTGGATGGATGGGACAGATTACAAACATATCTAAAGAATTTGAGGACACAACAGTATCTTTCATGCACCCTCATGGACCAGCCAGAGGTTTTTGGTGGCCAGAAGAATGAGGCAAGAAAACAGGTCAGGTGTCCAGTGCCCTTAAAAAATGTATTTCTAAAGGTAAATGCCCCAACTCCTGTTGGACGTTCTGCACAACTTCATACCTTTGATGAGAAAGAAATCAATAAAATCCAGCAGCTTTTCTCAGTTTGAATAATTTGTAGCTATGATGGTAAGCTCATAATTTTGTGTTTTTTGAGGCCTTTTTTCTTATGTAAATAGAAATTGAATCTTAACTGCAACTGAGATAATGTATTGTATGTGTACAGACTATGGATTTAAAAAAAAATTAAACATGTAAATGGTGACAATTATTAAAAATCATAAAAATGACTAAAATATAGATTGACACTGCAATTTGGAATATATACTCAGGTAAACTTTTCAGAACTACCTATGGATTTTTTTTTTTTTTTTCATAATAACCCAACCGTGAGGTTTGAACAGGAGAGAAGTGCATTTTCAAAAATTTGTAGGAAAATTTTAAGGCAAATATCCAGTAACCTGATTTCCCCAGTTAACTACCTACCATTAGGACATTATTTGGACAAAATTTTAGAAGTTTTAAAAATGGGGTTTTTGAGATATTGCAATTCAAAAATGTTGATTTTTTGAAATTTTGCATATTTTAAAAATTAATTTGATGAGTTGCATGCATCACAGGATAAAAATTAAATTACTGCTAAAACAACCCTAGTAGGAGAGCAGGTTGGCACATTTACCCACTTGATAAGTCTTTTTCTTCCAAAAAAAAAAAAAAAAAAAAAAAAAATCCTAAATTTGTGGAAAATAATTTTTTTTGTAATAAATATACACTTTTTTTTTGCCATCTAGCAACATTCCTTTGATCGATTTCTGTGAAGATAGAGAAAGGCCAATTCAATAGTTTCAAAATAAAAAAATTCAAGTCTCTACCTGTTAACAGTACAGGAGCAGTGTACATTTAAAATTTTGGTGCTTCACATTATTTTCATGATGAGTGTATTTTTTACCTATTTTCAAAATGCTGTAGCTCGAGCAAAAATTTTTTTTGTGAAAAATCCTTTTGCAGTACTTTATAGCTCTATTGGGAGTAGCTACCATAATTTTTTCAAAAAAATTGGAGGTGGTCAACTGACACCCCCTGCCTGAATTGAGATGGAAAGGTTCCCAATGGAAAGTGCTGCGCTGCGGCGAATGGTGAAAAACTTCGAGGAAACGGGATCTTTGGCAGCACACCCACGAAGCGGTAGACCACGAACACATGCTGCTGCAGCACAGATGATTCCGCAGGAAATGAATGTGATTGCAATGTCATTCGCACATGGCGACTCCAGTGCTCGCCATGTTTCTCAGCAAACAGGCATTACATACGGGACTGTATGGTGAACACAACGATGGATTCTGCACAGATACCCATACAAACTGCAACGGCATCACGAACTGCAAGCTAGCGATTAAGTGCAGCGTCAGGAGTTTGCAGCATGGTTTTGGACAAATGGATGTCGACGAGAACTGGCTGATGAACGTTTTGTGGACTGATGAGGCACACCTAAACGGAGCGGTAAACACGCACAACTGCCACATCTGAGCCACGGAACATCCCCGAGTAGTCATTGAAGCGCCACTTCACCAGCCGAAAGTGACGGTGTGATGTGGAGTTATGGCTTCCTTCATTATCGGTCCTTTTTTTTTTTTTTGAAGAGGTCCGCGGCACCTCCTTCAAAACCGTTTCAGTGGCAGGTGCACGTTATGCGAACATGTTACGAACGTACGCTTTCCCTAGCTTGCAAGAGCGGGATGCAGTGAATCTGTGCACATTCATGTAGGATGGAGCACCACCCTAATGTTCCGTTAAGCAACTGCTGCAAGAGACGTTTGGCGCAAATCGTGTGTTGAACTGACACTTTCCAAAAGCCTGGCCTCCTCGGTCACCAGACATGACACCCTGCAAATGCTGGCTCTTTGGTTACCTAAAATCACAAGTGTACAGATGTCGCCCCACTTCATTGGCCATGCTTTTCAATGTCGTTCATGGTGTTTTCTCTAGTCTGCAGGCAGTGCTGGAGCAGGACAGCCATCACATTGAACACCTGGTGCAATGAGGTGTCTAACCTGGTACAATGAGGTGTCTATTTTTTTGACACTTCCAACCTGTGGTTGCTGCGCCAACTGGCGATGAAAAATGTAAGTAAAATGAGTAAAAACTTATGTGATTTCATAAAAAACCCGATGTCATTCTGATCATTTCTACGCAAACCACGTTGCCCTACTCTCAAAACTCCGCGAGTTATTACGTTTTTAAAATGTGCAAGACTTTTGGATCACCCGGTAGATTTAAAGTGTAAAATCAGCAATTAGTGTTCAGAGAAGCAAGATACTACATGAATACCATGATAGTAACCAGGTGTGAAGAACTGTGTTATTCACAAATGCCACTTTTTCCATATAGGTATCACTAGTCGGTTTTCTGTTGCCAAACAGAAGTGCACAAGATTTAAAAGGTTGTCATAGATAGGCTAATACTTATTTGCGCAAATGGTTCGGGAAACTTTCAAAAGTAGCTGGCCTAAGGTTATATACATCAAGCTCTTAAACCCACATGCTCTTACAGGAAAGTACATGCAAATTTTCTGCAAAAACATTATGTGTTGGCGTTTTCTCTCTCTCTCGCACACATAGAAGAGCATGTTTTAGATTGGTTTCAAAACTACTTTGGGCGGTTTTTCGTGGTTTGGGCTGGGCGCCCTAGTTCCTGTGCTTGGGAATCTAAACATCGCGGCCTACCATGACATTCTCGACAATTCTGCACTCCCAACATTATGGCAACAATTCAGTGATGGCCCTCTCCTTTAAAAAGAGCTGCCAACTTTTCAAAATCAAAATCCAGGACATCAATGCGAGTTATATACATATTTACAATTTATAAGTAATAAAATTATATATTATAGGTTTAAGACCTCCCCCCAAAAAAAAACCCCAGCTTCTCTTCAGTTTTGCAGCGATCTCAGAATCACCCAAATGATGACAGAAAAAGAAATCCTCGAATTGATAGAAGAATCTCAAGAATGAGTAAGAAGTGACTAAGAAACTGAAGAACACGAATTTTTATGGAAAATTAAATGTGAAAAATCGATACTGAGTTGCTCACTCTGCCGTGAAACAACTTTATGGGGCACGGAAACGGCAGATTCCACCACGGACAGATTAAATACTGATCCAGAAATTTAATTTCGTTTAATAAAAGGGAAAGGAGTGAAAACCATTGCTCTCTATTGATTAGTATTGAAGAAGTATGTAATAGAAATAGGGAAACACCACATTTCATCAGAAAAAATTCTTTAAAAAATACAAAGTCACTCCTTTTCACCATTACTGAAGATATTAAAAACAAAGAACATGATCACACACACACACACACACACACACACACACACACACACACACACACACACACACACACACACACACACACACACACACACACACACACACACACACACACACACACACACACACAACATCAAAAAATAAAAATATAATCAGGCAGAGAGAGAGAGAGAGAGAGAGAGAAGAAAAAAGGAAAGTCGGAAAAATTTAATATGCAAAAACGGAAAATGACATTACATTCTTATTGCTGCTACAGCAGTTATTTTTGGTGTGATTACAGACATTTAAGAGATTCGCTGACTTTTTTTTTTTTTTTCAATCAAAACATCTTGAAAATATGAAAATAAACTTGACACAGATGTTTAATAATGTTATTTCACTGAGAATTTCAATTTCCATAGCATACTTGATGTTTTTCATAGTCTGTAGTGGACCGACAATTTCCATAGTAACTACGTACAACATGGTCTTACTCAGCGTCGAATGGAATGGTGTGTGCGCAGAGAATTTACTGCGCCGAAGTACCAACGATGACTACAAGGCACGGCGGTTCAGGCACAAAATCTGCCTTTTGCAGCATGATGGCGCAAGATTTTGGTTTCGGTGTACATTGGCACAGAATTCCAATCTCTGTGCAAGACACAGCACAAGTGACGTGTTATACATCAGTACTTCAACTTTCCAAGCCACCGGCAGTCTTGCTACCATCGCGGCGCTCAGTGGTGTAACCATGTTTCAGTTTCAAAATCGAGGGGGGGGGGGGGGTCCGATCACATATATGTACAATATTATATACATACTGTATATAAGAAGATAGACTTTGGGACCTCCTGCCCCTACACACACACACGCAGGAGCAAAGCACTTGCTGAGGCGTGATCTAACGAGTATGACATAGGCGCCTCTGTTGTCAAATTGTGGAACTCAGCATACGCAACTGTAAAACGATGATAGGTAGGGCAGAAATGTAAATTACAAAGCTGTAGAACTGACTTTGCTTCTTAGGAATTGATATTGCTGTTTTGCTGTTTTATTAAGTACGCATTATACACGTGTTTGCATTCTATGAAAAATTACAATTTCATATTATTAAATTTAGTTGGTTCACATCATAAAAAAAATGTGCATTATATTCCCGAAACATGGGGGGGTCCTTTACATTGGAGATCCTCAACTCTGAACATCTGGGGGTCCACCCCCACCACCTCCAACACCCCAGTGGTTACGCCAATGACGGCGCTCACAACCTTGGTGCTTGAAGTGCTGTGCATTAACAAAAAGCATTTGTCTCCTTTTGTTACCAACTCCCACAGCCAGCGTTGATATTGAAGAAAAATTACTGCTGATATCATTAATGAGAGGGGGGGGGGGTACCGTGCATAATAAATAAATAAAAGAAAAAAAAAAAGAAAACCACAAAACCGAATTTTTTGTAGAAAAATCGGATTTCTGGAAAACATTTCCAAAATCAGATGGAATTCGGGCCACTCGGCAGCCTCTGCCTTTACCAACAGCACAATGACCTCATTCAGAAAGCAAGATCTGTGCAGGAATGGTTTGATAAGATGGTTGTGGAAGAACTTGTCTGGCCTGCACAAAGCCTTGATCCCAACCCCATGGAACAACACCTCTGAAATGAATTGTAACACTGACTGTGAACCATGCCAGAACAACCTGAGTAATGCTCTTGTTGGAGAACTGAAAGCAATCTCACAGCAATGCACCGAAATCTAGTGGAAAGCCTTTCCCAGCAGGGTGGTGGCTATGATAGCAGCAAAGGGTGAACCAACTCAATATTAATTTCCTTTCCTATTACAGGGACATTAAGGATAGGCAAGTGTCCAGATACTTTTGATCAGATAGTGTATCTAGGCCAGAACTGCCAAGACATTTCAACTGCTCAAATGTGACATTTCATTTTAACTGTTATATAACTGAAAAATATTGTTTTTTTCTTCTGTTTATGAATTATGCATAAACAGAAGAAAAAAACAATATTCTTCAGTTTCAAGTGAAAGGGCAAATAAAAATATAAAGAAACTGAAAAAAAAATTACTCACATATGCCTGAAATTGTCATTTCTTCCTTAAATTTTAGTGAAGACTTGGAGCATTTTTGTCCCTTCAAAAAATCAGATTTGTGTATCACAGAAAAACATTATTAATATGAACCACAATTTGCTAAAAAAAACTTTTTGCATGCAAAATATAACATCTGTTAAATATGAACAGCATTCTGCCTTTTTCTCAGCGTGTGCAAAAACTCCAAAAGGCAGAGAATTATTTCCAAAGTTTATACACTGCCTGACAGAGAAAATGCCACACCATGAAGACGTGAACCCAGCACCATGCAAATTGCAGGGTGGGTGCACACATGTACTAGTTATGCAAATGATTGCATTTGCAGGCCAATAGCACGAATGGCATGCTAGATATAAGCGAACAATCAGTCCATGAGGCCATAAGTTGAGACGTCACAGCCGCGAGAAGTGAATGGTTATCCTGTAACCGCGCCTGGAGAACAAACAAGGGGTGCCAATGCCATTAAGATGCCATCATACATGATTTCATCAAATGGATGAGTTCAAGAGAGGTGTCATCGTAGGCCTTCACACTACCGGATGGTCCTTGCGTCATATTGTACAGGAAACGCAACGTGATGTCACAACCGTCGGTCGCAGAAAGGATCTGTGCAGCATCATAAGGGGACCAGAGCACAAAGGAAGGATCTATGCAATGTCATAAGGGGACCAGAGCACGGAGACAGATATCCAAGCGCACCGATTGTCGCATCCGACGTCATGACGTAGCGGATCCACAGGCCACAACGGGTGACATTTTGCAGTGTATGGGAAGGCTTGAATGCTCTGATATCGACACGGACATTGTCGTACCGATTGGCTGCGTCTGGTTTGCTGTCCAGCCGTCCGTTGTGAAGGCTACCCTTAACAGTGAGCCATCGTCATCCCCGCTTGGCATGGTGTCGCTCCAGAGCGGTGTGGGGTGCCGAATGGAAAAGTGTGGTGATCAGCAATGAATCATGGCTTTGTCTCACCACGGATGATTGCCGTGTGAGAGTCTGGAGCAGACATGGCTAACAGGCAGATTCCTCCACCATTGTGGGGCACCACATGGCCCAGCAACGTGGAATCATGGTGTGGGTGCCATCAGCGCCAACAGCCGCTCACCACAGGTACGCATTACAGGCACACTGATGGCACACCGCTAAATCTATGAGGTGATGCAGCACGTGGCACTTCTGTATCTGCAGGGCATCCCAAACGCCGTTTATCAACAGGCTAATGCCCGGCTGCATACCGCTTGGATAAGCCTGAATGCTTTACACGGTGTGCGGATGTTCCGTGGCAAGCACGATCCCCTGACCTCTTGTCCATCAAGCATCTGTGGGGCACAAATTGGACGTCGGTTGAGTGCCCTCACACCCCCACTAAATGAAGATGAACTGTAAACTCGGATCAACACCACATGGACAACGATACCCCAGGACTCTATTCGAACTCTCGCTGCCACGTCGGGTTCAACACTGTATCGCCCAAAATGGGGGCCACACTCCTTATTGTTCATCATGTATATTTGTCTAGTCTGTATGTGACAATTAAATAATTTGTTCAGGACTTACTTGGCTATCTGTGTGTGCAGTTTGGTCTGTTTTTGAGCTTTCCTTCATAGTGTGGCATTTTCTTTGTCAGGCAGTGTCCATATGATAATTTGAAAATAAAAAATTTATAAAAAGTCACTCACTCCTTCTTCATCGAAATCAGAGTCCATGAAATTATGATGGGGATTGTTTACTCGATCTAATAATTCTTTGGCAACACGTTTAGTTAAGTCACCTAGTAGAAAAGGATGCTAGAAGAAAAAGATAGCATTATAAATTAGCAGAAGTAACATACAATAAAATAACTGTGTATTTAGCATAATTATCTACATACAGTTAAGCAATTAAATTGCAAAAAGAACTGATTAGTGCACTTTTATGACACATTTTTTAAAAATGCAACACCATGCAACCATTTGCTGTACACATACATGTAAGTGCTTGAACTTATTAATAAAATCCTCAGTTTTAAACCACAGATAAATTGCACAGATATGTGCAAAAATTAGAGATTCTGCAGTATTACTGCATATCTAATATAAATCCATTTCAATTCTTCATATGGCAAGAATATAAGCTCCATGAAATTTTAATTGCACACTAACATATTGGTTGAAGCACTGTTTTTGAATATTCTGTTATTCTCAATGTTTCTGTAAGTGTTCCCCAAGTAGTGTCTATATGTCCAACTACAGGCTTCTCAAAATGCTACAAACATCTTGTACATCAAAACAATTTGAAAAAAAAAAAAAAAAAATCAACCAGATTTCTACAATCAGTAAAACATCCAGAAATAGAAACAGCTACTTACGCCCACAAGCGGCTAAAAAGTATGTTACCAAAATTAACCAATCGTGTACCAAAAGTTTCTCATTGAACAATGAAGATATTGAGACAAAGAGATTTTCAAATTGAATAGTTAAAAGAAGAAATATAGAAGGAAACATAATGTAACTCAAATTTTCCATTTTGCAAAATTCTTCCTCTAGGAAGAATTTTGCAAAATGAAAAAGTTGAAAATAAGCAAAAAGTATTCTCCATGGCAAAAGCTATGCTAAGAAAAAGGAACTTTTCAAATATGTCTCCTGGAAGCAGAGACAGCGAGAAAAAGGTATTGGCATTTACAACCCCCAGCGGGAAAGTTGTGCATTATTTAAAGAGGATAATAATGTCCCTCATCTTTATTTTAGTGAATGGCACAAGGGAAAAAAAGGGGGGAGGGGAAGAAAGAAATTTCTTAATAGGTTTTTTAGAAGCAGAGATACAACTGCAAACAGAAGTACACAAACACCATGTAGTGACAGAACTGTGAAATTCAGAAAACCCAAGTACATACATACATATCACTAAGCTGTTCTCAAAGATTCAGAGGTTAGCTCCACAAAGAAATACAAACTAACAGATAATTTTTACCTAATGTTGCTGTATCAAACTTCTCCATTTACACTCAAGTATTGGGTTGTCGGAAAAGTCATGGCGTATTTCAGTCATGTTTTGCAAAGGTCATTTATTGATAGAAAGAACAAAGATCAATCAATGATATAATGCCCATTTTGTTCGATAACCTTTTGCCATTTTTCAGTGAACTGCAGAATGCCTCGTTCATAGAAGGACCTGTCTTTCGTGGCAAAAAACTGTACAAGGTGCTGATTTACAGCCTCATCTGAATTGAACGTTATACCACGCAAGGACTGTTGAAGAGAGCGAAACAAGTGGAAGTCTGACGGCGCAAGGTACGGCGAGTATGCTGGGTGTGGCAACACATCCCACCCAAGCTCCAATAATTTTTGGCGGGTGATCAAACTTGTGTGTGGTCTCGCGTTGTCATGATGGAACACAACACCTTTTCGATGAACGAGCTCTGGACGTTTCGGGATGATGGATTCGTTCAAACTGTCCAATTGCCGACAGTACACATTCGAATCGATTGTTTGGTTTCGTGGTAGGACCTCGAAAAACAAGACAGCTTTAAAATCCCACTGCAGTGAGACCAGAACCTTCCGCTAATTAATGTCTGCTTTGGATGTCGTTTGAGGCGAAACAGCACGCCAGGACCAAGACCGTTTGCGCAGCACATTGTTGTACACAATCCACTTTTCATCACCAGTTGTCAATCGCTAAAAAAGGATCGCTTTCCTCACGTTTAATGAGCACATCGCAGATGTTTATAAGCGCCGTCAATTGATCTTCTTTGAGTTCACGAAGAACCCACACATCGAGCTTGCTTATGTATCCCAGCTTCTTCAGGTGGTCGTGAACGCTTGAATGATGGATGTGCAATGTGTCTGCAATCTCTCATGTCGTGTAACGTGGGTTTGACTCGATCAATGCCTTGATTTGGTCGTCATCAACCTCGGTTGGCCTCCCGGACCGAGGAACGTCGTTGAGATCAAAATCACCAGCACGGAAATTTGTGAACCACCGCTGGCACTGACGTTCTTGTAGAGAATTATCACCGTGCACTTTACACAGCTTTTCATAAGCTTGACATGCGTTCTTCCCTTTACAGAAATAAAACAGTAAAATATTGCAAAAATGCGAAGTTTGGTTTTCCATCTTCAACTTGATATCAAATCTCCACAAATCAATCAAATCGCTCACTATTTCTTTTAGACTACAGCTAGAACTGGCACCTGTCGAACGCCACAGCGATAACAGAGCTGCACATGCCTCTAGTACTTCCAAAACTTGCCCAACCGCCATCAGGTGCCAAAATATGTCATGACTTTTCCAACAACCCAATACAAACCTAGCATATTTCACAAGGTAAATGGCACCTAATGCTAAAATTTAAATCGGACATTTAAAATCAGAGACCGTGAAAAACAGATTAAACATATGCAACCTAGCAACGAAATTGTGCATTATTTTAGAAAGGAAATATATGCAAAACGTTTTCATAGTTAGTAGTATCTAACCAAGAAACGATTTTTTTCAATCAGGTTTTTAGTACTGCAGATGTTTCTGTAAACGGAAACATGAGCTTAGGCCTTCTAGTGGCAAACTTGTGCCTTAACAAAAGTTTTAAATTATGTGAGAAACATTTCACACCGGAAACGCTCTCGGATAAAGAAACAACTTTTCAAATTGGACTCTTAGAAACAGAGATACCGACAAAATATGATATATATATCTACACCCCTGGAGGAAAAACTATGCGCTATTTTAAGCAGGTTTTCTGAGTCTGAGCTGAGTGGTATAGATCCACGAAAAATAATAATAATAATAATAATCAGGTTTTGAGCTCAGATTTTGCTGCAAATGTATCAGAAACAGACATAAGTACTTATGTGCCTGGTGGCCAAATTATTAAATTATTCTCTACAAAACATTAGAAATTATATTGTAGGACATTTTCCACAAGGAGCTGTATCCAATGCAGAAAGAATTTTTCAAATAGGACTTTTAGAAACAGAAATATTTGGTAAATTACAATTTACCTTTAAGGCCCCTAGTTGAAAATCTATGCATTACTTGAAAAAGAAACTGTACTCAAAATAGTCCTCATTATAAATGACATCAAAAGAAAGAATCTTTTCAATCAGATATTTAAAAGCAAATACAGGGAATATAATGCATTTTGAAATCAATAGCATCTGCATTTACTTATGCTCTCTGGCAGTGAAGTTACGCATCAGATTAAAAAAAGTAATAATAAATAAATTGGCCTAACAGTTGCAGAAATATGGTGTCTACAATGAATGGACAAAGTGATACGATTAACACATACTTTTTTAACAAAAGATATGCTAAAAATCACACAGGATGAATTCTATTTACTAATAAAAAATCTGTAATTCCACACTGCAATGGTAACACTACTATTTAAAATATCATTAAAAAACACAGCAGCTGCATAAAACAGACTGGAATTAAATTAATTCAACAGCAGCTTACGAATTATAGCGCACACATTCATTTTTTTAATAAATGTGGGCTGTTCAATGTTCGTTGTACAACATATATTAAAGACCATTAGTTACAACTGACATAAATATTGGTAGCATCCCACTTAGCTTTTGTGTTTTCAGGTAGGTGCTCAGTGACTCAAAGACTATGTTAATGGAATGTGACAGTAGCTGGTGTGTTCCTTTCACTATGTACAAATTACAGCACTGTTGCTACTACAAAAAATACAAAAAAAAAAAAAACCTTGTATGAAGCATTTTGCTTGAGGCAAGTGCCACAAGTATGGGAATTTCATATTGTGTGACACATTCATTGGAAATGGAACAATTTCATGCATCTGTTCCAAATAATGTTTGGCAGATTTTCTTTAAAGGTGTAACATGGTCACTGCAAATGGAAAGATTTCAAACGCCTGTACTAAACAACGCTTAGCACTCTTACTTTAAGGAGCTACACTAACTTTTTAACATAATAGCCAACTTTCTTTTAATAATACAAAACTAGCTTTCATAATGAAAACATTGGAATTCCAAAATAATCAACTATACAAATCATGAGCAATTTTCCCAAAAATAAAAAATTAACTTTATATGTTTTCAATCTTATAGATAAACAAAAATTCAGTGCTAAAACCTACTTGCAACAGCCTTTCTGCAACTGGTCTTTTCTTTGGATTTTTTGTCAATGCAATTTTAACAAAGTGGTGAAATGTAGGGGTCCTACAACAAGACATAATATTGAACATGAGACAAGATATAAAAATGTTTGCACATGACAATGAAAATGTAACAATTAATTCAATAAAAGTGACATTTTACTTACAACTTTGCATTATCCTTTCCATATAAGAAAATATTCCTAATCATTTTATTTTTTTCATGGCTAAGTAAATATTTACCAATTCATTATTGAAAGTTTACTTTGGAAAGTTTACCAGTCAAACCTTTTACATTTACCAAGCATCTAACTAACATATGTTGCTTCAGCATATCAGTCAGCAGTTGTGTTTTAAAGTTTTATGATAAGAACTCAGGCCTCACATTTTAGTATCACAAAACTAGAATCTTAACAACTCAGCTACTAAATGACACATGATTACATTTTCAGAAGCTCATGATTTTATTTTTGGATATTTTATACACAAATGTTTGTACACTGCTGGCCACCCAAAATGCAACACCAAGAAGGACACGAGATAGCAAAGCCAGATTTACTGGACACATAACAACAGATACAAAGATGTAACGATTGAGCTTACAGGCCCGTGCGACTTGCGGAACACGCAGACATCAATAGTACGTGTGGCCCCCATGGCTGGCAATAACGGCCGCTACATCAAACGAAAGAGGCTTTGGTTGTGGGCTTGGGGTATGTCGGTCCAGGCTGCTTCCACACGTTGCCACATTTCATCAGGCGTAGCCGCGAGTAGTGCTTACCGGGCCACTCGGTTGCCGATCACCGACCAGGAGTGTTCGATTAACGACATATTGGGAGAACAGGCAGGCTACGGCAGCAGTGACACCTGGTGGGCGGTGAAGAATTGTCATACAATGCGTGCCACGTGCAGGCGCGCATTGCCCTGTTGAAACGTGGCCGCTGGCAGGTCCTGCAGGTAAGGGAAGACTACAGGCTCCAAAACATCATATATGTAGCGGTGGCTGTTGAGTGTACCATCGATGCGTACCAGAGGGTGTGGGTGTCATATCCAATTGCGCCCCAAACCATAACGCAAGGCGATGGACCGATATGGCGATGCATAATGCAGGCATCATACAGTCTCTTGCCACGGTGCCACCACACACGGATCCGACCATCGTGGTTTTGCAAGCAGAAGCGGGATTCGTCGGAGAAGACAATGTCGTACCATTCCGTAGTCCAGGTACTGAGTTCAACGGCCCACTGCCGCCGCACTCGCCGGTGGTGTAACGTCAGTGGTAATCGGAGCAATGGGCGCCGTGCGACAAGTCCCCGCTCCTGCAGATGACGTCGAACGGTACGTGCTGACACAGGTTGTTGTGCAACACACCCTAATTCCTGAGCTAACTTTCGTGATGTGGCGGTGCGAGCTGTCAATGCCTGATGAACAACGTGCCGGTCCTCTCTTTCGGTGGTGTGCCGCGGCTGCGGCAATCGCTCACGTCGGTCCGTCCCTCCTGCACCCACCGAATCCATACTCGCCTCACTATGGCTGGATGTTGTTGATTTCGCACCTGCAGAGCATCCATTGCTTAATATTTCTTTCTGCCGATATCTTTATCATCCCATTTCTTCATTGTTGCTTTTTTTTTATGCCCTTTTGATAATTTTATTTATGATAAAGAATTTTCAGCCTGAGGACTATGAATACAAGATATCAAAGCCTTCACTATTTTAAATAAATGGTGCCACTTTGAGGGGATTAACATACTTTTGAACACCATGCATCAATTCTTACAAATTACCCCTTGCCTTATCAAGCTGAAATGCAAACATTTATTGGGAAAAGTAACATTAACAACACAGGAGAGTGAGAACATCACAGGGCGAGAAAAAATAATATAGGAAATATATTTGCGGTGTTCAACACCCGTTTTCAGAAATTTTTCCAGCATTATCATGCTGAAATACAAATATTAATTTAATGAAATGATATTTAACAACAATACTGCGCAGAAGAAACATCGCAAGAAAAAAATACCAATTACGGAAAAAAATCTTCACACTGCGTAGCTTTCATTTTCAAACGTTGGAATTCTATCCTCAATGGAAAATGCCCCCCCTCCCCCCATCACAACCAATATCCCACAAAACTTGCGTTTAGTTGTGCATAGATTCCGTGGATGACGCAAATAATAACAAAAAAGGAGGAATTCCTCAAATCTGCAGTAGAATCTCATGCCTGAAGAACACAGGGAAATTTTTGAGCTGTCTAACTTCCGTTTTCAAAAATTGTTATCTTAAGTTTCAAGCTGAAATACAAATATTTATGCAATAAAATGATATTTAATAACAATACCAGATAGAGGCAACATCACGAGAAAAAAATTACAATTACAGCAAAAATTTTCACTGCAGTTACTTTCCGTTTCCAAAACACCATCCCTAGACACCCCCTTAAGAAAACTCTTCAGTTTTGCATTGATCTTGAGAATTATCCAATGATGACAAGAAAAGTGGAATGCGAAATTCCACAAATCCACGGAAAAATCTCATGCACGACCATATCATCATGAACCTCCTATGAATTGACTTTTAAATACAGGACTTAACACCAGCTCAAAGTTTTTTTTTTTTTTTCTTTTCCCCTCCGTTTCGCAGTCTTGATGGTTTAATTCACCTTGAAAAAAACCCCAATGAAACTATAACACTGAAAGTTAGTACAGTGACATACTAGAATATGTACTATTACCTGTAGAAAATTTTTTAACAGTGGTCAAATTAACCATAACCTTTGGTGTTACAGATCAAAGAGCAGGAAATATTACAAAGTACCAAAAGAACTCACATAACAATATTATATATATAATTCAAAAGTGTAACTAAATCCATAACAAAACAGTCTTACTCACACAGCACTGATGTAACTCAATTTCTTTTATGATTACTCCACTTTAAGATTATCATGTGTCATTCCTTCACTGTGTAAATTAACAAGCTGTAGTAGCTAGCTAGTGTGTTCCTTTTACAATTACACCTATATGGCTTCAAGTGTGTCAACAATTTAATAATACACTGTAATAAAAAAAAATCACACATCAATGTTGTAAACTTATTCAAAGATCATTTACCATGTCATAATCTGTTATAAATTTCCCTTACCATTTCATTTTATCTTTTAGTTGAGGAGGTTTAAACCCTGATTTCGACATGAGGAAAAGAGCTCTCATGGGGTGAAGGTCAAACATTGGAGGCTGTAGCTCAGCCAATTCAATGGCAGTAATACCTACTGCCCAGATATCACATTGCTGATTGTACCCTCCTTTCCTCTCAACAGCAGCAACTTCTGGAGCCATCCTAGAAAAAAAATTATTAAACAGAAGTTTATTAAACAGATGAATGAAAGGAACTTCTTTTTGGAAGTAGCTTACATCTTTTTGAGTTCATGAAACAGAAGAAACAAAAAGCTGTGAAATCTAAAAATGTACTGTAGTTACTTTGCAACTTGATGATGTAATCTTACTTGTAGTCCAATAAAATATGAACAAGGATGCTGGATCTATGATTTGAATGCAATTAAAACATCTTTTGAGAAAAAAAAATCTTAACCATACTTATATATCAGCTGAATGTACACCAACTATGCTAGTTCAAAACTCTTCTAACAGGGTAGTATAAATTCGTTCATTCAATGGTGAAATACAATATACACTGAGGTATCACTGAATTATGACCGCCTACTAAATACTTAGAAGTCCTCCTTTCGCCCTCAAAACAGCAGCAATCCAACGTGACCCCAATTCAATAAGATGCCAGAAGCAGCTGGGAGGTATGGGCAACCAAGCTGTGTGTAATGCAGCCTTCAATACAGGTATGAAGGTGATTGGTGTATCCATACGCCTGATATGCTGTTCCATAATGCTCTATGGCATTGATATCGCGGGATTTCGGAGGTCAATCGATACGCTGGAAGTTGGAACTGTGTTTGTCAAATCATTCAGCACAACACTGGACCTGTGGCTTGGTGCACAGTTATCTTGGAAGACAATGTTGCCATTTGGGGAAAAGTGCAACCTTGCTGGGTGTACACTGCCAGCAATTGACGATAGTGGGCATCAGTCATGCGTTGCTCCACATGCACTAGAGGTCCAAGTTCCTGCCAGGTAAACATGTCCCACACCATACAACTGCCTCCACTGGCTTGCAATGTGGAGACCATGCAGGATGGATCCAGTGCCACATGCATACCTGTCAACATTTCATGAAGATCATCAGGAGCACACGATCGCCTTCCATGCGCTGCCTCACGAAGCCAATGTGGTGCTACACTATCGGTCTTACCAAATTTGAAATGTGACATTCTCAGCATCGCTACAACAATAAACAACCATTGAAAACACCTCAAATTGCAGTTTATATATATATATATATAAAATGTATATTTTTCCTTATTATCTTAGTAATATACGGTGATCATATCTGAGAGTATGTGGTTGCAAATAAATATAAAAGCTCAAGTGTTTGGACAAAAAATATGATACATTAACAAACAAACTTACTTTACTTCAAAGATAAATACAGGGTTGCCAACTTTTCAAGAACAGCTTGAGGAACATCCACAGAAATTTTGAGCAGCATTTTGCCTTACTTGAGGAGCAGTTATAAAAATAATTGCAAGAAATATTCGAAATGTTTGGAATTAACAATAATTTCTATTAAGCCAGTGAAAATTATTTTTCGCTTACCTGTACATCCTTTTAGAAATAAATATGTGGCTTTTTTTGCCTTCAGCAGTACTTCATTGGTGAACACAGTCTGATAGCAGACACTTCCTTCGGCTTTAGCGGAACATTTTTCAATTAGCAATGCTATTAAAGCAGAAATTTCTTGGCTACTTTTAACAGCTGCATCCAGTTCTGCAGATTGTTTTTAAAGACATTTTGCTGGCTGGTTAGAGACCGCTTCAGAGATTTAATTTTCTGCTCGTGTTCCTGACCTTGCATGATGAAGTCCTTATGCTGCATTTCATGATGCCTCTTCATGCTCAATTTTTTTGGCACTGCTACTGAAGCATTACACAAGAGACAAATAAATGAATTGTTTTGTTGTACAAAACAATATTTATATGTCCACGCCTCTTGAAACTGACGATTTTCAGAATCCATCTTGTGTTTTTTATCAGGCGCCATGATTATTGTTTCCAAACTGCAATGTGTTCCAACACTCATTGCTGACACGATATGTAAGCACGATAATGATATTGTTATTTGTGTAGCAAAAAAAAAAAGAAAAAAAAAAGGTTTAAAACATTTTCTCGCAAGAAATGTTTTAAATCTTTTTTTTGTTGTTGTTACGGAAATAACGATATTGGTATCATTATCAGAGATTTCTCGCAAGGAAACATCCGACACCGCACTGGAGATAGAGGTATGCTCCAGTCGTCGACCTTTTTCACAGCGTCGCCGCCGCAGCTATTTGATTGCCGCGCCGATTCGCACAATGAAGTACTGGGAAATTGTCAAAATCATGAGAAATCCGACATTGATGCTTCAAATAATCGCTAATCAAAACTTTTACATCGATTTTTACACGAACGCCACTACCGATAATCGCCAGTCAAGGTGGCGCCGCGGCACTGTCAACAAAATCTAGCCTGGCCGCCGAAAAAAATCTAACCGTAACGCCGCTGTTTTTGCTTCAGCGCAGACCTCCACCTGGAGACCATGACGCTATTTCGAACCACTTCCGAACTTTTGGCAGGCCGGATACGCGCCGCCCACGTTCCGGATTATATGCATTCCCTGTTAACAAGACGGGAAAAATCTCAAATTCTTCTTCTTCTTCTTTTTTTTTTTTTGCTTAATGCTCAATTAAGAGGATTTTACGTATTTTATGGATTATGATTCGATTTCCGGAGCAAAAAAACAACTTCGCGGAGCTGCGTAGTTTTAGTGTTTTTCTGGAGAAACTCCGCAAAATTCAGAGCAGTTGGCAACCCTGCTTGTGCTGTTTGTGCCATATACATACATGACCATCAATGGAGTAGAGTATAAACATGATTTGTAAGACCAGCACAATTTTTTCCAGTCATCCGACGTCCAACTTGCATGATCTTTGCACCAGGCAAGTCTTTGGCGCTGATGAGCTATGGTTAGGAGAAGATGTTGTCGGGGTCGTCTGCCATTATATAGCCCATACAGGCGAGTGTGCGATGCATGGTCATAACAACAGATACCCTTCCAGGTTGACTGTTGCATTGGGTAGTCAACTGCTGAATAGTGCTCCATCTGTTGGCCTCTCACATCAACCCTTTGCTATCCTGTGCAGTTTTGCTTCTGGATCGTTGTTTGACCAATTTCACACCAGTCCTAATAAATTTCAACTAAGGCAACTCACGAACAACCCACCAGTATAGCCGTTTGGGAAATCAAGGCACCCGACCTCCAAAATCTGTCCTTTCTCAAAGTCTAATAAATCCTTACATTTACCCATCACGCTCTGAATTTTACTATCTACTCTCCGACTCACACCTATACATGCTACATCGGCCAACTAATCACACCCTCTTGGAGATCAAGTGGTCAGCAGGCCACATCCACTTTTGATAGGGGTGGTGGTCATAATTCAGTGAACACTCAGTGTACATAAATCATCAAAGTAATAATACTCTCTACTTGGAGGCTTTTTCAAGGCAGCAGTCAGGCATAAAATGCAGAGAATTAGAATGCATAAGAAATAAAGATGATTTCTTTTAAAAACAGCATCAAGAGCAATATTACAGGTTATTTATCATGCTGCTACACACTGCATTGCAATGTGTTTCTACTCCTTAATAATGCATGAAAAACCATTCATAGTTCCATAGAGACAGCATCATTGCCTGTTAGCTTGCTGGAAAGGATTTCAAATGTTTCCTATTGGCTGTCTTTTTAAAGTTTGTGAAAGGGAGCAACTCCTCTGATATTATTCTATACAGGAGTATTCTGCAAGTCCTGGTTAACGCTTCTCATGTGTTCTTGACATCTAGTGGAAAAGGATTACTTGGTCATTCTGATATAATATTTTTTATGTTGACAGGATATTACTAATGGTATAGCATACACATCCACTTTTTCTTTCTCACACTGACTCTCCATGCAGTTAGATATTGTACATGATAAAGGGATCAGTAATTTTTACAGCTACAGAATTGTTATGTGTACTTACTGGATTTCTCAAACAATACATAAAGCCTGGGATATACATGATAGATCATATTGTCATTTCTGTTGATTTTGTTACCACAGACATTATGACATTTCTTATATTTCTGTGTATTCTATCTATAACATTTTTTTTAATACGTAATGCAAAAGGAAAAATCTCCCGCAAAATGTAAGCAAAAGGAAAGAGAAAAAAAAAAAATTCACAAACTAAGTGTACATAAATGATACAATAGAAGATAAAATAATGAAAGCTGACAATAACAGATTCGTAATTTCTAGAGATGAACAAAGGAGCACATTAATCTTCTACAAAATGCGACGAAGAAAGGAAAAGAGACAAACATGGTACAAAACAAGAAATAAAAATCTCTACAGTAAAGCAAAACTGAAAAGCACTCTGCAAAACTCTGAAGAAAACATAAACAGAGCCCGCAGCTAAGAGCGGGGAGACGTGAAAAGATAAGTAGGTCACAGTTGACGCGCGAGTGTGTTTGTAACCAGCAGAAGGAAGAAACCATCGGGAGCACGCACAGATGTTCACAAAAGCATTGTTTCAAAGCAACATAAAACACACCAATGTGCCATCGGGGGTGGCTTTCTTTTTGCAGATATGAGGAGAGGAAAAGTACGATACTGATGACTGTAAATGCCATCTTGCATTGACACAGAAAGAAAAAGATTTCACAAGTGGTTCGAAATCTTTTTCTTTTGCGTCAATCCAAGGCAGTGGTTGATGGAATTTCGACCATCATAACGGCTAATCATCGGCAAAAATCGGGAGAATTTGACATTTATCCGGAAGGCAGGAGGAATGGCTGAAAATCTGGAGTCTCCCGCCTAAATCTGGAGAGTCGACGTCTGTACATTTTACTAACAATAAACAGAACAAAGAGATTTATTTAGTTAATAGTAGCAAACAACCAAAAAAATCTCCAAAATTATTTAACTCTGTTATTAGAAGATATTTTTAGAAATTTAAACTGGGACGAAAAAGGATTAAACATAAATGGAAGGTACCTAAATCACTTAAGATTTGCTGATGACATAGTCACCATTGCAACTGGCAATAGGAAAATGCAGAATGTAATAAAGGATTTATGGATGGAAAGTCTTAAAAAAGGTCTGACAATAAACACAGCAAAAACTAAATATATGAACATACAGAAAATATTTTGATAAAAGGAAAAAAATCGAAAAAGTAGATGAATACATTTATTTAGGTCAAGTAATCAGTTTTAAAGAGAGACAAGAAAGAGAAATCAATAAAAGAATTATCTAAGGCAATAGAGTCTTTTGGAGACTTAAAAGACTATTTAACTGGCGATCTATTGTGTTTAAAAAAATCTTCAATGCATGTATTATCCCTATATTTACTTATGGAAGTGAAACGTGGAGTGTCAGTGACAATGTGAAAATATAAGAGTATTTGGTAAGAAAGTTAGAGAGAAGAATGTTGGGAATAACAAGAAGAGACAGAGTTAGAAATGACCTTATAAGAGAAAGAATAGGAATAATAGATATTATAAAAATAATAAAAGAATCAAAATGGAGCTGGGCTGGACATGTTGGAAGGTTGAAAGATGAACATGATTAATAACAGAATGGCAACAGAGAGATAGAAAGTGACAAAGGGGGCACCAGAGAATAAGATGGAGAGATGACCTTCAGAAATTTAGAGGAGCTAAATGGTGGACTGAAGCTAAGGATCGAGGAAGTTGGAAAAAACTGGGGGAGGCCTATAAGCTGCAGTGAGTGTCAACAGGCTAAGAAGAAGAAACAACAAAATAATTGAGTGATAGATCATTTCCATATACATTTTATAGTGGTAAGCTGAACAATTTACCTCTTTAATAGTTACAAATGACAAAATAATTGCTATTATTTCCCTAACGGAATAAGTCTCACAGCTAAAATTCTGATAACGCTAAGTTAAAAGATTTTTGCAAAAAAAAAAAAAAAAAAAACTAACATAAGAATGCACAGCTTACCAATAGGGTGTTCCAATAAAAGATTTTCTCTTGTTTATTGTGGCAGTGATCTGAGCTGATACACCAAAATCCGCTAAGGAAAAAAAAACAACAACTTAGGACTATGAAATGGCTTTAAAAGTGCACTAAAATGACAAGTAGGTTAACCAAAAGTGAGTGGGAAAGATCACATAACAATGTAGCTTACACAGGGGAAAAGTTTTAAGTCAGAAAACAAATAGACTGGAAACTTAGCACGACCATTTTTTTACACTACAGCTGACCAAAGAGCATTGAAATGACCTGTAAAAAGGGATAAATAAAAAATAATTAGATCTGGAAGATTTTTACTGGAGCAAACACCACATAAATGATTTTGCCCAAACTTTCTTTCTGCAAATAGATGGCTCAAACACCTAGCAAACAAAGTGATAAAAAACATGAATGTACTTTTAAACAGCATGCTGATGAATTTTATTATCTTGCACAGTCTCATGTTCAAGGTAGTAGTAAATTAAAAGCACCTCCAGTGGTGAATGGATAAATGCAAGAGCCTGGTAAAAAGACCCTGAAAATTTTCAAAAGAAATTTGAAATTCCATTTGCTGCTTTCACTATTTTCATTTTTATTAAAATTTATTTCTCATTACTTTTATCAACTTTTTTTCTTCAAAATTACTTAATTTGAGCAATTAAAAAAAAAAAAAAAAGACAAGAGAGTCACATGTTAAGACTATAAAGCTTGGCTCTGTAAATACTGCTCTGTCATTCCACACAATACCAAATATTCAATACAAGTAATATGTCATGTTTTCTAAGATTATAAAGCAGGTATGGGATATTTATTTTGTGTTACAAAAAATCAGAAAAAAAAAAAAAAAAAAAAAAAAGGAACTGGGCAATTTCTTGAACTTTTATTGAAGCCAATTGTTGGTAACAATTTCTTAAGTTAAAATGCCCTTTGCAACTATCAAGGCCTGTTATCAATGTTTCACTTCATTTCACCTTTGTTGTCAAAGAACACAATTTAAATATTGTTGCCAGATCACCAGATTCATGTTATAGCACTTTTTAAGTAAAAAATATATTTAACTCAGCAGAAACCCATTAATAATGTCAGGGGAAAATAAGATATGTAACCTTTTAATAACCAGGTATTCTTTTTGTTTGTGATGTCCAAATGTGAAATTATGTTTCATGAACATTACAACAATAAGAATAAGTATACCGGTTGAGGCAGGGATTCGAAAATCGAAACAGGTAAGCGCTCTTTCCACTGCATCACCAAAGTGGGACAAACATTCAGACAGGGGAAATTATATTGTTTGTGATTTTGTTAGAGATTACTGTTGTTATTTTTTTATTCACTATAGTTGCTGTCTTCTTTTGGACTGAAGTTGCTGTCTTTTATTTCACACTTTATGAACTTGCTTATGTTATTGTTCAATTTTCCATAATTACCCACTGACATGCATTTGATAGGTACAGGTACATTCTTTATTACTATCTTAGTTCCTTGTCAGTTTGATGTTCCTTCTTTTAGTTTATATTAATTATAATTCATTTGGGAAAATTATTGTCTATCAAAATATTTTCTATTTGTGTCATTGCATTTTGCTGAATTCTCACCAAAAATAGCAGTTTAGCTCATTTTATCAAACTTGTCATTGTGTTTATTGTGACTAACTTGATGTGTTAAGATTTATAATTCACTATTATGCAGGATTTCTCTTTTTTGAAATTATGTATATAATCCATACTATTTTCTTTTGTGATTTTTATATCAAGAAACTGAATTGGATTATATCATTCTTCTCTTTCAATTTAAACTTGCTGCCTTGATCCATTTTGTTGAACACATCCATTACTTGTTGAGAAGTGTAATTGTGAGTCATAGAAAATAAGAATATCATTTATGTATAGTAATACTTTTATTTTATTACCTTTAAAAAATTCCTTCTAAATTGGACACATAAAACTCTACTGATTTGGGTGAAATTACTAATCCCATACAGAGTCATTTCCTTTGTCTGTACATCGTATCTTTATATTGTGAAATTATGGGACTGCAGTAAAGAGTTAAAAGGAGTAGAAACTGATTTGGAGAAATTCCATGCTTCGTGATGGATTTTTTTTTTTTTTTCTTCCTTCAAAAACGTTGTTCAACAGAGATAGACAATGATTATCCCAAAAGAATCATAATTTATATATATATATATATCATCATCATCATCATTGTCAACCATTATCAATCCACTGCTGGACGAAGGTCTCCCCAAGTTTCCTCCACAACGGTCTGTCTTGTGCCAGTCTCCTCCATGTCACTCCCGCATATTTACGAATTTCATCCACCCATCTCCCATGTGGTCTTTTTCTGGGTCTTTTCCTGTCCCTTGGAATCCAATCTAAAATTTCGGCTGTCCATCTATGGTCTGTCCTTCTGGCAGTATGTCCAGCCCATTGCCATTTCAGGGATTTAACTCTGATCATGATGTCTTCCACTCTCGTCATTTTCGGATCCACGAGTTCCTCTTCTTATCTCTCCTGATTATACCAAGCATGCACCTCTCCATGCTTCTTTGAGTTGTCTGCAGCCTTTGTATGTCTCTTTTAGTTAAGGTCCACGTCTCTGCACCATACGTAAGCACTGGAAGGATGCATTGATCAAACACTTTTCTTTTAAGACATAATGGCATATTGCTCTTGAAAATTATGCTGTTTCTTCCAAAAGCTCTCCAGGCAAGTTTTGTACGCCGATTAATTTCTTCATCAATGTGACCCTCACTTGATATCTGCTGTCCAAGATAAACATACGTATCTGTTATCTCCAGTTTTTCTCCATCAATCGATAAATCTTCATTTCTTGTAAAAGCATTGAACATCACTTTTGTCTTCTGAAAGTTCATTTTTAATCCCACTTCTTTACTCTTGTCAGCAAGTTCCTGGATCATACTCTGCAGCTCTGATGGGGTAGTTGCAAAAATGACTACGTCATCAGCAAAACGAAGGTGGGTTAGGTAATCTCCATTAATCTTTATCCCTTTGTTTTCCCAGTTCAGTGATTGAAAGACATTTTCCAATGTGGCATTAAAGAGCTTCGGAGATATGGTGTCACCTTGTCTCACTCCCTTTCCAATTTTTATGTGTGTTGTATTTTCAAACAGCCGAATCTTTGCACTTGCATTTTCATAGATGTTATTAATAATATTAATGTATGCATCTTCAATACCGCAGGATTTCAGAGCCGTGGTAACTGCTGATGGTTTCACCGAATCAAAGGCTTTTTCATAATCGATAAAAGCCATGCACAATGGAAGTTCATATTCCCTTGCTCTTTCAATTAGTTCTCTCAGTACGTGGATATGATCTATTGTGCTGTAGCCACTCCTGAATCCAGCTTGTTCTCTCGGTTGAGCCATGTCCAGTGTTACCTTCAAGCGGTGTGAAAGAACTTTAGTGAAGATTTTATAAACCACTGATAGGAGGCTGATAGGTCTGTAGTTCCTGAGATCCTCAATGTCACCTTTTTTATGTAGCAGGATCATTGTAGCATTGTTCCAATCCTCAGGAATCTTCCCTTCATTAAGGCATCGAGTGAAAATTTGGGCGAGTACTGTTTCAATTTCTCCACTTGCTTCTTGTATGATGTCTATAGTAATTCCATCTTCTCCTGGAGCTTTCCCCGCTTCATGTTCTTGATTGCATGAGCAACTTCTGCTGGGAGGACTGGAAGAACTCTGGTACCTTTCATGATGTCTGGAGTACATGTATCATCCCTTTCATATAATTTGGAGTAGAAATCTTTCACTCTTGTCAAAATTTCGCCTCTATTTCTTGTTATAGAACCATCTTCTTTTCTCAGAGCCATAATCTGTTTTCTTCCCTTACTGAGATGTCCCTTTGCTATCTTTAGGCTTTGGTTGTTTTCAATTGCTTTCCTCACTAGCTCACAGTTGAATTTCCTTACGTCTTCAGTGATACTTTTTCGTGCTGTCTTGCATAGCTCTATATATTCCACTTTGGAAGTCACATGTTCTTCAGTTGTCCTCATCTCTCTTCTTTTTTGCATCAACATTTTGGTTTTTCCTGATAATTTGTTTACATGCAACTTGTTCTTAGACCCAGCTAATTTTGTTGCTGTTTCCATAAGAGCTTTGGTTACTTTTCTGTTAACTTCCGAAATATCCACTTCTTCCGATGTTAGGCCTTCTAAAGCAGAGAATCTGTTCTTCAGTTCCAACTTGAAAGTATTATGGTGTTTTTTAAGGTTGGTTATGTCAATACATTTTGTTTGTCTTATGAGCTTGCCACGTTCCAGATTAGTGTTGAGGTGCATCTTACATCTCACCAATCTATGGTCACTACCTGTGTTGAACTTGTTTAGCACACTGCAGTCTTCGATGACGAATTTTTTGTTACACATAATAAAATCAATTTCACTTGTCATCCCATTTGGATGTCTCCATGTCCATTTCCTGTGGGGCTTTTTCTTGAAAAAGGAGTTCAAGATGAAAAACCCTTCTGCCTCTGCAAACTCTACGAGAGTATTTCCACGCTGGTTTCTGTTGCCGTGACCGAATTTACCTACTGAAGTTTCATTCTGTTGCTGGTGCCCTATTTTTTGCATTGAAATCTCCCATAATTATCTTCAAGTGCTGCTTACCTTTATTATTTAGATGACGAATTTCCTCATAAAATTCTTCAATTTCTTCTTCAGGATGACTTGTGGTGGGTGCATAAGTTTGAATAATCTGAGCCTGGTATCTTCTCGATAGTTGGATAACGAGTCGTGCAGCTCTGTCAGAGGAACTTTCAACTTCTACCACTTTATCCTTCAGTTTCTTGTTTATTATAAATCCAACACCACTAGTTCTGCCAGTATCTGTCCCACGATAATAGAAGAGATGTCCACTTTTCAGTTCAATGAGATCTTCTCCTTTTCTCCTTACCTCACTTAGCCCGACGATGTCCCACTTGATCCTTTGTAGTTCCTCTTCCAATTCAAGAAGCCTTGAATCAGAAGATAGGGAGCGTCCGTTGTAGGTAGCCAAGGTCAGCATCAAATGGCAGCCTAGTCCGGTCCTCCGGGGATTCTTAGCACCCTCTGCCTTCATGTCGCACTGGCCGCTGCCTTGGCCAGGTACATTCCAGCTGCCGGAGACTGAGGGCCAAGATTTAAGTTGTAGAGTCATTTTGGAGGTGTTTGGCCATAACTCACCACGCTGGCCAAGCGGGTTGGTGAGTGTGGGATAGCATTTCCTCTGATCCCGATGGTATAGTTATACCGCTATTTGCGGTCGTCAGAGCCCCTTTAGTGGGAACAGGATGCACCACGAGATATATATATATATATATATATATAATGTATTACATTAACTAAGGAAAAGAATATAAAAATAACAAGGAACTAAGATAGTAATACAGAATAAACCTATTAAACACATATCAATAGGTAATTAAGGAAAACTGAACAATAACATAAGCAAGCTCTTTAAGTTTGAAATAAAGGCAGTAAAAACAACCCTAAGGTTACAAATAAAGAAAAGTCATCTCTAAAACAGAACAAGATGGAAAAGAAGAATGTCCTTTATTAAATAACAAAGGATTGCAAAAATTAAACCAAAAATTAAAGAACATAAGACGGCTATTCAAAATGGTGATCAGAACAGTGCAATTGTAAAACACATATAAACTAGTGCAAGCCAATGCGGGATCAAATTCAAATTTTGAATTGTGAACCTCAAATCAACAGAAAAGTTTCTAAGAAACCCACTACATCAAAGAGAAAGTTTAGACCACTAAAGCAACCAAAATGATAAGCCCGATATGCAATGTTTGGTTTAAGAACGACAATTAAGATTCAGGAAGAACATTAAATATATTTTGCTTAAAACACGCTATAACATGCATCTGTTAATCCAGCAATGATCTATATATTAATTCTATAAGTTTTTTACTGTGAGTCCTATTTTGAGAGAATGGCTGAATGTAAAGATATGGTTGAGGTATCAAGGTAACTGTCTTACCATGTAGATGTGACAGTCAAAGAAAAAAATGAGATTGGGGCAATGGTTCGGGCGTGGTGGGACGGCAAAGTTCCCATGTATAGCCTATGGGAGAAGTGTGCAGTTGACATTCGATCGCCTGCGGTTGACTCACACACTGTTGAAAAATATAGTTACTGATCTTTCAAAATTCTGACAATAGTCATGCAAAGTAAAAACAACAACATTAAAAAAACCGAGCGTTACAAAAGGTACTTACTTTAAATACTAAGGTTATGTGCATTTTGCAATACTGCACGCAATGTTAAAAAATTTTGAGACCAAGTTCACATCTCTCATACACACAACTGTATGGGAATACTGTTTCGATGAATGTGTACACATATCATTCCAGTATATTTACAGCCTTTTCCATCAATTCAGACATTTGTGGCCAGCTTTAAACTTGGAGACTTGAAGGTGAAAATACTGGACAAAGAAGTTTACCCAACTAAAATAAGCAGCAACACTACAAGCAATTATTGGCTTAACAACTAATATTTATTAATGTCTGTTTTTTGTTTTTGTTTTTTTTTATCATTCATGCAATTTGACCATGTCAATGAGCAAAAAATTTGCAAAGAAAACAGAATGTCAATGATTAAAAATGATTAAATTAATTTATCAATGGATTAAAATGATTATCTGGAAACAAAAAACATTGTGCACTGATTTTTGAGTCACACCCCAACATTTTAAAGTGGAACACACAACCTTCAAAATTAAAAGTCATTCAAGCATAGTCAACTGTGTGTACAACCTTGAGTGATATGACTGCAGACTAACAATTTGGACAGAAACATAATTTATGATAAAAAAGTAAAAAGTAAGTCAGCTGACAAAAAAAAAAAAAAAAAAAGATAAAACAAGAGTGTTTCTTTCTTAAGTTCTGACTAGTTTAAATAATCGCAAAACAAGAACTTCCTAAACATATGTAATTGTTTAAGTCACCTTATAAAAACCTTAAAAATGAAAGATTTGATTACACATACACACAAAGAATTTGAAAAATTTAAGAGCACAGCTATCAGTGATTCCACTCTTTCCTGCATAGGTAGGAACAGAGGAATAATTGTTTCGATGAAGATGGAGCATATTTTGAATGGATAAAGCAATTATTTTTACATAAAACATCTAGATTTTTCAGATCTGGTACTGATACTTTTATTCAGTCCTCATTTATGTAATTAACATTTTAAATATTATTCTTCAAGCACTACACATACCAGCCACTGAATTAGAGAATTTTATTCAATACTGGTTTGGATCTCCTTCAGCCCAAATTACAGCACATATGCAGTTTGGTATAGATTCCACAGGGTGTTAGAGTGCATCTACATTTACAGCATACCAGGAGTTCATCAGACAGTTCTTTAAATGGTTCAGATTTGAAGGAAGAGAACCTTGCTCACAGATCTGTTTTTCCAATATGTCACATGCCTTCTCAATGGGGTTCAGGATCCGGGCTTCGTGGTGGGCAGGAAAGGTGGTGGAAGTTGTCTGCTTGCTGAACCACTGATGAAACATCTTGCACGACGGACAGTAGCATTATTATCCATGAAATAGTCACTACCAGCTGGATAAAAAATCAATATTGCATGATAGACTTGACTGGCAACAATGTTTAGGTAATCCTAAGAGGACTTCCAACCTTGCAGCAATATCATGGGACCTATTCTGTAGCAACAAAATGTGCCCCACAGCATGACACCACCTCCAGAACCTTGAGCTGTCAAAAATTACATGAAGACTTGTGCGAAAAAAGATACCATTGATTCGTGAAGAATTTACCGTCTGAAGCATGATTTTAATAATAAAAAATGAATTATATATACAATTAAAACCAATATATATATTAGCATTTTCAAGGCAGCGGCTGCCTCATCATCAGATGGAATGAGAAAAACACAGTTAATCAATATATAACATAGGCATGGTGCATTTTGGGTAGCATTAAAATAATGAAAGCCAATGATTATCTACATGCGTCATATGAGTGTGCGTGCCGTTGACACAATTGGGTTACAGAGTAATTTTGGCAGACAGACAAGAAAGGGTGGGGTGGGGAGGGGACACAATTTTAATTTGTATTTTAAATTTATAATTTAAAGTTTACTGAATTAATGAAGGGTTTCCATGCATTATGTAGCTCATATGGACTGTGGTCATTACAACATTATATACCATGTATATACACTGAAGAGCAATTGAATTAGAGACAGCTAGCATTATGCAAATGTGGCGCTATGGGCGGTCCTGTAAACGGAAACGACATGACGTATGGCACCGATCCGACAATATAAGGAGTGATGCGATGGGAATCAGTAAGAGTCGGACGCAGTATGGGTAAGACAGAAGGATCTAAGCGCATTTGATCGTGGGCAAATTGTCGGGCCCGACAAATGGGTCACTCCATCTCGGAAGTCGTGCAGGCACTGGGATTTTCACTAGCCACTGTGTCACGGGTGCACCATGAGTACATCGAATCCGGTAAAACCATCCCTGCAAGGGCCAACTGCCGGGGACAATAGCATGTGGATGAGCAGGGTCATCGTCGGCTAGCTCGCATTGTAACTGCGGATAGACGGGCCACAGTGCATGAAATCCTTCGGCAATTTAACGCTGGTGCACAAAAACGTGTAAGCAGCCACACCATCTAGAACCATCTCCTCGCTATGGGGTACAGAAACCATCGTCTCACGAGGGTACCGCTGCTGACCGCATATCACAGGGTGCAAAGATTAGCATGGGCGCGGGAACATCGCCACTGGACCCTAGACATGTGGAAAAATGTTGCCTGGACTGATGAGTCGAGATTCACATTGGTACATGCGGATGGCAGGATATGAGTACGGCGCAAACCACATGAAGCGATGGATCCTTCTTGCCAGCAGGGTACTCTTCAAGCTGGTGGGGGTGGCATTCTCATCTGGGGACTGTTTACATGGACTGAAATGGGACCCCTGGTACGTGTGACATCGTCCCTCACAGGTCAACGTTACCAGGATATCTTGGACAACCATTTGCTCTCGTTTGTGCGTCTTCAACATCCCACTGGTGACCTCATTCTGCAACAAGACAATGCACCGCGCCATCGCGCCCGAATTGTATCCGAATGGTTGGATGAACACTCCACCGACATGACCTCGCTTCCTGGGCCAGCTAGGTCACCTGACCTCAATCCCATCGAGCACAACTGGGATGCCACCGAGAGAGATGTTCGAGGCTCTGACCCCCCTCCATCAAATCTTCGTGAACTGTGGGAGCTTGTTAAGGGGTCGTGGATCCGTATGGCTTCCCAACGCTTCCGGTGTCTTGTCAAGTCCATGCCGAGACGAATCGCCGCCGTCATCAGGGCGAAAGGTGGTTCTACGCATTATTAGACAGGTATCTCTAATTCAATTGCTCTTCAGTGTATGTGTACATTGTGGCATCTGGTATACAATGTTGTAATGACCACAGCCCATATGAGCTACATAATGCATGGAAACCCCTCATTACCCTCATTAATTCAGTTAACTTTAAATTATAAATTTAAAATACAAATTAAAATTAATTGTGTCCCCCCCCTTTTTTGTCTGTCTGCCATAATTACTCTGTAACCCAATTGGGTCAACGGTAGACACACTCATATGACGCATGTAGATAACCCTTGGCTTACATTCTTTTAATGCTACCCACAATGCACCATGCCTATGTTATATATTAATTAACTGTGTTTTTCTCATTCCATATGATGATGAGGCAGCCGCTGCCTCGAAAGTGCTAATGTATATATATATTGCAGACGTGCCAACTTTCAAAATCTAAAAATCAGGAGATTTTTTGCAGCTCATAAAATCACATGAGTGCTATTTTTTTTATCGGCATTTTTCAGATGCAGGAGCAATTTCCCAGAAGTATTATTATTGGTACATAGCATTTTTAATGTTTAAAAAGTTATTCTAAATGCAGACTATGTTTATACACAAAATAAAAAGCATAGTGAAAACATTTGTCAACCAGATACAATTAATAGCATTAATAATTCATACAAGATATGTACTTAATTTTTGATACATTATTTAATCATAATTAATCTTTATCCTTATTTAGTGAATGTACAGTAGCCAATTTAGCTCTCTTTAACAAAGATCTACAAAAGTTTTGTTCAAAGCATTTTTCTTTCATTCTGGACTTAACTGTCAGCAGTTTTTTCCAGTGTTGGAATAGAGAGAAAGAGACAGAGGTATCTGTCAAAACAAATGTGGAAGTGTCAAGCTTTCTTCTTGGTTGGAGGTTTAATGACCACAGTGATCACCTCAGTGGGCTATGAGCAGTCGCCCATCCCTAATTTAGGGACACTGGTCTAGGGAAGGAACAGAGTCAGTGCCGTAAGACAAATACAACATCATACTTACCAACTTTGGAAAATGTGCATCAGTAAAACTTCTGCGTGAACGCCATTTACCACAAAACAAAACATAATTATATTAATAAATATGCAGTAAAAATCTATGCATATGCCACAATAACTAAACAAGTATTATCTGTTTAAAATAATAATTTAAAAAACCATAAAATAAAATCTTAATTTTGTTCAATGTTAGCCTTGCAAACCTGTGGTGTTTCAATACTAAATTAAATTTTCATTTGCTGATATCTTTGTTTCCCTTCTCATTTCTTTATTATTGTCTTTTTTTTTTTAATGCCCTTGGATGACAATTTTATCCATCATGAATGCATGGCAGCTTTCACTATTTTATACAAAAGATGAACAGTGTAACTTTGAAAATATAAATACTTTTGAACACCATGCATCAATTTTTACAAATGTTTCAGCTTCGTCACTTTCTTTCCCCCCCCCCTCGTTTATCAAACTGAAATGCAAAACTTTTTTTTTGGGGGGGGGGGATATTTAAGAATACAGGATACATGTTCTGATCATCGTTGGGGAGGAAAAATTACAGTTACAGGGTTACAGGGGATATCTTTGCTGCGTCCGATTTCCGTTTTCGGACATTTTCCCTCCATTTTCAAGTTGAAATACAAATATTTATGAAATAAAATGATATTTAACAACAATACTAGGCAGAGCAAACATCACGTGAAAAATAAAATTACGATTAGGGGAGAAATCTTCACTGCGTCTAACTTCCGTTTCCGAAAGTTTTGAAAGATGAAACTTTCTCTTTCGAAAGTTTAGAAAGTTTCAGGCGGAAAACATCCTCTACCACTACTAATTAATTGCCCGAAAATTTCTATTCAGTTATGCATCAATCTCGTGGATAACCCAAATTATGACAGAAAAGGAGAAATTCCTTGAAGCCGTCGCACTCTCATGCCTAAAGATTACAGCAAAATAGTTTCGCCCTCGAATTTCCGTTTTCGGAAATTTTTCATCCATTTTCAAACTGAAATACATATATTTACGAAATAAAATGATATATAACAACAATACGGGACAAAGGCAACATCACAGGAAAAAGAACGATTACGGAAAAAATCTTTATTGCATTTACTTCCGTCCTGATGCATATTTTTACGAATAGGTAAAATTCTTCGATGAGTAGTTTTACGCGACGAGAAAACTTCACGATGCGAATTTTTATACGTCGAGAGATATTCTCGATGCGTATTTTTATACGTCGAGAACAATTCTCGATGCGTATTTTTATACGTCGAGAACAATTCTCGATGCGTATTTTTACACCCCGAGAAAAATTCCCGACGCATACTTTTACGCGGCGAGAAAAATTCCAGATGCGTATTTTTACGCATTGATGAAAATGTCGATGTGTACTAGACGCGCAATTAGATTACGCATTTTGGAAAACTCTGATCTGCATGTCATTTGAGCACTCCAGTGGAGAGAGAGAGCTACCCAAGGAGACACCAAGAAGCGGAATCATCGTTAATACTTGATGGCTTCGCACGAAGCCGGCGAGTCAAAGATGACATAATCGCATAACACGGCGCTCGTAAGGTCTGGTAGAAAATCTAAATGGATGGTTGCAGGGGATTGAAATATTTCGATTCAGCAATCGAAATATTAAAAAAATTGTAAAAAAAGACTTCCATCCATAAATCAGTAAAATTAAGCAAAAATCCGTAAAAGTTAGCAAGTATGCAACAACCATGCCCCACTGCGATTCGAACCCGAACCCATCTCGGACAATTTGTCGAAAGCCGGTGCTCAGTTTCACAACTTTATTATGCAGCAAAGACAATAACAGCTAATATGTAAAGAAGAAACAAATTGCCAAAGATATGACATAAAATAAAACATAAAAAACCGCGAAAGTGGCGTAATGCAAAAGGAAAAATCTCCAGCAAAAAGTAAGCGAAAGGAATGAGAAAAAAACAAAAACAAATTCACAAACTAAGTGTACATAAAAATGCTACAATAGAAGATAAAACAAAGCTGACAATAACAGATTCGCAATTAGAGATGAACAAAGGAGCACATTAATCTCCTACAAAATGCGATGAAGAAGGGAAGAGACAAACATTGTGCAAAACAAGAATTAAAAATCTCCACAGTAAAGCAAAACCGAAAGGCACTCCGCAAAACTGAAGAAAACAAACAGAGCTCACAGCAAAGAGCGGGGAGATGTGAAACGATAAGTAGGTCACAGCTGGAGCGCGTGTGTGTTTGTAACCAACATAAAATAGACCACAGTGCCACCGGGGTGGTTTTCTTTTGCAGATATGAGGACAGGAAAAGTATGATACTGATGACTGTAAATGCCGTCCTGAATCGACGCAGCAAGAAGAAGATTTCACAAGCAGTTCGAAATTTTTTTTTTTCTTCTGCGTCGATCCAAGGCAATGGTTGATGAAATTTCGACTATCGTAACGGCTAATTATCAGCGAAAATCGAGAGAATTTGACATTTATCCGGAGGGCAAGAGGAATGGCTGAAAATCCGATCTCCCGCCTAAATCCGGAGAGTTGGCACGTCTGATATTGGTTTTAATTGTACACTGCTGGACAATTGCTAAGGACGGATCATAAACGGCTATATAGCGCATAAAAAAGTAAGTGTGGTTGGATGCCAAGTGAAATAAAATTAATGTCAGAATGCCAGGACATTACAAGAAAGACAATTTATTGTGCTCTGAAATCCAGAAGGCTTTGGAACGTGTTCAAGGGACAAACAGGCCATTTCGTGCAGAATACGTAAACGTGAAAAAATGCAATTACCGTCCGCAGGCGTTCCGGCGTAAGATGTCAATACGGGATATGGCCACCATGGAGGGCGATGCAAGATTCCACACGTCGTGTCATGCTTTGCACAGAATTATCAAGCAGCTGTTGGGGTAATTTATCCCATTCCTCTGTCAGTGCACGGATGAGGGTGTCCTTGTTCATTAGAAAGCATTGGCGACCAGCAAGACTCCTCCCCAAAGCATCCCACACATTTTCAATGGGATTCAGATCTGGAGAACGTGCTGGCCATACGAGGCGTTGAATATCCTCGCTCTCAAGACACTCCTGGACAGCGACTGTTCGATAACATGTTACGTTGTCGTCCATGAAAATAAATCTATCACCGACAGCACCACGGAACATGCAAACATGAGGTAGCAGAACATCATTGATGTATCGTTGGCCAGTCATAGTCCCAGTTGGAAGCACATAGAGGGACGTACGGCCATTGATCATGATGCCAGCCCATACCATAACACTACATGTCGGATATCGGTCCCTTTCCTGTATGTTTGCTGGACAATATGCAGTACCACTATCACGCCAGATCAGTTGTCGTCGACAATCAGACGATAGACTGTATCTACTCTCATCTGAGAAGAGGACAGCAGACCAGTCGTTATTAGTCCAATTGCGGTGTTGATGGCACCATTGCAAACGGGCGGTACGGTGACGTCTGGACAATGGGATGCACACAACAGGACGGCGGGCTTATAGTCCTCCTTCATGCAAACGTCTAGCGACAGTTTTTCGGGAGATCCGCTTGCCATTAGCAGCCATAAACTGATTTGCTACCTCACTAGCTGTGCTGCGCCGGTGTCTTTTTGTTGATAGCACTATGTACCGATCTTCTGCAGGTGTCGTACTGCGAACACGACCTCCCCCGTGACGTTTGCTACACTCTCCATTTGTTTGAAATGATTTCCAAAGCCTTGAAACAACACTGTGGCTGACGTCGAACTCCCTGGCAACATCTGTTATTTTTCGCCCTTCTTCAATCTTGCCAATAATACGGCCACGCGTAAAATCATCTAGGTGATGTCGGGAAGACATACTGAAAATTGCAAGTTCGTCAATTGATTCTTTCCCTTTCAACTTTGCGTTTGAACAACAACGGTCAATACGCGTCAAATCCTTTATATCTCTTATCAGCGTTATGACGTCACGAACAAGTTCGGCAATCCAAAATTTGCATACGCACAACACGTCTTACTGTATCCCGCACTTAACGCTAATTTCCACATTTTCCTGCCTTCCATTTTATGGTTGCTATCGTTGCTATTGTCATCCGTCCTTAGCAATTGTCCGGCAGTGTATATATAATTCATTTTTTATTATTAAAATCGTGCTTCAGACAGTAAATTCTTAACGAATCAATGGTACCTTGAGCTGTGTTTACAAGGCTAGCTGAGTCTGTTGTTTCATGGGGCTCCTGCACTCTTTGCCTACCGTCAGTATAGAACAAGTTGGTCCACAACTTGTTGGACCACGTGACTTTCATAGTCTTCCAGTATCCAGTCGCGGTGTTCTTGACACCATTGTAGACCAACTTTCCTGTTTTTTTGCAGAAATCAATGGTTTCTGTAGAGGTGTGCAACTGACAATACCAATCCTCTTCAATTCCTCACACATAGTTTGTTGAAATATGAGATGGGAACAGTCTTCATTGAATGCCTCGGTCAACTAATGCACACAGGAAGTCCTATTTCTCTGTACAGGCCTTAGACAAAGCAATCTCATTCCTGACAGATTGCCATTGTGCCACAGTTATGCCTCTTAGACAAGCAATGTTTATTTTCCCACTAATTAAAAACCTGGGATATCGCACCAAAATCATCGCTCCAGCCAGATGGGTACCCACAATAAGCCTTTTATCAAACTCCAAAAGATCCTTTGCTTTTTCCCATTGTGACCGACATCACTGATGATTACTTACAAACAGGGTTATTAAAATCAGAAAATTTCTACATGCCCTATCAGGCATGTTGTCCAAAAGAATAGATGCCCAAGCCAAAAATTTGTATGACCAACATTCTGAATGATGAAATTTTACATTGCTTGATAGCTTTGGAGCCCAGAAAATTAAATATATTGAACACTAGCAGGGATACCCGGACTTCCTGGGTAATTATTACTATTCGTGAAATCACCAAGTTCAGCAGGTGAAAGTTAATAAATGAAAAAGTTATTCCTGTAATGTTACAGTAAATTAATTTTAATTCATTTAAGTTACTGCTTTTTGGTAAACAATATGTTTTATTTTTCCATTGGGAGCAAAAATATAGTTTTTAGGATTGCCAACCCTAGAGCAGGCGATGTACAGTTATCCGTGTGAAAAGCAGTGTTTCTCTCCAAATTAATGCTAGCCACTGCCAATGACTGTAATATTGCAACAAAAAAAAAAAAAAAAAAAAAGAGCCAGGATGGCTCCAAATTTGAAAAATAAAAAAAAAATGATTTAGTTTGTTTTCTTTTACGAAGCAAAAAAAGAAAAGAAGAGGAATGGAAATCCTTACCTTTGAGGAGACATCTATAGAACTGCCGTACATCTGGCATGCGCTTCTGATAATCCTGTGACACTGAAATGCATTGTACCTATGTTGTGTCGTGTGCATGCGACTTGACATTGATCATCATTTTGCTCACCGTTTTGAATTTTGAATATCTGGAACTCTCTATTTACATTACATTGTATTTCCTGCATGATGAAGCCACCCGTTGGTGGTGAAAGCTAACGTTTATTCATTTGTGTTTTTAATACATCATTAAACAGATATTTTTGCACTTTATTGTTATCTACGGTCTCTAAGGTAGTCCATAGATCAGGTATTGGAGTTCTGAATTGTAATGCAGTTCTTAAAAGTAAAAAATGAAACTTTTTCCGAAAATTTTGAATGGGGGTCCCTTGACCCCAGGCTCCGACCCCATCTGAAAACAGTCTATGGTCTAAGTTACGGTACCATAAGCTAGTATACCAAATTTGGTGGTTCTAAATTGAAAACTGTAGATTTTACAGAAATTGCATGGGGGGGGGCTTAACCCCGAGCTCTGACCCCTTCCAAAAACCGTCTATGGTTTAACTTAGAGTATGAGACAGTATACCAAATTTGGTGGTTCTAAATTGAAAAGTGTAGATTTGTTTAGCAGACATACAAACAAACAGACAAACAAGTAAATATATCAAATAGGAAATCAATTACTTTTAATATTTCCAATTATTGCAGTCAAAACTGGAGTTTGATCTCGCCTACACTTCCTCACTTTCTTCATCATGATACAATTGCATGATGAATCAAGCATCAATGAATGAGAAGGAGAGCTCTTTGGAGTTGCTCTGGGGCTGTGTACAGAGGCTCAAGCCTTGTAACTGGTTCTGTTAGGGACGTCGCTCTTCATCAGCTGTGACCTTTCCTTTCCTCCTCCCACATGTGGCTTTCAATGTTGAACGGAAAACATTTGCAGTACAGTGCAGCACTAATTACTTGCTTTCAGCAACAGGTCTGCCCGATAAGGCCAATGCTGAATGAAATTTTTTTACGTGCGTGCCTGCCCGGGCATGTAGTAAAAAATAATACATGTCTGATTGAAATTTTTATACACTAGTGGACAATGAAATTTTCTCACCAAGAAGGAAGCATCGGATTGAACTAAAATTTTATGGACATAATGATACAGATAAATGATACACGTGATGGCAAAAACAGAGCTGGAGGACAATTACAGAGGGATCTGTGGCATGCAGTCTGGTCATTTTCAGCAGCACGTCGCACCATATCATGCGGCGATACATGCTGCAATACGGTCTGGCATGGAGCCGAACAGACGCCTGACATTGCCCTATGGCAGACTGGCCTACACGTGTTGGACGGTGTGCACCAAATACCGGAATGCGCGGCACGGCGGCATCTGGCATTTCAACTGGTACCACACATGCTTGATAACGGATAACTTCGGGGAGCGGGCAGGCCATGGAAGTGTCTGGACATAACGTTAGCAGCCCTGGCCAACCCGAGCGGTGATTGGGCAGGCATTATCCTGCCAGTATAGCGCACCTGGAATCCCGGCCAGGAATGGGAGCACATGGGGCTATAGGATCTCATCCACATACTGCTGGCCCGTCAGTGATCCAAATACCACTACTAGAGCTGATCGGCTATCGTAGGCAATGGCTCCCCAGATCAAAATGCCTGGGGGGGGGGCTCGATAGCGAGGTCGGGATTGTGCCTTTGACCCGGGGACCTCCACACCAGGACACGATAATAATCTGTCCCCAGAACAAAGCAGCACTCATCGCTAAACACCACATGTCACCAGTCTGTGGCATTCCTTGTCGCTCTGGCCTGACACTACTGCACACGGAGCCGGCGATGTTCCGGTGTTAATGGCAGCACACGTAAGGGGCACTGGGATCGCAGATTCGCTTCCGCAAGGCGTCGGTAAATGGTTCGTGGGCACACAGGAGCCGCTACATCTGCTTGTATAGTAGACCAGGTCCTGTGGGATCTGTTCGTGCCTGGCGCACAGTCTGTCGATCGTCTCTACCGTAGGTCCTCCTGGTCTGCCTGGAGCCGCTCTGCCGTGTGGCAGTGCCATCACGTGTCCACTGCTCTCAACACAGTCAGATGGTATGGTCAGAATGATCCACATGGTGGGCTGTACTGCATGCCGACCACTCTGCGGTTTTCAGCTCGATGATCAGGCCTCACTCTAGCTATTTGCAAAGTTTAGCAGTTGTAGCATGTTTTTTCCTATGTGCGCAAATTTCATTGTCCAAGAGTGTATGTTTTTTTTTTTTTTTTTTTTTTTGAGGTTTAACGACCACCGTGAGCAACTCAATGGGCTATAAGCAGTCGCCCGTCCCTAATTTAGAGTCACTGGTTCCAGGGAAGGGAGAGAGCCAGTGCCGTAAGACAAACACAACATCCATGCCTCACCGGGATTCGAACCCGGACCCCTTCCGACGAATGATCAGAGGCCAACGCCTTAGACCACTGCGCCACCGGGGCGGCCCAAGAGTGTATGTTCCGAGTATGTTGGGCAATATATTTTTCAAACCCTGCTTACAAGCAGTCTTTAATAGTCGCCTACATCAAGTGGTGATGCAAGTGATAATGTATTTTGCATATACGCTGCATAAGTGATGTTTACGTACATCTGCATAAAGGTTTCTAATTCAGTGGCCGGTGTGTAGAGAATGGAAAAGCGAAACCTTGCTACCAGAATGAGATTCATTCTGTGTGTTTCATTTTCATGCCCAATTACAGTAACATTACAATTTTACCAGCCATAGATTCCAAAATATTTCCTCTGCATAAATGCTGGCAAATGTATAAAAGGTAATATGTACCTAATTTTACATCTCCATCATCAGTCAGGAGAATGTTGGCACCTTTGATATCTCTGTGCATCATACCAAGAGAATGCAAATACTGAAGACCATGGAGAGTTTCTCGGCAAGTGTATGCTATCTGCGGTTCTGTCAATGGACCTGTAACTATAAGAGCAACAACATTAAAAAATGTAAAACTGGCAACTATTAATTTAGTAAAAAAATAAGAAAAACAAGTCAAGAAACTTAGATCATTAAAATACTTCTAGATAGCCACTCACCCAAGTGCCCAACACATTAGAGTCCTTTTCCAATAAACATATTAAAAAATTCTTCTGCTTTCCATGGTTGGGTACATGTGTTTCTATCAACAAGCATATTCACAAATACCTTCTGATATCTAATGTCAGGCACAGATACAAAGGGAGGGGCACTGTTTTTTTTATTTTGTGCCAAAACAACTATTCTAAGAAAAGACTTAAGTGTCACCCTCAACGTTAAATAAGAAAAGAAAAACAGATGTTTTTCTGGCACACAGTGTATGTAATATTTATTCAGATACACAGTTTGGTCTCTACTGTTATCTCTAGACCACTATCTCACAGGTTGTAATGATACATAAACATACAATTGATTAAATTCTATTTTAACTTGAGCTTTCAATTATTCTTCATATCTTATTAATACATGAGAAGATTTTAATTTAATAGCTAGTCATAACATGAGAAACCTGGCAACAAAATTTAATTTCTTTCTGTGGTAAACAAAGCCTTAATACAGTTTCTAATCATTGAAAATAGGCCTTGATAAAGAGCCACAGGTCAAGAATGTCTTAAAATACAAAAGAACTCAGAATATGTGAATAATAATTGAAAGCTCTTCAAGTTAAAATAAAATTTAATTATTTTAAAGTCATCTGTGAGTTAAGTGCTTTTAATAACTGTTAAAAGAAAAAGAAACATACAACAGACACCCAGGAAAAGTTCTTACAATTTATGTGACAAGCTCAACTTCTTTACTGCTGTACCCTGCATTTTTACTGTATGTATGACATTCATTTCATATAAGTGAAAAAAAAATAAAATAAAAAGACAAAATCACTCAAGACTGTTAATCATGGAAGCAAAAATTGGGAGAGGATGGCATTTCCAAAAACTAGAGCACAGATAAAGAGGATTCCTTATAAATCCTAGGGCACATTTAACAATTGTAAGTAGCTTGTAATGTTTTGTTTTGCTTTAATCAAAATTTAAAGAATCAGACATACCTTTATTCATGTGATAATGATTTGTTAAAAAAAGAAGGAAAAGAAGAAATGTTATTTTGATTTATGGAAGTCTCATTGTTCTTTCTTGTTCGTGTTTTTTTTATTTATTTTTTTTTGTTTCAATTCAAACCAAAAATGTTGCTTATCATATGAGCAGTAGTTTAGGATTGCTTATGAAATACTGTATAACTGTTTTCAACATTGTGCATTTTTATATTTGTTGTCTGTTGTATGTGTACATATCTGAACCAACTGTGAGATAGTTGTACAGACCAAACATTGTAACTTAATGCATTTTACATACACTGTATGCCAGAAAAAACAAAGTTTTTTTTTTATTTACAGGAGGGGAGGGGGGGCATTTTCTTCACTTAGAAGAGTCGTTATTGGCATAAAATCAAAACATGTACAAAAACAACATGGGGGTGGTTCCCAATCATTCCTCTGTGCCTGTGCATGGAAATAAACTTATCAACATACAAGTCCCCCCCCCATAACAAATTTCTGGATTTGCCACTGTCTATTGCAGATTGCTTTTGAAAAAAATTCCAAACTCTAAAGTTATCAGCATTAACCTAACATGATATTCCTGAAATTCACTTCTTGAACTACTTTTGATTGACATTAAAGACTAAAGCACAATTTTCACTGTGGCAATGTTCCCCTCTCTGAGTTTATAAAAGCACTATGTGATGGTTGGTTGCACTGTATTATTATCACCAATAATATGAGGGTTGTACCAAAAGTAATGCAAAAGTGGGCATAACTTTTCTATTAACTGACAGAGGGCATTCAAATTGCATATGTTGGTAGAGTAACTCTTCATCTATAGTAACCCTTCTTCTTCATTGCAGGTAAATAATGAATTCCAAGCGGAAGCAATGTGCCGTCATTGAGTTCTTGACGAAGGAATGGGTGCACTCTGTCCGATATCCACAGAAGGCTACAGAATGTTTACAGAGATGACACCATTGACAAGAGCGATGTGCACAGATAGATGAAGAAGTTTAAAGAAGGAGAAACCAGCATTGAAGACAAACCATGCAGTGGGAGACCATCATCTACAACCACTGACACAAATCGTCAGCGAGTGCATGAATTGATTTGTGTGGAAAGACGAGTCACAGTCCATGAGCTTGTTGCACAACTGGACTGCGGTCACAATGCCATACAGAAGATGGTGAAAGACTTGGGGTATCGAAAAGTGTGTGTGCAAGGTGGGTACCTTGGCAGTTGACACCTGATTTGAAGGAGAGAAAGGTGGAAGTCTGCTCTGATCTGCTGGAAGAGTTTGAAGCCAATGAAGACAAAAAATGTTTTCTAATCTGGTGACAGGAGATAAAATGTGGGCGTATCTTTACAATCCAGAAACAAAGAATCAATCCATGGAATGGTGTCACACTTCTTCAGCAAGGCCTAAGAAGTTCGAGTGCCAGCATTCAGCAAGTAAAGTAATGGCGACTGTTTTTTGGGAATGCCAGGGGTGTCATTTCTCCTTGATTTTCTGGAACGTGACCACTAAATACAGTAGCTTGTTGTAAGTGACCAGCGAGCGGTACATTGAGACAACCAAGAAGCTTATAGAAGCCGTAAGGAGGAAGAGACTAAACAAGAATCTGAAAAGGATCCACATTCACCATGACAATGCCAGACGACACACATGTTTGGCAACAAATCAGGCGATCAGCAAATTAGGCTGGTTGGTGGTGCCCCATCCACCATAAAGCCCAGATCTGGTGCCCTCTGACTTCTATATGTTCAGGTCCAATGAAGGACAGTCTCCAGGGACAATGATTTGATGACAAAGACAAGGTGAAAGTGGCTGTGAAGAAGTGGGTATAACAGTCCACACCTGAATTTTTCAAAGAGGATTCGAGAGTTGGGTTCAACGATGGCACAATGCATCGCTTGTGATGGAGCTTATGTCGTGTACTACCTTTGTATAAAGAAAGAGTTAATCTACCAACATGTGCAATTTGAATGGCCTCTGTCAGTTAATAAAAAAGTTATGCCCACTTTTGCAGTACTTTCAGTACAACCCTCGTAGAAAAAGGAAAAAAGACTGATATCAATTGAAAACTTTAAAATCTGTGATACTTACTCATCAAAAGACAATCTCATATGGTATTTATCTAAATGTGACTTAATTACCTTAACAACCTCCAAGTCATCTATTTACATGAAATTAAACTCCTTGTCTGATGTAAGGTTTGATGAAATCAATACAGAATTGGTTAAGCATATTGGAATTGCAAGTTTCTTTGGTTGTTCAGGAGGTCTTTTCAGTTGGAATGGGTGATTGGGTTGGTTCCTTCTGACTGGCAGAGGTCAATCATAATGCCAGTTTCCAAGAAATGGAACAAACAGGACCGGAATCTCAATTACTGTGCCTTGCAAAGTTTATACAGGCACCTTGGATAAGAAACTTCAAAATCTGGTAAGGTTTCAGCTCAGCAAATGACAGTGTGCTTTTAGTAGATATACAGGATGTCAGAAATCAGAATAGGACATTTGACAGCTCTCAGAAAAGTTTTGTAAGATGAATCTGACCTTTTTTTTTTTTTTTTTTTTTTTGCTGTTGTTGGGGAGCAGGAGGAGGGGGCTGTATTTATGCCCACCATGAGTAACTATGATGGATATAGCAGTTGTTCATCCCTAATTTTGGGCTACTGGTTCCAGGGAAAGGTACAAAGCCAGCACCAGTGGACAAACATACCACCCATGATTCACCAGAACCCATCTCAGACAAATGGTTAGGTAATAGTGCAGGCATCGACAACCTAAGGCACACGTACCAAGAGTGGCATGTGGAATGATTTTCAATGGGCACGCTGAGTGAATTGAAATACAGTATGATCTCATAAAAAATTTTAATTTTTAATTAAATAGGAGCATATAATTCTTTTAAAGCTATTCCTGTCTTTACATCCTTTCAAAACAAAAGTTGTTAGGCACTGGAGGTAAGAATGGATGTGTGATCTGATGCAAACTACTTAAGTGAGTGTGGAGCAACAATGACTGACCTTGACAAAGTTCTATTTTCCCATCCTATTCTTCCCCTCTCCTGGCCACCCCCACCTCTATAGTTCTCTCGGCTGTCACATACTCATGACAGTACAGTCCGTTGACCATAGCACAAAAGTTAGTGTTGTTATTAAGTAATACGGTGCTGTTAAAATGACTAAAAAAAGGCAAAAACTTGATATACACTGGTTTCAAGAGTTTTGGACAAACGAATATGGATTCATACAACAAAAGGAGCGTGCTGTTTGTGTTTTATCTTGTGATAGTGTTGTGTACCATACGTCAAGAGTACAAAGACACTATCAAACCAAGCATCAATCCATGTTTAATAACTCTGAGGAATGAAAAAGGAAGCCATAAAAAAGGCTGCTCTTGGCTACAAAAAACAAAGAATTTTTAGTCAAACAATTGGAACCAAAAATAGAGCTACCGAATGTAGTTACAAAATTGCTTAGTGTGTGGCTTTGAAGGGCAAACCTATCACAGATGGAGAACACATCAAAGAAACTTTTTTGAGCAGTGCTGAAATTTTGTTTAGTGAAGTACCAAATAAAGAAACAATACTGTCTCAGATTCGACAAATGCCAGCTTCTGCGAGATCAATCAAGAGGCACATAACTGATACAGTTGAAAATGTAACCAGGGCGCAAAATATGCGGTCGCCCAGTCGCCAATGGCGACCGGAAATTTACTGTTGGCTAGCAGTAAAAATTTTAAATTGTTTTTTTGTTCAGCATTTGATGCTCTTGGGCGGTATCTTCACAAAAATATTTTGAACTGTGATGGTGTTTTCACTTTCAGTAAAATGTTATCTTAAAAATGTTTTAGTGTGAGAGGCATCTTGAGTATTGTATTTAACTGTGCTTTCTTTTTTTTCTTTTTTCGTCGTCATGAAATGCTTCCAGTAAAACGGTCTCTGGCGGAGGTGTATAAATCATTGCGTCATCGCTAGCAGCCCAGCAAGCTGACGAGAGCCTCTGCTACTGTGTAGCGACAGCTGATCGGAGGCGAACCTCGCTGAAAGCAACCCCAAAGCATTGTGGGAGGAAGCGTGTCTTTCCCGCGTGCCTTTCAAGGTCTAACTCAGAGCCGGGATGGTCATATCGTTGGATAATCATTCCCAAAACATCCACACATCCATAATATGGGTGGAAATTTTCGATGCATCAGCAAAAACCACAATGTTTTGCTAAAGAACCAAAGAATTCACATCTTTACCATCTGCAGCAGTTATTGGCACATCGATGAATAAATCGTTCAGTATATCGGTGTTAGCTCAATAATTCAACATCGAGCAACCATAATATTTGTTAAAATGCTTGATGTATCATAAATCTCGATTTGGCTCCAGTAACATCAAGGATAAGAACTCGATTTCGGGGCCGAAAAATCGCAAAAAAAACGGCAAAAAAATCACTAATTCGCGACATAGAAAGGGGATATTCTCTTTCTCAGTATAAGAATACGAAAAGAAAGGTGATATTCCCTTTCTCAGTATAAGAATAGGAAAAAGAAAGGTGATATTTCCTTTCTCTGCATAAGAATACAAAAAAGACAAATTCATTTACTTATCGCAGAAAAATTTCGAGTTGATTGCGCTATTGCAGTTTCAAACATCGGTCATGAAACCTCAATTTTTTGGTGAGGGTGGGGGAGGACATCGGTTTCTGTAACATCAAGAAAAAGAACTCTATTTTCGATGATGAAACATCGAGCAAAACGGCGAAAAAGTCCCTAATTCATGACCTAAGATTATATTTAAAAGAATACAAGAAAGAGAAATTCATTTACTTCGCGTAGAAAATATTCTTTTGCAGTTTCTAACGTTGATCATCACTTAGGAAAATGCCAATTCTCAAAAACCACTGATATTTTCCCCCATCCATACTCCGATTAATCTTTGATGTACCTTCCAGGAAACGTATTTATGTACATACGAGGAAAAAGAGTAGTTATTTTAGTTATTTCTTACGAGTTTCCTGGTTTAATACAACCTGGAGGGTTATTATTATTACTATTATTTTCTGAGATCTCAGCTGTAGCAGAATCACAGAGTTGTATATATATATAAATAATTGCATACACAATCATTAAAACAGAAAACTTGCTGCAAATTCACTGTCTCTTGCGCATCACAGTGGTGTGATGGCGAGTGAAAAAATTTTTTGGCTAGTAGAGTTAGACCTGAAATTTTGAGCCCTGATGTAACGGTAAAACAAACAATCAGGTTACAACAAGATGCTGTACTTAGTGTCGCTCTTGATGAAGGTGTCGATGTAAATGGCATGGCGTGCATAGTTATAGTTGTGCGATATTGTGACAATGACCATAATTATAAAGAACTGTGCTCTAATGGTACAGCTCTGTCCTCTTGATGGTACAGCCAAGGGGGAGGACATTATAACTACACTTGTAGCTACTTCAAAAATCTGAACATTAACATGAATAAAAAAATATTCTGTATTATTACTGATGCCGCCCCTGCAATGGTTGGAAAGAGCAAAGGATTTGTTAAACTTCTTTATGATCATATTGGATGTCAAGTATTGAGCTTACATTGCATTATACACCAGGAAAGTTTGTGTGCAAAGATTTCATCACTGTGTCTGAACTCTGTAATGGAAACTGTTGTCAAGATAGCTCATAGTTTCTCACTCTTCATTGACCCACGGGCAATTCAAGTCTCTTCTACAAGAAATGCAGAGAACATATGTGGACCTCCCGCTGCACAGCAATGTTAGTTGGCTTAGTTGAGGTAATGCTTTGAACAGATTTGTATCATGTCTAGAAGCAATCAAGGTGTTTCTTGATGAAGAAGAACAACATTTCCTGGAACTGAATGACGAGGAATGGCTGTGCAAGCTGATGTTTTTGGCTGACATAACTACACATCTCAATGAATTAAACGTGTGTTTACAGGGGCACGGTCAAACAGTACTTGTTGTTTTTGAGCACTGGAAAGGATTTTCATCAAAATTAGACATATTTTGCCATGATATTACCACTAACACATACAAATACTTTCCAAATGTAAAGGCTCATTCAAATCGATTTACTGTCAACAGATATGAGCTTCAGAAGTACATTGAAGCGCTCCAAGGAGATTTTGCTAAACGACATCAACACTTTCAAATTCATGGGCCCATATTTTCTTACCTCATCAAGCCCGACTGAATTGATCTGACTACCAACCCATTTGATCTACCTCCTATCGAGTGGATGGATGTTGACAATTTTGAAATGCAACACATCAAATTCAAGACATCAGAGTTATGGATGATAAAATTTGTAGAATTCTGGAAACTTCTTGAAGGAAACTGCTTGGAAAAGTCAGTTGCCATCCTCAACTGCTGGACATCCCTGCCTGAAGCATTCACCTGTTTGAAGAAAATTCCATTTGCTCTAATTTCAGCTTTTGGGTCAACTTATACATGTGAACAAATTTTCTTACACATGAAAGCTGTTTTAAGACCACAGAGAAGTTGCCTAACACCTGTGCATTTAGAATGTGTGAAGCTGAAAGTGACCAAATACACACCTGATATTGAACAATTAACCAAGGAGAAGCAAGGACAAGGGTCCCAAATTGATAAATGACTTTGATCAATAATAATAAATGATTACTTATATTGACATTTTAATAACGTGCTTGCCGCCCTGGTGGCACAGTGGTCTAAGCGATGGCTTCTGATTATTCGTCCGAAAGGGGTCCGGGTTTGAATCCCGGCGAGGCAAGGATGTTGTGTTTATCTTACGGCACTGGCTTTCTCCCTTTCCCTGGAACCAGTGGCCCTAAATTAGGGACAGGTGACCGCTTATAGCCCATTGAGTTGCTCACGGTGGTCGTTAAACCTCCAATCAAAATTAATAATAACGTGTTTTATGTTTGAATTATCTAGTTGTTTTGTTCTTCAAACTATTGGACTTTGTCTTAACAAAATATACATATGGCAATTTTATAGTAAAATTTCAAAATAATGTGTTCAGAACTGAAATTTTGCAAAGCATAATATTTGTATTTGTTCCTATTTCTATTAAAATATTGAATAATCAACAAAAAAAAATGGAATAGTTGTTTAATGTATCTGAAACATGTTAATACAAGATCACAATTTGTTTCAATGGTTGTTGTGGGTTGGCACGCTGAGTGGTGACTTTGCAACATTATTTTGGCACAACACTACTAAAAGTTTGCTGACCCCTGTACTAGTGCTTTAGACCATTGGGCCATATCACAGAGCATATAGCTGAAGATAATCCCATAACATGTCAATTAATAGCCTATGCCAATGAACTGTAGAAGAATGAGAACACATTAAAGAAATCAATCATATAGTAACAGACATTTGATAGCTTCTGAATATATTGTATCACACTTCTGATACTGGTGTGTGCGTGCATTTATGTGTGGATGTATTATATCAATAGTGACAAAGACTGAAATTTAAAATATGCTCAAAATAATTCAAGTTTTCAAGACAATTTACATATAAAATATTATAACTGTGATGTAGTAGTATAGCTAAAAGGACTGTGACTGAAGTATTGTGAATCAGAACCAACAGGCATGCTGGAATTCTGCTGTTCAGTTGGAAGAGACAAAAGTTGTCAATCATATATGTATATGTTCATACTTATGCTCTGTTTACACAATGGAATTCTGATCAAGAATGTTAACAACCAAATTATGCAACATGTATTGGGTGCAATTTGCCACTACTAAAAGAAGCAATGCATTAAAACACTAGACTAGACAAAATCCATGAAAAATCAAACTGAGGATAATAAACATAATTTTTTGCTTTAAAATGTGTTAAGTTTGAACAAGCATAAGTATGAAAGAGGCACCTAAATTCAAAAAAGAATATATATATATACAAAAAAAAATATTATATACAAAAATAAAGTTGCATTTATGTGTGCATATATATGTAAATATAGTTAGTATACTGTAGATCTAGCATATATGACATTTTTTACCACATATATCATGTAACAGAATTACTCTAATGAACTTTACATTAGTTACTTACTGTGATATATGTCCTGCAAGGATCCTCCTCCGCAATATTCCATGCATATCCATAATTTATCACGCCTAAGATATAGGAAGCAGATGTTAATACAGAGAAGAAGAAAAAAACAACAACTAAAAATTAGATACTGTAAATATACACATTAGATACAAATAAGAGGTCTGAAATGTACAGCTGCAATGTTATAAAACATACATGCAATCTTCAGTGAAAATCTATGAAACTTTACGCCCCCTCCAGTCTTATGTCTGGCAGATGAGTTGCTCATAAACATCAATCATCTTCAATGATAATTTACAGAACTTGAAGCAATCTGCAGCCCCAAGTCTCGCTGAGGACTTACTCATCTGGACTTGCTCATCAGGGGCATACATTCAGTGTGTATGCCGCACACCCACAGAATTGTAATGTATAATTCATATTATATTTTTGGACTTCTTCCTATTAAAAATTCTGAATTCTGTATGTAACATTTTTATAAAGAAGAGAAGTTTCAGTGTGTAAACATTATATCTCATGCTCTTAAAGAGTGCAATCCTGGGATCTGTGATCTCAAACAAGGACACCTTTGAGTTCGTAACACATAAAAACTTTGTGCTCAAAGTAATATTAGGCAAGCTAACGCTGTCTCGGCACGATCACATAAACTTCCATCTAAAACAAGAGGTGCAGTAGTTAAAAATGATGTTTATTTACAACTAAAAAACCACATGTACAGATAAAAGCCAGATAAACACAGATAACGGAGAGAACTTTCGAGCTTGCAATGAGCTCATTTTCAGGCCAAAAGTGCCACCGATGTATGGCGCACGGGGATTAAATACAAGTAGACATGACCATTATGCACCTGTTACTTAACATATCCCCTCCTCACATCCTCACCCAAAACACAGAAAAACAAAGATACATGATAATAGAACTTACATAGAAAAGGGAACATAAAAACACAATAGACCAAAAAATTATTATTCTCAGTTAGGGAAAAATTAGGGTTTTTTAAGTTCTTGATACATAATCGCCACGGATGAGGCAAATTGCTAGGCAGATCATCTTGCAACATATATCGGCAAACAAGGTGATGAATAAAGACTCAGTAAATAATGTGTCACACCTATTAACAGTGAAGGCGAGATGTTTTACGTTATCCCAATCTGGGTTATATTGACCTTGAGCTTCAGTATGTGCCAGAGCTGTTGAATATGACCCGGTTCTTATGTCGTACTTGTGTTCCGATAATCTCACATCCAAAGCCTGTAGTGTAGTTCCTATATACACAGGCTCTTGGTGGGATGGTAAATTAGGTTGAAGGGGTATACAATATATACCATGTTTTTGGTTGTTACATATTTGATCACTGTTTTATCAATGAAAATATGTTCTAGGTTTGAATGCCGAGACTTAGATGATGTTACTTACAGAACCTGTTCATCACATTGATAATAGGTGGGATGTAGTTGATGGAACCCACAAAACATCTGGCATCGCATTCCCACTGTAAGACAGTGAAGGACAACCGTAGTGGCTCGTGAATTAAATGGTAAATGCATTAGTGTGAGTATCCAAATTGGAGAGTATTTGGCCACACTCGTTGGATCGTCTTCACCAGTTTGCTTAATGGCTATCATCTTATTATCCAGCTATTAAATTTACTATAGAATTAGAAAACAATTGTTCCCTCCCTTTTCTAGATCTCTTTCTCCAACAGGACACTATTAAGAATACCATCAAATACTCAGTTTACTGCAAACCACCTTGTTCTCCAAATATTATTCCTTTTTCTCCACACACCCAACTAGGTACAAATTATCCGCATTACAGTTCTTTATCCGACGAGCATTCTGCCTCTGTACGCTTGCAGCGTGCCAAACTGGATAAAATCATGGATATTGCTCTCCAATTTGGATACTCTCACGAATGCATTTACCAGTTAATTCACAAGTCACAGAAGTTGTCTTCCACAGTCTTACAGCAGGAACGAGATGTCAGATGTTTTGTGGGTTCCAACAACTACATCCTACCTTTATCAATGCGATGAACCGGTTCTGTAAGAAACATCATCTAAGTTTCGGCATTAGAACCTTGAACATATTTTCATTGATAAAACAGGACCATGATCAAGTATCAGGGGTGTTAGTGCCCCTACCATGTCTCGGAGCAATTCTTGGAGCGGGAAAATATGCAATTTAGAGCAGAAACGTTGGGTTTTGGAGTGAGAAAATTTGCATTTTGGAGCAGAACTCAGGTTTTGGATTAGCTAATGTAGCATTTTTAATTGTTTAAAGTCCAAGCTGTGCTTTAAGTTATGTTTATATACTGAATTACCATTATTTTATGAACTATGAAAAAATTTTATATTTCAGGTTTGTTGACATTTTACTGCTTTTCTTATGACTGTTAATTAGCATTTCTGCCGTTCCTACAGTGAGATAAATGGGAAAAGAATTATACTACCCACGATTTATTGAAAACTACATGACCTGCAACATTTTAAGTGTAACACATTAATATCAGGGATTTTCTTCTGAATGCATTTGTTTCGTTGTAACACGAATAGGATGCTGCTGTGTCTAAGAACTGTTGCTATTGTTACTGAATGCTTGCGAATATACACTTAGGAAGAATAAATAATATGTAATTACTGTTTGCTCTTTGGTTGGTTTTTAGCAGCATATTTTTCGAGATTTATGGCATTCAGGTGAAAATACATTGCTTCTGAAACCAACCAACTGGCAAGCCATGCACGCGTACGTGGTTTGCGTGTGCATCACACACTCCTAAGGTTTTCTGAAGGAAAGCGTACCTTCAATATAAAAGGAAAACTAATGTAACATTTAATAATCAAATTGTAAAATCATCTTTCAGCAGTTGCACCATGATACTTTTTGTACAATGCTTTTCATCCAGTAATTATCAATGTCAAACTTCTGTTATTGCTGTGAATAATTACAACTGGAACCAAAACTAATTTAAGATAACAGAGAGATTTAGTAAAGTTGGTTAGATAAAAACTGCTTCCATTGCTCAACGCTTGCGCAGTGACAATTTGGCACAGAATTCCCCCCTTCTTCAGTAGTAGTACAATCAGTTTATGACTTTTTTGTTGTTGCTGTCTGAAAGAGCCACTGCTCTTGCATACGTGGGATCATGTATGTATGGACATGGACATTAAACAGACGACTGCGAGTTAGTAAGTGGTTCAATGCACCTTCCATCTGGAAAAAGAAAAGTGTGAGGGTGAAGCTGTTCTCCAAGGTAAGTCAAAATGAGAAAAAGTAAACCTCCTAAAAATTCTGCTCCCTGAACGTACAGGGCAAAATTCAGACTTTAAGTAAGAACCAAAAGATCGATATTCTTGATAATTGATTACAATTTATGCAATATAAACAATCCTTTCATTTATCTATAGCTCTCGTGAGCGATTTTAATTAACATACATGAGACTGACGAAGAAGAAAAACAAAGCTGTACTTCTTAATTTGGTGAAAAATCAGACTGCATGGTGAGAAAGTGTGAATATTACACAGCATGAACAAAACTGAATCATTCACTGTAATTTATTTATGAAAATATTTAACTAGATCACACCACGGTATTCACAATTATAAGATTATCCTTACACCCACTGATGACAATAATAAAACCAAAGCTCAAATTTTTTTGAAATGATTGTTTTATAACTCTTCTGAAAATTACTGTCATGGGGCATCAAAAACTTTTATATGAACCCCTCCCCTCCACCCAAAATATGTATAAACAAACTGTTTTATCACAATTGGGGGGGGGAGTCCTCTTTAAAGTTTACATTATTCATATACCATTGTAGCAATTTGGAGGAGTTATACCCACTAAATTACTTAAAAAAATTGTGTGAATTTATACAACTGCCATCAGTGCATATAAAGATAGGCTTAACAAAAAAGCTTCCTCATTAACTTTAGATTTATTCCTTTTTTGAGGTTTTCTGCATAAATGCTGCAATTAGGGAGGATTTTATTTTATGAACTACTGTATTCATTTTTAATGCTTCAAGTTCATGTTGTCTTTCCTTTTCTCAGAGTTTCTCTGCTCCTTCTAGAATGTCATGTGCAACTCGTATTGATGTTTTTTTTTTTTAATGCTTGCTTTAGTCTCTCATTAGCTTCTTTAAGCACAGAGTCTGATGATTCTCATACTTCTCTTTTTTCTTGAACAAGAATTTTTATCTTGTTTTCCATGTTTTCTATAGTTTGTTTTCTGCTCTTCAAATCCTTTATTTAGCAATTCTTGTTTCAATCTCTCAGCACTTACTTTCTCTGCTTTCAGTTGCTGTTCCTTTAATCTCTGCTCTTCTTCCAAATGGTTGCTATATGACCTATGTGCATTAAGTGCTAATTTTATTAGTTCTTTGAGCACCTTTGCAACTTGGTTGTTATACATTTTTAATGCATCTCAAATTGTTAGTCTCTCATTCAACATCTTCTCAGACATAGATGCCTTCTCATCTGAAAGAACTCTTCGTGATACAGAAGAACCTTTCTCTACATCGAAGTTGTCATGTGATAAAGCATGTCATGCTTTCACAACTTAGCCAAAGATGGATATTTCCAGTCTCCAAATGTCTTTTGAAACAATATGTCTCTCCAAAAATGATCAATCCTAATTTTGCTGTTTGGAATAAATTCTTATACACTATCTACCAACAAGTAATTGGACACCCCTGCAATTGACGATATCTGCGGTCCTGATACACGTCACGGCCACCGCTGTTAAATATCGTGCGGGAAACAACAACGCAACCAGTTGCATGCAAGAGGCCATGCAGTTCGGAGCTCTCTGATTTCGAGAAAGGTGTAATCGTCGGGTATCACAGAAATGGCCGATCCATACGTGACATATCCAGCGAGTTGAAGTACCCAAAATCGACAGTGGCCTATGTGATTGGCAAGTGGAAGATGAGAGGTGACTGTCGGAATGTGCCCCGACCCGGCAGACCCACAAAACTGGGAGTCAGAGACCGACGGGTGCTGGCCAGAGAAATTCGGAAGAACCACACCAAATCGATCGGCCACATCTGTGAGGAGTTTCAACAGGCATCCGGGAGTGTTTTTCGATGAATACTATCTGTAAGGAAGCCCATCTGCTCAGTTATCATGGACGTGCTGCCGCCCACAAGCCTTTGATCACCAAATCCAATAGTGCTGCTCGGCTAACGTGGTGCAAAGAACGTCGACAGTGGACCGTTGAACAGTGGAAACAGGTTCTCTGGAGCAACGAATCAAGGTTCACCCTCTACCGTTGGGATGGCAGGGTCTGGGTTTGGCGTCTGCCTGGAGAATGCCTCCGGCCGGAATGTATTGTGCCAACTGTGAAGTTCGGCAGCAGTGGAATTATGCTATGGGGGTGTTTCTCCTGGTATGGCACGGGACCTTTGGTCACAATTCCTGGTAGACTCAATGCCGAGACCTACTGCACCGTTTTGGATGACCATGCGCTTCCTACGTTGTGGCAGTTTTACGGGGTGGACCCATGTTACTTTCAGGATGACAATGCCACCTGTCATGTTGGGAGGTCCACCATGGCTTGGTATGGTGACAATGGGGTTAATCAAATGGACAGGCCTGCGCAGAGCCCGGACCTTAACCCTATCGAGCACCTCTGGGACGAGTTAGAGCGTCGACTTAAGGGACCCCAGTGCTCCCACCGTTCAAAATCGGTGAAGGAACTGACCTGTCTTCTCCAAGCAGACTGGAAGAAAATACTGCTAGCCGTCGTACAACGCCTGGTTGAGAGTATGCCCCGGAGGGTCGCAGCTGTAATCGCCGCTCGTGCAGGCTCCACGAACTATTGAAGGTGAATAAACTTCGTTTTCCTTTGCTATCACAGGTGTCCAATTACTTGTTGGTAGATAGTGTACATACAAGTACATCTATACCTAGACACACGTGATTAGAGAAATGACCTAGTAAAATGACAAAAAGTACTGTCTCATTATTCTTAACAGATATGCACAAATGTCTCACCAGGTGTTTTTTCGATTACCACTTAATTTTTTCATTATGAACAATTCCTAATTTATATTAAACAGTTTGTAGATAATGTAAAGTGAGTTTAAATGTCTGTTGGCAAAAACATGCATTTTCCGTGTCATTCGGAAAATAAAGCTGTAAAACCAATCACACAAATTTATTTCAATGAACATATCATTCATGAAATTCTAGGTACAAAATTTTCGATTTGAAATTGATACATTTAACTGCAAATAAACTTCAGTAAGCACAGAAAACAACAGTCTTTAATATGGTGAAGGCAAGATATGTGCTCGCTCCTGGCACTGCCGTATTCCAAACAGAAAAACGGGACATTTTTCGGCGAAATATCTTGATTTGAGTAGGTCGTTCCTTTAACCACATGTGGGTCTAGTCGATACTTGCCACTGACTATCCTCCATGATATTTGCAATAAAGCAGAACGCAATAAACTAAACAAGACATATCGATAACGATTCGCATGGTTCATTCGCTTTTTCAATCACAAAATTCCAGGACTTTTCCAGGGCATTTCCAGGACTTTTGGATTTTTTACCAGGACATACGATCCAAATGCTCTTACTTAAAATGTAGTGAAACCATACGTCTGTTCAATTTGTAACCTACAACAAACAACTTCCTACATGTTTGGGCAAACTTAATACAGAATACAGAATGTTAAAAATGATGTCTGCTGCAGCTAATCAGAAACTTAGAATCACAGATAAATACTGAAACACCGAAACTGTCACTGAAAATGTGACCAGGTTTAATATCTACTAAACTTTTATATACAGTATACTACACTGATTTTGAGAAAACTTTATTTTCCTACTTCAGCTTTAGTTCAATTATATATTGAAGCAAATTACAGAATAAAAAAAAAAAAAATCCATAAAACTCAAAAATACATGGGTATGTGGCATTTCTCTTGAAATGCTTTCATACACCACATAAATCCATACATAAAACACTATTTATATTTAATTATTTTGAAATAATGCTTACATTGGAAACTTAAGGGTAAGGAAAGGTGAAATATCTAGAACTTTTTCAAAGGACCAAAGGTATTGTTATTTCTTAAACACATAATCATGGGAGCAAGTATTTCTGTTACATTTTATTTAGGGAAGGAATTTTCGACATAATATCGATGCTGTAGCTGTTTGAAATTTTTACTCGCCAGCAAACAAAGTATACACAAAAATTTCCAACATGAAATGAAAGAGAATAACTGGAAAACCTTATGTTCAAGGGCTGTGTGCAATTACATTCATTAGTGATCATGGCAATTTAACTGGGCAAGATTAAAAAACTAATTATAGAAGCTCAGAAAATACTAAAAAACAACTAGATTTAAGTTCCTGATACTAGAAAGCAATCTGATTTTATGGCAAATTTTTATATAAAAAAAATCAGCTATTTACTTCCACCAGTGGCTAAAAAAAAATGTTACGAAAATTAACAAATTGTGCAAAAAACGTTTCCCATAGCAGAAGGAAGGTATTAGAGACAAAAAGATTTTCAAATCAATCAGTTAAAAGGAGAGATATAGAAGGAAACATGATATAAATATGCGTTTCAGTGGAAGAATTTTGCATAATGGAGAAAAAAGCATTCTTCATAGCAAAAACTATGCTAAGGAAAAATAACTTTTCAAATACGTTTCCCGGAAGCAGAGATAGCAGGAAAAATGTTTTGGCCTTTACAACCCCTAGGGGGAAAGTTGTACATTATTTGAAGAGGATCTTTTTATTGTAGCAAAAATCTTATTCACTCTCCATCTTTAATAGCGAATGGCATACATAAGATCTTATTCACTCTCCATCTTTAATAGCGAATGGCATACAGTAAAAAAGAAATTTCTCAATAGGGTTTTTACAGGCAGAGATAGCCTGCAAACAGAAGTACACAACCACCACCTAGGGGCTGAATTGTGGACCAGAAATATCCTCAAACACAAACCTAAAGTGTTCAATAAGGTATAAATGGTATCTGGTGTTAAAAGATTTTTTAAATCGGACATTTAGAAGTACACATATCAAGAAAAATAGATTAAATATTTGCACCCCTAGCGGCAAAATTCTGCATTATTTTGTGAAAAAAATACAAATAACAAGTTTTCATAATTAGATATCTGATCGAAAGAGAATAATTTTCAGTCAGGTTTTTAGTCCGCAGATATTGCTGCTGTAAACGGAAATGTGAGCTTATGCCGGCACACTTGTGCATTAAGAAATATCTGAAATTTTATGAGAAACATTTCACACCGAAAATGTTCTCCAACAAAAAGAATTTTTCAAATCGGACTCGTAGAAACAAAGATATGGACAAAAATAAGATATGCATGTACGCCCCGTAGTGGGAAAATTGTGCACTATTTTAAGCAGGAAGTATGCTCAAAAAGTTTTCCAAGTTGAGCGGTATCGATTCACGGAAGAATTTTTTCAATCAAGTTTCCAACTCAGATTTTGTTGAAAATACCTCTGAAGCCAAAATAAACATTTACGCCCCCTGGTAGCCAAACCATTCTTTACCAGAAACGAAAATTTGTGCGCAAAACATTTCAACCTCAAGAGCTGTATCCGACGCAGGAAGAAGTTTTCAAACCGGACTTTTAAAAGCAGAGATATTGGGAAAATCACAATTTACCTTTACGCCTCCCTAATGGAAAATTTCTGCATTATTTGAAAAAGGGACTGTAACTAAAAGTCTTCGATATAAAAGTCATCGAAAGGAAAAAAAAAATTTCAAATGGATATTTAGAAGCAAATATATGAAATGAAATGCAGTTTAAATTCAATATGATCTCCATTTGTGCCCTTCTGGCGGTGAAGTTGGGCATAAAAACAAAACAAAACCCTGGGATGAATGGATCATCATTCTCACATTTTAAGCTTACCAATACAAAAAGAATTTTACAAATCGAACTAATAATTACGGAGATATGGTCACCCCGGTGGGAAGTGATAACAAAAGCATGATGCAAAAGATGCTAATAATGCAGCTTTAGTCCTCCTAAACAAAAAAAAAAACAAAAACAAAAAAACCCACACACACATTTAGCAGGTGGTGAGGAGGGAAATCAGTAGAAAAATCCTCAACTACATAACATTGTGCAGGGATCAAAAAGGCAGGAATGGATAAAATTCCAGGACATGTAACAGAATTTTAGGACATTTCCAGGACAAAATGGAATTCCAGGATGCGTACGAACCATGGATTTGCAATATACATATCAATATCAAAGTTGATGATCACGTGTATCAATATTAAAACTGATGTCATACAAGCACATAGATATACGCAACACAAATTACGTTTTTTACAAAATAGTAGCCTTACAATTAAAATAGTTCAAGGTTTTTCGGAAAACAGTTGCTTTTGGCAGTTTTTTGTTAGAAATAGTAGCCATAGTTGCCTGTAATCAAAAATAGTAGCAATAGTCACCTATTTAGTCGCCGCTGGCAGCCCTGTATAAATGGCATGCGTGATGTATAGCTGCTGTTTTTTGTTGTTTTTTTTGTCTGCTTGTTTTTAAAGGGTGAACTTCTATACTATTCATATTTATGGATTAAACAGTTAAAATAATATGAGTTGGTACATTAATGTATTCAAAATTATTCAACAATTATTATTCATATTGGCACAATTAAGAAGACCACTGCTGCATTATTCACTCTTAAAATCTTCACATGTCGATAAAAAATGAAATTACATGGTTAAATTAATACGTAAATTTTGTAGTGCAGGTTTCACAAAACTTTTTTTTTCACAAGAACACACCTAAGCTAAATAGGCACAGAATGTCCCTGGCTGTAGTGTGTCACAGTTGCAAAAAGAAGGGCTAACACACACCCACAAACACCCACACACACACACACACCTGAGGTGAGTGTGGCATCAATATTAAAGCATGTTGCCAGATACTTTTTGCAGTTAGTGTATAAAAGGTGATACCTGTGTGTGAGAGAGTGAAGACCTATCAGCCAGAAAGCATGTTATGATGAGCTGCTCTTCCCTGATGCAAGTTTAACTTTTTGATCTTGGAAAAAGCAGGAATTGTGATTTTTCTAGAGACCCTTCATATGTTTCATTTTGGGAGTCCTGTATGACCTTACACATGCACTCTACATCTCATTGTGAACTACTATATTTTTTTGTTCCCAGACTTCAGCCATTTAACCATTTAATTCCGTGGTAATTGCATTTAAGTATTGCACAAATCAAAATTTACAAACTGGCTAACAAAAGGTGGGGTAGACATAAGAATCACAAATCTTAACATATGAAGACAGTAACAGAACATGAAAAGAAAAAATCAGGACATATCTCACTGGAAGTGTCAGCAATTTTGTTAAAAATAAACATCAGATTTGTGTAGTTATTTCAGACAATCTACTCCTCAGGTGACATAGCAGAATATATAAAATATGTATGGCATTTAACACCTACAAGCACAGAATACATTTATACTGTCAAAAAAATGTACTGTTATTTCCATGGGTGGCAAAATTCACTGAAGTCTTTTACCTTGGGTCTACCATGAATAGTAGAAAAAAAAAGTATATAAATATATATATATATTCTAAACTTATTGTTTGGAAGCATGTTCTACTCTTAGATATTTGTTTTTCACATCTACCTCTGCTGATTCCTTTAATTTTCTTTGAAGAACTCTCACATTTTGGAATGTATATTGCTTATAATACAGGATAACTGATTATGTTTCTTACTCAGATCAATTTTGGGATTTTAAAAGTAAAGAGCTATGTTGTCACAGGCAAATGAAACTAATATTTTTAACTGTCCCAAATAATTATGTTTTACTACTTCCTCTCAAATAATACAATTTTAAAAAACAAACTCAAGTCTCAACTTCATTAAGTTGGTGGACTTCCAAATCTCATTGGTGGACTTCCAAATCTCAATGTTTTCAAGAAGTTCCCTGAATCGATTTTACCTTGTTTACATTACCCTGTGAACACCCACTGTTAAGGGGCAAAAAGGAACTAGCTCTGCTACTAAAGAAGTGCAAAAAATTTTTTTTTACAATTTGGAGCAGTTTTTTGTTTTGTTTTTCAAAAGAATACATTTAAAACATGAAATGAAGAACAAATTGATATGAGGTGCAGAACAGAAATTCGAGAATTACGAAAAGACTTGAATTGGAGACATTTATTGCACAGATGGTAAATTATTTGTTCCTGAATGGTGTTCTTGAATCATTTTTTTTTTTTCCATTCTGTGAGTGTATTTGTTTTAATTCCTGAAAATAATCTGAACATTGCATTCAGTACATACATCAAAATAAACATTCCAGGAACCTGTTAGCCAAATGTTATAACATGTACAGCTTCTCAGCTTTTGCTTTAACAAAGGAGAAAGCAACATTGCATAAAAAAAAATGTACTAGAAAAAAAGTTCTATTATTGTTCTATATTTATGTACAAAAAAACTTGCAATTTTGAGTACAAAAAAAATCGTGTTATTCGTGTTGTAATTATTATTAGCCCTGAATTAAAGACATCACTAAAAAAAAAATTTAAAAATAAATAAATAAATAAAGTCAATTGCATTATCGGCATAAAGGTCATTTCACATAATATGATGAATACAATAATATAGAAAAGATTTTCCTGCATGATTTATTACATATTACAAGAAAGCAACATCATTAAAGGTAAGACCTTTCGGCTGAAACATCAGCCTTGTTTACACTAGTAGCAAGCTTTCATGTGGTTGACATCGTTTCTGTAGCTGTTGCCAGTAGAAATTTCCAAATAATTGGAATAATGATGGGTGTGTCTGAATTACAAGTGTCTTTACTGAAGAGAATTTCAACGCTTTCCTCGTAGCATAGGGAAAATTTGTTTGAGAAAAGTGCAATCCTTTTGGTAGTGGTCCAGTTTGGAGAAGCAGAGGTATCTTCAACTGTCAGAAGAGAATGATCAGAAATAGGAAGGCTTTTTCTGACATCCCTTTTATGTTCTATAATTCTGCAGTTGATTGAACGAGAAGTGCTGCCAATTTAACATTTTTCACTAGAGGAAGTAGACACAAGAATGAGGTAAGCACCATGTCACGTTACAGGGGATAGGAGAGAAATATTCATCATCAGAGACATTAAGGGATACCTAAATGACTCAAGGCACTTTTCTTTCAAGCACCTCTTCTTTAGTCATCTTTCATTATCGTCTTGGCGTTGCATTTGCATAAGACTGGATGAACATGATTGTTCAAGATGAGATAAAAGGGCATGTAATGTAAGTCTTTTGCCTTGTTTTGCTTTTCTTTTTTCATTGTGAGGAAACAGTCATTTAACTTTTGAAGCTGGGAGTCAGCCATCTTGCTGGTGTTGTGCTGTCTGAGGAATGAAGAACAGGTGGAATGGGACCGCACGTGCGTGGAGAGTGATGCCGTAAATTGAACTGTCATCTCCATTCTTCTTGCAGATGATTCTGTCTACTGAGGAGAGGCACATAGGCCGTGTTTAACAACAACTTGTCGAACTCTCGAGCTCATTTTTCCTGCCAACAGTTGTGTCTACCAAGGAGAGGCATATAAGCCAAGTTGACTACTATTTATCAAACTCTCATGCTCCTTTTTCCCACGGATAATTGTGTCTACTGAGGAGAGGCACATAAGGCCGAGTTTGACTACAACTTATTGAACTCGTCTTCATTTTTCCTGCCAATAATTGTGTCTACCGAGGTGAGGCACATAGGCCGAGTTGACTACTACCTGCTGAACAGTCATTCTCCTGCTGATAATCGTGTCTACCAAGGTTCATAGGCCAAGCATAACTACTAATTGCTGAACTGTCATTTTCATCTGTCCCTGCTGGCATGGCGTCTGCCGAGGAGTGCTTCGTGGAATTACTTATCAGCTAAGTGTCAACAATTGTGCCTACCAAGGAGAAGTGCATACACTGAGTTACCACTACTTCCTGAACTGTCACACTCATATTTTCCTGCCGACAATTGTGTCTACCGAGGCACACAGGCCAAGTATGACTACTAATTACTGAACTGTCATTTTCGTCTGTCCCTGCTGAGGAGTACTTCGTGGGATTGCTTACCAGCTGAGCGAGTTGACCACTACTTCTTGAACATAGGCCGAGTTGACCACTACTTTCTGAACTGTCATTCTCATATTTTCCTGTTGACAATTGTGTCTACTGAGGTGCATATGCCAAGTATGACTACTAATTGCTGAACTGTAATTCTCATCTGTTCCTGCTGACATGGTGTCTGCCAAGGAGTGCTTCATGGGATTGCTTGTCGGTTGAGTGTGACGAGGCTGACAACTCCTTTCTACAGTATTATGGCTGTTTCAATTCGATGGAGAATTATAATTTTGAATTCTTCGGTTCTGTGCAAGGCTTCATGCTGTTAAGAGACCTTTAAGGGTAAATGTTTTTCTCTGATCTAAAGTAAATGTTGGAAATTAAACAACTGAGTTCAAAATTTGTGTTTGTTAGGATTTCTTGTGCACTGTCAGTAATTTTAATAAACATGTCAACTTAGCTTTAGAAAGTCCTCCCTGCGGGGTTGAGCTAGTTGGGCTAGGGCAAAGAGTTAGGCAGGGTTGGACTGTCGCAAGCAGGATGGTCTAATTTTCAAAAATTTAGGTTTCAGACTTGCAATCAATCCTCCGCCTACTACCATTCAATCAATATTTAAATACAAGATCCTTTGGATCCTTTAGACAGTCTTGGTGCATACCTCATCCCTGTATCTACTGTTTAAGGCAAAAAATGTTATATTGGCAGCACTTTTCATTCAATCAATTGCAGAATAATGGAACATAAAAGGGATGTCAGAAAAAGCCTTCCTACTTTTGTGTTTTCTCTTCACACAACTGAATATACCTCTGACTCTCCAAACTAGACTAGCAACAAAAAGATTGCACCTTTCTCAAACAAATTTTCCTTATGCTACAGGGAAAGCATTGCAATTCTCTTCAGTAAAGACTCTTGTAATTCAGACACACACATCATTATTCCGATTATTTGGAAATCTTTAATGGCAACACTACAGAAATGATATCAATCACACGAATACTTGCTACTAGTGTGAACAAGGCTGATATTTCAGCCGAAAGATCTTGCCAATCCTTAATGTTAAATACATAATAAATCATGCGTGAAAATCTTTTCTTCATTATTATTATTATGTTTTCCTTTGTATAAAAGACCATATAAAAATCCGTTATCAGGGTTGAAACTAATTTTTCTACAAAAATAATAAACATGAAATTTATGTGGAGCTATTTCTTTTGCCACTTAATGGTGGGTGTGAGCTGGGCAGATTGATGCACATGAAATAGGGAACTACTTGAAAGTGATGAGACTGGGAAGTCCATCGCATTACAATGAAATCACCTAATGAATAACAGCTTTTTGAAAATCCCACGTACAAACATCAATTCAAATGTTACATGTTAAGATTTGGTAGTTTGCCCCTACCTACCGCCCAAATAAAAAAGGAATAGGTCCCATTACTGTTATGAGATGTATTCATTAATAATACATCTCATAACAGTAATGGGACCTATTTATATGTAATAACTGATTTGACATGCATCACAAAACTGATCGAACTTACCTAAGGTAACTCCCAAAATATGCTACAATGTTAAGATGCCTACAGGACTTCATCATCAGTATTTCTTGCTGGATAATGGAGAAGTCATCTCCTACATAAGTTAAAGATAATTCAACAAGATGAGATAAACAAAGGTAAATGCAAAAACATATCTGCAAAAGCATATTAAATAAGAGAGCTGCTTTCTTCAATAAATATGCTGTCACATTATTTATTTGAGCAAACCTTATTTTAGCATTTTGGTATTCAAATTTTTGTGCAAGTGCAACTAGCTAATAGAAAAACAAGTTTGTTAATCCAGATCTACTGTTATCCAGCTCAGAACTGGTTCATAACACTGCAGAATTTAAACTTGCTTGAAAAGTGGTTCACCGGCAAGTACCCAACGTTTTTCAGAAAACATATACGTACAGTGATTAAAAAGAACTGAATAACAATAAACATTTTTACATGCATTGTGAACTACACCAGAAACCTGAAACATTCCCATGATAAATCACTTATTTGCTTGGTTATACAACAAAGCAAAGGTTTCTGTGAGCAATAAAGTTCACAGTGAAGCATTTTTACGTATTCACTCATTTTCACACGCAAGCAATTTTTTATATCTTACATTATACACAAGTTAAAAAAAATCACTTATGCTTTTGGCTTTCACGTTGAAAACATAAAAACTTTAACAAAATCTAATTGTTGTACTCTTACTTTCATTTTAATTATCGTGCTTGTCGTGCGACTACATCCATATTTTCCTGATTTGCCAAAAAAGGTTCTGCAGAAATGGATGATCAAGAACATCCTGTTCTACAATGCAGAACACAAAAACACTAACGAACCACATCATCCATACTAGTTTCAACATTTGATCATGTCATTATCAATGGAGCAGTTTGCATTCTAACGTTGTGGCCTCGAAAACCCAATGTTACCATGCTGACACACCGTCAGCCATGCCACACCCATAACAAAATTAATGGATCTATTTAAATGCCAATTTAAAGAACAATCAACAACAAAATAAAAATAATGAAATGAAAGTATATAAGTCATTCCCATACTTGCCACATTTAAGTAATCTACTAAAGAAGGAATTTAAAGAAAATAATATAAATTTAGCAGACAGTCATGGACAATGGTAAATTGTTGACTTACAATAATAAAACATCGTTACTTGACAAATCAGGATTATACAGGGTGCCCAGCAAAGTCCTTTCTCAGCCCCGTAACTTTCGAATGCCGGCAACTACAGCCGTAAAAACAATGTGTAAGTATAGTAAAGTGGCTATGCGCTATTCGATGAGACGGCTTACAGCGCCTCCTAGCAGCAAAGTCAGGAGATAGCTTGCTGATCTCGAATACTATACGAGATACAGTGAAATATCCAATTACAAAGTTGTAGAGCAGCGTCTATTTAGTACGAAAAGACACCTTACGCACATGAATGCTAAGAACAGAATGCGTACAATGCTCGTTTGTTTATTAGGAGAATTCAAATTCGTGCAGAAATAATCCAAAGTAATCGAGGTAGTTGCCTTCAATGCACGATCTTTAATTAAAGATCGTGCATTCAATGCAATGCACGATCTTTAATTAAAGATCGTGCATTGAAGGCAACTACCTCGATTACTTTGGCTCGTTTGTTTGTTTGCGATGTTGAACACTGTTACATCGTGAAACGCGTCAGAAAGGAGATAATATTGCCTTCCGCAAAGCACTAGCCCGACTCAACTGCGGAATGTTTGGTTCCAACATGACGGCTCCCCTCCGCACCAGCCAGGAAATGTAAGAAGGTACCTGGTCAAGACATTCGAGCAACACATCAGCGGCTATGGTGGTTGCGTAGAGTGGCCTGCACGCTCACCGGACCTCACCCCATTGGACTTCTTACTGTGGGGCTACCTCAAAGAGCAGGTGTATCAGACTTTTCCGACAAAGTTGCAGGACCTTCGACGCCGTGTAACTGATGCTTGTTCCAGCGTGTCACCTGACATGCTGCAAAATGTGCAGCGTGAGATTCAATCTAGAGTCCAAATGTGTATTGTGGCTAACGGAGAGCACATTGAGCACAGACAGTAAATGTGCCTAGTGACCACTAATTGCTCCTTTCTGATGGGTTTCGTGATGGAACAATGTTCGACATCACGAACAAACAAACGAGCATTGTACGCATTCTATTCTTAGCAATCATGTGCGCAAGGCGTCTTTTCGTACTAAATCGATGCTGCTATACAACTTTGTAATTGACTATTTTCCTGTATCTCGTATAGTTTTCAAGATCGGCATGCTAACTCCTGACTTTGCCACTAGGAGGTGCTGTAAGCGGTCTCATCGAATAGCACAGTCACTTTACTATACCTAGACACCATTTTTATGGCTATAGCTGTCGGCGTTTGAAAGTTACAGAGCTAAGAAAGGACTTTACTGGGCATCCTGTATATGATTCCAACCATCACAGCTGATAACCCCGATCGAATATATACATAAGTAGTACAAAAAGACGTTTTTGTACAAGATTAAAAAGCATATTCATAACTGGAAAATGAAAGACTGCAAAACCTCACTTTGATATTGCTTGGAAAATGATGTACGGCCCGATTGGGAACACATTAATATAATTGCTTCACATAAAACACATAGACAGTTTATTAATACTGAGGCATTAGCTACAGAGAAATTTAAATCTAAAAGTTGCAATAGTAATTCACCTGTAGAGTTTCCATATGCATGGAAACATCTTGAAAAAGAAAAAAACAGAACTCTAAAATGAAGAAAGCAGAAGACAGAACAAGCAGAATTATAAACTTTAATGAACTATAGAGAACAGGAAATTGTAATAGATGGCGCTGCTTAGAGACACTGAAGAATCCGAGATGACCAAGTACAGTGACTGTGACGTGTTATGGGTGTGGCATGGCTGACGGTGTGTCAGCATGGTAACATTGGGCTTTCGAGGCTACGACATTAGAACGCAAACTGCTCCATTGATAATGGTGTGATCAAATGTTGAAATTAGTATGGATGATGTGGTTTGTTAGATGAAGACAGGATTAGGCTTTTATCTCTTTGGTTCATTTTTTAAACTCTTTTTTAATCTTCATTTCAACAAAGCTTTGTATAATTGAATATGTGGTTGTTCGTTCCCATTGTTCAACATATTGCAATTCAAAGACATTTTTATACTTCATAGTTTGCAAACTACTGGTCATTTATTAAATAGTTTTTATTCTTGTAGTCTGTACAACGAGCAGAACGATATCACAGGATTACCCTGGAAATATAGAGCAGCAGTAATAGAATAGGTGAGTCGAAAGTTTTTATCTACATTTTAACAATATTGTAGCCTAAACGTCCTTATCTTATGACCACATAATTAGTATTATAACGTGTGAAACAGTACATACTTCTACTATATATCCATGTAATATATATTCTTAAAAAAATCTTGTTCATCAAACATTTGTGTTTACTTTCTTGTTTATCACTGGCTGGAAATTTTTCCTATTTTTGACACACATTATCCAAAGAAACTTCATTCTTTATTGGATTTTCATTATGCATGGTGGGATCCAAATCAGTACGGCAACAGAAATTTCGCCGACACCAAAGCATTTTGCAAAGTTTCAATTTTGTCATTCTTTGCTTTAAACCCCAGTTTTTCATGAAGATACTCATTAGTTTCTATTGCTTCCTTAATTACAGGGCCACAAGTTCATAATAACAAGCAGAAACAAAGTGTTATGGCTTTTATTAGGTAACAAGCCAGCTGAAAGCCCATATAGTCTGCAATACTCCACACCTACTAAGCTAGGATGGCATTTACTGAAAAATTATGAACAATTCAGCGCTTGTATAATAAATTATATCCTGATTAATCCAATCAAATATGAGTTGTACCTGTACAAATTACTTGCAGAAAACAAAAACCTTCAATATTTTTCCTTTTGGAAGTAACTGCTCAAAAATAAAACTAACAATTTTAAAAAGTCAGTTAATGCATTATTACTTCAATTTGTTAAAACTGAATTGTTATTTACTTTTCTTTAAACACGTTTTCCCAAGTTCATATGCATCTTGGGTTTCTATTTTAACAGGTGCCTAAACTAATGAAAGTAGTATGAAGTACAACACATTTTAATGAACTGTACACAAAACCTCATTTATGATAAATAAACTCAGTCAACTGCAAGAAAAACTGTAGTATACATTAAAATGCAGTCATTGTGTAAAATAATTACTTTAACAGCATCCTTTATAAATAAAGCCCCATTATGTCATCAAACAAATTATCTGAATTTATCTTAACTCTTATTCCTGCAATGTGCATGAATCTTAAAATGTCTTGGCCATCTTTTAAAATACAGACACAACTGTTTTTATAAATCCTAAGCAAGCCAGTGCATCCATTTTGGCATTCTGTTTTGTCTTACAACCTTAAAAGGGCAACCTAGGAAGCAAAAATACTATCTTATATGCTTGTTTTATTCATATAGTTTCATTATAAATATATCAAGCAGTCTGTGACATGCTCAGTAGGAAAGACAATATTCAACTTATATTTGCATTACTACCAAAACCACCAAATAGCTGGAGAAAGGTTACAAAAATATCACTGTTTAGTTACTCATGACTAGCTAAGCCTAACATGTCTAATGATGCAATAAGCAACAAAAGCAAGTCTGAATCAATCAACCAAACTATGTAAAAATCTTCTGACCTATCACCAGTTACATCACAGTTAACCCACTCTAACTGTAAGGTAGTAGCCTACAGCTATGGATGATAACTGCCAAATATGATAGACAGTGGTTTTTATGGTTACACCAAAACAAATAAACTAGATTTTGATTTCCATGACCAGAATGCTGTGCCATGATCAACATATCTGTAAAGAAGCCATAAACCAAAAAACATGAAACATTTATTCCACTACTTGAAGTGTCTAAGTAGTGCATTGAAGTAGAATAATGGTGAAATGGACACAAGTTGTTTAGAATTTATAAAAATGAGTGGCTCCATCTTTAAAATGATAACTAACATCACTATCAACTGACACTCTCTTCTGCCAAAAGATAAGCACAACTTGGAACTTTGGAAGCAGTACTACATTCTTAACATTGGCAATCATAGTATCTAGCTGAAAGCATCAGCTTCCATTCCTGTAATTTACATAAATAATACAAATATAGGATGAACACAAATTTTTGTCATCAACTGTCATTACATGAAAAGCCTTTCAGCAGACATTAAATTTTACTGTTGATGTATATTATTCCATGGCTACAAATAAGTTTTAGCACTAAGGACTGGTTGGGACAGAAGAACTGAATGTTTATACTGAAGCAAAAGTAAAAAACATCTAATGCACAAACCTGGCTCAAGTTTTATTATCTTCACAGCTGACAATTCTCCATCTCTGACACGTTTAGCCTGAAAAAAAAAAAAAAAAAACATAAATTGAAAAGAAAATGTAGTCCTACATGAAGTTTAAATGTGCAGGATGAAATTAAATATTTATTAAAACAGTTAAGTACAAAAAATAAATTTTAATTTGCTGGTAACCCATGCTCAGAGCATGGATGGAAAAGCTGTGACTAACAATTTTCTTATCTACAGCTGAAACAGGTTTCAGTTAAAATAATATTTCTTTTTATTTCTTTTAACTGTTGTAAATTTCATTATTCACATTTCCAAAATGTGTTAAAAAGTGTTTTCTATTGGATTTGGAAGCTCTCATAATTAACAATTCTTTGAAGGTTTAGGTTTGTAAGAATGACTTCATTAAGAAAACAGAATTATATCGTCTTATTTATGAATGCGTTACATAACATCGGTCAAAATTGACATCCTGTTAGCTGTTTACTCACCAAGGAATGATGGGATTAAATATTTTAATTTTTATCATTTCAGTTGGTTATAGTTACTGAAGGGGCCTTAAGCCACACTGTTGCTAGGCCCCAAGATTCATACATTTTACGTTGTTAGCAGCATGTTTAGTAACTTTAAGGTCTTCCAGTTGCAACCAACAGTATTTTGGTGTAAAACTTCTGAATAGTGGACACCTTCGGACCGCATGATCTGTCCGCTATTGGGAGGTACATGCCCATCTGCCCAAGCCATTGAGCAATATGAACTTCATACCGTTTTTTTTTTCTTCTTCTTCTTCTTTTGCTGTTAAAAATAAAGTTACATCTATAAATTAAACGTACTTTATGCGTACATATGTGTGCAGTAATAAATTACAAAACCATATTAGTAATACTGTATAAGGTCATTCCATGTCAAATCAACCAATGAAAAATGAAAAATACATTTTGGAACTTGATGTCATGGATTTGGTTAATTTTTGGTACATTTGTACTTTACCATGAAATATTTAAAAATTATTTTTTTCAAATTTTTTTCTCCACCTGTTTTTGAGATATTGAATTTTCAAAATTGCCTAAAAATGCCAATGGCGCCCGGTGGCGCAGTGGTCTAAGTGATGGCCTCTTATCATTCATCTGAAAGGGGTCCGGATTGAAATCCTGGTCAGGCATGGTTGTTGTGTTTGTCTTACTGCACTGGCTTTCTGCCTTCCCTGAAACCAGTGAACCTAAATTAGGGACGAGGCGACTGTTTATAGCCCATTGAGTTGCTCACGGTGGTCGTTAAACCTCCAATCAAAAAAAAAAAAAAAAGCCAAAATTCATTAGCCACCATAACTTCAAATGCCATTTATGAGATACCTATGATAGCCACAGACATGGGACAGGTGTCATTTTAAAGCTTATGAATAGGGCTTTCATTTGATGTACAACATGACACAATTGTAAATTTTCAAAAAATTCACAAATTTAAAAAAAAAATTTTTTTGAGTTTTCAGAAAAACGTAATTTTTTAAAATTTTCAAAAAATTCACGCTTAAAGGTATATATATGTCTTGTAGCCAGTCAGTTCAAATTTCAAGATGGTATCGCAATGGTATCATATAAAAATTAAATTTTCTTGTTGGCAGTGAGTGATAAGGAATTAAATTAACTTTTAACATAGCCCTGAAAATAGGCAAAAATTTCTATACCTAATGATAAAGAACCTCTTTTTTCTTGGCTAGCATGTTGGGTGCTTTTATCATCTCCTGTGGGGTTAACTGGTATGTTCTCCCTGTAGCTGTAATTGGATCCAGTTTGCAGAGGATGAAGTTTCCTGGCAGGGTGAGAACATCCGGTTTCCTAGGATAACAGAATTATGTTGCTGGTCCAGTTGGATGTAAGGATGATAGCTTGACTTCACGTTCTACCACATCTATTGAGAGAACATATCCCATCCACCATGAGTTATCATAGGCACATGCCACAAAACCATTCATATGATAAAAATCTACATCTTGAAGTTTGGGAGTGATTTTAATACAATGTAAAACAGTATCATGAGAAGATGAAAATGCTTTGGTTTCTAATTTTTCAGTTGATACTGGGAGGTATGCAATGAAACTTCTGAGTTTCTGTAACAGCAACTGCTTCATCAAATCGTACTTGTAAAAATTTCTCCTTTCAAGGTATTCATCATTTGAAATATAAAAAAAAACTTATTGCAGGGATGTTTGCCTTCCCACACTCAAACAGCTATCGAGGTGTCATTATCTGATTTGAGAGGGGGTTTTGAAGGCTGGCCTTTGCTGCAAGTCTCTTCACTGTGCCCCCAACACCATCACAAACTCCTTTGCCATGGCAAAATGCCACTCTGCTTCAATGCCTTGGAAATCAGTGTGGCGGTTACACAAATTTGCAAAACTCTTACTATTTTTGTATTGTGCTGCACAGCCGTCTGAAAAGTAAAATGCCTTTTTCAAGTTTGGGAGCAATTTCGCTTTCTAAGCATTAAGAAGTTTTCTTTGGAAAGCATGAACAAGAACTGTGTCATGTTTCAGACATTCTGAGATGAAAATAAGACTCTTATGTCTTAGTTGATAATTTCCTTTGTAGTACACAACAAAGGGATGAACAGCTGCCATTGAGTTGTTCCAATGGAATGACTGGGCTTCATCTTGCAGAATGAATGAATAGTTCTCAGAAAAATCACGTCACCACAACTTCATTACGACAAAGTGTAATTTTCTTCTCTGCAAAAAAAGCAGATTGCTGTTTGGCGATGGAATCATGCTTCTTCGAGATGATTAGCTGGGCTGAAAACTCCTCAACAAAATCCGCTGTGGTTTTGCAAATAGTTTCAAACGAACAGCGGTCCACTGAAACCCACTGCTTGTAGGTGATGTTATCGATCATTTCTCCTTCAAGACTTCCTTGAATTCATAAGTGCAAGGACATGGATCACAGTCACCTAAAAAACATTTCTGTGCTGGGGGATTACGCATAATTCTTGATAAGCAATGTCGATGTACATTTTTAAAGGAGTATCATGTCCTTGCAGGGTCACTTGATGTTTAAATTAGCACCAGCAATCATGAGCTTTACATTCTGATGTGTTGTGCACACACACACACACACACACACACAGTGTGAGTCCCACTAGCTCCTGCTATAATAATGCAGTTTCTTGGTCTTAGCAAATTTTGAAAACCTATCTTTTCAAATGGGTACTTGGACTTGAAAAGTTGGTAAATTTCTCTAAGATTACCAAGTATCAGATGCTTTTGGACATGAGTTCGACAACCATCTTTGTCTTTGATTGAAATATAATCTTTCTTGCTGGGCATTTGCCTGCTGACTTCTTCACTGAGGTAAAATTCCTTTACTAAGTTGACCGTGTCTTCAGGTAAAAATTTTCCAGGTTTGGGATTAGGTGAGGACAAAATTCCTTTTTCTTTCACAAGTTTGTTTGCCTTCCTTACAATGTAGTTATACTCTAAATTCACTTTCTATTCTTTTACAGGACCAGCCTTTTGGTAAAACTGTCAAAACCATGAGCTTTTTATTTCTGTTCGTAGTTTTAAAATGTTCCTTTAGTTGCTGAATAATTTCTGATTCAGCACAGTGACATTCTTTCTCATCTAAAACATCTTCAGAAGTAAAAAATAACTCTTTGTGGAATAACTTTTTTACGGGTCTTATAGAGGTTATTTTTAATGAAAGTTGGTTGTCAAATTTTCGAACTAAAGCCTAGTTCGTCATCAGGACTATGTCACTGGAGTAGTTGCTGCCACTCAATTGGAAGAGTCCATCCGCAATTATCGTTAATTGTGGTACTTCTTCTTCTTGCTATTTCGATCCCTTCTTCTAGTTTCCTCTTTACTAAGTTTGACTGGTGGGCGATTATTTTCACTGAGTCCCAATTTATGGAGTGTCCACTTGCTTGTATATGTCTGTCTAGCCCTGTTTTGTTCCCAATGTTCCTAATAGCTGCTTGGTGTTCTTTCATTCGGACCTTAATACTTCTCCCTGTTTCTCCTATATAGCTGAGTCCGCAGTTACAGTCGATGCAGTAAATTACTCCTTCCTGCAATTGGATGTCCAATTCTTTCTGCTTTAAAGCTGGCAGGAATTTCTTTATTTTGTTATTAAGATCTGAAGCTAGCCTGATATTATATTTTGCTCCGATCCTTTTCAGTTTCTCGAAAAGTCCCTTGTGGTACGTAATTTTGCTGGTGAATTTGAAGTTGGTTTTTCCTGCTTCTTTTTTGGCACTTGTTTAAATATTTTCTCAACATATGGGGAGGGGTAATTGTTTTCTGCCTATATTTCCTTTAATTCTTCTTTGTGAAGATCTTTTTGAGTAGCTGAAGAGACCAGGATTTCAATCTTTTCCAAAAATTGTCTCGCCGTATTCGATTTAATATAATCAGGGTGGAATGAGCAGAAGTCTAACATCTTCCCTGTGTTGGTGGGTTTTCTAAAAAGCTGAGTGAATATTTTCCACATACGGGCTGGATATATGGCGAAACATCAGAAAGATAGAAAGGAGTAAGTGCAAAAGCGACAAATGTAAGTCACAACTGTATTTTCTTAAGAAATGTAAAAGAGCTAATTTTGTTCCACCTTCTTTGAGACTCATGAAAAACATCGCGGAAAATCTGTCAAGAAATTTTATTAAAAAAATAGAACTAAAAACGGTGAATGGCGCGATTCATAATAAATTCAAAACTATTGAGCAATGCGAACGAATAGAAGCTCGTATTTGGACCTCTTCATTAGATGAAATTCCGGAAGCAGAAAAGAAAAATATTGATAATTGGTTAGCTAAAGCAGTGAGAGATAAAAACAAAAAGTTTAAGGAAAAATTGAAGATTAAAGAGAATAAATGGTTAAATCCAAAGTTAATGTCTACAGCACCTGGCCCACAGTTAATACCATCCCCCACTAACAAACATGTCATGGATCTGACGGAAGAAGGAGTAGATGAAAACCTGATTAATCTCCTCAATAAGGGATATAATTACAACCTTTCCTCCGCAACACTTGATAAAAACGTATACTGATTGATTTAGAAAGCATCTGTAGTAAGGTAGAAAGAGAAGATGAAAATACAGCAGTTACTTTAAGGAAAGAATTCTCAGACTGCGTCTCAAAATTTGTAAAAAAGCCAGTAAAAGTTGATTACAATTTTAATAGAAATGCCATTACTGACCTTAAAAAATTCAAAGCCAATGATAAAGTTGTAGCACTGAGAGCAGATTAGAGCAAAGTTTTGGTATTGGTAGATTAAACCTTGGTCAACTGTAATTATCAAACTCCTCCTTCTGTTTCACAACCTCTGCTACTCCCACTGCAAGTGTCACACCCATTCAGCCCCTCACATCCAATCCTCTAGTACTTTCAACAGGCCCCTGTCATCTTCAGGGGCTGAATGGGTGTGACACTTGCAGTGGGAGTAGCAGAGGTTGTGAAACAGAAGGAGGAGTTTGATAATTACAGTTGACCAAGGTTTAATCACCTGTGAATGTAAGGTTATGTACATAGTTTTTACTTGAATTGTATGAATGAGTTGTATGTGTGATTTTTTATCGAATTGACAAGCATTATAGTAACATCTTATAAGGCTAAGGAAAAGAAAAAAAAAAATACGATGTTTCACACCCGAAAATAAGAAGCGTAAGCAAGAAGTCTGTAAACCTTGGAAGCCCAGTTACATCACGATGAATGACGTGTTGGAAGTGTGTTGTCATTGGAGGTTACCATGTTCTTTATGGTGAGTGAGTGGTTCTTTCATTTATGAATTGCACGTAAACTATGCGCACTTTGCAAGAGGTTAATACCTTAAAAGTGCAAATATAATAATTGAGAAGTATTACAAATAAAATGGAAGCTGAATTGAGCAAGCCTTATTATGAAGAACTCAATGGTAACCCTATAGATCAAACTGTCAAAAATCTTAAGAAATTAATAAGCTCTTTAAGAAATAAAAAACAGCTTAATGAGCTCTTCAAAAACTTCTCCAAAATCCAGTCAAGAATTCCACAGATCTATGGTACGATAAAAGTTCACAAAGAAGGCCATCCAGTAAGACCTATAATAGACACTAGAAATTCGCCACTCTCCAACATTAATTATTATTTGCTTGGTCACCTCAGAGATATTTTCCCTTTTCCTCCCTACCTACTAAAAAATTCCATGCAGCTAAAAGGAAAACTGGACAACTTGCCAGGATTAATTCATCCAGTAATGGCAAGCCTGGATATAGTCTCTATGTATACCAACATTAACCTGGACCTCCTACTGGAATTCATTGCAGATGACCTTGAGGAAAAAATAGTATTCCATAATCACAATAGAGAAATATTACTTGGCATATATGAACTGGCTCCTATTTTCCTTCAAGAATAATGATTGTGGAATAACTTTTTTTTTTACGGGTCTTTTAGAGGTTATTTTTAATGAAAGTTGGTTGTCAAATTTTCGAACTAAAGCCTAGTTCGTCATCAGGACTATGTCACTGGAGTAGTTGCTGCCACTCAATTGGAAGAGACCATCCGCAATTATCGTTAATTGTGGTACTTCTTCTTCTTGCTATTTCGATCCCTTCTTCTAGTTTTCTCTTTACTAAGTTTGACTGGTGGGCGATTATTTTCACTGAGTCCCAATTTATGGAGTGTCCACTTGCTTGTACATGTCTGTCTAGCCCTGTTTTGTTCCCAATGTTCCTAATAGCTGCTTGGTGTTCTTTCATTCGGACCTTAATACTTCTCCCTGTTTCTCCTATATAGCTGAGTCCGCAGTTACAGTCGATGCAGTAAATTACTCCTTCCTGCAATTGGATGTCCAATTCTTTCTGCTTTAAAGCTGGCAGGAATTTCTTTATTTTGTTATTAAGATCTGGAGCTAGCCTGATATTATATTTTGCTCCGATCCTTTTCAGTTTCTCGAAAAGTCCCTTGTAGTACGTAATTTTGCTGGTGAATTTGAAGTTGGTTTTTTCCTGCTTCTTTTTTGGCACTTGTTTAAATATTTTCTCAACATATGGGGAGGGGTAATTGTTTTCTGCCAACATTTCCTTTAATTCTTCTTTGTGAAGATCTTTTTGAGAAGCTGAAGAGACCAGGATTTCAATTTTTTCCAAAAATTGTCTCGCTGTATTCGATTTAATATAATCAGGGTGGAATGAGCAAAAGTCTAACATCTTCCCTGTGTTGGTGGGTTTTCTAAAAAGCTGAGTGAATATTTTCCCTTCTCTTGAGGTCAAGGTTAAATCCAGGTAATTGATGCTATGGTCTTTTTCCTGTTCCAGGGTGTACTTCAAGGTATTCTCTAGTAAGTTAAATTCTTCCAGAATCTGAGAGGGTAGAGATTGGTCCACAGTATCTACTATAATTAGGACATCATCCATGTACCTTACATATAGAGAGCAAACAAGGAGGGTTGTATAAGGATTTTTGCCACTAGTTTACTTATATAATAATTTGCTAGCAGAGGTGCTAGTGGAGAACCCATTGCAAGTCCTGAAGTTTGCCTGTAATATTTCTTTCCAAACTGGAAGAAATTATTCTTGAAGGAAAATAGGAGCAGTTCATATATGCCAAGTAGTATTTCTCTATTGTGATTATGGAATACTATTTTTCCGCAAGGTCATCTGCAATGAATTCCAGTAGGAGGTCCAGGTTAATGTTGGTATACATAGAGACTATATCCAGGCTTGCCATTACTGGATGAATTAATTCTGGCAAGTTGTCCAGTTTTCTTTTAGCTGCATGGAATTTTTTAGTAGGTAGGGAGGAGAAGGGAAAATATCTCTGAGGTGACCAAGCAAATAATAATTAATGTTGGAGAGTGGCGAATTTCTAGTGTCTATTATAGGTCTTATTGGATGGCCTTCTTTTGTGAACTTTTATCGTACCATAGATCTGTGGAATTCTTGACTGGATTTTTGGAGAAGTTTTTTGAAGAGCTCATTAAGCTGTTTTTTATTTCTTAAAGAGCTGATTAATTTCTTAAGATTTTTTACAGTTTGATCTATAGGATTACCATTGAGTTCTTCATAATAAGGCTTGCTCAATTCAGCTTCCATTTTATTGTAATACTTCTTTTTCTACCAATACCAAAACTTTGCTCTTATCTGCTCTCAGTGCTACTACTTTATCATTGGCTTTGAATTTTTTAAGGTCAGTAATGGCACTTCTATTAAAATTGTAATCAACTTTTACTGGCTTTTTTACAAATTTTGAGACGCAGTCTGAGAATTCTTTCCTTAAAGTAACTGCTGTATTTTCATCTTCTCTTTCTACCTTACTACAGATGCTTTCTAAATCAATCAGTATACGTTTTTTATCAAGTGTTGCGGAGGAAAGGTTGTAATTATATCCCTTATTGAGGAGATTAATCAGGTTTTCATCTACTCCTTCTTCCGTCAGATCCATGACATGTTTGTTAGTGGTGGATGGTATTAACTGTGGGCCAGGTGCTGTAGACATTAACTTTGGACTTAACCATTTATTTTCTTTAATTTTCAATTTTTCCTTAAACTTTTTGTTTTTATCTCTCACTGCTTTAGCTAACCAATTATCAATATTTTTCTTTTTCTGCTTCCGGAATTTCACCTAATGAAGAGGTCCAAATACGAGCTTCTATTCGTTCGCATTGCTCAATAGTTTTGAATTTATTACGAATCGCGCCATTCACCGTTTTAGTTCTATTTTTCTAATAAAAATTTCTTGACAGATTTTCCGCGATGTTTTTCGTGAGTCTCAAAGAAGGTGGAACAAAATTAGCTCTTTTACATTTCTTAAGAAAATACAGTTGTGACTTACATTTGTCGCTTTTGCACTTACTCCTTTCTATCTTTCTGATGTTTCGCCATATATCCAGCCCGTATGTGGTTTTAATCCTAGTTGTAAATGCATTTATGGCACCTCTATTCATAGTGATTGTGGAATAACTTTTTTTTACGGGTCTTTTAGAGGTTATTTTTAATGAAAGTTGGTTGTCAAATTTTCGAACTAAAGCCTAGTTCGTCATCAGACTATGTCACTGGAGTAGTTGCTGCCACTCAATTGGAAGAGACCATCCGCAATTATCGTTAATTGTGGTACTTCTTCTTCTTGCTATTTCGATCCCTTCTTCTAGTTTTCTCTTACTAAGTTTGACTGGTGGGCGATTATTTTCACTGAGTCCCAATTTATGGAGTGTCCACTTGCTTGTACATGTCTGTCTAGCCCTGTTTTGTTCCCAATGTTCCTAATAGCTGCTTGGTGTTCTTTCATTCGGACCTTAATACTTCTCCTGTTTCTCCTATATAGCTGAGTCCGCAGTTACAGTCGATGCAGTAAATTACTCCTTCCTGCAATTGGATGTCCAATTCTTTCTGCTTTAAAGCTGGCAGGAATTTCTTTATTTTGTTATTAAGATCTGGAGCTAGCCTGATATTATATTTTGCTCCGATCCTTTTCAGTTTCTCGAAGAAAAGGATCGGAGCAAAATATAATATCAGGCTAGCTCCAGATCTTAATAACAAAATAAAGAAATTCCTGCCAGCTTTAAAGCAGAAAGAATTGGACATCCAATTGCAGGAAGGAGTAATTTACTGCATCGACTGTAACTGCGGACTCAGCTATATAGGAGAAACAGGGAGAAGTATTAAGGTCCGAAGGAAAGAACACCAAGCAGCTATTAGGAACATTGGGAACAAAGGGACTTTTCGAGAAACTGAAAAGGATCGGAGCAAAATATAATATCAGGCTAGCTCCAGATCTTAATAACAAAATAAAGAAATTCCTGCCAGCTTTAAAGCAGAAAGAATTGGACATCCAATTGCAGGAAGGAGTAATTTACTGCATCGACTGTAACTGCGGACTCAGCTATATAGGAGAAACAGGGAGAAGTATTAAGGTCCGAATGAAAGAACACCAAGCAGCTATTAGGAACATTGGGAACAAAACAGGGCTAGACAGACATGTACAAGCAAGTGGACACTCCATAAATTGGGACTCAGTGAAAATAATCACCCACCAGTCAAACTTAGTAAAGAGAAAACTAGAAGAAGGGATCGAAATAGCAAGAAGAAGAAGTACCACAATTAACGATAATTGCGGATGGTCTCTTCCAATTGAGTGGCAGCAACTACTCCAGTGACATAGTCCTGATGACGAACTAGGCTTTAGTTCGAAAATTTGACAACCAACTTTCATTAAAAATAACCTCTAAAAGACCCGTAAAAAAAAGTTATTCCACAATCACTATGAATAGAGGTGCCATAAATGCATTTACAACTAGGTTCAAGAATAATTTCTTCCAGTTTGGAAAGAAATATTACAGGCAAACTTCAGGACTTGCAATAGGGTTCTCCACTAGCTCCTCTGCTAGCAAATTATTATATAAGTAAACTAGAGGCAAAAATCCTTATACAACCCTCCTTGTTTGCTCTCTACGTAAGGTACATGGATGATGTCCTAATTATAGTAGATACTGTGGACCAATCTCTACTCTCTCAGATTCTGGAAGAATTTAACTTACTAGAGAATACCTTGCAGTACACCCTGGAACAGGAAAAAGACCATAGCTTCAATTACCTAGATTTAACCTTGACCTCAAGAGAAGGGAAAATATTCACTCAGCTTTTTAGAAAACCCACCAACACAGGGAAGATGTTAGACTTCTGCTCATTCCACCCTGATTATATTAAATCGAATACGGCGAGACAATTTTTGGAAAAGATTGAAATCCTGGTCTCTTCAGCTACTCAAAAAGATCTTCACAAAGAAGAATTAAAGGAAATATTGGCAGAAAACAATTACCCCTCCCCATATGTTGAGAAAATATTTAAACACGTGCCAAAAAAGAAGCAGGAAAAAACCAACTTCAAATTTACCAGCAAAATTACGTACCACAAGGGACTTTTCGAGAAACTGAAAAGGATCGGAGCAAAATATAATATCAGGCTAGCTCCAGATCTTAATAACAAAATAAAGAAATTCCTGCCAGCTTTAAAGCAGAAAGAATTGGACATCCAATTGCAGGAAGGAGTAATTTACTGCATCGACTGTAACTGCGGACTCAGCTATATAGGAGAAACAGGGAGAAGTATTAAGGTCCGAATGAAAGAACACCAAGCAGCTATTAGGAACATTGGGAACAAAACAGGGCTAGACAGACATATACAAGCAAGTGGACACTCCATAAATTGGGACTCAGTGAAAATAATCGCCCACCAGTCAAACTTAGTAAAGAGGAAACTAGAAGAAGGGATTGAAATAGCAAGAAGAAGAAGTACCACAATTAACGATAATTGCGGATGGACTCTTCCAATTGAGTGGCAGCAACTACTCCAGTGACATAGTCCTGATGACGAACTAGGCTTTAGTTCGAAAATCTGACAACCAACTTTCATTAAAAATAACCTCTTTAAGACCCGTAAAAAAATTATTCCACAATCACTATGAATAGAGGTGCCATAAATGCATTTACAACTAAAAATAACTCTTTGTAGATCCTTTTAATCTTCCCCATCTTTTTTTTTTTGCAATACTTCTAAGGCCTATTTAATACTTTCTTCTTACACACCGGAGACTCACCAATGGAGGTCAAAGAGGCATTTAAGTGGCTTAAAGCTGCATCAGGGTCCAAATATGACTAGGACCAGGAATCTCATAATTCTCAAGAGGAATTTCCTTTTCAAGTATATTGTTTTCCATCTGACAAGGCTTCTCTTTTCCTAACTGCAATCTGCATGAAGTGCATACTTTCATGTGTGGTTTGATTTCACTATTTAGTGAAACCACCCAATCAGTTATTTTCCTCAAGTCTTTACTAACCCAGTGCCCCCTTTTTTTAAAAGGGTTGCAACAGTTTTTTGACCACTTATTCTTCCCCATATTTCAAATCATGTAATTATCAAACAGTTAATGAAATAAAAGGTAACATGGTGGGGGAAGGGCACATGAATAAACAGGCACAAACATGTCAAGGCTTGTCTTGCATGTTTTGAACAGTTCCTTTGCCAAGATAGCCTGCCTGCCGTATCTCCCTCCACACACATATACATATCTCTCTCTCTCTCTCTCTCACTCTCTGTAAAAATCCTGTTATAATTTTTTTTGGATTCATTTCAGTTTACCACATAATTTTTTAAATGTAAATTGTAGAAAAAGGGACTTGAGGGGTTTAATTCCTTGTCACTGCCAATAAGAAAATTTAATTTTTGTATGACACCATTAAGATACCACCTTGAAATTTGAACTGACTTGCTACAAGACATATACCTTTAAGTGTGAATTTTTGAAAATTTAAAAAATATTCAGTTTTTCCAAAAACTCGAAATAATTTTTTTTTGAAAATTTGTAAATTTTTTGAAAAATTAGAATTTTGTCATGTTGTACACATGTAAATCAAATGAAAGCCCTATTCATAAACTTTAAAATGACACCTGTCCCATGTCTGTAGCTATCATAGGTATCTTGTAAATGTCATTTGAAGTTATATGGTGGCTAGTGAATTTTGGCATTTTTAGGCAATTTTGAAAATTCAATATCTCATCCTAATCACGTCTGCTTTGCCCTTGTGTGTGTGTGTTTTTTTTTTAATCTCCAGTTTTCCATTCCGTCATCGCAGCTTCACCCTGCTGGCCTACTATCCTTCCCCGTCATTTTTTCTTTATGCATTCGCTGTCGCGCTCTGCTTCGCCCTGTTGTCATTTTTTCAACACAATCGTCTTTTCTCCTATTGCAGAAAAGCATAGTTGAGCCTCAAGAGCACCTTTTGCAAGAGCTTTGCTGTGACAGATAAGGAAAAAAGGCATTTCATTTGTTTCTTTGGTGGTTTGCCACTGCAGCACGCCCCATTTGGGTTCGGGTCGACCAGTCGGTCTGTGTGTCGTCGGTTGTGGTTTTATTCAGTCCTCATTTTTTTTATATATTTTTACAAACTGCATGCATCAGCAAATGCATTTTTTATTAAAATTAAAAGTGTAAAAGCTATTTGTTTTTATTCTTGAATTCCATTTAAAGTACAGAATTTTATTTAGCCAATGTATTGTGCTTGTATTTTCATACTTAAATATAGCAAAATATAGAACTATAAATTTGCTAATCTGCATAGTTTTTTTGCTACAACTTCTGTTGACAAAATAGCCATATTGCTACAAGAAAAAAAAATCCAGCTTAAACACTGTCACAAGCCTTCTGGCACAGAAGCCACTGCTCAGCACTGACCACAGAGGGAGTGGGGCAACCTCAAGGAAAATCATCACCTGACCCACTTATTATAAATGACAGAAGACTTTCTTTTCTTCCAATATCCCCAACCTCCAGCAGCTCTTATTTTCATTCACTCCCCCAAATGGTTCTCGAGCACCCGTGTTAAGTCTTGTACTTAACACGAGGTGCTATTGGTGCGATTACCATTCCATGGTAATCGCACCAAGTAGCACCTTTTTTAGCCACACTTTTGGTAAATCAAACTCTGAAATCATATCAGCTGTGATTTAGCTAAAAAATTACCGTAAATTGCAGTTTATCCCGAGTCAAAAATTGACTGAGCTTCATGAAATCATTTACCACCATTCTTGATGATTCTAATTTTTTCTCACCATATTTCGGATTTAGTTGCATTTGGCGAATGCTTAGTGTGAGCCCTGTTGTGACCTACATCCTTATAACCTTTGTTTGTTTCAAGGTTCAGCGGCTTCCACGTGCAAAGGCTATAAGCAGCAGCTGGCACCTTATTTGGGATTATTTACTCCATTTAATCACTATGAATTAACTGTGCCATGACTGTGGTAGTGCCACAAATATGGTCCATGTTGATTCTCACTAGCTTGTAACATATAAGTATTATAAGTACAAATGTCTTGAAAACAGCAATGCATTCTCATAAAGTTAATCTGTTCTTCACACATTTTCTAGGCATTAAAAAGCTTGATAAGTTCAGATTATAGCATCTGCAATCATATTCTTTATAATAACTACAATCCAGAAAAACAATTTATAAGATATCCTTCTTACTACCATTTCAGTTTCAGGGTCAATTGTTTAATGACTCCTCTCATAGTTGCTTCCCTTCCAACACAAGCTTGCAATTAGAAAACACTTGAGCATCTCCTTTATAATCAGAACACTTTGTTGGCATTTATCAGATGTTCCATTCCAAACTCATTAAATTTCAAATGTTACTTTATTCATTTCCACTGTGTCGGACCAGCCTTCATCAGTGGGATTTGTTAAAGTGTCCCATTATAATGGAGAAGCCTAAACATTTTTTTTTTATTTGTTTATTTGTTTTGTTTTCTTTAATAGGCTTGTGTTTGACCTTACATTTTTGAAGAGGAAGAAACTACAGAGAGTAATTAAAATGGTGACCCAAAGCTGAAGCGGTCAGGAAAAAGATATCTTATAAATTCTTCTACTGGATTGTAGTTATTATAAAGAATATGATCACAGATGTTGTAATCTGGACTTGTCAAACTTTTTAGCAACTGGAAAGTATGAGAAGAGATTAACTTTTAAAAATACATAACTCTTTTAAAGGATATTTGTACTATTATACCACATAATTGATTGCACAATCTTGACTTATGAATATTTTCAGGTTTCGTACAAAATGTAGTACAGCATTACGAGTTTTTTAGGAAGGGGAATTAATTACCCTTATTGGTTTCTAATGCTATAAAGAATCCTTTATCCATAATACAGAGCCACTAGTTACAAGGACAAAGCAGAACCAAGGCTGTAGGATAAACACACAGCTGATGCACTATCCTGAACTTCAGTCCACACAATTTCCTGAAAGCCCAAAACCTCTGACCACTCAGAACAGTGAAGATACTAATGTAAAAATTGGGTAGGTATACATCAGTAAACACTAACAAAATGCTGAAATCCGTTTTTATTTATGTAATATTATACCTACCCAATTTTTACATTATTTACTGCCGTCTCCGGGCAGTATGGGTAGCTTCAAAGAGTTCCGACAATTATGAAGAATCAAGCTAGAGGAGTAGTAATGTCACTTATATTTCTTGATCTGCTGTAAATGCCTCGATGTCGTTTCGAACTTTCTGCGCTTCAAATCTACCATTAACGCACCATAGTTCATGAGAAGGAAATCCCTTTTCCAGCGCCAAATACTGTTGCACTTAATACAACTAAAAAGGAAACATGGCATATCCATGGAATCCCGCCTTTACAGCTGGCACTCGAACCTGGCGATGAACTCCATCCCCCTAGAGCTAGACGCCTTTCTCCGCCGATTAGACATTCTAGTCCAATGCCAAAGAAGATGTCTATCAGCCACCCACAACAAAAAGCTCTCCAGTTTGTGAGCTCAATGCAAGCCGTCCGCTCCTCCTTTCACGATACTGATAATCAACATCTTAGGTAAGACTTTCTCCCAAAGAGAGCAGAGCACACTAGAGAAAGGTCTGAAATTTTGCCTTGTTTTATGTCTCCACCTTCAAGATCTCGTTCTGGTGATAGAAAACCTACTTAGAGAGTCCTGTTAGAGCATCGAGACTCACTTAGGTATCAATGCATCAATAAATTCGATCAAACACGGAAGCTCTCCTCGACCGCCTCTAGCAAAATACCTGAGCACAAGGTGACCATCGCCCAAATAAAGTGTGACCCTAACATAATCTATACGTGCATGGACAAATCCAGCCTGCTGGCAGTGATGAAAAAGATGGACTACGATGAAGGGATCCTGGACTTCATACACCAGTTGCAGTCAGCACTTCAAACCAAATCCCCATTTAACCGTTGGATAGCACAGGTTAAAATGGTGGCGAAGAAGACTGCGCTCCCAGACACCATCAGGAAAGGGGCCAAGCTACTTCCAGGGCCAAAGAGACCACCAATTTTCGCAAGGCTTAAAAGCATCATCAGCCGGGCAACCCAATTCGATAAATCGTTTCAAGGAGGTGTGATCCGTCCTTCCATCTCGAAAAGGAGCTAGCTACATTTTTGTCTCCTTTCCTGCCGCATTCAAGTGTTGTTCTGTTGTCGTCTGAGGACTTTATCGAAAGAATTTGAAGCCTAATGGTAATAATGCCTGCTCATATCTTAGGGAGTTTGGATATTGTATCCCTGTACCTCTCAATTCCTGTTAAAGAAGCTACAAACACACTAAAGCAAGCGCTCGCCGATTCATCGCTTTACACTGAAAGTATACTAATGAAGATATCCAAAGTCATTGACCTCGTTACTGATACAAACTATTTTAGTTTCCAGAACCATACCTACAACCAGACCAAAGGGGTCCCAATGGGCTCCACCCTCTCTGCAGTACTGGTCGAAGCAATCCTACGACCCCTAGAAGCCCGGATACACAGCTCACCTGGATCAACTCCACATGCATGGCTACGATACGCAGATGACATTTTCTTCATTTGGATAAACACGGAGGAAGAACTAAATTAGTTTTTCACCACCATCAATTTGGAACACCCTGCCATAAAGTTCACTATGAAGCGAGAAACAAATGCATCCCTGCCATTCCTGGATGTGTTGGTCAAGAAGTCACCATCTGGGAACCTCAACACTAGTATCTACTACAAACCTACCTATGTTCCTAATGCCATACTGCCTTCCTCATCGTGCCCCAAAGAGAGAAAGCTAGCCTTTTTCCGACACAGGGCCAGGCGAGCTTTCACCCACGCGTCAGACGCCACACTCCATGCCGAGCTTGACACTATGATGTCTTTAGCCTTTTCTGCAGGATACTCACCCAGGATGGTCGATCAGATCATACACCAGATGAGGTCTAATCTTGCATCCCATGGCACCGGATGCCCCAGCCCAAAACTACAATACATCGGCTCATGCCAGTACGTGCCAGGCTTCACGTATTTCTTAAAAAAATCCCTAAAAGAACTTGGTTTTGGCATAGGGATTACAGTACCTAGGACAATCGCATCTTGTCTCGCATCAACAAAAAATGCCGCAGTGAACCTGGAAGATGTGGGAGTGTACACTATACCCCCTCTGAACCCAAACGGAACAACCAAACACTACGTGGGCATGACCAAGAGGTCCTTAAGACTAAGACTCCAGGAGCACCAGAGAGATGTCAAAAGAGGTCTTCTCACTGTAGCACTAGCACATGAAGTCACCAACAACTCTGCAACACCTTTGTGAGAGACTACAGAATTTCTACAGTCCCTCCTCAGAGAGACTATAGAAATTCTATCTAGTCACGGGATATGCAACGAGGAAATATCATTGGACCTCCCACATGTATGGTGCACGCTGATGAATACGCGCACCCTTAATCACACATCTTGAATATGATGCACACGTTCTATAACATCTATAGCAAACGTCTGTTTTTGAATTCATAACTGGAATTCTGTTTTCGTTTTTGAATTTTAATAATACTTCTGCCTGAAGAAGCTGCCCGTGGTAGCGAAAGCTAGGGTTTTGTTCTAGTTTTTCTAATATTAAACCAATAAAAATGGATTTCAGTGTTTTGTTAGTGAAGATACTAAATTACTAAACAGTGAGACACTTGGTATTTAGACACATATACAAAAATGTTACCATGGGAAATCACTAAGATTATTAAATTACAACCACACCTGTCCAAAAGTTTTAAAGCTGGGTATTAAAATATTTGGATAGCAATCTGATTATTAGCACATCAAGTAATTTGATTAAGAAGGTTAAAAAATTAGAAATATTATTAATGTTTTCAAAATTTATATTTTTCCAAAAGAATAAAAGGAAATAATTTCCTTTTATTCCTTTGAAAAAACCCATGATTTGAAGATATTTATGATGCATTAAGCCAGGAACAGCCATGTCATCAATTATTCAACATTTTATTTCTACAAAATAAGTCCTATTTATTCTTTTTATTTTTTATAGAGTCCTACTTATTAGCATTCTAATTCAAAGAAAAATTTGTGAGATACATACAGAAATTATCAGTGCATCAAGTAGTTTTTTTAAATGGGCAAAGAAACTGGAAATAAATAATATGTAACACAAGCGCCGAATTCACCAAATTATTGGGAGGCGGGGCTGGTGTGAAGAGATCACACATGGAAAGGGAATATCTCTTCCATTGTCAGGAGGAAAAATTTTAAAAATACGGCAAAAAGATAAACTACCACATTTAGGGCATATTTTAAAACTCAAATGTAAATTGCGCATCAGGAAATGAAAACAGAAATATTCTTTTGCTGAATATTGACATTTAAAAAAATAAAATTCTGTCTGAGTTTTATAAAAACAATTAGATTTTAATAAGAGCAATGAGAGTGAACTTACCCTTACCAGTAGGTCCGTTCTCTCAGATAAGTAAACATTTCTCTGCACGTTAACTTCCATATTAATATCCACGGTTGGTTTTTGGCCTTTGGTGTGGTGGTTTTTATGTTGTCTTCAACATGTTCTTTTATTTGACTTAGTGTGCAACTTATCAACCTATACTGCAGAACAGAAATGTTGGTCCAAGAAACCTCTTTTATACTTTAAAAACCCTATATTTACAATGACTTGAACAACCCTAACCGGTCACCTAATTGGCTTAAAAAAAAAAAAAAAACCCTAAGTACATGAACATTCAGAAACCATAAACAAACTTCCTATTTACAAACACCAAAACAACTGAACAAAATGTTTAAAAGCCTAAAATTCAATTATTCACAACAAACTTATCTCATTGCCCTCTATTTACAAACTCTTCTCACACACTCATTCATGCACCACACCTCTGCCGTTCGCAACGTAGATTGCCCCAAGCAGCTTTCCGCCCACCCAGGGTCATCATCTGGAGGCCAGTTGGTATCAGCCCTGCTATCACAGTGCGAGTGAGTGAGAGAAGCGATTTCTTGCGTCGCCTCATGTCCCACGTCATATTGAACACATGGCCACCGTGGCTCCATCTGTTAAGAACTGTAGTTAATATTTTATTTTCTTCTGGAGTATTTTTTTCTGTTTTGTTCTATTTTTATTAGTTCTTTCCATTTTTCATTAAATATATTTGGGTCATTATGATTACATACTCGATCCCTATTTTTTTCCATCAGTACTGATTCTGCAATACGCAAATGTCTTTCGTTGTTACATGATTTAATTATTTTGATGTCTTCAAATTTTGGGTATCGTTGATTATCTAAGCAGTATTGTATCAGTGCTGTTTTTGCTTCTTTTTTTTGCCAATTTTTTATGTGTTGTTGTAGGCGATGTTTTAATTGGTTTTTGGTACTCCCTATGTACGATATTGGTGGGATGCCTGTTAATTGGAATTTCATACACACCAGCTTTTTCCAAGATACTGCTTTTTTCCGTATTATTAATTATTATATCTTTGACTGTTAGTACTTTGTTTCCCATCTGAATTCCATATTTGTGGCATAACTTATTTATGTTCTGCAGTATAGGTTGATAAGTTGCACACTAAGTCAAATAAAAGAACATGTCGAAGACAACATAAAAACCACCGCACCAAGGCCAAAAACCAACCGTGGATATTAATATGGAAGTTAACGTGCAGAGAAATGTCTACTTAACTGAGAGAACGGACCTACTGGTAAGGGTAAGTTCACTCTCATTGCTCTTATTAAGGTAATTGTAAGCACGTAAATTTTGATTAGTTATAGTGATACTGTGACTTGTCAAACAAAGAATTAAATTAGATTTTATTTCCAAATGTTTATAAGAAAAAATGAGAAATTGTGCAGTTACTCAAAGAATGGAAAGTGCAAAAAATAAATAGATAAATAAAGGTCCTAGATATCATATGTTTCTGTATTTTTATTTGTTTATAACATTTACCACATATCGCAGGAACATGGCATGCACAATATTGGATTTTTTTTTTTACTTTAAACATAAAAATTGAGTAAAAAACGCACAGTCATGTATATTTTTTAAGTTTATTAAGCAGTACCTTTCGGCTGTTTTACAGCCTGCCTTGATCTTGATCACCCGTGATCAATTGAATCTGAGAGCTGGTTGCTAGACCTATTATGTGAATTAGAGGTGCAGGAACTGTTGCCAGAATTTAGTACAGAAATCCAATAAATGGAATTAGATGAAGGGTCTCTGAATCGCAATTCTTGGTAAACAAAATTTCAATGCTTTCTTGGAAACGTAGAGATGCTTTGTTGATAAATAAGTAAACTTTTTTTTTGAAAGAAATACGGGATTACGCCATATAATACAAATTTTGAAGATGACAATCCGATTTTTGGCGTAAATGTGACAAGGATGGTAAGTCAGATAATTTTTGAAAACTTGAAAATTTTCATCGTCCTGGAGCGGGACTCGAACCTGCGTCTCCCAGAAAACGCCTAGGTATGCTAACCACTACACCACCCAGAACGACCAAGTTTCAAGTTTCCGATCAATTTGAATTTAACCATCACAGGATTCGCTAGTCGAAGCAACCGGCATTCATGTTTAGCGAATCTGGAGGTTAATAATCCTATCCCGTGATTGCCCGGAGAAGCAGATAAATCATGAAAGAAATACGGGATTACGCCATATAATACAAATTTTGAAGATGACAATCCGATTTTTGGCGTAAATGTGACAAGGATGGTAAGTCAGATAATTTTTGAAAACTTGAAAATTTTCATCGTCCTGGAGCGGGACTCGAACCCGCGTCTCCCAGAAAACGCCTAGGTATGCTAACCACTACACCACCCAGAACGACCAAGTTTCAAGTTTCCGATCAATTTGAATTTAACCATCACAGGATTCGCTAGTCGAAGCAACCGGCATTCATGTTTAGCGAATCTGGAGGTTAATAATCCTATCCCGTGATTGCCCGGAGAAGCAGATAAATCATGAAAGAAATACGGGATTACGCCATATAATACAAATTTTGAAGATGACAATCCGATTTTGGCGTAAATGTGACAAGGATGGTAAGTCAGATAATTTTTGAAAACTTGAAAATTTTCATCGTCCTGGAGCGGGACTCGAACCCGCGTCTCCCAGAAAACGCCTAGGTATGCTAACCACTACACCACCCAGAACGACCAAGTTTCAAGTTTCCGATCAATTTGAATTTAACCATCACAGGATTCGCTAGTCGAAGCAACCGGCATTCATGTTTAGCGAATCTGGAGGTTAATAATCCTATCCCGTGATTGCCCGGATTAATTCAAATTGATCGGAAACTTCAAATTGATCGGAAACTTGAAACTTGGTCGTTCTGGGTGGTGTAGTGGTTAGCATACCTAGGCGTTTTCTGGGAGACGCGGGTTCGAGTCCCGCTCCAGGACGATGAAAATTTTCAAGTTTTCAAAAATTATCTGACTTACCATCCTTGTCACATTTACGCCAAAAATCGGATTGTCATCTTCAAAATTTGTATTATATGGCGTAATCCCGTATTTCTTTCATGATTTATCTGCTTCTCCGGGCAATCACGGGATAGGATTATTAACCTCCAGATTCGCTAAACATGAATGCCGGTTGCTTCGACTAGCGAATCCTGTGATGGTTAAATTCAAATTGATCGGAAACTTGAAACTTGGTCGTTCTGGGTGGTGTAGTGGTTAGCATACCTAGGCGTTTTCTGGGAGACGCGGGTTCGAGTCCCGCTCCAGGACGATGAAAATTTTCAAGTTTTCAAAAATTATCTGACTTACCATCCTTGTCACATTTACGCCAAAAATCGGATTGTCATCTTCAACTTTTTTTTTGTTTCTTTCCAAAGGGGGACTGCAGAAGTGTCTGGAAGGGTTAGTGCAGATAATGCTGTTTTTGGAGGATCATTTGACATATCTTGTTTGAATTCATGAAGTCTTGCATTGACGCTTCGGTACATACTTCCAATATATACTAAGAGTCCAGAAGAAGTTGACATAGGAATGGCATAAACTCCAGGGGTGCGACAGGATCCCTGTCTTTAAGCAGGCACTTTATTGCAGGAGGATTAGATTTCACAGCAGCTGTTGCGAATGCTGGTAGCCTGTCGCCAAATGGCAACCAGATATTTTGTAGTGGCTAGTAATTTTTTTAATATAGTAGCCAATGATGGCCAGTAGATTTTTACCCCCAAGTGAGCAACTATTTTGTCCAACTTTTGCCCTTCCACTTGTGAATGAATATCGAGTTCAGTTTTCTCGTCCGTGTTCCCTGCAGCTGCTTAGAAAATGAATGGAAGTGAAGGTGGGCTTCGAGAGAAGCTTAATCTGCTAACGGATCAGCCTGGAGTGACCAAAGGGTCCAGGTTACTAAAGCAACCTTTGCCATGGTATATTTGATCTTTGCCGTGGTATACCTTGCACGAAATATAATGTCATCTACAGGTAAAAGATTTACCTTTGAATCTCTGTTTAGCCACATATATGCTGAACAAATAGAAACAAACAGTTATGGCAATGTTTTTAATATGATGCAGCTGCTACATCTAATGCCTTGTAAGCATGGCTTTTCAGCAATGAACCTCATAAGAACAAGTAATCGCGCATGTCCGAATAGTTACACTTTAAATGACTTAATGATGATTAAATGCAATGGTCCTTCAATTGAAGATTTTGATCCTCAAAATGCTATTCAATTGTGGTGAGCAGATGCCTCTGATGGGAAGAAGAGACACAGTACATATCAGCAGTAAACTGTACCAATATTATTAGTGCCAATTTATTTATATACTGCTGGCCACCCAAAATGCAACACCAACAAGGAAGCATCCGATTGGCCTGAAATTCGCAGCATGCGTCGCCCGCGAGTGGACATGCAAACGATTAGCACTGCAAGGCATATGCAAACCATGTGCGCCCGGCACGCCACCGAGAAGCACTATAAGAAGGGTGCACAGAAGGCGGGGTGTAAGTAGTGGAAGTGTGTTGTGCTGCCGGACCTGTGCGTGGGAAGCTTCCTGATGCCTCGTTGCAGAATACGGCAGTCATTCCAGCACGTTTTGGAGTTCGACAGAGGATGAGTGGTGGCTTAACGTGACAGCGGTTTATCATACCAAGACATCGTCGTCCGTGTGGGACGACATCCAGCCACAGTGGGGGGGGGGGGTATGGATTTGGTTGCTGCAGGAGGGACGGACGGACGGACGGACCAACATGAGCGATTGCAGCAGCCGCGGCACACCACTGAACGAGAGGACCGGCATGTTGTGCGGCGGGCATTGACGGCTTGCACCGCCACATCATGAACATTAGCGCAGGAATTAGGGTGTGTTGCACAAAAACCTGCGTCAGCATGTACCGTTCGACATCATCTGCTGGAGCGGGGACTTGTCGCATGGCGCCCGTTGTTACACCACTGCCGAGGGCCGTTGAATGCTGCACCTGGACTACGGAATGGCACGACATTGTCTTCTCCGACGAATCCCGCTTCTGCCTGCAACACCACGATGGTCCGACTCGCATGTGGCGGCACCGCGGCGAGAGACTGTATGACGCCTGCATTATGCATTGCCATACCGGTCCATCGCCTGGCGTTTTGCTTTGGGATGCAATTGGATATGACACCCATACACCTCTGGTACGCATCGCCGGTACACTCAACAGCCACAGCTACATCTCCAACGTTTTGGAGCCTGTAGTCCTCCCTTACCTGCAGTACCTGCCAGCGGCCACGTTTCAACAGGACAATGCGTGCCCGCAATTGGCACGCATCATGTAACAATTCTTAACGGCCCACCAGGTGTCACTACTGCCTTAGGATTCAAACATCAATTTTTACCGTTCTTTACACTCGAAATTTTCGCCCATACTCTGGGCATCTTCAGGAGCGTGGCGACTTTACCACCGATGTTTGTGGTTAACTTCGCGTTAATGGAGTTCGATACTCCTTGTTGCCATTCGTCGGAAAAACTTTCCTGGATATATTTCGTTATCAAGCCCGGCTGGCGCCATCTATGTTTCGTTAAGAACACTTTTTTTTTCCGTATTTTTTTTTTTTTTTTAATTTTCTTCTCCTATCCTGGTTTTCTTGTCTTTTTTTGCCTGTTTTTCTTTTGTTGTTGTTTTTCTTGTCTTATTAGTTCTTTCCACAGGCCCGATAATGTGCTAGGGTCGTTCTGGTTACATACCCTTGCTTTATTTTTGTAGATTAATATTGCTTCTTCCCTCCTCATTTGCCTTTCCGATTTTTTATTCTTTTTTAGCATTTTATTTTCATTGAACTTTGGGAATGTCCGGTTTTCCAAGCAGCATTGCCCTAAAGCAGTTTTGGCTTCTTTTTTTTGCCAGTTAGATATGTGTTGTTTAAGTCTTTTTTTTAATCTGTTTTTCATACTTCCAATGTACGATATTGGGGGTATGTGTGCTATTGGAATTTCGTAGGTTCCCGATTCTTCTAGCATTTTTTCCTCTGTTTTTTTGTTGACAGTCATACTTTTCATGGTGTGCACTGAGCTTCCTAGTTGTAAGTCATATTTAGCACAGTGCCTATTGATTTCTTTACTCACTCCTTCCAGGTATGGGAAAGCTCCAATGCATTTCAATTTTTTATTTCTCATCTTCCTTTGGTTGTGCACTTCTTGGCCTTTTTTACTCTGAGTCATATGCTTTTTACTCTCATGTATCCATTTATTAATTAGCTTGCTCGGGTACCCATACTCTTGTGATATTTTCGAGATAAACTCTAGCTCTTGATTTTTTAGCCTGTTGTTAGATGTGTGTGTGTACGCTCGCCGTATCAAGTTTACTATGCTGTTTTTTTTATGTATCACTGGATGGTGCGACGAGTATGGTATCAGTACAGGTATGTAAGTTGCTTTTCTGAACACAGAGTATTCAAAACTATTTTTTTTTTCTTTAGTTGAATGTCCAGGAAGGATAGGCAATTATCCTCTTCAAACTCAATAGTTAGCTCTATGGTGTTACAGATTTTGCTAAACTGCTGTGCTAGATCTTGTAGCTCGGCTTTGTTAAGTTTAGACATTATAATAATGTCGTCTACATATCGAGCATAAAGTATTGGTTTTTCAGGTAAATTTTGAATAATTTCTTTTTCGAGGTATGCCATAATCACTTCTGCGTATAATGCCGATAATGGGGATCCCATAGGGCCCCCTTGTGTTTGTTTATATATATTTCCTTCAAAATGGAAGATGTTGTTTTCCTTGATGAAATATAAGGTATTCTTTAGCTCTTTCAGTTGTGACAAGTTTAGTTCTTTGTTGATGCTTAGTTGTTGCATAATCAATTCGATGGCTAGCTCGACAGGAGTGTTTGGGTATAACGCCTTAACATCCATGGAGGCCATAGTTATTTGCTCTAGGTCTTGATTAATTAATTTGATTTTTTCTATAAACTCATAGCTATTCTTTAATGTATATTGATTCCTCATGAATATTGGGGATAGATAGTTGCATATCTTTTTTTCTAGGTTGATGAGTGGTGAGATTTTTTTCGATAGAATCAGTCTTCAAGGTGTGTTTTCTTTATGAGTTTTAATTTTCGAGAATATTTTTGGCATCCCTGCTCCCATTGGAGGGTTTGCATTTTTTATTTCTGTTGGTAACGTGCTGTGGTTCCTTATATTAGCCAGGAAGGTAAGTTGTTTGTCGGTGGGATCTTTGTTGATGCTATCGCACTGTAGCTCTGAGATGGCCGTCCGCATTTTATCATTATATTCCAAAGTGTCCATAATAACAATTTGCGCTGTTTTGTCAGCTTCGCAGAATTTGATCGTGGGGTCTTTGCAAAGATTTACTAGTTGTTTTCTGTCATACTTTAATTTATTAATCTTACAGTTTTTTTTTTGTGCTTAGCGTTATACTCTTTAAGCATGATTCTGAATAGCTTAAACCTTAGATCGGTAGCATGTTCTCCTGTCGAGCTAGCCATCGAATTGATTATGCAACAACTAAGCATCAACAAAGAACTAAACTTGTCACAACTGAAAGAGCTAAAGAATACCTTATATTTCATCAAGGAAAACAACATCTTCCATTTTGAAGAAAATATATATAAACAAACACAAGGGGGCCCTATGGGATCCCCATTATCGGCATTATACGCAGAAGTGATTGTGGCATACCTCGAAAAAGAAATTATTCAAAATTTACCTGAAAAACCAATACTTTATGCTCGATATGTAGACGACATTATTATAATATCTAAACTTAACAAAGCCGAGCTACAAGATCTAGCACAGCAGTTTAGCAAAATCTGTAACACCATAGAGCTAACTATTGAGTTTGAAGAGGATAATTGCCTATCCTTCCTGGACATTCAACTAAAGAAAAAAATAGTTTTGAATACTCTGTGTTCAGAAAAGCAACTTACATACCTGTACTGATACCATACTCGTCGCACCATCCAGTGATACATAAAAAAACAGCATAGTAAACTTGATACGGCGAGCGTACACACACACATCTAACAACAGGCTAAAAAATCAAGAGCTAGAGTTTATCTCGAAAATATCACAAGAGTATGGGTACCCGAGCAAGCTAATTAATAAATGGATACATGAGAGTAAAAAGCATATGACTCAGAGTAAAGAAGGCCAAGAAGTGCACAACCAAAGGAAGATGAGGAATAAAAAATTGAAATACATTGGAGCTTTCCCATACCTGGAAGGAGTGAGTAAAGAAATCAATAGGCACTGTGCTAAATATGACTTACAACTAGGAAGCTCAGTGCACACCGTGAAAAGTATGACTGTCACCAAAAAACAGAGGAAAAAATGTTAGAAGAATCAGGAACCTACGAAATTCCAATAGCACACATACCCCCAATATCGTACATTGGAAGTATGAAAAACAGATTAAAAAAAAGACTTAAACAACACATATCTAACTGGCAAAAAAAGAAGCCAAAACTGCTTCAGTGCAATGCTGCTTGGAAAACCGGACATTCCCAAAGTTCGATGAAATTAAAATGCTAAAAAAGAATAAAAAATCGGAAAGGCAAATGAGGAGGGAAGAAGCAATATTAATCTATAAAAATAAAGCAAGGTTATGTAACCAGAACGTCCCTAGCACATTATCGGGCCTGTGGAAAGAACTAATAAGACAAGAAAAACAACAACAAAAGAAAAACAGGCAAAAAAAGACAAGAAAACCAGGATAGGAGAAGAAAATTAAAAAATTAAAAAAAAAGTGTTCTTAATGAAACATAGATGGCGCCAGCCGGGCTTGATAACGAAATATATCCAGGAAAGTTTTTCCGACGAATGGCAACAAGGAGTATCGGACTCCATTAACGCGAAGTTAACCACGAACATCGGTGGTAAAGTCGCCACGCTCCTGAGGATGCCCAGAGTATGGGCGAAAATTTCGAGTATAAAGAACGGTAAAAATTGATGTTTGAATCCTAAGGCAAAGATCCAATGAGTATACCCAGCGAAAAGTGTGAGAAGTAAAGCCAGTCATCGCATACAACGGACTTTAGGACAATAACCTCAACAAAGACCGGAAAACACGTGCGTGAAATGTTCCCGTCGCTAGAAAGGAATGCCAAGGTAAGCATTATCCGCTAGTTTTCTGTACAAGTTGCTTAAAGAAAGGTTCAAACAAACACAGATGAGAAGTGAAAAATTTCATATTTTGACTGTTCTTCCAAAGAGTTGGTCTTGTAAAACAATTAAAAAAGAATTCTCAGTAAAGCAAAAGCCTTAATTAAGGAAAAAGAATTTTGTCTATATCAGATCCAAAAATAGGCAAAATATTAGATATCGAAGTTAAGTCAAAACCTTTTTATAACAGCGATGATGTAAGCCGAATAATGCCTGGAAAGGACTGTGTGCCTGTTAAACAGAAGATGAAGCATCCATACATCTGCAGAAAACTCATTCTAGGAAACCTTAAAGAAACTGTTTCCAACTGTTAAAAACTGTGCATTCAACAGTTAAAATTGGCTTCTCAAAATCTGCAGAACTTTGACCAAAGAATTGTACCATTGAATGTGCAAGTGGTACTCACTGTGTTTGTGTATGTACCTACTACCAGAATGTTAAGTTGATGGTAATTGGTGGAAAATTGAAAGACAACTCTGAGTGATGGATCTAAGCAAAATGACTACAAAACAAGTTTTGATAAAATAATTTGCCAAGTTGCTACTCCTCAGTGTCATTGGGTGGCTATAAGTGTTGTCCAGCAATAGAAACCTGAAACGAACAGTTGATGAACAAAATGGAAGAAGAGATGAAAGAAAGCATCACCTACAAACAGTGGGTGTCAGTCGATGGGTGTACATCTGAGACATTAATGAAGCCTACAGAAGAATTTATTGAAAATTTATGTGAACAGCTGGTATTGTTATCAACTCACTCTTTCATTATGCATCAACAAGTAGCATACTACTCACACTTGAAAGCGAACAATCAGGAGAGTCAGACCTTGATAACATTGAACTTTTCAGAGAACCGCTCTTTTGTCCTCCAAGAAGCCCAGTCATTCCACTGGAACAACAATCAGCAACAATTCACCATTTGTTGTATATTATCGTCAAAGACGAGAGATTAAGTTCAAAAGTTTTGTTGTGATTTCAGAATGCTTAAACGCACAATAATATAGCTGTTCACGTTTTTCAAGATCTGCTGATCTCGTTCCTCAGGGAGAATGTTATTCTGTCCTTGGAAAAAATATTTAACTTTTCTGATAGATCAGGTGCACAGTACAAAAATAAGAAAAATTTCTCAAACCTGCATTACTGACCAAATTTTGACATCGCTGGAACTCTTTCACTGGTGCCAAGATAACATCCCTTCCATCCAGTTCTTGTTTTCAAGAAATGAGAATTACAGAAAAGAAGAAATGAAAGAGTGAAAATGATCAAGGTAACACAAGGATTTCATTGCTTTGTTCCATCTACATCCAGTCTAACAGAAATTGTGACCAAGGTGTACTCCTTTAGCAATGAGAGTTAAAAATTTGACATTGAAGAAGCTAAAAATCTCTGGATATGGCTGAGATAACTGGGTATGTAACCAATGAATACAGTAAAAAATGGTGGTTGACCTATGTGCTGTCGGTGGACAATGAAAGTGAAGAAGAAACTGTGACCTTCTTACACCCGCCAGGCCCATCATCATCATCATTTGTTTACCCATCAAGTCAGGATGTATTTAAGGTAGGGCGAGTACAAGTTCTAACAAGGGTCTAACCAGAAAAAAACTGGCCACACTTACACTATGACAAAAAATTAAACGTCACGTGCAACAAATGCTCTTGAAAAGCATTTGGTTTAAAGTATAAGTTTAATGGAAGAATACAAGTTTTCAAACCAATTTGATGCATAAGTTTATTTTATTTTTTTTAATTTTGTTTGATATCTATTTTGTTATAATATTCATGATATGAAGTGCTAACAAGAATATTTTTCAATACTAAATTACAGGAATGACAATTTTTTGGATTTTCCTCACAAAATAAACCTAATGAGGTAGTAAGAATCCTGATTAGTTTTCCCAATGCTCTATTCTGTTGTGATAAAAATCAATATTAAGACTGCAGGGAAAAGTGCCTGTTATCAATATTTAGATTCATTAAGAACAATATACCATTTATTAAAGTATGATCCCATTGAGGTCCCAAGAAAAAAATTGCAGAAAGCTTTTATAATATGAAATAATCAACATATTTTTTCAAATCAAGTTTTAAAATTTTGTAACTTAATTTTAAAATTTTGTAACTTAATTTTAAAATTTAATGTAAGTTTGTCGTGTGGCCAATCATATTAAAGCCCGTGAATTTCTGAAGAGCAGTGGTATTTTTAGTTTTTAAATATCTCAATTCTGGAATGAACTTTTACGGTTCATGTGTAGTCCGGAAAAGCCAAATCGGTCAATTTTTTAAAATTTCAAACCCTCGGAATGAGATTAAAAAAAAAAAAAAAAATGAGGTCTGCCCTTGAATTAAAAAAAAATCTCACCCTACCTGCCCTCAATTACACTACTTTTAGAAAACTAAAAATGAAAGCAACATAAAATGCAGAGTTCATCCTAGCTGTTTTTAGAAGGGTGCTTCACCCTGCCTGCCCTTTAACTTAAAAAAATCCCACCCTGCCTGCCCTTGAATAAAAAAATCCCACTTTACCTGCCCTCAAGCCTAAAATGGCCATCCAACCTCTAACGATACATTTGAAAGAGCTGCACATGCATTTATTGATCATTTGCATGAAACTATTTCTAGAGAGAAAACCAGTCTATTATTACAAATCTTGGTATCTCAGATCATAAAAACGTAGGGCCATAAGCCAGTAGGGTCTCTAAGGAACCTTTATGGCATTGTTGAAGTAATAGAGCTGGATGAGTACTTCAATCTAGATGATTATGACGTACAAATGGGATGAGTATAAATCAATGTTTCTATCTCAAACTGATATTGAGACTTTGAGAGTAGTAATTTGCCAGTTCCAAAAATATGTTCAATTCTGTCAAAATCAGAACGAACTACTTGTAGAAGATTCCCACCAATACAGAACCTTTTAAACACTGCATGTAGCTTAGCAATTTCAAATGCTGAAGTAGAAGGAATATTTTCTTAAACTAAACTAGTACTTATTGATATTACATATAGTAATATTTTAATATCCAACAGTGTATTACTGTTGAACTGTTCCGGTGAATTTTTTTTTTTTTTTTTTTGATTGGAGGTTTAACGACCACCGTGAGCAACTCAATGGGCTATAAGCAGTCGCCCGTCCCTAATTTAGGGTAACTGGTTCCAGGGAAGGGAGAGAGCCAGTGCCGTAAGACAAACACAACATCCATGCCTGACCGGGATTCGAACCCGGACCCCTTACGGACGAATGATCAGAGGCCAACGCCTTAGACCACTGCGCCACCGGGGCGGCTCCGGTGAATTAACACTACTTGTATGGTCTTGTTTTTGTAAGGTTCACGTACGTATACTCTAATGCCCTTTGTAAGTGTAAGCTACCCTTTTCTAGACCTAGGATGAATCCTGAAATGGCAAGGTAAAAGTCATTGGATCACTTGACATGAAATGACTCAAATATTGTATGTGTAAATTACGATAGTAAGAGTAATGATATTATTACAGCACTGAAATAAATTGTCAAAAAATCAATCATTTTGGAACAAAAACATATGCAATATTTGCAGTCAATCTAATGATCCTATGCAGTAACTGCTCTGCATCTGTTTCTGTGAAGTTAATAGGGAAGGGTCTCTCATTAGAAACATTCACCCATTTAATTTCATGGAAACTAAGTAGAAAAGTTACTGAATTATTATTTTTTTTTTTTTTTAACTTTGCATGGCCAGTAGATTTTGTAATTTGGCTAGTAAAATTTTTAATCCACTAGCCATACTGACTAGTAGATATTTCAGCAGTTTTGCAAGGGCTGTTTCACAGTGATTCCCATATGAGAAATCTGTCAACTCTCCCACTAATACTAAATGAGAAACCTCCATTCATTTATTCTATCCCTTTCCATGGATCATTTTCTTATAAGATTTGTAAAATCTTCAAAACCATGAGCTACACTCTCATGATAAAACCTTATCCTTCTGCAATAAATTGTCAGCTTACAGACAGGGTTCCTGTCACACCTCTGGAGTTTAGGCCATTCCTATTTCAACTTCCCCTGGACTCTCAGTATATATTGGAACACAAGACTTCATGAATACAAACAAGATGTGTCAAATTGTCATCCAAAAACAGCATTATCTGCATTAACCCTTCAAGACACTCCTGCAGTCCCCCTTGAAAAGTTGCCCCATTTATCAACAAAGCATCTCTACATTTCCAAGCACTGAAATTTTGTTTACCAAGAATTGCAATTCAGAGACTGCTCACCAAATCCCATTTATTTGGATCTCTATACTAAATTCTGACAACAGTTCCTGAACCTCAAATTCAAATAACAGGTCTGGCAACCAGTCTTGGGATTCAGTTGATCACAGGTGATCAAGGCAGTAGAATGGTTAAAAGCTATGGCTTAAAGAACTTTTTTTTTTCTTTGATTAAATGTTTACCGACCACTGTGAGCAACTCAGTGGGCTATAAGCAGTCACCCGTCCCTAATTTAGGGTCACTGGTTCCGGAGAAGGGAGAGAGCCAGCGCCGTAAGACAAACACAACATCCATGCCTCACCGGGATTCAAACCCGGACCCATCTCTGACGAATGATCAGAAGCCATTGCTTAGAACACTGTGCCACAGGAGCAGCCTTAAAGAACTTCAAAACTATACAGGACTCTGTATGTTTTTCACTCAGTTTCTATGTTTATTGTGATATTGTTGCATGAAGCCTGAGTTTTCAACCAAGTTTTTACTTATATTATTATTTGTTCATTTTTTGAAAGTAAATCACTTTGGCTTCATAAGGTAGAGCTTGGCCTTCTTATAAAGAGTAATACATTTTATAAAGGAAAGAAATGTATTTATTTATTTATTTTGCAATTAGCATGGGAAAACATTTTTTGTCTATAGAAATATTTCAACTCAGCAGCATTTTGAAAATGACATACATGCACAAAAACTTATTTATTTAAACACTGTGAAAAATATCAAGTGGGTACTACCCCCCAGTAATATTATTAGAAGGGGGGGCAAGGTGTTTATGTTACTTTTTATTCAACACTTCCATTTTTACAAAGCAAATCTTAATGTTCTTCACAGAATTTTACTTTATTAGTGGGTCAATTCAAACAAACATTGGCACGAAATGTATGGAACTTACTTGATGCCCTGATAATCGGATGGCTCAAGCAAATATTTGCCCTTAAATGAATGTACAACTTTATTGCTTTGACATTCTATTAGAAAATAAAATAAATTACTGTTGAACATCTTAACTACATTTTGTGGTGTCTACGTCTTGAAATTCCTCTTCGAATACTGACCAAAATCACGATATAATCTAGTTTGTTTATTTCGGGATTTTTTTAAAGAAACCCATGAGCAACTTAAGACCTGCTCCTAATTTAAGGTCAATGATTCTACGGAAGGGAAAGAGCCAGCGCCAGAAGTCAAACACGCCACCCAAGCATCATCAGGGATTCGAACACGGATGTAGCTAGCTCGGACGACCGGGATTTTCTAGGCGTATAGTACACCGAACATTAACAGAGCACAATATCTACATCATGACGCCCACGTGAAAATACAGAAGAAAAATAAGGCTTTTTTATTCAAATCTGTCACGAAATTTAACTATGACATGCCTCACCTTATAAACATCTCCGTAAGTTCCACTACCAACTCTCTGTATCAACTCGTAGTCATCTTGTGGGTTGCGACGCAAAATATCTGACGTCGAAGCAGTAGCCATAGTTTTTCTGATTCATTACTTTATATACATATGATATGTACTTGGCTTTAATTATTAATTAGCTGACAGTTACTGAATTACTTTGATGTACCGTACTTGACTTTCAAAACAAACCGTGAACGGATCAAACAATCGGATGAACTAATCAGATTACAGTTACGGGTAAACCAAGGTCAATAGACTGCCATTTAAAAAAAGGATAAGCCATCCCGGTGGCGCAGTGGTCTAAACACTGGCTTCTGGCCCTTCGTCCGAGATCGAATTCCGTGACGCGGTGGTTTAAGCCCTGACCTCTGGCCATTCGTCCTAGGTGGATTCGTGTTCGAGTCCCAGTAATGCATGAATGGATGTTGTGTTGTCTTACGATACTGGCTCTCTCCCACCCCTGGAGTCATTGGCCAAATTAGGGACGGGCGACGCAGAAAGCTATGTTGTTTTATAGTTCATGGTATCGTTAAATCCCAAAACAAAACAAAAATTAAAAAAGGAAAGTTAAACATTAAAAATTATTTATTTTTATATATCATTTCCGTTTTCCACTTAATAATAACTGAGAGATATTTTTATGCAGCATATAAACTTATCCTTTTCAACAATGCTTCTCAGTCATCATCATCATCATTGTCAACCATTATCAATCCACTGCTGGACGAAGGTCTCCCCAAGTTTCCTCCACAACGGTCTGTCTTGTGCCAGTCTCCTCCATGTCACCCCTGCATACTTTCGAATTTCATCCACCCATCTCCCATGTGGTCGTCTTCTGGGTCTTTTCCTGGGATGTAAGGTCAGGTGATGCGTAACATCACAGCCTCTCCTTGACAAATGTCAACCCCGCCTTCTCGTGGTGCATCCTGTTCCCACTAAAGGGGCTCTGACGACCGCCCATAGCGGTATAACTATACCATCGGGATTAGAGGAAATTCTATCCCACACTCACCAACCCGCTTGGCCAGCGTGGTGAGTTATGGCCAAACCCCTCCAAAATGATTCCACAACTTAAATCTTGGCCCTCAGTCTCCGGCAGCTGGAATGTACCTGGCCAAGGCAGCGGCCAGTGCGACATGAAGGCAGAGGGTGCTAAGAATCCCCGGAGGACCGGACTAGGCTGCCATCTGATGCTGACCTTGGCTTCTCAGTAAATCAGGTTATATAGTTGCTTCGCATTCGAATCGCTGGAGTCTCGTATATTGTGTAGAATTGTAAATCTAATTACAGACTTGATCAACCATAAAAAACCCGGAAATGATTTTTTTGAAAATAAAAATATGTTTAACAGATCGTAGATTACAGGCTGCGTTTTTTCACATAGTGCGCAATAAATTCGTATTTGCTCATTTTTAGGTGGATTATTTTATATATAAATAGTAGAAATAATTTCTTCACAGGAAATTCAAGGTAGTTAGAATCGTAAAATACTTAATTTCTCCCAACATATTTTTAATTTGGATACACTGCAAAACTCTTTTAAAGGATTGGGAGGGTCGGTAACCTCTGATGAGCCCAAATGGTTGCTGAGAAAATCTTTTGGCAGGGAAAGGTGAATGAAAATAGCCATTCCGGGTTTTCTGCGTTGTCGTCTGCGAGCTGAAGGTTTGAATTAAAACGTTAAGCTGAAGATGGGATTATTGAAAATTTTGAAGAAAATGAAACAGAAAGAAAAAGAACTGCGTCTTTTAATGTTGTATCCTTATTAGATGAATTTTAATCTGTTTATTGCTTCAATGATTTGGAACTAAAATTTGTGTGCTGCTGTTCGTAAGCACCTACGTATTACTGAAAAACGACAGATGTATGTGCATACTGTTATTTAGAAGAAGTGGTAAATAATTTCACGAAGTAGATACTTTTAGTGCGTAGCATTCCGTAAAAGTGACGTATGAGCATTCGTACATTATTTTAGCTGGAAGTGTTGAACGTAAAAAATCGAAGGTTTCATTGGGTACTTGTAATGATTTGTGTTCGTTTTCGATAGCTTTTAAGACCATATGCAGAATGTTGTTCATGTTTTCTTTTGGTAGGTGTTCTGTTTGACATGCATTGGATTTTCTCAAAGTGTGGATGTTTGTTTCCTTCATGTAGCATGGGCCGTTCTATGATACCAGTGCCTTAAATTTAGGACGGGCATCACATCTTAGCAATAGATGTTTATAGTAGTGCTGTGTTCGGGCTCAATTTTTGGAGCCCGAGCCCGAATTTTATATTGCAAGTTAGAGCCCGGACCTGGACGAGCCCGAAAACTGGCTAGCCTGTTCAACCATTAATAATAAAAAAAAACACTTCTTTTCCACTCTCTTGCTCTCCTGCAATTAACCAGTGTATTTCTCGTAACGGGAGTGAGGAAGGGACTATCTATTTCTATAGGGTAACAATACAATTTTCTTTTTCTTTGAGCATTTGTTTCCATCTGAAATACTTTGGGCGATGCAGCATTGTATGTTGCTCAAATAATGCTAATATTATCATGCCATTATGGGCTGCAGTATGTGTTTTGCTCTTTAGAATTAGCAGGGAGCTACTGCATGGAAATGGGAGGGGGGATTATCGTTGACATGCTGTCAACTATCCAATATGTATAGTTCTTGAAAAATGCTTTCTCTTTGCAAAAATACATTAATGCTTTGCCTATAGCATTCTACCCAAGCCCAGAATAAATAGCCATCTGAAGTATCTGCTTCCTAACTAGAACCAGTTGCTAAAGAATTCTCTTTATCAACTACAAAGTGCCTCATATGCTAAATCATATTTAGACACGTATATAAAAATTCTCTCTCTGAGCCCAAGTCTGAACCACGGTAAATGTTCTAGTTTGGGCCCAGGCTCTGCTTCAGGCTTTTGGGCTCAGCTTTAGTTTATAGGTGTCATTAACTCCACAAAAAGTATATCTTTCATTGAAAGACTTCAAGCAAGTGATGGGATATGAGTGTTGAGTACACTCTGGTTCTGGTGGTTTTTGTGTGCATGTATTTGTGGCAGTTTTCCTAATTTAGAGATGGAGGTTTGTCCGAGTAAGTCATTCGTAATGGGAATCACAGACAATGTAACATGACATGTGATAAGGAGCACATTGGAAATTGTTAACTGTACAAGTTCGATAAAGACAGTACTGTAGCCGTGGCTTGCTGCAACATCTGTCAAATGTATAGGGAGGATGCAATTGATTATAGCACATGTCACCATTGGTTTCAGAAATTCAGGGAAAGAGATAGAAGAGCTCTGTAAAGATCAACCATGTCCAGCCATGGTTTCTGACGAAGATGTGGATCAAGCCATAACAAATTACCCACATCCAACAGTTCAGGAATTAGCGGAAACGTTGTCGGTGCACAGAACAACCGGCGAAAGATGGATGCATGCGCTTGGGTTCATCACAAAGTTTGATAACTGGGTTCTGCACCAGCTTTATGCAAAGCAACGAGAGGAGAGAATTCGTACCTGTGTTTCTTTGCTTTCTCGTTACAGAAATGAACCGTTTTGGGGACGAATTGTAACGGGTGATAAGAAATGGGTACTGTACTGTAATGTAAAGCGTCGACGGGCTGTGTGCCGAGGTGCGGAGCCTGCTCCATCAACCTCAAAAGGAGGACTGCATCCCAAAAAGGTTTTATTGAGTGTTTGGTGGGATGTTCAGGAAATAATCAACTGAGAGGTGTTGACACCTAACAGAACAATAAATGTTTACCTCTACTGCCAACAGTTGAACAGATTGAGAAAACAACTGACATCGAAGTAGCCGGCACTCGTCAATTGTTTCAAAGGCGTGATCCTTCAACATGATAACGCCAGACCTCGTGCTGCTTTAATCACTCGGCAAAAATTACTTGACTTTGGTTGGGAATTGTTACCTCACCTGGCATATTCCCCTGACCTAGCACCTATGGACTACCACCTTTTTTTATCATTACTGAACACCTTCGCTCTCCAAATTTTCGATGATGTGAAAACGGCATTACATGACTTTTTTTACTCTAAAACACAGGAGTTTTTCCGGCGTGGGATTCACCTACTCATAGACAGATGGCAAGAGGCCATACTTAATGATGGCAATTATGTGAATCCTAGGTACGTTATTTGTTGTTCTCCTTTCTTTGTAGCCTACAAAAACGGGTAGAACTTATATTTAATACATATTAAGTGCATTATATTGCTGCATTGCAATATCCTTATACGCTGTATAAAGCAGATATAAATGTAGTGAACAACCAACTTTTGGTTTTTTTCATCACTAATTTTTCTGTTATGCGTGTTAAACATTACATAATGTGGCCAATACCTCTCATTTGCAATTTCCATATTTTGACATATTAAGTAATAGCTGAGTCAAAAAAAAGGGCATTTGCACTTACTGTAGTTTGGCGGTTGGTCTTCATTTGGTGCTGCTTCTTTGTCTTTAATATAACGTTGAACATTGCAGTTGACTGACCATTGAAATTTAGCTTGTCATTTGTCCAAACTGTATTATGTATAAATGGGCTAAGGTTTCAAAAAAAGGAAACATGTACGGTAAATATACTTTGCTTTATTCTCCGAGTGACCTCATACAATATTTACCATACGCGTTTCCTTTTTTTGAAGCCTTAGCCCATTTATACATAATACAGTTTGGACGAATGACAAGCTAAATTTCAATGGTCAGTCAACTGCAATGTTCAACGTTATATTAAAGACAAAGAAGCAGCACCAGGTGAAGACCAACTTCCAAACTACGGGAAGTGCAAATGCCCTTTTTTGACTCGGCTGTTACTTAATACGTCAAGGTATGGAAATTGCAAATGAGAGGTTGCGCCACATTATGTAATGTTTTAACACGCGTAACAGAAAAATTAGCGAAAAAAAAAATGGTTGTTTCACTACATTTATATTGATAGAACTTATGCACACACCCAATAATTTTCAAGTTTTCTGAAGTGGTGGTTACATGGAAATAGTAAAAATGTGGCATATATGCATCACTAATGACACTGCAAAAACAGTTGGAATAGAAAATTGAATATTTTAAAAAGTATTTTATTGCACTTTGAAACAAAAAAATACAATTTTGACCTGTCTCAGATTGGAAATATGGATAAAACAGGAATAAGTTTTGATCTTCCAAGTAAAAGAACCATTAATAAAATGGTGGAAAAACATCCTAATTAAACGTACAGGACATGAAAAAACATGGTTTTCAGTAAAATTTTCATACTTGACAAATGAAGCCAAGCTTCTGCATGTTATTATTTTTAAATGCAAAAACATTCTGAAATGTGTGAAATTTCCAGCTGGAGCCTTAGTCTGTGCTCGACAAAAGGAATTGAAGGGCTAGAAAAAGTTTTGAATAAAAGATTTGGAGCTCTTTTTATAAAATTGGCTATGCTTGTGTGGGATTAGAGCACATGAAACTGTAGAGGTTTTAAAGAAAAGCAAAAGAAACTAAACTGGTTGTAATACCTGGTGGTTCAACATCAGTTTTGCAGCCACTTGATGTTAGTTTAAACAAACCTTTCAAAGACAATGTTTGAGAAATGGATTTAATTGATCTCGTCATCAGGTGCTGAAAGAACAAAAGGTGGTAGCTTGTAAAAGGTAGACATTGACCTTGTTATTTCTTGGGTGAAAGAAGTATGGGACATAATTCTACAGAAATGTTAATGAAGTCTTCCAAAAAATGTTTCATAAGTAATTTCATGGATGGTACATACAGGAGATAATTTGATTTATGATTTAGATCAGTGGAATAGGTATCATAGGCCAAGGTGATGTAATTGCACTAGTACCCAGCCGATTGAGAGGCCCATTGCCGGCAATCGATAAATTATGGTAAGGATGAAAGTTTGCAATGAAAATTGATAATAACCTTACAATTCCTGTCTGGTAGCAGAACGACTTTTGCATGACATTCCAAAAGGTGAAACAAAATTTATCCCACAATAAGATTTGGTAATAACATTTTCATACATTATTGCACTTACTGAACACTTACTGAACATCAGGTTGAATGTATTATTTTTGTTATGAAAATAACTTTGAGAAAGTATGTTTTTCCTACTTTATCTTTCCCTCATTTGAGCCATGTTCTAAACATTAAGACTACTTATGCACACTGCCGCACTTTTATTCTTGCCAACTGTCGGAGATGGCTTGCTCTCATGCTCTGTCCCATCAATAATTCACATACCGCCATATATTGTAGATGGCTACATAGTCAGTGGGCTCACAGCTGCCCTATTGATAACAAATATCCATGTAACTGTGTGTCGTTCGGTGTTGAGAAAACAAGGAGATCCTTCCTTTAGTGTTAATCAGAATATTGGTGTGAGTAAGTATGTAAGATAATGCCATATGTAAAATGAAATTCATGGTAAAATGCCTAGACACACCTAGCATGACTATATGAAATTTCTACAGAACAGTGGGATCCACTGCATGATTCTTCACCTGGGCCCAAAAATTTAGCTATGCAACTGATTCAGATGAAGGAACAACTGGCACGATGATGAATTTGGGGACAAAGCTATTTATATTGATGATGCAGGTGCAACAGAAGTGAAATTATAGGAGTTATTTGGAAACTCTGATAGAGTGAATCAGACATTGCAGGTTTTTAAAGAATGTAATCACAGAAATTAACATAATTTATTTAATTAAATATGGTGTCCCGAATCTTGAAGTTGAATCTGGGTCAAGGTTCTTCATGAATTTTTAGCTCTTGAAGTAGGGGATCAGCTTATACACTGAAGAGCAATTGAATTAGAGATGCCTGTCTAGTAACGTGTAGCACCACCTTTCGCCCTGATGACGGCGGCGATTTGTCTTGGCATGGACTCGACAAGACACCGGAAGCGTTGGGAAGCCATACGGATCCACGACCCCTGAACAAGCTCCCACAGTTCACAGAGATTTGATGGATGGGGGTCAGAGCCTTGAACATCTCTCTCGATGGTATCCCAGATGTGCTCGGTGGGATTGAGGTCAGGTGACCTAGCTGGCCAAGGAAGCGAAGTCACGTCAGTGGAGTATTCATCCAACCATTCGGATACAATTCGGGAGCGATGGCACAGTGCACTGTCTTGTTGCAGGATGCGGTCCCCAGTGGGATGTTGAAGACGCACAAATGGGAGCAAATGGTCGTCCAGGATATCCCAGTAACATTGACCTGTGAGGGACGATGTCAGATGTACCAGGGGTCCCATTTCAGTCCACGTAAACAGTCCCCAGATGAGAATGCCACCCCCACTAGCTTGAAGAGTACCCTGCTGGCAAGAAGGATCCATCGCTTCATGTGGTTTGCGCCAGACTCATATCCTGCCTTCCGCATGTACCAACATGAATCTCGACTCATTAGTCCAGGCAACATTTTTCCACATGTCTAGGGTCCAGTGGCGATGTTCCCACGCCCATGCTAATCTTTGCACCCTGTGATGTGTGGTCAGCAGCGGTACCCTCGTGGGACGATGGCTTCTGTACCCCATAGCGAGGAGATGGTTCTGGATGGTGTGGCTGCTTATACGTTTTTGTGCACCAGCGTTAAATTGCCGAGTGATTTCTTGTACTGTGGCCCGTCTATCCGCTGTTACAATGCGAGCTAGCCGACGATCACCCCGCTCATCCACACGCTGTTGTCCATGGCAGTTGGCGCTTGCAGCGATGGTTTTACCGGATTCGGTGTACTTGCGATGCACCCGTGACACAGTGGCTCATGAAAAACCCAGTGCCTGCACGACTTCAAAGATGGAGTGACCAATTCGTCGGGCCCCGACAATTGCCCATGATCGAATGCGCTTAGATCCTTCGTCTTACCCATACAAGCGTTCGACTCTTACTGATTCACGTCGCATCACTCCTTATATTGTCTGATCGCTGCATATGTCATGTCGTTTACAGGGCTGCCCACAGCGCCATATTTGCATAACGCCAGCTGTCTCTAATTCAATTGCTCTTCAGTGTATATGGTACCTACATTCTAACTTTGCTTGTGATCATGTGTGTGGTAATATTCACTGACTAAGGGATATTATACTTTGGCACAGATTTTCTAGGTAAAATGTATATGCTTGTTATGAAACTTCATAAATAAACCATATATGTGATTGTTTTAGTTATGTTGGTTGCCTTTTTGAAAACTTCATATTTATTTCAATGCCTGTATGTTGCCTGATGTAAATTTTTTAGTTTTCAAGCATATTAATAGTTTTATGTTTTCTTCTTATCTACAGTAGGCTCTGGGATTCCCTTCTTTTAAAGAAATAATTGTAGTGTGTTAAGTTTGTTTGTTTTTTATGGAGGGCAGTTTTTTAATTATATGTGATGAATTTTTATTTGTCTGTGTTTTGCAAAATATATATAATGTTATCTCCTTGACATGATATGTAGAGGTTTAGATAATGCTGGAAAAACCACCATTTTGAAGAAGTTTAATGGAGAAGATATCAGTATCATTTCACCTACACTTGGATTTAATATCAAAACATTAGAACATAGGGGGTTAGTCATGTATTTTGAATAGTATTTTATATATTTTTGAAAATTTCAATGAGTTGTGCAACTGAAAAATAAAATAAAATGTTTAAATCAATTAAGTTAAATATCAAAACAGTAGCAAATATGACAAAATTAGCATTTGAAAAGCAGTCCCCTATGATTTTATAACCAAATCTACCTTTTTTTTATTCTTGAAGGGAAAAGGAAATTTCAAAAGTCCTTGACTTTATTGCCCAGAGAGGAAGAGCACTTTTAAGTCCTTCACTGTTTTGTTGTTGTTTTCAGCCATGTGCTGTATTTTTGTAGCAGGAAGTGATGAGGAATGACTTTACTTCATTTAGGGAGATCATATGTACAGTCCCCTGTGGTGAAGTTTTCAAAACTATGGATAAGGTGGATGTCTGGTGATTTTGCTCCCTATACTTCCAATGGGAGAAATTTTGATCCTATTTCTTCACCAAAGAAAGATTTCCCATACATCAAAATCGGCCCACTGATAAAAAAAAATAAAAAATCCTGACTTAGATTACATAATCGGTATTTTTTACAAAAAGACTTTCCTGAACTACATTAAAAATCAATAACTTTACTACAGTAAAGTTATGATACTTGTTTACAGCTGGCACCACTCTTCCGTACTACTACATCAAAGTAGTGGTATATAGTTATTGATTTTTAATATACACTGGCGGAAAGTGAAAAAAAGAACACCAAGAAAGAATTGGCAGACGATCATGAAATTTTCATATGTTGATGGGGTCGAGTTTACGTAGGTGTGATGTTAATTTCGGGACCAACCGGTGAGTGCTTACGCCTCAGCAGGGCATAATATGCAAATTATCATCGGTGGTATTTAAGGAGTACGGCAAAGTGAATGTAATCAGTCGTCGACGTACGGACACGTGCGAAGACACTGAAGAAGCTGCAGTGCTTGGGCATGGAAGACGTACAATTTCAGCAGTTATCAGACTTTGAGCGAGGTCGTCTAGTCGGACTCCACGAGGCCGGGTGGTTGTATCGTCGTATTGCGGAGCGAATTGGACGGGAAGTATCGGTGGTGGTACGATGGTGGCGTAGATGGTCCGAGGAACATTCCCACACGAGAAGACGTGGAAGCGGGAGTCACAGACGGGCTGATGAGCGGACTGATCGACGCATAAGAAGAGCGGCATTGTCAAGTAGAACATACACTGCGACGCAAATCCGAGCTGACGTAGCACCTGAGGTGACTGTGCGAACAATCTGCAACCGTCTACTGGATGCAGGACTACGTGCACGTGTGCCTCTGACTCGAGCCCACCATCAGGAACGTCTGTACTGGAGAACGCAATGGCGATCTGTCGTGTTCAGCGACGAAAGCAGATTCTGCTTGGGAGCCTCCGATGGCCATATGCGTGTTCGCAGACGCACAGGGGAGCGTCTCCACCCTTCTTGCATCCGCCAGCAACACACAGGGCCTACACCTGGTCTCCTGGTGTGGGGAGCGATCAGCCATCACTCCGGTACACAACTAGTGTTTGTACCGGGTACGTTAAACAGCACCTCCTTCATCAACAACAACATTAAGCCCGTTGTTGTGCCATTTGTAAGGTCGGTCCATCGTGGTGTTTTCCAGCAAGATAACGCACGCCCATACATGGCACGTGCAACCCAACATGCACTTCAGAGTGTGAGACAACTTCCATGGCCTGCACGTTCACCGGATTTGTTCCCCATTGAGCACGTGTGGGATTTTATGGGACAACAACTTTTCCGGTCTCCACGGCCAGCCACGACCATCCCCGATTTACGCGTCCAGGTTGAGGATGCTTGGAACTGAATACCCTAAACTTACATCCAACATCTGTACGACAGACTCCATGCCAGAATTGCACAGTGTGACGCAGTTCATGGCGGTTCAACCTCGTACTACCCATGTTACATGGAAATGTTATTTTTCAGTTTACCAGCAAATACAGCTGTATTTTGCCATAATGTTTTGATCACGTTATTATGCTGTATAAATTTCTTTGGTATCAGACGTCTCCTTCTTGGTGTTCTTTTTTCACTTTCCGCCAGTGTATGTCTAACTTCCAACTACAATTACTGATTAATGTAACTGATAATCTGGATGAAATGTAGAGTTCAATATTTGTGTTGCCGCAGCCATATTTTGATAGCGAGCTATTTAAAAAAAAAAAAAGCTATTGTATTTGTCAGTACATGTGTATTTGATGACTTCATAACTTCTCTGAACTTTAATTTATATAAATGTATTCTTTTTCAGTTTCAAACTCAACATGTGGGATGTTGGAGGTCAAAAATCACTGCGATCATATTGGAGGAATTATTTTGAGAGCACAGATGGTCTTGTGTGGGTTGTAGATAGTGCTGATCGTCGCAGGCTGCAGGATTGTAAACATGAACTTCATGGTTTGCTACAAGAGGAGGTAATTGTGTATGCAAATTGTTATTGATACTGTCATACATGTTGTTTATGGTCACACAGATTCTTTTATTATATTACATTGAAAGATAGTTACCAATTACAAATTTCAAAAGCAATGAATAACATGAGAAATTGTGAAGCAGTTTTTTGCAAGAAACCATTTTATCATGTTCCAGAAATGTGAATATTGGTTGATAGTAAACTTAATGCACACATTTAATATAGGTCTTTGTAATGAATTAAAAAAATGTATATTGACAGGTTTCTTTTGACTGTGAGTTGCTTTCAAAAAGTGGCACTATCAGAATAAATGTACTGCGCATGTAAATCTAATGACTGTATTTCGTTGTATTTAAGGTAATTAAACTGGCAGCTCTTTTGCAAGTTGCCTTGCTGTTAACACTATTTAAATCAACTTTTTTTTCATTAGTGTTAAATCTATGTGGAGTCCAAATATGCTAAATACCATATTAATTCAAATGTAGTCTTGAGCATAACATGACCAACAAAACTGTAGTATCATTTTTTTAAATGGCAGAAAAACAGACAAGATTTTTAAAATTTCATTATTCTGGAGAATTATATAAATGTTATTAGAAATTCGGTATTTATTAGTAACACAAGTTTTTCTTGTTCTTATATGAATTCACTACAGTAAAATCATAAAATATATATTTACAGAGTAATAATTTATGCAGTACTAATATACTGGTTTCCAAAATTAAAATCCAGAAGGCAAGAGCGAACAAATAATCCAAAGCAGTGAATTAAATGCTATAATATTCACAGGACATATGAATTGACATGAGAAACAAATGCCTGCAGTGAATTTTGCAAATCGTGAGCAAAATGCTATCCAATATGTAAATTTGGTTGTATAATTAAAGCCAACAGGGAATGGAAGTGGCATTTCTCATTGACAGCACATGTAAGAAGAGTTCCTGTGGCTGCAAATGCTTTTCTTGTGTCTCATATACGCTTTTACAACACTGTACAGTCGTGAGTGATAGGATGACTAGAAGCAGGCCGGTCTCAGGCCTAGGTCGCAAAGGACTTGGATATCCACCACAGAGTAGTTTCACAGTTATGGCAGCAATTTAACAACACCAGTAGAGTGTCACGAAGGCTTGGCAAGGTCGTCCAAGACGTATCCAACCTCGTGAGGATGGTTATGTTGCTTTAACCACATAAAATCATAGTTCCTGCGCAGCCCTGCAATTGTCTTCAGAGTTCTCCACTTCCACTGGGACTACGGTATCAAGGCAAACGATATATCAAAGGCTTAATGCAATTGGCCTTTATGCCAGGGAACCCAAGGTTTGTACCTCACTAACCACATCTCACAGGAGAGCTTGCTTGAATTGGTGCAGGCAACATTCCTTCTGGTGCCCAGATGAGAGGGTGAGTGTTCTTTTTACAGATGATTCGAGATTCAATCTACCAATGGATTTTTATTGGCATTTCACCTGGAGGGAACAGGGAACCTCTGATCCTGCAAACATCTGTGAATGAGGCTCCTTTGAAGGCAGTGAGTGATATGCTCATGTGAAGTTGTATTCTGACCAATAGCCAAACACCACTCCACAGGTTCGCAGGAGGCAATGTGAATGCTCAGTGCTATAGAGACAAAATCCCAAAGTGCTTTATTGGAATTTTTTGAAGAGCTGTTGGCCCTCAGTTCCTTTTACTGGGTAATAATGCTCGCCTGCACAGGGCTCAGCTTGTTGATGATTTCATGTAGAGCAAAGATATTTGGCATATGGACTGGCCAGCCTGGTCTCCAGATCTGAACCCTATAGCGCGTGCCTGAGATGACATACAGCAGCTCTCCAGCTCCCTCTCAGAACTCTTCCCGAGCTACACTCAGCTGTCATCGAGGAATGGAATTCTTTGGCTCCAGAGTTCATCAACAGTGTGGTGATGAGTATGTATAATCGTGAGAGTTACCTGCTCACACGAGGTGATCACATTCCTCCTTAAGACATTTTTGGGTTATTCTTACATCTCACCTTGGTGACATTTAGGGATGTGATCTTGTGTATGCAAAATGTGTACATATTTGTCTGTTGTTATAAAATGCTTATTACCCTTATGATTGTGTCTCTTTATGTGCTAAACATCTCTGCCTGCTGTCTCATTTATTTATTTTTTAATCCTTAAAAATGCATTCCCGAATTTTAATTTTGGACACCACTGTATATGAATAAGAAAAATGTATTGTTCCTCAAATTCTGTTCTGTGTGTAATAGTAACATGGGATACAACTCAGGTAATAGCAGCCACGTGCAAACGAGATTGTACTACAAATAAGCATGATAGAAAATTTTGTAGCATACCAGTACTTCCATAAAATGGCTGGCTACTGCAGGAATCTGAGACACCATATTTTGTGTAGTGCATGAAGTAAAACTGTTGGCTTGTACAATTAAAACAAATCCAAATTTGAAGATAGACTGAACATAGAAAAGCTGGGTTAGAATGAAAAAGGCTTAAAAGTGTAAAACCATTTCTCTCAAGTTGCCAACAGCATTTTGGCACAATGTTCTTGACAGTCTCTGTGGTAATGGATGTACTTGTTGAAATTATCTCAACCCTCCAAGTGAGCTCTTACCATTCTACAAATGTGTCAATGATGCCGCCTCTAACTTCTGCCTCCTAGTTGGCATTCAGGTTGACAGTTGCAACACAGAAGATCCAAACTGAGTTCTTGCCATCCTACCAACACATTGATGATGTCACTACTATCTTTTGCCCACCAGTTGGCATTCAGATTGACAACCACAATGCAGAGGATCCAAACCGAGCTCTCATCCTCGTATCAACATGTTGGGGATGTCATCACCAGAGTAGCAGAATGTAGACGTACACATGTATGCTGTACACGGATAGTTTCCAAATTATTAGCGCATTTGGCAGATAGTTTTTGCATGTAAATTAAAAAAAAGTCAAAATCTTATTTATAGCAATTAAAACACTCAAGGCTTTACTCAGATTAATATACTTAATTCCCAATTATTATATTTGCACTTTTAAGGTATTAACCTCCTGCAAAGTGCGCATAGTTTATGTGCAATTCATAAATGAAAAACTATTAGAAAGTACCAATCACTCACCCTAAAGATCATGGTAACCTCCATCGACAACACACTTCCAAAATGATTGACGTGTTGGAAGTGTGTTGTCGATGGAGGTTACCATGATCTTTAGGGTGAGTGATTGGTACTTTCTAATAGTTTTTCATTATACTTAATTCCATTTTAATTTAAAGAACTTTTAGTTATTTTTCACATCTTTTGAGTTCTTTTGTTTTTGCAGATGTTTCTGGTTTCTATATTTCATCAAGGTCTGTTCTCAATGTATAGGAACTGTATCAAAAGTTTTGTTTACATAGAAATAATTTAAATTTTATTGCCAAGTTCTTGCAGTTTGCCAGTTATTAAATTAAAATCTTTTCCTTATGTATTTTGCAAGTGTATTGTTTTTGAATTAAGTTGTTGAAAATGTTATTTATAATGTTTGAAGGTTTGTTGATGGAACTGTTTTTCTGGATATAAAAACTTTCTTGAATGAATGAATGACAGATTGGACTGTACAAAAGTAAATTCATAAAATGAGTAAATCCAAAAAACAAAACCAGAAGCTAGAAGCTGACATGTGCCCAACCCTCCCCAATAAAAAAATTAATTTTATGGTAGCAGGTCAAAAACAGGCTAGTGTATAACCCTCTGCCCGTGCAAAGGAAAATTTAGGGGTGAACCTAGATGATTGTCTCAAGCAAATAAAGAAGTAAAGCCCTACAAAAACGTGATAAAAATCCAACTATTATTATCCAAAAGAAAATGGGGGGGCTCAAAATGAGTGGTGTGGGAAAAAAATTAAAAAAAAAAAAAAAGTTTTTGGAATATCCCAACAGGGTCTCCCCCTCTCCATATAGAAGGCTATGATTGCAGTGTCAAAAAGATAGTGCCTCTTGGATTGTAGAATCTTCTTGAGCTTCCTTATGGTCCCCGGGTCCAATTCCTCATCAGATGGGTAGGTAGGTGAACAATGCCCCACTTCTTTCTTTAATTAGTCTTTTGTTCTTATGAGGTTCATAGTCCAATATTATGCCATAAAGGTCCATTTCACACAAATTACTGCACATTCAATTGTAATGTACTTATTTTGTCCTCATTGGAATCTGGGATATCTTAACAATTATTTATTGTTTTATTAATTTTTCTTTAAAATTATATTATTCTATTGTTCTCGTGGTTCGCGCTTCGCCGGTGTGAAGAAAGTTTTCTGTTTCAATGGTTATGTACACAGATACGTTTTATTTTTAAACAACTCTGGTCACCACTATTTTCTGCCCACTAGTTGACATTCAGGACAACAACTGCAATGCAGAGAATTCAGACTGAGCTCTCGCCATGATACCAACATATTGTTGATATCACCACTATCCGCTGCCCACCAGTTTGCATTTAGTGTGACAATCACAATGCAGAGGGTATAATTTGAGCTCTCACCATTGTGCCAACCAATGATGTTCATATGATGACAAGAGCACATTTAGAGGGTTTAGAACATTAGCGTAACCACTGGGGGGGGGGCTGTCAGGACCCTCCCAGATTTTCAGAGTCGGGAATTCCCAATGTAAAGGATCCCCCCCCCCCATTTTTTGGGAATATAATGATATATAATGCACACTTTTTTATGATGAGATGTAAGCCAACTAAATTTAATAATATAAGATTGTAATTTTTCGTAGAATACAAACACGCGTGTAATGTGTACTTAATAAAACAGCAATATTGATTCCTAATAAGCAAAGTCAGTTCTACAACTTTGAAATTTACATTTCTGCCCTATCTATCACAGTTTTACAGTTGTGTTCGCTAAGTTCCACAATTCGCCAACAGATGTGCCTATGTCTTGCCTGTTAGATCATGCCTTAACAACTGCTTCGTTCCTGCATGTGTGTGTGTGTAGGGGAGGGGGTCCCAAACTCTATCTTATATAGCATGTATGTAATATTGTATATATATGTACACATATAAATGTGTGTATGTGTGATCGACCCCCTCCCAAGATTTTGTTTTGAAACATGGTTATGCCACTGGTTTAGACTGTTACATCAAGCATATCTATTATCACTAAATATGGTCAGGAAATCTGTGCCAAAATGTAGCTGTGGACTTCGTGTTCTTCTTTAAGTTTATTTTCGATATTTTATTCAATCATCAAATTTTAAGCCTTTCTTCACAGTCTTTCATTTAAATCTAACCTCGTAATGTTTAAATCTCTTTTCTTCAAATTCGAATTTGTTTTAATTGTAGAAGTCAACAATTTTACTTCATGCACTATAGGAAGTACACTGTCTCAGAAAATCTTGCAAGCACCAGCCATTTTACAGAAGTTCTGACATATTACAAAATATTCTATCATAGTGCAACCTTGTTTCCACATGGCATCCATTCCCCAGGTTGTATCCTGTACTATTCCTCAGGACACAGAATTTGAGAAACAATACATTGTTCTTACTAACATATGCAGTTTTTCCTGTTCTTTTTTACTTTAAATATGAGGTTTTTAAGTTTTTTGTTGCACATGAGTTTATATAAAAAATTTTAAGGTCGCAAATGTGGCATACTGAATTACATTTGAGACCTTAAAAAATGTTATGAAATAATGGGTAACAATATACTGTAATTTTTTAACTAAGAGCCACTTTTGGTAAAGTAAGTCTAAATATCATGCTCTGCTGTTCTTATAGTGATGCTATGCTTACTCTGAATTATTTTGTAAAAACTGCTCAGAAACAGCTATTGAAAGTTTTGCAATAGTTATTTTCTATCAGAAAATGCAACATTTTAGTAGATCTAGAATGTACAGTAATCCTTTTGCAATTCAAATATCACTTTGGTAGTATTATTTAATGATATCAACAAAGCTGCTGATGCTAAGTTGCAGAGGATTTTTTTTTAAGCTGGGCAAAAGCTCATCAAATTAATTACTGTATTTAACTCAGTCTTTTAGATACAGTGAACTGAATTATATGGGACAGTTACATTCCAGTGATAATGAGATGGTTAAATGATTTGATGGAAATAAAATATTTCACCTTGTTCACCAATTAATCTAATCACTGCTCATAAGGAATCCTCTTCAGTATCTGTTCTTTTTAAAATTTAACTAACAAAATTTAACGTTTTCTAAAATGGCTTTAAAGATGTTTAAAAATCCTCCACTTCTTATTTCTCTCTCTGGAAAATGTTTTCCACTGTCAGTGAGATAAAGCCACTTTTTGCTGGATTTTGTAAATTTGAATGTGAGGGTAGTACGACTAAGACATAAAGTCAAACAGAAGTCAACAAACATATATCCTTGACCTTGGATTTCTTTCCTTTTTTGTTACCTCCTCAGCTGGGAGGTTGAATTCTGAGGTTATGCACTACATTGCATTGTGGAGTTTGAGGGAAATTCTGCTAAGCTCATGCTTTTGGGAAAAAGTGATTGTCAAAAATTCCATGCATGCTGAAAAATATGTTATGTGTTTAGCTGATGCATGGTTAGAAATAACTTAAACAAAGGATAAATAAAGGAAGTCATGGTAGTGATACCACATTTTTGGCATGTCAGAAGTTGCAGCACTTCTGATCAATGCTATAAAAATCTCAATATTATAATGTGCTGTCCTTATAATTTCACAAAACAGCACAGTAAAACTTCCTGAAACAGACACCCCTCAAATACAGACCCAATTCAATTACAGCAATTGTGTACATTCCCTTAAGAACAATGTGTTATAATTAGCATTTCCCCTCTGTTCTGTGGACTCTCCCAGATACCCCAGATACGGATGCATACATCTGTCAGAGCATCCCAAATGCATAATTAGAACCTTCCAGTTACCTCTAGGCAACAGTGTACACATGGCTTCACCTGCATGAAATGATAGTATTTCATAAGAGCAGCACCAGTGCTGAAAAATCATTCCCTCCCCTATGGGAGATGAACTGTCCAAAATCTTTTGTCTTGATTCCTGCAAAAGATGTGGTAAGTACCACCATTAGCAACTCTGAGGGTTATAGGCAGTCATCTGTCCCTAATTTGGGACCCCTGGTTCCAGCTAGTGCCGTAAGAAAAGCATCATGCCTCATTCAGAACTCCCAGTTCAAACAAACAGCCAGAAACCCATGCCCTTGACCATTGCCACCAGGACAGCCAACATTGTTTCCTATTTGTCTCCCATGCTGATAGCTTTTTTCTGTTAGATTAATTATGAGTTTGCAACAGTGCAAGCGATAATTTTTACCTATGACCAGTAAATATAGAGTGTTAACACTGCAAGAAACATAAAAGAGAGTCTTGCATTATTTCTCTGCTACCTAAAAATAACGCATAACTTTCTTTTTAGGACACTTCTCTTTTACGGACAAAAATAAATGCCTCAAGAGTGTCCTAAATGAGAGGTTTTACTGTATTAGAAAAACTATCAAAAATAGCACCTGTGGTTTTCACTACATGCTACACATGCTTGGAAGTAAAAGGGGGAAAATATGGTTTTTGTTTCTTCTATTTTCCAATATGCGTAATTCATGCCCATTCACCTATTATTTGTACTTACTGTTTTTTATTTTTGTTCTGTTTTGTGAAAGTTCTGTCTTTTATGAGGTTTGTTCAGAAAGTACCAGAACTAATTTTTTTATCACCTAAAATACAAAATACCTACAAGCTGATCATTTGTATTTCCTTCAAAATAGTCTGCTTCTGTACTAATGCAGTGATTCCAGCATTTCTACCACTTCATAAAGCATATGTGGAAGTCTTCTTTTGGGTCTATATTCATCTGCTGCTGTGCATTCTCTCTGATGTGCAGTCTACACTCTCAAATCTTTTTTAAAAAGATTTCAAATTGGGAAACAAAAAAAAGTCACTAAGGGCCAAACCAAGTGAATAAGATGGGTTTCATACCACTAAGATTTGGTGTTTAGTCAGAAACTTGCAGATCGGCAGTGCCAGACGTTTGTGTGCGTTACCATGATGTAGCAGTCAGGATGGAGACTCCCATTGTTGTGTTTATTTGTACCAAACTTTTTCCTGTAGTTATTTCAAAATTTTTTTGTGATAAGAAGCGGTGTGGCATGACTTTTTCAATAGTGTTACTAGGATCCTACTGCAGAGAGAATTAGAAATAATGCATGATATTAAAAATACTTTATTATCATGTTAAGTTTTTTCAATCACAAAATCTGAAAGTTTCGTTATCTGCAAGATGTTTTTGTTGCTTTTCTTGTATGCCCCCCCTTAGGCATTTGTAAGCACATATTTCCATATTTTTATTGTTAAAAGCTTTGTCACTAGAAAAGCATAAAATACACAATTACAGAAGCATTTTAACGACTTTGTTATTCGAAGGGTCTGACATAGATAAAACACTACCATTCATTCTGGTTGTTCCAGACACAGCTTGAAGATAAAAATAAATAAAAATAATGCATTAAATAATAATAAAACATTTGTCCACATATAGTAGGTAGCTCATAAACCTAACATCAGAAAAGCACAGAAATCAAAGGGAAAAATAATTATTCTTAGCCTAAAAGATACTGTGTAACCAAATTATCAATTGGCGACAGCAAAAATTTGCTCTGTGTTAAGACTATCTGAAAGCTCATGTGCTCTCTTTGGCTTCATGTGCAAGGACAGTGGACAGAACTTTTTGTGTTTTGTTACCAGTATTGGAAGTGGAAACACACACATCTGACCGTGCTACACTATTTGCTCTTACACAAGGCAGACGGCATGCAATATTTTTCGATGGCCAGTATGAAATGAATGACTTCATAGGCGATTGGCTCACATTATTGTTTCATATTTGAATAAATTATTTATTTAAAACTGTTTCTATCAGTAACACTGGATACTAGCATGCTTTGTCACTTTTAATAAGTCTGATTCATAGCCTGCTCAGTCAATTCAAACTGCTCCATTTACAAAAAAAAAAAAAAAAAAAAAAAAAAAATTGTCAACATCACCTTCACATTTGGTTTTGCTTACTGTGCTGTTTGGTTCAAGGAGAGGTTTTTGTCATCAATTCAGGTGACTGGAAATTTGTTCCGGGGTCATAGACATAGACCCAGGATTCTTCACCCATAGTAATATTTTGTATATAAAGAGTCAATTTATTGCTGCATGATTTTCAAGTTTCTGACAAACTGCATCACAGTAAGCACTCTTTTTGCTAATGTATTGGAAGCCCAGGAACAAACTTTGGTGTCACTGTTCTCTTGCCCAAGTCCTGTGTTAAAATCATGTGACATGAGCCAGTTTTGCTGGATATCTCCCTAACAGTAAATCATCTGTCACTTCTGATTACTTCATTCACATCATCAGTGGAATTGTTTGTTCATACAATTGATGTTCATCTTCAACTGATATTTCACCACCTTTTGAATCTCTTAAACCACGAAAAATATATTTTGAATGATGTGGAGTTTCTTCTACAAATGTTGTGTGCAGCTTTTCAAATGTTTCTGAAGCAGTTTTCCAACATTTTAGACAATACTTGATGCATGCTATTAACTGGTTGTTCACATTGGTCATCGTAAAATCTGCCAAACCAGCAAAGTTGGTGCAAACCTGAAACTGCACATTTTAATTTAGGAAACAAAAAGAAGTCACACATGTGGAGAAATGTGATGTCATCATCCACCATGGCAGATCACCCAACCATGCCCACCTCCTCCCCCACTGCAGTAGCACCTGTGAAATGCAGCAGTGGATTATTTCCTATGTCCTTTTACTAAAACTTTCACTTTTATACCGTTACATTCAGAATTTTTCCTTAATTGTGAATTTGATGCTTCAGATTTTTATAATTTAGTATGACACAAATTACAAAGTATCCCATGACTGGCTTTTTCGTCTATGAAAAGCTGATTTTTTAATAAAAGTCTTGTTTGTTTATTCATGCTGTGATTGATGTCTACAGCTATGAGCTCGGCAGAAATCACTTGCATATGTGAAATCATGAACTGCCTGAGGATGTTGACCCTGGGTTAACATCCTCGTGCAGTTGAGATGGTCGAGACCATTTGTCCGAGAAGGTTCCGGGTCGTAGAGATGGTCTAGACCATTTGTCTGAGAAGGTTCCGGGTTTGAATCCCGGTGAGGCATGGATGTTGTGTTTGTCTTACGGCACTGGCTCTCTCCTTCCCCTGGAGTCAGTGGCCCTAAATTAGGGATGGGCAACTGCTTATAGCCCTTTGAGTTGCTCACAGTGGTCGTTAAACCTCCAATTAAAAAATTAAAAAAGAGATGGTCGGGGTATGTGTGCGAACAGTGTCTCCCTACCTGACAAGGTGGCGGTTTTTGTACGTTTTTAACATTAAGTATTTTTAAAATTTTGTATGTTTTAACATATTGAATAAAAATTAGCTAAGTATGTAAATAATAAATTACAATAGTTCATTTTAACTTGTAAATATATAGTTTTAGTAATAGGTAACCTCGTGGTGTTAGGTCTCTGTCATAGTGGGAGCATGTTGTGCAGAGGTAAAACGTGCTACATATGTTAAGGATTAAAAGGTAAAAATTGTTGCCTCAAATTCAAGTAATAATCATAAATGCAAGTTTAATATGAGGTTATTTAATTTAATGACCTTCATATACACCAATGAGCCATTGCATTATGACCATCTACTTAATAAGCAGTAGGATCCCCTTTAACCCACAAAACAGCGGGCACTCAGTGAAACATCGATTCGATGATGTGGCGATAGGTATCCTGAGATATCTGGTACCATAATATCAACAGCAGGTCCTCCAGTTCCTGTACATTTCGAGGTGGTGGGGATTTAGCATGAATCTGCTTTTCCATGTTGAACCACAAATGTTCAATGGGGTTCATGTCAGATGAATTTGGAGGCCAGGGCATTAACAAAAAGTCATCAGCATGTTCCTAAAACCACTCCTAGACAGTTCTGGCAGTGTGGCATGGCACATTATTCTGTTGGTATTGGCCATCACCAGAAGGGAACACAGTTGTCATGAATGGGGGAACTTAGTCCGCAATGATGTTCAGATACCTGCCTGCTATCAGAGATTATGCTATTGGGATAATAGGGCCTAAAATGTCCTAAAAAAGCATCGCCCACAGTATAACACCACTGGCCTGTTTTCGCCCAATAGGGCATCCAGGTGCCATAGCCTCCATTGGTAATCTGTGTATCCGTGCTCGGCTATCTACGTGATGCACCAGGATCTTGATTCGTCAGAGCAGGCCACTTTCTTCCAATCATCCACGGTTCAATCTCAATGATATTGGGGCCATTTCGTGCGTCGTTGGCGATGATGTGCAGTGAGCATAGGAACCCGACTGGGTCTTTGGCTACGCAGGCCCATGCACAGACGGCTGCTATGAATTGTGTGCTGTGACACATTGCCCAGATCACCACTGTTGTAGCTGCGGGTGATTTTTTGCACTGTGGCCTTGCGGTCGCTGTGAACAATGCGTGACAGTCTTCGCTCCTCTCTGGCATTAATAATCTGCAGACGACAATAGGCTAGATGACAGTTCATCGTTTGGCCATCTGTTCACAACTTTTGATACGTACTCACTACAACGGCATGTGAACAAGCCACACCGTTTCTGAGATCGTAGTTCCGAGGCGCCATGCCATCACAATTTGTCCTTTATCAAACTCCGATAAAATGGCAGCTTTTCTCATTCTGACTCCGAACACTATTAACTGAAAGCCGGTCCGAGGATTGTATATATATACTGCTCTGTAAACTTCACCTGCACCACTGTTTGGTCTCCAGGTGTGCTCATTTCTCTAGGCTGAGTCATAATGTAATGGCTCATTGGTGTACATGCGTATGTGTTTTAACTTTCTGAAAAGAATCATGTTATGCAGTGAATTTTGTTCTTTTCACAGGACTGAAAATTAAAAAAAAAAAATCTATTTCCGTTACCAGAACCAGATGCCACCATGCAAAATGCTTGGATTTCAACCACAAAAATAAAAAAAAATCCTATGATTCCACATCACCATCCGAAGAATCTCAGCCCACATGGCAAAGTAAATACAATAATGGCTTCATAAATAACATTCTGAAAATGGTGTACACAGTGCCAAACCCCACACTTAGATTTTTTGACATTCAATTTACCCTTGTTTAAATATGTCTAGTTTTGAGTTTACAACATTAGCTTATAAAAATATAATAATAAAGCTCCAAAAACCCTGTGCTATTCGTCAGATATTCACCACCTTCAATCAGCAGAAAACAATATTTTTCATCTGAAAACTTGAGAAAGAAGTTAGATGATTTTTACTAATACAACAGCCAAGTGTTCTCAAGGTTTTGTAAATCACTTAACTTCTTCTAAATCATCTATGTATTTTAAAGAATGTCTTAGTGGAAGAAAAGAGTAGTATAGTAGTTCCCAAATGGTACAATAACTCAACATGTAATTTTGCTTTTTACTATTGCTGGAAATCAAAAAGCATGAGCTCTAGGGGGAAATGTGTGAAAAATGGATTCAGTTTAGTCATCAAATAATTATATGTTTTACTATCAAAAATAAAATAAAAGGCACATTCAGTGAATTTATTTGAACATTTAAAACTTGTTTCATTCATGCAACTTAGTGAAGTAAAATTCCTTAAATTACAAATCTGCCAAGCATCAACATCATTTATTTACAAAATAGCACAAAATTATAAGGCATAACATAAAATACTGTTAGCCAATTTTTCTGCTGTTTGAAAATGTTGAATTTTCATTGATTTTCAATGAGTTAAGTGTTCAAGAAAATTTTCAGGATTGAATTTCTGACTGTTTAAAACTTTAACATCATATAATTTTTTACTGTTTAAAAATAACTTTAATGTGATTTCCCAATCAGTTAATTGTTAATTGTTTGTTGAAAAATTTAATAACTAAGCAATTTTTTCATGAACTTTTTGTTTTCTGATGTCCAAGTATTGTTAAATGCTTAATTGTAATTTTCATAGTATTCTTGGCATTTTATATTAATTACTTGATATTACTTTTGCTGCAGAGGTTGTCTGGTGCTACTCTTATTGTTTTTGCAAATAAGCAAGATTTACCTGGTGCTCTGCCTGCTGAAGAAATCAAACAGGTAAATAGTTTCAATTCATTTTTCTTTTTTGTGATGTTTTATAAGGTCACCATTCACCTCCAGCCATTGCGTGTTTCTATGTAACATCTATTTAATATAATGTGCGAGTAAAAATTAATAAAAAAAGCAACCTACAGTATTTTATATGATCTTTTCAAAGAGTGTTCAAAGTGGTGTTCATATGATATCAAACAGACATCTATGAGCATTTGCATGTTCACAAAGACACAATCAAGTCATCTGGGGTGATATTAATAAAAGTGTATAATAACTTCCTCCAGGTAGTAAAGGTTGTGGGAATTACTACTATATCTATAAATTAATTTTCATTTCTCCATGAAGCAACAGCATTGGTAGTAATGGAGTGGGATTGGTTTATTTGCACTATGTAATGTAGTAATTCCATATTTATTATATTTTGGAAAAAATACCATGGCAATCATCTGCATATGACCTGGTGCACTACACCAATTTTCAAATCATGGAATGTTGGTATCTTTACTAATTAATGACAAGGAACAGTACACCCCAACTACAGTATACTTAAAATAGTACAACTATACTAGTAATCTGAATTTTTGGGGGTGTAGAGAATAAAAACAGTTTTCCAAGCTTTCACTGATCAAACAGATTGCTTTTTCAAGGAAAGTAGACAGCAAACTGAATAATAGAATGCTTCAACAATTTGAACAATGTAACTTGACATTTAAAAGAATAGACCAGAATGTAATTATTCATTCCAAGAAGCGAGGCATCATGCCAGTTGGGCATGTGGTACAGTGGAAGGAAAAACAGCATTATCTGAAGAACTAGTTCCGAATTCGTAGCAATTCTAGAGAGATACTACCATTGCAAGCCTCACTGTTGGTAATTATCTCTAAGGTTTCATGAATAGCAGTAGATTTAGGTGTGGAGTAGAAGATAATTTCTTTATATCACCCCACATAGGACCAGCGGACTTGAACCTGACTTCTCTGGAAAGGGCAGTGGTTTCTTTTTCATCCGTTGTGTATCTTTTATGTTTGGTGGTTCTAATTTTGAATGAGCATTTGGTCATTCCAATGTAGTATCGCTTGGAGCCATCCAGATATTGTAGAGGGATGGCATAAACACCCACCTCATTGAAAATAGGTGGGCTTGCCAATATTTCCCTATATTGACAAGCCCCCTCTTTTTCAATGAGGTGGGTGTTTATACCATCCCTCTATAATATCTGGATGTCTCCAAGTGATTCTACATCAGAATGACCAAATTTAATGTCTTCAATAATTATTTCTGAAAGTAAATGTATTTTGTCAGTACTACAGGAGAGGTATACTAGTATATAAATAAATGATTGCAAGTAGTGTGAGGGCACATAAATTACGTAGAAAAATGTTAAGGAACTAAACTTTTTGCAGTATTGTGTTACTAATGTAAGAGAACATGATGGGATTCCTGGAAAATACTAAACTATAACTCTGCAATTTTTAATGAGATTTACTAGCAGTGATTTTATTTTATGCTGACCTGTTTAAGTTTTATGTTGAATGTCAACTGTTTCTTAGGACAGTTGAATGAGTTGGATGTTGCCTACCATTTTGTTTATCAAACCTACCTATCCTTAGTTCTCTCAATTTCTTGTTCTTTTTTCATTTCTTTTCTAAAAGTATGCTGTTTGACGTGCCAGACTTTTATGGAGTCCCAATTTAGTTAAAGGCCTGTAATTTGAACATGCCAGTTCAACCCAATCTTTTTTCCAATATTCTTTATTGCTGCTTTATTTTATGTTCTGCCACTCTTAAGTTGCCTATCTGTTTATCCACCCATTTGAGACCACATTGCCATTTTATATTGTAGATAACTCTTTCCTGTTGTAGGATTATTTCTCCTTTTACTTAATGTTAGGCAAGTAGGGTTTTTTTTTTTTTTTTGCCTTCATTACTGTATATATTATATAAATCAAGTTTTTTGAAAACCAAAATTATGAGATCAATCTGTACATGAGTAACATTTTATGTAGGTATGAAATAATCTATCATTGACAGTTATGGTTACTAGTAAACTATGCCCACATTGCTGTCTATTATGTGTGAGTATCACATTACATTTTAATTGAGACTGGGCATGTGCAAGTAAGGAACATCCCAAGGAGTTAAGTGAAGATAGGGTGAATACTTCTGTGGGTTATTAGATCAAGAAAGCAAAGGTGAATCTGAGGCAAAAGCAGATTATGTCACAGTGAATGATGGAAGCACAGGAGGGGATCTTAAGAGAAGAGGTGTGTAAATCTCTAAAATCTCTTCAGAATGGTATGGCTCCGGGATTTGATGGTATAACTGCTGAGATGTTGAAATATGGTGCTGACTCTGTAATTGACTGGTTAACTGAAATTTGCCAGTTGTGTTGGGAGTTAGCAATGGTCCCTCAGGATTGGAAGGATGCTATCATTGTTCCCTTGTATAAGGGAAAAGGTGAGCAGACTGAATTATGCAAAACTCATAGTATACTTTGCTACAAATTTGTATATTATATGCATTTAATACATACAGAGCAAAAGAAAATTTATAATTTAACAAAAAATACAGTAATTGTGCTACAAAAGAAATGTATATACAAATATTTTTACCTCCAGACAAAGAAACTAGCTGCTTTTGTATAAAAATCTGGTGATGCTGGATTGTCTCTCACACTACTTTCTTCTTTGTGTTGCTTCATCATGTAAGAGACGGAGAAATAAAATATCCATTGCAGAACCACCTTGCTCCTCGAAATAACGCACAGTATCTTCAACTGCCTTCAATCCTTTTTAACTTTTCCTTCATTTTCCATTTCTAATCTTTTTAATGCATTTAATTTCATCTCTATCGAAACATTGTTTTCTTATTTTCTTGCAAGACATTTTTACTATGCACAGATAGCCACACATTACGTAAAACAGACTGTCTTCAGACAACACAACGATTTGCAAAAAGAACAAAAATAACCAGACGGCTTATACCATTCCAAAAGTAGAAAGGAATCTGAACATCTGATTGGCCATCGAAAATCTCCTGCTACCCAGGGATGAGTCGGGGAGTAGAACCAGTTCTTCAAGGTTACTCAGATAATGAAGTATGGAATCGTCCTCCAACCAGATAGCTCACGTGGTACAAATAAGAAAAGATAAAACGGCCTTAGATGGGGGGGGGGGCATCGAGTTTTCACAGTTCTACTGTAGTTCCTTATGGTAGGTAACTTTTCTAGTTGAGTAAAAAAATTTCTTATTTTAAGATATTTTTTTATATATACAATTTTTTATCTGTAAGGTGGGGAAATCATTTTTTTTTTTTTATTGCTGCCAGTATAATCTTTGGCTATACTTTTTATTAATTCTTGTACCTTCAGGAGAATTGAGTACATCTGTCTGAATCAAAAAATTTGTGAATCCATGTTAACTTTAATATTGTAATTAGGAGCAGTCAAAAAGTTGGTTGCATGCATCCACAATGTTTTGTTTTTTTGTATAAAAGATATTTGGATGTGATGTGGGGATGCCACTAATACTTCCTCCTTGAAGTCGCTGTGCTAACTTTGTCAGGGTGGCGGGAACAGTTCGTCTGTTATCACTTGTGAAAACATGTTGTGTCCGTTGGAAGTAGTGTCCAAATTTGAAATCCGTGCAGTGATCTGTTTCTTCTGAGGTAGAAAGTTGAACCCACTGAAATGCAGCGTCAATTAACTGAAGTGTACAGTGACAAATCATTTTTGTGGCAAGTGGTCACAAAATGGTGTTCGTTGTTCAAGAAAAATTCATGAATATTGAAAACGATTACCGGGAGGGAAGGCCATTAACTTTGACAACGAATAAAAAACATGGACCTCATTAACAAATTGATTCATGCAAACAGGTGAATCACGGTGGATGAGATCGCAGATGAATTGAATATTTCACATAGAAGTGTGCACCATATCACCAAGCATCTTGAGTTTCCAAAAGTTTGTGCTCAATGGGTCCCTTGCTTACTCACAGAACAACACAAAGTGCAACGTTTTCAAGCAGCTCTCGCTTTTTTGGCTCATTATCACAGAGAAGGAAATGAATTTTTGGACCATATTATGACTGGAGACGAGACTTGGACCATCACTTCTCACCAGAAACAAAGCAGACTTCATGTGAGTGAAAACATTCACATTCTCCACCTACGAAAAAGTGCCGAATTGTTCCTTCTGCCGGAAAAGTTATGCTCACCCTTTTCTTCGACAATGAAGGTGTTGTGCACATGATTCATACTTTTCCTGGAAAAGTCCTGGAATTTCATTTTGTCCTGGAAAAGTCTTGGAAATGTCTTAAAATTCTGTTACATGTTCTGGAATTTTATCCATTCTCGCCTTTTTGTTTCTGCGTGAAGTTTTGTAGTTGAGGATTTTTCTACTGATTTAACTTATGTCTGACAAATTTCCCTCCACACCCCTGCAAAAGTTATTAGCATCTTTTGCATTGTGCTTATGTTATCACTTTGTCTGTCTGGCCGGGAGACCCTATTTCTGCAATTATTTGTTTAATTTGTAAAATTGCTTTTGTATTGGGAAGCTTAAAATGTGAGAATGATGATTCGTTCGTTCCAGTTTTTTTCTGATGCACAACTTTGCTGCTAGAGGGTGCAAATGGAGATTGTATTGAATTTAAAATGCATTTTATTTCATATATTTGCTTCTAAATATCCAATTTAAAAAATTATTTTTCCGTTCGATGATATTTATATTGAAGACTATTTTAATTACAGTCCCTTTTTCAAATAATGCATACAATTTCCGCTAGGGGGCCTAAAGGTAAATCGCAATTTTCCCAATATCTCCGCTTCTAAAAGCTTGATTTGAAAAATTCTTCCTGCGCCGGATACAGCTTGTGAGGGAAACTGTTTTGCATATAAAGTCTCATTTTTGATAAAGACTGGTTTGGCCACCAGGTGGTCTAAGTGTTTATTTTTGCTTCTGGTGTATTTGCAACAAAATCTGAGCTAGAAACTCAATTGAAAAAATTCTTCCGTGAACCGCTACCACTCACCTCAGAAAACTTTTTGACAATACCTCCTGCTTAAAATAGTGCATAATTTTTTCACCAGGGGTGTACATGTATATCTTATTTTTGTCCATATCTCTGTTTCTAGGGGTTCAATTTGAAAAATTCTTTGTTTGTTGGAGAACATTTTCGGTGTGAAATGTTTCTCATATAATTTCAAATATTTCTTAATGCACAAGTGTACTACTACAGGGCGTAAGTTCATGTTTCTGTTTACAGCAATATCTGCGGGACTAAAAGCTCGATTGAAAAATATTCTCTTTAAGTCAAATATTACTAACTATTAAAACTCCTTATGTGTATTTTCTTCCCAAAATAATGGACAATTTCGCCACTAGGGGGCGCAAATGTTTAATTGTTTTTCTGAGTATATGTACCTCTAAATGTCTGATTTAAAAAATATTTTAACACCAGATACCATTTACTGTGTGGAACACTTTAGGTTTGTATTTTAGAAGGTTTGTAGTTCACAATTCTGCTGCTATGTGGGGTTTGTGTACTTCCATTTGCAGCCTATCTCTGCCTCTAAAAACCCTATTGAGAAATTTCTTTTTTTACTGTATGTGATTCACTGTAATAAAGATGGAGAGTGAATAAGAAGATCCTCTTCAAACATATAACTTTCCCCCCTAGAGGTTGTAAAGGTCAAAATGTTTTCCTTGCTGTCTCTGCTTCTGGGAGACATTTGAAAATTTCTTTTTTCTTAGCATAGCTTTTGTTATGAAGAATACTTTTTACTTGTTTTCAACTTTTCCATTATGCAAAATTCTTCCGCTAAAAAGGCATAGTTATATTCATAATTCCTTTTATGTCTCTTCTTTTAACTGTTCGATTTGAAAATCTTTTTATCTCTAATACCTTCATTCTGCTATGGGAAACGTTTTTTGCACCATTTGTTAATTTTTGTAACATACTTTTTAGTCACTAGTAGAAGTAAATAACCGATTTTTTTTTGACCTTTATTGAAATTTTCTAATGAATGCCTTATATAAAAATTTGCCATAAAATCAGATTGCTTTCTAATATCAGAAACTTAAATCTAGTTGTTTCTTAGTATTTTCTGAGCTAAGTAATCACTTTGCATCTTCTATAATTAGTTTTCTAATTATGCCCCATTAAATTGCCTTGATCACTAATGAATGCTGTTGTACACTGACCCTTGGACTTAAAGTTTACCCATTATTCTATTTCATTTCACCTTGGAAATTTTTGTGCATACTTTGTTTGCTGGCAAAATAAAAACATAGCTACAGCACCAATATTATGTTGAAAATTTCTTCCCTAAATAAAATGTAACACAAATACACTAGCGGAAAGTGAAAAAAGAACACCAAGAAGAAATTGGCGGACGATCATGAAATTTACATACGTTAATGGGGTCGAGTTTACGTAGGTGTGATGTTAATTTGGGGACCAACCGGTGAGCGCTTACGCCACAGAACGGCATAATATGCAAATTATCGTCGGTGGTATTAAAGGAGTACGGCGAAGTGAATGTAATCGGTCGTCGGCGTACGGACACGTCCGAAGACCCTGAAGAAGCTGCAATGCCTGGACATGGAAGATGTGTATGAATTCAGCAGTTATTGGACTTTGAGCGAGGTCGTCTAGTCGGACTCAGAGAGGCCGGGTGGTCTTATTGTCGTATTGCGGAGCTAGGGTGGCGTAGATGGTCCGAGGAACATTCCCACACGAGAAGACGTGGAACCGCGAGTCACAGACGGACTGATGAGCATACTGATCGACGCATAAGAAGAGCGGCGTTGTCAAGCAGAACATCCACTGCGACGCAAATCCGAGCTGCCGTTGCACCTGAGGTGACTGTGCGAACAATCCACAACCGTCTACTGGATGCAGAACTATGTGCACATGTGCCTCTGGCATGTGTACCTCTGACTCCAGCCCACTGTCAGGAACGGCTGTAGTGGTGTCGCTAACGTCTGCACTGGAGAATGCAATGGCGATCTGTCGTGTTCAGCGATGAAAGCAGATTCTGCTTGGGAGCCTCCGATGGCTGTATGCGTGCTCGCAGACGCACAGGGTAGTGTCTCCACCCTTCTTGCATCCACCAGTGACACACAGGGCCTACATCTGGTCTCCTGGTGTGGGGAGCGATCAGCTATCACTCCCATACACAACTAGTGTTTGTACCGGGTATGTTAAACAGCACCTCCTACATCAACAACAACATTCAGCCCGTTGTTGTGCCATTTGTAAGGTCGGTCCATCGTGGTGTTTTCCAGCAAGATAACGCACGCCCACACACGGCACGTGCAACGCAGCATGCACTTCAGGGTGTGAGACAACTTCCATGGCCTGCACATTCACCGGATTTGTCTCCCATTGAGCACATGTGGGATTTTATGGGACAACGACTTTTCCGGTCTCCACGGCCAGCCACGACCATCCCCGATTTACGCATCCAGGTTGAGGATGTTTGGAACTCAATACCCCAAACTTACATCCAACATCTGTACGACAGACTCCATGCCAGAATTTCACAGTGTGACGCAGTTCATGGCGGTTCAACCTCGTACTAACCCTGTTACATGGAAATGTTATTTTTCAGTTTACCAGCAAATACAGCTGTATTTTGCCATAATGTTTTGATCACGTTATCCTCTGTATTCCGTTATTATGCTGTATAAATTTCGTTGGTATCAGACGTCTCCTTCTTGGTGTTCTTTTTTCACTTTCCGCCAGTGTATTTGCTCCCATGATTATGTGTTTAAGAAATAATAATCCCTCTGGTTCTTTGGAAAAGTTCCAAATATTTCACCTTTTCTCACCCTTAAATTTCCAATGTAAGCATTATTTCAAAATAATTTAATATAAATAATATCTTATGTATTGATTGTGTGTTATATGAAAGCATTTGAAGAGTAATGCCACATACCTGTGTATTTTTGAGTTTTATGTTTTTTTATTCTGTAATTTGCTTCAATAATTGAACTAAATTCAAAGTAGAAAAATAATTTTTTCACAAAATCAGTGTAGTATGCTGTTTATAAAAGTTTAGTAGATATTAACCTATCACATTTTCAGTGACACTTTTGGTATTTCAGTATTTATCTGTGATACTAAGTTTCTGATTAGCTGCAGTGGACATTATTTTTAACATTCTGCATTCAGTTTGCCCAAGCATGTAGTAAGTTGTAGATTACAAGTTGAACAGACCTATGGTTGTTTCACTATATTTTAAGTAAGAGTGTTTGGATCGTATGTCCTGGAATTTTGTGATTGAAAAAAATGTATGAACCATGTGTGCATTATGAATTCCTGCTGAAGGGCACCACGATTAATGCAGCATCATTGTGAAACCTTTTAAGAGGCTGCAAAAGGTGATTAAAGATCGATGGCCTGGAAAAGGAAAACTGTCAAGAGGCATTGTCCTTCTGCATGATGTGACACCACAGTCAGCACGCGTCAAGAAGACCCTGCTTGACAAATTCAAATAAGAGGTGTTGAAACGCTTTCCCTACAATCCAGACCTTTTGCCTTGTGATTTCCATGTGCTTGGCCCCATGAAAAATGACCTTGCAAAGCAATGATATCACTCTGATGAAAACGTTAGTTATATAGATGATATCACTCTGATGTCGTAAGTTAAGATAACAATTTTTTCAAGAAGAGATAGACAAAATCGTGCCACACTACGATAAATGTTTAAATAAACTAGGCAATTACATGAAAAATATCTCTTCTATTGTATTTCCTAGACAAGTGTAAACATTTCCCAAAATGTTAACTTTTTTTTTACATGCAAATGCTACTAACTTTTTTACTGCCCTATGTATGATAAGACTGATATTTCAACATTTTGTTATTCTTAGATTTTTTATAAATTTGTGCTTAATTTTTTTTATTGTGAGAGTGAAAACATAATATTTTAGCAGATTTTCTCTTTGTGCATTGAGAGCAAATTTTGAGATTTTGTCAAGACAGTTGAAAAACTTTTATGGTAAATCCTGTAAAGAAAACCACCAACTTTTAGTATAACCTTGCTGAGTTCATTTAAGACATGTTTTTTGCATTTCTGGAAAGATAATGCTCAAAAAATTATCTATTAGTATGTTTTCAGCATGCTTTTTTCTTTACATCTGTAACTTTTTTCCCTTTGCAGGTTTTGGAACTGGATTCCATTAAGACTCATCATTGGCTTATAGTTCCATGCAGTGCAGTAACTGGTGAAAATTTACTAGTTGGAATTGATTGGGTCCTTGATGACATTGCTGCTCGGATATTTACTTTGGACTAATTTCTCTGATGATGACAGATCAACATTTTAGAACTGTAGAACAATGTCCGGTGAAGGCACTGTTTGTTCATTTATGTTTGTTCTGTCAACAAATGATGTCTAGCATGAACTGTGGGAGTTATGATGATGAACTTTTGTTCTGCTGAGTGTAAGGACAATTTGCATAGTGAGAGATACAATTTGTTGGCCAGTTAGGACATATAAAGAAGTCTGAATTTTCTTTATATACTAAACACTTTCCTTGATGCTTCCTGAACTGAAAGCTTGATATAGGTGATTGTGGTTATGACTCATGAAGTTTGGGTCTATGCATTTGACCAATGAAGTCAAAACACCTTAAAACTGTGTTAAAATGCAGAAAGTATTACACAGAAAAGGGATCAAATAGCTTTCGTTTTTCTCTTCCGCACCCTAATTTTTTGCTTAGAAAGACATGATTTTCATTTCCCTGTCTTGTGCAACTTTTTCTGTACATGTATATTTTGGGTTTTGTATCTGTGCTTTGCACACTGGTGTGCATAAATTAATAAGACAAATTTAAAGATTTCAATGAAATTTGCATAAAATTTATTAAGACTTTTTATGGACATATATTTTGATATAACTTCATCAAAATTCTGTAAAATACAAAATTAATGAATGTGTATTTTGATCAAAATAAATGCTGCAAGCTTGTAAATGTCCAAATTTAGATATTAGTGTTTTGAAGTCCATTTGGGGTCAGTAAAGTAGAATCGCCTATAACTACTGTACAGGCCTCAAACTGATTTCCCATGCTTCCAACAAGGTGATTCAGGAGCTCAGTAGGGAGATTTTTACATTCCTCTATCATAGCAGTTTTCAGCTCATAGGTTGTTCTTGGAGGGGGGTTGATGGCCTGCAACTTGCCATCCTAAAGTACCCAAAGCATGCTCAATGGGGTTAAAGGCTGGGAATCTTGCTGGGCCAATCCATTATTTGTATATCTTCACTTTCCAGGTATTTATCCACAACCACAAGCCAAATCCTATTAGGGCTGACCCCGGTGGGGCAAAAGTCTAAGCACTGGCTTCTGCTCATTTTTCTGAGATGGGTCTAGGTTTGAATTCCAGTGAGGCATGGATGTTGTGTTTGTCTTACGGCACTGGCTCTCTTTCTTCCTTGGAACCACTGGTCCTAAATTAGGAATGGGTGACTACTTATAGCTCATTGGGTTGCTCATGGTTGTCATTAAACCTTGAAACAAAAAAAAAAAAACGATTTCTCAGCCAAAATCTCGCATCATCTGTTAAGTGTACACGTTTCTACTGCTCATGTGTCCAATTGCGATGCTGCCCACTGTGCTAATTAAGCTCTTTTGTAGGCAAAGGTAAGAGAGATTTAGATCCTGGGTTTCCTGGCATGGAGCCATCTTTTGCGAAGCCTCCCGGATAAAAGCCACCTCATTACTGGTCTTCCTGTTGTTGTGGCGAGCTCCAAGTCATCCTCAGCTCTGGTAGACCATGGTCGACCTCGGGATGTGCATTTAGTGCACGTTTCCATATCTTGGAACCAGTGGCTGCTCCAAGACATTTTAGCAGGTGGAAACAGTGGTGTTGCTCAGAATTTTTTTTTCGAGGGTGTTACGAAATTTTTTCGGGGGAAGGAAGGGTGTTACAAAAAAAAAATTATACAACTTATGAGTGAATTTTTAAAATTTATGCAACATCTGCACAAAAATATTCAAATAAATATTGTTGGAAATTATTATTAATAGTCTTAATTGCCTATATTATTGTCACCATATAACGGTTGACCGCTTATATTTTGCTATTTATATCTGCAGAAAACAAGTTTGGAAAAATGACTGGAATCCTGATAAGACCAATTAGTGTTCGAGAAATCTATTTTCCAAAGCACTAATAAACATGTCTAAAAATGGTACATAAAATGAAGTCCTGTAATAGTCTTCTGAGTTTTATGTGTTTATGTTACAATGTTGGTTTTGTTTTGATGTGATGCTTGGTATTTTAATCCAAACTCCTTTCTTTTCAGCATTCTTTTGAGTAATCTGAAATAAGTCATGGAACTTAAATTTGGCATTGCTTCATCACCACGGAAACTTTCAGTATATTGGCTTTTCATTGCAGTGGGGCATTTTGGTCCTTCACACTCCTTGCCGCTTCCTCATCTTCACGAGAAAATATGTTCAGCTGTTACCATAAGACTTAAAAAGAATTTCAAATACTATCAAAACTTTAGCTTTTAAAATCACGTTTTTGAAATATTGAAACGTTCCACATTACCCCCCCCCTCTTGGGCACGCCACTGGGTACTGGGTAGGAATATAAAAAAATATTCATAGTACACTAAAGTGTATATATGCACGCTCAGTGTGTATCGCATTACTACTATTTAACATAATGCCGTACATAACAAATATATTACAGGTCTTATAAATTGCTTTAATGATAATTACAAGTCATACAAATTGTTTTTAATGATAATAGTTACAGGTCCTATAAATCGTTTTTAATAAAAACATCAACTTGCATTTAAAATTTATCCAATTTGCTTTTACTATGGGCAAGAACTTAAATCATCAGGTTGGTGTGGCCCTAAATGTTATACTTCTACCTTTTTCAGGGTAGAAAAAATCGGCATGTTCATTTGTTTTTTTCTAAAATTAAAATTTTGATATCTGGAAAAATCTTTGTTTACTGTAGAAAAAAAATTAATATCAAGATAGTATTCATGCTTCACTAAACACAATATGGGAAAAACAGTTAAATTCACAATTCACTCTTCTTAACTTCATACAGCCACAAATAAAACACAGGATTGACATGACTACTACTTCCCTTTTACAGCTGACGTGGTCACATCAAGTGGAGAAATCAGTGGCACTTCGTTCATGTGCATTTTCAAACCTATTTAATATCGAATGACCACAAAGGGACACTTGGAATTATCCCAACTGAGGCACTTTTTAGGCATGCGCGCTTATACACGCTTCTCTATTGCTAAGGATCTTTCATTGGGGCAGAGGAAACTACTTTGTAAGACTCCAGGAATACCTAGTAATTGCCCATTTCAGCAAAGTGTGCTTAGCTTGCTTTGACAAAGGGGAGACACAATGACACTGTGAGACAGGAGTGAGAACAAGAGAAAATGCTAAACAAAGTTGAAGTAGACTGAAGAACTATGGTTATGTCTATGGAGACTTTATATATCACACACACACACACAAAAGTTTTGGCTTTTACACTTTGGGTGGGGATGGATGGACCCTACCATTTACTTGGTAAGAGCTACCCTTGCTTGGAACTGTCTTCATAGCCTTGATATTACACTTTCACACTCACTCATAACTTTAGCAACCTCAGCATGAATTTGATCTGCTTCCATCTTCCCAATGGCTCTTCACCTGATTGTCATTCAGATTGTGTCTTAAGAGATTTGGAACAAAAACTAAGTAACGGCAATCGTGGTGTTGCTAAATCATGAATGAAAATCAGGCACCTGTGGAGAGCTTCTTTTCAAGTTTGTCTTTAGTTTGCATGTTTAATGCTGCATAATTGCATAGGGTTTCTTTACTCACTGGATTAGCACACATATATGTGTGCTAATCATGACCAATAAATTCTGCTTCATTAAAAAAAGCATTAAAATCTGGAACTTTGTTGATTTATGCACCCCAGTGTATATGCAAAGAAATTTCAGAATAATTATGCTTTGCTGTTACTATATCTAACAACTGATGAATTATTCATGGTTGCTGTAATTCATATTTAATGAGCTGGACAAGAAAGAAACAAGATTTTCTACCAACTTTTATGCAGGTGTTATTTAAAAAAAGTATTATACATATTTGTAGAAGAAAAAGTAATGGACAATTGCTGATGAATAATATAGTAATACCAAATAAATATAACTACTACAGGTTCAATAAGTTGCAGAAAGTATTTGTACTGAGTAGGAAAATATTGGACAAAGAAATTTTTGGAATAGAAATTAGCCTCATTTAAATAACATACACACAAATGGAAAACATTCACCAGAGGAACAAAAAAATTTTAGGTAACTAAGTATGACTAATTACATAAATATGATTTTAATGATTGTGAAGTTTCTTTGAATCAAAGTGCTCTGTTTTCATGAAAATATTCATTTGTTCCTTCTAATTTTGTGTGAATTTCCAGATTTTACATTATGATGATTTATTATTCAATGTAGGTTAAACATTTGTGGATGTTTTTCTTCAAAGTGTAATTTCAGCCATGTTGAATTTATACACTCAGCCTTTAAAATTTTATCAACTTCTATATCATTATCTTCTGACATAATATCTAGGGTAGAATACCAAATTTTGCAACTTGTTCTTTTCAAAAGTGCAAGTCACAACTTCATTGTACTTCAAAAGAAAGAAAAAAATGGGAGGGGGAATGCATATATGTTCTTTATAATTTAAAAGTGACATATTTTATTATATAGCCACTCTGTGATGAAATGTTTTGTGCTGATATGGACTTAGTATTGCATTTATTTAGTATTGTAGTTGTGGATTTGGTGTTGCTGTAATGTGAAAATCGTTTTTTACATTCTCTTTCAAGGTTATAGTAACAGTCAAACCTTTGCCATTCAGAAGTTCAATTCCTGAAAAACTCTCAAAAATGGTGAATTCAGATTTTGGAAATTAAGAAAGCATAGTGAAAAGAATGGAGTTCAGTTTTATAACTAAGTCCAAAAAAGTTGCACAACAGTTACTTTATTTTTCAGGTAGAACCACTTAATGGTGGTTTTAACTGCTGTAACTTTTTACATGTTAGATTTCCTTTGAGTGGAAAGCAATTTTTTGGTTGGAAGTTATTAATATTCGCTGCGAATATATATCGCGGTAATCAATATAATAACTTCCAACCGAGGAATTGCTTTCCACTCAAAGGAAATCTAACATGTAAAAAGTTACAGCAGTTAAAGCTACCATTAAGTGGTTCTACCTGAAAAATAACGTATGGAAAACCGTTTTTTTTTTAAATCTCGATACATCGAGAAATATGTGCGTAACAGTTACTTTGTACCACATTCTTTAATATTCAGTTTCGTGTAAAGAATTTACGGCTGGTATACCTTGAATTGCACAAATAGGCTGCACTAAATGTGCTTAATTGTGTAAAGTATGTATTAAACTACACATATTTGAGTTGCACAGTGTTTTTGTTATTGAGGTTTGCTACTTTAACAACTGTATGGTATGTTTCTAAGCCACTAGAGTCGGGTATGGCAACCAAACGGTTTTCATCAAGCCTGTATAATCAAACACATGAAAGCAGCATGTGTGGTAGGCTACGGCAGCTTTGTGAAACATGACAACATGCAGCTGATAGAATGCTAATTGTGTATGGGGTCCATTCTAAGCACTGGTGGTTACAAAGAAAATTGGAGTACTCAATAACGATCTGAGTACTTCTAAAAAAGGAAAAGTGTACAAGTTGATATTTCTGACTCTGGCAGTTATTCTGGTTTGAATCTTGATAAGTAATGCCCATTATAGTTCCTGTAGTGCACACAGTCCACATAAGTTTTACATAACACTGTTATGCCTGAAGATAGAGAAATTTTAAAGTAATCTGTAAATTTTGTCAGTTGTTGTTACTGCTGCTGCAATTGTTTCCTTATGTGCAACATATATATGTAAGCAACCAGTTACCAATTTTCCTACGCTTTCTATTGGTAAACATTTTAGTATCTGGGCTTTGTTATTGTTAAATAAATTATGCATTTGAACTGATTTTTTTTAGAATCCTAGACACCAACTTCCCAGAAATCAAACGGGAAGTTTAACGACCACCGTGAGAAACTCAATGGGCTATAAGAAATCAAATGGGTGCTTGAGCTCTTTACATGCAGATGCATACATAAATCTACAGTAAAATGTCAATTGTGTGTGCACTAATTGGGTATATGTTTTTATTGGTGGTAGATGTTTTTAAAAGTGGGACAGATATAACTGAGCATGCTCTTAATTTTATTTGTGTGTGTGTGTGTGTGTGTGTGCGTGTGTGCGTGCGCGCGCACTTTTCACTTACATGTTTCTTAATTTTGGTGCCTTGAAAATATATAATAGATGTGCCACTGTATGCTGTACATGTATATAGTATGTTTCTGAAAAGCAGTTTTTTTTATCGACTTGTTTCCTGCTCTCCCTTTGTCACTGTTAGTGTACGACTTCAAAATTAAATTTTGGAAGTGTTTCATTAGCAAAAGTAGTTTTTTTTTTTACAATAACTTATTTTTTTATAACTATGTGAACCATGTCACCTTTTACTCACCACAAATCAATATCAAAGCCATATGAGTTGGGCTCTGGTCTGAGACCCAAATCAAGTATAGGTGGTGTGTTTGTCCAATGGTGCTGTTTATGTCCCTTCTCAGGAAACAATGACCTTAAATTAAGGATGGTTGACTGCTGCAAGTTTCTCATGGTGTTCATTAAATAAACCCCATAAAAATATAAAGAAATTTAAATATAGGCTTGGTTCACAACATTACACTGATACAGTAATAAATCGTTTTATATGTACGTAGAAGTACTGGGAATGAAACAAATAATAGTGTTCTGAAAATTATAAAACTGCTAATCTGTTTTTCATGGGGGGAGCACTTTTATTGTTATTGATACGTTTTGATGGGGGTGCTCTGTACCCATTGATGACTTTCAGTAGGTATATAGGCCCTCTAGCACCACCCGTAGTTGGTGCCCACAATCAGAATGGTTGAATGAGGCCAGATGTTTGAATGAAACCTTCAAATTTCTCAACTTTTTTATTCAAGAGTGCAGTTAAACACTTGACACTAAGTAAAGTGTTTCTCCATGAAGATATTCATCAGTTATGGATACAAAAATAGAGCAGCACTTTTCTTACACTGCTGGTTGTTGCATGACTCCTAACAAAAGTGGATGTTTAGTAAGTGTCTTATATCTGGTTTACTTTGCCAAACACATCTGTGTACCGCCATTAGTAGGTTAAGACTTATCATGGGAACTTGAACTTTATTATGTATTGTGAAGATTACACTCAAATGACAGGTTGCCAAGGTCACATATGAGAGGAGCTTGGTGGTAAAATATCCCAAGATGTAGATTTCTAGTTTCCCATACATACTGGACCTTGGTCAATAAATCACAGGTGAGGCATAAGTGTGATGTCTGTCCATATGGCATTGGTTCTTTCTTATTGTGGAAGAACTGAACCTATATTTGGTACCAATAAATCTGCCTAGAAGGTAGGGGAGGGGCACATGTTGGATAGAATGAATTTGCTTCCTAAATGAGCAGAGTTTTTGTTTTGTTTTGAAACTCATAAACATGGCTGTGTGCCGCAATGGCTACTGCCCATTCATCCACAGTGGGTCCGGGCTCGAATCCCAGTGGGGCATGGATGTTGTTTTTATCTTACGGCACTGGCTCTCTCCCTTACCTGGAACCAGTGGCCCTAAATTAGGGATGGGCAGTTGCTTATAGCCCACTGAGTTGCTCACAGTGGTCATTAAACCTCAAATAATAATTAAAAAAAAACATGGCTGTTTGGTGTTAGCACAGCTTGAATGGGTTTTATAAACCTGGTGCCTTTTTCTGTTAAGTAGTTAATTTCAAAAATTAATTAGCTGTATTGTTTGTTATTTTAAGTTATCTTTACCAAATTTTTCAATTTATGTTGCTTTGGCAAAATTGTCAGGACCTCGTGAAATCATGCACAACATTGAGCTGCCCTTCTTTTGTACCTGCATTTCAGTGTAGATGTTTTATCCCATTGAAAAAGATTCCATGGTGTTGCTAAGTATTAATAGTGTCATGTTTTTTCCAATAAACAGTAGAGCTAGAAGTAAAAGATGTGGCTTTTTTGTATTTTATATGCCAGTAGCACTGCTCTTTTAGTTGCTAAACATAAACAGATTACAATTACAAATAAGCAAAGGAATGAACACAAAGCAAACCTGATGCAAATTACACCAGACACATATAGTATTGCTATAGTGAAAATATCTGCCTTCTATTCTTTGTACATGAAGTTAGTAGTTCAAGGTTCAGTGTAATCTTGTGGATGAAATCCATAATTATAAAGAGTGTATGTATCATTTTTGCCTCAGTCTTGTGTTGATGCTGCAAGAACTTCATTGACTTTTCGATCGACTTTTTAAGTGTTCACTGATTGCACTAAATTTTCTTAAAAGATGTAGAATACACATTTGTATGTTTTTAAATATATCATCAGCATCAGTTTCAAATTACACATTTTTGAAATTTGTGCTTTTAGTAGTGCTGTACACTTTGTTCTGCATTCTTTTTATTCTTTCTCATGAATGACAATTTACATTCAATGTTTGGCATGTTTTCAAAGTTAAAAATTTGTATTCTATATCTCGTAAGAAAATTCTGTGCAGTGAACATTCAAATTGTTAATCTTCATAACTGCCCAGGACATCCTGTAGCATAAGAAGCTACAGCAGAAGGGATATTTACATTCTTTATAACTGTGGACACTTCCCAAAAGCTCACAAAAACTGTAAATTAATATCTTATCATATTTGGGGAATAGAAAGATATTTTCATTGATAATTATTATCTTTATCACTATATACTACCTAAGCTTTTCTTGTTTTAGAGTTCATTATTGTATCAAGCATGTTTTGTGAATGATTGCATGTATGTACAATGATGCATGCTGGTTGGTTGCAGTAATGCCAGCATAACAAGGAAGTATTTTATGATAATTTAGAACAATTCATGTTCAGACATCAGTAATGATTTGCAAGTGTGTTGATAAATCTTGGGTTAAAATATCTGTTCTGTATAATTCTAGTTGTGTTAAATTGTAATAAACTTCCATACTGTTAATTCATGGAAAAAAATATTAAAAAATACAGCTTTGTTAGAACAGTTTGTAACATCAAAAGTATTCACTGTATATATATATATATATAAAAAAGGCAACTTGTGTCCTCATGGATTAAATCATTGTATGTCTTGTATGTAATTAGTGGCTTTGAATTATTTCAGTAAATACATTTGTTATGATATTATAACATCCGGCAAGTAAGTATTTTAATATGTTGAGCAGTAGTGTGTTTAAATGATTTCTCTTTCTGTATATAATTTTTTTCATTCTACTGCTAACATATATTATTTCCAAAAAACTCTGAGGTTACTCACCTTTTCACCTAAAAATTTTTTAGAAGGTTTTCTTTTCGTTAACAAACCTTTCAAACACGTCTTTTTGTTTGTTACAGTGTGGTTCGAGGCTTTGATAGTTTCTTTAAAACTTGTGAAATTCCTATTTTCTCATGCAAGCATGTGCCAAACCGTATGTACAGAAAGATCTTTTGAAAACATGAACACAGACAATACCCAATTAAAATGCAACTTGTTTAAGAACCTATTAGTACATGGTTCGTACGCTCCTTGAAAAGTCCTTGAAAAATAAAAGTTTATTTTCAAGTCCTTGCAAATACTTGAAAAAGTTTGACTCCATAACTAGTACTTGAAAAAAAAAATGTTTTGGTTTTTAAGTATTGGTATGAAAGAGTATACGTAAAATAAGTGTTTGTGCTAAAAAGTTGTATAGGATATTTCTGTGTAGTTCTAATAAAAACACCAAGCTGATCAAATAAGGCTGAACTTGTGTTCAACCCAGGAGAGTGCGTTGAACGGAAGTGCCTTGGCTATGACATCCCTACAGAGTAAAACATCAGCATGGGAGTAAATTAAGTGGAAGGATGTATTCGTGAATGGTGATGGGCTTCTGTTGACTGGGTTTAAGGTGTGTTCTTCTGGGAGGGTGGAACTTCTAGGAATTGCTTGTGCTTCATGTGTGGACTCTTCATCTCTTGGCTGCATCAAAAAATCAAGTCATGCATCAAAAGTAAAAAGCTAAGCAAACAATAAATATACCAGCAGATGAATACGAAAATAATGTACCCCTTCAAAATATTCCACAAAATAAAATGATTTCAAAACACCAAAACAGAGGGGCAGTTCACGGTTAATAAAATAAACCAACAGAGGGGCGGGGCAAGGAGTAACAGGCTGGTTGTGCCCATTCCAGCTAATTTCAATGGTCTGAACATACTAAAATACCTACCTGTTGACTGATTGAGAGAGCACACATGTGATAATTTGGTTTTAAAAGTCCTTGAAAAGTGCTTGAATTTATCTTGCTTGGAAGAGTACGAACCTTGTAGTAAGTACACAATTCCTTCAATTTTTTTCCTTTAAAAACCCTAACATCCTGTTAAAAATTTGTAGCCACAAATATTTACACAACACATCATTGATTAAAGAAGAAACCCTAAAAGAACCAATTCTTCTGACAAAAATGAAAAAAAAACATATGATCTGCCAGAAAATTCAACTCCCCCCCCACCCCCCACCCCCACACACAGCAACAACATTCTCTCTGAGTACTAGTAGGATTGTATATTTTTCATTTTTGTCAGAAGAATTGGTTTTTCGATATAGCTCAAGTTGTTAAAGCCTGTTGCTGGACTAAGTGGTCAAATTGTTAATAGCAATTTTGAAGAATATATTTTGTTCTTAAATTTTCTGTTTCACTTGTTAAAATTCTTAGTGTGTGACTATGGAACGTAGTGTGCACAACTATGTAAGGGATTTCTTTAAAAAATCACTTATGTCAATAATGTGAAAATGTTAACTCACCTTCATTCTTCGTGGACTTGCTGCTTGATGTTCATGCAATATATATTGCCTATTAGATAATATTGGCATAAGCTAGATGAACCTTATATCCCTTATTCAATGAATTAGTACGAACCAGAATGAAGTAAAAGCCCTTAAAATTCAAATAAAATTTGAACATAAGAATAAAATCTGAAAAAGATTACGATAAAAAAACGAACAAAAAAAACAGCAATGACGAATTCTCCAAAAACTTTCGGATATGCTTATATAGTTTACACACACCTTCCCAGTCATTCCCTATGCGTTTCAACTGCTGAAGTTGCAGTCTTCGTCAGTGGTCGGCGATATTCTTGCTCCAACTGCCTAGTCATCTATGCCACATAGATTTCTTGCCAAGACATGCTCTACTTCCACGTCGTAGTCATAATTGTGCATGTCTTGTTGCATGCCATCTGTTGGTGTTCTGTCGTATGAATCCGTTTGGTCTTCCCTATCATTTTTTGCTTTTTTCTTGTTGTTTTTCTTCTTGGCCAATTAGAAATTTCCATGCATATGATAGATCATATGGACTATTATTTATTACAATTGGATTTTTTATGGGTTTTTTTTATCATAATGGCCTCGAAAATGAGGATCTGTTTGTGGGTGCTGTGAGATGTTTTGTATTAACCCAATCAGGCTCTGTATTATTTTCCATACAGTATTGAATCAAAGATGTTTTTGCCTGTTTTTTATTCCAAGTGTCCAAATGTTCTTTCAACCTCATATTTAAATTCATTTTTCTACTTCTGATGTATAATTTGTCATAATTACCCTCTTTTGATGGTGCAATTGGTATTTTGTAAACCCCAGCTCTGTCTAGAATTGATATTGGATCTCTGTTTTGGGTTATACTTTGTTCAATATCTTAAACTGTATCAGCAATTCTAAGGTTAGCTTGTCGGCATTCTTTTTTTAAGGTTCCTGTTATATTAGGGTGGTATGGTAGTTTTCCACAGTATCTTAATTATTCGTTCTTATTTTTGATTTTTTTATTATGGCTTGTCAGTAGTTTACATTCATTGTGTAGTCCATTTACGAGTTTCATGTCATAACCAAACTTGGTTCTTTTCGGATTTCTTCGTTAATCAATGATGTGTTGTGTAAATGTTTGTGGCTAAAGATTTTTAACAGGATGTTAGGGTTTTTTAAAGGAAATTTTTTTAAGGAATTGTGTATTAATAGGTTCAATCTTTAACAAGTTGCATTTTAATTGGGTATCTGTGTTCATGTTTTCAAACTATATTTCTGTGCATATAATAGTTTGGCACATGCTTGCATGAGAAAATAAGTTTCACAAGTTTTAAAGAAAGTATCAAAGCCTTGAACCATGCTGTAACAAACAAAAAGACGTGTTTGAAATATTTAACAAGAAGAACCTCCTAAAAGATTTTTAGGCAAAAAGGTGAGTAATCTTGGAGGTTTTTGGAATTCTTAAAAGCACACTAATATTAGAAGCAGCTAAATGGAATATTGACATCAGCAATGCTGTATTGATATATTATATCATATTAAGTTTACTACTTATAACACTGTTTTCAAGATGTGATGATAGCACACTTACCCAAAACTTAAATTTTTGAGACTTCCCTTTGATTAAAGTTACTGATTTCTTTAAAATTAGGTAAGACATAGACAGGCCACCCCAGTAGCCAAGTGGTCTGAGTTGTAAGCTTTTGATTTGGCTACTTGTCCAGGTTCGGCCTAGGTCATAGGCATAGCTAGGGGGAGGGGGAAGGTCCCGGACCCCTCCCCCTCTTGAGGGGAGATAAAGCACAAATTTAAAGGGATATATATGTATCTGAACTCTGTCAATTTCTGTTCACTTGGGTGTCGATCGCGTAAACGACCAAAATAATAATGAGAAAGGCAGAATTCCTAGAATTCGCGGAAGAATCTTATGCCTGAAGATTACGGAGGAATTTTCACGGCGTCTAACTTCCGTTTTCGCAAATTGTTGCCTACAGTTGCAAGCTGAAATACAAACATTTATACAATAAAATGATATTTAACAAGAATACAGGACACAAAGGCAACATCTGAAGAAAAAACATTATGATTACAGCAAAATTTTTTACTGCGTTTAACTATCGTGTTGGAAAGTTTTGAAACACGAAATATCATCTCCAGCCGGGACCCCCTCCACCCGCCTCAAATTCTCTTCAGTTTTGCATCGATCTTGAGAATGATCTAAATAATGACCACCACCCCTCCCCCCCAAAAAACGGAGTTCCGTGAATCTGCTTAAGAATTTCATGTATATCATAAAATAATAGCAAAAGAAAAAAAAAAAAAACTTAAAAGATGAAAATTCGCAGAATCCGTAGTTCCGTAGTCAGACAACTAAATCCGTATAAACTACTGACAATCCGTAGTAGTTGGCAGGTATGCATCTGATGGGGCTTTCAAAGCCTTGTGTGAGTATGGGTGCAAAAAAAAAAAAAATGGCATTAAGCATATTTTCTTCTATAGGTTAAAACTACATGCAAAAGAGGAACAACACATTTGTAACTTTAGGAACTGTGTATGAAAAGAATAGTCAAAAGTGTAAATTTTTTCAATGATGATGATTGTCTTATTTAGTATTGCCTAATTCAGATGAACTCTAGCTGGCAGGAACATGCATTTTTTGCATTGGACAACATATCTATTCTTCCTCTCGGTGGCTACTGTGAGGAGTCATCTTCAATTCAGTCTATCAACTATCGCATGAATGTGGTCATAGTCTTTCCGTTGTTTGCTTAGTCTCATGTAATTTCAGAATGTTATTTGTTCCCTCTTTTGAATCAGGATGTGAATTGTCAAAAATGTGGGGTTGCAAACAATCCAAAGAAATTTGTAAAGGCATATGTACTATCGCTACATGATGTGAACAAATGGGATTACTTCTTACCCTTTAGAGATGCTCAGCAGTCCATGAAATGAAATGAGAGGTAAGAAGTAATCCCATTTGTGAAGAAGAGATATGATGAGCATTTCAGTTATAAAAAGTTTTTCAGTGTTTGCACAACTTCTGGAATTTGATTTTCCTTTTTTTCCAGGCCTAGAAAGTCCTTAATTTTTCATATTTTGTGAAAAGTCCTGGAATTTTTTCATGAAATAAAGGGGAAAAAAATTGGCCGATGTGTTTGGATTGATTGCATCACTTTGTTCTAGCTCCCTGTGGCAATGACATCACTTCCTTTCATGAAGTGTAGCGACGTGATGTAATGCTTAAGTGCAAGTCAATTTTGAGTGCCATTTTCCAGTGACCTTGGTTTGTGGTATACCGGCTGTGTGCAGTTGGAGTCACAACAGATTGATATCTGGCCTCCATGCAGCCAATGTGCATAGGAATAGAGAATCTTCAGCACTATGACATAATAGTTTTGTATTGTTATTGTACTAGGTTCCAGATTGCTTCATATTAGAGAACGGTAAACTGATTCTTTCGATTTGACTTTCTAAAAAGAATCGTCTGTACCACTTTGTTCTTTTCAGTTGGCAATTCTTCCGGTGTAGAGAACGATTTGTGTCTAGGGAATCTATTGTGAGTCGGATCCTTTCGTTTGTTGACAGTATCCGGTTTAGTGGACGATTTTTAAGTTTAAATTTGTTTTTAATTCTTACGAAAAATTTGTTCCTTGGTTTTCATATAAGTTCATTTCGAAATTTCCACATAATTAATTGCATTTGTACACTTTTGAGTAAGGTAAGATTTTTTGACCACAACATGAACTTCACTGAGACACTGTGCAGCTACCTTTCATGTCCAATGTCTAGTAAAAAGTAATTCTTACTGATTCACTCAGGGAAATCGTCTCTTTTGCAGAATCTATTTTTTCAGGAAAGATTCATTCACCAACAACTAAATTTTCTGATTTGTTCTTTTTGAATGAATCATTCACAAACTTGGAAATATTCTAGTTAGATAATGCTTACCTAGGCATTCCGTTTCTAGCGATGATTTACTTTTCCTGAACGTTTCGGGTCTTTGTTGAAGCTATTGTCCGTTGTATGTGCAGCTACCTTTCACGTCCAACACACTGCTTACTTTGGGTAGATTCAGTAGATCTTCACTTTAGGATTCAACAACTTCAATTCTTTACCGTTATTAATGCTCTAAATTTTTTGCCCAGTCTTTGGGCATCCTCAGGAGCTTGACTACTTTTCCACCGATGTTCGTGGTTTATTTCTCGTCAATGGAGTCCGATACCCCACGTTGCCATTCGGCGGATACGCTGTATTAGATACATAGGATGCCCAAAGACTGGGTGGAAAATTTAGAGCATTAATAACGGTAAAGAATTGAAGTTGTTGAATCCTAAAGTGAAGATCTACTGAATCTACCCAAAGTAAGCAGTGTGTTGGATGTGAAAGGTAGCTGCACATACAACGGATAATAGGACAATAGCTTCAATGAAGACCCGAAACATGCAAGAAAAGTGAATCATCACTAGAAACGGAATGCCTAGGTAGGCATTATCCAACTAGAATATTTCAAAGTTTTTTTAAATAATGCACGTAAAAATGAATAGTAGCCTTTTCCGATCGATTTTTAAGTTGGAATATGAACTGCTAATATGAATTCATTCACAAACGACGCATCTCTACTTCATATGTTTTACACAGAGCAATTTTTATATTGAGTGATTTTGCCAATTCACTGAAGATGCGACACACATTGAAGAACACTCTGAAACAGTGTAACCCATAGGACTTCTAAATGCATAGTAAATTTCACAATTTACAAATTATAAAACACTGCATTACAATTCTAGCAAAAATTAAAGCTCCTGAAATTTTTAAACTTTAGGAAAACCCCTGGAATTTATTTTCTGTAAATGTGTACAAACCCTAGACTTTGGTATCAATGAAAATTAAGGAGTCTGCATGAAATACAGGAACATAGTTTCAAAAAACTGGTGTTCCCGTCAGCATGGCAATAACTCTTACCTTCTGTTTTACAGAAAACTGTTTGTACTACCATCAGCAGTACTGCTAATAGTAGCAAATAATTCGTAATTAAAAACAGTCATAATAACACTCTGAAACAGTGTAACCCATAGGACTTCTAAATGCATAGTAAATTTCACAATTTACAAATTATAAAACACTGCATTACAATTCTAGCAAAAATTAAAGCTCCTGAAATTTTTAAACTTTAGGAAAACCCCTGGAATTTATTTTCTGTAAATGTGTACAAACCCTAGACTTTGGTATCAATGAAAATTAAGGAGTCTGCATGAAATACAGGAACATAGTTTCAAAAAACTGGTGTTCCCGTCAGCATGGCAATAACTCTTACCTTCTGTTTTACAGAAAACTGTTTGTACTACCATCAGCAGTACTGCTAATAGTAGCAAATAATTCGTAATTAAAAACAGTCATAATAAGAAGAGATAATTTCTATATCTCAAGCATTTATGTTTCTATATCTCAAGCATTTATGTGGAGCAAGATGGAAATACAAAAAATATTGTCACTTACTAGTACCAATAAGTAGCAGGATCCAGTAAAAATATTAGAGGATATATGCCCCTTCTTAGTCATACCATTATACAGGACACATACATATCACTAAGATGTTCCCTGAGATTGAGAGGTTAGAGATTCACAAAAAAATACAAACTACCAGATAATTTTTGACTTTTTAATCAGATTATGCAGGACACAATTTGGTAAATATGGAACTAGGATAATTTGAAGCTGAAGGGACCACAAAAATAATTCGAATTATCAACAAATTCGAATTAGGCAAGTTCGAATACGGGCACATTTAAGTACTGTAAAAAAAAAAACATATTTGTTCATAACATACAAAAAAAAAGTACATTATGGTAAATTTACATATTTTTTGTTAAAAAAAACATGAAATTTTGCCCTGCTTCTTGGAATTTATGTTATGGGTAAGTGTAAATTCCTGAAGTTTATTGAGTGAATGAAATAGTCGCTTACATTCTGCTGTCCTTCAACAAACTTCCTTAACTGTTGGAGGTGAACCAAGGCTTCTACTGAATTTGGAAGGCGCTGTTCAGAAAATTCTGGCCGTTCCAGTTCTTCATCTGAAGATACACAGCAGGTCTTCTTATTCACAACATCGACCAAGATCTCATCATCTCTGAGCTCACCACAAACAGCTAAATTGTCATCAACACTCACAAAAGCCTCATACGGTACATCACGGCCTACGTCTTCCCAGTCTCCATAGTGGATATAATCTCCTTGCCACCAATACCTTGATGTAGTTGAGACACGTCATCGGGGTGCTGGAAGCCTACTTTTCCGAAGCAGTTGGCTATAGTTTCAGTTTAACTTGTTGCTTCATCCAGAACTCGGAACTTCATGCAGAACAGTACGTACCCATTTTAAAAGGTAACTGTTGAAAATACGAGAAAACAAAACTGGGGTTTTCTTCAAATTAAAAAAAAAAAAAAAAAAAGTTCAAATTAAAGGTTTTTTTAAACATTATTTATATAGAAAATTCAAGGGACCAAATGAAAAATTCGAGTTAAAAACGTTTGAATGAGACAAGTTACACTGTATATACAGTATATACGCACACACAGGGTGTCCGTTAAATTACTGTGCACTGAAAGTAACACCATGTTGAACTGGTTCCTACAGGTGGTGTTGGAAATGGGCCCCACCGACATCCAGATATGTCTGCATGTTGGTGAATACCTTTCACAGGGTATGTGGTGAGATTTGTTGGATGCGAGTCATTATTGCAGCCTGTAGCTGTTGAGGTGTATGCAGATTATTTGTGTACACCTTCCCCTTCAGTGCTCCCCACAGAAAAAAGTCGGGCAGGGTCAGATCCAGTGACTAGTCAGGCCACAGTCCCCGGGAGGTAGTGCAATTTCCGAAGAATTCCTCCAAAAGCTGTATTGATGCACCAACGGTGTGAGCAGTTGCACTGTCTTGCTGGAACCATCAACCTTCATTGATTTCTCGTTCCCCGAGTTCAGATATGAATGGTTGGATAATTGGGCACCGTACCATTCTGAGTTAATGGTTTCACTGAAGAAAATGTGCCCAATAAGGCACGTACGAGTCATGGTAGACCAAACACCAACTTTCTAGTTGTGGAGAGGCACTTTCTTAAATTCATGGGGATTTTCAGTACCCCATAGACCAGTGTTTTGGCTATTGATTTGCCTGGAAAGGTGGAACCATGTCTCCAGAATGTCCTCACGTTCTTCAGACAGAAACTCTTGGAATCCCCTTCAGGACCAAACGTGGGCCTCATGGTCTGTTTCTTTCAGCTGATGCACGACAGACACTTTGTACGGGTGGAAATGCAACTTCCTTTTCAGAATATCATGGGCTGTACTCTTTGGCACATTAGCTTGTTGTGACAGCCACCTCACAGACTTGTATGAACTCCTCTGTATCATGTCTTGGATATCCTTCCACTGCCAATTTCCCAAAACTTCATTATGAGCTGACGTACCACATTATGGTGGGGGACGTCTGCTTCACGAAATTTAGTAGCGAACCGTTTTTGCACTTCATCCGTGTACTTGTCGTCATGGCAAAAGACATGTTCCACCAAAAAAAAATACTGTTAACCGTCAACACCACTGTCCTTGTGCCAAGACGAGTGATCAATCAACATGTCGACCAAGTGCTCGGGAATGACAGCTGTGTGCGCTTCGGGGTGGGGGAGACTTGAAGGTTGCCAGACACAGAGCACTTTCACATGGCAGGTCACTCCTGTAATTTCATTTAAAATTTCTTTATTATTACATTACTGCAATTCATGCATTCAGTGCACAGTCATTATTCAGACACCCTGTATAAATGAAGTTACCTCCCTGCCACGCATTTATATGAAGCAATTTGGGAAATACAGAGATGTACACCATATTGGTACCAATAAAAAGCCTTATGCAGTAAAAATATTAGAAGACATATGCCCCTTCCTTCATCATACCCTTACACAAAGCAATTTGGGAAATATAAAACATTACTGTATATCAGCTCAAGGGCTCATTCCTTTTTTTTCATTCTTAATGTAAAGAAGCCTTGTCAGGGAAGTGAATTGACTAATTTCAAAATGCAAAAGGAGCCGGTGGCAGAGCATAGTCCAGAGCCCCCCCCCCCCCCCAAAGTCATGGAATGGATATGTCAACATCTAATGTCATTAGCAACAAATAAAAGCATGTTCCCAGCAACAAAATGACATCCCCTAATTCATCAAACAGGTTTGATCTTTGAGATACAATTATCTTTTCATGCTCTGCATTTCTATCTGTTGATATTTGCTCTTTAAATACCAGGTCTATTGAAAATTAATGCCGATTTGGAAGGTAAAAATGAAAGAGATAAACCTAATAGTACACAACCTTGTTTTATTTTAAATAGGCGCCTTCAGCAACTACACACCTATGCCAGCAAGTGACAAGTGCTTCAATGCTAGTCCTGAAGATATCTGGCTCACTGGATGCAAGAAAGTCCCGGAATGCGATTTCGGCCTCCTCTTTGTTGCTGAAGGTCCTGTTCTTGAGGTAATTTCTAAAATGCATGAACATGTGGAAATTGGTATGTGTTAAGACAGGCAAGTAGGCTGGATGTGGGAGGGTTTTGAACCTCAGTTCATGTAGTTTCTGTTTCGTCATGTCGTGTGGTCTCACGTTATCATGGAGAATAGGACCCCTCTTGTTCACAAAAGATGGGTGTTTGGAACATGACTACTGGAGCATTCAGTCAATTTCTTCACAGTATGTGACTGAGGTAATGCTTTCACCAGCATTCAATAACCTGTAGTGTTTGACACTATGACGAGTCCACCACATTATCAACAAAATCTTCTTGAGCATCAACCTTGGTTTAGGATGTTGTTTTAGTGGTTCACCATGGTTCAGTCAATGTCCAGATTGCTTATAGTTGTCGTATAGCACCCACTTTTCATCACAGGTTACAATATGATCAAGTAGGGGCTCAGCCACATTGCAAAGCAGAATGTTACTGCACATCTCAAACCATTGTTGTTTCTGTTGCTCCATCAGTTCGTGTGGGGCCCATGTATCGAGTTTCTTGACCTTACCAATTTGGTGGAATTTTGGGTAATGGTTGACACTGACACGTTGTACTGTTTGGCGAGTTCTCTGGCTATGATGCGATGATTTGCCTTCAAAGTGTAGTTATCAATGACTGAATGTCATCCTCGTCCCTCCTCATCTTGTAGGCTCATGCCACCGGAAAGAAACTTTTCAAGCCACAGATGTTTATTCAGATGTTGCCTCTTCGTCCCATGCCTCGACCACATTATGGTAGGTTTGTGCCACATTATGATCCAATTTTAACTCTTGAAGCAGAATCGCCCACAACTCACTCGTTCCTAACATGATGTACAGACAACTCTCTCGCACGAGTAGCAATGACTGCAGCTCAACCGATTATGATGTGTGTGGCGTCTGAGTCACCCTTCAACTCGTAAGAATGGCACTGTGGGCTAGTTGAATGTGGCACCTCAGAAAATCAACCATTATTTTTCAAACGACCTGATAAAATATGGTGGTGACTGTAATTAACTGGTGAACCGAAATTTGCCAGTTGTGTTACAGGAGTTCTTTGTCCCTTTCTATAAGAGAAAGATGATCAAAAGAACTATTGTGGTATCATCCTACTGAGTCTGCTGGGTCAAGTGTTTGGAAAGGTCATTGATAAGGTACAAGTCTTTACATTAGAGAAAGTTTAGGGTGTACAGAGGGCTTGATACCTGGTAAAGGCTGAATCAACCAATCTTTTACATTACGTCTGGTGATTGTAAAGCGTCTGTCGGTAAGAAAGTTTTTGCTGCCTTTATTGGTTTGGAGAAAGCTTATTAGTGACTAAACAACTTGCTTCTTCAAGCCTGGAATAATTACACCAGTAAACACAATTTTTGCGCAACATTGTTTTTTACAAGTTTTTATGCTGAATTCATAAAATGCAATCAGAAGTTTTGCATCACCCACAGTTTTGTGTGTGTGGCATTTTTCAGAATATTTGTTATTGAATTTTTAGGTATTATGTTAACAGAAATGTTTCTACATAAAGTGCATTTTAAATTACTGTTCATTGCATTTTTATTTTTTATTTTTTTCAAATATAGTGTGGGGAAAAACAATCTATTGGGTTGTCGGAAAAGTCATGACATATTTTAGCCATGTTTTGCGAAGGTCATTTATTGATAGAAAGAACTAAGATCAATCAATGATATAATGCCCGTTTTGATCGATAACCTTTTGCCATCTTTCAGTGAGCTGCAGAATGCCTCGTTCATAGAAGGACTTGTCTTTTGTGGTGAAAAACAGTACAAGGTGCTGATTTACAGTCTCATCTGAATTGAACGTTATACCATACAAGGACTGTTGAAGAGAGCGAAACAAGTGAAAGTCCGACGGCGCAAGGTTAGGTGAGTATGCTGGGTGTGGCAACACATCCCACCCAAGCTCCAATAATTTTTGACGGGTGATCAAACTTGTGTGTGGTTTCGCGTTGTTGTGATGGAACACAACACCTTTAAGATGAACAAGCTCTGTACGTTTCTGGATGATGGATGCATTCAAACTGTCCAATTCTCAACAGTACACATTCGAATTGATTGTTTGGTTCCATGGTAGGAGCTCGAAAAACACGACGCCTTCAAAATCCTACCACGCTGAGACCAAAACCTTCCGCCAATGAATGTCTGCTTTGGATGTCGTTTCAGACAAAGCAGCACGTCAGGACCAAGACCGTTTGCACAGCACATTGTTGTACACAATCCACTTTTCGTCACCAGTTATCAGTCGCTTCAAAAAAGGATCGTTTTCCTCACGTTTAATGAGCATATCGCAGGTGTTTATACGCGCCGTCAATTGAGCTTCTTTGAGTTCATGAAGAACCCACACATCGAGCTTGCTTACGCATCCCTGCTTCTTCAGGGGGTCATGAACGCTTGAATGACGGATGTGCAATGTGTCTGCAATCTCTCGTGTCGTGTTACGTGGGTTTGACTTGATCAATGCCGTGATTTGGTTGTAATCAACCGAGGAGCATCATTGAGGTCAAAATCGCCAGCATGGAATTTTGCGAACCACCGCTAGCACTGACGTTCTTGTAGAGCATTATCACCGTACACTTTATGCAACTTTTCACATGCTTGACGTGCGTTCTTCCCTTTACGGAAGTAAAACAGTAAAATATGGTGAAAATGCACAGTTTGGTCTTCCATCTTCAACTTGATGTTTAAATTTCAGCAAATCAACCAAATCGCTCACTATTCCTTTTAGACTGCAGCTAGAACTAGCACCTGTCGAATGCTATAGCGATAACAGAGCTGTGCATGCCTCTAATACTTCCAAAACCACCCAACCGCCATCGGGTGCCAAAATACGTCATGACTTTTCCAACAACCCAATATCATCGTAAAGGCACTAAAGTACACTGGTGTGCAAAAATTAAAGACTAAGAGGAGAAATTTGCATAACAGTGGAACGAGCAGGCAGAATGGACCGAAAGACCATTCAGGAGATAGACTATGGTCCGGTACGGTAGAGCATGCGCATATATGCAGCATGACGTACGGGGTGGGGTTGGAAGGGTGTAAAGCACACAGGCGGTGTACGCACAGCGATTCGGTGAAAGCTATTGCACGGTGTACCTCAGTTTGAACAACGTCGAGTTGCTGCCACCGTGTGATATGGCCAACAGGCAATGCAGTAGACGACATCTGGATTATTTTATCTGAGGTCGCGTCATTGGGAAGTTGGAAGAAGGTCGAAGTGTGAATAGTGTGGCCGAGGAGTTCGGGATCTCTCACAGCATCGTTTCATGAGCTTGGAGAGCATTTCAAATGACAGGAACAGCTGTCCGAGAGTTTAGCAGTGGTTGTCCACGAGCAACAACGGCGGCGGACATGTATATTGGCCTACAGGCTGGGAGAAATTGCAAGGCACATGCAACAGACAACTGGACGTATATTATCGCATTTTACTGTGGCCAGGAGGCTGCACAATGGTGGTCTATTTGCACGACGACCAGTACGGTGTGTGCCATTAACGCCTTCTCATTGGAGACGGCAGTTTCTGTGGGGCCAGGAACACAAGAACTGGACACATCAACAATGGGGTCAAGTTCTCTTTACAGATGAGAGCCGATTTAGTCTGACGAGCGATTCTGGACGTATACACATCTGGAGAGAGCAGGGAACATGCAATCATACCTCCCACATCATCGAAAGGGACCGGTTTGGAGGTGGCGGAGTTCTCGTTTGGGGCGGTATCATGCTTGGTAGCCGTACTGACCTTCACATCTTCCAAGGAGGTTCAGTCACTGGTGTCCGCTATTGTACCGAAGTTCTCCTGCCTCACGTGTGTCTGTTTAGAGGAGCTGTGGGTCCTGAGTTCCTTTTCATGGACGACAACGCTACACCTCATCGTACAGTGGCTGTCGCAGAGCTGTTGGAGAGTGAACATATTCAACGCATGGATTGGCCCACAAGGTCCCCGCACCTAAATCCAATCGAACACGTGTGGGACCTTCTCGTGAGACGCTTGGCAGCACGTCACCAGCTGCCAGTAATGATTCCGAATCTGCAATTGGCGCTACAAGAGGAATGGGCCGTGATGCCTCAACAGCTCCTTGACAACCTTGACCTCAGCATGGACAGACGTTGTAAATCTTGCAACACAGTCAGGGGTGATCATATCCCCTATTAAAGACTGGATTTTTCTTGGCAGCAGCCTGTCACTTGAACGTTTCTGTCCAGTTGTGCTCGAAGCTACCTTTTCAATAAAGTGCCTTTATATCTTTGGATTCCTTGTTTGGACGGTTTTGCTCACTTGTCCCATATTCTTACATCTTGGGGATCTTATGGTAGGATTTGAGTCGATGTGGAGCACTTCTGCACGACGTTACATTCGAAAAACCGTCTCGTCCTTAATTTTTGCATGCCAGTGTATATGTTTAGCCACAGTCAGGGATGATTTGTGCACCAACGTGTTGCAACAATATCTGAGCAATCATTGTTCTCCAAGTGGTGACTGGACTTCAGAGTAAGCATCACGAATATTGTGTTATCTTTTTGAAGAGAATAGTAACTTGTGTGATAGTGCTGTGATTCAGATTGTATCATTATACTAAGGAAGTGTTTAAATCATCCTGATACTATGTTACATGTGTGGTGAAGTAACATGCGAAGCTCAGATGCAAAAACTTCACCCCATTAATTAAAAAGTGTTGTGAGATTCATTTCGGTTGTAAAGTTGATGACCAAAATCAGAGTTGGGCCCCTCATACTTGTTGTGTAGCATATGTCAGGCTTCTCATGGGATGGGTGAATGTTTCTCGCCATAAGACTTTTGCAGTTCTCATGGTTTGGAGGGAGCAAAAGGATCACTCTTCAGACTGTTATTTCAATTTATTAAACATAACAGGTATCACATCTAAGTCCAAACACACCTTGAAATACCCTGATTTGCCTTTTACAATGGGGCTTGTTACTAAGAGGGAGGATTTATTTGTGCCACAACCTCCAGGAAATGTGACATTGTGATGATGACTCAGATCCTAATGGCATTTATCAAGAACAAGAGGAAAATGTTGATCATGTTCCTGATTTTGAAGCAAGTACTTTCTCATGTGAGCCTCATTTATTAACATACACAGAGACCTTAATTACTTGGAATGTGATTTAAATTTCTCTAAAAAGGAAGTTGAAATTTAAGGATATAGGTTTAACGGATGGGATCTTATTCACCTAGATACTAAAGTGTGGTTGTTTTGCAACTGCCAGGTTTGAAAAACAACCACACTTTAGTATCTAGAATTTATTTTCATAAGAACGAAATTTAGTATTTTGTAAAGATGGAAGCCCTGGGTATCATGTAGCTAATACAACAGAGTGGCACTTGTTCATTGACTCTCTAGAGTTACCTTGAAAGCTGTGCTTATTGGTACCATTAGCCCACACAGTTGACGTGAAAAAGTCATAAGGAAATATAAAACTACTTTGGGAAAAGATCCAGAGTGAAAAATGTGTTTGGAACATGTGGTGATTTGAAAGGCTTTTGCTTTGTTTGCAGCTTGGATGCACAAAAAAAATTTTCTGGGATAACAGAGACAGAAGCAATTATTATATGTGAAAGACTGCCCAAAATATGTAAGTCACTAACTCAAGGAAAGAAAAATGTCATTAACCCCCACTGGCCAACCCTGAAAATGTTTACTTTCCTTTTCCCCCTACACAATAAACTGGATTTATGAAAAACTTTATCAAGGCAATGAACTAAAATAGTGCTGGATTCAGATTTTTAAAAGAAAAATTCCCCTGAGTTAGTGATGCATAAATTCAGGCCCTCCAATTAGGGAGTTGATACAGGATGAAAATTTTGAGGAGAGTTGAGCACGTAGCTTGGAAACTTTCTGAAGTGTTACCAAAAAATATTTGGGGAAATTTTAATGCAGAAAACTATTGATTTACTAGGTAGTATGTGAACTTTGGGACTCATACAAAGCTGTGGAATTGTATGCTTGAAAATTAGTTTCCTGAACTCCCACTTGGATTTCTTTCCTGAGAATCTAGGTGCTGCTTGCATTGAATATGGCGAGTGATTTCATCAAGATATTTCAGGCATGGAAAAGTGGTACCAGGGTAGGTGGAGTCCCAGTATGCAGGCTGACTATTGCTGTACACTTCAGAGAGATGTGCCATAAGTGAAATACACCAAGAAATAATTGTTACTTTTTAGGTAATGTGTTTATGGTTTTATAAGTTTTTGTAAATATACAATTTATTGTAACTTAAACCCTATGTCACTAAAAATAAAAGAGACTAATATCATATTTGAATTCAACATAAAAAATACCATTAAAATCACTTATTTCTTCTGACATTTTATTTTTTGTAAATCATTGTTATGGTATTATAATTAGGCATCTGCTTGAAAGTGTGAAAGCTATAGTAGAGTGAATGAATGATTTTCTGTTGGTGCAAGTGTTAGACAAGGTTGTGTAATGTCACCATGGCTGTTCAATATATTTAATGGATGCATGCATGTAGAATGCCAAAATAGACAGTATTGGTTTATGTCTTGGTAATTAATTCCCATGTGTGCAGGTTGCTGTATGCTGATGGCACAGTCATATAGGCATAGAACAAAAGTGAACTGCAGAGTAAGTTGTCCTGGATGTACGAAGTTTGTATGAAATTTAAACCGAGTAGAAATGAGGGCAAATCCAAAGTTATTATTTTTGAGTTAGAAATTGTTGGTACTAAATGCGGGATCAGTCTAAATGGTACAGAGATAGACCAGGTGAATGAATGTGTACATTCAAGAAGCATTTTTTGAGAGAAAATAGATATAGATGGTGAAATTAGTAGGCAAGTAAATTCGTCTTTGAAAGTCATAACTGCTTTAGGAGGATTTCACATGAATGATGAGTTCTCTAAAAGATCCCAAATGGCTGTGGGTGAAAGTGTAATTGTTTCTACTCTAAACCCTGAGTACTGCAGAAGAGACATAGGAGTTGTTTGTATGGTGAAGAAATGCGTTATTTGCAGTATGTTTGTAAGAAGACATGCTCTGATCATGTGAGGAATGAAGATGCGTTGCAGATGTGTAAATGTGAAATAAAATGTTGTTAGTAAGGTGGAACAAATATTCTCATGTGGTTTGGCCAAATTGAAAGAATGAGTAGTGAGATGCTTACTAAGGTAATTTATTCAGCCCAAGAGGCAGGAAAGAAAGGTAGAGGAAGGGCAAGGAAACCCTGAAAAGACCAGATTGTGGAATGCATATAAGAGAAAAATAATCGGTATGAAGCGCAAAAGGACTTGTGTGAGATGCAATGGATGTTAGTGAAGCTTGAGTTACGTGCCAAGAGTTACTGTAAGTGGAGATGTTTAATGCACCACTAGTTTAAAACTTCTATCTGGCAGAGGAGCTGACCTCAACCTCAGAGAACAGTTTAGTGATATGTACAGTCGTGGCCAAAAGTCCTGCACCAGTAGACCGAAAGTCAATTTTTCATGTTTGAAGTCAACTTATACAGCTTAATGGTAAAGTCAGGAATACACATTATACATCATTTTAAAGGAAATTTTATGCTGAATTCAAATATTTTTACAGAATGTTATTACCAGCAACAGAAGTGAAGTTACAAGCAAAAATACAGTGTCTAGTCACAAAAAGCAAAAAATAGTGGAATTTGTGAAATTAGTGTACAATGCATTTAACGTAAAATTATTGTACAGTACATTACTGACACTTGAAATAACTTGCCAACAAGCAAAATACGCTTTAATATTTAATTGGATAACCGCGGTTTCTTAGTAACAAAGTGCACCTTGTCATGGAACTAATGAGCTTCTCTAGTTGTCCATTGGTGATAACACTGTGCCATACTGCCCTTACAGACTGAATTAATGCTGCTTTAGATGTGGGTCCCTGTTGACGAATCTTTTGCTTCCATCTCACCCACAGATTCTCTATGGGATTAAGATCCGGTAATTGTGCCGGCCAGTGAAGATTTCTTATAACTTTTCGATTAAACCACTTGTCAACCAGCTTTGACAGATAACATGGCGCGTTATTGTCCTGAAAGATAAAATTCCGCAAACCCATGTCTTGTGCAGATGGTAGCAGTTTGGACTCCAAAATATCTATATATTTCAACCAATTCAATGTGCCATCAACAATGTGCAAATGGCCAACACCACTGGCTGAAATACAGGACCATAACATCACCGAATGTGGGTGCTTGATTGTTGGCTGGGTGCAGCATGCCTTATATCTTTCACCAACCCGACGACGTACATAATTATTTTCATTATTAGCAGAAATAGTAACAGTTGTTTCATCACTGAAAATAGCATTTTTCCATTCATATACAGTCCAATTCTTGTGTGCCTTGGCCCAAGCAATTCTTTTTAGCCGTTGTTGTTCAGTAAGGAAAGGTTTGCAGTCAGTCCATTTTCTTGTAGCCTACGCCAAACTGTACGTGCAGATGCGATAATGCCTACTTCATTCTCCCACTCATTTCTTAAATCATTGGCTGTTGTAAACCTTGATTTTAAGGAATAACAAATCAACATGTGATCATCACGTTCAGTACACAGCCTTGGTCGACCTGTTCTTTTTCTGTTTCCCACACATCCAGTTTCTGCAACTCTTTTAATGGTGCGCAAGACAGTGGAATGATCACAGCTACATTTAACAGCAATTTTAAGACTACTGAATCCAAGTTCATGCAAAGTAATAATTTTTGCCCTGGTTTGAAGAGGCAGGACCAATTTTCGGGTCTTTGATATTCCGAAATTCAAATTTCACCAGGAATTCTGCATAAACTTCTGTCAACTGACTACAAGCAGCTGCGTTCTGAGTCGGCAGACGATTCTACATCATTTTATATCTCACTAGCAGATGTCGGAGAAAGCTATAGTGGATTAGAAGGGGCGTGAACGCTTTTTCAGAACTGGATTTGTTTCCTCACTTGCACATTTTTGCTTGTTACTTCACTTCTATTACTGGTAATAACATTCTCTAAAAATATTTGAATTCAGCATAGAATGATGTTTAATATGTATTCCAGACTTTACCATTACACTGTATAAGTTGATTTCAAACATCAAAAATTGACTTTTAGTCTACTGGTGCATGACTTTTGGCCACGACTGTATGTAACAATACAATAACTGAAGAAAGAATAAACAAAAACATTTCATTATGAACCTTTAATTGTTTTGATTTTTTTTTTTTTTGCATGTAAAACCAGTTTGCTATGTGGAGATTTCTCAGAACCAATTAATTGTGTAATGTGAGGGATATACTCCACATACGCTTGTCACATACTGTTAATTGGGGCATGCAATATATACTTGGGTCACTCGTAAATTATTGGAGACATTGGACAAAAGCTCCTTTGTATGTGACAGAATTGTATGTTTTGGAGGTTTTTGACAATTTCTGAGCAGCTTTAATGTCTTTTAGCTAGGTTATTTAGGAGTTGTTACCTGATACCACCCAAGAAATAGGTTTAGTAAATATAAAAAAGTGCTTCATAAAAATTCAAGTAGCCTGAGGAAAAACTTGCAAGAGTAACAGAGGATTGCAGGAAGCCTGTTGAAGAGAGTCATTGCTTTATTGCTAGATGGTTTCAAAATGGAAGTGAAAATGGTGAACACAAGTATGACAGGAAACAAAATAGCTCAGACCAATTACTGTAAATGATGATATGCATGTTGTTGCTGTGGAAACTACCAGAGCATGACCACCATTGGACATGTGCCAAACTGACAAAAGAAATTACTATTGCTCAATAACTATCTTGTTCATCTTGAAGCAAAACTGCACATGAGGAAAATCTGCTTGATGGGTCCCACATAACCTCACCAAAGTACAGAAGACTTTGGTAGAAAGAAACTGTTACCTAATACCACCCAAGAAATATGTTTAATAAATATAAAAAAGTGCTTCATAAAAATTCAAGTAGCCTGTGGGAAAACTTGAAAGAATAACAGAGGATTGCAGGAAGTCTGTTGAAGAGAGGCATTGCTTTATTGCACTATTACTAGATGGAAGTGAAAATGGTGAACACAAGTATGAAAGGAAACAAAATAACTCAGACCAATTACTACAAATGATGATGTGCATGTTGCTGCTGTGGAAACTTTACCAGAGCATGGCCGCCATTGGACATGTGCCAAACTGACAAAAGAAATTAGTATTGCTCAATAACCATCTTGAAGCAAAACTGCACATGAGGAAAATCTATACTTGACGAGTCCCACCAAAGTACAGAAGTGGCAAGACTACTGTTTGAATGTAATGGTGAAACTTCCCTATCTTGTAGTGTAACAGGCGTGGATTGTGCTGCAGTTTTCTGTGCTGGCAGGTCCTCTCTAAGCCATAAAAAAAAAAAAAATGTAGTGTACTTCACCATGCTTGTAGAAAAAATTAAGTTATGCTGAAAGTGTTAAGGCATTAAGGTTTACCGATGGAAAATTTCTGGAGTGATTAATGTATATATGTGCATTCTTACTGGATCTACATCTGATTTACTGTTTTTTGGGGGGCTTTACAAGGCATGAATTCTTGAACTGCAGCTTTGAAAAATGCTTTTCTCATTTTCAAGAAATTAAATAAACATTAATTTTTGCACTCTTGATTTTGTCATTTCGTAAAATATATATTTAAGTTTTCGATTTGAAGCTTTTTCGAAATTTTGTTTACGATACTTATAGGTTAGTCTTGAAAAAAAATCTTTATTTCGGCTCATTTGGATTTTCTTTTTTCACTTAAAACAAAGACAGTTTTGCAATCCTAAACCCAACTACACCAACAACATTCATAAAAGTGGAATGAAATCTTCTAAAATCTAACTTAGAGAAGGGCAACAAAATTCGTAAGAGTGGAATGAAATCTTCTATAATCTGACTTAGAGAAGGTCAACAAAATTCATAATAATGGAATGAAATCTTCTACAGTCTAACTCGGAGAAGGTAAGATGTCCATACTACAGCAGTGAAAATAATACAGTATATATATATATATATATATATATATATTTTTTAATAAGTTTTACTAGTGATACCTAATCTTGCACAAAAAAAAATGGTAAAACAGAATTTATAGATTACTGTTAACAAATACTACAGCAATTCTTAGAATTGTATTCAAAAGATGTTTAAACATGAAATGATGATGGTGGTATACTGCAATAAGTCTTTGAAAATTGTGAGCCTCAAAAAATTCACTTCCAGGGCTGTTTATAGTTCAGCACTGCAGCATGACAAAACAAGATATGAGTTTGTGAATACTGACGCCACTGAAGAGACAGTTAAGCAAGCGGAGACACAGTTCACCACGACCCCTGAAATGTCATCAAGAGCAGGACCTGTTAAAGGCAGGGGCGGATTACCAAATAGGCGCGCGCCTAGGGCTCCAGAGTGTGAGGGGCCTCAAAAACGTATAATTGGATTGCCAGTTTAGTTTCGGTTTTCACGGACCAAAACAAATCAATCCTTAAAGTGACCACTTTATTTGTATTATCAATTGACATTTTGCTTTCGCATGTTAGTAACATATTCTGTATTTTTTCTTGCTGTTGTTGATACTCCAAATTTTTGAGTTCTTATCGGTGTACTTGTTGAAAGGAACAGTTAAAATAATTCAGCGTTCCTTTTAGTTGAAATAGTTCTTATCGATGTACTTGTTGAAAGGAACAGTTAAAATAATTCAGCCTTTCTTTTAGTTGAAATAAGTTTCTTCACAACAGAACTTGAATTTTCTACATTGACAACCCTTAGGGGTAAATTTATGAAGTACAATTTGTATATGGGACATTTAAATTGACAAACTTAATATGCTTTAATTTTCTATTAGTCGCAAAAATAATTTTTGAAATATCACTAAAAACAAAAAAGTTTGATGTGGACGGACAGACAAGGTGATTACGTTAGTACTGTTTCTTACAAAATGTTCTAATAATAGATATATAATGGCATTTAAAAAAAATAAAAACCTTTATCTTAACTTTAGTTTTTTTTAATCTGACAGACTAAAATTTCTGATGTGATAGGGGGGTTGAATCTTTTTAGCGCCTACGGCCCCAAAAGATCTAGTCTCCTCTGGTTAAAGGTCATGTTTGCTGTGGCTTATGCTCAGGTTGTTCATGCTGTTTGTCCTAACACATGAGCAGATGCCGCATACTAGTGAAACTACATGGAGCATCATTTATGAGCAGCAATATGTCATAAGCATCTTCATCTTCTAAGGTCTGGTCCCATCATTTTGCATGACAACACTCACTGTCTGATCACTCTACTGCACAAGTGGAATTGGGAAGGAACACCCTCCCCACTCATTGGATACAAGTCCCAGTGATTATGACCTCTTCTGTAAAATATAGGAACTACTGTGAGGACTACATTTTCAAAAGAGAGAAGACATTATATGAGCCATTGAGTAGTTTGTGGAAAATGTATTATGAAACAGCACTGCAGATGACGTAAGACATCTTCAGGGTGACAACGCTTTGACAGATTTATTTTAGCAGTTTTAGAGCTATGGATGCACAATTTTAAAATGACCCATACACATTTTTGGTTCAGTGATTTGCATGCTGTCACTCTAGTCTCAGTAGAATACAGTTCATTAACAAGAAAATGGGTATGTTAATAAGCTTCGCACAAAGTTGCTTCATCACATCATGATTCTCTTAAATGTTAACCTGGGTTCATTCTACAATTATGAAAGAACAAGACAGACTGAAAAAAATAATTTGTTATGAGCATAAGGGTGCACTGGGTGAGGTGTTTTAAACTTGAGGGCATGCAGGGTGCATTGCACTACAGAAAATGTTCAGGTATTAACAGCAATTCTTGTACTTTGTTCAATAGAGAACAAAATTTCTTAAGATGGAAGTAGAATTACTAAACAAATATCTGAATCCATGTAGTCAGTTCTATGCTGTTTGAGTTAGTGTTATACATATATTTTACACATTGACATCCAAACTCTGGCAGAAAAAGACTGAACACTTAGTTTAGAGACTCCCATGTGAATTTCTGTTTTCTTTATAGTTTTATTTTTATACTTAAGAAATTCCTTCTTCAGCCAGATGTCACTAGAAAATACCAAATGCAATCAGTAAAAAAGAAAATTCTGATGTACAAGCATGTCACAGTAAAGAATTTACAAATTTTCTTTAACAATAGAGGGTGTAACTTTTTTTTTTCTGTAGTTTCTATACTGAAATAATGCAACTACAGTATGAAATGCTCTTTTTAATAGAAAGTACACCACTTTTTAATAGAAAGTACACCACTTTTTAATAGAAAGTACACCACCTTAAGGAAATGGAGATCATAATTTAATTCAGTAAATTATACAAAAATACATTTTTAAAGCTAAGAGAAAAAGCTTCTATGAAAATAGTTATGCATACATCTTGTTAACACCTGATATGCTACATCAGAAGTACTTTACAAAAATTGTGTGACAGACACTAGTGTCATCAATAGTTTCCACTTAAAGTGGTAGCTGCATCTGGACTAGATGATTTCATTGAGGATAGCCAATTCCCACTGCATGACCAACATTTTCATCAGAGCATAAGCATTTAACCAAAATTTCAGCAAGGTCATATTTTGATATTACTCTGCCAACAGCAGCATCTTTCTTGATTATGTAATTCCCTTTAGCAGGTTCATCTGTAAAGAATAATGCATACCTGTACATAAGTACATTGGATAGCAAAATAGTGTGTCATTATGTTATCAAGGTACTTACACATCTATCCCATAGTATTTATTACTATATTTAACTTTCTTGTAGTTGGTGCAGGAATCACACAAGGTTGTGTAATGTGAACATATGGATGCATGTGTGCACAACGCCAAAATACAGTTTGTCTTGGTAATTTGCAGAGTATGTTTGTCTAGCTTTGTATCTGTTGTCATACTATAGTGCTGCCTTCTGTTTATTACTATTCTTAAAAGTCTCTCCCAGAGTTTAAGCTGGCTCAAAAAGGCTAAAATGAAGGAAAAAGTTGTAGCAAAATGCTAAAGAAATTTAGCATTTCCTACACTCAACCTCATGTTTACATGTTCCTGTCGGTGATAGATTCATTTTCATGGACGACAACGCAACATGTCATCGAACAGTCGCTGTCCAGGAGTGTCTTGAGAGCGAGGATATTCAACACCTCGTATGGCCAGCACGTCCTCCCCTTCTGAATCCCATTAAAAATGTGTGGAATGCTTTGGGGAGGAGTCTTGCTGGTCGCCAATGCCCTCCAATAAACAAGGACACCCTCATCCATGCACTGACAGAGGAATGGGATAAATTACCCCAACAGCTGCTTGATAATGTTGTGCAAAGCATGACACGACGTGTGGAATCTTGCATCGCCCTCCATGGTGGCCATATCCTGTATTGACACCTTATGCCGGAACGCCTGCGAACTGTAATTGCATTTTTTTCACGTTTACGTATTCTGCACAAAATGGCCTGTTTGTCCCTTGAACACGTTCCAAAGCCTTCTGGATTTCAGAGCACAATAAATTGTCTTTCTTGTAATGTCCTGGCATTCTGACATTATTTTATTTCACTTGGCATCCAACCACACTTACTTTTTTATGCGCTATATAGCCGTTTATGATCCGTCCTTAGCAATTGTCCAGAAGTGTATAAACTTTTGAAAAAAAAAAAAAATGCAAATTCAGTTATTGAGGTAATGCACTACACCCAACTTTTTCAATCTTGACAGAATACAAAACCAGCATTTTTGAACAGCATTTCAAAAGTCTTTTTCATTGCTTCTAATGAAGTAAGATGAAAATAATTACTAGCCAAGCACTGTTAGCTGCTTTTTCCCTTAGTGAAATCCATTCTGGCAACTATTGAAAACCACAACTATGAGATGAGCAATGAAACCCATTTAAAGTACATGGATTTAATGCCATATATACCAATATTTTTTTGAAAGTTTGAACTAGTAATGAGAATAAAAACCCTACCAAATTTTGGATTTACTTTCACGCTCCAGAAAGAATATAAATTGAAAAGCTAGTGTCGCATTTTATGCAATTAAAATATTCTGAAAGAAGCACAAAAATGTCGAATGGTGCCAAGACTGCAGAACACAAAAGAGAGAGAGAATGAAGCTGTCTGTCTCTACAGTCCTTTTCCAAGAAGTTATATATTACAATGATGTACCCCAGTTACCCCTTACCAAAAGAAAGGGTGATTGAAGAAACTATGCAAATCATGTTAACACCATATCTTCAGAATTGGCCTCAATTGTAAATAGACTATGTCGTCGCTCTGTCCTTATTATCTTATAAACGACACATAGTAACTGAAAAATTGTTGTTTAAATATATAAACAACAATTTTTGTTTTGAAATATATTGGCCTCAATTTTGGAAGAAATTTTTTAGTACTAGGAACCAACTGCTTTGATATTTGCTATCTTAATTTGTTGTTTATCTGGTTAAATGGCATTCAGCATTGCCTAGTGTTCCTTGTCAATGCCACAAACTGATAGGCCATAGCATCTGCGTATTTAACTATATATTATAGAAAAGTAAATTACATACCTATAACTTGAAATTTGTGTTGGAGGCAATCTTCATTCTTCAAAAGAACAAGAGCTCAACAATTGTTAGTAATACTGTTTCACACACATTTCTCAATGCCAGCTGCATGGGTCATGTGCATTCAAATATACATGTATAAAGATTGGAAAATATTAACTTACAAAAATACAACTTAGTTCCAAAATCCATTTCAAACAGTAACATAGACCTGCTGTATTGGTATGCTGGCAAAGTAGTTCCAGATAACCAGTATATAATTTCATTTCATTCATCCTGTTTGTTGTCTTTTATGATAAACAGGGATGAATGGAAGTTAATGTTATACTGACATCTGTTGTCAGGTAGGTCTATAAACCCATACAAGATAGTTACAAATGTATAATTCTGAAGTCAAAAACAGGAACCAAAAATGAAATTAAGAATGAAGCATTTAAACTAAGTTTAAAAACACTTAAAAAGTTTAAAATTATACATAAGTGTCACATTCTGTCATAGTAGGCACTGTTAAGCATAATTTTCTACAGCCATGAAAACCACTTCAGCCTGACTATAATAGTTGTTCTTTTGATGTCACGCAGATATTATTCAGAGTATATTGCAAGATGTCTTCAAATCAGATTGTATGCCTTAATGAATGATTTGACACTAAAACATGAAATAAATATGAAGCTTAAAATATCATGAAACTAAAGATATAAATAAAACTTAAAAATTCTGAATTGAGGAGCTCAACCATAGTGAAAGAAATTATACATCAGCCACAGCAGCTTTGTCAATATCTTCATTAGTGCTCTAGATCGTAATCACCTGTCCCAGTATATTGTCAGTCATTCCATGTTGTTCATTATTTAGATCTACAGCATCCACTGATAAGTCTAGGTACAATTATTATTTATCTGTTGATCTTCTTTTGTTCAATCTTTTTCTTAGGTTTTTGCAGGTGTAAGATAATAATTATAGGGATATTATCGCAATTGTATTGAGAAAACATACAATATACTAAGAACACTGTGAGGTATATGCTGAATCTATCTGCACCAATAATAGCCTTATGGTATTATCTTTTGCCTTAAAAAACCTAGCATAAATAAATAATATATATACCAAGACATCAGAGGGTGCTACAGACCTAAATGGCAAACAATGACATAGATTGGTTGAAGAGTTACCAGTATACTTGGACAGCTCATTACAAACCAGAAAACCATTGAAAATGACAGCCAAGTGAAACACTTCCGGATTATGGCATGGCCACTGCAGGCTTTCATGCTGTTTGAGCTTTTCAATTTGGAAATTTTAAGCCTCATTTTGGTTATTGTTTCACATTTTTAGAGTCACACGATTTGCTAAGGCTACAACCTGATTTCAATTTTGTGATATACTTTAGATATCAATGAATAATTATTGGAATATATCTACATAAAATCAAAAGAAATACAGTAAGAACAACAATTAGTCCGGCTGAAATGGTTTTCATAGCTGTACAAGATTAGGCCTTAACAATGCCTACTATGATAGACCTAATGAATGAATTCAACAGTTGAAGAAACATTACCCTCCAATGCAGATTTCAAGTTATAGTATGCAATTGATTTTAATTTACTTTTCCAAAACAACTAAGATCCATACAGCATACAAAATTTAGAAAAAGTGCATTGAACAGAATAAAATATATTGATGGCCCTAATACATAGTTAATAATGTTCCATGTATTAGGTGAAAGAAAACTTATTGAATAATAACATAATTAGACTTGGTCATATTTTTTACTTTCATGACCTCCCTTTCATTGTTTTTAATTATTTTGGTGAAGAGAGTGGCATTAATCTGAACACAGAGGTAAAAATTCAAAAGTAGGGAGACCATCTTTTCATACTGACTTCATAACTAGAAAGAAATCCAACTTACTCTTAAGGTTGTGTCTTCCTTTAAAGAAACACTTCATGCACATTAGCCAAAACGATTCTTATGCGACTGCCCTTTCGGGCTTTATCATTCTTCTTATCTGCATGCAAGTTGCTGATGTTATCTCACAGGCTATGAATATTTTTGTATCATTCTTAGAATGCTATTATATGTTGACCACTTTCATTTGTTTGATGCTCGTGATAGCTCTTTATATTGCAAACATACTCACTAGCATTAAAGTGTGTCATTTTCTTGTTATTTTATTTTTTTAACCCTTTTTCTCGTTTTATATTACCATGCTTTCAAACACACACAGCCAAAAAACCAAAGCTCCTATCAATAAATACATACATACTCAATAAAATATGCGCTTAATTCACACATATGCTACTCAATCAAAACACCTTACATACAATTTCCTCACTGCATTCACTCAATACAATATAAAATCTCTATCTACACAACCTATATTACGCTATTTACATCACGGTGGTCAAACTTCTGTCAACTATGATTCATATAGAGTCTTGTTTGCCCCATATCTCACAAGCATTAACCCTACTCGCACAGTCACACCTTTTCTCAAGCACTTTCAGCAGCTCCCCTGCCATTTTCAAGGGGCCGATGTAAACCTTCTGCTCCGCTGACCACAGACCAAGTGAACGAATTCGTTGGGGGTCCAGCTTCAGTTGACAACTCCGCATGTCCTCCTTTCTGGCGCTTGCCTACACGGATCGCCCCGAGGAGGCAAACCCATCCCTCACCAAGACCGCCCGCAATCCACACATATACTTGGGGGAATCATACTCTTGGTCAAAAGAGTGTGATAGACTTTTTTTGTCTAGGATTAGCGTCTGAAACACTTAGTTGTTGACACACGTGTGATGAGAGGTGCGGATGTTGGCTCTGATCATTACTTGGTAGTGTCACGAGTGAAACTGAATGTTGGTTGGAGGAAAAGGAATAGGCCTAGGAAGGAAAGAATAAAGGTTGAAAGGCTCCCTGAAGGAGCTGAAGTTGTGTGAGAGGGATGTAGAAAAGAAGTGGGAATGTCTTAAGAACTGTGTTGTCACTGCTGCTGAAGAGGTCTGTGGCACCACAATAATGGGTAACAATAGAGGTGATGCTTGGTGGAATAGTGAGATTGAAGAGGCAGTAAAGAGAAAGAATGATGCCTATTTGGGGATGTTGCAAGGTAGAGTTTCTGTGGATGAATATCGCTGTAAGAAGCGTGAAACATCTAAGCTGGTTTGCCAGAGTAAGACAAAAGATAGGAAGGAGAAAGTGGAAAGGCATGAATTGTTTTTTTTGTTTTTTTGGAAAGATAGAAAGACATTCTGGAAGTACATGAGAATCAAGAAAAATAGAAGCAGCATAGTTGTAAGCTGTGTAACGAATAGGATTGGGGAAATGATATGAGAGCCCAATGAGTTAAGTGACAGATGGGGTGATTACTTCTGTGAATTATTAGATCAAGAAAGCAAAGGCAATGCCACAGTGAAGGATGGAAACACAGGAGGGATCTCAAGAGAGGAGGTGTGTAAAGCTGTAAAATCTCTTCAGAATGGTAAGGCTCTGGGAGTTGATGGCATAACTGCAGGAATGTTGAAATATGGTGGTGACTGTAACTGACTGGTTAACTGAAATTTGCCAGTTGTTCTGGGAGCTAGGAATCGTCCCTCGGGATTGGAAGGATGCTGTCATTGTTCCCTTGTATAAGGGAAAAGGTGATCAGACTGACTGCAAGAACTATCGAGGTATTAGCCTACTGAGTGTGCCAGGGAAAGTGTTAGGTAAGGTCATTATTGAAAAAGTACGGGGTCTTATATCAATGAAAGTGTGGGATGTTCAGAGTGGTTTCATGCTGGGTAAATGCTGCACTAACCAAATTTTTCCATTGCGCATAATGATTGAAAAGTATCTGGCTGTTGGTAAAAAGTTTTTTTCTGCCTTCATAGATTTAGAGAAAGCTTATGATTGAGGAAATAAGAAACTTCTGTGGAAGGTATTGAATGAATATGGTGTTACTGGGAACCTACTTAATAGTGTAAAATCTATGTATGCTGGCAGTAGAGCTTGTGTATGAGTGAATTTATCCAAATGGTTTTCTGTTGGTGCAGGAGTCAGGCAAGGTTGTGTAATGTCGCCATGGCTGTTTAATATATTTATGAATGCATGCAAAAATAGATAACTGGTTTATGTCTTGGTGATATCCGTGTGTGCAGATTGCTGTATGCTGATGACACTGTCCTGCTGGCAGAGAGCAAAAGTAAGTTGTCCCGGATGTACAAAGTTTGCATGAAATTCAAACTGAGTATAAATAAGGAAAAACCCAAAATTATGGTTTTTGAGTGAGGAACTGGTAGTACCTAATGTAATATAAGTCTAAATGGCACATTAATTGACCAGGTGAGTGAGTTTGTGTATTTAGGAAGCATATTTGACAGAGAGAACAAATTGGATGGTGAAATTAGTAGGAGCGTTAATTCTTCATTGAAAGTCATAGCTGCCTTGGGAGGTTTTCACAGGAATCATGGGTTTTAAAGAGAGTCCCGCATGACTGTGTATGAAGGTGTAATTGTTCCTACTCTGATGTATGGCAGTGAAACCTGTTTACTACAGAAGAAGCATAGGAGTCATTTGTGCGCTGGATAAATGTGTTACTTACGGGTGGGGGGGGGGTATGGGAAGACATGTTCTGATTGTGTGAGGAATGAAGATGTGCTGCAGTTGTGTAATGTGAAGCAAAATGTTGTTAGCAAGGTGGAGACTAATATGCTTCGGTGGTTAGGGCATGTTGAAAGAATGAGTGAGGAGATGCTTACTAAGAATTTTTTTTTTAGCCCAAGTGGCAGGAAAAAAAGGCCAAGGAAGTAATTCTGCTATTCTCAAATGCCTTTCATTTTTGTAGCTTTTAATAATTTTAACTACTTTACATTTTGGTATTGGTGGTTTTCTAGACAATACTGAGTTAAGGCTGTTTTAGCTTCTTTTTATTCCATTAACTCAAATATTGTTTTAACCTGTATTTAGTACTGCCTATATATGACATAGGTGGGTTCTTATTTATAGGTATTTCATAAACTCCTGCTTTATCCAATTGGCTAATATTTTTATAGTATGCACTTAATTTCCAACCTGTATGCTATATTTGCTACAAAGCTTATTTATTTCAGCTGATGTATTTTCAACATATGGGATTGGTTTTTTATAACCTGTAATATTTTATGTATTTATTGACAGAAACTTTGGTTTTTTGGCTGTGTGTATTTGAAAGCAAGGTAATATAAAACAAGAAAAACGGTTAAAAAAAATAAATAAGAAAACATCTAACACTTTAATGCTAGTGAGTATGTTTGTAATATAAAGAGCTATCATGAGTGTCAAACAAATGAAAGTGGTCAACATATAATAGCATTCTAAGAATGAAACAAAAATATTCACAGCCTGTGAGATAACATCAGCAACTTGCATGCAGATAAGAAGAATGATAAAGCCCGAAAGGACAGTAGCATAAGAATCATTTTGGCTAATGTGCGTGAAGTGTTTCATTGAAAGAAGACACAACTTTAAGGGCAAGTTGGATTTCTTTCTAGTTATGAAGTCGTTATTGACTTGCACATGAATTAGTGCACTTGAATGGTAGTTAATTGCCATAAAGATGCAAATATTGAAATCTTTTCATACTCAAGATACTAACCACTTAATAAGGTTTCAATATGAAAAACAGCTTCTTATAAAATCATTTAAAACCGAGATGACACTACCAAAGTCCTGGACACAGATCAGGAGAAAATGCATCACAACATGGAGTTAACCATGCTATGCTAAAAGGCATCAGAAAAATGAAAATTTTTGCAGTCAATAATATATTTTTCCAAAGCTGTGTAGAAACTCATAAAAAGGGAACAAGAGCAAAAAGCATGCAGTCATGTTGGGAAAATAAACTGTAAAGCTTGTATCTGTGCATAACATGACACACAAAAACAAAAGAGTGAAAACTGAAGTTGTACATAAACCAATAATCAACAGATAAAAAAAATGAAAATGTCAGGGTAGAGAGAGCCAAATGAAATGCATTTTCATAATTTGGAAAATACTATGACAGAGGTGGGTATTATCTAAAGCTAAAAATGACAGACTGTTCTGATATCACTACCTATAATTTGAAATACTATGACAGAGGTGGGTATTATCTATAGCTAAAAATGACAGACTCAGACTTGCCAACCTTAAGAAGAGAAAAATCCTGCAAGCATACGTTCGTATGTTTGAAATATCAATGGACATAATTTGAAGCACTAATGTTACATTAATGAATGTAAAAAAATTCTGTTAACAAATATTTAAAAAAATTCTGTTCAGTTATGCATCGATCTCGAGGATAACCCAAATTATGACGGAAAAGGAAAAATTCCTCGAAGCCATCGCACTCTCATGCCTAAAGATCACAGCGAAATTTTTCGCCGTTGAATTTCTGCTTTCGGAAATCTTTCCTCCATTTTGAAACTGAAATATAAATATTTATGGAATAAAATCATATGTTTAACAATACTGGACAGAGGCTACATCACAGGAAAAAGAAATTACGATTACAGAAAAAATCTTTATTTCGTTTAATTCCGTTTCTGAAAGACGAAGTACCGTCCCGATGCGTATTTGTATGAATTCGTAAAATTATTTGATGCATAGTTTTATGAGCGGAGAAAAATTCCTGATGCGTATTTTTTCGCGTGGAGAAAAATTCCGTATACATATTTTTACGCATTGGTAAAATGTTGATACATACTAGACGCGTAATTGCAAATTTTGGCGAACTCTGGACTCGACATCACTTGAGCACTTCTGTGGAAAGAGAGCAACTGCACAACGCCAGGGAGTCAAAAATGACATCATTGCGTGACACAGCGCTTGTAAGGTCCGGTAGAATATTTAAGTGGATGGTTGCGTCAGTACATACGGTGCCCGCCAATGCCAGGCCTGTTTTTGCAGCACCAGAGATCATTAGCGGACAGAAGAGTAACCATCGCTGCCAAAGGCAGAGCAGAACTGCTGACTCAGAGGGGAAAGGTCGCTTCTCCGCTAATGAGCCGATGCCTCAAAAACTTCGAACTTTCACCTCGTTACGTTTTAATTTACGCAACGGTAATTATCGAAATTCTCCGATGCATCCGAGAACTTCGAACTTTTTAATTTACGCTACGGAAATCATGATGGAATCTAGCAATATTAATTTATAATCCGGAATTCCGGGAAATGTAATGAAATCCGGAGGGTTTGCAGGCTTGCAGACTGTTCTAATATCGCTACCTACAAGGAACATCATTTTAAGCTTTCCTTCAGAGGGTGTGCGTTTAAATGGGAGGGGGAAGGGGAGCAGCGGCAAAGGACTTTTGAAGCATCTCGAATGATTTATTGAACATACATCTGGTTTTTATTATAACAAAACATTTTATAAACTGTTGAGGACAAGAAATTGTGTATTTTTTTAATCCACCAAGTTTTTTTTTTTTTTTTTTTTTTGTTTGGTGTCACAACAAGCCTACAAAACCCACATTCGATTGGTTTTGTAATCAGGAATATATGCATCTAGAGTAGTCAGTTCTAAATTGTGGAAAGGAGAAAGAACAAACCCAGCATATATATAAAGTTAAACCTTAGCCCAACTTGTGCTAATGAAACCTGAATGTCTAATCACTAAAAAATTTAGGCAACATCAGACATCTAATAACTCAACCACTGGAGATCAAATCTTATATACACCGAGGAAATAAGGGACTGGATGTGTAATCATTCAATCAATGAATGTAACAACACGGGATATCTAATCACTCAGTGCAGACAAATCAGATGTCAAGAAAATGAAAAAAAAATAATGGGCAACATCATTTCATTACTTTTTGCATGTCTTACCTTACAGTACTGAATACCAATAAATGCCAAAATTTCTATATTTGTTATTCTCAAAAACAAATGCTACCCATTAATTAGTCATCTCTAATGCTCATAGGTGGAGGAGACATGACAGTATTTGTAGAACATGGGGAAAATGAACGTAATAAGGTTAGTATGGGAGCAGGAAATGTGTTATATGACCTAAAATTTTGCACTATACTACTACATATTTTTTTTATAATGGCACTAATTCTGCAAATCTTACCAGTATTTCATTCCCTAACACTGACTGGAATCAAAAGAGAGGATGTCACTGAACTATCTGGTCGCAAATCCTCAGAAGCACATAAAAAGCGATTGTGCGCAGACAATTTCACACCAAGGCTTTTGAAACTTTGATTTAATCAGGGATGGACTCAATCTTCAAAATAGGTGGGAGGAGAAAGAAAATATTCTGCACAATTAGCCTGACAAAAGAAAAAGCAAATTCAACATACAGATTCTTGCAGCTGACAATAGTGAGGAAACAAGAATGTTTTCTGTTTCTAATGACTAGAAGAAAAATAAAGCATCTTCTTACAGAAACAGAAAAATTCACGCATTTTCACAGGTCTTTAAAAACTGAAAGCATCCAATGATTTTACAAGAATTCAGTGACTAGTGCCATATCTGAAATACTTCCAAATAATCTGTTATCAGAAACAACTGAGTCACTGAGTTTAAAATTGTGGTGTACCATAATTGGTACAAACACCAACTACTATAACAATATCAGCCTGGGTATCACAAACCATTCTGATTTTTATAGAATGTTCATGGGATGAGCCTGAATACTGGATTAAAGCAGAGAAAACAGTCTTACCTTTCACAGACCTGAATGACAGAAAATTCTGGTAGCATTTGCTGGAATCCTCCTAGAACACATTGTAAACACTAATACAGGCCAATGATTCAACAATGTATTTAGCACAGTTTAAGATAATTTGTTGGCTGAGCCCAGTTCAAATTCACTATTAGTGTGGTCCATGATGAACAGAATATACCTGGAGTTTATAAATAAGCATTTTAAGCCATGTTATGGGAAAGAAAATAGCTATCTTTGCATCCTCTTTTCATGGAATCTGGGGGTACTCTAATTTTGTTGGTGTTCTAGTTACACAGGAGACAAGGAGGTGCGTCTAAATTATGAAAGTTGACTTACAATTAAAACACTAAAAATTTATCAGACAATTATTACTAGACAAAAAATTTATCAGCAAATTTGGCTGATTTTTTTTTTTTTTTTTTTTAGTTGGAGGTTTAACGACCACCGTGAGCAACTCAATGGGCTATAAGCAGTCGCCCGTCCCTAATTTAGGGTCACTGGTTCCAGGGAAGGGAGAGAGCCAGTGCCGTAAGACAAACACAACATCCATGCCTCACCGGGATTCGAACCCGGACCCTGTTCGGACAAATGATCAGAGGCCATTGCTTAGACCACTGCGCCACCAGGGCGGCTTTGGCTGATTTTATACTAGACATTTAAAAGGAACATAAAACTTCATCAATACATTTAATTTTTATTTACCTGCAATATGTGGAGGTAGCACAGCAACCCATTCCCTGTCGCTTGCCTTGAGAGCTTCAAGCATGCGTTCATGGTCTTCAGTGACTGGCACATATGGTTTAGGAACTTTCTCTCTTTCCCAGAAAAGGAAAGCTGAAAAAAAAAAAAAAGAATGTTATTATATAATACAGAAACAAAAGCATTAAAATATGCATTTTCAAAATTAAACTGTTGGTACTGAATATTGTTTCAAAAAATCAAAACAGCTCTTGATTTAAATTTATCCAAAAGATTATTTGCAGTCTGGGACACCATGGGTTTTATCCTCACATTTTAACATGCAAACTACCACTAATAATAACAGCACCCAAAGTAACTATCTGCCCCACAAACCTAATTTGGGATGATCTCTGTTTATAACCATCATTATATAAGGGTAATGATTTTTTTTTTCTTAATGATATATCTGGTTGATTAACCTTTAGTGTTCTCCCTAGAGTTTTTTTACAGTTGGGTGGCAAGAAATTTTAGCTGGATGGTAAAACGACCCTTTCTTCAATCGAAAAAAAAAAAGGATGTTTTGCTTAACATGACTGTACTTATTAAATACTTACTGATAAATCATGTCCAAGATAGATTTCAGTCGTTTTCACCAATATTTATGGTGTATGTGGGAGTAAGTTTTGCACTCTTACTATTATGTGTGTTGTGAAAACATTCGTTACTGGAAATTTAGCTGGGCGGCAGAGAAAATTAGCTGGGTGGGCCACCCAGTAAAAGGCTCTAGGGAGAACACTAAACCTTGTTATGTTCTGGGCAGAGAATTGAAGCACAAAAGTGACATAAGTATATTCCTAATGCTTGCACACTCTCATGGTTATACACTGAGTAGCCACTTTGTTATGACCACCTAACAGTTTTAAGCAAATGAGCTATGGCTGCACACTGTTGCCGCCAGAGGGTGAGGCTATTATAAAAAGGCAAAGCTTAGTGCTTGCGACAGTAGTAGAAGTGATCTTTGGGTGACGAGATGGGTAAAAAATGCGATTTGATGAACTTTCAACGTAGGATGATTGTAGGAGCTCGGAGCCGTGAAGCGAGTATCACCGAAACCACCACATTCGTGAAATGTTCCAGAGCAGCTGTTGTTAAAGTGTTTAAAGACTGGACTGTCAGCCAAAAAACTGGGTCTTTACGTGCAACATGTGGTCGTCATCGACTAGTGACTGCTCGGGCGAAACGGAGAGTGTCCAAACTGGTAACAGACAACAGAAGGACAACAGTGCAGCAAATTACAGGCCATCTTAATCAAGGATCCCCTCAAATGATCTCTGTATGCACTGTTCGCCGTACACTGCATCGGATGGGATATGGCAGCCGAAGGCCTGTTCGAGCACCTTTGCTGTCTGCAGTTAACAAGAGAAAATTTCTCCAGTTTGCACAAGGATTGGACAGTCGATAATTGGAAACAAATTATGTGGTCTGATGAATCACGTTTACAGTTGCACCATGCCGATGGGCGAGCGAGAATTTGGCGTAAACAGCACAAAAGCATGGACCCCAAATGCATTGCTACAACCCTTCAAGCTGGTGGAGGTAACATTACGGTTTGGAGAATGTTTTCCTGGCATGCTTTGGGCCCTTTAATTCGTGTTGATCAACGTCTGACTGGCACATCATATCTAAACATCGTTGAGGACCAAGTGCATCCTGTCATGTGGATGGTTTACTCAATGGCGATGGCTACTTTGAACAAGATAATGTGTCCTGTCATAGTGCTCGTATTGTACAGGATTGGTTTCAGGAACATGTCGGTGAGTTTACTTTGCTTGGGTGGCCCCGACAATCTCCAGATCTCAACCCCCCATTAAGAATTTGTGGGATGAAGTTGAACGAGCCATCAGACAGCTGGATCCACAACCCTGCAATCTCACACTTCTGGAAAGTGCTATTCATCAAGCATGGTCTCAGATTCCACAAATCACCTATCAACATCTCGTGGAGTCCATGCCACGAAAAATCGATGCATTATTAAAGGCAAAAGGTGGCCCAACGAAGTACTGAGGGGGTGGTCATAATAAAGTGGCCACTCAGTGTATATTTCATTTCGCAGATCAGTAGGTGGGTGCATGAATCTTCAAACCAACAACATAGTAGTTTGCCTGGACAATTGCTAATGGAATTTAAGATGTGTGTTAGGCTAAAATCAAATGGGATTTTATTTTAAATGAATTGCAGGAAAATAGTATTAATTGGTACCGCAGCTTAATCCTATTTTCAAGCTGAAATAAAAAAAATTATACAGTAAAATGTTATTAAATTACGATTACGGAAAAAATATGAACTCCATCGACCTTCCTTTCGTTTTAGAAAGTTTCGTAAAGATGGAATTCCATCCTCAGACGGACATTCCACTTCACCCCTCCCTACTTCCACCCCCTCCCCATTTATGTTCAATTGTGCATCGGTCTCTCAAATGACCAAATCAACGAACATGGTGGAATTTCTGAAATTTGCGGAAGAATCTTATGCTTGAAGCTTACGGGGAAATTTTTTTTGGTGTTCAACTTCCGTTTTTGCAAATTGTTGCTTACAGTTTCAAGCTGAAATACAAACATTTATGCAATAAAATTATATACACTGCTGGCCACCCAAAATGCAACACCAAGAAGGAAGCATCTGATTGGCCTGAAATTCGCAGCATGCTCCACCCGCGAGAGGACATGCAAACGATTAGTATTGCAGGGCATATGCAAAGCATGTGCGCCCGGCACGCCACTGAGAAGCACTATAAGAAGGGTGCACAGAAGGCGGAGTGTAAATAGTGGAAGTGTGTTGTGCTGCCGGACCTGTGCGTGGGAAGCTTCCTGATGCCTCGTCGCAGAATACAGCAGTCATTCCAGCACGTTTCGAAGTTCGACAAAAGATGAATAGTGGCTTATCGCGACAGCGGTTTATCGTACCGAGACATCGGCGCCCGTGTGGGACGACATCCAGCCACAGTGAGGCGAGTATGGATTCGGTGAGTGCAGGAGAGACAGACGGAAAGACGTGAGCAAAAGCCGCAGCTGCGGCACACCACCGAACGAGAGGACCGGCATGTTGTGCGGTGGGCATTGACAGCTCGCACTGCCACATCACGAACGTTAGGAAGGAATTAGGATGTGTTGCGCAACAACCTGTGTTAGCACGTACCGTTCGACATTGTCTGCAAGAGCTGGGACTTGTCGGCCGCTACCATTAATGTTACACCACCGCCAAGTGAGGCGGCAGTGGGCCGTTAAACACTGAAATACGGAATGGCACGACATTGTCTTCTCAGACGAATCCCGCTTTTGCCTGCAACACCATGATGGTCAGATCCACGGCGAGAGACTGTATGACGCCTGCATTATGCATCGCCATACCGGTCCGTCGCCTGGTGTTATGGTTTGGGGCGCAATTGGATATGACACCCGCACGCCTCTGGTACGCATCGCCGGTACACTCAACAGCCACCGCTACATCTCCAACGTTTCGGAGCCTGTAGTCCTCCCTTACCTGCAGGACCTGCCAGCGGCCACGTTTCAACAGGACAATGCGCAGCCGCACGTGGCACGCATTGTGCAACAATTCTTCACGGCCCACCAGGTGTCACTGCTGCCGTGCCCCGCCTCTTCGCCCGATATGTCGCCCATCGAACACGTCTGGTCACTGATCAGCAACCGAGTGGCCCGGCAAGCACCACACGCGTCTACGCCTGATGAATTGTGGCAATGTGTGGAAGAGCAGCCTGGACCGACATACCCCAAGCCCACATCCAAAGCCTCTTTTTCTTACGATGCCGTGGCGTGTAGCGGCCGTTATTGCCAGCCATGGGGGCCACACGAACTATTGATGTCTGCGTGTTCCGCAAGTCGCACGGGCCTGTAAGCTCAATCGTTTCATCTTTGTATCTGATGTTATGTGTCCAGTAAATCTGGCTTTGCTATCTCGTGTCCTTCTTGGTGTTGCATTTTGGGTGGCCAGCAGTGTATTTAACAAGAATACTAGACACAAAGGCAACATCAGGAGAGAAAAAAATTATGATTACATTAAATTTTTGTACTCCATTTAACAACCGTTTTTGAAAATTTTGAAACACGAAATATCCTTCTCCAGACGGAAAACGACATTCCCTCCCCTGAAATTCTTCTTCAGTTTTGCGTCGATCTTGGCACTGATCTTAATGATGACAAAAAAACAACAAAAAGACCGTAATTCCCCGAATCCGCTCAAGAATCTTATGTATATCATAAAATAATAGCAAAAAAATGAAAATTCGTGGGATCCGTTGTTTCAACAGTGAGTCTGTAGTCAAACAACAAAATCTATAGAAACTATGGATACTCCGTAGTAGTCGACAGGTATATGGTTATAGCAAAGCAGTGGTTATCTGTCAAATATATAAAATTATGACATTAATTATATCTGCACTTGTCCATTCTAACCACCATTTGACAATTCCAGAACTTGTCTAAGAAACAGGGTCTGGTACCATTCAATCGATTTTGATTGAAGAGCTTTTTAATGAAATGTGTTAATGATCAACCCAGAGTAAAATCTACTTTTAAAATGAAATTCCACACTGCTCAACACAGAGTAAAATCTACTTTTAAAATGAAATTCCACACTGCTCAACACAGAGTAATGAAAAATTTTGTTTGTCCATTTCCTCAGAGTTGTTTCAGCATTCTGTTGCAGGCCCAATGTTCCAGTGCAGTGTGGTAACTGGGCGTGGGTCTGACCCAGAAATGAAGGCACTGTGCTTCCACTGGAGAATAATCAACCAACCCACACCAAAGAAGGCACGAAAGTGAAGATTATGTGCAAAGGTCATGCTGCTGGCATTCTTCAACAAGGAAGATTGTGTTCACACAGAATTCTTCCAAAAGGTTCTAACTGTTGTTGAAAACTTTTCTTACGAGGGTCTATTGAAATATCCACAAGAAACAGTAATATGGAAAAGACTGTACAAACAAGTTCCTCCTTTCACCCTGACATTGCACCATGCCATGCTAAACTATTCATTGTTGCCATATAGGTGCAATATTTTTACTGTTTCTCATGCAGCCATCTCTCAGAAAACTTGAAAATTAAAATTATCTCACTCTAGAATGAGAATTGAACCTGCACTTCCCAATTTATGTCTAAGCACAATACCATTGCCCCACCAAGAACAACGAAGTTCCAAGAAACAGAAGCTAAGCAGTATAGCTTAGAAATCCAACTAAATTTCTATTCATTGTCTTGGGTGGTGTAACGGTAACATGGTTAAGCATAAATCGGGAAATGCAGGTTTGATTCCTATTTCAAGGTAACGTAATTCACAAATTTCCTGGGGGATGACTATATGAGAAATAAAAAGTATGGCATCTATCTGCTGACAATGATATATCCACGGCTTCAATGTATTCGTGAAGAATTAATTCTTCGAGGAAGGCACTTCTATTCATCGCTATGATCTGAAGAAAAAAAAATGAAAGGTCGGTATATCTTCATCTTAAAGATATACTGACCTTCTTTCCTGTGTGGACGAAAAAGGTTGTCAACGCTAAGATGAAGAGGAGATTGCTTCGACTTGCACACATCCAGAAATTTGTTTCGATTCTTAAGCTACAGTTGTTTAGAATTTCATTACTCTAGGTTGTGTAACAGTATATCATACTTGTGATATCACAGATAAGCTGTCTGATGCACGGTTTTTCAGATAAAACCACTCCTTAATATTTAAAAATGATTTTAAAAACACTAAAAAGGGATGAGATCTTTCGGTGACCACGTCGGTCTCTTCATCAGGTCATACACACTGAGCATTGCACCTATATGGCGACAATGAATAGCTCAGTGTGTATGACCTGATGAAGGGACCAAAGCGGTCACCAAAAGATCTTGTCCTTTTTAGTGTTTTCAATGTGTTTCTAACATTTTTAAATATTAAGTAGTGGTTTTATCTGAAAAACCGTGCATCAGACAGCTTATCTGTGACTTTTCTTACTTAGCACGAAAACTTCATGACTTGATTATAAATCAGGAGATGCAGGTACAAATCCTGTACCAGAAGCAAGACGTAACTTTCAAGTTTTCTGGGGGATGGTTATATGAGGAAAAGTAAAGCATCTATATGCTGACAATGATACATATACACCTTCCACGCATTTGTGAAGAATTCTGATGATTTGCTACCTACTTGTTTCAATGACAAGGGTGATGAGACAATTGTGTTCAAAAGGGCAGCACTTTTAAGGTGATTAATGCTCTAAGTACTAGTTCTCAAAGTTTGTGTTACATAAAAATATTTTAGTCCTACATTCACCAAGCTTTTTTTTTTTTTTTTTTTTATCACACCTTGTATATAAAGTATGCGTTGTCAGTTATACCAGAAACTGGGTGCACTGCAAATGCCGCTAGAGGTGAACTGGTCTTGCTTTGCTCTGATTTGATTATGAGAATGACAAAAGTTCACACCCAAAAAAATTTTAGGCATAAAACCAGTGTTCCAGAGATAAACTTTCTCCGATTTTTCCCAGAAAACTTTAAAGGTAAAGACCCAAATCCTAAAAGGGATTTAGGACAGATTATCCCAGCCAGGAAAGGAATTTAGCACCAGCAGATATGAAAACAACCATATCATTCATGTGCAATCAAGTACAGTTGTACTATTGAAGTATAACAGTCAAAGCAGTAGCTAGTAGGGCTAGTGTCATGAAGAGGTAGTTTAAGAGCTGTGCAAACAGTATTTGGTATACTCAGCATTTTTGCTCTTCTTGCTCGCAGTCTGCATTTGATTTTCTTATTGTTACTTAAAGAATCTACAGAAGGCAATTTACCCTCCCCACCTGGATAGCTAGGCAAACATCTAGTATATATGGTCATGCTGGTTTTGTGGTACATGATCTAAAAGTGGTTACAAAGCATCACATATTTCATAAATCAAATGGGAAAAGGGTGCAAGAGGTGTGTGATTAACCACATGACTAGTTCAGAGTGTATAGCAGAAACTAAGGAGGTGCCAAACAGGATATCTGAGCACAAGGATGGAGGTTAAACTAAACAGATTGCAGAAAGTAGGTGACACAAGAGAGTATGCTGGAATTAATCCATGCTAACATACGAGGGTTGTACCGAAAGTAATGCAAAAGTGGGCATAACTTTTTTATTAACTGACACAGGTTGTTCAAATTGCACATGTTGGTACAGTAACTCTTCCTCTATAGTAACCCTTCTTCATTGCAGGTAAATAATGGATTCCAAGCAGAAGCAACGTGCTGTCATTGAGTTCTTGATGAAGGAAGGGTGCAGGCTGTCCGAAATCCACAGAATGTTTACGGATATGACACCATTGACAAGAGCAATGTGCACAGATGAATGAAGTTTAAAAGGAAAGCCAGCATTAAAGATGAACCACGCAATGGGAGACCATGACCTGTGACTGCCGACATAAATCATCAGCGAATGGATGAATTGATTCACACAGAGAGATGAGTCACAATCCGTGAGCTTGTTGCACAACTGGACTGTGGTCACGATGCCATACAGAATATGGTGGAAGGTTTAGGGTGTCAGAAAATGTGTGCAAAGTGGGTACCTCGGCAGTTGACACCCAATTTGAAGGAGAGAACGGTGGAAGTCTGCACTGATCTGCTGGAAGTGTTTGAAGCCAATGAAGACGTTTTTTACCCGATCTGGTGACAGGGGATGAAACATGGGTGTATCTTTATGATCCAGAATCAATCCATGGAATGGGATCACACCTCTTCACCGAGGCCTAAGAAATTCAAGACCCAGCGATCAGCACAGAAAGTCAAGGAGACTGTTTTTTGGGATGATAGGGGTCATTCTCCTTGATTTTCTGGAACGTGGCCGTACCGTGACCAGCGAGCGGTACATTGAGACACTCAAGAAGCTTAGAGAAGCCATAAATAGGAAGAGACTGAACAAGAATCTGAAAAGGATCTACATTCACCATGACAATGCGAGACCACACACATCTTTGCAAAACAAATCAGGCAATAAGCAAATTAGGCTGGCCAGTGGCCCCCATACACTGTACAGCCCAGATCCGACACTCTCAGACTTCTACCTGTTCAGTCCAATGAAGGACAGTCTCCAGGGACAACAATTTGATCACACAGACGAGGTGAAAGTGGCTGTGAAGAAGTGGGTACAACAGTCCACACCTGAATTTTTCAAAGAGGATTCCAGAGTTGGGTTCAACGATGGCGCAAATGCATCGCTTCTGATGGAGACTACGTTGAGTAGTACCTTTGTACAGAGAAAGAGTTACTCTACTAACATGTACAATTTGAATGACCTCTGTCAGTTAATAAAAAAATGTATACCTACTTTTGCATTACTTTCAGTACAACCCTCATATATTATTCTTCCTTGAATTTATATATAATCATCCACAGCTTGAAAAATATTATGCCTGGGGTATGTAAATTATTGGACTGGGCAGGTAAATAAAATATCTAGCTGCCCAGTCTGGGCAACTAAATTTAAAAATAAAGTTTGGAGTAGAATTTCCTACTACAAGAAAATAGACGATCATTGTATGTTGTGTTTCATTTCACTGCTAATCACCAGATGCCACATCACTGTTACAGAGTGCCAAGGATAGAAGAATATCACTTCTTTAATTATATTACGTTCTAGGTCTAGAAATCGGAACCATATGTAATTTTGCTCCAACTGTTGTTTACAGTCAGTGACAGGATGCATCTGATGGAACTAGCCTCCAGACTTTCGTGACAAAGGGCAAAAACTTCAATGAAATGAACATGGCAGAATCACTCAAATACCAATATCATCATCATACCACTTCATACCAATTTTAGAATCATCTTAAAACTTGAGATGCATGCTTTTGTGCCTTGAACATTTTGAATAGACCCTTAAAATGGAAATGCTTAACATGTAAAAAAGTTCATATTTTATAACTTGAAAAAAAATTAGAGCTCTGATTTGTTATTTTAAAAGATAAATTTTCCTGGGCAGACAAATAATTTCTGCATATGCCCAACTGGTAATGTAACTTTTCAGATATTCTTTAATCCCTCATCATCCCACAAAGACCTCTGAAGAATGAAAATATATTCCTATGGGTACGAGCTGCATTTCAAACAAGGCTTGCCATTGAATGGTTAAAATGCCTAAGCTGGACTGAGTTCATGCTCCACACAACATTATATGTTGGTCACACAAAGATGACCATCTGCAGATTGAAGTCTGAAAAAAGGTTTTCAGATTTTAAAACAAGATGTTTTTTTTATATCTTGAAAATATTTCTAATGTGTTTGCACTTTGGTTCTATAAATCTCTTAGCCCTTAATGGACAAAGTGATAAAAAAAAATCCACCATAGCAACAGATGGGAAAGACAACAGCAGTTTAAAATTATTTCCATTTTCAAAATGGGGCAGCATAGCACAGTAGATAAAGTCAATTCAAACTTATTCTGAATTTTACGGTTTGATGTGGAAATGGTAAAACTTACATGAAATGCAGCATGACACTCTTGAGACATCATGTTGTTTCATAGCTTCTATAATATTTTTTGTACCATCAGACATAACAGTAGTTGGACCTGGGAACAAAATGAATTCATAAACATAATTAAATTAAACATAAAATTAAAAAATTAACATCATGATTATCTGCTTAATTAGGTGGGGAATGAATAATTTTTTTTTCAGAAAAGTCAAGTAATACAGGGGGATTCATAAAGAAGTATACAGTTTCAACGCACTATAAAACAAGAACAATGTAAGATATTTTATGTTACCTGTAACAGAATTTTAGGGGAATGTTTCAAGTTTTTTAGAGGCAGTCACAGATGTTCTATGTGTGCACCCTTAGTCACACGACATACATCGAGCCGGTAATCCATTTCCGCCCAAACACGAGGTAAGATATCTGAATCAAGTGCAGTGATAGTGGCTGTGATAAGCTGTTTCAGCTCCGCTAGATCAACAGGAAGGGGAGGGGCGAATACCTTGTCCTGTTCATACCCCTACGGGAAAAGTCGCAAGGTGTTAAGTCAGGACTTCTGGGTGGTCGGTGGCATGTTGTAGTCTGCGGCTCGTCCAATCCATCGGTGAGGAAGATGTCCATCGAGATAATCTCACACGTCACCTAACCAGTGCGGTGGTGCACTATCCAATTGAAAAATAAAGTTGTCGCTGTCGTCCTGCAACTGTGGCATCAACCAAAGACTTAACATATCCAGAAAAGCGTATCACAACCACTATCACTGCACTTGATTCAGATATCTTACCTCGCGTTTGGGTGGAAATGAATTACCGGCTCGATGTGTGTCGTGTTACTAAGAGTGCACACATAAAACATCTGCGACTGTCTCTAAAAAAACTTGAAACATTCCCCTACAATTCTGTTGCAGGTAGCATAAAATATCTTACATTGTTCTTGTTTTATAGTGCGTTGAAACTGTATACTTCTTTATGAATCACCCTATATTTCATGTATGACATTTTATAATTATTATTCATCTAAAGTTCAATCATGTACACTGCTGTCCAAAGCTTAAGGGCAAAGACAAAATCTGACGATTAAAAAGCATCATTGAGATAAACTGTGTGATCAGTCACAGCCATGCAGTAGAGGTGTCTGTCATCTCGTGCAGTTGTGCAATTTTGTGGTCCATTTCCCAAATTTCTGCGAGTCCAAACCTCGTCTGTCCACTGACGCCACATTCGCATCACTGTACTGGTGTTTCATCTCGTACGAGAGGTAATTTTACGGTAAGAAAATCTAGCTTCTCTCATCCCAACAATCCTTCCTCACTCAGTCCGTCAGGTGTTTATAATGCAACCTTTTTAGTCAGCGGGGCATAATGAGACACAAGAAACACCCTTCAGACTTAATGTTGGCTCTTTACTGATTGTAACATCTTGTTTGAGCCAGCTCTTTATAGCCAAGACCAGACAGTTCGGAGGGCACTGCTCCGAAACTGCATGCACATTTTTACTGACATGCTAATCATTTGCATGTCCCAACCTGTTGTACATATCCTGTAAGTTTCAAGCTAGTACATATCCTGTAAGTTTCGATATATATATATATATATATATATATATATATATATATATATATATATATATGGGATGTAAGGTCAGGTGATGCGTAACATCACAGCCTCTCCTTGACAAATGTCAACCCCGCCTTCTCGTGATACATACTGTTCCCACTAAAGGGGCTCTGACGACCGCCAATAGCAGTATAACTATACCATCGGGATTAGAGGAAATGCTATCCCACACTCACCAACCCGCTTGGCCAGCGTGGTGAGTTATGGCCAAACCCGTCCAAAATGACTCCACAACTTAAATCTTGGCCCTCAGTCTCCGGCAGCTGGAATGTACCTGGCAAAGGCAGCGGCCAGTGCGACATGAAGGCAGAGGGTGCTAAGAATCCCCGGAGGACCGGACTTGGCTGCCATCTGATGCTGACCTTGGCTACGTACAACGGATGCTCCCTATCTTCTGATTCAAGGCTTCTTGAATTGGAAGAGGAACTACAAAGGATCAAGTGGGACATCGTCGGGCTAAGTGAGGTAAGGAGAAAAGGAGAAGATCTCATTGAACTGAAAAGTGGACATCTCTTCTACTATCGTGGGACAGATACTGGCAGAACTAGTGGTGTTGGATTTATAATAAACAAGAAACTGAAGGATAAAGTTGTAGAAGTTGAAAGTTCCTCTGACAGAGCTGCACGACTCGTTATTCAACTCTCGAGAAGATACCAGGCTCAGATTATTCAAACTTATGCACCCACCACAAGTCATCCTGAAGAAGAAATTGAAGAATTTTATGAGGAAATTCGTGATCTAAATAATAAAGGTAAGCAGCACTTGAAGATAATTATGGGAGATTTCAATGCAAAAATAGGGCAACGACAACAGAATGAAACTTCAGTAGGTAAATTCGGTCACGGCAACAGAAACCAGCGTGGAAATATTCTCGTAGAGTTTGCAGAGGCAGAAGGGTTTTTCATCTTAAACTCCTTTTTCAAGAAAAAACCACACAGGAAATGGACATGGAGACATCCAAATGGGACGACAAGTGAAATTGATTTTATTATGTGTAACAAAAAATTCGTCATAGAAGACTGCAGTGTGCTAAACAAGTTCAACACAGGCAGTGACCATAGATTGGCGAGATGTAAGATGCACCTTAACACTAAACTCGAACGTAGCAAGCTCATAAGACAAACAAAATGTATTGACATAACCAACCTTAAAAAACACCATAATACCTTCAAATTGGAACTGAAGAACAGATTCTCTGCTTTAGAAGGCCTAACATCGGAAGAAGTGGATATTTCTGAAGTTAACAGAAAAGTAACCAAAGCTCTTATGGAAACAGCAACAAAATTAGCTGGGTCTAAGAACAAATTGCATGTGAACAAATTATCAGGAAAAACCAAAATGTTGATGCAAAAAAGAAGAGTGATGAGGACAACTAAAGAAGATGTGACTTCCAAAGTGGAATATATAGAGCTATGCAAGACAGTACGAAAAAGTATCACTGAAGACGTAAGGAAATTCAACTGTGAACTAGTAAGAAAAGCAATTGAAAACAACCATAGCCTAAAGATAGCAAAGGGACATCTCAGTAAGGGAAGAAAACAGATTATGGCACTGAGAAAAGAAGATGGTTCTGTAACAAGAAATAGAGGCGAAATTTTGACAAGAGTGAAAGATTTCTACTCCAAATTATATGAAAGGGATGATACATGTACTCCAGACATCATGAAAGGTACCAGTACCAGAGTTCTTCCAGTCCTTCCAACAGAAGTTGCACATGCAATCAAGAACATGAAGCGGGGAAAAGCTCCAGGAGAAGATAGAATTACTGTAGACATCATACAAGAAGCAAGTGGAGAAATCGAAACAGTACTCGCCCAAATTTTCACTCGATGCCTTAATGAAGGGAAAATTCCTGAGGATTGGAACAACGCTACAATGATCTTGCTACATAAAAAAGGTGACATTGAGGATCTCAGGAACTACAGACCTATCAGCCTCCTATCAGTGGTTTATAAAATCTTCACTAAAGTTCTTTCACACCGCTTGAAGGTGACACTGGACATGGCTCAACCGAGAGAACAAGCTGGATTCAGGAGTGGCTACAGCACAATAGATCATATCCACGTACTGAGAGAACTAATTGAAAGAGCGAGGGAATATGAACTTCCATTGTGCATGGCTTTTATCGATTATGAAAAAGCCTTTGATTCGGTGAAACCATCAGCAGTTGCAATGGCTCTGAAATCCTGCGGTATTGAAGATGCATACATTAATATTATTAATAACATCTATGAAAATGCAAGTGCAAAGATTCGGCTGTTTGAAAATACAACACACATAAAAATTGGAAAAGGAGTGAGACAAGGTGACACCATATCTCCGAAGCTCTTTAATGCCACATTGGAAAATGTCTTTCAATCACTGAACTGGGAAAACAAAGGGATAAAGATTAATGGAGATTATCTAACCCACCTTCGTTTTGCTGATGACATAGTCATTTTTACAACTACCCCATCAGAGCTACAGAGTATGATCCAGGAACTTGCTGACAAGAGTAAAGAAGTGGGATTAAAAATGAACTTTCAGAAGACAAAAGTGATATACAATGCTTTTACAAGAAAAGAAGATTTATCGATTGATGGAGAAAAGCTGGAGATAACAGACACGTACGTTTATCTTGGACAGCAGATATCAAGTGAGGGTCACATTGGTGAAGAAATTAATCGGCGTACAAAACTTGCCTGGAGAGCTTTTGGAAGAAACAGCATAATTTTCAAGAGCAATATGCCATTATGTCTTAAAAGAAAAGTGTTTGATCAATGCATCCTTCCAGTGCTTACGTATGGTGCAGAGACGTGGACCTTAGCTAAAAGAGACATACAAAGGCTGCAGACAACTCAAAAAAGCATGGAGAGGTGCATGCTTGGTGTAACCAGGAGAGATAAGAAGAGGAACACGTGGATCTGAAAAATGACAAGAGTGGAAGACATCATGATCAGAGTTAAATCCCTGAAATGGCAACGGGCTGGACATACTGCCAGAAGAACAGACCATCGATGGACAGCCGAAATTTTAGATTGGATTCCAAGGGACAGGAAAAGACCCAGAAGAAGACCACATGGAAGATGGGTGGATGAGATTCGTAAGTGTGCGGGAGTGGCGTGGAGGAGACTGGCACAGGACAGACCGTTGTGGAGGAAACTTGGGGAGACCTTCGTCCAGCAGTGGATTGATAATGGTTGACAATGATGATGAAATGATGATATATATATACATATACACATTACCCATAATTAATTGCACACATATTATGGTATGCAAAACTTGGGATAACAAATAAGCTTGAAGTGTGTTTGCATATTTTAATGGGATGCAGTGCTTTCCTTTAAAATTATCTTTAGACTTTGATGACATCATATTCTGTTTGACTGATATTCTGCTTTGATGTGAATGCTCCCTAGTGTAGGGAAGAATTCTTAAACTAAAAGAAATGGCAGAGTTTCACATGATGCAAATTAAAAGCTGACATGTATTTGTTAATTGAAAATGCACTGTTGTTATGTCATGGTGGTAAGCTTAGTTTCCTACTACGAGTCCATTATGTGCATGGAAATAAGACTACAAGGCAGGCAGGACCTTAAAGGAAATTTTTAAGAAAGGGGGAAGCTTCTTGTCAGAATTCTGTTTTTATCCCATGAGTTAAGTGCTACTGTCCATATTCAAATTACTACACCAATTAATTACAAAAATGATCAAAAATAAAAGTGTTGCAAAAACCTTCAAATGTGCAACTGTTCTTTGACTAAGTAAATTGTCAAGCATGGAGGTAGCTTCCAGTTAGTGTTGAGATTGGCTAACTGCAAGTCTCTTGTCACTTTCTCCCTTCCATGATACAGCTTTTGGTGATTCTTCTTAGATTACAGGGAAGAGTAGTGAAAGAGTAAAACAGAGCACATGCAGAAATCAGATCATTCTAGTGCTGATGTCAGTTCCTCACACAAAAGTTCTTAATTAATGAAATACAAACACACACAAACATTGACTGAAGATCAATTTTTTTTTTTTTTCCCCCTTCTATGTATAGTATAACCCACTTATAATGAGCTCATATTTAGCAAGATCCTGAATTTCACCAGCAAAACAGGAACTTTTGCTTGGTATAATGTTAACAATGTGAAGAAAAAGCTAAGATCAGGGGTCATGCTGCCAATTGCATTCTTCGCAATTTTCTGCAAAAAATAAATAATTTTGGCGATTGATAAAAAAATTTGGCGAAAATATTGTTGATTACCTTTTTTAATGATGTCCATGCAAACACGATCTTTAATTTTTATTCAATTTGATAATTGAAAAATTAAATTCAAATGTTAGTTACTTTTTTCATTGTTCACATTGCGTGAAAAGAGTGATGCAATTGCTGACATAAGACCTATTATAGCACTTTGTCTTTATGATTCCTATGGAGGGTGAAAAAAAAATGGTGACTTCAGATTATATTTGGCAAAAAAAAAAAAAAAAAAAAAAAATTGGCAAATGGGTTGGAAAATAAATAATTCAATGTTTAACGAGGCAGAGAAAATCTGCTGTGCACTGTCTTGGAATGGAAGAAAGGAAATGGTGCCATACAAGATGAAATTGGAATGGTGCAGTGGAATTGGTGTTAATGGAAGAATATTGATGGGAAAGAGATGGGAAGGGAGTACATCAAATGCTCAACAAGTTCGTTGTGGAAGAAAATCTTCACTACCCACTCCTAAGGGCTATGCTTTGAGAGTACTGCATCTTTAGAGTTGAAAACAGGCAACCTACTTCTAGGCAAAAAGAGGACAGGTGAGGCTCGCACACATTTATTAAGTGGATTTCTGGGTGATGATTGCAGAGAATAGGGGAGTAATAGAATGGTGCTTGAGGAGAAATGTGATACCACAATTCCTGGGATTCTGTTCATTTACCCTCCACGTGAGCACTGTATTGGGAAGATTGGTGTTCTTGCTTTGTGCGTCGTTAAGCAGAAGTGAATGTCACTTAGCTATCAAGTACGAAATTCATACATGCCAACCTCTAAAAGTAATTTTCAGTAACCTGCATTTTTTTCCCCGTAATCCAGTCCACATTGGCAAATTTGAGCATTTAACACGGCAACAAATTTCAGTTTGTTACAGCAACTATTAAAAAAATAAAAAGAAAGATTAATACAGGGGAATTCAAAGTGATTCATCTGATTTCAGAAAAGCATAATTCCATACCCATCAACCATGTATGGCCTGGGCATACACCAAATGAAAAGAAGAAATCTCCAAGTTTTAGTCCACTGTCACTGTGGGGCTGCCTCTTTGGCACTGTGCTGTTCACCATTTCCTCTCCATTGCCATTGGATTGGTCGTAGTGGACCCCCATGACTTGGTGCTCTACAGCTGGCCACTTAGGTCACAGGAACTTACACCATGCAACTTCTTCCTTTGTGGGTATGTTAAGGATACTGTGTACATGCCACCATTGCCTAAAACCCTAGATGAGCTCCAGGGTTGTAGGCAACCTTTCTAACGCGTAGGTTCACTCGTTCCAGCATGTCCGTTGTCACTGACTCCACAACAGTAACAATGCATTTTTAGCTCACTCAGGGTTGTACGCACTGGTGGCATGTACCACAGTATCCTTCACATACCCCAAAAAGAAGAAGTTGCACGATGTAAGTTCCAGTGACCTAAGTGGCCAGCTGTAGAGCACTTAGTCACAGGATCCACGGCGACCAATTCAATGGCAAAGAAGCACTTCGTTGAGGAAACAGTGAATGGCACAATGCCAATGAGGCGGCCCCACAGTGACAGTGGAGCCCTCTCGTGGTAACCTACTAAAACTCTGAGATTTCTTCTTCTATTTGGTACAAGCCCAGGTCATACACAGTTGATAGGTATGGAATTATGCTCTTCTGAAATCAGATGAATCATTTTGAATTACCCTGTATAATAAACATTTTTTTTTTTTTTTTGCTAGTGGAAAAATTAAAAATACTGTCCACCAAAAAAAATTCTCCAGACATGAAGAAAAATCATTCCTTGGAATGTTCATGCTTCTTTGATTCTGTGCGCCTTCGGCAATCATTCTACCTACCAGTGGCACACCCAGGATTTTGTTATGGGGTGGCCCAAAATATTGAAAATGAAAATACCCTGGAGTAAATATCTCCAAAATTATTGAGAAGTGATAATAATATCACCACCACATTAAAGTATGCTTCCAATTATTCGTAAATTATATATTTAAGAACACGTACAAGTATAATTACAAATAACCACCATTAACAAAGGGCGAAGTGATACCTCGTGAGGAGGGCCCAAGCCCAGAGCCCCCATTTAAGAGGGGGATGCAGCCCAGGGCCCTGCATTTTTAAGGGACCCCAGAATTATGCAGGATGCTTGAATAAATGACAGAGTTTCACAGTTTCTTCATTTTTTTGCAGATAGCACAGAAAAAAACTATAAGAAACTGCCTTGTGAATTTTTTTTTCTATTTCCACTTATTTAGGAGGAGTCCGCAAAAAGTATAGTGGCCCCCAGTCCATCCTCAAATCTTTCGAAATCATTACAGATGTTCTTTTGTACACATCTGTAATTGGGGGAAATTTTCATACATTAAGAATTCGTTTGAATCATGATATTTGGATCATATTGTTTTGTCCACTACTTTGATATAATTTCAACAAGCTGAGCCCTGGTGGGAGGGGGGGTTAAAGTAGAACTGAACTGGTATCCATTTTTTAACGATGCATTTTTACATTTTCTGGCTACCACTGATTCGTCCAAGAATCGAGACATACACACTTCAATAGAGAGCGCGAGGGAATATTTTTATGGCTTTCTCGTCATACTTTGGGAATGTTTTCTCCTCAGTATTTTTATTTCCACACATTGTGAAATCCTTACTGCTCCACTAATACTGAGCCCCCAAAATACTGTCCAGCCCCCAAAATACTGTCCAGCCCCCAGGCATCCTCTGCACAGGCCCCTGGGCCACCCCCGCTAAGTGTGCTACTGCGAGCGATACTAAAAACATATCTACAGATACTGCAAAACACATGGTTCACAGAAACCAGCGACTTTTAAAAACAAGGACAGTCTCTGTGGTATGCTTCTAGGAAACACTTTCTTTTTAGATGAAGAAGGTTAGCCAGAAGAATGCTTCATTTTAAATAAATAATAATAAAAAAAACCTTCATGATTGCACAGCTGATTGCCAAGCTTTTTTATCCTACAGTAACATGTACTTCAGAGATCATAAAGAAAAGGCTATTCAAGTAGAGCAGCTTCCATACAACACATGTGTTCTATGTAGCTGCAGGTGGTACGGAGAGCATCATGGGAGGGGTAAGGAAACAAATTCCGGAGCAGCATCCATGCAACATATGCTTTCTGCATAATTGCAGGTGGTACAGAGACATCATGGGAGGGGTAAAATGGGGGTGAAAAGCTGAGCTGGCATCAAGCAGCTGCCATCATTACCTATCATTGGATTTCCTTTTGTAGATAGAAAGCTCATGGGATTACCAATTAAAATACAGAAATCTATATTATGCAGAACACAGCTTTAAATCCCCCCACCCCCAGATAAACTTGAAGAACAAACAAAAAATTTTAAGTTGATGAGAAAATTACTTTTCATATCAGAAAAATCAAATGGTGATTTTCCGTAATGTCCGTACTTACACAACAGCAACCAAAAATCCGCAAAATTGAAGCAAATTCATACTAGTTGGCATCTATGGAAACCCTAAATGCTGCCCCAGTGGCGCAGTGGTTTAAACGATGGATTTTGATCATTTGTCCAAGATGGGTCCAGGTTCAAATCCCGGTGTGGCATAGATGTTGTGTTTGTTTTACGGCCCTGGCTCTCTCCCTTCCCTGGAACCAGTGGCCCTAAATTATTGACGGGGCAACTGCTTATAGCCCACTGAGTTGCTCACAGTGGTCGTTAAATCTCCAATAAAAAAAAATAATAATAAAAAAAAATCCTAAACTATTTTAAGTGCCCTAAGAGAAAAGTATAATCCATATATGACAAAATATTGTTATATGGAAATATTCAAACTATATTTAAATTGCAACTTTTGTCATTTTGTGGGCCAACGACAGTGAGAAATTTCCTCCCCAGTCGGAAAGGCGCCAAGCGCAGATCCATTTCAGAGAAAGGTCATTCTCTCCCACGGACAAAAGGATAGCCCCATTCTTTCTTCAGCTGTCGGCAAAATCTCTAGCACACTGGTACAAAGGACCAAGCAATTATGAATCTCTTCTTACGTCAAAGACATAACGTGTAAGGGAATGGGACAGAGAGGAGGCTTCATGGCGATCTGGAGGAAAATGTAGGGACGATTTTGCTCGGAGGCAAGAGCAGGAAGACGACGAGGTAGAAAGAGATTTTCACGCGGGCTTGTAGCCACATAAGATAGGAACAGATTTGGCGGGAAAAGCGTAGAGAAGGCCATCCTTAACATCCAACTCCCGCTGGAAGTATTTACTACCCGATCTGACTAACTATTATTCCAATATTTCCTCTTCCCCCCATCTGATGAACAAAGATATGTGCAAAAGGAAACATCTGTCATAATGTTCAATTTTTAACTACTTGTTTATTTGCTTCCCTGCTCCAATGACACGAACATGCAAACGATTCTTCTGATAAGTTGGCATCTACCACAATACTTAAAAATAAATCAAGCCAACAATACCCACCCCTAGAAAACTAGAAAATGGTGAAAAAATGTTGCCATCTGCTATGATATACATATGGATATATAATATAAACATATTATAACATATGCATGTTTTTACTGTTGGAATCACAGCCTCTCAGCAATAACTATAATAAAAAAATAATAACGCAGATCGTCAGACGGGAATCTTAAAAATGCTCCAAAATGAATTGCCACGTACCAGACCCAACTCTGTGACATAACTACACGTAGCCAACCTTGAAACGTCACGACACGTGCATCTTACTCTCACGTGATCTGTGACGTAGGTGAAGTCGAGACTTGAGCCTTCTTCTAAAAACAGTGTTGTTGTTGTCTTCTTTGCTTGCGTGAGAAAGGGTGTCTGTGACGTTCCATCTATGTTCTGTAAAATAGAACTACTCCTTTTTTATTGGAACGAGAACTATTTTGCAAGATGTTTTATATCTGTAAATTATAGAACGCTTTATGCTGTTTCTACAAAGATTCTGTCTACTTACAAAGAGTTTTGTGTGTGATGAACTGAAGTGTTTTTATGGCTACGACATGTTTACGTCATATGTTCGATTGATCTTCAGTTCCACTAATAGGGTATCAACTTGCAGATGTACTTTCATCAAATGAATAATCTTCTTGTCATCATTTCATATTATCATTAAATATAATTTTTTACTGCCACAACTCAGGTCTGTATAGAAGTTTATTATTGCTTGCATGAAGTCATCTGTTCCATTTTTACTGTTAAGCATACATTTCTTTACCACGAATGAAGAATAGCAGAGAAGTATTTTTTCTACTGCGTACTGAGCATTTGGGGAGTTGGTGTTCTATTTAATCTAATATTTCCACCTCTCTAAAAATCACAACAGATTATGAGACTGATAACAAGATTAGAAGACTGAAATCTCATTCGTGGTAGAATAAGAAAAATAAATTTGGATTTGCTAACAAAAAATAAGAAGTAAATAATGAATTCTCAAACAAATTCGTTTTTGTCAATTGAAAAACTGAGTGATACAAATTATGGCCTGTGGAAATATAAAATGCAGATGTATTTTATTAAGGAAGATTTATGGCACTTAATTTCTCGTGAAGTTACTAACGAAGAAAGAACTGATGCATGGCGTAAACAAGACGCTCAGGCACAGGCTATAATTTCTTTATCGGTACAAGATGATCAAATTATTCATATTAGAAATGAAGCATCAGCTGTTGATATGTGGAATGCTTTGAAAAGTGTTCATGAATGTACAAATTTACCAAGTAAATTGTATCTGCTTAGAAAGCTCTACAGCGTAAGGTACAACGGACATGAAACAATTCAGCAACACATAAACAAAGTACCAGAAATCAATAATAAACTCAGGGCAATAGGGGAAGAAATAAAAGATTCACACATTACTGCTATTATATTGTGTAGTTTACCCAGTAGCTATGATACATTGGTAATTGCCCTTGAAGCAAGACCAGAAAATGAATTACCCTTGAGCTTATTAAGAATAAATTAATTGATGAGTATAATTCAAGAATGGAAAGGTCGAATGACAACAACGCATCATCAAGCAAAGTCCTTAAAGTTAAAAACCAAGCCAACAAATATAAAAATAAAGAGCACAAATTTTGCAGTTTTTGCAAGAAACCTAATCATTTGAAAAATGAGTGTTGGCATTGGAATAAGAATAAAAATAAGGAGCACAAAAATGCTAAGTCCCACAAGAGTGATATAGTAATTAAACAAGCCAAACATGAAGTACCTGGTAACAAGAAAAATAAAAATATCTGTAATGCACAACAAAATAAGAAATTCCTGTTAAAAACTGAAATAAATAAAACTGACACCTATGATGTATGGTCTATTGATTCTGGAGCCACAAGCCACATGACCAACGACCGAAATTTTTCGCATCGTTAGACCCTAGTAAAATAGATGTTATAACTACTGCAAAATGGTTCAGAAATTAGATCTAAAAGGTACAGGAACTGGTTTTTTTCACTATAAAATTGAAACATGGAAGATGCATGATTTAGAGCTTAGAGAAGTCTTGTATGTGCCACAACTTGAGAGTAATTTACTTTCAGTAAAGAGCATCTGTAGTAAGGGTCATGAGGTTATTTTTAAAGGTAACAAATGCATTATACAGAATAATGACCAAATCATTGCTACAGGCATACTAGAGAAAAATGGTTTGTATAAGTTGCAGACAATAACTGTAAATAAAAAAGCTAAGACAGCTACAGAATGCAGAAATAAAAACTATTAATTTATGGCACAGACGTTTAGGTCATAGTAATACAAATAGCATAATACAAATGGAAAAGCTTAGTCTGGTAAAAGGTATGAAACTATCTGGTTGTAAAGCTATTGATAGTTGTGAAGAATGTATTAAGAGCAAACAAGCAGAGAAACCATATCCAAAAATGAGTGAACATAGATCACTGAAGTATTGAAACTGGTACACTCAGACATATGTGGTCCTATGCCATCAACCACACCAGGAGGAAAATGCTATTTCATTACTTTTATCGATGATTTTTCGCGTTTTACATATGTTTATTGGCTGTCCCACAAGAATGAAGCTCTAGCTAAATTTAAGGAATACATTTCTTCTGTAAGCAACAAATTTGACAAAAAGCCTACGACTATTCGCACAGATAATGGAGGTGAATATACCAGCTTAGAATTCGAAGAATTTTTAGCCAAGGAAGGCATCGATCACCAAACAAGCGTTCCATATTCAGCACCCCAAAACGGAGTTGCAGAACGCAAAAATCGCTATCTGCAGGAGATGTGCAAAGCCATGCTCTTAGATGCGGGACTGAATAACAGTTATTGGGGAGAAGCCCTATGCACAGCTGTATATCTTCAAAACAGATTGCCAACCAGAGCAACAGCGAAAACTCCATTTGCATTATGGAATGGTCATGAGCCATATATTGGGCACATTAAAGTGTTTGGATGCAAAGTGTACTGCTATGTACCCAAACAACTTAGAAGAAAGTTAGATGATCATTCACAGAGTGGAATTTTATTAGGCTATTCTGAAAGAATAAAAGGATACAGAGTCCTAACTGGAACAAAAAGAGTAATCTCCACAAGAAGTCTAAAATTCTGTGAACAACAAATCACTGGATGTGATAACGATAGAGAGAAAGAACCAAATAATGATGTTCTTCATACATGAGACCGGCCGATGACAAAAAAAGCTGAACTTTTTAACTGGGTGGGAAATTGGGACACGCGAACGCGCGGGTGAGCAAATTCAAATACAGCATATATACAATATTTAAGAGTATGCTAGCCATATAGAATTATTTTCTGTAAATTATGTAAGTAAATATTAAAGTGAAGCATATTATTATATTCACAACAGAAAAGTAGGGATTTAAGAACAAAATAAAATGAAATATTTAAAAAAATCAGATTTAAAACTTACATGTGAATCTTTACTAGCTAAATCCTGAGGTGAAAAGTATTTGTCTAGGAAAGTTTGTGAATTTAGTCAAGCAATTAGAAACTTGCAAGAATTAGAAACATATATCCACAGCTTAGTTTTTAGTCATTGAAGAAGTCAATAAAGTATTTCTCAATGTAACCTTATAAAATGGCTTGCAAATTTTTTTGCTTGCATTGTGAATATGGTGAGACGAATCTCCATCAACGTCAAGCAAGTGGGGAGATTTTCTCTGCCGAATTCTTGTTTTTCACCCTGTTTTTGAGCCTCCCATGACACATTCTTTCCACTTAGCTTTCAAACAAGCAAAACAAATTCCTTCTTAGAAAGAAAGAATAAAATAAAAAGCAAAAAAAAAAACAAAAAAAAAAAACGGAAAGCTGCGTCACGAACTTTTTAGAGGCTTCGGCCCGACGTAATAACGGCCCAAAGCCGTGCCCCCCCCCCCCCCCACTTAGCTTTCAAACATGCAAAACACATTCTTCCTTAGAAAAAAAAAGAAAGGAAAGAAACCGAGTTGCCTCACGAACTTTGTTCAGCGGCTTCGGGCCGACGTTATCCTAGCCGGGCGCCGTGCTTTCTTTCCACTAAGTTTTCAAACAAGCAGAACACATTCCTCCTTAGAAAAAAACAAAAACAAAAAGGTTCGTCACGAACATGGTTCAGAGGCATCGGGCAGGCGCAATTCCGGGCAACAGCGAAAGCACGTCCGAACCAACGTAATTCCGGATCACGGCAAAAGAAGCACGTCCGAACCAACGTAATTCCGGATCACGGCAAAAGAAGCCCGCCAGGCCTACATTATTTCGGCGTGGCGCCATTCTTCCTTTCCACTTAGCTTTCAAACAAGCAAAACAAATTCTTTCTCTTCGGGGGGAGGGGGGGGGGTAGAACGAATTTAAGAAAAGAAAGCTGCGTCACGAACTTTATTCAGATGCTTCAGGTCGACGTAATCCCGGGCCACGGCGAAAGAAGCACGACGGGCATTTTTTTTTTGTTCACACTTTGAAACAAGCAAAACAAATTCCACCACCTGAGAAAAAAAAAAAAGACAAAGGGCTGTGTTACGAACTTTGTTCAGAGGCTTTTACGTCGATTATTTACAAAATCAGTAAAACTTTCTTAATAACAGCGAAAATCTGAATATCCATATTTTTTTTGTTAGTCACCCGTAATCCCGGGGGAAATCCGTAATAATTACGGAGATTCCGTATTTTTTGGCATCCTCCGTAGGAAGAGGATTCAAGAGTGCTTCGATTCTCGAACGATCTCAGAAAAGCGGGAACGCATTCGGGTACATTTGCAAATTACAAGAGAGAGTTTCTGGCGATGACGTCACGGATAGAATTAAGCAGATAGTTTGACCCTGATAGAATGCAGAGTGGCGATTTCCCGCAAGACACGGAAAGGGCTGCGGTAGTTTCCTAACGCACGAAGTAGGCGGAGCTTCCACCCTTTGCGCTGCGATGCTCAAGTGACTGACACCCCATCCATTGTTGACAGCAGTAAACGAATTGAGCTCCTGACTCCACCCTCCAACATTTCTTCTTGCCCCCGCGTCTGCTCCAAAAACAACGCTTTAAGCTATAAAGCGCTTAGTTCTTTTACTCCACAAAAAAGCGGAATCGCGGAATTCCGCTTTTTTTTTTATTTTTCTATAAAACGACGACCCCCCCCCCTAAAAAAAATCCTGAAAAATTTCTCTTCATTTTTGCAATGACCTCGAGAATGACCAAAATGATGCCGAAAAAAGCGGAATTCCGCGAATTCGCGGAAGAATCTCATGTATGGTTCTTCTAAAGCTGGAAAACCCGCCTCAACAATCAGACTCGTCTGATGAAATAGAAGAAAGTGAAAGCATTGTCACACAGCCAAGAAGATCCATAAGATCAACCAAAGGGAAACCACCAACTAGACTGGCATACATAGCCAAGACTGAGTTTAAAACTGAACCCAAAACCTGGAAAGAAATGCAAAAACTTCCAGATGTAGAAAAACAACATTGGATCAAGGCAACAGATGAAGAAATGAAATCACTTCATCAAAATAACACTTGGGAACTAGTGGACCTTCCCAAAACAAAGAAAGCCATAGGATCCAGATGGATTTTAAGATAAAGTATCATGCAAATGGTACTATAAACAGATATAAAGCCCGTTTAGTAGCGAAAGGTTACAATAAAAAACCTGGTCAAGACTATGAAGCAACGTATTCTCCAGTGGTGAAACATAGCACCATTCGTACCCTTCTAACAGTTGCTGCTCATCAAAAGATGTATGTCAATCATATTGATATCAAAACTGCCTATCTTTATGGCAAGTTAGATGAAGAAATTTATATGATTCAGCCCGAAGGATATGAGGATCCTAAGCATAGAAACAAAGTTTGCAAATTAAATAAAAGTCTCTATGGTCTTAAACAATCGGCTAGAATATGGAACAAAACAATCTCAGAAGTATTACAGAATAATGGATATAGTCAAAGTAAAGCTGATCCATGCTATTTTATTAGCAAGCATGAAGACAGCATTTCCTACATAATTGTTTATGTGGATGACATTCTAGTTGCATGTGATATTAAAGAAGACATGGAGAAAAATATAGAAATGTTTGCTAAGATCTTTGACATAAAAGACTTAAAACATGTCATTCATTACCTAGGAATACAAATAGATAGAAAAAAGGATGGAAGTTATTTAATAAATCAATCAGCCAAGATTGAAGAAATCAACAAAAGATCTGATGAATCTGAACAGAAAAAGAGTTACATACCTATGAGTACAGACTTCTATCGTAATAATAATAAAGAAGGAGATGAATTTGCTGACAATAGGAAGTATAGGGAAGCAGTGGGAGCTCTGCTGTATATATCTACAGTTACTAGACCTGACATAGCTACATCCGTTGGAATTTTAGGCAGAAGAGTAGAAAGCCCAACAGTTAACGACTGGAAATCCCTACAAAAGGTACTGCAATATCTTAAAGCCACATCTAACATGAAGCTATTGCTTAGTGCTAAGGAAGAGATAATTTTGACAGGCTATGCAGATGCAGATTGGGCAAGTGACACAAAAGATAGAAAATCAACAAGTGGGCATATATATAAACTAGGGAATAGTTGCATCTCATGGGCAAGTAAGAAGCAAAATTGTATCGCATTGTCTTCAACAGAAGCTGAATACATTGCCCTTGCTCAAGCATCGCAAGAACTCATTTGGTTAAGACAACTGCTGGAAGACCTGCATTACCAGCATTAAAGTCCAACCACCATGTTCAAGGACAACATGTCGTGCATCAAATTGGTGATGAATGAAGGAATGAGTGCTAGAACCAAGCACATTGATGTTAAATATAATTTCATCAAAAACCTCCAATCATCTACCATGACATTAAAATATTGTCATACTAGTGAGATGTTAGCTGATCTCTTCAATAAACCATTGCCTAGAGCCAAAATTGAAAAATTGAGAGACAGTCTTCAGCTGACATGCCAATCCATTGGATCGAGTGGGAGTGTTGGAATCACAGTCTCTCAGCAATAATTAAAAAAAACCACACACACAGATCGTCAGACGGGAATCTTAAAAACGCTCCAAAATGAATTGCCATGTGCCAGACGTAACTACATGTAGCCAACCTTGAAACGTCACGACGCGTGCATCTTACTCTCACGTGATCTGTGACATAGGTGAAGTCGAGACTTGAGCCTTTTCTAAAAACAGTGTTGTTGTTGTTGTTGCCTTCTTTGCTTGCGTGAGAAAGGGTGTCTGTGACGTTCCGTCTATGTTCTGAAAAATAGAACTAATCCTTTTTTATTGGAACGAGAACTATTTTGCAAGATGTTTAATATCTGCAAATTATAGAACGCTTTATGCTGTTTCTACATAGATTCTGTCTACTTACAAAGAGTTTTGTGTGTGATGAACTGAAGTGTTTTTATGGCCAGTAAACATGGCCTATGTTCGATTGGTCTTCAGTTCCACTAATAGTGTATCAACTTGCAGATGTACTTTCATCAAATGAATAATCTTCTTGTCATCATTTCATATTATCATTAAATATAATTTTTGTACTGCCACAACTCAGGTCTGTATAAAAGTTTATTATTGCTTGCATGAAGTCATCTGTTCCATTTTCACTGTTAAGCATACATTTCTTTACCACGAATGAAGAATAGCAGAGAAGTATTTTTTCTACTGCGTACTGAGCATTTGGGGAGTTGGTGTTCTATTTAATTTAATATTTCTACCTCTCTAAAAATCACAACATTTACATGGTGGGATTTTTATCCCAAAACTGATTTAGCAAGCACCCAGATGTAAGAAGGATTTACATTAGTCCCAAGCTCCACGTTATAAGCGGTTTTACAGTGTATGAATTCATAAATGAATTCTGTATATGAATTCAATGTCAAGAACTGCTTCAGGCCTGAATTTTATGACTTTTGCTTCTCAAAGTCAAAAACAAAAAAAAACAAAAAATGTGTATCTTTTTTAAATTTTAAAATAGCAATTACACATGATTTTTTTAATAATAATTATACATTTCCTGCCTTTTTAAACAATGTTTTATTGCAGAAGACTACAAGGTGATAAATTGATAATAATTATGTAACACATGTTATTAATACCATACTCACTTCCACCTTGATACCTTTGTATGCACCTATTTAACCATGAGGTCACTGCTCCACTCTTTTTTTAATATAACACATGTTTTGCTATGAATGCCTATTTGGGTTAATTACCCTTATGAGGAAACAGATTTTTTTTTTTTTTTAATCTTTCAAACATTTCAGAAACTATTTCTCAAAAATGTGTACTAAGAACTTTTAATTTTTATCATTAGAAAACATACACCAGATTTTTAAAATTAAAGTTTCAAAACTGTTATTTATGAGTAAATGTGGATAAATATTTTTAATTTCTTAAATGTCATGAGAATAAATTAAGTTTTGAAATCAAATGTATCATCCAAATAATTTTCAACACCAAACCATGAAAATGATGTGAAAACTACTGTCTACTTTGATTACTGAAGCACAGCCATCAGCAGAAAAATATTTTGACTTCTGAAATTATGACCAAAATATTTTTGACTTCTGAAAAAAATTTTGTTGACACCGAATCACATATTTTTAATCACTTGGAAATTTTACTTTTCATTCAACTTACTTAAATCATTGCGTGTGCCGAGCACAATGATGACTCCCTCTTGTCCTTCCACAGCCTTTTTGACATCATCTTTGTTGCACACATCACCCTGAACCACCTTTGTTACAGGAATGGCATTTGGCAGCTTGTCTCTGTTTCTCACGAATGCAGTTACTTCGTATCCTAAAAAACATATGCCAACATATTATTAGGCATCAAATATATCGATAACAGAAGGCAATAAATTTCATTAAAAGGGCTAAGGTTCCATCTTCAATACAAAATCAATCTAAAATAGTTAATGGCTAAAACTTTAGATGATAATAGCAGTTAATGGCAAAACTTTAGTTGATAATGATTTTTCCCAAGAAAATTGTCAAATACTTTACAGGAAGTAAAGTAGGAAAAAAGCACGACACAACCGTAAGTCAATGCAGAAGGAAATAATCAACACACAGCTGATTGCAAAACAAATTTTGAAACACTGAAAATTTTTGCCTGGGGGTGAGATTTACACTATAACCAAATTAATATTTTGAATTATAACTTTATATTATAATTTAAAATAAGAAAATCATATTAAAATAATCTTTAAAAATTTGTGGTTATTCATGTCTTTTTATTCAATTGATGGTCAATGAGTAGACAATTTAATGTAGAAAATTATCTAAGATTTTAAGATTTGCCCATCATTAATTGCTTTGATTCTTCAGATCCACTTATGTTAGCTGCTAAAAGAAGAGTTACATTTTTTTTTATTATTATTATTCTGGTCTTCCATGGAGCACTCTGCTTCTCTAATGGAAAACAGGTTTCACTAATCCTCAACGTAAGTACAAAGCAGCACCAACTCCTGTGCAGAAAAAAATAATGAAAAAGTAATTAATACACATTGCAAATTTTGAAGATGACAATCCATCTTTTGGTTTAAATATGACAAGGGTGGCAAGTCAGATAATATCTGAAAACGAAAATTTCGTCGTCCTGGAGCGGGAATCGAACCTGCGTCTCCCAGATAGCGCCCGGGTATGCGTTCCACTACACCACCGAGAATGACCAAGTCCTCAAGTTTCCTATTAATTTGAATTATATGGTGTAATCCCATAATTCATTCACAATACACATTGGTCTGAATTTCAACCTTGCGACCTAAGGAATATGCAGGGAAGACTGGTGAAAAATGTCAAAAGGTTATATGGCAGTGCTGCACAATTCTTTAGCAGCTAAATAACCAAAGGAACAAAGTCATGACTAATTGTTTTAAACAATTTACTATAGGGTTTACAGGTGTTGGCACAATTTAAAAAGCTGCAAAAAGAGGGAAAATATAATTAAATCCACGATTTAAAATTCTTAATAAATTCAATTTATATGAGGAATAAAATAATCAGTAAATATGTGGATTGTTTGTAATATAGCAATTCACTAGAGGCCTCTGGATATCTGTTCTTCACATATGTTAATTATTTGGTGTATCAAATTTTTTGTCAATCCGCTAATATGAATGGGACAGACTTAATTAGTTATGGGTCATTCCGTGTCAAACAACCAATGAAAAATAGCTATTTTCAACCTAACCCCTTTTTATTTCTTTGAAATTTGGTGTGATTATTAGTCATGTAGACTTATGCATAAATCCTAAATTTTAGATGTGTCCACCCATGGGGTTTCCAATTACATGACCTTGAAAATCAGAAAATTGTGACCTCCAAACAATCTTTGAGTAGTTGAATCTCATTACCTATTGGGCTTAAAGGTTGTAACTAAGTATTTTTATAGATACTGTATAAACCAATGAGCCTCACATTACATTATACTGTATAAACCGATGAGCCAATTACATTATGGCCACCCTGCCTAGAGACCAAACAGTGAGTGGTGCAGGTGAAGTTCACAGAGCAGTATATATACAATCCAAGGATCGGCTTTTGATTAGTAGATTGTTTGGAGTCAGAAATGGTAAAAGCTGCCGATTTATTGGAGTTTGATAAAGGACAAATTGTGATGGCACAGTGCCTCGGAACTACGATTTCAGAAACGGCACAGCCTGTGGGCTGTTCACGTGCTACCGTAGTATGTATCAAAAGTGGTGCACAGATGGCCAAATGGCGAACCGTCATCTGCAGCTCATTGATGCCAGAGGGGAGCGGAGACTGTCGCGCATTGTTCACAGCGACCACATGGCCACAGTGCGACAAAATACCCACAGATACAACAGTGGTGATCAGGGCAATGCGTCACAGCACACAGTTCATCGCAGCCTTCTGCACATGGGTCTGCATAGCCGAAGACCCAGCCGGGTCCCCATGGCATGCTCACTGCACACCATCGCCAGCAAAGCATGAAATGGGCCCAAGATCGAGTTTGGACCATGGATGATTGAAAGAAAGTGGCCTGGTCTGACGAATCAAAATTCCTGGTGCATCATGTAGACTGTCGCCACCTGGATGCACTGTTGGGCGGAAACAGGGCAGCGGTGGTGTTATGCTGTGGGCTATGTTTTCTCAAAACATTTTAGGCCCCGTTTTCCAATAGCACAATAACATCATTGCGGACCAAGTTCACCCATTCACGGCAACTGTGTTCCCTGCTGGTGATGGCCATTGACAACAGGATAATGGGCCATGCCACACTGCCAGAATCATCAAGGAGTGTTTTGAGAAACATACTGGCGACTTTCTGTTAATGCCCTGGCTTCCAAATTCATCTGACATCTAATCAAACATTTGTGGTTCGACTTGGAAAAGCGGGTCCATGCTAAATCACCACCACCCTGAAATGTACGGGTATTGGAGGACCTGCTGTTGACATTATGGTACCAGGTACCCCAAGATACCTATCGCCACCTCATTGAGTGGCTGTGCTGCTTTGTTGGCTAAAGGGGGTCCTACTGCTTATTAGGTAGGTGGTCATAAAGTAATGGCTCATTGGTGTATGTAGTACAGTTACACACATTTGGCAGAGGTACCTATGGTGGTAATCTAAAAAAAAAAGTTTATTTGAAAAATGAATGTAATATTGCCTGCTTAAGTTTATCAGACTTTTCTTTCAGCTCACAGAATAGTTTAATTTTTTTCCCCTTCAGAACAATCATCCATCTTGTAAGTGCCTTCTGTCCAGCCAAAGGGGGGGGGTGAAGCTAATTTGTGTTTTAACTGTCACTCCCTTTTTTTCAACATCTGTTGTAAGTGTGGGGACGAAGTCCATTTTTTTATGTTACTACATAAGCCATTAGAATTGCCTGTCATTGCAGAACTCCTTCACACACACCCCTTCCTACTCACTTTCATGCAGGAGTAAACTTCCTAGCCATTTAAAGTGACCTCTCAATACTAATGCACATTTGTTTAATTTATTGTTTCATGGTTCCAGGGTATAGAGAAAATTTTCAGGGGAAATTGCAATCCGGACAACAGTTTTTATGCAGCAGTCCTTGCGCAAAGATGGTCGTTAAGAGGGGGTGAGCGGTCTTTCAATAGGGGGAATGTTAGCATTAGCACTACGGGTTTTGAAAGTTTCCACAGAAAAATAGTTGTAATGAGCGGTAGTCGTCAAATAGGGGTGGTCGCTAAGAGAGGTTTCACTGTAATATGATTTTTTTTTTTACATTTCAAGAGAGTTCAGTTTTCTTTCTCCCCCTTTTTATTTCATATTTTTGTATTTTATCTAACTGCTCTTACTTTTTGTCATAATTATTTGCTAATGAAATAAATTAACAAAAGGAGATTAAAAATAAAGCAAAACTTGTGTCTATATTTGTGGGAAAATGCAATTTGTATTTTAACACAGATGCCCCCATCTCCTGATTCTGGGACCCATCTACGGCCTTGATAATAGACAGATAGTGTCACTAAGAAAAGATTTCAAGGAAAGGATCAAAGTGTTCCAAGGTTGTAAATGTGGGTGTCCCTCAACAGTCAAAGTTTCTAAATGATATAAAATAACCTCCTTAAGAGAAGTCAAAAACACTTCATCTTTGGAAGAAGCTCTTTGAATGTGCTGAAGATGTATTTTCCACTAAAAGTTCCAAATGCTGACATATGCATACAAGCAGAAATTAGCAAAAACCCATCTGTCTGTTGAGCCTTATAATCAATCATACACGAGACCGACCAATAAACAAAAAAGCCAAACTTTTTTACTGGACAAAAAATCGGAACACACGACAAGCAAGTGTGAATATAAAGCTGCACGAGATGGAATTGTTCACTGTAATTTATTATGTAAATATAAACTGGAGCACGTCGCTTTATTCACAATATAAAATTATTGAATTAAAAAAATAATAATATGGTTTTAAAAGACAATGCTTTAAATACAGAATTTTTTTTGTTTTGTTTTACTTGCTACAACATCAGCTCAAGTTACTCTTGTATTGTTTTTCTCAACAAGTTCCACACCCATATTTGTTTTTTATTGACTGCAGCTGCACAGCATTCACTGATTATAAAAAGAGTGGAAGAAGTATTCTTCACATAATATGTGGCAAATACGTCATAATAATTAACACAGCAATCAGACATCGCTGAATTGACTGTTTCACACGTGAATCAAATCACATCAGAAAACTTCATTTCATCGCCGTGGAGCGGGAATTGAACCCACATCTCCCGATTACCATTCGAGCACGCTATCCGTTGCACCACCCACGACAGCGAACACTCAGATACTTGCAAATTTGCCGCCGTGGGTGGTGAAACGTATAGCATGCTCGAACGGTAATCGGGAGATGCGGGTTCGATTCCGGCTCCACTGCGATGGAATTTTCAGGTTTTTTTTATGTGATTTGATTCACGTGTGAAACAGTAATTGCAGTCGATTCGGCTATGTCCGATTGCTGTGTTAACTATCGTTCACTGATATGATGTCCTTCCCATTTCTTCACTGTTTCCTTTTCTTTTTTCACTTACATGACAATTTTATCCATCATGCTGAAATCACTTTCAGCCTGAGGATCATGAATGTATGAATGTCAAAGCTTTCACTATTTTTGATAACTTTGAGAATGAATACTTTGAACATTATGCATAAATTCATACAAATTTCACCTCCCTTATCAAGCTGAAATCCTAACATTTATGAGAAAAAGTAAAATTTAACAACAACACAGGACAGTGAGAACATCAGGGGGCATTATAATTACAAAAGAAATCTGAGCTTTGTTAGACTTCCATTTTTAAGCTGAGATACAAAATTTTATGGAAGAAAAAGATATTTAGTAACAATACTGGACAGAAGGTACTTCGTGCAAGAAAAAAATTATTACAGGAGAAATCATTTCTCTCTAACTTTCTAACTTCAGTTTTTAGAAGTTTCGAAAGACAGAATTCCGTCCAATTCCTGTTCAGTTGTGCATCGATCTCGAGACTGCACCAAATGATAAAGGAAAGGGCAGAATTTCACGAAATCACGGAAGAATTTCGTGCCTGAAGACTCCGGGAAATCTTTGCGTAGTCTTAACTTCCATTTTCAGAAATCGTTGCCCACAGTTTCCTGCTGAAATACAAACATTTATGCAATAAAATTGAAGAACAATACTGGGCAGAGACAACATTGTGAGAAAAACGGAATTATGATTACGGGTGAAACTCCCTCCATTTAACTTCTATTTTTGAAAGACGAAACACCACCATTCCCAGATTAAAAACGACCCCCCCCCATTTAATCCCCCCAAAAAATTACTCTTCATTTTTGCGTCGATCTTGGAAATGACCCAAATGACGACAAAAAATGCGGAATTCCGGGAATCCGTGGAAGAATCTCGCGTATGTATAATGAATGAAAGTGATTACCAGTGGCAATTTTGATGTGTGTAAAAGCTTAATTTGAATTAGGATTTTCGGTTTGGAGACATAAAAAACTGAGAAACTTAAAAGTGACAGTCACTGTACCTGAATTTATACAATATGTTTGCAATTGATACATTTTCTTGATACATACTGTTCTAACAAAAAAGAGCAAAGTTTATGATAAAAGATTTCTTTATTGTGTGAGCTAATCATTTAAAGACATACAAAAATATATTTAACATTATCTTTTGATACAGAACAGCAGCAGATATGTAAAACTTAAATTATGGCACACGGCAAACAATGTTTTACTAACATGTTTAGAAATATGTTACCATTCACATAATGTTTAATAATTGCTCTGACATATTGAATACAATTAGCATAAAATCAATTAATACACATTTTAAATGGGCAAATAATTGCTCTTGTGTATCTAATACTAGGAGCAGTTAGTTGCTTATCACACTTCAGGATGAGAAATTCATTAACAATATGCTATATTTTTTTCATACAACAAATTATGACTGACAGCAATAATGGTGTTTCCCACACATACATATACATGTATATGACGAAGCATTAAATCAACTGAACCACTGGAACTAAAAAAATTTAGTACCTTCCTTTCTTTTTTTACCATAAACATTTAACTATATTAAATATTAGCATTTTAAAACAGCACCCATTTAATTATCACAAAAGCCCAGTACTTTTCAAACTTTCATTTTAATTTAGTCCACTGTTGCTCCAATCCCAGTTGCAGGTCAGACAAACAGCTGAAGGGTCTTTCACACATACTGCACATTTTGTAAGAATTTAAAATATTCAGTAAATATTTTTCCATAGCAGTTTTATCTGGGCTATAAGTTTCAGTGTTGAAACCTTAATTTTCTAAATTAATGTTTCAACAGTGAAACTTATAGCCTAGATAAAACTGCCACGAAAAAATATTTACTGAATATTTTAAATTCTTACAAAATGTGTGTCCAGCTTTTGGAAACCACCAGATTAGCATAAAGTGCATTCTTAAAGTACAAATATATACTGCACATATTTAACTAATGCCTCCCCAGTAATTAAAAACACAACAGGGGCACTCACAATGGCCTGCCTGCACTATATGCTACTAACAATTGGATGGCAGAAAATAATTTTTACACTGGTTAAGTACCAGAAAAATGATTTATTTAGTTTTTTTTAATGACTTTCCTGCTAGGCAGAATAAATGTTAATTTGCATTCAGAATATCTCTGCTTGTAGAAGCTACACACACACACACCAAAAAAAAAAAAAAAAAAATCTGTGTCATATAGCTGCAAAACCGGCAAGGATAGCCAGTTTCCCCACTAAGTTTAGCAAATTGTATATTTGTTCCCTGTGTCTGCCTTCAACAGAAAAATCCTTATTACATTAGATAGCCTCATGCTTAAAATTATCAAAAGTGTTTCCTGATGCACAAATATCCGATCAGATTGCACAAGTGTAGATTTGTATTCAGCATAATCTAGCATCCAAAATTACAATCAAGTCCAAAGAAATCTTCAGACTTTTCAATCAGTATTGATTAAGCACTCCAGCATCCAAAAATACCAATCAAGTTCAAAGAAATCTTCAGATTTTTCAATCAGAATTGATTATGCACTCTAAAACATTGTTAGTACACTAAATTTCAGCAATTTTGTCAAAAGACATGTTCATTTCACAAAGTAAATTTCTAGGCACTGCTCTTTAGTATTTCAATGGCACAAATTAACAGCTGTAATTAGCTTTGTATGATGAAATGAAAAATAGATTTGGGTAGTATATAAAAAAGTAAGGTTCATGCTTAACATATCTAATACCGAGTTACATTTCACAATGCTTAATATGTCTAACAGTCAAGTTCTTACAATGATTTTAGGGAGCATAAAGAAAACTTTCAAATTAGTAGATTGCCATTTGAATTTGATACATACCATGTAGTCTTATAGAAGTGAAAAGCAAGCAAATTTCATATAAACTTGTGCTTACAGTTCATTAGTTACAAAAATAACACTAATGTAATTTTTTACAGATATGAAATTAACAAACAAATTTAGCACAAATTTTAAGCTAGCACCCTAAGTAAACTTTGGGGATGTTGGGGGTTTATAAACAGGAAGAATCTTAAAAGTATTGTAAAAATTGCTACATAAGACAAAATTATGCAGACTATTTGGATAAATTCATGTATAACAAAGGCATACCAAAAACTAGATTGATTACATAATTTGTCTTCTCGATGAATATGTAGTATAATTAAAATTAGTATAAATAAAATAGCAAAAAATGCAGCCCTAAATTGATTTTATTGGCTTCAAAAACCATGATTTAAATTTTTTTAAACAATGACTGTAGTTTTAATTACACCCTAGTACCTTGAATTCTATGACCAAAAGGGAACAAAACCCAAACATGATTTTTTTTTTTTTGAAGGTTTAATGACCACCGTGAGCAACTCAATGGGCTATAAGCACTCACCCGTTCCTAATTTAGGGCCACTAGTTCCAGGGAAGGGAGAGAGCTAGTGCTATAAGACAAACAAAACATCCATGCCTCACAGGGATTTGAACCCAGACCCCTCCCGGACGAATGGTCAGAAGCCATCGCTTAGACCACTGAGGCCCAAACATGATAGCACTACTCTAACAAAAGCACACATTCATTTGTGTGAGGTAGCAATTATCAGTGGTCAACAAATCAAAAGGTGCCCTGTCGCCTTAAAATTTTCGCCTGGTTCCTGAGTTTTCAAATTCTATTCTGAAAATTTAATTTTTTAAAATTTGGATTTCTATTATGAAGTTTTCATTTCTTTAATAAAGCAACAACTGCAGTACATGGATTTTTCCTGTTTGCACCTTTTCGTAGACTACTTACTGTGAAATGAAAGTAATGAAGATATGCTAGTATTACGGAGATTTTGGAATTCATTCATTTCCAGGAATAGTATAGAAAATTCAGCAATAATCTTTCTTTGTCAGTCAACATGGGAAACTTCGACTAAGAGATGCTTATTGGCAACTGTCTAATTATAGAGTTGTAAAACATTTCTCAAACAATTGAGCTTAGTACATTGGTAAAGTGTTTTATCCTTATATTGCCTTCTGCATCAATCAGCACTTTGTGATTGAGGTCAAATCAGATTACACCAGGGGCGGATTTCTGACTAGGCGCGCGCCTAGGGCCTCAGAGCTGGAGGGGCCCCGAAAACCTGTAACTAGATCGCCAGTTTTGTTTTTGGTGCCCTCAGACCAAAACAAATAGATCTTTAAAGCGACCACTTTATTTGTACTGTCAATTGATATTTTACTTTCTCATATTAGTAACATTTTTTCTTGCTTTGTTGACACTCCAAATTTTTGAGTTCTTATCGATGTCCGTGTTTTAAAAAGAAAAGTTAAAATAATTTAGCCTTCCTTTTAGCGGTAGGTGAAGGAAGAATTCACGCTTCCCACACTTTTCATTTCTTAAGGAGAGTGCTTTACTGGTCTGTTGTCATATAAATTACTTTCATGCTACTTCTAATCAAAGAAAAACATCTGCATTAGAACATTTCTCCCTTTCCTCCTGAGTTGCGATGAGAAATGATAGAAACTGTCCTGATGATCGGGGAATGTTTGCTGTTAATTGTTTTTTTCCTTTTGGGTTAGGGTAATCAAGTTCTTTCTCAGCCCTAATCCCCCTAAACCAGCCTAGTTAATACTTAGGCCAAAAAATAAAGAAATTAAAGAATATCACACTACTTATCTTTTTCCAATTTAATAGTGTTAAAAAACATTCTATTACATTGCAACAAAATTTTCTTACTACTTTCTCCTCCCCTGGTTTAATAATTATCTAGTATTCTCACCTTTTCTTTTCTCCTTAAATCGACATAAAACTATCTTTTGAAAAAGCAATAAAAAAATTTCATTGATACCCTTACTCTAAAAGCTGTGGTTCTTACTTTCCATTTTAAAACTGGGTCTTTTGCATTTATTGTAGTTCCTAAGCTTCTGTTAACTGCACTGCAGGTATAAAAAAAAAGTCCCATGCATCTTTTTGACAGACTACAAAAAAAAAAAAAAAATGCAGACCTTCTCAATTTTCTAATGGAAATAATAAGAAAAATGCTTTCAAGAAACATATCCTCGCTTTCCTGCACTGAATGATGAAATTCTTACTGTCCAACTTTGCTGGTCCATGGCATTCGTCAATGACATGGATGACTTAATCTCTTCGATTTAGGGAATTGTTTGCCGTAATGAACCTCCTTTGTGAAAAATCGTCCACCTTTTTCAAGTAAAGTTCTGTGCACAAATTGAATTTTACCCGAAGTCTTTAATGTGGAAGTCTTTTTTGGTTGCCTGTGTCTTCACAAGTATTTCATTTTTGCTTAATACCATGCTAGTAGCCTACCAATTTTCTCAAAACGTAAAAACAAGGTGATTTTTCAAAGCTGAAGCAATGGAAAGAGACTGTTTTTTTAATTTAAACGCATTCCAATTTTATAACAATTTATACGCAATGTACCGATAAATTTACAGAAATTCCATTTCCAGCGCCTTTAGCGTTAAATTTTCCAAATAACTTGCAATTGAAAAGGTGCTAAAGTAATCAGTTTTGCCTAACGTATCAAACTCAATAGAACTTTTGTTGTAATTGAAATGGTCTCTTCGCAGCGTAAAGTTAAAATTTACTAAATGTCCACTTTGAGAATCCCTAGCAGGATATTTATGAACTAGTAGTGAAATTTAAAATGAGCAAAATTTAATGAATGTTCCTGTCCTACCATTTGCAAAAATAGTTTTTGAAAAATCTGTGAAAACCAAATTCTTTGGACTTAGCGCCTCCAAAAGGAAATTAACGAACTAATTGGAAGATTTAAATATTTGAGAAGAAAGAGTTAAAACTTAAACCTAACATTACAGGCAGAAAAATAAAATTTTCCTGAGTTGAAAAATTTCTTAGCAATAGAACATTAAGTTTTTGAATTTTCTACTTTGACAGTCCTTAGCGGTAAATTAATGAAGTACATGAGATAAAGTGTCAAACTTAATATCCTTTGATTTCCTATTAGCCACAAAAATTATTTCTGAAATATCTCTAAAAACAAAATGTTCAATGTGCATGGACAGACAGTGATTACATTAACAGTTTCTTTCAAAACGTTCTAATAATGGGAACATAAAATGGCATTTTAAAAAACGTAAAAACCTTTTTCTTTACTTTACTTTTCCTTTTTGTTAAACTAACCGATGAAAATTTCTGAGGCGATAAAAGGGGGAAGGGGCCCCTGAATCTTTTAGCGCCTAGGGACCCCAAAAGATCTAAAGTTTCCTCAGGACTACACAATGACTTTATTGCTCTTCTTGGAAATAAGCCTCAAGCACTAAAAGTTGGCAGTGGGAGACAGGTTGGGTGGATAAAATAAGAACAGCAGGACACAAGTTTTGAGAGAGGGATCAAGGATGTGGGCCTCCAAGTGGCCAATGTGAAGGAACTGTTACATAGAATTGGAGTCGGGCCTTGATTTCCTTTTTTTTTTTTCAGCAGTGGCAACACTTGTTATGGCCTTATTTTTTATTAGCAAATGACATTATCTAGTAGTGAAAATTTATTAACATTATACAAAAGAAACTTTAACATGTCCTCCTCCATTAGTCAATCATGACAAATTCTGCTGAAAAGATTAAAAATATTTAGATACAACTCACCTTTTCATGACCTCACAGATTAATTCTAACAATTTAATGCGAATGCAAATATTTAAGAAGCATTTTTTGTATTTAACTTTATTAACAAAATTCAAGAGCACTTCAAAATCTTGTGTTATTTTCCGTATGGTTCACGATCTGGGTTTCGGGTCTTTTCATCATACCACTGTAAAACAGCAGGCTTGGGGTCAAACTTGTCTTTAGACGAACCTTCAACCTCTACACTAGGGGTCGAAAAATCCAGTCCCCTGGGCCAAAAAATTTGTCTGGGCCACCACGGAAAACATTACTGAAAAACGTACCATAATTTTTGTCGTATAATCTGCAGATAAACACCAATTTAAAAAAAAAAAAAAAAAAAAAAATTACGGCCGTTTGATTTAAAAAAAACAAAAGAAATTCGCAGAGTAATTGTGCAGGAGAAGGGGTATAATTGGAAAATGAACTTGCCTGGAAAAATTCTCCTTAGCTCAGGAGTTTGCATGGATTGGAAAGGAGGGGCGGGGCAGAAGGGGTACCATAATGAAAGACCGCGAAAGTTGTAAGGAGAGATGGCAGGAGTTATTTTGTCTTTGTATTGTTGGGAAAGACAAAACGCTGACTGCTTGCGCCCTCTCTCTGCCAATCGTCCAATAAAAATGTATGCACAAACCTACACGTCTCATTTCAAAGTTCCATGTTCTGGATCTCATATGCGCTGGGCCTTGTATTTTAGTGCATTCTTCCCCATATTGACTAAAGTCTGCTACTGATATTTTCCTTCATTGCTATTTATGATGTCTTCGAAAAGGAAATGTTTCAGTTACACTGACGAATTTGAACTTAAAGTGAGGGCACAGCTGAGGATATGATCGTGTCACTACGCAATAGTTTTGAAATGGTCAGAAAACTAGCACGTAATGACACGCGAAAAGCCGCGGTCTGAAAGCCTCCCCCTTCTTTTTTACCTTTGTGTAAGCTGACTCCCTATTTTGAAAGCAGGATTTCTTTCAAAAACTTTTAACTTACACACGAATATATACAGTATTTTTATGAATTGTCCTATATCAGCGTTTGATCACTGGCAATGTGCAATGTAATTGGAGCTACTGCATCGGTACGATTAAATTTTGTGCTCTATGGATGCCACGCCTCTAAGCTTTTTTTGTGTCCAAAGATAAAAACTATATTAAAAAAAGTTCCCTTTAAAAATGAATTTTTTTATCTAATAAATTTTTTTTATTTTTATTTTTTCGAACTCAGGGATCTTTACGTGACTGACTTTTCTGTCGAAAATTTCGCTTTTGGATCAGCATTTGTGATGTCCGGATTATACTGCATTTTTTTCTCTGAATGTCACAATCTATGAATTATACGCCTACACAGATTATACGAAGGTAAAAAAAAAATTGTGCGAATTCCATGGTCTGGGGACAAACGACAAAATTTTCAGTAATTCAAGAATTTGCGAGCCCCAGACAAAAAACAAGAGTGAGTACAATTTTGTTTTGCCAACCAGGAAGAGATAAGCTGAGGCTAGAACATTTTTTTGGACAGCCCAAAATGGTGCTTTATTGACAGGTACTGTATAATAACACGTGTGCAAATCACAACCAAAAATAAAGAGCCGATAATCACATGAAGACCGTGAAACCCTGTGGCTACAAAAAACACTGAATCAAATGCGGAGTCTCTAATTCCAAATGTAGCTATAAAATATTCAAACCCCTGAAGAAAAAGAAAAAAAGAAAATACAAACCCAATCCTCATGTTACTTCTAATGCCTTAACCATATTTTCTAAATCATTTAACAAAAGACACTGATGAGCGAAGTGTACATGACTTTGATATTATATATACTATATACCCCCTCCAGCTGTGGGTTCAGTGTCTGGCCACTAAAAAATTTAGCTGTCCACCAGATTTAAGAATATTTTTTTACCCCTGCTCTACACTCATGAGCGCATTCAATGCTTGTAAGTGTACACTACACCTCCAATCACACTTCATGAAACTGAGCCCAACCTCACATGCATAAGTAGATAAGGGAAATATACTGGATATTTCTACTGGTGCCAAAATGTTTTTATAATGTTTGTACTTTTCAAGAAATATTAGTTTCCAGAAAGCAATTGTTCCTTTTTTGTATGTGTCTGCAATGGGCAATGCAGTGGCACTTTACACTTCACACTAAAATATTCAAAATTTTTCCACTAACAACTTTTGCTAGAACTACTTTTTATCACTAGCAAAATGCATTCGCTTGCTAGCAATTTGCTACTAACTACCGGTCGAAATACAGCCCTGATTGGAGTTGATACAAAAGTAAAATAATTAAGAAACAAAATGAGCAGCGAGAAGACAAAGCATTAAGAAATAAATAATTAAAGATAGTTCTGGGTCTACCACAGGGCTTGATTTTGACCAGTAGTTAGTAGCAAATTGCCCATCACAGGAGACCATCACTTTGTTAAAAATATAAAATTACTGACATTTAATGAAAACAACACAAAAAAATAGAGGCAACATTGGGGGGGGGGATATGATTATGGGCGAAACATTTGCTTTGCCAGACTTCTATTTTCAAGCTGAAAGACATATTTATTAATATTTAACAATACTGGGAAGAAGTAACATTGCAAGAAAAAAATTAAGAGAACGGGCAAAATCTTTACTCCATCCAACTTCCATTTGTCAACGGTTTTTAAAGTCTAAATTCTGTCCTCAGACAGAAAACAAACCCCAACTCCGCCGCCCCACCACCAATTCCTCGAAAACTTCTGTTCAGTTATGCATCTATCTCAAGAACCAGAGAAATGATGATGGAAATGGTGAGATTCCTTGAATATGTTAAAGACCCTTGTGTCTAGAAATTACTAGGACATTTTTACGCCGTCTAACTACTGTTTTGGGAAAATTTCCCTTTTTTTGAAATACAGATAGTTAAGAGATAAAATTATATTTAACAATGCTAAACAGGAGAACATCATAAGAAAAAGAAGAATCTTCACTTTATTCATCTTACACTTTTGGAAGTTTTCAAAGATCAGACCCATCTCCAGATGAGAAAACGACACCCTTTCTTCAGTTTTGCTTTGAAAATAACCCAAATGATGACAAAAAAAAAAAGGCCGAATTCCGAGGAAGTATCTTATGAATAAATATATTCTAATTGAGAAAAAAGAATACCGCTCCAAACTAAGATTTTCTTTTGCTCCTATGTTTTGATTATCTTTCTTTAGAGGTGGAGCCAGTTTCTTTTTCAATTGCCACATGATGGTGTGTGTGTAGGCCTGGAGTAAACAGAGTGGGATGATACATGGAACTACTAAATAGAAGCTGATAATCAGAAGCCCCCCCCCAACAGTTGTACAAATCTAAACAAACCTCACTTGATGGATGTGTTGCAAAATGATGAAACATATATATATCGATATGAATAAAAATATTTCCATTATGTGAAATGGAGCAAAAGCTGTCATTTAGAAGCATTCTATTCATTTTAGTGTACTTAAAAGTGGACAATTCAAACATTTTCAGAAATAAAGGGAAAAGCTGTTCCAAATTTCTGTCCACTGCCTATTATTACCAGCTAAAAACAATATTCCAGAGAGAGAACACATCAATTTATAGGCACAAATTTCAAAATCATATACACCGTTGCTGGTACTTGATCATTATTTTTACATTTTTTCTTCATCTTGAAACCAAACAAAATATCTAAAATGTTTAAGGTGATGAGGTGTCCATTTTCCCTTTACTCCCCACGAAACTTAGGAGGGCGTTTCTCTTTGAAGGCCATCAAACCTTCAATTCGATCTTTTGTACCGATCACTTGCGCATAACAAGCCTGTTCAAAAGCAAGTCCTGTGGCGATATCTGTCTCAAGTCCTCTGTTAATGGCTTGTTTAGCTGCTTTGATGGCAATAGGGCCCTGCATAGAAATTTCTTCAGCCAACTCTAAAGCTTTCTGATATGCAGCTGTGCCTTCATCATTCTGGGGTACAACATGGTTTACTAGGCCAAGCTTAAACGCTTGTTCACCATCAATGATGCGGCCTGTAAATATAAGTTCCTTGGCAATGGCTGGTCCAACAATCCGAGGAAGTCGCTGAGTTCCACCTCCACCTGGGATAATGCCTAGTTTGGTTTCGACGAGACCCATCTTCGCTGTGGACGATGCAACACGAATATCACAGGCAAGCGCAAATTCCAAACCTCCACCAAGGGCAGGCCCATCAATGGCTGCTATTACTGGAACAGGTAGATTCTCAAATTCGGCAATGAACTGACGAATTTTACTAACGAAAGGGCCCACTTCTTCCTCGGGCATCTTGGCGCGCTCCTTCAAATCGGCTCCAGCACAGAATGCATTTTTGACCGCGCTATGGATAACCAGCACACGAGCCAAACGATCATATTTCAAATCTTCTACAATTTCTGCCATTTTAAGTACAACACTCCTACTGAGTGCATTTTTCGCTGCAGGACGATTCAGTCCCAAAGTAATAACACCTTCCCGGTTTCCTGCGAGTCTATTGAGCAATAACTCGGGACTTCCCACGGAAACTACATAAGTACGAGCACATGGGCTTCCTCTAGGATGGGTGTATCGAGCAAAAGCAACCGCGTGCGGGAATTTCCCTAATAACCGTGCGAAAATCATTATTCGAGCAGTATGAAAACAATTTCGACACAAAAAACTGTAAACGACTCAACTCACAATATCAACACACCTACCACACCGCAAGTGTTACGAACTGCTGATGCCAACAGAAGTTTAAAAAGAATTTCATCCGAGATGAGAATTTCAATGTCAAGTACATCGAACTATATTCCCACTTCAATTGCTTACCTGCGTCAATTGCAGCTTGAACAGTGGCTAATCCAGTGCTTCCCGTTGCTCCAAAAATTACAATTTTCTTCATGTTCCCCATTACACATTTGACTTCTGACGTAATAAATGAACTTCCCTCCTCTTCTATATCTACGAAAGTTGAATTTACGGTTACGGTTCAATAGTACGCTCAGACATGTGTTTCTTAGTCACGTACGCCATTGATGCGTTCAGATACCTTAAAAGCAGGGCTGTAGCTACCGGGTCAGCAGAGAAACAGTTGCTCTCCCAGAGTGTGCCAAGGGCGTAATTTCATGCTCTGAGGAACGTAAGAATTAAAATCACACAACGTGTGAATAAATTTACTAAAAATTGCATCTCTAGAAGAAAGTTATACATTACAGTATTTTCTTTTTTAAAGACTTACCGAACCGTTGCAGTATCCCGTGCAGCTAATAATCAGAGAAACCATAGATATCATACACAAGAAGTTATATTGGAATCCAGCCTCTGTGACATAGTCAGTGAGGCGTGAAAATGTAGGCGCCATTTTGAGCAGGTCATCAACCTCCCATTAAGCAAGGCTACTGTGCTTTTAAGTCCATGGAATAAGCATTTGGTTCTTTGATTTGCGATTTATATTCAGATTCTAAACAGTTAATACACATTTGGCAAAGGAAACCATAATATTGAAGTAAAAAAACAAAAATGTTCCCAAGTACAAACCATAGGCACCGGCTTTGTGAGAGAACTGAATCTCGCTTCCCTAATAATTTTATTGGGCGCAGTGCCCACTTAATATATATATATATATATTTTGATTTGAGGTTTAACAACCACCGTGAGCAACTCGATGGGCTATAAGCAGCAGCCCGTCCGTAATTTAGAGCCACTGGTTCTAGGAAAGGGAGGGAGCCAGTGCCGTAAAACAAACACAACATCCATGCCTCACCGGGATTCGAACCCAGACCCCTTCCGGACGAATGATCAGAAGCCATCGCTTAGACCACTGCGCCACCGGGGCGGACAATATTTTCGTCCTGTTTAATTAAATAAGTTTTTGTTTTTCTGTGTGTGTAACATCGAACAATGCAAAACTTGAAATATTTCATGCCGTCCCGGTGGCGCAGTGGTCTAAATGATAGCTTCTGATCATTCATCCGATATGAGTCCACATTCGAATCCCGAACGTGGACTCATATGAGGCATGGATGTTGTGTTTGTTTTACGGCACTAACTTTCTCTCTTCCCTAGAACTAGTGTCCCTAAATTAGGGATGGGCGACTGCTTACAGCCCATTGAATTGTTTACGTTGTTTTTTTATTATTATTGGGGTTTTAACGACTACTGTGAGCAACTCAGTGTTCATGGTGGTCGTTCAATTTTATATATTATTTTTTTTGGATAAAAAAGGTCTCTTTTTATTGGGGGTTTAACGACCACCTTGAAAAACTTAGGGGTTGTAAGTAGTCCCGTCCCTAATTTAGGACCACTGGTTCCAAGAAAGGGAGAGAGAGCCAGTGCCGTAAAACGAACACAACATCCATGCCTCACCGGATTTTTTGTTTTTAATTCGAACTCTAACTGATCTCCGACGAATGATCAAAAGCCATCGCTTAGACCACTGCACCACCGGGTTGGCAAAGTGGTCGTTGCAACAAATTTTTATAGAGAAAAAATATTTTCACATGATATTCAGGCTACCGTCTGAGATGCTTTTTTCTTTTTTTTTCTTTTTTTTTTTCAAAACTATTCAGTTACCCCTGTGACAGTTGCCCTAATTCAATCCGGTAGGAATTTCTCCTCTCCGTTAAAAGAAAAAAATTGTCGATTATTTCAGCCACATCTTTACACCGCTAACAAGCAGCTGGTCCCTTTTTACCAGCAAACTACACTGCTGGCCAACCAAAATGCAACACCAAGAAAGAATCATCCGATTGGCCTGAAATTCGCAGCATGAGTCGCCCGCAAGAGGACATGCAAACGATTAGCATTGCAGGGCATATGCAAATCATGTGCGCCCGGCACGCCACCGAGAAGCACTATAAGAAGGGTGCACAGAAGGCGGGGTGTAAGTAGTGGAAGTGTGTTGTGCTGCGGGACCTGTGCGTGGGAAACTTCCTGATGCCTCGTCGCAGAATACGGCAGTCATTCCAGCACGTTTCGGAGTTCGACAGAGGACGAATAGTGGCTTATCGCGATATCGGTTTATGGTACCGAGACATCGGCGCCCGTGTGGGACGACATCCAGCCACAGTGAGGCGAGTATGGATTCGGTGGGTGCAGGAGGGACAAAAGGACTGACGTGAGTGGTTGCCTCAGCCGCGGCACACCACCAAACGAGAGGACCGGCATGTTGTGTGGCGGACATTGACGGCTCGCACCGCCACATCACGAACGTTAGCGCAGGAATTAGGGTGTGTTGCGCAACAGCCTGTGTCAGCACGTACCGTTCGACGTCGTCTGCAGGAGCGGGGACACGTCGCACGGCGCCCATTGCTCCGATTACCATTGACGTTTAACCACCGGCGAGTGTGGCGGTAGTGAGCCGTTTAACGCCGCACCTGGACTACGGAATGACACGACATTGTCTTCTCCGACGAATACCGCTTCTGCCTGCAACACCACAATGGTCGGATCCGCGTGTGGCGGCACCGCGGCGAGAGACTGCATGAAGCCTGAATTATGCATCGCCATACCGGTCCGTCGCCTGTCGTTATGGTTTGGAGCGCAATTGGATATGACACCCGCATCCCTCTGGTACGCATCGCCGGTACATTCATCAGCCTCCGCTACATCTCCGAGGTTTTGGAGTCTGTAGTCCTCCCTTACCTGCAGGACCTGCCAGCGGCCACGTTTCAACAGGACAATGCGCGCCTGCACGTGGCACGCATCGTGCAACATTTCTTCACGGACCACCAGGAGTCACTGCTGCCGTGGCCCGCCTGTTCTCTCGATATGTTGCCCATCGAACACGTCTGGTCGCTGATCGGCAACCGAGTGGCCCAGCAAGCATCACCCGCGGCTACGCCTGATGAACTGTGGCAACGTGTGGAAGCAGCCTGGACCGACATACCCCAAGCCCACATCCAAAGCCTCTTTCGTTCGATGCCGCGGCGTGTAGTGGGCGTTATTGCCAGCCATGGGGGTCCCACGAACTATTGATGTCTGCGTGTTCCACAAGTCGCACGGGCGTGTAAGCTTAATCGTTTCATCTGGGTATCTGTTGTTATGTGACCAGTAAATCTGGCTTTGCTATCTCGTGTCGTTCTTGGTGTTGCATTTTGTGTAGCCAGCAGTGTATTTAATCTGCTTCTCTCTGGGAAAAACATTTGGGTCGATTTCTTTGGTGACTCCTCAATAACCTTTTTTTATTATTATTATTCGGGGTTACTTATTATTATACTGAAGAAAAAGAGCCAGTGCAGTTAGACAAACACAACCAGGGGTGGATTATGTCAACGAAACCAGGCCGGGAATTTTGGTCTTGCGGTTCACTACACAAATACCACAAGAAAAAACCTCATAAATTATCTCATGATTTTTTTTTATTTTTTAAATTCTGTTAACTTCTGGATGAAATAGGAACTGTTGAAATATGCGTTGTAAAAATAATTCAGATGTGAAAATTTTTTAGTAGCAATTTAAGAGTGAAAGGATTTTAAAAATCCATTCTTGATTTAATGTATCATTTCAAACCATGCTCAAAAAGAGGTGTTGTACCAGATAATTATATTTATTTAGTCATTGATCGTCTACTGCGCAATGATATTCGTACCACCTTTTTAAATAGACGCCTTTTTTAAGCCTACCCATTATTCTGACTCATGAACTACCATTTTGATCCATGAACCAATAGCGGTAAATCAAAATGTGCGTGGGACACGGATTTCAGGACATCTGTGTCAAAGAATCGTTTTGTGGTCCATGCATTTAGGGTGTGGAGATGATAGACCATCAAAATTGCTACTTGGGCCTCCTTCAAGATCAGAAATGCCGCACCGGGGGCGCAGTGGTGTAAGCGATGGCCTCTGATTATTCGTCCGAAAGGGGTCCGGTTTCGAATCCCGGTGAGGCATGGATGTTGTGTTTGTCTTACGGCACTGGCTCTCTCCCTTTCCTGGCCTTAATTAGGGACGGGTGACTGCTTACAGCCCATTGAGTTGCTCAAAGGAGATTAGGGCCTACCAATGTCCTTTGGATCGAAGTCCAACGACCTACTCTTAATCGTGGTTAGCTGAATTTGTTTAGAACAGCCTTGGTCCGGCGGTAAGTTTTTCACCGATGTAGAGAGAATTTTGCCTTGTCATTTTAGAGCAAATATGCTCAAAATTTACATGCAGATAGAAGGAAACGCCATTTTTTAAAAATATAACAAGGTTTTAGACAGATAATATAAAGTTGAAATGAAGTTAACGATTCTTATTCATAAGTACCAAAATAATTATTCGTTCTTTCCAAACAATCCGGACACAGTGAATAAGAGAAATAGTGGGCCATTTCTCGAGTGGTCCACCGGGAATATCCCGGTGGGTCAATCCGCCCCTGAACACAACATCCATACCTCACCGGAATTCGAAGCCGGACCCATCTCGGGCGAATGATCACAAACGATCCCTTAAACTTAGACCATTGAGCCACCGGAGCGGCATGAATAACCTTGCTTTTGTCGATAATTTAAGAGCCGAGTGATAAAGCAATTCTTTTCCTTGCTTATTTGCTATTGAACAATTGCAATTAGATTTTAAAATATGCATGGAATCTCGTAGTTTATGCTTTCGCCTTTTTTTTATTTTCTTCCTATAACAATGGAAGAGATGTGCCCCTCCTATGTGTAATTTCTTCATGCATCCCACCCCTATTAATTTGGTGAAGTCAGTGTCACTAGTACAAATTACAATGTCAAGGCCAAAATATTAAAGTATTTCAGATTTGGCCAGGACTCAAATTCAACAGAAACAGCCATTTCGGCATTTGCGATATAAAAAAATCACACGGTTTTAATTTTTTGAGAAATGATAGAAGTTTAAGGATTTTTGCTAATGAATATTTACATTTAATGCATTTTTATTTAGTTACATATCTGCCTTATTAAATATTTTCAAATGTCAAAAACTGAAATCTCCTAAATGCATGAATTAAGTGAAATATCGAAATTTGTAATTAGCTTTAAGTAAAAATTAATATTTTTGAGTAACAAGTAAGGCAAAATATTTACATTACAAAATTGGAAGCTATGAATCCGTTTATTGGTGTAAACATGACATGAATGGTAAGTCAGATAATATCCGAAAACTTGAAAATATCGTCGTCTTGAAGCGGCAATCGAATTCGCGTCTCCCGGATAGCGCCCGAGTATGCTAGCCACTACGCCACCCAGAACAACCAAGTTTCCGATTAATTTGAGTATAACCATCACAGGATTCGCTAGTCGAAGCATACGGCATTCGTATATAGAGAATCTGGAAGATTAGAATTCATCCCCGTGATTACCCGGAGGCGCAGAATACTAATGAATGAATTACAAATTTACATCATTGTACAATACAAATTTGGAAGCTGTGAATCCGTTTATCTAACTTATCATTCATGTCATGTTTACACCACTAAACGGATTCAATCTAGTATTTCATTCATTTATATTTACATTATTTCAGCTTTCCTATAGGTAAAGTATGTAGAAGCCATTACTTTTCGGGTTCAAATCAATAGTTTTCTGGATTTAATAGCTATACTAATTTTAAATATACTGTTTGCTTTCTTATTATTTTAAATCTTTCTCACACTACCACCTTTAAAATGTTTTCCAGTAATTTCCCATATACAATACCAGCTGGTATTACCAGCTTTAAATTCATCTTTTTAATCAATGCCTTCGCAGATACAGTGAAACCTCTGAACCGGAAAAAAGTGACCATTGTTGGGAGGTGCCGTTTTTCGGAAGTTAGGCGTAAGGCAATACTATTCAGTTGCTCCTACATAAAAACAGAATAAGTGTATGAAATAAAGCACACAGAAAACGGTTTCAGTGGTTTTTCCAAATGCTAAATAAAATAATAAACATATTATATTAGAATTACGTGATACGTGATATGCATATATACATATAACCATCACCTCTCACAATTTTGTGTATAAATCACTGTCATTCTGTGCAAAAGTCTGAATGTCATTAAAATTTCGAAAAATGTGTTTGTAGGTTTTTTCTGTACAGTTACCAATTTCAGTCTATCTCATTAGCTTCATTTTGCTCTGACCGCTGAAACCTTTGCACTAATCATTTCTTTTTCAGTAAATCATTGAGTCCTACCGCAACCACGACGTTCTGTTAAGCGGAGAACACTTATTCTTTTTTCACTCTCTTTTCTGCTATAATATCAAAAACTTCCTCTTCCGTTTGACATTGATTTTCATGAAAGTGCAAGAACTGGTGAGTTTAAACTGCAGAAAAATCTGCTTTTCGCGAATGTCGAAAAGTCGTCCTGAATACTGCAGATCTTGTTTCGCGTATGTGAAACCAACTTTCTGTGAAATGAGGAGAAAAGAGACACGTCCATGGGAAGATAATTTCTATACGGCAAACAATTCATCAGTCAGTTGGTTTGAGAATATCCTGAAAGGCATACTATTGATGCGGGAATCAGAAACGCAATTGTTTGCCCACAAAAAAACTGAACTTAGTTCAAGAGCGACATTGTCCAGATTCAGAACAGTAAAACAACTGATTGTTTACAGCCAGCGGCGGTGATTGGGGGAAGGGGTGGGTACTCCCCTCCCCTTTCTTAATTAATTTTTTTTTAATTTACGGACAGCGCCTCCCCTCTCCTCACTGGCTAACAGCGCCGTCACCCAGGAACCCTGCGCGATTCTCCCCACGACAGTGCGTCTCCATGGCAACCGCCTCGACCAGACCAAATCTTTTTTTTTTTTTTGATTGGAGGTTTTTTTTTTAAATTATTTATTGGACTTGTATGACAGATACAGTTACACATATATTGAACATATATTGGACTTGGTTGACAGATATACACAGTACATACATTCTGTGTTTCAACGACAGCAATGTACATAGGTGAACAAGAAACTCAGCGGAAAAAAACCCGAAAGACAAACAACCATGTCTTACTCGGTATTCGAACCTAGACCCTTCCGTTGGATGAATGATCAGAAGCCATCGCTTAGATTATTGCGCCACAGGGGTGGCCGTAAGACAAACACAACATCCATTCCTTACCGGGATTCGAACCCAGACCCCTCCGTTGGGCGAATGATCAAAAGCCATCGCTTAGACCACTGCGCCGCCGGGCGGCGACCAAATCTTAATGTAATAATTTCAAGTAATAATATTTCAATATGTATCATGATTATGAATTTCAGCATTGAGGCATGAAATATTTTATGTAACAAAATGTTATATCTAATTATTTTCTTTTTTTCCCGTACATTTCCTATTCACACTTTCACCCCCCCCCCATAATTGTAAATCCTTGCCCCCCCCCCTCTGTGTAAACCCACATTTCGTGGTAATTTCCAAAACGGAAAAACGGAGAGACCCATCCCCCCGGAGGGGCAATTATCATATCACATTCGGAATTGCTTAAATCCTGATAAGCTGCCATATGAACTGCAAATGCTACTACAAGAGATTGCGAACATATCTGCCCATATACACTGAAGAGCAATTGAATTAGAGACAGCTGGCGTTATGCAAATATGGCGCTGTGGGCGGCCCTGTAAACGGAAACGACATGACGTATGCACCGATCCGACAATATAAGGAGTGATGCGACGGGAATCAGTAAGAGTCGGACGCAGTATGGGTAAGACGAAGGATCTAAGCGCATTTGATCGTGGGCCAATTGTCGGGGCCCGACAAATGGGTCACTACATCTCGGAAGTCGTGCATGCACTGGGCATTTCACGAGCCACTGTCACGGGTGCACCGTGAGTACATTGAATCCGGTAAAACCATCCCTGCAAGGGCCAACTGTCGTGGACAACAGCGTGTGGATGAGCGGGGTCTTCGTCGGCTAGCTCGCATTGTAACAGCGGATAGACGGGCCACAGTGCAAGAAATCACTCGGCAATTTAACGCTGGTGCACAAAATCGTGTAAGCAGCCACACCATCCAGAACCATCTCCTCGCTATGGGGTACAGAAGCCATCGTCCCACGAGGGCACCGCTGCTGACCGCACATCACAGGGTGCAAAGATTAGCGTGGTCGCGGTAACACCGCCACTGGACCCTAGACATGTGGAAAAATGTTGCCTGGACTGATGAGTCGAGATTCATGTTGGTACATGCTAATGGCAGGATACGAGTACGGCGCAAACCACATGAAGCGATGGATCCTTCTTGCCAGCAGGGTAGTCTTCAAGCTGGTGGGGGTGGCATTCTCGTCTGGGGACTGTTTACGTGGACTGAAATGGGACCCCTGGTACGTGTGACATCGTCCCTCACAGGTCAACGTTACCGGGATATCCTGGACGACCCTTTGCTCCCGTTTGTGCGTCTTCAACATCCCACTGCGGACCTCATCCTGCAACAAGACAATGCAGCTCCCGAATTGTATCCGAATGGTTGGATGAACACTCCACTGACGTGACCTCGCTTCCTTGGCCAGCTATGTCACCTGACCTCAATCCCATCGAGCACATCTGGGATGCCATCGAGAGAGATGTTCGAGGCTCTGACCTAACTCCATCAAATCTTCGTGAACTGTGGGACCTTGTTGAGGGGTCGTGGATCCGTATGGCTTCCCAACGCTTCCGGTGTCTTGTCGAGTCCATGCCGAGACGAATCGCCGCCGTCATCAGGGCGAAAATTGGTGCTACACGTTACTAGATAGGTATCTCTAATTCAATTGCTCTTCGGTGTATATACCTCGGTTGAGGAAGATACCATTTACCGCATGGGTGTGGTGGCGTGTAATGGAAATGGTAGCGCCTTACTCAGTTTTTTGGGACACCTCGGTGTATACGCATGCCTCCCACCCGCAGAGGTAACAGTTGGCGAACTTTCACAGTGTAAGTCAAGTCACGAACGTAAGCGCAGGCAGAACACACTCGGTCTTTCTCTGCCAGCCAACAATGCCTCAAGAAATGTGAAAATGTCCCGTGATTCGAAGAATATTTTTTTAACATTTTTTAATACGATTTGTAGCGCAATTTTCCGCTACAAGCTACTTTTTTTTTTGTAGCGTGATAGAATGTTTCTAATTTTAGCGATACTACACGCCACGCTACTGTAAACGTAGCGTGCTACAGTAGCAGCGCTCCACGTAGCACGCTGCTTCCGATCACTGATCAAGTAAAAGAGAAGTGCCTGAGCTGTGGAAGTACACTCATCGTCAAAAAAATAGTTGCGCCCAGAAGGACGTCTTGGATTGCAATGCTATTCGGGAGGAAGGTTAAGGTTACCAGGAACAATATATGATTAAACATCGAGACTGATATGGGCAATATTTATTGAGCCACACTCCAATAAATAGTCTCTCAGTATGGCGTCGGGCCGACATGTTTGCTCACACAGCATGCCAGACGTCTTGGCATAGAGTTGCACAGGTTCCTAATAGTGTCCTGCGATAAGCCATCCAATGCAGCTTGAATCTTCTCATGCAGTTCCTGCAGATTGGGCTGTAGGGGTGGATAGCGTGTCAAATAGCATGCATCGCACACATTTTCAATCGGCGATAGGGCTGACAATATAGTGTCAGTGCCTTGAACACAAGCTCGCAAGACAGCAGTAGTATGCGGACGAGCGTTGTCCTGTTGGAAATTCGCACCGGAGTGAGGTTTCAGAAAAGGTAGCGCCACTGGTTCCGAGAACTCATTAACGTAACGTTGGGCTGTCAAAGTGTCTGTAACGAACACCAAAGGTGATCTGGCGTCGTAGGCAATTGCACCCCACACCAAGTCTTCTGGATGTGTGACGCTCAACAACAAACCGTTCATCTTGGTACTGAACACGGTGCGTCCTCACACGGATTCGGTGGTGGTCTCCTCCAAGACAAAAGCGGGACTCGTCACTGAAGAGCACCCGCTGCCATTCTGCGTGGCTCCACGACAGTATGGCACGCCACCTTTGCAGTCTTTGGCGAGGATGCAATTATGTTAAGGGTAGTCGTCGTAACGGTCTGCGTGCGTGTAGTTCTACGTCGTGCAGCTGTCTGCGAATGGTGCTGGCACTAATCCGACGATACATGGAGGGCACCACTGCTCGATGAATATCCGCAGTCGTGGCTGTTGGGTCACTCCGCGCATGTCGGGCAACCCGTCGGTCCTCACTTTCCGTGGTTCGTCTAGGTCTTCCCAACCCTTCCTGTCGCGGCTACGTGCCTTGTTCTATCCACTACTGCAACAGAAGTGCTGTGGTGATATCCATACGACCGGTATGGCGCGCAATACTGCGATAAGACCATCCCGCTTCCCGGAGCCCGACGATGCGGCCCTCTCGAACTCTTCCAACTGCTCGAATTGCTTCCGAACTTTTCTCCGAGTCATACTTCACTTTCAAAGGATGCAACCAACACAACAGCCCGAGTTAGAATGGCAAGCACACGCAATGGGACTACCTTATATAGCCAGTCAGGCACAGCGCTACGACCCCTCCTTGCTTGCGTCACATGCGCGGCCGAGCGTGATATTTGAATCATTTGCATGTCTCACGATGTCAAACCTACCCACCAAGTTTCATTCCTGTCGGTTGCTTCCTTCTGGGTGCAAATGATTTTTTTTTTTTTTTTGACGATGAGTGTATTAGGCAGAACACCAAGATATAAACGCGAAAATTTAACAAATTCGGGGTTCAGTTGTTGATGTTTTTTATTTCTAGTACTTTAACAAATTTTCTTGTTTTCGTTAAAATTGCATAATTTAAGAAATTTTAAATAGCAGAACGTGAAGTGGGAGTCATGTTAAAAATTTTTAGAAATATATTTTGTCATTCTACGTACCAAATATTCAGTGTGACTTATATGCAATTTTTCCTAGAATTTAGAGGTTGGCATAGATTTATTACATATAAGGAAATATAAGGATTTAAAGCCGAGGAAAAGCGCTGGGGAAGTTTTTATTGGAGCAGGTAACTAGTGAAGTATTTTCCAACCACAAAACTCTTGCATTCAGTCACTATGATTTAAGGAAGATTCTGCTTGTCCTTGCTGCAGTTTTAATTCACGGAAAAACTATTTCGAGTGCTTTTGGACAAAGGAATTGCAGTTCTCCGTATACTAGAACCTTTATGATTCGTGAGAAAACCAACTTCGTGATCCCACTTAATTTCATCCCTGGAAAACAAAACATGCATTTACTATAATTGGATCCAGGAGCGTACTGATCGCCCCGCAACCCCCGCAGTGAAGGGGGGGGGAGGGGTGCTCATGGTTAAAAGGGCCTCTAGCCTAAGCAAAAAGATTTTACAAACTTTTTTGCGGGAACTCTGTATAAAACTGGTTAAAGAAATAGCCAAGAATTAAGGCAGCTCTGAATGAAGTATTAAGAAGAAAAGCATCTTTTTCCCCCGTAAATTCGTAAAATCTTTAGAAATCTTTTTCGTTAATTTAGTTCATAAAAACTGGATGGCAGGAAAGCAGCTATTCAAAAGAACTTGAGGCCCCTTGGAGTAGCCCTTGCTGTTATAAGGGAGTTCAAGTTCACATCCCTTGCTATAGTTTCTATGCAGGTATGTTAACAAGAGAATGCGAAAATAATATATGTTCAATGAGCGGAAGTTTTATACAAATGATGATAAGGTGTTATGTATTACAACTGTTTGCATACAACTATGCATCCTTCGGAATATAATGAACTAAAAGGTGTTACCTCGCGGGAGCGAAAAATAAGACCTGTGTCATTTTTTTTTTTTTTTTTTTTTTATGAGAGAGTCAAAATTTTTTTTTTACTGTGTGCAAAACGTTGTGACATTATGTTAAGTGCTCTTTTATATTCCAGAGTAAATAATTTAAGTAATTTTACGGTTTAGTGCTACAATTCCCAATCATTACGTAGTTATTTGGTTACTTATGTTGTGACATTTCGTATAAATCGGAAAAGTCATTAGACACTGCCACACGGCAGTTGCATGCTTAGTGTGTGTAGTCGTGAGGTATTTCAAAACGCAGGTCTTAGTTCCTTAAAATAATAAATTTTGCAGGATATGATTAACTTTGACGTAAGTATTTTGTGTAGTAATTTGTATCGGTAACTAGGGCCATAGTTTTAATTACACTGAAGAGCAATTGAATTAGAGACAGCTGGCGTTCTGCATATGTAGCGCTGTGGGAGGCCCTGTAAACGTAAACGACATGACGTATGCAGCGATCCGACAATATAAAGAGTGATGCGACGGGAATCAGTAAGAGTCGGGCGCAGTATGGGTAAGACGAAGGACCTAAGCGCATTTGATCGTGGGCAAATTGTCGGGGCCCGACGAATGGGTCACTTCATCTCGGAAGTCGTTCAGGCACTGGGATTTTCATGAGCCACTGTGTCACGGGTGCACCGTGAGTACATCGAACCCGGTAAACCCATTCCTGCAAGGGCCAAAGAATTTCAAATCTGACTATTAGAAGTACATGTATCTACAAAAGATATAAAGCTACGCCCTCTGGAGGAAAAACTATGCGTTATTTTAAGCAGGAGATATTCTCAAAAGGTTTTCTAAACAAGGAAACAGACAAGTAGTTGTCGCAGATTGCAAAACTAAAGTATGTTGTTTAGATAGAGGATCATAAGACATGTTTATATCCAAACTTTATGCTGCTGTGGACAGCAAGGGGAGCCACTAGTTTTTTGTTTTTGTTTTTTTATTGGAGGTTTAACGACCACCGTGAGTAACTCAGTTAGCTATAAGCAGTCGCCTGTTCCTAATTTAGGGTCAAAGGTTCAAGGGAAGGGAGAGAGCCAGTGCCGTAAAACAAACACAGCATCCATGTCTCACCGGTATTCGAACCCGCACACCCCTGTCGGACGAATGAACAGAAGCCATCGCTTAGACCACTGCGCGACCGGGGCGACACACTATAGCCTTGTTCATGAGCATCATATTATGTAATGTATGTATAAATGTTATATTAGTTTTATAGAAAATATTTGTAAGAAGTTCTAAGTGCAAGAATTCCCTATAAAAAATATCGTTAAACACATAACGGACCCTGTGTTGGTAACATCAGGCTTTAACTTTTGGCAAAGAAACTACTTTCTCCGTCTGCAGTCTTTTTTTTATAATGAGTCCAGCTTTTCGTCTGTATCATCACTGCAAACGAAAGCTGGACTCATCATTCGAGCCAGGGTCGAAACTCCAGAGCATGCAGTGGAAACATCAATCGTCGCCACCTCTGAGGAAATCACGGTCCACCATTCCCTCAGGCAAAGAGCTGTTAACCCTGTTCTTTGACCATCGAGGACCATTGCTTCTTGCGTGGCTGCCAAAAGAATCAGCCCTCAATGTCGAACGATATTGTCAAACTTTAAAGAAGCTTCTACAAGCCATCAAAAACAAGAAACCCGACAACCTCACTCAGGGCATTGTGCTTTTGCATGATAACGCACGGCCGCGTATGACCGTTACCACGCAAAGGACATTTCAGCACTTTTGCTGGGAAGTCCAACTTCCGTCTTAGAGTCCTGACCTATCGCCCTGCGATTTTCAAATCTTTGGACCTATGATAAAATTTCTCAAAGAAAATTTTTTTGCTTCAGATGATTAGGTGCGTGATGCAGCCTCCCACCTATGCCACACGAATACAAGAACTTCTGCAATGACACCGCTGTCTAAATGCTGGCGGCGATTATTTTTGGTTTATCATGTTTAGACTCTTTCAGGCAGGAATGTCTCACTACTTATTGAACGACTCTTAGAAATACATAGCATGTAAATAAATTTACTGAAAATTGTAACTTACTCTTCAGCATTTTAGTTTTAAAAATTAGCTACATACAGTGTTCCATGTAGCTAGGTAGGGTGACTTGTGAGGTGAAGATCTGATATGCATGATAGAAGTTTCCAAGCAGCAGAGAGACATAAAACAATATGCTGATATGCCTGACCTACGTGAACTTTCCGAATAAGTCATACGGATGAAAAGCAAATTAGTCATCTGTGCTGTTGCAGAAAGCCCCTCTCAGCGTTTATTCTTGAACAGATTTTTCAAGCCCTACCCGGAAAGCATCTTACTGTTGTGTACTATCTGTTATTCGTTCCCTGCTGGTTAGTTTTTCCATTTGGTATTCCTGTAGAGTGCTATGACTTCAGAGTTTACGTTTTACAATTAGAATTAAATTATGTAAAATTATAAAACATTTAAGTAAAATTTTGTCAAAAACTGGAAGTGAAATTTGTGAACGACTAGTACTTTTCTATAAGAGGTATGAGAAAGTAAAATATATATGCCGCCCCGGTGGCGCAGTGGTCTAAGCGATGGCCTCTGATCATTCGTCCGAACGGGGTCCGGGTTCGAATCCCGGTGAGGCATGGATGTTGTGTTTGCCTTACGGCACTGGCTCTCTCCCTTCCCTGGAACCAGTGGCCCTAAATTAGGGACGAGCGACTGTTTATAGCCCATTGAGTTGCTCACGGTGGTCGTTAAACCTCCAATTTAAAAAAAAAAAAAAAAAAAAAGTAAAATATGTATACTATCAGTTGAAATGGGGAACTTTCAATTCAAAGGGGATGCGATTTCAAATCTCGCCCTCCTTGATACGAGAAGCTTGTTACTGCTCTGGCTTTAAGAAAATAAACGATGCTTCGTTCAATAGAAAACATTAAGTGAAAGATGTGGTGACTGAGGCAACAAAAGATAGCATGCGGACAAAGACTAGAGGTAGGATAAACTGGTCAGTACTGATTTTAGTTAAAAATTGCCTCTTTATCTCAAATAGAGAAGGCTAAATGAGGTACTGAAGTACTCTATATACAGAGGCCATTCAACACTAATTGAGTTGTCCGAGCCGCCGCAGCCACCCCAACAGAAGGTACTTCGATGCAGTGATTACCAGCTTGAGTCGGCCATGCCAGTACAGGTTAACTGTTACAAAATCTAATCTGCCTTCCGAGCAGGAACGTATCAAGCTTATCTGGAAGGACGAGCCTTGAAATTACGCTCCTTTGAATTCAAAAGTTCCGTAATTCCAAATAGTAAGGTGTTCTTGCTTTTTCATACCTTCGTTACTCTATATATCAAGACTATTCAACACTAGTTGAGTTGTCCGAGCCGCCGCAGCCACCCCAACAGAAGGCATTCCGATGCAGTGCTTACCAGCTCGAGTCTGTCATGCCAGTACAGGTTAACTGTTACAAAATCTTATCTGCCTTCCGAGCAGGAACGAGTCAAGCTTATCTGGAAGGACGAGCTTTGAAATTAAGCTCCTTTGAATTCAAAAGTTCCGTAATTCCAAATAGTAAGCTGTTCTTGCTTTTTCATACCTTCGTTACTCTATATACAAAGGCTATTCAACACTAGTTGAGTTGTCCGAGCCGCCGCAGCCACATCAACAGAAGGTACTCCGATGCAGTGATTACCAGCTTGAGTCGGCCATGCCAGTACAGGTTAACTGTTACAAAATCTAATCTGCCTTCCGAGCAGGAACGTATCAAGCTTACCTGGAAGGACGAGCCTTGAAATTACACTCCTTTGAATTCAAAAGTTCCGTAATTCCAAATAGTAAGCTGTTCTTGATTTTTCATACCTTCGTTACTCTATATATCAGGGCTATTCAACACTAGTTGAGTTGTCCGAGCCGCCGCAGCCACCCCAACAGAAGGCATTCCGATGCAGTGCTTACCAGCTCGAGTCTGTTATGCCAGTACAGGTTAACTGTTACAAAATCTTATCTGCCTTCCGAGCAGGAACGTATCAAGCTTATCTGGAAGGACGAGCTTTGAAATTACGCTCCTTTGAATTCAAAAGTTCCGTAATTCCAAATAGTAAGCTGTTCTTGCTTTTTCATACCTTCGTTACTCTGTATGCAAAGACTATTCAACACTAGTTGAGTTGTCCGAGCCGCCGCAGCCACCCCAACAGAAGGTACTCCGATGCAGTGATTACCAGCTTGAGTAGGCCATGCCAGTGCAGGTTAACTGTTACAAAATCTAATCTGCCTTCCGAGCAGGAACGTATCAAGCTTATCTGGAAGGGCGAGCCTTGAAATTACGATCCTTTGAGTTCAAAAGTTCCGTACTTCCAAATAGTAAGCTGTTCTTGCTTTTTCATACCTTCGGTATAGGAAAGCATTATGATCACTAAAAATCTCACTTTGTTTTCGGCACAATTCCACTCAAAATTTAAATTAGGTTAATACCCATGAGCCAACTGTTTTAAGTATCAAATGAAAGGTAAAACGTTATGCTAACACAGACAACACTTGCAGAAATGCAGGATGAAAAAACCAGCACAGAACGAATAAGTATTACAGAAACTTCCATTAACGGACACTTAACAGTGGACATTTTTTTTATTCCCCTTCAGAAATGTATGGCTTCTTATGTGGCATTCACTTAATAGCATACATTCTAAATAATGGACATGGACACACTTAAAGTAAAATATAACGGGCAACTTGCTTTCGATTCTTGGAATTCCTAGGGGTGTGATTCGCCCAAACTCACAAAATTTTTGTTTTACCCTTCCTCATTACCTATCTTATCGTTATTGTTCTCGATGCCTAGTAAATTTTAAGGTGCTAAGTGCTATGTACCCGGGTAAGCCGCCGAAATTGATAGAAAAAAGATTAGCGTTCGTGCTCGCTATAGATTGTCTGATCCCCCTTTGCATATATACATCTGACCAGGAGAAACTGCCTTCTAGCTCTTCAGGTGCTCCCAATGGGGTGAAACCTCAGAAACGGGGGACCAGTGCCCAATGCCAGCTAATTCGGGAACGGTAATCTGATTGAGACACATGCAAACACAATTCAGTTGAGGGTGGGAGGTATTCATCTTTTGTTGTTTAGGTCAGTGCACAGTGATCAGTTTCTAGTCTAGATTACTAGAAATCATATTTGTTTGCAACAATCATTTAGATTTTTATCAAGCGAGCTGTGCAGAAAGGATTCCTCAAACATAGATTTTAAAACGTCACACAAATGTAAGCGCTTGACTAACAGAAAAAGTTGAAATAGCGAATTCGAGTGAAAAGGAAAAATTAAGTGCGCATTTTAGAAGATAAACTGGGCATTGGAAACACGTAAGTGAGTGAAATCTTAGTCTTTTCAAGATTGTAATGACAAGCAGAAAATAAAGAGATTTCCCTGAAACTGTTTAGCTGAAGATATGAGTGGTTTTGCCGCGCTGCTAGAGCCAACAACATTCCTTTATCAGGGACTTCAATTCGTCAAAAGGTTTCAGAAATCGCAAATTAGGATTCATAGAATTCACTTTCTGGCGGCTTGCTAAAAATTTATTTAGAAGACAAAATTTTAACAGGCTGTAGTGGACAAACAACAATACTTTATTATTTTCGAAGATGACAATCCGATCCCTGGCGTAAATGTGACAAGGATGGTAAGTCAGATAATTTTGAAAACTTGAAAATTTTCCATCGTCCTGGAGCGGGACTCGAACCCGCGTCTCCCAGAAAACGCCTAGGTATGCTAACCACTACACCACCCAGAACGACCAAGTTTCAAGTTTCCGATCAATTTGAATTTAACCATCAAATTGATCGGAAACTTGAAACTTGGTCGTTCTGGGTGGTGTAGTGGTTAGCATACCTAGGCGTTTTCTGGGAGACGCGGGTTCGAGTCCCGCTCCAGGACGATGGAAAATTTTCAAGTTTTCAAAAAATTATCTGACTTACCATCCTTGTCACATTTACGCCAGGGATCGGATTGTCATCTTCGGAATTTGTATTGTATGGCGTAATCCCGTATTTCTTTCATGAATACTTTATTATTTTGGTTTTTAGGTTTTGAAGGATACCTTTTTTTTTTTTAAAAAAAATAAAGGTTAGTACAATTTTGTTCTATGTATAGCATTTACGTAGTTATATTTACTTCTCTTTTAAATTGCTCTTAAGTTAAAAACATGGTACATGTACACTGAAGAGTAACTGAATTAGAGATACCCGTCTAGTAACGTGTAGCACCACCATTCGCCCTGATGACGGCAGCAATTCGTCTCGGCATGGACTCGACAAGACACCGGAAGCGTTGGGAAGCCATACGGATCCACGACTCCTGAACAAGCTCCCGAAGATTTGAGGGGGAGGTTAGAGCCTCGAACATCTCTCTCGATGGTATCCCAGATGTGCTAGATGGGATTGAGGTCAGGTGATCTAGCTGGTCAAGGAAGCAAGGTCACGTCGGTGGAGTGTTCATCCAACCATTCGGATACAATTCGGGAGCGATGGCACGGTGCATTGTCTTGTTGCAGAATGAGGTCCCCAGTGGGATGTTGAAGACTCACAAACGGGAGCAAATGGTCGTCCAGGATATCCCGGTAACGTTGACCTGCGAGGGACGATGTCACACGTACCAGGGTTCCCATTTCAGTGAACGTAAACAGTCCCTAGACGAGAATGCCACCCCCACCAGCTTGAAGAGTACCTTGCTGGAAAGAAGGATCCATCGCTTCATGTGGTTTGCGCCGTACTCGTATCCTGCCATCCGCATGTACCAACGTGAATCTCGACTCATCAGTCCAGGCAACATTTTTGCACATGTCTAAGGTCCAGTGGCGATGTTCCCGCGCCCATGCTAATCTTTGCACCCCGTGATGTGCGGTCAGCAGCGGTACCCTCCTGGGACGATGGCTTCTGTACCCCAAAGCGAGGAGATGGTTCTGGATGGCATCGCTGCTTACATGTTTTTGCGCACCAGCGTTAACTTGCAGAGTGATTTCTTGCACTGTGGCCAGTCTCTCCGCTGTTACAATGCGAGATAGCCGACGATGACCCTACTCAAACACACGCTGCTGTTCACGGCAGTTGGCCCTAGCAGGGATGGTTTTACCAGATTTGATGTACTCACGATGCTCCCGTGACAGTGGCTCGTGAAAAACCCATTGCCTGCAAGACTTCCGAGGTGGAGTGACCCATTCGTTGGGCCCCGACAATTTTCGCACGATCAAATGCGCTTAGATCCTTCGTCTTACCCATACTGCGTCAGACTTACTGATTGCCGTCGCATCAATCCTTACATTGTCGGATGGCTGATACGTCATGTCCGTTTACAGGGCCGCCCACAGCGCCACATTTGAATAACGCCAGCTGACTAATTCAATTGCTCTTCAGTGTATAGTCATAAAGCACGATTTTCTTCAATAGCGGACACTTCTAAATGACAGTTTTTCTTTCGCCTTCGATCTCAGTTATTCTGAAGTTTTACTGTAGTAACAGTAGGAAGATGCTTTCGGAGTAAAGCTTTTTTTTTTTTTTTTTTTTTATTGAAGGTTTAACGACCACCGTGAGCAACTCAATGGGCTATAAGCAGTCGCCCGTCCCTAATTTAGGGTCACTGGTTCCAGGGAAGGGAGAGAGCCAGTGCCGTAAGACAAACACAACATCCATGCCTCACCGGGATTCGAACCCGGACCCCGTTCGGACGAATGATCAGAGGCCATCGCTTAGACCACTGCGGCCACCGGGGCGGCAGGGAGTAAAGCTTTGAAAAATACCGTTCAAGGTTAAACGTTCGAGAGAGTTTCTGCGACACGAATTAGCTCTTCATCCCTACGACGTATTCGGAAAGGTCACGGGGTTCACACATATCAGCATATTGTTTTACGTGACCCCAATCACCGTTTCCGGCAATTCCATGCCTCCATATGAGGTGGTCCAAAACTAAGTTTAAATTATGTACGCTGGTTAGCTGTACGTAATAGCGAATGCAGCTAACTAGTATTTATAAAAGATATTAAAGTGTATAACAGTTTGAGTTAAAATGTTAGACAAATTTATTCACACCTTGTGACGTGCCTGCCCCTCAGGACGCACACGACAAAGGCAGATAGCAGCGAGAACGAAAGTCTGCGTAGTTCATTTGGTAGAGACTTGTTCCGGAATAAGTGGACTCTGGTTAGATCCCCGGCGTGGACTAAAAATGACAGAAATTTACTTCGTTATAATGGCGCCTGAACTTACCGGATGACCCGGCCGTTAAAGATCTCGCAATGGTGTTATGTTCTTTCCACACCGCGAGCCAGGAAAAATAAGAATTCCTTCTTTAGAGCTTCTAAAAATAAATGTTCCGCAGGACACACGACATAAAGGCAGATAACAGCGAGAACGAACGTCTGCGTAGCTCAGTCGGTAGAGAAACTTGTTCCGGAATAAGTGGACTCTGGTTCAATCCCCGGCGTGGACCAGAAATGGAGAAATTTACTTCGTTATAACCTTCGTTTTGATTTTTTACGCTCCTGAGAATGAAATTACGCCCCTTGTATGACCATCCTGGCACACCAACCACCATGCCTGCAGCTACGGCTCCGCTTCAGAGATTTCCACATCCACCACTAGTGTTAGTTTTTATGCTTTCCAACCGTAGGTTGAAGAAACCTATGAGCTCCAGCTTTGTCAGTCTCTCTGCACGATTACTCGCGTAAAAAATTGTTCGATTAAGTTTTAGTATGCGGTAAGGGTACAACCTGTGGATGAACCCTGTTGAAAATGGGATTAATGTAGCCAAAGGTGACGCCATAGGAGCGGGACCTATTCCATTGCCCTCATACGTCATAACAAACGTAAAAATACTTTGAGACAAAACTTTATCGTGCTGTTCCGGAAGTGCACCTAACCGGTTCTGTTGAATATCATCGAAATAGGGTCAAAGGTCAAGACACAGGAACGAGATTTATTCAACAGCCATTATCCTCATAACTTCAGTAATTACTTCTGGCATGTTGGAAAGCTTATCATAATCAACGCATTGCACGCTTTTAATAACTTATGTCTACGTTAAGGTGGGAAGTTAGCGGGCGCAAGACACGACCGCAAGTTTTCATTCTGCGAAGAGTAGGCCTATTTTGGGCACATGACCAAATCCGCGACTAATAATTTAAGTTTACTTTGTTAAAAATTTTGATATGTTTTCCTTGAAGTTTAGAAAAATCTGGAACTAAAGTAATTGTGAGAAAGTCACGAGATTAATTTAAAAATACAGTCAGGAGTTAAGTACCTGCTAGGGTCTTAACCTTCAAGGCTATAGAAAGGTTAATGAATCTTTGCTCTGAGACCCAAATGCGTAGAAAGGAGTCTGAAAAACTACTTTTGGTGATTACAGCTTAGCTGTAATTTTTGACGTACAAACTAAGTATGTTAACTTCTGTGACTAGTGTAGTTTAAGTGATGAAAACTCCGTAAATGTCTGAAAACTTTCGGCTCCATTTTTTTTTAAATTCGACTTTGAGAAATGTGAATTCTCGCATGCTGTTTATTTTAAGTCCAAGAAGCTTAATTTGGAAGACCAATTCCAAAATTATGAAATACAGCAACTAGTTTAGGCGTTTTTGTATTTATTCTATATCAGATTGAAAAATCGGAACATTTTACTGGTAAAATAAGTAATTATTTTTTTTTTTGTACTAGTTTACCGCGAGTCTTGATAAACTGGTCTAGAAATCCACAAAAATTATCTTGCCCCATGTATAAAAATGTCCTATACTGAAGTCAAATTTTAAAACAGAGGATTCGCCAAATGCCCCATATTTATTTCCTTCTCTTGAAATGCATGTGAGCTTAACTGTTTTAGTTCTGCGCATGGTACACTAAAATCTGCGCCTAAGATTTTAGGTACAATCGCGATTTTCCACAAAAATTTTCGCCTTGATCTAGGTATTAACCATTTCCGCAAATTAAGCGTAATTATTCATGTAGTATCTATAAAGAAAAATATGCACAACTGAAACACAGCTAAGACTTTGATGAATGGCCTACACCTGGAGAGCGGCAAGTCCTTACTATTTATGAAGGACAAGTAAGTTTCGTAATATTCTATCAAAAAGGATAATTAAACCACGCCGGTACCTACTAAAACGGTTATGCGAAGTCATTTTTCTTAGTTAATGACGATATGGCAAATTCTAGTGACTAGAATTAGTTAATTGTGCATTACTGTGATTACTAGGATACAAGTTTTACCTTTGTTAAATTTTCGGGTTGTACCCGAAACTTTTAAGAACTAAGATAGAAGATGCTGCCACGCAAGTGGTAATTTGAGTGGTAGCACCTATGCTAAACCTGAAGGGTTGTGGTACAACCCAAAAATTTGCCAAAGTGAAAATTAAATCTTAGTAATTCCCGAGATGCACAATTAACTAAAATGTGAGTATAGCAATGAAATACGAGCTATAAGCAGTATCCCGACCGTAGATCTGTTCGGTTTCCAGAAATGCTAAAATCATGACAAACTACTCTTGTCCATCTGGGCTCAGCTCAGAAGATTGCTCTTTCATGTCTAATCTGCGTGGTTAGATAGCTCAAATGGAAAGCTGAAGTTCCCAAACTGAGTTTACGGAGACGTAGAGGCAAAAGGAAGCTACTCTGTTAAGAAATTATCAAATTGTTTATATGCAAATATTCTGTTAGTTAAGAAACTTGAAAACTGAATAACAAGTCTTTATTTGTTAGTTAAGCATTGTTTTATACAAATACTAATCAGCACTTTTAACTTTTGGTATTGAGAACCTATCATATATGTAGTTTACATGGTTTGCAACGATATTACTTCTAGACACACTTGAGATTGAACCAACAGTCTGTCCAATTACGTCGACTAGTATCTCTGCTATTTCCAGAGCCTTTCGGCTTGGAGATTTTGAGAACATGGAATGTCGTTGAAGTTTCTCTCTTCTCTGTCCAGAAGTTTCCACGAAGTCTTTCTCTGAAGATTCTTCTGAGCTGGAAGTAAATTTCACAGGAAGAAGAGGGAACACTTCTTCTAGGATATGATCAAGGACCTCTGTCAGTTTCGTCGAATTGGAAGACTTAAGTGACTTTTCTTCTCGGTGGGGTTTAGAAGATTCCTCTTCCTCCAAGATGGAAGCCAAGACGTCAGATACGTCGACGAACTGCATCAAGATGAGCATCCTGATCAGATTTCTTTCCAGAAAATCTTTATCAGTGGTGTTCTGTCTGTCACCTCGTATTATATCGTACAACCACTTGTCGGCATCTTCGTTAAAGGCTATTTCTTTCATTCCAGGAATAGTAGGATGCCCCAGGTGCAGGTCTGCATTCATTACATAGTACGTAGGAGTCACATGACACTGAACTTTATCACGATGCTCGCATACTAAACTTTGTTGATTAAAAGCCGTACCTTTGGGGCACATGTAGTTTTCCACAGATGATCTTAGGCAAAGATGGAAGATCTGAAAAGAAGCAGTACTTCAGTTTACACTGAGAAGTTTTAGACCCTTAAATAAACTTGGAAAAACTCACTGAAAATTACAGATCTTTCCCTAACGCCCCTCAAAAGGGCAGTTATTCTGCTCCAAATATTTAGTTTCGTGAGCAGTTTTCGAGGACCGAGAGACTTCAAGCTGGTATGCTGCTTATTTTAACTAGAGTTACATCTTTTGGAAACTTTACATGCAAAAACTTTCGTGAAAAGCCACGATTTCAGGTATCGTTCATAACCCGAATTCATATTTTCGGCTAGATTTAATTAGTCAGTTTTGTTCTCAACATCTGAAACGTTAATCACCGATCTAACATTAGATATTTTCTTCACGCTGAATTCACTTTTCCCCTGAATAAATCCTTGTTCAGAATTTGATGTGCAAGGTAGGCCTTGCACAAGGATTTGAATTTTTGTAGAACTTTTGTTTCGCCCGTTAAGCTGATAACTACACTGCTGGCCACCCAAAACGCTACACCAAGGAGGAAGCATCCGATTGGCCTGAAATTCGCAGCATGCGTCGCCCGCGAGAGGACATGCAAACGATTAGGATTGCAATGCATATGCAAACCATGTGCGCCCGGCACGCCGCCGTGGGGCACTATAAGGGCGCACAGAAGGCGGGGTGTAAGCGTGTTGTGTTGCCGGACCTGTGCGTGAGAAGTTTCCTGATGCCTCGTCGCAGAATACGGCAGTCATTCCAGCAAGTTTCGGAGTTCGACAGAAGACCAATAGTGGCTTATCGCGACAGCGGTTTATCGTACAGAGACATCGGCGCCCGTGTGGGACGACATCTAGCCACGTGAGGAGAGTATGGATTCGGTGGGTGCAGGAGGGACGGACCGACGTAAGCGATTGCCACAGCCGCGGCACACTACCGAACGAGAGGACCGGCATGTTGTGCGGCGGGCATTGAGTGCTCGCACCGCCATATCATGAACGTTAGCTCAGGAATTAGGGTGTGTTGCAAAACCTGTGTCAGAACGTACCGTTCGACGTATTCTGCAGGAGGGGACTTATCGCACGGGGCTCCATTACTCTTGTTACCATTGACGTTACACCACCGGCGAGTGCATTGGCCCGTCGAACGCCGCACCTGGACTACGGAATGGAACGACATTGTCTTCTCCGACGAATTTAGTTTCTGCCTGCAACACCACGATCGTCGGATCCGCGTGTGGCGGATCGAGAATATGACGCCTGCATTATGCATCGTCATACCGGTCAGTCGCCTGGCCTTATGGTTTGGGGCGCGCAATTGGATATGACAACAGCACCCTTCTGGTACGCATCGCCGGTACACTCAACAGCCACCGCTACATCGACGTTTTGGAGCCTGTAGTCCTTCCTTGACTTTAGGACCTGCCAGTGGCCACGTTTCAACAGGACAATGCGCGCTCGCACGTTGCACGCATCGTGCAACAATTCTTCACGGCCCACAAGGTGTCAGTGCTGCCGTGGCCAGTCTGTTCTCCCGATATGTCGCCCATCGAACAAGTCTGGTCGCTGATCGGCAACCGAGTGGCCCAACAAGCAGTACCCGCGGCTACGTGTGATGAACTATAGCAACGTGTGGAAGCAGCCTGGACAGACATACCCAAGCCCACATCCAAAGCCTCTTTCGCTCGATGCCGCTGCGTGTAACGGCAGTTATTACCAGCCATAGGCGCCACCCGAACTATTGATGTCTGCGTGTTCCGCAAGTCCCACGGGTCTGTAAGCTCAATCGTTTAATCTTTGCATCTGTTGTTGTGTCCAGTAAATCTGGCCTTTGCTATCTCGCGTCCTTCTTGGTGTTATATTTTGAATGGCCAGCAGTGTAGTTTTACGAGGCTGGTTGTAGTTTCAGCACTAATTTTTTTAAGCCTCACTGGTGTATGAAGTGTGCTCTGGCAGTGGAATTTGTATTTCAAATTGAACGCTGACTTACCATTTAGCTTAGACACAGGATTAAAGTAGTGCTTGGGTGAAAGAAGCACCTATTAATTCTCAAACAGAACGTAAAATAAAAAAGTGTATTAAACTAACATTGCCCAGAGTATTGTCATCTAGTAGTAATATAAACAGGTTTTAAGCTACTTCGATTATTTCTGCACATATATTTTGTTGCTAGATAGTTTTTATGGAGAGTTTCTTCCAGCCTGTCTGGCAAAGTAAGAACCCCAGGAGCTTATTTCTCTACTTCTGGCACCATGATGTGGCTGTAAGAACAAGCTGCAATTAGAAGTCTCCTTTAGACCTGTTGCAGACCTTCACAACTTGGGTAAGTGAAATATGGTACTTTCTACTTTGATGTTCAAATCACGAATCAGAATACCGGGGCAAGTATACGGAGTAGGATCCAGAACTTCGGGGATAGCGCATGCCAGTGACAACGCAAGCATGTAGTTAAAGTTACTGCGTCTGAAATGCATCCCGCCATCCTCTCCGTAGTCAGAATGGTTTTGCCTATGGAACGGGATTGAAATGCGCACGTTGACGTTCACTGCCGTCGTTAGTAGCCTGATTTGAGAAACTGCTTTTGAAGAACGTGGGAACATTAAGTTTTGTCAGCGTTTGGGTAAAACAGTTGCAGAGACCTTAGAAATGCTTTTCAAGGTGCACGGTCACTACGATTGAGAGATTATAGGCGTACAAGTGGTATCTGCGTTTCAAAAACTGTCGAGAATCCACCGCAGATAATGAGCGCTCTGGTAGACCTGCGACTGCACGGTGTGAGGAAATCATTAAGATGGCGGCGCAGGTGTTTGTCAGGACCGTCGCCGAACCAGAGGAAATCGCTAAAGCAAGTTATAGAAGACCACATGCCAGCTCATTTTGATGGAGGATCTTAACATACACCGCGTGTCAGCAAGTTATCCCTCACTTTATAACAGACGAACAAAGAGGAATGGATGCGGATATCGATCCTACGTTTTTGGATAAAAAGGTAATTAAATTCAGTGCTACTAGTTTGATATTCAGTGAAAGCGAGCTTCAACATGGAAATCAGTCTTCACCGAGATATGAAATTTAGGTAGGATCTCAGCAAAGGGGAAAGTCATGCTAGAGGTGTTATGATTCTCATTGCATTGTCCATTTCGAATTTATCGCTGAAGTCACAACAGTTAACAAGAAATGTTAACTTACATTTTACGTCACTTACGGGAGTTAATCCGTCGTAAACGTCCGGAGATGTGAAGTGGACAATTGTGTTTAGTGACAACGTGCCTGCAAATCGGTTCCTACTGGTCACAGTTTCTCACCAAAAACAGTACCGATTTGCTTCCACATCCCGCAAATTCACCAGACTTAGCCCCTGCGATTTTTACCTCTTCCCACTGACGAAAACAAATCTGCAGGGACGGCATTTTGTGTCAACAATTAAAGTAAAAGCAATATAGGAGGCATTACAAAACATGGCTATCGTCGTCCAAAGGGATTTTGAAGGTGCTTTTGCATTGGTGTTTAAGTATTCAAGGTAAGGAACTATAAGCTAAGTCTCCGAACTTTTGGATCCTACATCGTATTACGCTGCACTATCCCATCACAAGATCAGATGTACCGCTTTTCCAAGCAGCCTTTACTCAAACAGTTTTAGGCTTCACAGCAAAGGTAAAAACTTGCTGTTTTTAATAAATCCCAAAATTCAACTCAGCACTAAACTAATTTCTCGTGCGTGAAGTGTCAAAATTACCATTCATATTCCGCGCAGCACAAAGTTACCGCCATATCACGTAAATACTGTCATTAGTACTGCCACAAGGTCGTAGCTGCAAGGCAAACTAGCTCCCTCGAAATTTAATTAGTTTATAAAAAGTTTCACAAGTACTTTGTTCTTATTTTTTTAAAACAAAATAGAAGTGATACAGCACGAACGCTGAATAACTAACTCAGAGGAGAGTTAGTAGGAACATCTGCACTCACGATTCTTTGCTCCATGTGTACAGGAGCTTCGAGTTAAGAGTCAGGGAAGAAATTTCCTCAAACTTAGAATAAAAAAGAACGTTACTAGTGGTTAGTGGGGCAGGCACGCGTTTCCGGTAAATCCTATGCAACATTTTTTCAGCATGTGTTTTCTAAAAAGATAGTGTTTATGTTATCACTTTCCGTACGTCTGCAGACACCATTTCTGTAACTATTAGCCAGATTTGAAATTCTTTTTTGCATTGGAAGCTTTAAATATGTGAATGATCCTTCATTTCTTTTTTACTATGTACAATTTCGCCGCTAGAGGGCGTAGATGTATCTTATTTTTGTCTTTCTATTGGTCAGATTTGAAAAATTATGGGATAGAGGTTCCGGTGTGAAGTTTCACATAATTTAATTCATACTTTCCACCAGGGGAAGTAAAGGTCAATTGGTTTCCGCTATCTTTGCTTCTAAAATTCAGATGTGAAATACTCTTTCTGCAGCAGATACAGCTCCTGATGGGGAAATCCTTTGCATGTAATTTCTAATTAGTAAATAATTACTTCGCCGCCAGGAGGCGTAAGCTTAATTTCCGCTTCCGTAATATTTGCAGCAAAAGTTTAGCTTCTAAAATCTAGATTGAAAAAATTAGTTTGTGGACCGATAATACGTAGACAAACCTAGTTAGAATATTTTCTAAAAATAATTCGTGGTTTCTGCGCCAGGGGCTCTTATTTTTGTCAATACTAAGAGTCATTTGAAAAATTCCTTTTCTGGATAGCGTTTTCAATGCGAAATGTTTCATAAATTCAAAATTTATGTAAATCTGACTTTCCGCTAGAGGGCGCATAGGTAAATTAAGTTATGTTTGCTTCTAAAAATCAGATTTCAAATATCGTTCCTGTATCGCATACAGCTCCTGATGGGAAATGTTTTTCATGTAATTACTCATGTTTGGTTAAGAATGGTTTGGTCACCAGGGGCACAATGCGTTAATTTCTGCAACTGATGTCAGTTTGCAGCAAAATTTGAGCTCCTGAAAACTCGCTTAAATGTTTTTTCTTGGACAGATCTTACATCGAAAAAACTTGATATTTTGTGAAATTATGCATGGTTTTCCCCACCAGAAAGTAGATGCGTCTTATATTTGTGCATATCAGTTTCGAAAAGTGAAAAATTCTGTTTGAGTTTCCGCTGCGAAACATTCCACATAAAATTCAAATTTTTACTGAACTCACAAGGCTGCAACCACTGGGCGTAAGCTCAAGATTCCGTTAACAGCAATATCTGCGGGATTAAAAACTCAATTGAGAAATTCTTCAGTCAGATACTGTTTTCCATACCGGCTCCATTTACTTTGAATAGCTAAGTCTAGTTTGAACTGATTCAAGAGACTTTCTCATTACACCCGAAAATTCGGTGTCCTCTTGTTTGTTTCTTTTTCATAAGGAAAATTTTTTTCTGAAATCTAACTAGCGGAATTTACGTCCACTAATTAGTTCTAGAACCGACGGCCGGCAGTTTGTCCGCAACGGCAATAAATCACTTCTGTGAGGGGATGTTAGATATAAACGAGAGCATTGGGACTATTTTTGAAGGACTGCCAACATCCCACGCGATGCATTAGTCACGTTACTAAACTATGTTATCAGTATTTCAAGGTTTCTTTAGAACTACAGGAGCTGGACAACGAAACACGTGCGCAAGCACGTGACGCTAGTGTACGAGTTACTAGTCTGTTTCTCAGTCGATCAAGGAGAGCGGCGTGTGAAGGTTGTATTAGCACACCTGGAAGTCAAAAATGCGGTCCACACATTATGGGAGACAGTTTCAGAGAAAACAGGTTGTTATTACGCATGTCGCGGTTGTTATTACGCATGTCGCCGGTGCATCTGTGTCCAAAACCAAGTATTTGGTGTATCGCGAGCCATTGTAATGTCGGCATATCAGCAAATGGGAAGAATCACATTCAATGGGATTAACTGTAGAGCTAAAAGGAAATTGTCTAGTAGTTTGTAACCAAAGAGCAAACCACAGCTGTTTAACTCAACGCAGAGTAGAATACGCACGGCGACTCATTTTGTTCGATCACAACCATCTGTTGGGAGCTTCAGCGGGTTAATATTTAGTAGTGTTGCTATATCCATACCCTGGATCACCAGTGGGAAGGCCAAACGACGATTGAAATGGTGCCAGCAGTGCAAATCGTGGACGTAGTCCAACGTTTATTCTTCGATGACTATCTTCATCTTACGCACAACCTCCTAGAGTACTAGTTGAGACATCCCTCACATGCTTGCCACCTGAATTTTATTGCCCACAGTAAAGCACTGAGGTGGATCGCCGATGGTTTGGACCTCAATATCGTGACAGTCTGTCAGCCCGCCGTTTGTTTTTCGGGGGGGGGGGGGGCAAGTTACTGCATTCCCTCTGGCCACAGTAGTGGACTTGTCGGTCCTTCCCACGACGAATTGCAGCTGTATTTGCCTCCTGAGCAGGCCCTACACCGTACTAATAGATTGACCAAAAATTTAATTTAGTTCACCGGTAAGAATAAGCAAATCAAGATTTTACCGTTGCTACCTCCATAAATTATTGCTTTAAGCGACATCTTACTCTAATTTTCTGTTAGGTTTGTTTTTAACTGGACTCAAATTGCAGCTACCCAGATCTCAAGAACTAAGATTCCCAGTAATAGATTGCTTTCAACATTGAACTCTAAATTTCCGCTTCTAACGACACGTCTGTTGTAGAGCCCCAAATTCCAGTGGTTTCTTACCAATCTAGTGAAGTTATAACTTAAATCCAGAAGTCTGATTTCGACCGATAACTGCTTTCAGATACTATAAACGTAACTATAAACTGGAGAGACGGAACGAGGGTAAGAATGGAAAGGTATTTAAGACCTACAGCACGCGTTCCTGTACTTTTTTCAGTTAACACTACACCAATTAACATTACCATAAAAGACAGGGGGTAGAAGCGTAGTTGTTCATACGGATGAAACACTCACTTGGTAAGTTACTATGAAAAGTTAAGCAGAGATTAAAAACCGGGTGGTTAATTGCCTACGAAAAAGTGTCGTGGGAATGTTTTGGCTAGATGCATCTTTAGGTAATTTAAAACAGCGCTTAAGAGATCTTTGGTACAATTTGTAAGCTTCCTCTCGCGCACACTAGAAAATTCTGAAATTCACGCGAACTACTTTCCGTGAATTAACGAAAGATTCCCGATACAACTTTTTCCGCGAAACGGAAAAACCGAATTGTGCAGATTTCGTACAAAAATGAAATTTAAGAGCTTTTCCGCAATTCCTTTACGCTAACGGAAACAGTTACAACGTTTCAGTATCCACGTGTCGAAAATTTCCCGGCAACAGGAGATATTCGTGGGAATATAACTTAAATTTCAATAGCCTCTTTAAGTATTTCATTTGGAAATTCCGTAGCGAGATCAGTTATTGTTAATAGCATTATCGCATGAATTTGGTTACTGTGGCACAGGATTTCTTTCCCAGTTTTGCAGCAGGCACATTGTGTTACCGTAAACATCAGGTAGTTAGATTTATTTTACAGTGCATCAGAGAAAAGAGAAAGTTATCGACAGTTGAAAAGATGTCAGACTGAATCATTGTTGTTTCGAAAAATCACGACAGCAGAGTACGTAATTTGAAATAAGACCTACAGAAATCAAAATTACAAAAGGATATTAAAAGTAAGCTCCAATACAAGGTAAAATGACTAAATCAGTCTCATTAAAGGAAAGTCCATCGTCCGGTTTTACCTGAACGTTAGTCTGATGCCTATGACTTTCTGGCTCAAAAGGTAATTACACGCGGCTTCAACGCAAACTGTCTGGGCTAAATTCTCACTACTGGCGCAGAAGGATTTTCTCGTGTAAGGGCTGAAATATTCGGCATTTTGGTTTTGCTAGATGTATAAATACGGAAAATCTGAATGAAGTTAGAAGCTGATGCTTTTAGAAACTGAAATTCAGTTAAAACTGACAATTACCGGCAATTTTAGTGCATTTTTAGAAATTGTGAATTCATGTTAATTATTTTCTACAGTGCAGTTTGAGGTCCAATATTTGAGAAGTGTTTATTGGTGAGAACACAAGGGTTTTGGTTTGAACAGGAAAGGGTAGTTTGGCTGTTTACCACAGTAAGAGCCTACCTTCAAAAGCACAGGAAAGTAGGAGATTAAAGACAGATGGGAAAGCCGAATTTATCGATGTCATTGCGTACTAAATCCATGTAGGAGAACCAGAGGAGTAGTAAAAATTTATTTTTCCCCATTCTAGTTGGGAGTTTTGTAACTCAATCACATTCTGATATAAGGAGTTTTTCCACTCCCGTTTTTCAAGTTTGGGATTTTTACTTTCCGCATTGAAAAATTTGCAGCGAAGTAAATTAAGAAAAGGAACGAAAACAAAGCAAAACTGACGTCTATATTCGTGGTTAATACACTCATTGAACACAGGGCCGCTCCTCAGGTCAGTGTTCAGCCCTTGCAGTTTCAAACACCTAGTTACGGTCCTGCTGTCGCATCTGTTACTTATAAGACATCGTTCTGCGAAGTAGGTCTTTGAAGTTGACCATCCCAAAGATATATCGGGAAGAGTTTCGCAGAGACTTCACTCGCACGAAAGCCTTACTGTTATGTAAGTCGAGGGTATATAACCAAGTTTGGGTCTGCAGTAATTTATCTGAGGGGAAGCTCAAACTTTTACACAAATTTGCTGAAATGTTATATAATTCCAAGTTACCTGACAATCTGCTTCCATGTCCGCGTAGAATCCTGGAATGTAGGGCTTGCCATCACATCGAAAGCTAGTAGCGATCATGTCTTTTCCATGTGGAAATCTGTGTTCGTAATTTCTCTCCTGCCGATCGCTTGATTCATCTGCATCAGGCTCTGCATGTTCAGTGTCCTGCATCTGTGAAACAGAGGTCACGGTTGCACCACAGGATGCATCAGAGAAGTGCTTACAGTCCGGTTCATCCTAAAAGAAGTTTGAATTAATATTTCAATTCAAGCCAAATTTAGCAAGAGCAAGTTAAGTTTCGCAGCAGGTTGAAATTTAGGCAGTAAAGAAGCGGCATACCAGAGTCCGTTTTGCCATTATCTATACATTCTTTCGACGTAGATGCAGCGGAGTCAACTTTTCAAACCTAACAGTTTGTGCTATGTTGGAAATACGTGTATACATTTGACTAAGCAGCTTTCATGTTTATCCCTATTTTATTTTGAGACTACATGCTAAACCAACTACTCACTATCATTTCGAACATACAGACTGAAAGAGAAATGCCTCACAGTTCTGTTAGTTTAAATGTAAAAGGCAACTTTCTACTTACGACAGTGGCTTTTATTTCTAACTCTTGTAGCTATAAATACCTCAGCTGGAAAAAAATTTTCTGGGATTTAGTAAGCTAAATTTTAGGGCACGATTTTTGCTCAAACGTACTTTTGTAATTTAGAACAGCTTTCAACTCATTTTGGATTCTCATTAAATTAAATAGGTTAAACGGACAGAAATTTAAGTTTTGGTATCAACATACTTTATTTGGTTAACGTTTATAGATATTTTGTCAAATATAGATGTTTCAGGGTAAAAACCCTATTTGGCCACAGGAAACTATGCACAAGCACTTTACAAGATCTATTCAGGCTGTTGCCAAGATTTGTTCGTGCCGTGAGGAAACAGCCCTGCGAACTGAATACCGTTTACCTCGTGTGTGGTTACACGTCATTACAGAGAAGCCTACATCATAACTAGATGTATGGCACACTACAGGATGTTCTATTTAACTCCAACAATTGTTAAATTTCCCAAAGACCAAGTGGTAACATTACAGTTGAGGGAGTCAGTTTTATGTTCCGTACTCACTTTATTAGAACTTAAAGATAAACAGCTTTCGAGAATTCAACTGCAGTACTGTAAAAAGTCTCTTGGAGCAGTGAAATCACAACATTAAATTGGCGCAATTTTTGTATGCAGTCTGTACTATTAGTTTCCTTCAGAATCTAGGCAGGAATCGCTGAACCTTTGCCATTCAATGGGGGAATACTAGTTCATGCAGTTTCTGAAGAAGCCGTTTAGTTATGTTACAGCTAGAGCTAACGTGAACAGTAAGTAGCTTGTTCCACCACTATTTTAGTTCCTGCGCTATCTTCATTCGACGTTAGTGTTTAAACATCCATATACTTCAGTTTTTCGAAATTCAGCATTTCAGTGACCCGTTAGTAGCTTTTCGTAAGTTTGAAAATTCACTTCCCAAAGTGCTTTCCTTGTACGTATTAGTGAGCCAGCTTGAGCATCCTGCTAGTTTTTTTTTTTTGGGAGGACGAAGTGCAGTCATGGTTTTATACAAATTTTACTGATAGCTGGAATCAGATTCTTGTTTGCTACTACTTATCGCCAAAAGCGTAGAAATAGTAACTTCAAGTGTGGAATTGATTGAGCAAGATTCAGCAATTTACCAGCCTATAGTCAATTACGTAGTTATTTCAAATTCAAATGGTGGAAGAGTTTACAGGCATTTGTGAACCGACGAGCCAAGACATGACCAGCAGATCTTTATACAAAGATAAGCAGCTGCAGGTAAACGAAGGAGCGTGTTAAGGTAATTACTCTGAATTATGCGAGATTTCTATCTGAAGAACACCACGAGATTTCCATAGGCCAAATTTTATTGTTAAGACTACTGTGTCAGAGCATTTCCGGTGCTCGCTGTCAGCAGTGATTAATACAGTTATCAGAGGGGAGCCACGAACCGCCAGGTGTGGGCCTACCACGGCTCTTTGACATTGGAGGTGAGCGAAGGCTATCCCTATGGTACGAGTCAAGAGATACTGATGCAACGCTCCGAAACAGGCGTAACTAAGTATTTTTGCGCCCGGAGCAAACTAAAAAATATTACGCACCATCTGTCTTTCTAATCACAATCCCTTGTAGAGCATTGTATATCCACTTAAATATACACTGCTCAAGACTGAATTTATGTTATATCTATGTAGGAGGCACAAGCAAACTATGTGTATGGCTTTTCGTAACTTTGTTTTCGGACCTTTGGTATCACAGACTGAGAAGATTTAGGTGGAAGAAGTGGTTCTAAGTCTCCCTAATGATTTACTAGCCCCCCCCCCCCCTCCCAGAGAATCTCCAGTGTGGACGAAATCTTGTCTTACAACCCACGAGTAACCGTGACTTCATTTCTGAAGGAGAGAAATTCACATCCCTGAACATTTTCAAGATTAAATGCGAACTTTAGGTTGTCTAAGGTACCGAAAGATAAGCAAATTCTGTAAATAGACAGATGACTAGAGAATACCAGAAATTGTTGCAAAAGTTTCAATTCCAATCAGATAGTTTAATTTTTTACGCCCTCGTGAGATGTGCCAGGGGCAGCTTCCACGCCTTAGTTACAACTCTGGTCCGGAAATTTTGTTGGTTACGGGAGTAGCGTCACACATAATATATCGAACCCTGCTTTAAAATTGTGCCTGCATAACAGTAGGGGTTACGAATGCCTCTGCTAACCTCAGCGTCGAAAGGGCCTACAATGTCGCTGAAGAAGTCAGTTAAGTTGTATCCCAGCATTTAGGTTAACTAATGTGAGCATCAAAAGCTTGCAATTTCTACTTACCTTCTCCGTGGCTTCTTGCTCTATTGCTTCAATATCTGAAAAGAGAAGTGCCATCATAAACAACTCAGAAAAGTTAGTTTAAAAATCACTCACTGATTTAGTTCTAGACTGAATTATGTAAACTCAAAAGAAATAACTCCCATAATCGTTAAACTTTCATTACTAATTAATCAATTACGGTTAAATTTCCTTGATTTGAGAAATTTCAAGTTAAATTGTTACGAAAGTCACTCGTTAGTTTTATTTAAACACCGCTGCTCTACAATTCCTCTAACACGAAGAGTAAATATGAAATTTAAGGTTTTGAAGTGGCCTTTGCTTTCTGGGAAACAGATTTTTTTTTGAAGATAAAAGGGGCTAAGCAATTTAATAGAAATGCTCTTGATTCACTAGCATGAAGCACACTGCCCGAAAAACCCAATTTTCTTCACAAACAGTGCAGTCTTAAGCTCACGTAGGACAGATAGTAAGATTTAACTACTCTAAGTATTGTTCATGCTCACTTTGGCTAGTCTTTCTTAAAGATTTTTTTCACTAAAATCTTGTTGCAACACATAGGAATCCCCTCAGTAGTTTTAAGATCTTTCCAGTGTTAATTTTCCTTAAATAGGGTACACTGAAAATAGATTCACGTATATTTTAAGGTGGATGAAAATCTCAAGGAATGGCGGGAAGCACACTGAAAAAACAACAACGCGTGCAATTTAAGTTTACTTAAAGCAGAAGGATCACTTCTGTAGATTCAGAAATCCCGTATGTATCTATTCTGCTAGGATAAGCAGATCATATTCTATATTAAGAATGCAAACTTCATAACCATCCGTAGACCTCTATTAATCTAAAAAACATGAACCAGTCCTGTCTAATTATCAATTCCCTCAGCAACGGATGATTAGATATTAACTCTAAATCCGAAAGACTGAGTGACGTATCCATACTGACGTTCACGAAGTCTAACTGCAGGTCCCTGCATTGCTTCTGCTGAAGGTCACTTTTTGAAATAGGCATAGTTATTTCTATTAGTTTTAGGCACACCCTCACTTTCCTGAAGGTAGGACATTTGTACAGACTTACTCCACTCCCGCTGTACTTCGTATTAGTACAAGCCAGCATACAACTTCTAGCCTTTTAGAGGCTAAGCTTCCAAAACTGAGATTTCCAACTAAACTGCGATAAATAAGCTGTAGTCTTTAGTTCCGGTCTGATACTTTCTGCAGATTTCTGTCACTTGGCTTGATAGCCTTTCAAAAGTATGGCACTTTCTCACGAGACGAGCTTCGGAACTAGTCCTGGACCTAAAGTCCAAAATTAAGTAGTCGTACTAGCGGTCTTACTATCCCCTGAGTAGATTAAAGCAGGAGGTTCAGTGAAAATAGTTTAAAAAAAAGGTATTAGAGAACCTCAAACGTCAACGCGAAGTCACCATATTCCCAATACTATGCAGTCAAGACTTCAATATTCCAGCAAAAAGTTACCATTTTATGAAGCAAATATAAAAGCACTGCGATAAAGGCAACATTCAACACCTTGTTATCCAATTTCACTGAAAGTTGCACCAAGTTTGTTTCGTGCATTAAATGATATACTTTTACCTCCTAAAGATTGTACTAAGGTGCTACGCAGGATAGCGTTTACTATTAGATCTTAATCGATTGAGAATTTTAAATAACAAACTGCTGTAATTCATTGTAAACTCTTAACCCTGTCACCCCTTGAGAATGCTTAAAAGATTTCAAATTCCGAATACACAACGTGTATTATACAAGATGCAGGAGTAAAGTTTCCTTTAACGACTTAAACAAGTACTTGCAGCGCTTTTGCACTCCGCTGGGAAGCTTCGTGACCTTAATTTTCAGTTTAGAGTTATATTTGAAAGTTGCACTCAGACGAAGCTTCGCAGCGAAGTGCAAGAGTTCGGCAAATACCGAATGGTGTGTTTAAAACTTTTTTCTGTAATTAGTGTTAAAAACCGGTCACTTGAAATTCCTTCCGAAGAACTGTAGTATTAGCTTGTATAACATTAAACCAGCTGCAACTCTGGTCTCAATTTCGTCTAGAGTCCCACAAGATAATGTGGGAATTTTGATTTAAAGTTTAACGATCACTCCAGTTACTAAGGGCAAAAAACAGTGCCCGTACCAAGTTAGCGGGACTGGTTCCACAGAACAGAGGGAGGCCTAGTACGGATGACATTCCACATTCGCGCGGAATCCCGGCCCTTCTACGGCGAACGGACAGAAGGCAGCGTTTTGACTACTGGGCCTTGCGAGTTATTTGACTAGTACTTTGTGAAAAGTTGCCGTTAATTCCTTTACGATACTTAGCATAAGATGACAAACCAAGATAAACTGGGCCACCGTGGTGATCAACTGGTTAGATGAACACGCTTAATAATGGCTTTAGCTGGTTAAGCGCGAGTGACGCATTTGTACTACTGCTCCGATAGTCTTCCCTTTAATTAGTATAAATTTAGGACGGGCAACTTTAGACTGCTCATAACGATCGTTAAATTAATTTTGAGTAATCCTTAACTACTGGATAAGCTGAATAACCTTTGGCACACCAGAGATGAGAACAGATTTCGACCCAGTTTTGTTTTATTTTATTTTTGAACAAAAAATAAATTTGCCCTGGGTTTAGTGTTCCAATTTGTCACGCAATATGTATTAAGTCTTCAGGAAGAAGAGTGCCCCTTTCGAGGGGCAATTATAAAAATAACCGCATTTTAGATACTTTCAGCTCGTTAAGTTATAAAAAATTTGTGTTTTTGTGAAACATTCTCAAGCTAATAGCAAAAACAATGTTATCAAGCTAACTGCATAAACTGAAATTTTACATCATCATCATCATTGTCAACCATTATCAATCCACTGCTGGACGAAGGTCTCCCAAGTTTCCTCCACAACGGTCTGTCTTGTGCCAGTCTCCTCCATGTCACTCCCGCATATTTACGAATTTCATCCACCCATCTCCCATGTGGTCTTTTTCTGGGTCTTTTCCTGTCCCTTGGAATCCAATCTAAAATTTCGGCTGTCCATCGATGGTCTGTCCTTCTGGCAGTATGTCCAGCCCATTGCCATTTCAGGGATTTAACTCTGATCATGATGTCTTCCACTCTCGTCATTTTTCGGATCCACGAGTTCCTCTTCTTATCTCTCCTGTTTATACCAAGCATGCACCTCTCCATGCTTCTTTGAGTTGTCTGCAGCCTTTGTATGTCTCTTTTAGTTAAGGTCCACGTCTCTGCACCATACGTAAGCACTGGAAGGATGCATTGATCAAACACTTTTCTTTCAAGACATAATGGCATATTGCTCTTGAAAATTATGCTGTTTCTTCCAAAAGCTCTCCAGGCAAGTTTTGTACGCCGATTAATTTCTTCATCAATGTGACCCTCACTTGATATCTGCTGTCCAAGATAAACATATGTATCTGTTATCTCCAGTTTTTCTCCATCAATCGATAAATCTTCATTTCTTGTAAAAGCATTAAACATCACTTTTGTCTTCTGAAAGTTCATTTTTAATCCCACTTCTTTACTCTTGTCAGCAAGTTCCTGGATCATACTCTGCAGCTCTGATGGGGTAGTTGCAAAAATGACTACGTCATCAGCAAAACGAAGGTGGGTTAGATAATCTCCATTAATCTTTATCCCTTTGTTTTCCCAGTTCAGTGATTGAAAGACATTTTCCAATGTGGCATTAAAGAGCTTCGGAGATATGGTGTCACCTTGTCTCACTCCCTTTCCAATTTTTATGTGTGTTGTATTTTCAAACAGCCGAATCTTTGCACTTGCATTTTCATAGATGTTATTAATAATATTAATGTATGCATCTTCAATACCGCAGGATTTCAGAGCCGTGGTAACTGCTGATGGTTTCACTGAATCAAAGGCTTTTTCATAATCGATAAAAGCCATGCACAATGGAAGTTCATATTCCCTCGCTCTTTCAATTAGTTCTCTCAGTACGTGGATATGATCTATTGTGCTGTAGCCACTCCTGAATCCAGCTTGTTCTCTCGGTTGAGCCATGTCCAGTGTTACCTTCAAGCGGTGTGAAAGAACTTTAGTGAAGATTTTATAAACCACTGATAGGAGGCTGATAGGTCTGTAGTTCCTGAGATCCTCAATGTCACCTTTTTTATGTAGCAGGATCATTGTAGCGTTGTTCCAATCCTCAGGAATCTTCCCTTCATTAAGGCATCGAGTGAAAATTTGGGCGAGTACTGTTTCAATTTCTCCACTTGCTTCTTGTATGATGTCTATAGTAATTCCATCTTCTCCTGGAGCTTTCCCCCGCTTCATGTTCTTGATTGCATGAGCAACTTCTGCTGGGAGGACTGGAAGAACTCTGGTACCTTTCATGATGTCTGGAGTACATGTATCATCCCTTTCATATAATTTGGAGTAGAAATCTTTCACTCTTGTCAAAATTTCGCCTCTATTTCTTGTTATAGAACCATCTTTTCTCAGAGCCATAATCTGTTCTTCCCTTACTGAGATGTCCCTTTGCTATCTTAAGGCTTTGGTTGTTTTCAATTGCTTTCCTCACTAGCTCACAGTTGAATTTCCTTACGTCTTCAGTGATACTTTTTCGTGTTGTCTTGCATAGCTCTATATATTCCACTTTGGAAGTCACATCTTCTTTAGTTGTCCTCATCTCTCTTCTTTTTGCATCAACATTTTGGTTTTTCCTGATAATTTGTTCACATGCAACTTGTTCTTAGACCCAGCTAATTTTGTTGCTGTTTCCATTAGAGCTTTGGTTACTTTTCTGTTAACTTCCGAAATATCCACTTCTTCCGATGTTAGGCCTTCTAAAGCAGAGAATCTGTTCTTCAGTTCCAACTTGAAAGTATTATGGTGTTTTTTAAGGTTGGTTATGTCAATACATTTTGTTTGTCTTATGAGCTTGCCACGTTCCAGTTTAGTGTTGAGGTGCATCTTACATCTCACCAATCTATGGTCACTACCTGTGTTGAACTTGTTCAGCACACTGCAGTCTTCGATGACGAATTTTTTGTTACACATAATAAAATCAATTTCACTTGTCGTCCCAATTGGATGTCTCCATGTCCATTTCCTGTGTGGCTTTTTCTTGAAAAAGGAGTTCAAGATGAAAAATCCTTCTGCCTCTGCAAACTCAACGAGAATATTTCCACGCTGGTTTCTGTTGCCGTGACCGAATTTACCTACTGAAGTTTCATTCTGTTTGCCGTTGCCCTATTTTTGCATTGAAATCTCCCATAATTATCTTCAAGTGCTGCTTACCTTTATTATTTAGATGACGAATTTCCTCATAAAATTCTTCAATTTCTTCTTCAGGATGACTTGTGGTGGGTGCATAAGTTTGAATAATCTGAGCCTGGTATCTTCTCGATAGTTGGATAACGAGTCGTGCAGCTCTGTCAGAGGAACTTTCAACTTCTACCACTTTATCCTTCAGTTTCTTGTTTATTATAAATCCAACACCACTAGTTCTGCCAGTATCTGTCCCACGATAATAGAAGAGATGTCCACTTTTCAGTTCAATGAGATCTTCTCCTTTTCTCCTTACCTCACTTAGCCCGACGATGTCCCACTTGATCCTTTGTAGTTCCTCTTCCAATTCAAGAAGCCTTGAATCAGAAGATAGGGAGCGTCCGTTATAGGTAGCCAAGGTCAGCATCAAATGGCAGCCTAGTCCGGTCCTCCGGGATTCTTAGCACCCTCTGCCTTCATGTCGCACTGGCCGCTGCCTTGGCCAGGTACATTCCAGCTGCCGGAGACTGAGGGCCAAGATTTAAGTTGTAGAGTCATTTTGGAGGTGTTTGGCCATAACTCACCACGCTGGCCAAGCGGGTTGGTGAGTGTGGGATAGCATTTCCTCTGATCCCGATGGTATAGTTATACCGCTATTGGCGGTCGTCAGAGCCCCTTTAGTGGGAACAGGATGCACCACGAGAAGGCGGGGTTGACATTTGTCAAGGAGAGGCTGTGATGTTACGCATCACCTGACCTTACATCCCTCACCTGAAATTTTACATACAAGTAGCTAAATTCAAGAGTTTAGCGCCATCAAAATTAGAAACAGCTTTAAAGTTACTGCTGATGCAAACTTTCGCAGATGTGTTTGAAAACATGTAATCAGGTTATGTCATGCAAATGAAGGAAGAGTTTCGGTAGTCAGGTAAGCGAGTAAATTATGAGTTCCTATAATAAATTTGATTTCCATATAACCTAAAGTGCCCAATGAAGAGACTGAACGCCCTATATTTATTATAGTTTAAATCAGATTTGTCCGGTTTACTTACAAATTCAAGTCTAGTCCAAAATTTTAGACCCGTTTCCAACTGTTTTGCACACTTGTAGGTACAAGAGTTCATAGAATGGAGATATGCAACACTGCAAAGAGAAACATTGGTAGTTAACGTGTTATGCTACTTACTGGATATTAATGCAAGCGCCAAAAACAGAATCCACGAGTAGCCCATGGTTATCCTAGAAAGATAAGATTTAATACAAAAATTTAGTTCATATGAAATTAGTACAACTTTATAATTGAACCTAAATTTTTTGGCACGAACTGGATTACATCGTTTTGTTCGCTTTTGGCTACTGGAGTTATCAAATACAAACCAGCTACTTTCCCGTAGCTTGCTAGGAAAATGATTAGTTATTGAAAGCTTAATTTCACATTCAGAGAACATAGCTTTTGGAAGATCTGAAGGGCCGAATCACTTAAGCACGGCTGGAAGACATTACGAGACTTTCGCTAAAAACACTGCCTAATAAGCTTCCGTTCCATCCGAATTCAAATCCAGTGTCGTAAACTGTTACATTTCCAGACTTAAAGTTACAAATTGTTATTAACATCGGCATCCATATGGATTCATTAAACACAAGTTCCGTAGAAATGATATCTGCAACAGAAGTTCATTTTTCACAGACAACCTTATGGACGGCAATTTTTCTAGTTATGGCTTTCGACGGAAGAACTTTGGGTGCCAACCTACAGTTACAGTTTGAGGAGAAAACAGACTGGTATTTTGCTGGAGGACCTTCGCAGAAATCTATTTGTATCCATGCAGGATAGTTTTCAGATACATTCTATTTAAATGCAAGTTTTCTTCACTGTAAGCAATGTAGTTGCGCACACTTTTCAGAAACTAGCCTGTCCTAGTAATGCAGTTATTTTTCCTAAATACCAAGATGTAGTTTAATATTCCGGCGGAACCGCAGCAATTTCAGTTCATATATCACCGCAAAAATACCATTCAATATCAACACTAAATGCCAAGCGCGTGGCTCACGGTAAAGTTTCTTCCTGAGATCACAATTTAGGAAAGATTTAGTGCTAATTTCAGTCCCATTTTATCGTCTAAGTTATGGAATTACAAAAGCAGTTTCATTGAAATTGCTTTTGTCCTGTACAAACCTATTCAATTCGTACTATAATCTCAGCAAATAAGCCAAAGTTCAGAGTAAAATATCTGAAGACTCATTTTGGCCAGTAGCGATAGTAGTTTTATACTACATGCCCTGGCAAAGTGCCGGAGTCTTTCAGTACTGAAAGATCACTCCTCACCTGATGTATCCAACACAGACGTTCTCAGAACACAATATAGTTAACAGAAGTACAAGATTTATAAAAAAAAAATAGATATCCTATTTAATAGAACCACTAAATATTCGTAGGAACTTCCATAGCGACACCAACTACCTTCATAAAAATTCACGGTTGTATTTTAGATCTCAGCCCTGCAAAGGTAATTTTGTGAAATTAAGGAAAACAGAACTATGTACCCAATAAGAAATTTATTTCAGAACATTTAATTTAATGTTTTTTTAATAACAAAATAAAAAACTCATTCCGCATGCCTCGGCAGAGATCTTACGTGGGGCACCAGTGCCCCACGTTTTTCTTCCAGGGTTAAACAGGGACACATTCAATGCTCCCTTGTAGCTAAAAACAGGTACTGTCTTCTGTTCCCGTTGTGCTTTATACTGGTCAGACAAGAATTAGTTCGCACATTGTGCGCAGTACTGTGTCCATCAGAGGATCACCCATTACGAATCTGATGATCACACAGCAATCTGGTGTTCTGGTTTGGCGCACTTTTCGCAGACCTTCACGATTCACAAATAAGACGCTTTCTACGTATGGAGCCTTGTAACAAGGTCACGCCAAGTTAGAAGTTAATTTCTGGAGGAACACTCACCCTCAGTATATCCATAGAGCACTGACTCACTATCAGTCACTCGCAGGTTTAATGTAAAGCTTCGAAGAGTCTAAAGGAAACAAACGCAAAATCTGAAGAGTAAGTTGCAAGTTTGCAGAAAATTTTCATGTACGGAGGTAAGACTTTAGTACTTTCACTTTCCTCTATATGCATTATCATTTCACTAGTCATCCCAGCCGAATGCCAGACTAACAGACCTGAGGCCAGTTCGCAACGAATCAAAGTTGCATTTTCACTTCAAAGAATTTGCCACAGCATTGGTGATAATATGAATATCCGTTCTCTTACCTATTAAGCCACTGACAGTCTGAAGATAAATACGTGGAGTTCACATTTATATACTACACAAAAGTAAGGTACCTCTATTCCACATTTCTCGAATTGTTCCTCGTAATAGTTTACTTTACGGGAGTCCTAGAAAGCTGGATTTAATGCGCACTGGGAGTCTGTACCTTTAGGTAACATTTAATTTATTGCATATGCACGATTCATACACATTTTATTGATGTCAGAAACCCTATCTCGTTCACTCAAGCTAAAAGCATTTACTCAGAGGCTAACTTGAAAGCCACAGTTTTCAGAAGAACCGAAATCGCAAGCATATCAGGTTTCTCAACTTCGGAGAGAAAATGTTGAAGTTTTCCTTCAGTTTCTAGATCCTAAGTACATACGTAATCATATCAGAAACTTTCTGTGAAGTAAGCCGAATGCAACAGCAAGTATGCTCCTAAGCTATTTCACAGCATTTAGACTTGCACGCGACTATACAAATTAATCAGTTTTGACAATAACTGAAGTAATGTCGAAATGCTTCCGAAACTAACGTATGTGTAATTGATATATCACAACAAGAACAAAGTTTGAAACTTGAGTCTGCATAGAAAACAATTTATATTTTCAGACCGCAAGTCACGGAGGTGTAAGCTCACGAAGTCTCAAGTTAAGTAATTTAAGCATAAAATTCAGAGAGCGTAATCAAGCAGAACGCCTAACTGTTCTGTCTTCGTTTTCAGCACAAGAAATTTAAACGCCTAGCTTAGTCTCAAAGATAATCAACACTGCTGGAATTTTACAACCGCGTTGAGGGCAGGATGGAACTTTTGCGGTGCCCAGGGATAGTTTTCATGGTGATGCTCGGAGCAAATTTTCATAGCGGGCCCTAGAAAAAGTTTTTTTTTTGGGATCATGATCAAATGTAGAGGATTTTTAGGAAGAGAGTGTCCGACCCCAGGTTTTAGACAACCCTTCTGAAATAGGAAGAGAGGAGGTTTGGGCTAGAGTGCCAGATAGGAAAGTCACACGGAAGCGAAGTGGAAAGGGGAGGAAGACATAACCGGGGTCAGACGGCTTGACGTGGCCATCCGACGCACGGCGGATGTTTAGTGGATCGAGCGTTCGTACCTAACTGGAATCGAACCAGAGGTTCTTTCCGTGGTAGTCACGAACGGGGCCCCACTAGGCCATCTGCGGCCTAGTATTTTAAAGAACTTCCGAAATAAATTGTATATAGAACACACTACAACTAAAGATTCTTAGAGTATTGAGAAGTCAGGGAGTAAAGACAAATTTTAAGGTTTCTTACCCCCCCCCCCCCAAGGAGGGGTTTTAGGTGTATGGCAATTAAAAATTTCCTCAAAATGAATAAGAGCTAATCTGCGTAGCAAATTATGATACTTTTAAAAACCAATTAGATTAGTTTCCCCCTTCCATCACATGTTTTAGAGATTGTTACTTCGCCTTTCATGCAAAACCAGTTTTAAGTCTTATACGTCCTTATACACATAACTTAGTTTCCAGCGCTGTTTTTGAGAGTCACCGAGCAGTTTACCATTACATAGTCCCAAGACTACCCTTGTTTTTAAGGGGTAGTATCTTGTTTACACAAGAATTCTTGAATATATAAAAATAGAACCTCGAAGGGTAACTTTCATTTCACGAATGCTAGAAAGTTATGATCTTTCGAAATTTCCACAACTAGTTATACGTACGATGAAAGGCGGCAGCCCACATCAATGTGAGGATTAGGACCCAAAAGAAGTCTTCCGCCCCAAAACAAAAGTTCAATGATTTTCTTCCTTTAACGGCGCGATCCCGTGAAGGCGCGGGGTCCGCGGAGACAAATCTGTTTGCCCTAATGGTGTAGCTAATGTCCACAAAGGACTATCAGTTTACGCAAAAGTTAAAATATTTGTGTTTAACTCAACCGAGACTTATAGTGAAAATAGTAGAAACAAAGTTCACACAACTCATACCAAAATACATTGAAAGTTGCCCCGATGCTGTATTTCAAATACAAGTATATAAAAAGGATATTTAAGTTTAGTAGATAAAATTACTGTCTACCAGCTTCGCAAATCCGGGGTAGTAAGAAATTTAGTTTTCTTAATTTAACAACTTAGTGTGCCCCTAAACGGAAGACTAGTTTCCTTATATTACTTTAGTTTAAAGAAAACTTAAACTCAACCAAAATTACGGCATCCTCTAATGATACTACAGAAATTTCAAGAGAAGCGTGAGAGTATTCTGGTTCAGTGCTCATCGTAAACAAGGTGAACCTAAACTTTAAGATTTCAGTATCACTGGCAGTTCCCCCAGTCATGTAACAGACAAAGAAAGTTACAAACTTAACGTTTTAGTGTACTATGTTAACTGTAGAGAACTTTTACCTACATAAGAATTCAGGGAGAAGTAACTTTCATAAGAAGTGGGAACTTTTTCCCTTACGAATAATCATCCCACCTCATCAATGAACATCTAAAAGTTAAGAACCTACTAGTAAAACAACGTCTTATAACTCTAATGAAGAGAAATAACCAAAGCGTAGGTTCAAATTAAGTGAGAAGTATGAAACGCAGAATCTAAAAAATATCTTACCAAACAGACAAAAAAAAAACCCTTATGTTTAACAGAACCCCAATCAACACTTAAACAAAACTGCACGAAAAAATTAAACTACACGTTACTTACTTCCAACGTACACCGATAAACACTAAAATCACTTAATGCAAACCAGTTATTTATGCAGCACTTCACCCGTGTTTTTGTCGTCACTGAATGTTATGCAAATCTTCTTTCCAGTTCTCCAAACCAAACGAAACAAGAGTACTATGACCGTTGAAATCTTTGAAGCACGTAAAACTACCAGGGTATCTATTGGTTGTTTAAAGGGCAGTATTTTTTTTATTGGAGGTTTAAAAATTATTAAATTATTTATTTGATCTAGTGGTACAGACACAGCGACAGGATAAACCGACGTGGCTGTACAGTATTGACAGGCAGACATAGACAGTATATTCAGTTTACATCAACAATGTACATGGCGAACATGGTATACAGTATGCCAAATGGTCAAATTACACAGAGCCGGGTGGCGCAGTGGTCTAAGCGATGGTTTCTGATCGTTCGTCCGAAAGAGGTTCGAGTCCCGGTGAGGCATGGATGTTGTGTTTGTCTTCCGGCACTGGCTCTCTCCCTTCCCTGGAACCAGTGACCCTAAATTAGGGACGGGCGACTGCTTATAGCCCATTGAGTTGCTCACGGTGGTCGTTAAACTTCCAATAAAAAAAAACAAAAAAAAACATCCTTCCCTTACCCGGGAGGGGGTTGCCGCCCCGGTGGCGCAGTGGTCTAAGGCGCTGGCCTCTGATCATTCGTCCGTAAGGGGTCCGGGTTCGAATCCCGGTCAGGCATGGATGTTGTGTTTGTCTTACGGCACTGGCTCTCTCCCTTCCCTGGAACCAGTGACCCTAAATTAGGGACGGGCGACTGCTTATAGCCCATTGAGTTGCTCACGGTGGTCGTTAAAACCTCCAACCAAAAAAAAAAAAAAAAAAAAAAACCTTACCGGGATTCGAACCCAGACCCCTTCCTGGGCGAATGATCAGAAGCCATCGCTTAGACCCCTGCGACACCGGGGCGGCGAAGGCAATTATTAATTATCCTCAGAATTTTACACACACATTCCGAGTTCAAAACGATTTTTTTACGTTTAATGATTTTTTTTTTTTTTTTTTGATTGGAGGTTTAACGACCAACGTGAGCAACTCAGTGGGCTATAAGCAGTCGCCCGTCCCTAATTTAGGGCCACTGGTTCCAGGTACGGGAGAGAGAGAGCCAGTGCCATAAGGCAAACACAACATCCATGCCTCACGGGATTCGAACCCGGACCCTGTTCGGACGAATGATCAGAGGCCATTGCTTAGACCACTGCGCCACCGGGGCGGGCTTAATGATTCCTTTGATCTGCGGGATAGTGTTTCCCGAAATGTAAGATTTTTTTTTTTTTTTTTCTATTGGAGGTTTAACGACCACTGTGAGCAACTCAATGGACTATAAGCAGTCGCCCGTCCCTAATTTAGTGTCACTGGTTCCAGGGAAGGAAAAGAGTCAGTGCCGTAAGACAAACACAACATCCATGCCTCACGAGATTTGAACCCGGACCCGTTTAGGACGAATGATCTGAGGCCATCGCTTAGACCACTGCGCCACCGGGGCGGCTAAATGATTCATTTGATCCCGCGGGATAGTCTTTCCCAAAATGTGGGATCTTATTATTATTATTTTTTTTATTGGAGGTTTAACGATCACCGTGAGCAACTCAATGGGCTATAAGCAGTCGCCCGTCCCTAATTTAGGGCCACTATAGCTCCAGAGAAGGGAACATTGGCGATGCCAGCCTCTGAGAACTGGATGGGTTATTATGGGGGCTGAGCATGATGGAGGGTGGCACAAATTTTAAAGTGTTTGGCAGAAATTTTGGCAAAAAATTCCGTTCATGCATCATGCATTTTATCCGACGCTGATAATGTTATCCCCAGTAAAAAAAAAAGTTTTCAGTGCATACTGTACGTAGAATTTATTCATTCTATGTAGTGGGGAACCATTCATACGAATCTATAGGGCAAGTTAGTATTTCTTCGCAATTTCAGCTTGCTTCGGTCTTTTTTTTTTTTTTTAATAAGGCTCTTTATGAATTGTACACGACAAGGAATCTCTCTCTCTCTCTCTCTCTCTCTCTCTCTCTCTCTCTCTCTCTCTGATCTTTTAAAACTATAATTACAAAAATGGTGTGCTTCTTGTTTCTATTACTCTCTTACAGATTCGCGCAGGGGACTCTCTCCATTTCCCAGAAATACAAACACTAAATTTAACAAAGCCGCTGTAGCCGCCCCGGCTGCGCAGTGTCTAAGCGCTGGCTTATGACCATTTCTCCGAGAGGGCTCCGGATTCGAATCCCGGTGAGGTGTTACAGAGATTTTATACGGGGTTTTAGGATTTCATATAAAATCTCAAAATGAAACCTTTTTCCATCTCGTGCTCCCATTCCTTTGTTTCCCCAAAGCGTGAGAGAAATTTCTCAAAGTCAGTTCCCCATTAAACACCGGATGCACGGTTATTTACTAAGACGACATTTTGTCTATGATTAGTATTCGCACTTTGTATGTTGAATGGAGATTAACTCTATCGCGCCTCTTTTGATGTTTTACAGATTTCAATTTCAAGGCTGCCGACAGATGCCTTAGTCCCTCACATTTTACTTTGAGGCTTGAGATTTACCGAGGGCGGTGTGGTTGTTTCTCACGGGGAACTTTAGGATATGCTTTAGGGCATTTTTGGGAGATAGGGGAAAAGGAGGCGAGAAAACAGTTGTCTCTGGGTTTAGGAAGCGAGCGGTCGCAAAATAGGATGAGGAAATGAATTGCCCCAGGCGAGGCTGGGAGAAATGAAGTGAACAGTAAGGAAACATAGCACAGCTTACGGACAACCTCTGTAGGAAATTAAATGGAAGAGAAGAATAAAAGTTTCTTAGACATATTTGCATACGATTATTATTATTTGGTTATTACGTGTTAATTACTATCATTATCAACCATACAAGACTTAGCAACTCATCCACGCAATATTTATGAAGTTAATATGAACATGTTAACAGAGGCATGGATGATGTGTTTATCTTACGGCACTGGCTCTCTTCCTTCCCTGGAACCACTGGTCCTAAATTAGGAACGGGCAACAGCTTATAGCTCATTGAGTTGCTTACGGTTGTCGTTAAACCTTCAGTTAAAAAAAAAAAAAAGCCCGGTGACGCAGTGATCTAAGCGTTGGCTTTCGTTCGACATGGGTCCGGGTTCGAATCCCATTGAGGCATGGATGCTGTGCTTGTCTTACGGCACTGGCTCCCTCCGTTCCTGGAATCAGTGGCCCTAAATTAGGGAGAAGCAACTGCTTATACCCCATTGAGTTGCTCACGGTGGTCGTTAAACCTCCAATAAAAAAATATATATATATACATATATCTCACCAGGAGTCGAACACGGACCCATCTCGGACGAATGATCAGAAGCCATCGCTTACACCAGTGCGTAACCAGGGCGGCGGTCGTTAAACCTCCAATCGAAAAATCCTTTTTATAAAAACTTCATTTTATGTAACAGAATTTAAATGAATTCTAGAAATTCACGCGCCGCGCATTTATCTAAGTTATCTAAAATCTTAGTTAGTTTCCCCCGCCTTATGTTCTGACTGCTTACATATTTTGGGGGAACAAAAGGGTGAGCTGCATGAAAGAAAAGTTGGGTGTGCTTAAGCTCACCCAAGCCTACCCGTAGCGTCACACCTGGAAAGGAGAAAGCCAGTGCCGTAAGACAAACACAACATCCATGTCTCATCGAGATTCAATCCCGGATCCATCACGAGCAAACGGTCAGAAGCCAGCGCTTAGAAAACTGCGCCACCGGGGAGACCACTGTTATAGCCCTCGGAGTTGCTGGTGGCGGTGGTTGGTCAAACACCAAAATGCATATGTATGTACGTATACTATACCAGGGCCGATCAAAATTTCGTCTCGTTTTGTGCTACATTTGATGTCGGTCCTCTATTGCAGTACAAAAGGCGCGTCAGTGTTGACAGGTTACCCCGCTTACGTGGAACACACGAGACCAATGACGTGCATTTGGCACGGAGCCACATTGCGTTATCAAGTATAAGCGGAGGATGAAGGTCGATACAAGTGCTGATCCAGGCTTTGTAAGTTTGGAAATTCCGGAAATGGAAGGTTTTTGGAACACCTGGATATTTCTTCGGCACACTCGCTCTCGGTGGATTTGCGGTTGTAGGTCTGGTGGAAAAAAGAAAGAAATAATTTATAACCTCGATCTTCTTTTAGCTCTGTTCTAAATTGTGGCAGCGGAGGAAAAATCCCTGCATACCTGTAAATTATTAATTTTAATTAAGGAGAATTAATTAAAGCCGAAATTCACATATTGCCTACTTTAATTACCCTTAACATGAATTTCCGATGTTAGTCAAAATACGAAGAATTTCAGGGTAACAGTAGTAAAAAACTAAAAATGCTTCGTAGAAAGTACACATAACAAAAGGAATACACTAAATCAGAGCAGTAATTTTCTGAACACCTTTCTACATGATAAGAAGTTTAGTGATTTGTGAGCGGTTGAATTTTTGAACACCGTTATGTATGTTAACAAGTTTAGTGGTTCGTGTGCGGTTGTATTTTCTGAACATTTTTATGCATGCTAAAATATTTAGTGGTTGTGTGCGGCTTAATGTTTTTCGCAGTGATGTGAGAACAAAGGACGCATATGTCAAAAAAACTAAAAAAAAAAACATGAGCTTTTTGAAGAAATTGCTAGCGACTTTGAGACGGCATACTTTATTTATAAAGAAAGGATCCGATAATAAATTCTTTGACAACGCTGTAACTTTTATAAAATTCCTCAACTTGAAGAACATCTCTACTATTAATAATCTAAAGCATTTTTTATGGGAATTTTACTAGGAAATTTTTTACATTAATAGCAAATTTTCGGAGAAAACTCTTCTCCTTCTTCAGGCTGTCTTGTTGTTGTCACTTTCTACTTGTCACTATCACGGTTACGGTTTACCTTGACGGTTACGGTTAACCTTGACGGTTTAGGTTATTTTTCAACAAATCCTGCCAAATGTTAGGCAGGAAAATCCTTTGCAGTCATTGATGATGGAATTTTGATTTTTTCTCAATCTTTATTCCTTCTTTCAGTTTTCTTTTTGGAAATTGCTTTGGAAACTGATTACTTTAAGGGAAGTCCAATCCATGCTGTGCCCAGTTTCTCTAACATGCCTATCTAATCCAGTCTTGTTGGAGCAATTTTTTATAGCTGCTTTATGCTCAGCTACACGAGTTTCTAGTCTGCGACCTGTTTCACCTATGTAAGATAGTCCACAACTACAATTTACTTCATAAACTGCTCCTTGCATTTTTAAAATATCTTCTTCTTCTTTGAACTATTTTAGGAAAATATTTTTAACTTTGTTCTCTAAACTTGGAGCTAGATTAATATTGTATTTCTTACTAATTCTCTTTAAAGACTCAAATAAACCTTTGTGACAAGAGATTTTTTCTAGTGAATTTTACTTGTTGCTTTTGTGGGTTCTTCGTACCATTAAAATTCAGAAGCTTCTCAATTTCTTCTTTAGGATAGTTATTCTCTGTAAGTATGACTTTAAGCTCTTATTTATGGGCTTCTTTTTATCTGCAGTAGAAACTATTTTATTCATTTTTTCTAAAAAACTGACTTGCTACATTTTTCTTAATAGAAACTGGATGATAGGAATTGAAATCCAGTAGTCTTTTAGTATTCATTGGTTTTTTATACCAACTAGTGAGGAATTTTTCATCTTCATAATAGATAGTAATATCTAAGAAGTTTATTCTTCTTTCTTTTTGAAGTTCAATAGTGAACTTAAGGGAATCATCTAATTCATTGAATGAGTCAAGAATTCTTTCTGGAACAATTTCTGAGCTATCTATTATAAATAAGATGTCATCCATGTATCTGCTATATAAGCAGAAGTATGTGGAGTTGTACTAGTATCTTTTCTTTTAGTTTTCCCATCTTATTTATAATAGATAGCTCAGAAATTGTTCCAGAAAGAATTCTTGACTCATTCAATGAATTAGATGATTCCCTTAAGTTCACTATTGAACTTCAAAAAGAAAGAAGAATAAACTTCTTAGATATTACTATCTATTATGAAGATGAAAAATTCCTCACTAGTTGGTATAAAACCAATGAATACTAAAAGACTACTGGATTTCAATTCCTATCATCCAGTTTCTATTAAGAAAAATGTAGCAAGTCAGTTTTTAGAAAAAATTAATAAAATAGTTTCTACTGCAGATAAAAAAAGAAGCCCATAAATAAGAGCTTAAAGTCATACTTACAGAGAATAACTATCCTAAAGAAGAAATTGAGAAGCTTCTGAATTTTAATGGTACGAAGAACCCACAAAAGCAACAAGTAAAATTCACTAGAAAAATCTCTTATCACAAAAGGTTTATTTGAGTCTTTAAAGAGAATTAGTAAGAAATACAATATTAGGCTAGCTCCAAGTTTAGAGAACAAAGTTAAAAAAATTTTCCCTAAAATAGTTCAAAGAGAAGAAGATATTTTAAAAATGCAAGGAGTAGTTTATGAAGTAAATTGTAGTTGTGGACTATCTTACATAGGTGAAACAGGTCGCAGACTAGAAACTCGTGTAGCTGAGCATAAAGCAGCTATAAAAAATTGCTCTAACAAGACTGGATTAGATAGGCATGTTAGAGAAACTGGGCACCAACATGGATTGGAATTCCCTTAAAGTAATCAGTTTCCAAAGCAATTTCCAAAAAGAAAAACTGAAAGAAGGAATAGAGATTGAGAAAAATCAAAATTCCATCATCACTGACTGCAAGGATTTTCCCTGCCTAACATCTGGCAGGATTTGTTGTAAAATAACCTAAACCGTCAAGGTTAACCGTAACCGTCAAGGTAAACCGTAACCGTGATAGTGACAAGTAAAAAGTGACAACAACCAGACAGCCTGAAGAAGGAGAAGAGTTTTCTCCGAAAATTTGCTATTAATGTAAAAAATTTCCTAGTAAAATTCCCATAAAAAAATGCTTTAGATTATTAATTCAATTAAACTAGGAAGCCATTTCTCAACATGAGCTTTATTCAAAGAATCTCTACTATTTTATGAGCACAAAAATATTTCCCAACATAATGCAACTTCGAAAAGAAGGGAGAATTTATTTATTTACTCTTAAGTAAATGAGTGGTTGAATTTCACCAGTGGGACACTCAGTAAGAGTGGCCCAGGGGTTCGGGCCCTCCCCACGAGGTACCGTTTGATCCTTCATTTTTTTCTTATTGGGTACTTATTTTTAAATACATATGTACATACATACTAAATACGTATTTAAATACGTATGTATTTTAAATACATATTTTACGAAGAATTGGAAACGCACTTTAATATGGCACAGATATTTTTATTGCTTGCCAATAATTTGGAAGATGTTTTATCCGAGGCATTTTTATTTGCATCTTCAATATTTTTGGCAACACCCATAAAGAAATCCTGGGTGTGTCACTGCACTTTCGTTGTGTCATGACTTGAACTTCTTTCTGTGTAAGTTTACAAGAAAGAAAAAATATGCATGGTTGTTCAAGTAGTAAGTTCCGGTCGCAATAAATTATACCAAAATAACACTACATGTTTTTTTCTTCAAAAAATTCAGTGGGCCTCTTGGAACTGAAAAACAAATTTTTCCATTGGTTTTAAGAGAAAAATTGATGTTGGTTTTGCGATAACGAAACTGATAGTAAATTAATGTATGAAGAGAATATTATTTTATTTACTAGGTGAAACCTCGTCAATAATGACGGGGGGGGGGGGGCGGATAAGATATTCACTGAAGAGCAATTGAATTAGAGATACCTGTCTAGTAACGTGCAGCACTACCTTTCGCCTTGACGACGGCGGCGATTCGTCTCGGCATGGACTCGACAAGTCACCGGAAGCTTTGGGAAGCCATACAGATCCACGACCCCTGAACAAGCTCCCACAGTTCACGAAGATTTTATGGAGGGGGTCAGAGCCTCGAACATCTCTCTTGATGGCGTCCCAGATGTGCTCGATGGGATTGAGGTCAGGTGACCTAGCTGGCCAAGGAAGTGAGGTCACGTCGGTGGAGTGTTCATCCAACCATTCGGATACAATTCGGGAGCGATGGCACGGTGCATTCTCTTGTTGCAGGATGAGGTCTTCAGTGGGATGTTGAAGACGCACAAACGAGAGCAAATGGTCGTCCAGGATATCCCGGTAACGTTGGCCTGTGAGAGATGATGTCACACGTACCAGAGGTCCCATTTCAGTCCACGTAAACAGTCCCCAGTCGAGAATGCCACCCCCACCAGCTTGAAGAGTACCCTGCTGGCAAGAAGGATCCATTGCTTCATGTGGTTTGCGCCGTACTCGTATCCTGCCATCCGCATGTACCAACGTGAATCTCGACTCATCAGTCCAGGCAACATTTTCCCACATGTCTAGGGTCCAGTGGCGATGTTCCCGCGCCCATGCTAATCTTTGCACCCTGTGATGTGCGATCAGCAGCGGTACCCTCGTGGGACGATGGCTTCTGTACCCCATAGCGAGGAGATGGTTCTGGATGGTGTGGCTGCTTACACGTTTTGGTGCACCAGCGTTAAATTGCCGAGTGATTTCTTGCACTGTGGCCCGTCTATATCCGCTGTTACAATACGAGCTAGCCGACGATGACCCCGCTCATCCACACGCTCTTGTCCACGGCAGTTGGCCCTTACAGGCATGGTTTTACCGGATTCGATGTACTCACGGTGCACCCGTGACACAGTGGCTCGTAAAAATCCCAGTGCATGCACGACTTCCGAGATGGAGAGAACCCATTCTTCGGGCCCCGATAATTTGCCCACGATCAAATGCGCTGAGATCCTTCGTCTTACCCATACTGTGTCCGACTCTTACTGATTCCCGTCGCATCACTCCTTATATTGTCGGATCGCTGCATACGTCATGTCGTTTCCGTTTACAGGCCGCCCGCAGCGCCACATTTGCATAACGCCAGCTGTCTCTAATTCAATTGCTCTTCAGTGCATGTAGAGTAATATTTTAATCACCAGATATTTTTTTCTTTCCATTTGTGATGTCCAAATGTGAAGGTATATTTCATGAACATTATAACGAGAACAAAAATAAAAAAATAATAAAAAGTACAGGGTGATTCATAATTAGTATCGGGGTTTCAATGGCATATAATCGGAAAACGAGAAACAACAAACTAAAACAGCAAACAGAATATGACAGACAACAACTAAAAGTTTTATTACCTCTCGAATCGATACATGAGATTGTTAAATCACTTCGACATACGCGCTTTTCGTGGCACGTAAGACATCCAAGCGATAATAAATTTCCCGCCAAGTGCCCGCCAGCATTTGTGGCGTTATTGTTGCTATCGCAGCACCAATTCTGGTCTTCAGGTCATCAATGGAGAGTCACAGGGGTCTAGCAAACGATTTTTTTCACGTATCCTCACAGGAAGAAATCCAGTGGCGTAATATCGGATGAGCGCGGAGGCCACGAATGGATCCATCACGCCCAACCTAGCGGCCCCCCCCCAAAAGCTAGTCAAGAAATTATCGGACATTAACAGCCCAATGCGGCGTTGCGCCATCGTGCTGGAACACCACACTCGGCTGCCGATCTTCCAACTGAGGCAACAGATACAGCTGTAACATCTCCAGATAGGTCACCTCTGTCACTGTTTTATCCACAAAGAAAAAAGGCCTCAACACTTCCCGACATGACAAAGCTCACCAGACGTTCACCTTTTGACTATCTCGTTCGACTTCTCGAATGGCGTGAGAGTTTTCGAAGCCACATTTTCTGCAGTAATGCCGATGCATTCTCCCTGAGACGAAAAACGTTTGCTTCATCACTAAATATCTATGTCCACAGGAAATGTTCATCAGCTTCGATGAACATACGAGGATACGGGTGTAGGCATAACTAGGAAACGGAAAGCCCAGTACGCGGTCAATGGAGTGAACTCAACGAGCGACAACCCAATCAACGGAAGGTAAGATGACGTTGTTTTCCCCAATTCCAGTTCCAATGTTATCGGTATATATACATATGCATAGTCGCTATGCCTCCTCCAGATAGATTGAGGGATATATTTTAAAATTAATCTCAGGGGTGTAACAGGCTTACGCAGCAGTGAACCAGTCAACATGGCTAATTCTATTATTTTAATGTAACGTAACTTTTATTTGGTCTCCACCTGAAGGCTGTAATTGCTTAAATATACTTTTCTTATAATAGACATTGTTAATTACTTAACCTGGTGGAGCTAACTTTTCTAGGCTGTGTATATTTCTCTAATTCACAATTTGCGGCATATGGGTTTTTTACGAATACCTCGTAACGAACCTATATATGAAAAACAACGCGACGTCCGTAAATTTTGAGATTTGGTTCCTTATATTTATGGGAACGCAACCTCACTGTTTATTCATCAGTTAGACGATGATTAAGTATTCCGCGACAACCGCACTACCAGGGGCGTGGTCTACGTGATTGGCCGTCTACGTGATGCACCAGGAATCTTGAATCATCAGACCAGGTCACTTTCTTCCAATCATCCACGGTCCAATCTCGATTATCTTGAGCCCATTTCATGCGTTGTTGGCGATGACGTACAGTGACCATGGGGACCCGGCTGGGTCTTCGGCTACGCAGGCCCATGCGCAGAAGGGTGCGGTGAACTGTGTGCTGTGACACATTGCCCTGATCACCACTGTTGTAGCTGCGGGTGATTTGTCGCACTGTGACCCTGCGGTCTCTGTGAACAATACGCGACAGTCTCCGCTCCTCTCTGGCATCAATGAGCTGCAGACGACGGTTCGTCATTTGGTCATGTGTGCACCGCTTTTGATACGTACTTACTATAGCTGCACGTGAACAACCCACATGCCGCACCGTTTCCCAGATCGTAGTTCCGAGGCGCCGTGACATCACAATTTGTCTTTTATCAAACTCCGATAAATCGGCATCTTTTCCCATTCTGACTCCCAACACTCTACTAACCGAAAGCCGGTCTTCGTGTTGTATATATCTCTGTGAACTTCACGTCTGCCACCGTTCGGTCTCCAGGCGCGCTCATTTCTCTTGGCTGGGGGTGGTCATAATTGAATGGCTCATAATCGGTGTATATATATTTAAATGATGGTGTTTTTGTCTTTCATTTTTAAATTGCTTTAACTCTCGGAGAAGTTAAACTTTTCCTTCCCTTGGAATTATTGGGTACCGCCGCCCATGAATATATCTAGAAGTTTATAATGAATGCATCTTTTGTCTTAAAATACAGACATTTTCCTTTCTCTTCCCCCCCCCCTTTTTTTTATTTATTTATTTATTTTTTTTTTGAAAACAACAACACATTTACGAGTGTTTTTAATATAAAAAATTCTTATAATAAAAGAAAACTGCGAAATTTAACTTGCTCCACTTTGTTCTCGTATTCGCGAAAGACAAAGAAAAACAGAGGAAACAAAATGAAAATATGTATATTAGAAAAGTCATGCAGAAATAACGGAGTGTCATGTTACAAACTGAGATAAGAATTCTTTTACTTCAAAAAACATCATCTAAGAAATTACCTGTGTTTTAGGGCACAAAAGCATTTCCCTCCACCGAATATCCACCCACATGTGGGAAAGCAATTACTTGCCTAACGACATGAAAATGAGGGTCGTTTGAGGAAACGGAAAAGAGCTACTCCTTTTTTTTTTCACCCGCCTGCCCTCCCCCGATCAGTAACCTCCGCAGAAGCCGTTCGTTGATGAATGATGTTGCCAATTTGCGTTCGCGAAGAAAACAGCCCGACCGATTCCACCTGCCGCGTCTGAATCCGTGTCACATCGTTAGGGGATTCGTAGAAGTTCGGGGGAACATGACTAAAATAGTGTTCTTCTTCGAATTGATTCGCGGAGTCAACTCGGAGTTTGATCCCTGCATTGCGCAATGCTCACGGGAGATTTTTTTGCTTTGCCTTTTTCATTGGGTGTAACCATGGCGACCAAATGAAAACATTCGCCTGGGCCCTGCTCGCCTAGTTAGCGCGAACAATGGAATATGGTGGCGAAATCGTCCCCATGACCTGATGCATAGAGGAAGTCCGCGGCGTAGATTTACTTCCCAAGACATGTTTGTCTTTTAGAGATGCACAAGAAAACGACCCACATGAGTTCCCATATAGATGACAGACTGACACATAGATCTGATTTACACCGCCAGTTGTTTTAATTCGGAGAAGAGAGGGATGAAATTTCAAATATATCTTAAAGGGGTATTTGAAGCAAACTCAGGTAAGCGAAATTTACGTGCTTGAAAAAGCTTATGTTTAACCTAAGTGCCCAATTGGATAAAGCTAGATTGTTTTTCAATTGTTTACTAAAACGATCGGAAACGTGTTATTGTGCCTCTCACAATAAGCGGCATTCTGATTACAGGCAGATTAACGAATCACTTGTTCAAAACTGTTAGTAATTTTTGTTTGAAATTTGAAACTCTGCAAAAAAATCAGAAGGCAGACAATTTTGTTAATGTGCCTAAATTTCACTTTTGTTTTGGCGTTAGAAGTGATTCTCTCTGCATGAGCAGAAAATTGAATGGGGACGAGGAGAAGGTGTCCCCACTCAACCTTTTCTTAAGTACAACTTTTAGATTTATTTTGACACTCAACGTACTGTGCTTTCCAAAATATTTCAATTTCAAAAGCTCCTTATTTCTATAATTAAAACTTAAATTCAAAATAATTGAGTATTTATTTCACTTTTGTTTTTGCGTTGTCGTTGTGTTTTTTTTTTTTTTTTTATGGGAGGTTTAACGACCACCGTGAGCAACTCAATGGGCTATAAGCAGTCGCCCGTCCCTAATTTAGAGTCACTGGTTCCAGGGAAGGGAGAGAACCAGAACCGTAAGACAAACACAACATCCATGCCTCACTGCCTCACCAGGATTCGAACCGGACCCCTTACGGACGAATGATCAGAGGACATCGCTTAGACCACTGCGCCACTGGGGCGGCGTTTTTTTTTTTTTTTTTTTTTTTTTTTTGCGTTGGAGGTGATTCTCTCTGCATGAGCAGAAAATTGAATGGGGACGAGCTAGACGTGTCCCCACTCAACTTTTTTTTTAAGTACAACTTTTAGATTTATTTTGACACTCAATGTACTATGCTTACCAAAATATTTCAATTTCAAAAGCTCCTTATTTCTATAATTAAAATTTAAATTCAGAATAATTGAATATTTATTTCAATTTTGTTTTGGCGTTAGAAGTGATTCTCTCTGCATGAGCAGAAAATTGAATGGGGACGTGTCCCCACTCAACTTTTTCTTAAGTACAACTTTTAGATTCATTTTGACACTCAACGTACTTTCCAAAATATTTCAATTTCAAAAGCTCCTTATTTCCATAATTAAAATTAAAATTCCGAATAATTGAATATTGCATTTATCTAATACCAAATGCATCGTTGTAAGGTTATGTTTGACTTCATACCAATGTATTAAATGTAATCACAGGGGAACGGAATTTGCTGGATGACGTGGAAAGGCACAGCATGTTTAGGGTTTGAGCCTCCGTCCCCCGGCATTGTAATATTCCTCATCCTCCTTTCCTGCCCCGGATGTTTTATGCAGGCCTTGATTTCTTTTTTTCTTTTTTTTAATCAGTAGCAACACTTGCTAGTGGCCTTATTTTTTACTAGCAAACTGCATTATCTACTAGCGAAAGTTTATTAACATTATACAAAAGAAGCTTTAAAATGTCTCCCTCCATTAGTCAATCATGACAAATTTTGATTTCGCCCCTGTAACTGTCACATTAATGAAAACATTACACATATTTAGATACAACTCACTTTTTCATCGCCTGACAGATTAATTCTAACAATTTAATTCGAATGCAAATATTTAAAAAAACATTTTTTTATTTAACTTTATTCACAAAATTCTTCAAAATCTTAAGTTATTTTCCATATGGTTTACGATCTGGGTTTAGGGTCATTTCATCATACCACTTTAAAACAGCAGGCCTGGGGTCAAACTGTCTTCGGACTGACCTTCAACCTCAATACTCTTGAGAGCATTCAAAGTTTGTATGTTTAAACTGTCCCTCCAATCACCCTGGATTCTTTTCATGAAACCGAACCCAACCTCACATGCAGAAGTAGATAAGGGAAATATACTGGATATTTCTACTAGTGCCAAAATGTTTTCATACTGTTTGTACTTTTCAAGAAACATTCGTTTCCAGAAAGCAGTTGTACCTTTTTGTATGTGTTGTGACGTACCTGCCAGCAGGACGCACACGACATAAAGGCAGATAGCAGTGAAAACGAACGTCCGCGTAGCTCAATTGGTGGAGCGACTTATTCCGGAATGAGGGGGCCAGGGTTCGAGCCCCGGCGTGGACAAAAATGACGGAGAAATTTACTTCGTTATAATGGCGCCCGAACTTCCCGGATGACCCGGCTGTTCAAAATCTCGCGGTGTGATGTTATTTCCCCACCGCGAGAGAGGAAAAATCAGAGAAACCCTTCTCCAGCGCTTCGAAAAATAAAAAATATTGACTGGGAGTTCTCAAGTGCACGTTCTACAGCGGATGGCTGCCTGCAACGATTCATGGTCACGACTGGCCCGTGCGCCATGCCCCCGGCCCTCTTGGGGGCGGGTGTGTGTGTGTGTGTGTGTGTGACGTACCTGGCAGCAAGACGCACACGACATAAAGGCAGATAGCAGTCAGAACAAACGTCCGCGTAGCTCAATTGGTAGAGCGACTTATTCCGGAATGAGGGGACCCGGGTTCGAGCTCCGGCGTGTACAAAAATGACGGAGAAATTTACTTCGTTATAGTGTATAAAATATTCCACACGCGCGATGCAGTGGCAGTTCACACTAAAACATTCAAAAATTTTCCACTAGCAACTTTTGCTAGAACCACTTTTTATCACTAGCAAAATGCATTTGCTTGATAGCAATTTACTACCAATCGAAATCGAGCCCTGGTCTTATGCATTCTGCAGACCCAAAGCGGTTCTCATAGGCGTAACGTGACCAAAAATTGGGGGAGGGGGACACAAATAAAGGCTATTTTTTTCGGGGGGAAGGGGGAGATTCTTGGAACTAGTTCCTCCGAAAATGCTCCTGTTTAATGGTCATTAGTACCATAACTTAGGTTTTATTCATGCCTAATATATCCAAAAAGTACGAGGTGTGCGAGGCTTCCGTTGATTCCCCTAATTAGGATGAAAGAAAATATGCCTTTTTTTTTTTTTTTTTTTTTTTTGTTGTTGGAGGTTTAACGACCACCGTGAGCAACTCAATCGGCTATAAGCAATCGCCCGTCCCTAATTTAGGGTCACTGGTTCCAGGGAAGGGAGAGAGCCAGGGCCGTAAGACAAACACAACATCCATGCCTAACCGGGATTCGAACCCGGACCCCGTTTGGACGAATGATCAGAGGCCATCGCTTAGACCACTGCGCCACCGGGGCGGCCCAATATGCCTTTCAAAGCACCTTATGCAGTTATCTGATGACGAAAACCATCATCAGATGACTGCATGCTATAGTGCATAAAATGACTGCCCGAAAGCAGTCATAACAAGCCCGCTATTGCGTAGCATTGTTCCCTTGGCTGTACGTCACATTTTATAACATTTAAAAGACGAACGACTAGTTATTATTTTTTTTACTTTTTAAGTTGGGGGGGGGGGGGACGTGCCTCCATGTGCTCCCGACGCTACGTTTATGACAGTCCTCCTATTTTATGGCATATCGTGCAGTTAGCCCCTCCGTTCGATGATGATCTCACCGTTAACCACAGTAAAAATGACCGCCGGCCCCAGTGGTCATTCTCACTCTTCTTAGGGGTGATAAAATTGGAACCTTCCACTTAATGTTTTCCCAGTGTTTCTTACTTTATTACAAACATCCGATTGCCTTTCCGTTCTCTTGTTTTCTAATCGGTAATTCAATAAATTTACCATAACTGTTCAAGTTCTGGTAACATCTCAATTTCTATGTTACTGTAGATCTACTATGGCGCAGAAGAGGCAGAATAACACATCTGTTTTCCTTTGTCATGCACGTCAAGAAGAACTGAACATGATGACCGCAGTAGAAATGTCTCAGCTGTTTGTTAGCCGTAATGAACGGAGACTGTTACAATTTTTAATTGTTTCGTAGGAAAACGCATTTACCATAGATATGTTTATAATTATTACTTAAACTCCAAATGGGCTATATATTCGCATAATGTAACTTGCCTTGACAAAGCCTCCCGCTCGATATATTAAAAATAATCTTATTACTACTATAATCACGGATTAAATAAATAAAAAATAATCTTATTACTACTCCAATCACGGATTGAATATATTAAAAATAATCTTATTACTACTCCAATCACGGATTGAATATATAAAAAATAATCTTATTACTACTCCAATCACGGATTGAATATATTAAAAATAATCTTATTACTACTCCAATCACGGATTGAATATATAAAAAATAATCTTATTACTACTCCAATCACGGATTGAATATATAAAAAATAATCGTATTACTACTCCAATCACGGATTGAATATATTAAAAATAATCTTATTACTACTCCAACCACGGATTAAATATATAAAAAATAATCTTATTACTATATATACTCCAATCACGGATTGAATATATAAAAAAATAATCTTATTACTACTCCAATCACGGATTGAATATATAAAAAATAATCGTATTACTACTCCAATCACGGATTGAATATATAAAAAATAATCTTATTACTACTTCAATCACGGATTTATGATACTTTCCTGTCTTTTCAGTTATTAGGGTGTATTATTATACCTAGTATGCCATATCCTTAACGTCTTTCTCATATTACTTTTACCTTGCTGTTCAAGCATTTATGCTCTTTAGTTGTCTGAATGAAACAAAATACTGCACTGATTTCTCATGAAAATTATATACACTGACGGAAAAAAGTTCCCCACACCACGAAAAAACAGTTGTAGAGGAATGAAATGGCGGCAATACATTTGTATAGGTAACATATTTAATCGATTAAGGTTTCAAGATCATAGCTTATTGTAAGCGCGAGAAGAGCCATTTTAAATGTGAAATGCTGGTACATTAATAACCGGTGTAACCGCCAGAATGTTGAATGCAAGCACGCAAACGTTCATGCATTGTGTCGTACAGGTGCTGGATATCAGTTTGTGGGATGGAGTTCCATGCCTGTTGCACTTGGTCGGTCAATACAGGGACGGTTAATGCTGGTTGGGGGTGACGCTGGAATTGTCGTCCAATAATGTCCCATACGTGCTCGATTGGTGAAAGATCTGGTAATCTAGCAGGCCACGGCAACATGTCGACACTCTGTAGAGCATGTTGGGCTACAACAGCGGCATGCGGGCGAGCGTTATCCTGTTGGAAAACACCCTCTGGAATGCTGTTCATGAATGGCAGCACAACAGGTTGTATCACCAGACCGACGTACAACTGTGCCGTCAGGGTGCGTGGGATAACCACGAGAGTGCTCCTGCTGTCATAGGAAATTGCTCCCCAGACCATAACTCCGGGTGTAGGTCCAGTGTGTCTCGGCCGAGACCACGTCCACATAAACCCTCCACTTGGAGGACTGCTGACGTCATGATTGCTCATGGGAAAGGAAAGACACCCTCTTTCGAGCATGGACCCGTACTTGATTTCATAGTCGAGTGGTTTAAAACGTGAGTCCACCGGTCTGATGATCGAAAGATTTTTATTCACTTTGAGCAAAAATTTTCCCAGCGTGGTGACGTCACGTCGTAAAATTTCCTAGTCGGGAAAAATAAAATGGCGAACAAAACATGGTGACTCATCACAAAACACGTGGAGGGAATAAAAATTTCCCGGTCAAGAAAAGATAAAAATGGCGCTGGGCAAACAATCTCCTCGAATCAATTACTGGCGGTGGTGTCCTACCCTCCTCCTCCTGACCACACGCAACCGTAGATGACCACGTGGTGATCCAAGATGGCGTAGTGGGAGGCGTCGTGGAGCACCGTGGGCAGCAGTGGGCGGGGTCGTGGGGCACTTCCTTTGTCCCAGATCCGGTCATTTCCCACTACTCCCGTCTCTAATTTAGGGTCATTAGTTCCAGGGAAGGGAGAGAACCAGTGCCGTAAGACAAACACTACGTCCATGCCTCACGGGATTCGAACCCGGACCCCTTTCGGACGAATGATCAGAGGCCATCGCTTAAACCATTGTGCCACCGAGGTGGCTCGCTGGCTTCATTTTAATCACACGAGGGGAACGGCGGACCATTATTCCATCAACTCTATCCTCCTTGGCTTACCCTACGTAATTTCATAAGAAAGTACATGGGGGCTTTAACAAACGCCAGTTCGGTTACGAGGGTCCCCTGATGTTACAACAATTCAGATTGAGTTTATAACTTAATTTTAACCATATTTATTTTCAATTTTCTTCGGTTTAATGATTTCCCCCTTCTTTTTCATTTTACGGGGCTCGGGGGCCTTGCACCCCCCACCCCCTTGTGGCCGGCCGTGACTTTCCTACGGAAAATCTTCTACTTTTCAATCTCGAGCAGAGACGTCGCCAGGGGGGGGCAAACCCACCCTGAAATTTGTCTTGCCCAACCTACCGCCCACCCAGTTCAAAATGGGTCATTTTTCAGTATATTAAAATTTAAAATATAATATGCACTTTGCCAAGTAATAAGCCTTGTGTTTTATTTCATGTAACCCTACGTATTTTCCCCTAGGAAGTGCGTTGTTTACGTCTCCAAAAAAAGGTTATCAAAATAGCACTGCAGGGCCATGAAAACATGAAAATTCAGTTGTTCTCCACTCTTCCAATTCGTTAGTTTCAGCCTCTTTTTCATGTTCGTATGGCCAGGGAGCTAATGAGGAGGATGGATATTAATTCACTGAAGGGGTCACCCCCACCCCCTTGTGGCCGGCCGTGCACCCCCCCACCCCCTTGTGGCCGGCCGTGACTTTCCTACGGAAAATCTTCTACTTTTCAATCTCGAGCAGAGACGTCGCCAGGGGGGGGGGCAAACCCACCCTGAAATTTGTCTTGCCCAACCTACCGCCCACCCAGTTCAAAATGGGTCATTTTTCAGTATATTAAAATTTAAAATATAATATGCACTTTGCCAAGTAATAAGCCTTGTGTTTTATTTCATGTAACCCTACGTATTTTCCCCTAGGAAGTGCGTTGTTTACGTCTCCAAAAAAGGTTATCAAAATAGCACTGCAGGGCCATGAAAACATGAAAATTCAGTTGTTCTCCACTCTTCCAATTCGTTAGTTTCAGCCTCTTTTTCATGTTCGTATGGCCAGGGAGCTAATGAGGAGGATGGATATTAATTCACTGAAGGGGTCACTATTAATTGCTCTGTTTGTTTTCTTTACAAAATAGGGGAGTACAAGACGAAAAGTGTAGTCTAAAGCTACACTGCTCACTGACCCGAAACAGTGAAAGTGCCTGACGACTGCTTTGTAGGAGAGGAGTGCAAGGCAAAGTCGCTAGCTGGAAGGAAAGAAGTTAAGGAGGGGTGAGGTATTGTGTCAGATGAGCACAACGTTAAATTTGATTAAGATAAACAAAAACGACACTTTTTAAAAATAAATTGTTCAAGTACAGTACTATTTTCGTAAGCAAACATGGACAACTTTGAAAAGAAATTTAAGACAATACATCCAGAGCAAGCAAAAAGTTGAAGGCGACATTCCACCAACACTTGTATCTTACACCCGTGGGGTAAATAATCAGTTCAATGTATATATGTGCGTCCAGGTCGTGGGGGTAGGAATTGTACGAATTCTTTTGTGGCCGGTAGTGAAAAGCATTGAAACCGCCCCGGTGGCGCAGTGGTCAAAGCACTGACTTATCACCATTCATCAGAGAAGAGTCGGGGTTCGGATCCCGGTGAGCTATGAATGTTGTTTTTGTCTTACGGCATGGGCTCTCTCCCTTCCGTGGAACCAGTGATCTTAAATTAGGGACGGGCGACTGCTTACAGCCCATTAAGTTGCACACGGTGGTCGTTTAACCTTTAATTAAAAAAAAAAAAAACTAAAATTTTTTTATTTCAGTGTTTCGTAGAGAAATAAAAAGTTGCTTTGAAGCTTGCCCCACCAAAAACAATGCTCTCCCACCCGTCGCCCATCCGGATTTCGAAGTCTAGCGACGTCCCTGATCTCGAGGGTAGTCACGCAAAAGCTGGCGGGTACTACTTTCACCGCGGAAGCATATAAATCGGCTTCCCTTTGTTAGCATGGGAGGAGTAGGGGACAGAGCCTCCTCTCAAATCCTACCTCCATGATTCAAACCATGAAACGCTGGAAATTTATGCCTACACCTAATACTTTGGTTCCGTGAGGACCGCATTCAAGAATAGTACGTTTCGAAACATTATGATGACGAAAAGTTTATGGTCATAAATATATTCCGAAATCTCAATGCCTACCAAAAGAACAAGGATTTAACATTTGTTAGATGATCTATGCAAAATGGAAAATACTGTACTTGAAAGCATACACTTATCTTAAATTGAACATTTCTGTTTTAGGAATGAGTCGGATCACGCAATTGTGCGTCTCATTGGTTCTAATGTAAGGAGAATATGATCTCCTTTGTCTGAAAGGTAGAGCTCAAAATAAAATAATAAGTGATGGTTTTTTCGTGGGTTAAGACATGACTGCTAGTTGGAACATTGGCAGAGAAAAATTAAACAAGCAAAAAGCCAGAAAGACAAGTGTTATATGGTTGCAATGGACATTTCTACTAAACAACTCGCCACCAGCTCCAATAAAAAGTAACCTCTGAGCTCTTTGATACTTTATGGGTAATACAAAATAAATTTCCTACATCCACTTAACCTTAGGAAAAACGACATCTTTCAGGTGACAATGCATATTCGGCACTGTGTGGAATGACAGACCATGTTTAAAGAAAAACTTAGTTATCTTGTCATCTGATTAAGTTCCTTTCTGTTATTTAAAATTGCCCACCGGTGGCGCAGTGGCCTAAGCGATGGCCTCTGATAATTCGTCCGAAAAGGGCCCGGGTTCGAATCCCGGTGAGGCATGGATATCGTGTTTGTCTTGCGGCACTGGGTCTCTCCCTTCCCTGGAACCAGTGACCCTAAATTAGGGACGGGCGACTGCTTATAGCCCATTGAGTTGCTCACGGTGGTCGTTAAACCTCCAATAAAAAAAAATTGCCCGAATGTTATTATACACTGAGTGACCAAATTAATATGACCACCTGGTTATTACGTTGTTGGGTCACTATTTGCCCTTAATACTTCTAGAATTCGTCTTGGTATGGACTCTATTAAATGTCGGTAACTGGCTTGAGGCACATTAGCCTAAACGCGATGATTTGCACTCTCCAGCTCTTGAAGATTTGAAGGTAGCAGATCTAGCTGTCTGATGCCTCCTTCGACTTTGTCCCACAAATGCTCCATTGGATTGAGATTCGGTGATTGAGGAGGCCACTGTAGCAGGGAAAATTCTCCGTGATGCTCCTCAAACTATTCACGTCCAATGTGATCATTATGACATAGAGCATTGTCCTGCTGGAAGTGTCCATCTGCTCTTGGGATAAACAATCAACATAACCAGGTGGACTTGGTTGGCAACGATATCTAAATACCTTTCGGAGGACAGACGTTGCTCCACACGAATCAAAGGGCCTGAACACTCCCACGAAAACATGCCCCAGACCATAACGCTGCGTCCGCCAGCTTGAAGGGTAGCGACGATACAAGACGTATCAATGCTTTCTTGCTGCTGTCTCCATATCCTCACCCTTCCATCTTGATGGTGTAGTTGAAAACGTGATTCACAGGACCACATTACCCTTTTCCACTCAGTTACTATCAAATTCTTGAGTTTCTGAGCGGACTGGGGGCGTTTCTTCTTATTCGCTGCAGATAGCAATGGCTTACAGACAGGCTGTCTGCTTCTGTAGCCCATACGATCCCATGTGCGGCGAACTGTCCGATGGGTGGCCATCGGACTTGGTTCCTGATTCAGATTATCTGTAATCAGACGAAGTGATACCCGTCTGTTGGACTGAACAAGTCCGCCTACTCTCAGCTGAGCTCGAGCATCCAGTAGCCGTTGACGACCACACGCCTTGCGCCCAGACCCGGTTTTATGGCTATGGCTCCCCAGACCATACTCTCTGTAAACTTCAACTGCTGCTCTCGAACATTTCACAAGTGCGGCCCTTTTGATAATGCCCGCACCAATGCTTCGAGGACCCACGATCATCCCACGTTCAAAGACCGTCAGATCATGCCTTTTGACCATTATTTCTTGCGCAGTGCACTTCATTGGTCTCTGCATGTCTTCAGAGTTCACATTTTATACCGATTCAGCCATCTTGCGTCAGCAGCATCTACGGGATAGATACTTTGCAGAACATGGTCTGGTGGTCATAATAGACCCACGGACATGAAATTTGCGCACCAAGAAGGAAGCATCGGGTTGAACTGAAATTTTATGGACGTAATGATACAGATGAATGATACGCATGATGGCAAAAACAGAGCTGCAGAACAATTACAGAGGGATCTGTGGCACGCAGTCCGGTCATCCTCAATAGCGCGTCGCACCGCCTCGTACGACGATACATGCTGCAATATGGTCCGGCATGGAGGCAAACAGACGCCTGATGTTGTCCTGCGGCAGACTGGCCCACACGTGTTGGACGGTGTTCTCCAAATCCCGGATAGTGCTGCACGCTGGCGTTTCTACTGGTCCCACTCATGCGCGATAGGGGACATGTCCGTGGAGTGGGCAGACCATGGAAGTGTCTGGACATGACGTTGGTACTCCAGGGTAACCCGAGCAGTGTCCGGGGGGCATTATACTGCTGGTATAGCGCACCTAGAATTCCGGCCAGGAATGGGACCATATGTGGCTGTAGAATCTCATCCACATACTGCTGGCCCGTCAATGATCCACGTACTACTACTAGAGCTGGTCGGCTATGGTAGGCTATGACTCCCCAGACCATAATGCCCGCGGTGGGGGAGAAGTGGTGCTGGATAGCGAGATTGGGATTGTGCCGTTGAACCGGGGACCTCCACACCCGGACACGAAGATCACCTGTCCCCAAAACGAAGCGGCACTCATCGTTAAACACCACACGTCGCCAGTCTGTGGCATTCCACGTCACTCTAGCCCGGCACCACTGCATACGGAGCCGGCGATGTTCCGGTGTTAATGGCAGCACACGTAAGAAGCGCTGGCAGCGCAGATTCGCTTCCGCGAGGTGTCAGGAAATGGTTCGTGGGCACACAGGAGCCGCTACATCTGCCTGTATAGTGGACGGTGTTCCTGTTGGATCCGTTCGTGTCTGGCGCACGATCCGTCGATCCTCTTTACCGATGGTCCTCCTGGTCCGTCCGGAGCAGCTCCGCCGTGTGGCAGTGCAGTAACGTGTCCACTGCTCCCAACACAGTCGGACGGTATGGGCAGAACGATCCACGTGGCGGGCTATACGGCGCGTCGACCACTCTGCGGTTTTCAGCCCGATGATCAGGCCTCTCTCAAAGTTCGTAAGTTGCGTAAATCGACGGCTCTGGAGTCTACCCGGCATTCTTGTCACTTTGTACTGCTGCTTGCGTCGGCCGGTGCTTTTCGCTTTCATGGGGCATCGACTACACGCCGGTTTATAAGGCTGCCGGTTCGTGCTTGCAGCGCCACCACAGGGTGTGCGGTCATGCACAATTGCACCAAACGTGGATCATTTGCATAACAACACGCGCTCTAGCTATTTGTACAGTTTCGCGGTTGTAGCATGTTTTCTTCTAGGTGCGCAAATTTCATTGTCCGTGAGTGTAATTTGGCCATTCAGTGTATATAAATAATTTGTTTGTCCACAGATTTCTTGTTGAACAAATCCCTTGGGGAAATTTGGTGTGCGCTACTGGTAATGACGACTTTTATATTTGGCCCTAAAGCTGTTTGATGAAAAAGCAAAACATTAAGTAATGTTACAAAAGAAAGAGTCACGCGTATCGTAAATAATAAATAAATTCCTCGTAATAAAAACCCGAGCTCTGTGGGTCTCTAAGATGTGACAGGAAAATAATTAATGTGCTTCTTGGGATAGCAAAGCTATGATGACAAAGGACATTACGCGCTGTCACAGAATAATCGTTGCATTAATAATTGGCTTTATGCAAGGTATCGAGAGAATGCAGTAAGGAAGAAAACTGTGTATTACAGCCAAGGAAAAGAAATGTAGCAATGATAGCTGTTTCTGAGGAATCAGTATTACGACAAGAAAAAAAACAAAAAAACTCACAGACAAATATTATAATTATGGTGACTTCTTGTGAGACATCAAAATTATAACATAAAGAAAGCGATTCTTTGGCACCAGAATAAGAAAATAATAACTTCTTTTTGTGAGGCATCACAGCTGAGGTACAAAAGCAGTTTTACGCCGTCACACATTCTTTCTCACATACATATCTATTGCTTTATATGCCTATATCTATCTCATGCATTAATCATTATTGCACTGAATGGCTTTTTATGATCAATTAAAATACGATAGCAAAGCTTATGCACAGGAACAAGAAAAAAATGCTGCGGCAATAACAGATAGTAACAGAAAAGGAAGCTGTAACGAAGAGTCGTGGAAACACATCTGCGTTTCAGTTTCAAAATTGAATTGCTAATGAGGAAATATTTACCTTAGATATAATAAGTGCTTATGTGAAGAGATCAATGACAAAATTAAAAATTTCTGTTACTGCAAGAATTTCAATGGTAATTCATGTATAAAGTGAGAGAAATTAAAGAGTGCGAAAATTGTTTATTCAATAATTCCTACAAACGTGATCTGTGATTATATGTAGAGGATTTTAGGAAGGGAGTATCTGACCCCAGGTCTTAAACAACCCTTAGAAATAAAAGATTTGAGCTAGAGTGCCCGATAGGAAAGTGGCACGGAAGCAAAGTAGAAAGGGGAGGAAGACGCCCTTATTTATTACCGGGGAGCCAGTACCCGGGGTCTGACGGCTTAACGTGCCCATCCGACGCATGGCGGATATTTAGTGGATCGAGCGTTCGTACCTGCCTGGGATCGAACCTGAGGTCCTTTCCTTGGTAGTCACGAACGTTGCCCACTAGGCCACCCGCGGACCACAAACGTGATCCGCTCGGCTCTGAGCTATTAGGGGTGATGTCTGAGCCCACTTGCTACCTGACCTTTCAACCCCGGTCGCATTGACAGTTGGAAGACTGCAGGTGGTCAATACCTAATCTCCCCACCCTGCCTCCCTCCTTTCTTCCCCATTCCTCTTTGCCCCTGCCGGTCGCATTTGCTACCATTTCAACCCCGGTCGCATTTGCGACGACACTCTACAGAAAAGTTATTTTTCTCCTTGAAAGCAATTAAAAAAAATTAACTTTTGCATCTTTAATTTTTTTTTTTACTACAAGTTTACACTAAAATTCTTGCAAGTCAAATTGTTTCAAAAAACTTTTTCGTAATTATTTTATTAATGATAGGTAGGCCTTGAAAAGGCAATTAATTTTTGGCATATTTGTATTTCCGTTCTCACTAAAAGCGAAGAAACTTACAAATTCGGAATTCATCTATCACAATAAAATTCATAAGAATGGAACAGTCTTCGACAGATTCTTCCAGACAACGTATCTTCTGTGTTGCTTCTCAGCAGCAACGGAAGCAATGTTTTTCTTACATCAAATTTTTCCAGAAATCTTCAGCTCAGGAAAGTGGGTAAAATGCTGTTAATTATTGCTCTCAGTACAAAAAAAAAAAAAAAAAAAAAAAAAAGAACGAGAGAGAGAGAGAGAGTACCCTGGTGTTCTTTGCGGATAATTTATGCTATGCATCTTTCGTATGCCAAAATCTTTGTCGGTGTGAAATAAAACGACTGATTCCATAGTATACGTGCAACATATTCGCATCACTCAGACCACACCGAGTCACAGTGGGATACATACTAAGTGGAATTAAATCCTAACAACAAACAATAAGTTTACTAGTACTTGACATTGAGCTGTACTTAGGTAGATGGATTATCACTGATCTGCAATTTTTCAACTTTTTTCTGTTGTTTTCAAATGAATAGGTGTATCTGAATAGATATTTTGCGCAGATTCTGAAAATGACCTTCAAAATTCCGTATCACGTCAGGGTTTTTCACAAATGACGGAAATGTGAAAATTTAAAAAACCGTTATTTTTTAATGACATTGCTATATGGCAAAGTTTGTAACGTATGAAAATGTTCTCTGGAGGGGCGGAATGATTGTTTAAGGAATAGATAAACATAAATACATATTCAAAAGCAAACATACCTAACATTCGCCACTGGGCTCCCCTTCAAACTTCCTCTTTTTGGATTGTCTTCGGTGTGCGTCCGTACAGTCTCTGTTCAACATCCAACAATAGTCGGCCATCGTATGTACAGTCCACTTTCCTTGGTATCTCTTTTCCATCACTTTAATATCCTGATGGAAGCGCTCGCCATGTTCTTCCGAAAAATCACCAAGATTGTTAGGAAAGTAATTTAGATGAGCATGAAGAAAGTGAACTTTGACGCTCATGTTGCAACCAAGCAGTTCATAGGATTCCAGCATGTCCTCGACTAAAGTGGTGTAATTTGAAGCCTACGTGTTCCCCAAAAAGTTGTGTACCACATTTCTGAATGCAGTCCATGCTCGCAATTCGCACTCACTCATGGTTTCCTCGAATATGTTGTCTGCCATTAATTTTCGTATTTGAGGGCCTATGAAAATGCCAGCTTTAATTTTTTCAGACGTGATTGATGGAAACTTACCACCAATATACTGAAAGCATTTACTGTCCCTGCTTAAAACTGTCACGAATTGCTGCATTAAGCCAAGTTTGATGTGTAAAGGTGGCAACAGTATTTTCGAGAGATCAACCAGTGGAAGTGAAACAATGTTTTTTTCGCCAGGTCTGAATGTACTTCTGACTGGCCACTGCTGCCGAACCCAATGTTCCGTCCTTGCTCTGGAGTCCCATTCACACAAAAAGCAAGGAAATTTGGTGTATCCTGCTTGTTGGCCGAGCAATATTCCAATCACCTTGAAATCCCCGCACAGAGACCATTCATGAAACTTGTACTGCACACTTACCAGCAGTAATTTAAGGTTCTCGTATGTCTCTTTCAAAGTCACAGAATGTGCTACTGAAATGGATGGATGGATGTTAGTATTGCGTAATAAAACACCTTTTAAACTAGATTTGCTGGCATCTATGAACAACCTCCACTGTCCTGAATTGTAATTAATGTTGAAGTATTTCATGACTGCCGGAATGTCTCGACAATATACCAAACCGCCTTCCTCAGCAAAAAAACGGAACCAATTCTGCTTCTCGGTGTCTGTACCAGGAGAATCTCGTATTAGGACATAGTAAATTCTTTTCCTGAAGTCGTGATCCTAAAAGCTCTGCTGCGTCTTTAGGTAAATTCAGATCACGAACCAAATCATTCAGTTCATGCTGGGTAAATGGCACTGGGGTTTCATCCACCATGGTGTCCGGTTGGTACATCTCATCACTTGTATCACCGTCTGAATCGGTGTCTGTTGGGGGCTTGATATTGGACGGGATGGCACAGGGATGGATTCACTATGGAGGCAGATGGGATATTGGGATACACAATGTTACGCTTACTGGTTCTGGTATGGCCCACGATATTCACTGTGCAGAAGTAGCAGTCGTCACTGTGATTTTTTGGCTTACGCCACACCATGGGTACACCGAAAGGCACTGATGCCCTTTTTCCACTTTTCCAGTTCCTCAACCCCTCCACACATGCACGGCACACATTGTGAGGAGACCAAACTTTGTCCTGATCTGCTAGTTTAATGCCGAAGTATTGAAAATAAGCATTTTTCACGAAAGGCGTAATATTTTGCCTCTGTTTTTTTCCTGTCGTATAACAGCCACGTGTAGCAAAATATGTCTGGATGATTTACACAACCACGTGAAGCCATTGCACACGCCACAAAGAAACAACCGAATAGGACCAGTCCCTTCTTTGCACTAACTAGTGTAACACGATCTGCCCCGAATGGCGCCACATGTGACCAATAGAAAGAAGGGAGCAGTGGCGTGAGGTATGAGTCATACTGCCGTGCCAAGATAACATTCTCTCATGTTCCGCCTTTGTGAGTGGCGTAAATCGTGACGTCATGCAGATAAAACAGTTGCATTTCCATTATCAGCTATATATTTATATTTATCTATTCCTTAAACAATCATTCTGCCCCTCCAGAGAACATTTTCACACGTTACAAACGTTGCCATATAACAATGTCATTAAAAAATAACGATTTTTTTAATTTTCACATTTCCGTCATTTGTAAAAAAACTTGACATGATACGGAATTTTGAAGGTCATTTTCGGAATCTGCGCAAGAAATCCATTCAGATACACCTATTCATTTCAAAACAACAAAACCTTGCATATTAGTGTTATAGAATGTTATTGTCGTAAAACCAATGAAAGAAGATATGTGAACCACAAAAGCAGGGCCGTAGCTGCAGGGAGGGCAGGGAGGGCGGTTGCTCTCCCAGAATGGTCATTCCAGGGGCGCAAATTCATGCTCTGGGAATGTAAAAAATAAAAATTGTGTCTGAAAAAGATAATTACACCCTTCAGTATTTTCTTTTTAAATGCTTTAGTTAGTCTCACACAGTATTCCATACAGTTAACCAGGGTACAGAGTAACATATACTATTGAGGGGACCGGAAAGTAATGTCGCTTTGGGGAGGGGGGCTAAGCTTGGGGAGCAGTTGGGAGGTGCTGATGTACACTCAACGTAAAGTAATTGTATGTATAAGTGAATGAACTACTCGCCTTTAACTTATGTAGGTGTTTTTGTCTTCCAGATTTGCAGAACAAAATGAGTGATATAAAACCCGAGGAGAGCCATGTTCGTCATTGTATGCTGTATGAATTTCACAAGGGGAACAATGCAACCGTGACCACCAATAACATTTGCGCTATTTATCCGAATGCATTAAATGTTCGCAAGCGCCACCGTTGGTTCGCCCAATTACAGTCGGGCAATTTTGACTTCTCTGATGCCCCTTGTGCAAGGAGGCCCACGGAGCTGGACAATGACCTGCTGCGTGTAGCCGTTGAGGCAGATCCTCGTCAAACCATTGATGAATTTTCCCAACATCTTAATGCATCATGATCTATTGTTCAAGAGCACCTGCAACAGATAGGAAGATCTATAGACAAGGAATTTGGATCCCACACCAACTTTCACCTGACAACAAAGCCCAACGTTCCACCATCTGCAACTCTTTGCTCAGCCGACAGGAAAAGGATTCATTTCTTCATCGAATTTTCACTGGAGATGAAAAGTGGGTTCTTTACGTGAAAAACAAACGCAAAAACTAGTGGCTTCCTCCAGATCAGACACCAGTTCCTACGCCAAGACCAGGCCTACACCCCAAAAAGGTTTTTCTCTGTGTTTGGTGGACAACCGCTGGCATAGTTCATTTTGAGCTCTTGAAATCCGGACAGACCGTAATGGCAGACCTCTATTGTCAACAACTGGACCGTTTGAAGCAAGCTCTTACTGTAAAACATTCAGCACTGGTCAACAGAAAAGGTGTCATGCTCTAGCATGACAACGAGAGACCTCACACGGCGATACGGACCCAGCAGACGATCAGAGATTTGGGCTGGGAAGTTCTGCCCCCATCCCCCTTAACCCCTGATATTGCACAAACTTATTACCATTTGTTCAGATCTCAGCAGTTTCTTAATGGGAAAAGATTCCGTTATATTGATGATGTCAAAACGGGGCTCTCGGACTTCTTTACATCACAGCCAACGTCTTTTTATAAAGACGGCATTGAAAGTTTGGTTTAACGATGGGCAAGTGTGATCAATAATGATGGCGATTATATAATTGATTAAGAAATAAATTTCTTCTGTTACAAACAGGGTTTCTCTTCTTCTCCAAAGACGACATTACTTTCCGGTCCCCCCAATATGAGGTGTAAACACCTCATATCCATGAAGGGAATTTTCCAAAACAGTGATTGCAGTTGTGTAATGTGAAGCAAAATTTTTGTTAACAAGGTGGGGACTAATATGCTTCGTTCGTTTGGCCATGTTGAAAGAATGAGTGATGACATGCTTACTAAGAAAAATTGTTTTTAGTCCAAGTGGCAGGCAGGAAAGGCAGAGGATGGCCAAGGAAGTCATGGGAGGATCAGATTCAGGAGTGTCTGCATAAGAAAAAGATTATGAGTATGAAGTATAGAAGGGGATGTGTACGTCGTATGATGGGTCAGTGAAGCCCGAGTTGTGTGTCAAGATCGCTGTAAATGGAGAGTTTGATACGGCAACAGTCAGTAAATAATCAGTTAAAAATTTATCTGGTAGTTTGTATTTCTTTGTGGAGCTAGCCTCGGAATCTCAGAAAACAGCTTAGTGATATGTATATGTGATATAAATATATATATGTCTTACTGACATGTCTATGTGATATACACAGTGTGGCAAATAATTTTTAAGACTGGGTCAGTGAAATGAAATAGAAACAAGAAATTATAATTTGTTTTGGTTTGTTATTCAAAATAAGTCCCTCCGGCTTCAATACACTTGTTACAGCGATTTAATAATGATTCGAATGCCTGTTCGAGTTCACTTTGCGGAATTGCCTCCAAAGCACGCGTCGAAGCTGTTTGTATGGTCGAAATATCATCAAAATAACAACCTTTTAACGTCATTTTAAATTTTGGGAATAAAGAAAAGTCGCAGGGTGCTAATTCAGGCGAATACGGTGGATGATTCAACACACAGACGTTATTTTTCGCCAAAAATCTACGAACAAGAAGTGAGGTGTGACTGGGTGCATTGTCGTGCAACAAACACCAACTGTTTTCATCCCGATATTCTGGACGAATGCAACGAATTCTGCCCATCAGACGCCTCAAAACATTTAAATAAAACTCACCAGTAATTGTTTGTCCACTTGGAACAAATCCTTTGTGGATAATAAATACCCTTACTATCGAAGAATGTAATGAGCATTGTTTTGAATTTCGATGGAACTTTTCTTGTTTGTTTGGCTTGTGGTGAGTTTTTTTACTTTTATTCCGCACTTTGTCGCTTTGTTTTAGGATCATATTGAAAACACCATGTTTCATCACCTGTAACAATCGATTTTACGAAGTTTGGATCATTTTCAGCGGCTAAAATGATGTCTCTGCAATGTGCACTTCTCCTTGATTTTTGTTCATTGGTTAACGTGTGTGGAACAAATTTAGCACAGACTTTTGTTTTGCCCAAATCTTCATGCAGGATGGTTCGAATCGTTTCTTTGTTAATGTTTAGAGACTCTTCCATCATTCTTAGTGACGCACATCGATTGTTTGCCACGAAATCACGCACTTTTTTAATAATCTCAGGTGTCCTAGATGAACGTGGTCTTCCGGTACGCTTATCATCTTCTAGCGTATCTCTTTCGTCCAAAAAACGTTTGTGCCACAGGAAAACATTTGATCTACTTAAACAAAACTCACCGTAAACTTGTTTCATCATTTGGTACGTTTCCGAGGCACTTTTACCAAGTTTTGCGTTAAATTTAATAACAGCCCTTTGTTCCATCTTAATAATTCAACATGGAAAAAATTTTACTTCTCTAATGAACGGCCGTTTCGTTTGAGTTACTTTAACAACTGCGCAGTACTTTTGGCAGAAAGCAAGCAGATGATCACAGTTTATAACGCATTCGCGATTACACTGGTAACGCCACCGTAGCCAGAAATCTAGCACCACTCCTAAAAATTCTTTGACGCACTGTGTATATGTATAATTAACGATTGAGTTGGAGGTACAGGGCTCCCTCCTTTTTGGACTTTCTTCTTTCACATAGTCCTACAGGTTTACAATTTTTGGTGTATAGAAAACCATCTGCGTGTCCCGTCCTTATTCCTCGAAACTCCTTACACCTCTGGAGCCATAAGCTAGCTGCGTTTAGAATTTTACTCAAACGCTCCTATTCCCACTCTTCGAACCCTTGTCTACAACGTGCGGAATTTCAGAGGATTTTGATCATTGCTTTCAAGTTTGGCTATTCCTTTGACGATATATTTCACCTGGACAGAAAGATGAATCGCCTCCGTTTCACGACGTTACAACGGGAGTCACCCACTACACGATATGTGGGTACGATTGATTACAATCCATCCATTGTCAACATTCTTAGGACTAACTGTGCTAAATTTCGCATCTCTTTTGAAATACGCACTTATAATTTATCTAATCTGTTGCGCAAGGACCGAGACAAGGTCCACCCACTACACAGACATGGTGTTTATAACATTCCACTCGAGTCTAAAACACCGGACTCTCAGGACACCTCTTACATAGGCTCTACTCTACGTTCGGTGGATGTGCGTGTTGCGGAGCACAAATGCGTAGTACGAATCGGTTCAACCTCTTCTGCCTTAGTCCGCACAGTTGCGCATGATGAACATTTCCCAGACTGGAGTCGTACCACACTACTAGCTTCTGCACCTGATAAACATTCTCTGTTACTTGCGGAAAGTTTTTGTATAACACGCTTTTCCTCCAGCTGTTGTAATGACGACTTGCCTGTGACCATACCTCGCCTTTCGATCCTACTGTTGAATAAGCTAAGTGTTAACACCTGGTAATTCTCCAAATACGTAAGTTCCATTTACATGTAATTATTTGTAGTACGCCATTTTCAGTTTCGCAACACCAGTCATTTGTATAGTTTCATGATTGTATATAACTGCGTACCGTTACCCACTAGGTCGTGGGTGGCCTAGTGGGCAACGTTCGTGACTGCAACGGAAAGGACCTCAGGTTCAATCCCAACAGGTATGAACTCTCGATCCACTAAATATCCGCCGTGGGTTGGATGGGCACGTTAAGCCGTCGGACCCACGTACTGGCCCCCTGGTAATAAATAAGGGCGTCCTCCTCCTCCTTTCTACCTCGCTTCTCTGTCACTTTCCTATCGGGCACTCTAGCCCAAATCTCCTAGCTTTCTATTTCTAAGGGTTGTTTAAGACCTGGGGTCAGACACTCCCTTCCTAAAATCCTCTACATACGATCATCATATAACTGCATAACCCGTCCTTTCGTGTATTTGTCCCGATGATGAAGCTAAGGTGGCTTTAAAAGTGCTAGCCATTATGGGTTATTTTATCTGTACTTTTAACTTGTAAATAAATGTCAATTTTAATTGCAAGTTCTTCTTCAACTTTTTAATCGTGCATCCGACAGCTATGGATTCTTGACCATAAGGTAATATAGATTTCATTTTTGATTAAGTTTTGTTCTACCTGAAAAGCAAAGGTTTCATGATGTTTCGTTTGTATTCCTTACAGAATACTGCGCAAACTGCAGTGTCCCTCGGGCTCGATGATGGAGAGGTATGAGAAAATATCAAAAATAGGAGAGGGTTCATACGGTGTTGTGTTCAAATGTCGGAGCCGAGAGACAGGACAACTGGTTGCAATAAAGAAATACGTCGAAACGGAAGACGACCCTCTCATTAAGAAAATCGCCTTAAGGGAAATCAGAATGCTCAAGGTAATATTGTCTTTCTTTCTTTTGTTTCCTCTCTAATTTTGAAAGGTAGAGACAGTCGTGCACAGCAACATGAATCCCCCTTATATTCAATAAAACTCTTCAAGTGCACTACGTATGTTTTAATATAAATTCTAGAATATTAAAAACAATGTTACAGTACATCCCAAAGTTTGCGTAATGAGTTGATAATCCCTGTAAGTTCTATGTGCTACACTAATTGACGTAACTTGGGTCAAATTTTGTTTCTCGTAGTGGGAGGAAAACTGAAGAAGATAGGAAGAAAGACCAACAGCTCTCTAATTTGTACCGAACAATGGCGGTTAGCGGTTTGCAAGCAGGTAGAGTGCAGAGATAGGGTGTCAGAAGTTAATGTGTCAGTAACTAGAACATAATATTTTATTTATATTATATTTATTTATATTATTATTTATATTACATTTATTTTTATCATTGTGTATATTACTATTTATATTACATTTATTTATACACTGCTGGACAATTGCTAAAGACGGATCATAAACGGCTATATAGCGTATAAAAAAGTAAGTGTGGTTGGATGCCAAGTGAAATAAAATAATGTCAGAATGCCAGGACATTACAAGAAAGACAATTTATTGTGCTCTGAAATCCAGAAGGCTTTGGAACGTGTTCAAGGGACAAACAGGCCATTTTGTGCAGAATACGTAAACGTGAAAAAATGCAATTACCTTCCGCAGGCGTTCCGGCTTAAGATGTCAATACGGGATATGGCCCCCATGGAGAGCGATGCAAGATTCCACACGTCGTGTCATGCTTTGCACGACATTATCAAGCAGCTGTTGGGGTAATTTATCCCATTCCTCTGTCAGTGCACGGATGAGGGTGTCCTTGTTTATTGGAGGGCATTGGCGACCAGCAAGACTCCTCCCCAAAGCATCCCACACATTTTCAATGGGATTCAGATCTGGAGAACGTGCTGGCCATACGAGGCGTTGAATATCCTCGCTCTCAAGACACTCCTGGACAGCGACTGTTCGATGACATGTTGCGTTGTCTTCCATGAAAATGAATCTATCACCGACAGCACCACGGAACAAGCGAACATGAGGTAGCAGAACATCATTAATGTATCGTTGGCCAGTCATAGTCCCCGTTGGAAGCACATAGAGGGACGTACGGCCATTGATCATGATGCCAGCCCATACCATGACACTACACGTCGGATATCGGTCCCTATCCTGTATGTTTGCTGGACAATATGCAGTACCACTATCATGCCAGATCAGTTGTCGTCGACAATCAGACGATAGACTGTATCTACTCTCATCTGAGAAGAGGACAGCAGACCAGTCGTTATCAGTCCGATTGCGATGTTGATGGCACCATTGCAAACGGGCGGTACGGTGACGTCTGTACAATGGGATGCACACAACAGGACGGCGGGCGTATAGTCCTCCTTCATGCAAACGTCTGGCGACAGTTTTTCGGGAGATCCGCTTGCCAGTAGCAGCCATAAACTGATTTGCTACCTCACTAGCTATGCTGCGCCGGTGTCTTTTTGTTGATAGCACTATGTACCGATCTTCTGCAGGTGTCGTACTGCGAACACGACCTCCCCCGTGACGTTTGCTACACTCTACATTTGTTTGAAAGGATTTCCAAAGCCTTGAAACAACACTGTTGCTGACGTCGAACTCCCTGGCAACATCTGTCATTTTTCGCCCTTCTTCAATCTTGCCAATAATACGGCCACGCGTAAAATCATCTAGGTGATGTCGGGAAGACATACTGAAAATTGAAAGTTCGTCAATTGATTCTTTCCCTTTCAACTTTGCGTTTGAACAACAACGGTCAATACGCGTCAAATCCTTTTTATCTCTTATCAGCGCTGTGACGTCACAAACAAGTTCGGCAATCCAAAATTTGCATACGCACAACACGTCTTACTGTATCCCGCAGTTATGCTAATTTCCACATTTTCCTGCCTTCCATTTTATGGTTGCTATCGTTGCTATTGTCATCCGTCCTTAGCAATTGTCCGGCAGTTTATTATTATTCATATTATATATATTTATATTAATATTGATATTATATTTGCTTTAATATTTATGTTGTTATATCATATTTATTTATATTACATTTATTTGTATTACATTTATTTATATTATTATTCATATTATATTTATATTAATATTGATATTATATTTATATTAATATGTCTCAGTTGCTTGGGACTTAACTGTCCCGTGTGGTGTAATGGTTAGTATACTCGACCGGTAATCAGGAGACGCGGGGTTCGATTCCCGCTCCAGGACGATGAATTTTTCAAGTTTTCTGACAAGTGTCGCATGGATGACCAGTAAGTGCTACAAGCAAATTCAGTTTGCTTTGCTTGAATATTCTGTTGATTTCCCATGTGTTACGAAGAATATTTCTTTCTTCATTGATCGATATTATATTTGCTTTAATATTTATGTTATTATATCATATTTATTTATATTACATTTATTTATACTATATTTATTTATATTGTACTTATTTATATTATATTTATTTAAATTATTATTTATATTATATTTATTTAAATTATTATTTATATTATTATTTATATTATATTATATTTTATTTATTTATTTATTTATTTATTTATTTATATTAAATATCATATTTATTTATATATTTATTTATATTATTATTTATATTATATTATATTTTATTTATTTATTTATTTATATTAAATATCATATTTATTTATTTATTTATTTATTTATATTATATCATATATATTCATATTATTATTTATACTATATCTTCAACATTAACATTTTATTGAGCTATTAAGAGGTATAAAGAAAGCTTCCTCAAGATACCAAAGCCGTGGCGCAGTGGTATAAGCGATGGCCTCTGATCATTCGTGCAAAAGGGGTCCGGGTTCGCATCCCGGTGAGGCATGGATGTTGTGTTTGTCTTACGGCACTGGTTCTTTCCCTTCACTGGAACCAGTGACCCTAAATTAGGGACGGGCGACTGCTTATAGCCCATTGAGTTGCTCACAGTGTTCGTTAAACCTCCAATCAAAAAAAAAAAAAGATACCAAAATTTTTTAAAGCATTTTGTCTTTAAAGAATATTTTACTTAAATAAATTTTGGCGTTATTTATTCACACGCTTACTAACAGCTTATTACTTTACAAAATTATGGGTATCTTTAGTTTCTGTGATTAGTACCAGCACGCCAGGCCTACGTTAACATAAATTTATATGACAATGATGTACATTGCATATGTATGATCAATGGCGCCTAACCTGTGAGGGAAGTGGGGCATATGCCCCCACAGTTCAAATGCTGTGTGGACATTACTCCCATGCTTTCCGTAAGCCACAGCATCTTAGTAAGCCTAATGTTTGCATGTTTTGTTTATTTTTTCAAATTTCTTATACTCAGACCAAAAGGAACATCAACGTACTTTATGATACTACGAACCAACCTTCTTTTCTACTGAGAGATGTCAGCTTAGAATTGCCCTGATACTACGAACCAACCTTCTTTTCTATTTAGACAGACTCAAATGTTAGCCTAGAATTGTCCTGATACTACCAACCAACCAACCAACCTTCTTTTCTGTTAGACATACTCAGATGTCAGTCTAAAAATTAAAGTAAAGACGCTCTCTGGACCACGCGTGACAGGGTACCATCTACAAGTGTGTCCTTATCTACGCCCATGCCCTCCATATGCCTGAAAATTATAACTTTCCTGCACTTTCGAGTACAACAGAACGAGAAAAGACAGCTTACCACGCCCTAAGGGAACGGTAAACATTTCTCCCTCGCAGAGTGTGGATACATTCTGCTATGTTACATTAAGAATAAAAAACGTGGAAAAGTCATGAAACGATTCCATCACCCAACAGTATCGTTAATCGTCTAACGCACGCCCGGCTATTTTTTATTCCTTCGGGAGGGGGGGGAGAAGGTTCTGAAGCTCAAACATTTTTCGAGGGGACAGAATATATTACAATAGAATGACTTCACCCATCAGATAGAGATTGTGCGCAGCCACTCAAATGGATTAACAGAAAAAGAAAACATTTTGCTTATTTTGTGTCATGCCGCAAATCTGGAAACTTGCTGTACGGCTATCAAGATCAAACAGATGAAACGGAACTGGGTGATGTTGCCGGGACATATGTGTCACGAACTGTTCCTAGGAAAAGTGACTTCGAGAAATTTCAATATTCTCTTCGTCACATTCGTTCGGTAAGTGTGAGACGCAATTGACTGCTGTATTTTAAATAGAATTCTTGATTTGCGCAAAAAAAGACACTAAAGTGCCATATAAGTCATGGGATAGCAGTATGCAAAATATTTAACTGGCGCTGCCGTCGTATAAAAGCTTCGACGCATGCCACGATTTTTATCAGTTGCGAGGTGTAATCTCGAGAGTCAGGCTGAACAACCGCCAGTAGGACTATGGCAAGCCGACGTGAATTGTCGGAGTTTGAACGAGGCATGGTAGTGGGAGACAGACGAATGGGACATTCAATTCCCGAAGTTGTGCGAACATTCAACAGTCCTGGATTCACGGTGTCACGTGTGTACCGAGAATACCTAATGGAAGGCATTACCACCCACACTGGACAGCACAGTGGCCGCGACGAGCGGCGTCTGACCAGGACTGTCCATGCTAACAGACAAGCGACACTGGCTCAAATAACATCCACATTCAATGCAGGAAATACCAGAGACATATCCATCAGGTCATTGCAGCGTAATTTAGCGTCCATGGGGTATGGGAGCAGAAGACCCAGCAGAGTGTTTTTGTTAACACCACGACATCGGACTCAGCGCTACACCTGGGCTCGTGAACATGAGAATTGGACCTTGGAAGACTAAATACATGTGGCGTGGTCCGATGAGTCACGCTTCCAGTTGTTACGAGCTGATGGTAGGGTTCGGGTGTGGCGCAGACTCCATGAGGCCACGGACCCAAGCTGTCAACAAGGCACTGTGCAAGATGATGGTGGTTCCATACATGTGTGGGGTGTCTTTACGTGCACGATATGGGTCCTCTGGTCCTCGTAAACATATCATTAACTGGCAATCGCTTTGTTGACCAGCTGGGTAACTGTTTGCAGCCTTTCATGGACTTCATATATTCCAATAACAACGGTTCCACTGCCGGAGACCAACGAGGGTACCCATGATGGCAACCAGTCATCGCAAACAACACCTCACATCGGCCAAAGAACATCGGCAATGGACCCTCGACAGATGGTAGAAGGTCTTCTGGAGTGATGAGTCCCTAGAGTTTCACTGCCTGAGACCAACGAGGGTAACCATGATGATACCCAGTCATCGCAAACAACGCCTCGCATGGGCCAAACAACGTCGGCAATGGACCCTGGATAGATGGAAGAACGTCGTCTGGAGTGATGAGTCCTTTGGGTTCCACTGCCGGAGACAAACGAGGGTATCCATGATGAAGCCCAGTCATTGCAAACAACGCCTCGCATGGACTAAGGAACGTCGGCAATGGACTCTCAACAGATGGAAGAAAGTCATCTGAAATGATGAGTCCCATTTCCTGCTGCACCTTGCCGATGGCCGGATTAACATTTTACGACCTATCCCCTGGTTACACAGTTGGGGTTCAACAGGCTAGTGGAGGTGGTGTTCTGGTCTGGGGAATCTTTTTCTTGTCAAGCCCTAGGTCCGTTGGTTATCATCCCACAAACACTGCATGCATGGTGGACCCTACAGTGTTTGTGAGATGATAACCAACGGGCCTAGGGCTTGCGACCATCTCCATGCGTATCTGCAGGAGGGTTTTTTTTTGTTTGTTTGGAGGTTTAACGAATACCGTGAGCAACTTAATGGGCTATAAGCAGTCGCTCGTCCCTAATTTAGGGTCACTGGTTCCAGGGAAAGGAGAGAGCTAGTGCCGTAAGACAAACACAACATCCATGCCTCACTTTAGGGTCACTGGTTCCAGAGAAGGGAGAGAGCTAGTGCCGTAAGACAAACACAACATCCATGCCTCACCGGGATTCGAACTCGGACCCCTTTCGGACGAATGATCAGAGGCCATCGCTTAGACCACTGCGCCACCGGTGCGGCCAGCAGGAGGTTTGCTCTGACCACACGGACATCTTTCAACAGGAAAACGCACCGTGTCATCGGGCTTGTATAACAAGTGATTGGTTGGTGGAACACGACAACTATTTCGCCGCATTGCCTTGGTTCCCAAACTCCCCTGATTGTAACCCAATTGAGCATTTGTGGGATATACCAGAACGTGGTGTAAGAACTGCTGATTCTACTCCACGGAATGATCGTGAACTGACGGAGCTGCTGCAGTGGGCATGAGTCCAGTTACGCATGGAGGACGTTCAACACCTTGTAGACAGGGGCGCACTGATAATCCCCGCAACCCCCGCAGTGAGGGTGGGGCCTCATGGTTAAAAAGGCCTTTAGCCTGAGTAAAAAGATTTTACAAAGTTTTTTGCGGAAACTTCGTATGACACTGATTAAAAAAAAATAATTAAAGCACTTTTTAATGAAATATTAAAAAGAAAAGCATTTTTTTTTCAGTCAATACGTAAAATCTTTAGAAATCATTTTCGCTGCTTTTGTTCATGAAAACTGGATGGCGGGAAAGCAGTTATTCAAAACAACTTGAAGCCCCTTGTACAATGAAGAGCAATTGAATTAGAGATACCTGTCTAGTAACGTGTAGCACCACCTTTCGCCCTGATGACGGTGGCGATTCGTCTCGGCATGGACTCGACAAGACACCGGAAATGTTGGGAAGCCATACGGATCCACGACCACTGAACAAGCTCCCACAGTTCACGAAGATTTGATGGAGGAGGGTCAGAGCCTCGAACATCTCTCTCCATGGGATTGAGGTCAGGTGACCTAGCTGGCCAAGGAAGCGAGGTCACGTCAGTGGAGTGTTCATCCAACCATTCGGATACAATTCGGGAGCGATGGCACGCTGCATTGTCTTGTTGCAGGATGAGGTCCCCAGTGGGATGTTGAAGACGCACAAACGGGAGCAAATAGTCGTCCAGGATATCCCGGTAACGTTGACCTGTGAGCGACGATGTCACGCGTACCAGGGGTCCCATTTCAGTCCACGTAAACAGTCCCCAGACGAGAATGCCACCCCCACCAGCTTGAAGAGTACCCGGCTGGCAAGAATGATCCATCACTTCATGTGGTTTGCGCCATACTCGTATCCTGCCATCCGCATGTACCAACATAAATCTCGGCTCATCAGTACAGGCAACATTTTTCCACATGTCTAGAGTCCAGTGGTGATGTTCCCGCTGCCATGCTAATCTTTGCACCCTGTGATGTGCGGTCAGCAGCGGTTCCCTCGTGGGACGATGGCTTCTGTACCCCATAGCGAGGAGATGGTTCTGGATGGTGTGGCTGCTTACACGTTTTTGTGCACCAGCGTTAAATTGCCGAGTGATTTCTTGCACTGAGGCCCGTCTATCCGCTGTTACAATGCGAGCTAGCCGACGAAGACCCCGCTCATCCACACGCTGTTGTCCACGGGAGTTGGCCCTTGCAGGGATGGTTTTGCCGGATTCGATGTACTCACGGTGCACCCGTGACACAGTGGCTCGTGAAAATCCCAGTGCCTGCACGACTTCCGAGATGGGGTGACCCATTCGTCGGGCCCCGACAATTTGCCCACGATCAAATGCGTTTAGATTCGTCGTCTTACACATACTGCGTCCAACTCTTACTGATTCCCGTTGCATCACTCCTTATATTGTCGGATCGCTGCATAGGTCAAGTCGTTTCCGTTTACAGGGCCGCCCACAGCGCCACATTTGCATAACGCCAGCTGTCTCTAATTCAATTGCTCTTCAGTGTATTAGCCCTTGCTGTTACAAGGGGCTTCAAGTTCACAGCCCTTGCAATAGTTCCTATGCAGGTATGCAAGGCCGGATTAAGGGGGGTCTATAGGAGCTATAGCCTTGAGGCCCTCCATGACCAAGGGCCCAGGAAGCATGCCTCGGCAAGTAATAGAGACAGTGAAAGAGAGAAGTTTATAAAAAAGTTTTACTTTTGTCTCGTATGATTTCCACTTGGTAAGAAACAGAGGCTGGAAGACAAAGAGATTTCAAGACAGTGACTCACCAAGGGTAAAGGTTTCATGTCGCTATGCCCAGCGGGGTCGGCGAGACAGTTTTAGCTTTTTCACTACCATTCACCGACACCTCTTAATTTGTACTTGGAACAGTTAGTTGTCGAAGTCCCCTTTGGCTTCATATTGTATTTAACAAAAAAGATGAAATAAGAAAGGTATACAATGATAAATCAGTAGAAAATCAAAGACAAAATCTAGGAATCTTAAGCTTTTAATTCATGTTCTTCTGAGAACAATGAAAAATACAATGATTTATTATAAAAACTCTGCAAATAATTCAGTACTTACAGTTTTATATTTTAACGGACTTCATAATAGTTCTCCGTTATAAGTTCTTTGGGGGCCCACTCAGATGTCTTAGTCTTGGGGCCCACTCAGATGTCTTAGTCTTGGGGCCCACTCAAATTTCTTAGCCTAGGGGCCCACTAAGGACTTAATCTGGCCCTGCAGGTATGTTAACAAGAGAATGCGAAAAAATATCAATTCAATGAGTGGAATTTTTATACCAATGAGGATAAGGTGTTATGTATTACAATCCGAATATAATGAACTAAAAGGTGTTCTTTGTGGGACCGAAAAATCAGAGATCTGTATCTTTTTTTTTTTTCTTTTTTTCCTTTTATGGCAGACCCAAAAGTTTTTTTTTTTTTCTGCTACGTGCAAAACATTGTGCCATTATGTTAAGTGCTTTTTTTATATTCCAGAGTAAATAATTTAAGTAGTTTTACGTCATTTATGCTACAGTTTTTAATCGTTACTCAGTTATTTGCTTACTTACATGCTATGGCATTTCGTATAAATCGGAAAAGTCATTAGACACTATCACACGGCAGGTGTGTGTTTTATGTGAGCAATCATGAGGCATTTCAAAAAGCAGGATTTAATAATAAATTTTGCATGATATGATTTAACTTTGACGTAAGTATTTTGTACCAATTTGCATTGGTAACCAAGGCAATCATTTTAATTATAACCTACACATTTGTGTTCCACGCAATAAAGTGAAATAATTTTGATTTTACGAAAAATACTCGTAAGTTCCAAAGAATTTGATTTAGTAAAACACCCGTAAAGCCTAATTAATAATGTGAAAGTTAAACTTTTGAGTAATTATTAAAAGCTAATGGATTTTCGCAAAAGGGCCTCGAGTTTTTCCGGTATGCCACTGCTTGTAGAATCTATTCCTAGGCTTCTCCAAGCCGTGATTTCACAGAAAGTGGACCAACGCATGATTAGAGAGGTGTTCCTAATTCAAAGCTAACTCAGTGTACATACTACGTACTATACTACTGTAATCAATAGTTTTTTAATAATGAAGGTTTGATCGAGCCCTTAGGGCTTCTTTATAAACGGACGCGAATGTATATACACTGCTCGACAATTGCTAAGGACGGATCATAAACGGCTATATAGCGCATAAAAAAGTAAGTGTGGTTGGATGCCAAGTGAAATAAAATAATGTCAGAATGCCAGGACATTACAAGAAAGACAATTTATTGTGCTCTGAAATCCAGAAGGCTTTGGAACGTGTTCAAGGGACAAACAGGCCATTTTGTGCAGAATACGTAAAGGTGAAAAAAATGCAATTACCGTCCGCAGACGTTCCGGCTTAAGATGTCAATACGGGATATGGCCACCATGGAGGGCGATGCAAGATTCCACACGTCGTGTCATGCTTTGCACAACATTATCAAGCAGCTGTTGGGGTAATTTATCCCATTCCTCTGTCAGTGCACGGATGAGGGTGCCCTTGTTTATTGGAGGGCATTGGCGACCAGCAAGACTCCTCCCCAAAGCATCCCACACATTTTCAATGGGATTCAGGTCTGGAGAACGTGCTGGCCATACGAGGTGTTGAATATCCTCGCTCTCAAGACACTCCTGGACAGCGACTGTTCGATGACATGTTGCGTTGCCATCCATGAAAATGAATCTATCACCGACAGCATCACGGAACATGCGAACATGAGGCAACAGAACATCATTAATGTATCGTTGGCCAGTCATAGTCCCAGGTGGAAGCACATAGAGGGACGTACGGCCATTGATCATGATGCCAGCCCATACCATGACACTACACGTCGGATATCGGTCCCTATCCTGTATGTTTGCTGGACAATATGCAGTACCACTATCATGCCAGATCAGTTGTCGTCGACAATCAGACGATAGACTGTATCTACTCTCATCTGAGAAGAGGACAGCAGACCAGTCGTTATCAGTCCGATTGCGATGTTGATGGCACCATTGCAAACGGGCGGTACGGTGACGTCTGTACAATGGGATGCACACAACAGGACGGCGGGCGTATAGTCCTCCTTCATGCAAACGTCTGGCGACAGTTTTTCGGGAGATCCGCTTGCCAGTAGCAGCCATAAACTGATTTGCTACCTCACTAGCTGTGCTGCGCCGGTGTCTTTTTGTTGATAGCACTATGTACCGATCTTCTGCAGGTGTCGTACTGCGAACACGACCTCCCCCGTGACGTTTGCTACACTCTACATTTGTTTGAAATGATTTCCAAAGCCTTGAAACAACACTGTGGCTGACGTCGAACTCCCTGGCTACATCTGTCATTTTTCGCCCTTCTTCAATCTTGCCAATAATACGGCCACGCGTAAAATCATCTAGGTGATGTCGGGAAGACATACTGAAAATTGAAAGTTCGTCAATTGATTCTTTCCCTTTCAACTTTGCGTTTGAACAACAACGGTCAATACGCGACAAATCCTTTATATCTCTTATCAGCGCTATGACGTCACGAACAAGTTCGGCAATCCAAAATTTGCATACGCACAACACGTCTTACTGTATCCCGCACTTATGCTAATTTCCACATTTTCCTGCCTTCCATTTTATGGTTGCTATCGTTGCTATTGTCATCCGTCCTTAGCAATTGTCCGGCAGTGTAGTTAAGCACTTATATTGTTATTTGAAATAACTTACATAAATATAACACCTGTGTATTTCAGTTGAAAATTTGCCATTCTTTTTACCATCCTCTCACGTGAATACAAATGGTCTTGGAAGACCATTGTCATTATTTTCAGGAGCGCCGTCAGACCTAGGACTTTAGCCTCCCCTACTTTACAGTTTATTTTCAACTAGCTTTACTACCCCGCTTTGTCCGGGATTTAGGCTTATTAATTTCATATTCCCTTATATGTCATTGAAAAAACCAGGAAAAAAATTGCTGCTTGCAAGGAAGAAAAAAGCTGATTTCACAAATTCGGTCATTACAAATTATTTATTCATAGTGTGATTATTTCAGCACTTGGCCGTACACAACAATCTGTAGAATAAAACGGGCCAACAGCGTTACGAATTATTTAACACGCGTCTAGGAGACACAGCATTAGAACACTGTCTGAACAAAATTCGTTAACAATTTGTTATCGACGATCAAATGCATCACGTGCTTTCAGTTTCAGGCGTCTTTGAGAAGCGAATCTCTTGGATAAAAAAGTTAAAAACGTATCCTTGCGAATATTTTATGAAACTGGCTGAAATTTTAATGCACATTATAAATCGTTAGTAGGAACATGACCTCCAAATTTCGCCTGAATCGGTAAATAACTTTTTAAATTAGCCGTCAAATTTTTATTAACCGTTTCTGCGTATATGTTTCTGTTTACCGATGAATTAAAACTTCCATGCCTATTTAAAAAAAGTTTTGACCGGATTCCGGTGAAATTTTGAGGGACTCATCTTTTTACCAATTTATGGTGCTGATAAAAATTTCAGCCCGTTTCGTTAAGATTTCGCAAAGTTCGTTTTTGCATTTTTTTTATGCACATTTCTCAAAGAATAGAAACACCCGTGGATGTGGAGCGGCGATGAATGCAGTCGCGTGCTTTCAGATTTGAAACAGGATAACGATGACGTAGCAAACGAGACTGACTTTATTGATTAGCTTATTAATTAATTCATAACTCACGAACGGAACAACGTAGAGATCTTAAAATAGTTATGTTGACCTAGAAATTCTAGTATTAATAAGCTAAGCAAATTTCACGATGCCACAGTTCGGCGTTCGATAGTTTTTGCTGCTTCAGACAAACTGACGTTTTGTGCTTTATATATAAGATAATAGCAGGTATTGCACTTACGTTTATTTACAGTTCACTGAAATCTCGATAGCCCATTATCAGTTTAAATGTTATTTAGAATTTTACTTAAATTCATAATTCATGTAATAGCCTATTTAACAACGTTAGTGGCACCGACAATCGTGCATATATGCATTGTCACAAGCCTCTATGCTTATTTTGGCAATTAATTTTAATTTCTTATCGACAAGTTTTCAGTTGCATTTGTTACATTTAGTACATTGAGCTATCTTTAGCGCAATGACATGTCATTCGTCATCGCTTTCCTTTCTTTTTCTATGCACTAGCGTTTCATTTCATGAATGTGGATAACAAAAAACACCTGGCTGTTTTTGCGAGTCCGTCAAGTAAAAAAAAAAAAGACAAAATTTATATCACCGTACTTCATTAAATCTCTTTCTTGGCAGATATCCTGTCGCTTGATTTTGGCGATGACTGACTTTGCAAGTTGTTATTAATGTTCTCTGCTGTAAATACCTCTGCCTTTCATTTGGCGGAAATATTAGCAGAGCCCTTATAACCCTTAATGGATTTCCGGTTTGAAGGGCATCGGTCTTGCTGACAGTATTTTCTCCCCCCTCCTCCCAGACATACCTGCTAAAAATTAATCTTGGACGAGTGGACTTAGGCATTCGCATCGACTACGTCGTTGCTATTTTAGTTTTACTCTGCATAGATGTAAAGTTATTGATTTCTCTATACCTTTTGGGATTTTTCGCTCTTTCTTAATAAGGATTTATTGATCTGGAACTTTACGTCACACATGCGAGCTTCAGAGGAATTTGTACTAGTAATTCCTCTTGTTTGGAGAGGAGGAATTATTAGCCACCGGTGCTAAAAATATCAATTCCTATCATTTTGTATTTTGTTCCGCGATTTAATGATGAAACTGGAAAATATTTTAGGAAACAATTTGAGTGTGTCCACCCTAAATTATATTTGATGCTCATGTCTCACCAAATCACAAAACTAAGCCTAATGGAATTCTGTTTTAATCCGTAAATAGCGTGGTGCATTTGGCACGTAAAGAGCGTCGTGTGGTCTGGATAGGCAGGTATCCAGAACTTTTGTCTGGGGTTGGGGGATGTCCAGAAAAATTGCATGTGTGTGTGTGTGTGTGTGTGTGAAAAAGGTCTTTATGTATGATTTTTTTTTTTTTTTTCCTTTTTCGAAAGTACTCAAAGAGGAAGACAATAAATGAACCTCGCTCTGTCTTTGTTTTGGAGCCGGCTATCAGTTCCGAGTCTCCTCAACGAGTCGTCTCGGAGAAATTCTCCCATTGGCTCACGGTACCGACCAGTGCCAATGGAGAATTTTCATTGGTTCCCACAACCAACAGCTCAATCCCATTACCTAATGGGTACGAATACGCAGCATATGTGTGTGTGTGTGTGTGCTAGCCTATTCTTACATAAATGTGGGAATTCAGAGAATCCATGTTCCCAACACATTTGACAAGGCTGAACCACTCACTCACCTGAACCTTTGACCGGGGGGGGGGGCTTTGAGGGGGCAAGTTTTCCATTTGCTATAAATATATTTTTTAACTGCTATATCTACATATATAGAAGTAATTATTATATACAAGTACAGGGTCGTATTTAGTGATGGGCCAGGGGGAGGCTTGCCCCCTAGAAAGTGTTTCTTTTTTATTTTTTTATTTATTTTTTTTTTTTTGGTTGCGACTTACATTAAAAATAAGGTTTTAATTTAATAAAAATGCATCAACATACATTAGAAAAAAATGCTTTAATTTGTCTTCTATTTTGCATTAACTTTAAATTTGTTCTGGTGGATTTCAAAAACTTACGTTTTTCGTCGCCTAAAAGAAAATCTGTATACGTCCCTGAAGTAGTAATTTCTTCAAACATTTCAAAAACAAACTTTTTTAGCTAAACGGAGGGGGAGGGGGTCTTGGTTTCTGCGGGCTTGAAATGTTTATCGATTAAAATGCATTCAACACACGCCTGACCCTGAATCGCGATTCCCTGACTATGAGGTATGATTAGTCTACTTATAGTATTTTGAAAAATGGCATGCATCTTAAAACACTTTTTAGCAAAATAAACTACAATACTTGAACAAATTAAAAATACATATAATTGGAGGAATATTGGTAGCGTCCAAAGAAACGAAACTTTCTTTTTCATTGTAGCCTGAAAATTTATTAACATTTAGTTCGGTAACATAAAATGTCTCGGGGGGGGGTCGTTTCCGGGAGGGCGAATGTATGCCTGAAAGAAACACTGCTCACCAGTGAGCACTTTTAACAGCAATTTACGCCTTGCCCGTCGCTTTCTATGTTTCGAGAAGAGGGCGGAGGTCCTGTTCCTTATAAAAAAGTCTCCCTTTCTCTCCTGGCTTTAAATTGTCCCCCGTTCAAAATTGGTTAGGCGGATTTTCACCACTCTCTCTGAGGCTTTCCCACTTTATTTATTGGAGACATTCCGGGCTCACCTCTAAGTTTTCCTTTTTTTCTCTCGGGCATAGAGCTATATTCTAGCCTGTTCTTCACCGACTAACTTAAATCTTATTCATTTATTGGGAGTGAAGGGCGCGTTAGTTGATTTATTTTTGGTAGGTTTTACTCTTTTTAATTTTTTAAAGTCCAATTAATATAATGTGTGTGTGTGAGAGAGAGAAAAATGTATTGTTTTTTAATTCCATAAACACATAGAGAAAAAAAGAGATATCTCTTCAGGCCGTTTTAAGCCAATGCCCATCCGACGCACGACGGATGTTTAATTATTTGAGCGTTCGTGCTTGCCTGGGATCGAACCTGGGACTTTCTCGAAGTCACGAACGTTGACCACTAGACCATCCGCGACTCGATTACGTACAGAGGATAGGTGTGTGCAATTTATAGTAGCCACACGTGACGTTGACATCACGTGGTGCTTCGTTATCTCTCCGAATATGTAATACGGGGTGTTCCTAATGCAAAGCTAACTTAATGTATATTATCATGAAAGAAATACGGGATTACGCCATATAATACAAATTTTGAAGATGACAATCCGATTTTTGGCGTAAATGTGACAAGGATAGTAAGTCAGATAATATCCGAAAACTTGAAAATTTTCATCGTCCTGGAGCGGGACTCGAACCCGCGTCTCCCAGAAAACGCCTAGGTATGCTAACCACTACACCACCCAGAACGACCAAGTTTCAAGTTTCCGATCAATGGTTGAATTCAAATCACATCGGAAACTTGAAACTTAGTCGTTCTGGGTGGTGTGGTGGTTAGCATACCTAGGCGTTTTCTGGGAGACGCGGGTTCGAGTCCCGCTCCAGGACGATGAAAATTTTCAAGTTTTCGGATATTATCTGACTTACCATCCTTGTCACATTTACGCCAAAAATCGGATTGTCATCTTCAAAATTTGTATTAATGTATATTACCCATTTTTTTTAGAAACTCAATGTGCTATAAGCAGCCGCCCGTCCCTAGTTTAGGGCCACTGGTTACAGGGAAGGGAGACAGCCAGCGCCGTAAGACAAACACAGCATCCATGCCTCACCGCGATTCGAACCCGGAACCATCTCAGAATGCATGCTTTGCATCCAAACAAAGCGTGCATTCAGACTGCTTAATTAAGGAAAGAACTAGAAGGTGCAAATTATATTAATCTGTTGCATTTGCATATGTGAATTAAACATACATTTAAAACTGATGCGGTCCATGGGACTGCACAATGCCACTTAACCCTTTAAGCGGCCGATGTACCTGAACCAAATGGTGCCCAAAAATTTTCTTCGCCCCCCCCCCCAAATAGAAATCTTCACAAAGTCGCAGGGTTGCATGAAAGCTACGATTAAATAATTCCCTTCCTTCTCTCATCTCAGAAGTGCCGACCATAAACCTGCAACAAATGGTAAGAGCTCGCTTCTAGTCCTCTACGCTATACTTCATGATTCAAGGCATGATGGGAAGGGCTCAACCCTCTGACACGGACACCATGACACTGGGCAGAAACAAGAGACTCAGACATCTTCTCTCTCCTTTCTTCGGCTCGTCGATATTGTTACAGATCTTCTAGCGTGTAATCAATCAGAAAGGAATAGTAACAATCATCCCCCTGAATAACCACTTTAAATAAAAAAGCTAAGGGGAAAACATCGCTTTCTGATACGCAGGTTCACTCGTTCCCGCAACTTTCGGCCCAATTATTAGACAGCGAATGTATTCCTTCGAGCTGATTTCAGTCCATTTTGCTAGCCCCGAGTTTATTCGTTCTAGCCAGTTAAAGGTTTGAGATTTTAAAAAAAAGCCAAGATTTCAACATTTGAGGTTTTTAAAGAGCATTTGCTGGGCTTCGATTCGAGATTGCGCTATGATAGGAAATAATTATGACTTCACCTACAGAAGTTAAATATTTTCTAATGTTAAAATAAATTCGTTTACCAAACTGGCAACCCTTAGAAAGAGGATTTATCACATTCTTTCGCATTATACCTTTCACATCCGCTGTGGAAACAATCGTTGTATTTACAACTCCACATAATGGTGTGCCATTTACACTGCGAGAAAAGGACTTTTACTTATTGCAAACCCAAATGGAAAGTTTTTATAGTGCTGAAAAGTCCATTCCCTTAAACCGCTGAAAACACTGATATATACACTGCTGGCCACCCAAAATGCAACACCAAGAAGGACACGAGATAGCAAAGCCAGATTTACTGGACACATAACAACAGATACAAAGATGAAACGATTGAGCTTACAGGCCCGTGCAACTTGCGGAACACGCAGACATCAATAGTTCGTGTGGCCCCCATGGCTGGCAATAACGGCCGCTAAACGCCGCTGCATCGAACGAAAGAGGCTTTGGATGTGGGCTTGGGGTATGTCGGTCCAGGCTGCTTCCACACGTTACCACAGTTCATCAGGCGTAGCCGCGGGTGGTGCTTGCCGGCCACTCGGTTGCCGATCAGCGACTAGACGTGTTCGATGGGCGACATATCGGGAGAACAGGTGGGCCACGGCAGCAGTGACACTTGGTGAGCCACGAAGAATTGTTGTACGATGCGTGCCATGTGCGGGCGCTCATTGTCCTGTTGAAACGTGGCCGCTGGCATGTCCTGTAGGTAAGGGAGGACTACAGGCTCCAAAACGTCAGAGATGTAGCGGTGGCTGTTGAGTGTACCGGCGATGCGTACCAGAGGGGTGCGGGTGTCATATCTAATTGGGCCCTAAACCATAACGCCAGGTGTCATAAAGTCTCTAGCCGCGGTGCCGCACACGCGGATTCGACCATCATGGTGTTGCAGGCAGAAGCGGGATTCGTCGGAGAAGACAATGTCGTGCCATTCCGTAGTCCAGGTACGGCGTTCAACGGCCCACTGCCGCCGCCCTCGCCGGTTGTAATGTCAAAGGTCATCGGAGCAATGGGTGCCGTGCAACAAGTCCTCGCTCCGCAGACGACATCGAACGGTACATGCTGACGCAAGTTGTTGCGCAAGACACACTAATTCCTGCGCTAACGTTCGTGATGTGGCGGTGCGAGCCATCAATACCCGCCGCTCACCATACCGGTCCTCTCATTAGGTGGTGTGCCGCGGCTGCGGCAATGGCTCACACATCGGTCCGTCCGTCCTTCCTGCACCTACCGAATCCATACTCGCCTCACTGTGGCTGGATGTCGTCCCACTCGAGCGCCGGTGTCTCGGTACGATAAACCGCTGTCGTGATAAGCCACTATTCGTCCTTTGTCGAACTCCGAAACGTGCTGGAATGACTGCCGTATTCTGTGACTAGGCATCGGAAAGCTTCCCGCGCACAGGTCCAGCAGCACAACACACTTCCACTACTTACACCTCGCCTTCTGTGTACCCTTCTTACAGTGCTTCTCGGTGGCGTGCCGGGCGCACATGATTTTCATATGCTCTGCAATGCTAATCCTTTGCATGTTCTCTCGCGGGCGACGCATGCTGCGAATTTCAGGCCAAGCGGATGCTTCCTTCTTGGTGTTGCAATTTGAAAAGTTTATTCCCTTAAACCGCTGAAAACATTGAATGGATTGGGAAACATCAACTAATAAAAATAAACTGTTTTATTTTAGAATAAAAAAGAAACTCTTTTTTTTTTTATTTTGAGGGTTTAACGACTGGTTGGCAATTCATTGTGGACTACAAGCAGTCGCCCAATCCATGCGTCACCCGGAATTCAGTTTCGGACCCATCTCGGACAAATGATTAGAACCCAGCGCCTCTTACCACTCGGATACCGAGACGTCACCCCAAAAACTCTCTCTTCCACTTGGGTCCTGCTTACGATACATGGGCATAGAATCATTCGAAAAGTTGAAGGGGGGGGGGCGAGGACGGTTGTTATGATTAAATGATATTTTTCAAGTAATATACATATATGTATCATCATCCTCGACCATTGTCAATCCACTGATGACTGAAGGTCTCCTCAAGTCTCTTCCGTAACTTTCTGTCTTGAGCAGTCTACTCCATGTAACTATGGCTGCTTTCGAATTTCATCTATTGATCACTCACGTGGTTCTTCTGGGTCTTTCTCTTTGCCTTAGCATCCAGCCTAATATTTCAGTTGTCCAACAACGGTCAATTCTTTTAGCAAACTCTCCCCTACATGGTCCACTGCCATTTCAGGGATTTTACTTTGATCATGGTATTTTCCACTCTTGTCATTTTTCTTGTCCATGAGTTCCTCCTCCTGGTTACACCAAGCATGCACTTTTCGGATTTTCCATGTTTCTTTCAGTTGTTTGCATTCTTCGTATGCCATTTTTCGTTACTGTCCATATTCTCTGATCCATAAGTAAGAACTGGAAAGATGCGCTGGTTAATATATGTTCTTATAAGACAGAATGGCAAACTGCTATTGAAAATGGTGCTTTTTCCAAAGCTCTCCAACCATGATTTTTCTAGGTTGGAAATTCATTTCTTCTTCGATGTGGCCCTCGCTTGATAAGGTGTATGTAGGCATCGGTTACTTGTCTAAGGTACATTTAAACATCGGTTATTTGTCAAAGGAGAATGTAGGCATCGGTTACTTGTTTAAGGTGAATGCAGCATCTTGTCAAAGGAGAAATATACTAGCGTGCAAAAACCAAAGACGAGACGGTTTTTCGAATGTAACGTCGTGCAGAAGGGCTCCACATCGACTCAAATCATACCATAAGATCCCCAAGATGTAAGAATATGGGACAAGTTAGCAAAACCGTCCAAATAAGGAATCCAAAGGATACAAAGGCACTTTATTGAAAAGGTAGCTTCGAGCACAAGTGGACAGAAGGCAGAAACATCCATGTGACAGGCGGCTGCCAAGAAAAATCCAGTCTTTAGTAGGGGATATGATCACTCCTGACTGTGTTGTAGGATTTACAACGTCTGTCCATGCTGAGGACGAGGTTGTCAAGGAGCTGTTGAGGCATCGTGGCCCATTCCTCTTGTAGCGCCAATCGCAGTTGCGGAATCGTTGCTGGCGGCTGGTGACGTGTTGCCAAGCATCTCCCGAGAAGGTCCCACACGTGTTCGATTGGATTTAGGTCCGGGGACCTTGCGGGCCAATCCATGCTTTGAATATCTTCACTCTCCAACAGCTCTGCGACAGCCACTGTGCGATGAGGTGTAGCGTTGTAGTCCATGAAAAGGAACTCAGGACCCACAGCACCTTCGGTCTTTTTCGATGATGTTGGAGGTGTGATTGCGTGTTCCCTGCTCTCTCCAGATGTGTATACGTCCAGAATCACACGTCAGACTAAAACGGCTGTCATCTGTAAATAGAACTCGACCCCATTGCTGATGTGTCCAGTTCTTGTGTTTCTGGCACCACAGAAATCGCCGTCTCCGATGAGCAGGCGTTAATGGCACACACCGTACTGGTCGTCGTGCAAATAGACCACCTTTGTGCAGCCTCCTGGCCACGGTGAAACGCGATAACGGACGTCCAGTTGTCTGTTGCATGTGCCTTGCGATTTCTCCCTCTGTCGGCCGTCTGTCTCTTCTCGCCTGTAGGACAATATACCGGTCGTCCGCCGCCGTGGTTGCTCGTGGACGACCACTGCTAAACTCTCGGACAGCTGTTCCTGTCATTTGAAATGCTCTCCAAGCTCGTGAAACGATGCTCTGAGCGATCCCGAACTTCTCGGCCACACTAGTCACACTTCGACCTTCTTCCAACTTCACAATGACCCGACCTCGGGTAAAGTCATCCAGATGTCGTCTACTGGATTGCTTGTTGGCCATATCACACGGTGGCAGCAATTCGACGTCGTTCAAACCGATGTACATCGTGCAATAGCTTTCACCGAATTGCTGAGCGTACACCGCACGTGTGCTTTATACCCTTCCGACACTTCACTCCCACCCTACGTCATGCTGCATATATGCGCATGCCCTACCGTACCGGACCCTAGTCTGCCTCCTGAGTGGTCTTTCGGTCCGTTCTGCTTGCTCGTTCCGCTGTTATGCTAATTTCTCCTCTTCTTCCTTAATTTTTGCACACCAGTGTAGGCATCGGTTACTTGTCTAAGGCGAATATAGGTACCGGTTACTTGGCTAAGGTGAATGCAGACATCGATTAATTACTTGTCAAAGGAGAATGTAGGCATCGGTTACTTGCCTAAGTTGAATGTAGGCATCGGTTATTTGTCAAAGAAGAATGTAGGCATCGGTTACTTGTCTAAGGTGAATGCAGCATCTTGTCAGCAGCAGATGAATGCAGCATCTTGTCAGCAGCAGATGAATGCAGCATCTTGTCAGCAGCAGATGAATGCAGCATCTTGTCAAAGGAGAATATAGGCATCGGTTTCTTGTCTAAGGTGAATGTAGGCATCGGTTACTTCAAGATTTATCCCATCAGCTGCGAAATCTTCAACTTCTTGTGAAAATGTAATGGTCATTATTCTGAATTCTAATTTAAATTCTAGAAATAACGAGCTTTTGAAATTGAAAAATCTAGGAAATCATAGAAGGTTGGGTGACAAACGGAAGCCAAAAGTTCAGGAGGACGGCCTTTACTTTAAAAAATAAAAAGTTGAGGGGGCTCGTCTCCTCTGTCCCCATACGATACTACGCTTGTGCTACGATAGTTTTTCGGTAGTTCAGCTACACTCATTGCAGCACAGATTGGAGCATTGTTTGTGTTTTCTCACAGTAACATGCAAAACTATTTGCCAAAAAAAACCCCAGCAGTTGTCACGTTACTGTTATGAATAAATCAGGGTAATTTTTTTATCAAAAAAAATTCCTCGACTTCGTGCAAATTTCTAAACCACACTCCACTTACCCATTTCGAGGGTAACAACGCATATCATCATCATCAGCCATCATCAATCCACTGCTGGGTGAAGGTCTCCCCAAGTTTCTTTCACAATTGTCTGTCTTGAGCCTGTCTCCTCCATGTCACTCCAGCATACTTCCGAATTTCATTCATCCATCTCCCATGGGGTCTTCTTTTGCGTCTTTTCCTGTCCCTCGGAATCCAATCTAAAATTGCGGCTGTCCATCGATGGTCTGTCCTTCTGGCAGTGTGTCCAGCCCATTGCCATTTCAGGGATTTAACTCTGATCATGATATCTTCCGCTCTTGTCATTTTTTGGATCCACGAGTTCCTCTTCTTATCTCTCCTGGTTACACCAAGCATGCACCTCTCCATGCTGTTTTGAGTTGTCTGCAGCCTTTGTATGTCTCTTTTAGTTAAGGTCCAAGTCTACGTAAGCACTGGAATGATGCATTGATCAAACACTTTTCTTTTAAGACACAATGGCATATTGCTCTTTAAAATTATGCTGTTTCTTCCATAAGCTCTCCAAGCAAGTTTTATACGCCGATTAATTTCTTCATCAATGTGACCCTCACTCGATATCTGCTGCCTAAGATAAATGTAGGAATCGGTTGTCTCAAGCTTTTCTCCATCAATCGCTAAATCTTCATTTCTTGTAAAAGCATTGTACATCACTTTTGTCTTCTGAAAGTTCATTTGAAATCCCACTTCTTTACTCTTGGCAGCAAGCTCTTGGATCATACTCTGCAGCTCGGAAGGGGTAGTTGTAAAGATGACTACGTCATCATTAAAACGAAGGTTGAGTTAAGTAATCTCCATTAATCTTTATCCCTTTGTTTTCTCAGTTCAATGATTGAAATATATTTTGCAATGTGGCATTAAAGAGCTTGGTTGGTGAAAACAACTCATATATGCAATACAAAATGATTTTAATAGGAAAGCAGTGCAGAAGAATATTAGTTACTTGTTGCACTGTTGCTCTCTTTTTCTCTTTTCTTTAAGCCCCAGTACCAGAAATTCTCACAACGAAGGTTTAATTTAACTTTTACTTTTACACGGCATTCTTCCGGTACAGTTATTGCATTTCCTTACTTCATTCTTCTATCTGCTTCTTTATTTTCAACCCTGATTTTGATATTAGGTAAAACAATCGTGCATTTGGTGAAGTACGTGACGAAAACCGTGTGTTTCAATCGTCTTGGAAACAAGGGTTCATAGCCACTCACGCTGAAAACATTATTTAAGGACTTTCCTCGAAGCCATTGGATTTTTGGGTTTGGTCAGCAACAGCTTTACTGGTGTTGAATTATATGAGACATTCACCTTTGTTCACTGTAACAACTGAAGTTTCGCTGTTACGTGTCTAAAGTTCGTAATTACTCTGCCTGAAGGAAATACAGCAACGGTCAGGCAAGCTGAAGGCTAAAAGTTGCCTATTGCACGCCATGGGTGAAAGCTCGAAGGCATTGCAAAGACTGAAAATTTGTTTTCTCCGCCCCCCCCCCCGGGCTTTAAACCGTAACAAATTAGGGCTGTACCCGCATTTGTCGCCTTTACCTTCATTTTTGAATTTTTGAATGTAATCCCACCCATTTATGTGTGTTTGTATAAATGGTCTACTGTAAACCGCCACACAGAAAAACTGCCACACAGGAAAACTGCCACACAGGAAAACTGCCACACAAGAAAATGCCACACCGGAAGATTGCCACACAGGAAAACTGCCACACGCTTTTCATTAAGGGGCAGGTTACAAATTGCTATTCCAACGAGGAACACTTTGAATGTGTGGCAGTTTTCCAAGTTTCCGAATTATGTGTGGCAGTTTCCCAAGGTGCCTAACGATGAGAAGGAGCTCTTTTGTTTGTCGGAATTTTCATGTCCGTTCATACTTAGGGCAACTGGCCACAGAAGTTCGAGAAGGGGAGGGATTATAAAGATTGCCGTTTCCTGGCCTACATTGAGAATTGAATTGAGAACTCCAAACAAATTTCGAGAAAACGTTCTATATAAGCCAAGCGAAAATTGCTGTGTTCAGAAAAGGAAAATAAGGTGGGATTTTTTAATAACGCTGCACTTTTACTTAGGCACTAAATATTTACATAACATGTCAAATTTGTAATATTTTTATTTTACTTAATTAATTCATAGGCCCTACACCTCAGACTTTTTAACAGATATTAATCCGCCGACTTCATATTCATAACGCTTACGCATCAAATCAAGTCAACGGCATTGCGCTTTTACTTAGGCACTAAATATTAAAGTCATAGGCCACAGGCATAGGCCTTTTTACCAGTTTTTATTCTACCAGTGTCATATTCACAACGTTTACACATCAAATCAAGTTAATAATATTGCGCTTTTATTTAGGCACGAACTATTTATTCACAGGCCCTAGGCCTAGGCTTAGGCCCTTTTACCAGTTTTTGTTCTACCAATGCCATATTCACAACGTTTACACAGAATATCAAGTTAATAATATTGGGCGTTTTCTTAGGCACGAAATATTAATTCATAGGCCCTAGGCCTTTTTAGTAGTTTTTACTTTATCAATGCTATATTCACAACGTTTACACAACAAATAAATGTAAAAATATTGCACTTTTACTTAGGCACGAAATATTAATTCATAGGCCTTAGGCCTTTTTAGTAGTTTTTACTTTATCATTGTCATATTCACAACGTTTACACAACAAATAAATGTAATAATATTGCGCTTTTACTTAGGCACGAAATATTAATTCATTGACTCTAGGTTTAGGCCTTGTTAATAGTTTTTACTTTATCAATGCCATATTCACAACGTTTACACGCAAAAAAAAAAAAAATGTAATAATACTACTCTTTTACTTAGGCACGAAATATTCGTTCATAGGCAACTAGCCCATCAGAGCTGCAGAGTACGACCCAGGAACTTGCTGACAAGAGTAAAGAAGTGGGATTAAAAATGAACTTTCAGAAGACAAAAGTGATGTACAATGCCTTTACAAGAAATGAAGATTTAGCGATTGATGGAGAAAAGCTGGAGATAACAGACACGTACGTTTATCTTGGACAGCAGATATCAAGTGAGGGTCACATTGGTGAAGAAATTAATCGGCGTACAAAACTTGCCTGGAGAGCTTTTGGAAGAAACAGCATAATTTTCAAGAGCAATATGCCATTATGTCTTAAAAGAAAAGTGTTTGATCAATGCATCCTTCCAGTGCTTACGTATGGTGCAGAGACGTGGACCTTAACTAAAAGAGACATACAAAGGCTGCAGACAACTCAAAGAAGCATGGAGAGGTGCATGCTTGGTGTAACCAGAAGAGATAAGAAGAAGAAGAGCTCGTGGATCAGAAAAATGACAAGAGTGGAAGACATCATGATCAGAGTTAAATCCCTGAAATGGCAATGAGCTGGACATACTGCCAGAAGAACAGACCATCGATGGACAGCCGAAATTTTAGATTGGATTCCAAGGGACAGGAAAAGACCCAGAAGAAGACCACATGGAAGTTGGGTGGATGAAATTCGAAAGTATGCGGGAGTGACATGGAGGAGACTGGCACAAGACAGACCGTTGTGGAGGAAACTTGGGGAGACCTTCGTCCAGCAGTGGATTGATAATGGTTGACAATGATGATGATGATGATGATGATATATATAGCCGTACCACTCTACTTTATGGGGAAAAGAAATTAAATTTTTCCGATCCAACGCCCAACAAATTTCAGTTATGAAAACATTTACGATAACCTGTGGATTTATTACTATAATTTTACAAAGATAAATGCATTAAATATTTAGATGTTGGCCACTTAAAAAGGAAAAATCTGCTCGAGGGCGAGATCCCCACCCCCACCCCCGCTGTATCCGCTAATGGTTTGTATCGTTCACAGTAAACGATTTTCAGTTTAAATTTATTTCTACATCTTACGGAGAAATTTTTTCTCAGTTTTGGAAGAACTTTGTTTCAAAACGTTCATACAGTTTAAGGAACTGATTCTTTCCAGGAAAGAATAGCTTGCGAATGACTCATCTCTACAGCAGGGAGCTGATGGATCTCGGCAACACAGTTCTGACTTCATTCATTAGTTTACAGATAAAAAATCTACACTGGAGTCCGAATATTAAGCATAATCAACAAAAACTGCTAAATTGCAAAAACGAGAAGGCACAATGAAATGGGCTGTTTACTATAAATAAGTATCTTAGTGAGGAACGAAATGCGCAGTACAAATCGCATAAAAAACTGACGAACCAGGAAAACGTGCCAACATTCCAAAATGCAGAAAAACGGCAGGAATTTTCCGGAGGCGTTTTTGATTTTGTAAAATGGTCTAGTAAGGCGTAAGGCGGATGATAACACCTCTTACAGCGATACAAGTGTCACACCGATGCCTCGTGCTGTTGACAAGGGAAACAAGAAGACTCTGTGGCAGCAGATCCTACTCCTGAACAAGAGCAGATCGGAGCTCCTCGAGAGTTCTGGCAGGAGGTTGATGACCTGCAATACGTCTTCGCAATACATCCCACACATGCTCTATTGGGTTGAGGTCTGGGGAATGCGCTGGCCATGGCATACGGTAGATATCTTCACTTTCCAGGTAATCATCCACAACAGCAGCTCTATGAGGTCTCATGTTCTCCTCCATGAACCGGAAATTTGAGCCAACAGTACCCCGAGAAGGCCTCACGTGGGGATCAAGGATTTTGTTTCTGAATCTCCGACCTGTTGAAGTTCCAAAAGAATAGACATGGAGCTGTGTGCGCCCGTTGGACATAATGCCACTCCAGATGAGTACCCCACTACCTCTGTAATGGTGCATTTCTGAGATGTTTGTGTGGGGAATAACGGGTTTCAGATTCTCTCCAGATGTGAACACGACGGCTATTACTTTCGAGACTGAACCTGGATTCATCGGAGAAGAGTACATAGGCTCATTGATTTTCATCCTAGTCTCGATTGTTGTCTGCGCCACAGTACTCTGGCATGTGTTGCTGATGGAGCGCGTGGGATGCAAACGTTGAGCCAGCTATGTATTATTTGCCTTAAAACAACTGGTCCACCAGCTGCAGACAGCTCTACAGCAAGCGCTCTCGCTGACATCGACCTGTTACGTCTCGTTGTTAGAGCCACATACCCATCATCCTAAATTTTTGTAACCCGTGGACGACCTGCCACAGGTTGACGATTAACATCACCGGTGTCCTGGTACCTTCTCCAAAGTCTGGCCGGATTCCAACATTCCGATTATCCGATCACGTGTAAATATCTCCACTAGCAGTCTTTCTGACATACTGTTTTAATAAAAAATAAATTCTACAACTAGCAGGGAGCGATGACGACAGAAATGAAACCTAAAATATTCATGACAATATCTTGAGCTCGCTCACGGGAAACGTTGAATGTTGTCTCAATGTTCTTCAATGTTATTCTGTGATCTTGCATAATCAGGTGAGGAACGCAGCATCCTTAATTTTAGGTACCGATAGGGTAACAGGCCTCCCGTTACGGGGTGCGTCCTCAAAACTGTCTTTCCTGTGTTTAAATTTTGCAACCCGTGGCGTATAAAGGACAAGATTACCTTAATGTTAGCTGCATGTCCTTATTAATTTTTTTCGGCGACATTCCCTTTAAATAAAGGTACTCAGTGACAGCAAGGTGCTTGATTCCCTCAACAGTGGCCATCTTCATTCACCTTATACACTTCAATGCCCTCTGTAAAAGGAAAGAAAATAGTATATTTATGCATCGAAGAGCCAAAACATTCTGACTACCGGCCTAATATGGTGTTAGTCCTCCACGTGCCGCCAAAACAGCTCTTAACCGGACATACACCAGAAAGCTAAAACATTATGACCACTGGCCTAATATGATGTTGGTCTTCCACGTGCTGCCAAAACAGCTCTTACCCGGATATACACCGAAGAGCCAAAACATTATGACCACTAGCCTAATATGACGTTAGTCCTCCACGTGCCGCCGAAACAGCTCTTACCCAGATATACACCAGAGAGCCAAAACATTATGACCACCGGCCTAATATGATGTTGGTCTTCCACGTGCCGCCAGAATAGCTCTTAACCGGATATACACCGAAGAACCAAAACATTATGACCACCTGCCTAATATGATGTTGGTCCTCCACTTGACGCCAAAACAGCTCTTACCCGGAAAGCAATGTTTCAAAAGGCATCTTGTGGTATCTAATACCAGCATGTTATCTAGCGCATCCTTTAACTCTTGTAAGCTACGAGGTTGATCACCGCAGATTGGATTTGCTGTTCCAACACGAACCACAGATACTCGATTGCATTGATGTCTGAGTAATTTGAAGGCCAGGGAAATACCTGCAAGTCTTTCTCTAGTTCCACGAACCATTTTTGAACAATCCGGGAAATATGGCACGCCACGTTATCCTGCTGAAAGAAAGAAATACCAGAGGGGAACATCGTTGCTATGAAAGGATGTACTGGTCTGCAATGATGTTTAGGTAGGTGGTATACGTCATAGTTTCCTGCACATGAATGACTGGACCCAGGGTTTCCCAGGAGAGCATTACCCAAAGTATTACACTTCCTCCACCAGACCCTTGCCATGAAAGGATGTACCTGGTCTACAAGGATGTTTAAGTAGGCGGTAGACATCATAGTTTGCTGCACATGAATGACTGGACCCAGGGTTTCCCAGCAGAACATTGCCCAAAGCATTACACTTCCTCCACAGGACCCTTGCCATGAAAGGATGTACCTGGTCTATACAAAGATGTTTAGGTAGGTGGTATACATCATAGCTTCCTGCACATGAATGACTCGACCCAGGGTTTCCCAGCAGAGCATTACCCAAAGCAGTACACTTCTACCACCGGACACTTGTCGTGAAAAGATGTACCTGGTCTGCAATGATGTTTAAGTAGGTGGTAGACGTCATAGTTTCCTGCATATGAATGACTGGACACAAGGTTTCCCAGCAGAACTTTGCCCAAAGCATTACACTTCCACCATAAGATCATTGCCATGAAAGAATGTACCTGGTCTGCAATGATGTTTAGGTAGGTGGTATACGTCACAGTTTCCTGCACATGAATGACTCGACCCAAGGTTTCCCAGCAGGGCATTGCCCAAAGAATTACACTTCCTTCACAGGACCCTTGCCATGAAAGGGTGTACCTGGTCTATACAAAGATGTTTAAGTAGGTGATAGAAGTCATAGTTTCCTGCACATGAATGACTCGACCCAAGGTTTCCCAGCAGAGCATTGCCCAAAGAATTACACTTCCTTCACAGGACCCTTGCCATGAAAGGGTGTACCTGGTCTATACAAAGATGTTTAAGTAGGTGATAGACGTCATAGTTTCCTGCACATGAATGACTGGACACAGGGTTTCCCAGCAGAACTTTGCCCAAAGCATTACACTTCCTCCATAGGACCCTTGCCATGAAAGGATGTAACTGGTCTGCAATGATGTTTAGGTAGGTGGTATACGTCATAGTTTCCTGCACATGAATTACTCGACCCAGGGTTTCCCAGCATAGCATTGCCCAAAGCATTACACTTCTTCCAACGGCTTGTTTTCGTCCACATTACATCCCGGTTCCAAAACTTTCGCAGGTAAAAGACGCACACGGACCCGGATACTCACATGGTGCATCAGGAAACGAGATTCATTGGACCACGCTACCTTCGTCCAATTATTCAAGGTCTAGTTTTGATGCTTGCGTGTCCATTAGGCCCTTTCGATAGTGAACCGAGGTTAGCATAGGCAGAAGCCTGAAGCTACGCAGCCTCATTTTCAGCAGGGTTCGATGTACCGTGTGCTGTGACACATTACTCTCGTCGCCCGCATTCAAATTACCTGCGAGTTGCGCCACAGTATCCGTTCTGTTGGCTCGTACCATACGGGATAGTCTTCGCTCAAATCGACGAGCCGTTTTCGGCCCACACCTTGCCAGAGGTTCGTGGTTTTTACCTTCTCGAACCGCTTTTTGAAGGTACTAATCACGGCTGACCGTGAGCACCGCACAAGCTTTGCCGTCTTGAAAATGCCCTGACTCAGTTGTCTGACCATTACAATTTGGCCTTCGCCAAACTTGCTTTAAGACTACTGCCTTTCCCATATGAAGAACAAGAATAACACTGATTAACAGAGCTCAGTATCATGTGTTATTTACACGGTTTCATGGTATTCACACGCACCGTCGTTTACCTGCAGCTGCTTCGATTTGCATAAAGGCGCGCTGTCAGAATGTTTTGGCTCTTCGTTGTATATTCACATGACACAAAACCGGTCAAAACTCAAGATTTTTTATGACACGGCGACATACAAAGCGGTCAAACTCGGTATTTTTTTTGGCATAAACTTCCGGTCAAAACGATATTTTTAAGACATGTCCCCGATGACAATGTTACTGAGATATTCTCTCGATATCTTTATGACGATTAATATCCGGTCAAAATCAAATATCTTAAGGAAACGTCCTGGATGATGATGTAATCATTACGATATCATACCTATAAGCATTTGTCAAAATTCGATAGCATGATGACAATGCTCTTACTACGAAATTCACTCGATATCTTCATGACGATGAACATCCCGTCAACATTCGATATCTTAAAGGCAATCTCAATGCTGGCATTGCTATTGAACACTTCTTAAATCTTTACATAGGCGAACGCGATCAAAACCGGGTATGTTAAAGATAGGGTCTCATTAACAATGGTACCGACATACAGGATGGTCGAAAGGTTCCCTAGGGGTGTTGATTGACAACTGTACAAAAACGAACAGATCTACAGCAATGCGGTTTATGGCATTTGAAAGATTAAATATTCTAGTTCTTAACGCTATCTCTTTCCAACAGATGGCGTATCGTGCTCGCAAATATCGACGCGTACGAAAAAAATGAAAATGTCGTCGCCGCAGGAGAAAGCTATGTGCGTGCGTTGGTTTTTTGAGACGAAGTCTGTGATTACGGTGGAAAAAATTACCATCGAACATATGGGAAAGATCCACCGAGTGATTTCAGTATCAGAGCGTGACAGAAGAAATTCTTGGATACTGGTAGCGCGTCCTGGACCGGCAAAGAAGTGGCAAACCCTCTGTCAGTGAAGAAACTGTGCACAGCATACAGGAGGTTTTCGCTCACAGTCCTAGCAAGTCCACGAGAAGGGCCTCTTTACAACTGAATGTTCCACGATCCACATTGGTGGGAATGCTTCACAAACGCTTGAAACTAACCGCATACAAAGTGCAACTCCTACACCAGATTAAACAGAAAGATAGACCTCAGCGCTTAGCATTCGCTCGGGATATGCTGGAGCGGCTGAAAATTGATGAAAGTTTTCTACGCCGTATAATGTTCTTGGATGAGGCAACCTTTTACGTGCACAGAAAAGTCAACACTCAGAACGTTAGTATATGAGGTAGTGAAAACCCACATTCAGTCAGGGAGCACGTCGCGCACAGTCCAAAGGTGAATGTTTGGTGTGGGCTCATGCATTATCGTGTAATTGGGCCATTCTTCTTCTTCGAGCCCATAGTGCAACTAAATAATTACCTGGACATGCTGCAGAACTTTGCGGTTCCTCAACTACAGGATTTGCAACCAAACGTCATACTGCAACAAGATGGCGCTCCCCCACATTGGGGACTTGACGTTCGTGAATACCTGAACCGTGAGTTTCCCGACAGATGGATTGGCAAAGATGGTCCCATTCTATGGCCACCCCGGTTCCAGGATATCACTCCTTTAGTCTTCTTCCTCTGGGGCTATGTCAAGGACATGGTTTACCGGGAAAGATCAAGCAGCTTTCAGGAACACAAACAGCACATTACAGCAGTGTTTGATAGAATTAATCCTGACAGGTTGGAGCGCACATGGCGAGAAATTGAATAGCGACTGGATGTGTTACGTGCCACCAAAGGCGCACATGTAGAAGTGTTTTAAGGTAAGATTATTATACTGGAATATTTACTGTTTCAAATGCCGCAAACCGCATTGCTGTAGATCTGTACGCTTTTGTACAGTTGTCAATCGAAATCCCTAAAGGACTTTTCGCCCAACCTGTATTTCAAAATCCAACATCTTAAAGACATGATGATAATGACATCTTTACGATATCCTCTTATTAAACTAGTCAAAAAGTAATATGCTTTAGTTGTGTTTCTGATAGATATACTTGTGAAGATTAACACCCTTTAAAACGCGGTCATTAGGATACATATCAGATAAAAGTGAAACATTTTTGGTACAACTAGTCGTTATCATGAGCAGACAGGTTTTCTATTTGTGATTTAACAACTAGAGTGATTTCTTTTTTGTTTGTTTGGAGGTTTAACAACTCCCGTGAGCAACTCAATGGGCTATAAGCAGTCCCCCGTCCCTAATTTAGGGCCACTGATTCCGGGAAAGGGAGAGAGCCAGTGCCGTAAGTCAAACACAGCATCCATCAACGCAACTCGGACGAATGGTCAGAAGTTACCGCTTAGGCCACTGAGACAGACTGGGGCGGGGGGGGGGGGGTTCCCCCAGAATCACAAATAATATAATTTCTTTTGACTGAACGTTTGTCCCAGTTAAGCGGCGCAGTGTGAAGAGCGCTTGCCTGTTTTAATTGTCGAATCCCTGCCTCAACCAATATACTTTTCTGACGTAGGACTAAGTACGTCTAACTCCGCGGATAGTATGGGACGACTTACGGCCAACCGCCTGTGACAAAAATAGGTCCTAATTGAAATCATTATAGCGTTAAAAATACGTGCCACACACTAATCGTGTTAGCATATTCGTAAACAGCATGGAATCCAATTCGCGTACTGCGCAATACATCGTGGGCGCAACTCTCCCCTCGATCCCTGTGCGCGGGGGATATTTCTGGGTGTGCCGCCGCGTTTCACTCAGTCTACCTCGGCAACCGTAAACGCAACACGACTGTGCGTGGTATCGTTTTAAAGCTCCCGACGAGATCTATTCAAATATACGAAGAACATTTCGCAGTGGTTTGAACTGAATATTTAAAAAATTGTTTTCTTGTGAACCGGTAAACACTTTTGGCAAAATCGCAGTTTATCTGGACAACCGTGAGTGCAAACGACTGTGAGTGGTATCGTTTTAAAGCTCTCGACGAGATCTATTCAAATATATAAAGAACATATTGCAGTGGTTGAAACTAAAATTAAAAAAAATTGTTTTCCGTGTGAACGGGTTTACATTTTCGACAATGCCGCAGAATTCGCAGAATGAACGCAAGCAAAAGTGGAGAAAATCAAAACGAGAGGCTAGAGCAGGTGATGAGGAGTGTAAAAAGCCCAAGAAGACAGAGCACCGTGTTGGGTAATTCGTGAATCGATCTGCGTTGTGTTCGCAATGTATCCAGCGTTATTTGTAAAAATTATGTAAGCTACTTTTCATATCATAGACCTGTGTTGGCTATAACAAATTAAATAAACGCTTTGAAACCATACTCGATTAACTCATTTCAACTCTCCGATACGCAAGTCGTAGTCCTACGTTCCAAACTGACGGCTCAATCAGCATTGCCTACCTGTATTTTTTACGCTTTCCAACCGTAAGTTGAAGAAGCTCCAGCTTTGTCCGTCTGTCTATCCGTCCGTCCGTCCGCACGATAACTCGCGTAAAAACGGTTCGATTTCCATGAAATTTTAGTATGTGGTAGGGGACCACTGGGGACAACCCCTAGTGAAAATGGGCGAAATGGAGTCAAAGGTCAGGGCATAGGAGCGGGATCCATTCCATTGTCCTTATGCGTCACAACTTGCGTAAAAATGATTCAATTTCGATGAAATCTTAGTATGTGGTAGGGGACCATTAGGGACGAACCCTATTAAAAATGAGCGAAATAGAGTGAAAAGTCAGGAAAAAGGAGCGGGATCCATTCCATCGCCCTTATGCGTCATAACTTACGTAAAAATTCTTCGATTGAGACAAAACTTTTTCATGTTGTTCCGCAAGTATACTTAAGCGGTTCTGTTGAATATAATCGAAATGGGGTCAAAGGTCAGGGCATAGGAGCGAGATTTATTCTACAGCCATATTCCTCATAACTTGAGTAATTACTCGAGTAATGATTTCTGGTATGTTGGAATGCGCTTCATAATCAATGCATTGCATGATTTCACTTACTTGTTTTTTATTATTATTGTTGTTGTAATGTTCATGAAACATACTTTCACATTGATACGTCACAAACGAAAAAGATACCTCGTTATTAAAACATTACTCCACATAACTCATTTCCACTCTTTAATTAATTATTGACGGGCTTTCACTTTGCGATTTCATAATTCTTCTTCAATATCGTTTCTCTGTGAATCCACAGTTCGACATACCAATACTGTGAAAATTCGGTGAATGAATTGAGATATCTCGTAGGAAAGAAAACTCCACCCTTTGTTAGTTTAGCGTGATCATATCCCTTTTAATAACGTATAGTTTATTCCGAAGAAAAATAAACATTCAAATGCATGAGCAGCGTTAAAAGTCCTGGCATTAAATTGTTATGCCCACACAGTGCAACAATAACGAAGCACTGCGGAACTTCTTTCAAATTTATTATTAGGTATGCTGATAAAAAATTTTCGCCTTGTAACACTCTCTTCAAAGTGTGCTTTAAGTTAATATGCATTATTTTTCATTTCCAGCAACTGAAACACCCAAACTTAGTGAACCTAATCGAGGTATTTAGAAGAAAAAGAAAACTCCATCTCGTGTTCGATTACTGTGAGCACACAGTTCTAGATATTTTAGAGAAGCATCCAAAAGGGTAAGTAAAATTATCATGATTATATCACTACATGCAAATTGTACTGCATTTTTATGAAGCTTATAGTTTATTAAGGCAAATTTTATGACTTTTCCCGTTACTAGTAAAGAGAAATTCGTATTCACCGCACCGTTTCGTGCGCGGTGTCAACACCACGTACCAGCAGAAACATTCGTCATAAAATTACATACGAAGTGTGACAATTCAATTCCCGAATTGCACCTGTACAAAAAGTGTGTGCGAAAAGGTGCACTAGCGGCTACTGTCACCTTCGAAGTGATCCCCCTCCGCAGTGATGCATTTAGTTAGACGCCGTTGCCAAAGCTGGAGACATACCTGGAACTTTGTTTCTGAAATATACTCTTGAGTTCCTTTATCACGTTAAGCTGGATGTCAGAAATGTCTGAAAATCTTCGTCCTTTTGTTGCCGCGGAAATTCCAATTTCGGGCACATTTCTTCAGGTAAAGAAATACTCAAATTCGAGACTTAACTACCTAATTAATGTTATGGTTATTAATTAACATAATTAATTAGAGTAATTCCTGACTGAGTTTGCAGAGGGTATTATTCTGCCCTAGGTCGGATAAAGATTTGCTGTTTTCTTTTTTCTTTACTTGTTTTCCCTTCGCGTGGGAAATATTTTCATTGCCAGGCATTTGCAAAAACCACGGCGAATTACATACTACAGCCTTAGCTAGCAATAGGCCAGTGACGACTATACGGCGAAAGTCCAAGAAAGAAGCCCTGCCTAAGTCTGGTAAGAAGGTAGAACTTGTGTAATAACTGTCACCCAGTCTCTGAGTCGGGAGACATAACTTAGACGAGCGTACGTACATTTGATCACACTTATAGATTTATTATTATTGTTATTATTGGAGGTTTAACGACCACCGTGAGCAACTCAATGGGCTATAAGCAGTCGCCCGTCCCTAATTCAGGGTCACTGGTTCCAGGGAAGGGAGAGAGCCAGTGCCGTAAGACAAGCACAACATCCATGCCTCACCGGGATTCGAACCCGGACCCCTTACGGACGAATGATCAGAGGCCAGCGCTTAGACCACCTTATAGATTTAAGAAAGATGATCTCAGGTAGCATGATAATAGAACCCAAAAACAGGGTGACAGTTAGGGCCATATAAATTTTTAAAGGGCTTAGATCGGCAGGTGGTCAGCTGGCCAGAGGAACATCTGCTCGAAATAGCCACTGGTCAGCGTCCACCGGACGGCAGACCACTAATGGACGAGGGGGGGGACCCCCAGTAGCCAATGAAGGCGAGGGTGACACCTCGATGAGGTGAGAACATGCCTAGGAGCACGGGAGAAAGCGAAACTGGCGGGAAAATAAAAGCGAAAACTAGGAGAAATCAGGGTTGTTGTTTGGCAAAATGCTTTTCCGTGCGTGGGTCAAAAAGCCGGACTCACAAATTTCGTAATACGTTAGGTGCCACTGGAAGGTAGGTCTGAGGAGTGGCTTCTGATCATTCGTCCGAGATGGGTCCTGGTTCGAATCCCGTGAGGCATGGATATTGTGTTTGTCTTACGACACTGGCTCTCTCCCTTCCCTGAAACCAGTGGCCCTAAATTAGGGACGGACGACTGCTTATAGCGCATTCAGTTGCTCACGGTGGTCGTTAAACCTCCAATCAAAAAACTGGAAGGTAGCTGTGGAAAAGAAATCAAGTTTATGATGGAAGCTGTACAAGTATTAAGGGCTTCCGAGCTGCGTTTTATCCAAAGAGATACCAGCCCCTTATCGCAGCCGCAAGTATTAACGCCACGGGATGTGAAGCCTCATCATTAACTTCAGGAACAAGACATGAATAGCCGAGGATTTAGTGAAAGACATCATCCAAATATTTAAATCCCTTGCATGCTGAGTAATCATTGAAATTTGAAAATGAAATATTATTGCTCACCTCGTACTAGCTGGATTGATAGCAAACGTTACTATGAATCTTAAACTTAACTTTAACCATTTTTACAATGATGTTTGAATATAACTTAATCTGGTCCCACCACTGCTTTGTACATAAATTAAGAAATATGTCAAAATAAATTGTATAGTTGTTTCTTTAAACAAACGCGCTTTTCTTCGCAGCTGCTCTGCAAAAGAGTAAGAGTGTCGGGTTCTGGTTTATGTCTAGGTAAACAGTTTTCTTTCTTTTGAAGGTACCACGATTTAAAATACGATACAGAAATGTTAGTTTTAAAACTTAATTTCTTTGCGGCCTATGAGTTCTTGCGACAACCTCGTACGAGCTTGTATGAAACACAACGCGTACAGGTCCTAACGATGAAACTTGGTCGCCTATTCTAGGAAACCCAATGTGATTGTTGCCATTTTAGACGATCAGAATTAATTAACAAAATATATGCCCGCAAGTTCCCAAACGGAGTTTGGCGCGATAATACTTTCAATGCAGTTCTAATATGGGAGGGGGTGACAGAAATCACAAGGGGCTAAGTAGGGTGAGTAGGGTGGATGATACAATTTGGTAATTGATTTCTTGGCCAGGAAGTCGGGATCGCTGAGCTCATCATGGCTTGAGGCTGTGGTCTGAAAAGTTGAGCTCTTTTCCTTCGAATAGAATCTCATCACCTTCTTAATTCCTTTAAATAGCATTGTTGGTTGGCCGTTTGTTCCTGTTCAATGAATTCGTGATCGCTTGTGATCGGAAAAATACACAAGCATGGTTTTGAACTGCGAGCGTGACATGCGTGCCTTTTTCGGCGCTTATGCCACTCAAAGCCCCTTGGCTTTTTCCATGGGATCCTCACCATGCGCCACTTTCAATAGCTCTAACGTTTCATTAGCACACAGAATTTGCTGTAAATGCGCTGCTTTAAATTTCTACCACTTATTTTTACCTCAAAACTCACACACAGACTGTGGCGTACTACAGAGGTGAAAACATGTGTCGAGACGACAAATCTGAAGCAAGATATTCTGTCCGGCTAGTTCAGTTGGGAGAGCGACTTACTCCGGAGTGAGGGGACACGAATTCGATGTCCGTCGCAGACAAAACCAAAGCAAGTCTTGTGCGCTTGATCCTCGCAAGACTTGCATTGGTTTCGCAACTACTCACTCGCGAATAGCTCTACTGGTCTGTGGTTAAAGCAAGCGCTACTGAAAACATGTCCGGACACGCATAGACACGTGATTCTGCCAGCATCATCACAAAGGTGACACCATGCGACCGTTCCGGGAATTGAATTATCACAACTCGTAAAATATTTGACAACAAAATTTTCTTAGACGTGAACGACGAGGGATTTTTCAGAATAAATAGCTAACAATAATAGCTGACAAACAATATTAGTTAAAGAAAAATCAACTCTCGAGATAAATCAGGATATCAGACAGTTTCTACCTTTAACTAAAGGTGCAAACGTCTAATAAAGATAGCATATAAGGTGTGTGCATAAAGTTCAGTTAATGAAAGTTAAAAATGAGCAACAAGTGATATTTAAGAAATTTTATTTTACTGGCATTCAAAATAGTCCCTCCCGGACACAACACACTTTTGCCGTTGTTTGCATAACTGCTGGAAGCTATGGGAATATTTGTTCTCGTTTGCAGCTGGCTCGCCACATTCGCTTGAATGTCCTAAGTGTCAGCAAATGTTTTCCCTTAAGCGCTAATTTCAGTAGTGGAAATAAAAAGGTAGTCTGTCGGTGTCAGCCCAGGCGAATACGGTGGATGATTCAAAGCAGCAACGGCTCGTTCGACTGAAAGAATTTGATATTGGTTCTTTAATCCATTTTTGCCCGCTAACAACGTGTACCTACACCAGCTGCCGCGCAACGCTCTCTGTGCCACACGCATGTTCACAAAACCTACAAAGAAACTCTTCGGAAGGGGCTCAACGTTCCGTGATTGGCTTACGTAATCACGTGCCACAAATTGGAGATCGTCTCTAGTAAACGCTACGGGGGAGAAACGAACAGGAAGAACATTGATTACAATGTTAAAACAATAACACCAGGTTTTCCCGAAAATTACGACTATACTGACAAAAGAATCAGCTGAGATAAGTTTTCGGCAAGTTCTGACATTAATATTTAAGTATATTATCTTAAAGAAAATGCCTTTAGAAAAAGACAATAGTGTGGACTGAAATTTCAGAAAGGGAAATAAAATTTTTGCGGAGAGAATAATAAGGATCCCTCTAAAACAAATTCATACTGCAAATATTTCAAATTTATGGGTTTTACTAAGGAATAAAGGAGATTTTTAAGTCAAATTTTCTTGTATTACACCATCCTTTCCGTTAATTTGACTTAAAAATTTTCTTTATTTCTTAGTAAAACCCATAAATATGAAATATTTGTAATGCATTAAGTCTAGGAAGAGCCATATATATCATCAATTATTGCTAAATTCGTATTATTTGTATTTTAGAGATGATTAAGGCAACCCGCTTTGTGCAAATAGAATCTAGACATTATGCGTTTCAAATCCAAAAATTATGGCAAATTGTGCATTTTGCGTTTAAATACATATAAATTTAGTAGAAAACCCCTGCTGCACTTGGTACAGTTTTTTTATTATATTTTTTTTTGTTTACGTAAGAAAAAGGTAAAATTTGAGTAATAAATTTTGACAATGCCTTTAATTAATGCCTAGGCTTTAATGTCTACAGTATTTCAACAAATTGTCTGTGTTAAAAATCAGATATTACAGGATAAGCTCACCATTTATTCAGAATTTTAATCCCGAGCAGCAATATGTTCAAGTTCTGATTCCAACTCTTCAGCTACTCCGTTAAACGTCACTCGAAGATGGGCCTCCAGGTTCGCTTCGGTAAATCCGGATCTATCCGCAGATAGTATTTTTTTGTGGAAGGAGAAGCTTCTTTCAACGTCAGCAGTGCTTGCTACAACGGAAAGCGCCTTCAGTGCTGCGTCACTTAACAGGGGACAGTCCCTGCTCATCTTTCTCCAGAAGGACACTGCATCTACCTCTTTCGTCGACTTGTTTTCCTCCAGTGTCGCAGCATAGAGTAAGAACTCTCGGGCTGGTATACCTTCTAGCGAAAATCGTTGCAGTTCCGGGTGCAGAGGCAGTCCCACAATTTCTGGACAACACTTGCGAGTATCAAAAAATTGTACTTCTTTCCAGGATTGAGCACTAGGGTGCCTGCCGTCTAGGTAGGCCTGCAGCTTGGAACACGGGAGGCCACTTCGTTGCAAGAGGTTCCGGATCGAGGCTAGCAGCAACCAAATCTCCGATGAATGGGTTCTACGAGTTTCCAGCTTCTTCATTACAACGTCCAAATCAACGGCAACCAATGCAACTCGCTGCATTTGCTCAAATAAGGTGGGATTGCAGAGCAGCTCCTTCAGTTCCTCTACGGCCAGGCTGTCGTCGTCAAGAGCTTCTACCCACTGCACTTCTACCTCAACGTTCTCGGAATGGTACTTGGCGGCTCGAAGCCAGTCCCCCAACGGGTAATTACTGGAGAGGGCTGAAATATTGGGTTTTCCTGGAAGCGCGTAGACAGTTCTGTAAGGCTTGCCGTCTAGCTGGAGCCTTAGTGTACGTTTATGCTGCAGCCTTGCTGCTGGCACATAGATGCTAGCTCAGGCACCTCGCTGCTGGCATGTAGCTGCGATGCTCGGCATGGAGCATTTACCCTGCAGTTGTTCACATCGCTTTTATTATTATAGAAATCACGACTGTACCTCTTATTGTCAAACAGACTTTACCAGTGTTATGGCAAGTTTTGCAACCACTGCATATGAAGCCACCAACTAAAGAAGAATTCAACGAAATCACTGATATGTTTTGCAAAAAATGGGGATTTCTTAACTATCCAGGTTCTATCGATGGAAAGCACATCCGAATACTTCACCCTCAACGGCCAGGTTCCATGTTCTTTAATTTTAAAAGCAACTTTTTAATAGTTCTGCAGGCCGTCAGTGATGCACATTGTAAATCTATTTTCATTGAGGTCGGAGCCTATAGGAAACAAAGTGATGTGGCACTTTTAGAAAGTCTGCTTTGAATGACAGAATGAAAACGGGTGTACTTAACATTCCTGAAGATAGCTTCCTACTAAGTACTGACATCCAAGCCCCCTTTGTGTTCATAGGTGATGAAGCCTATCCCTTACTGAGACACATGATGAAGCCTTATGCTAGGAAAACTCTTGATCAATCCAAGAAGTTCAACAAAAATAAAAATACAAATCACAGGAAAACTTCACAAATAAAACTTGTTTCTATAAAAAAACAACACGGTTTTTGACGGGAAGAGTGGCCTTGAAGGAACCAATCACAGCGTAAGTTTGAGGATGCCTGGCGATGGTCGAGGCTCGAAAAACAAACCAGTTTGATATCATCGCTGTGGCGACGATTGCAGCGAGCAGCGCAGATAGCATCGCTGCTCCACGATGAATGAGCCTGTAAAGATATATGGTTTTGTTTCATCATCGCCAGGCATCCATGTGCACAGCTCGGCGATGTGCCAGCAGCAAGGCTGCAGCATAAACGTACCCTTAGACAAAGTACTCTTGACGCTTGCGATGTAGTGATAAAGGATTCTGTGCGAAGATCGTACTTCTTCGCAGGCTAGGTGCAGAACGTGCGCTCAACACGTGCTGTGCATAAGTCTTCTGCAAATGCCTTTCAACTGATTTGCAGCAGCACACATGTAGGGAGCATTGTCCGTGGAATACACCACTAGATTTATACTTTTGACGCCTGCGGTCTCCAAAGCAGTGAGGGTGACGTCTACCCACAGTATCTGCGTTGCACTTGTCTACGATTTTTGAAACGACCACTCTTGGCTTTGAGGGGTTCCCCAGTGGAGTCAGCAACACGTTTATTATTTTCCGAGTAAGAAAATCCTGCGTTTCGTCAACTATTGCACAAACATCGCGATCTTTGCAAAGGCGCCTCGTTTCTTGGAGGTCAGAGTTGCTTACTTGAGGGAGGATTCGTCTGAGTGTGGTCTCAGAAGAAAGATTCTGGCTATTACGGACGTTTTTTTTTTTTTTTTTTTTTTTTTTTGGTTGGAGTTTTAACGACCACCGTGAGCAACTCAATGGGCTATAAGCAGTCGCCCGTCCCTAATTTAGGGTCACTGGTTCCAGGGAAGGGAGAAAACCAGTGCCGTAAGACAAACACAACATCCATGCCTCACCGGGATTCGAACCCGGACCCCTTACGGACGAATGATCAGAGGCCATCGCTTAGACCACTGCGCCACCGGGGCGGCACGGACGTTTTTCGTCATCAACTGACGAAACTTTTCGTTCCGAAATACGTGCAATGGAATCTGGGCACCAACGAAAGCCGACACCATTTCCTCCCACTGTTTTGTACTGCTGTTTTGGCGGTCAACGGTTTCTTCCAAAGTCTCTTGATGGGTGTGCCCTTCTTTACACCTCAAATTTTTCCCACTTGCGACATGGGCAGACACGATAGATTTTCTTGTGAAATCGACAACTGCTAAACAGTACTTGCACCACAGATTATTCGGTTTCAATTCAAGTCCAGTTCTTGGAAACTGTAGAAGACGAGATCTTGCTGTAACTTTGTCTTTTCCTATTTTTGGCGGCTTCGTAAACTTTTTTAACTAAACTTTACCACACCGGCGGAAAAAATGTGCTTATGCGCTGCTGCGGTAGAGAGAGAACTCAGAAAAGTTTGGACTTGAGCATATGAACTGCGTCATCTCAGCAGATTCCCAGCTCACATTCTTGCAGCCGATTAAATGAAAACTAAAACGCCACTCAGCTGTGCCCCGCTACCGCAGGAGACAAATCCATTTCGTAGCGTCGCGTCGCCGATAACGTTGTCATCAGCGCACACCTCAGTTTTATCAAATAAAAAACTGAACGCAAGATATTGCTCGGAAAAATGTAGCTTATGCATTTTGGAGCGGAAAACGCATGTAATACAAATTGATGGAAAATGTATGCATTTTATGCATATTGATGGCAAATTATGCATTTTGTGCATTTCATGCAAAATGGGTACCCAGGTTTAAACACTTTCTCAGCATAGTTTGTATAAGCATCTTATTTAATGTAGCAACCCAAGGTCTCCGGGATTGAAATGCATTTTATGCATTTGGGTTGCTCTACTAATGATAAATAAATTCGTATTATACAAAGATAGCTTTGATATTCTTTTTTATTTTTTTGAAACTTAAGTACGTGGTTTACACCCAAATTGTTGAATACATAAAAATATAGCAACCACAAAATAAAATTTAATTTGCTATTTAACGAATCAGTTCAGATTGGAACAAAAATCGGGACTTCTGGTCACCCTACACTGAAGAGCAATTGAATTAGAGATACCTGTCTAGAAACGTGTAGCACCACCTTTCGCCCTGATGACGGAGGCGATTCGTCTCGGCATGGACTTGACAAGACACCGGAAGCGTTGGGAAGCCATACGGATCCACGACCCCTGAACAAGCTCCCACAGTTCACGAAGATTTTATGGAGGGGGTCAGCGCCTCGAGCATCTCTTTCGATGGCATCCCAGATGTGCTCGATGGGATTGAAGTCAGGTGGCCTAGTTGGCCAAGGAAGCGAGGTCACGTCGGTGGAGTGTTCATCCAACCATTCGGATACAATTCGGGAGCGATGGCACGCTGCATTGTCTTGTTGCAGGATGAGGTCCCCAGTGGGATGTTGAAGACTCACAAACGGGAGCAAATGGTCGTCCAGGATATCCCGGTAACGTTGACCTGTGAGGGACGGTGTCACACGTACCAGGGGTCCTATTTCAGTCCACGTAAACAGTCCCCAGACGAGAATGCCACCCCCACCAGTTTGAAGAGTACCCTGCTGGCAAGAAGGATCCATCGCTTTATATGGTTTGCGCCGTACTCGTATCCTGCCATCCGCATGTACCAACGTGAATCTTGACTCATCAGTCCAGTCAACATTTTCCCACATGTCTAGGGTCCAGTGGCAATGTTCCCGCGCCCATGCTAATTTTTGCAACCTGTGATGTGCGGTCAGCAGCGGTACCCTCGTGGGACGATGGCTTCTGTATCACATAGCAAGGAGATGGTTCTGGATGGTGTGGCTGCTTACACGTTTTTGTGCACCAGCGTTAAATTGCCGAGTGATTTCTTGCACTGTGGCCCATCTATCCGCTGTTACAATGCGTGCTAACCGACGATGACCCCGCTCATCCACACGCTGTTGTCCACGGCAGTTGGCCCTTGAAGGGATGGTTTTACCGGATTCGATGTACTCACGGTGCACCCGTGACACAGAGGCTCGTGAAAATCCCAGTGCCTGCACGACTTCCGAGATGGAGTGACCCATTCGTCGGCCCCTACAATTTTCCCACGATCAAATGCGCTTAGATCCTTCGTTTTACCCATACTGCGTCCGACTCTTACTGATTCCCGTCGCATCACTCCTTATATTGTCGGATGGCTGCATATGTCATATCGTTTCCGTTTACAGGGCCGCCCACAGCGCCACATTTGCATAACGCCAGCTGTCTCTAATTCAATTGCTCTTCAGTGTATATTTGAGCTCCAATCGACATTCAAAATATTACACCTACGTAAAGTAGCATCAGTTATTTTCTGCATTTAAATCTTCTAGATTAAAACATTACTGTGTTTGGTTACCATCCAAATAAACCCTCAGTCAATAATAGCACCATTCGCAATGTTGTAGTTGTGATCTTTGATGTTTACGACTGACTTGAACAACAGCGAGAAAGATCAAAATACGTCACGGATTTTCAGTCAATCATCTTAGGATCTCCGAAGACTTTCTTTGCGGGTTTCGTGAGCATGCGCGCCGCACCCTTTCTCACAGCTCTGTGAGGGTTACGAACATGTTAGCTCATGTACTTGACTGCGTCGCGCAAGTTTTGATTTGAGGTTTAACGACCACCTTGAGCAATTCATTGGGCTATAAGCAGTCGTCCGTCCCTGATTTAGGGCCACTAGTTCCAGGGAAGGGAGAGAGCCAGTGCCATAAGACAAATACAACAGCCATGCCTCACCGGGATTCGAACTAGGACCCATCACGGACGAATGATCAAAAGCCATCGATTAGACCACTGCGCAACAGGGGAGACACGACAGCATTCGCCAAACTTTATTGGCACACCCTGTACATATGCAGTGACACATGCCAAGAACTATTTTTTTCAACACCAAATATGAAATCTTTCAAAACGTCTCTATTATCTAATTTTAGAATCCGACAGAAATGTAGCAAGATTTTGGGGTGGTAATTTGGATCGCCGTGTCCTATGACTGGAGTATCGATTCAGAACGTAAATGGGTCATGAGTCAGAGCAAGTTTTTAAGCTGAGCAGGGGATCAATAACTTCCTCGTCCAGTTTTTCAACATTTTTATAGGTCTTATTTTTTCCTTAATTAAACAAATACATCGCTCTTTCCACGTTTTAGCAACACACAACAACCGACAAAATTGTTATTCGGTCATCGCCGGGTAAATGAATCCCGGATCTCTCGATATCTAGCCGAGCGCGCTAGCCTTACACAACGGTGGCCACGGCGCTATGTATGTTTTTCAGTCAGCTTCTAACATCATAAATCCGTAAGATGGGCTCAGCTATTAAGACGTCTCCACCTGGTGGGCATTAACGGCACTGGCTATATATTAATAATAGCAGTTAAATCCAAAGGGGCGAGATCCAAAGTGAAAATCATCCAAATACGTGGTGGCGTCAGTAATGAAAGAAATACATCGCTCTTTCCACGTTTTAGCAACACACAGCAACCGAAAAAATTTTATTCGGTCACCGCCGTATAACAATTTTTTGATCTCTCAGCTAGATATCGAGAGATCCGAGATTCATTTCCCCGGCGGTGATCTAATAACAATTTTTCGGTTGCTGTGTGTTGCTAAAAAGTAGAAATTACTGACGCCACGCCACGTATTTGGAGGATTTTCATTTATTTTTTTCCAAATGAATAACATTTCCGCAAGTGAAGCGGCAAATCGGTGCATGATTTCTCGCATAATATCGGTCAACATATTTTCTGTTTCCCTTGCGGTATGCGAACAAACATAACCTCTCGATGCATTCATAACTGTTTTGTCTGTATATAAAAAGATAAGTGCTTGCGCACTTAATATTTCGCTTACCGTTCATATAAATTATTGAAATGATAGATTCGTTTATTGAATGTTGTTTCAATGCGCTGATACAGTGTTTGAGGGATAAACGCTGATGAAAATTGATGAAAGAGGTGTTGTTTCCTCACGGTAACACTTCAAGACACAAATTAACAGTTGTCATGCCTGCCATCCACGAATGTGGGTATGAACTGCTATCACACCCTTCCTATTCTCCTGACCTTTCCACTCGGACTACCATCTCTTCCCGAATCTAAAAAAACAACTTGTCTGTTTGCTGTGCAAGCCTAGCCTTGTCAAATCATTTTAATTGGACCATTCTCTCTTGATCTGGCCGAGAACGTTTGGGACTTACTTCGTATGCACATCATTTCGCTAGTTATTAAATTTAAATTTTATGACACCCATTTTCGGACACCTTGGGTAGTGAAAAAAAAAAAATAGTTGCTTTCGATTCTACAATTTCTGTCTTTCCACAAACCGTGTAAAACTTAAATAAGTAAACAATTTTGAAGATGTGAATCCGTTAATTGGTGTAAATATGACATGGATGTCAGGTCAAATAATATCCGAAAACTTGAAAACTTCGTCGTCCTGGAGCGGAATTCGAAACCGCGTCTCCCGGTTAGCGCACGAATATGCTACCCACTGCACCATCCAGAACGACCAAGTTTCAAGTTTCCGACTAATTTGAATATAACCATCACAAGATTCGCCAGTTGAAGCAACCGGCATTCACGTATAGCTAATCTGGAGGCTTTAATTCATTTCCCTGATTGCCCGGAGGCGCAGAATATCATTGATATTTCATTATTTCATTGATATTTCATTCATTAATAAACAATTTTGTTCTCAATTTTTCACTACTCTTCTGCCGAAGATGTTCTTTATTCACTTTTATTATTTATTTCAGAGTACCTGACCACACGACAAAGAGAATTTTATGGCAAACTTTACAAGCCATAAACTTCTGTCATCAGCACAACGTGAGTATGCTTCATTTTCTCCTAAAATACATATGTAGTGCTACAAAGTCATTTTTATATAATTTAACCGAAAACATTTAGTAATCACTGTCATATACAGGGTGTTACGTAAATGGCGCATAATAACCCAAGTGGTGATTCCTTGGAAAAATACGAGCAAAAAATGTTCAGAAACATTTTGCCATTTAGGGCTTATTTACTCAGATAGCGGCCCTAAAGTTTGGTGACATCACATTCGCAACTACTATGAAGCGCGTTTCCCGACAAGACAGGCAAACACAAATGAAGCCACAAACTCCTCGCAGACGTATGCAAACAAAGCTTACTCGACGTAGCTACATCCGTAACAAATGCCACAGAGACACATGGAAGATAAACATTTGAATGCTACATTTGTTTTCTGTTTTCTGTAAGAATGTAACGATGTAATGCCCATCCGACGCACTTGAGTATCTTTGCCAACCGATTGAAATATAAAATATATATATATATATATATATATATATATATATACTAAAGAGCAAAACTGAAGACTAAGGAAAAAATTTTAGAATTTAAAACGAAGGGTGCAAAATAACCTGAAAATCAAAACGCGCAACGCAGCAGTTTTGAAAATTCAGAATTCACATTCTATAAAGAAGATACCTAAGCAAAAAAATACATATATAATTTTGACTCACACCTAGTACAACATAGAAAAGGTTATGTATCTACCTGTGTGATCAAAAGGAAAAAAGATAAAAAAATAAAATAAAACAACTGAATGTAGAAGGTGTCGAGAATACTGAGCCTTGGCTTTATCAAGGACCAGCAAAAACTCTGCATTTTCTCACTTCCACAAAGACCTAGTTGGAAATGGGTTTCTGCAAGGCCATAGATGCAAGTAACATTCCCACCTAAAATAGTTTAAAAAATATATATATAAGTCATGTCCTCCTTAGAGTTGCATGACCTAGCACTAGTTAACAATTTCGCTTGCATCCATTAACCTTCCTGGCCCGACCCATACTCTTCATCTGTTACTATTAAACAGAGAGAAGAAGATTAAAGAGAACTCAAGCTGTGAGAGTGACATAATAATTAGAAATGATTTTCAACCATAACGAAATTCCAAGTTCGTTTGAGAGAGAATTTAAACCTGAAAAACAATGCAAAAGAAATCCAAATTTTACATTGCAATTAAAAAAGGAAATGTTAAATTATAACGAACAGATTTTTGAAAGAAAACTTGAGTCTAAAACCCCCTACTCTACAACTTATGACAACACGAAAACGAGAATAAGTTAAAGATAATAATTAACTAAAGAAAACTTTGTGAAAGTTATATACCTTAAACAGTTAGTTGCAATATGTACAAAGTATTTCAGCAGTGCTTTAAGTGCATAATTAATTAGTTATTAAGAACTTAACTACTTTGAAAAAACAGCGCATAGACAGCGCATAGAAAAGGAACAAGCTAAGCCCTCTTCTGTTCCTAGGTACCACAAAAGACGCTCAAAGTTACAAAGAAAAGAAAGAGTTAAAACCCGCAAAAATGTTAACAGACAAACCAATGCCTAAAAGTTGAAAAGCTAAAAAACGACAGAGAAAAGGTACATGAAGTACAAACATTGAACTTATAAAACCTAGAATCCAAAAACAAGGAAGAGAGCTTACCTCTTGTGTTACAAAAACTTTTCTCCTCACAAGAGAAGAACATGGCTGACCTCTTCTGCCACTCCCTAGACGCTGGGGGGCAGTGAGGGTGGGGCTGATGGCCTCCTCATACAGCAAGAAACCAACGCGCGGAGATTTTAACCAGAGCAAAAAAATATATAAACATAAGACTGTGGATCTGTATGATCAGAAAGAGCAGAATTAACTCTCCAGAATACATGAGAAATACACTGCTGGACAATTGCTAAGGACGGATGACAATAGCAACGATAGCAACCATAAAATGGAAGGCAGGAAAATGTGGAAATTAGCATAAGTGCGGGATACAGTAAGACGTGTTGTGCGTATGGAAATTTTGGATTGCCGAACTTGTTCGTGACGTCATAGCGCTGATAAGAGATATATAGGATTTGACGCGTATTGACCGTTGCTGTTCAAACGCAAAGTTGAAAGGGAGAGAAACAATTGACGAACTTGCAATTTTCAGTATGTCTTCCCGACATCACCTAGATGATTTTACGCGTGGCCGTATTACTGGCAAGATTGAAGAAGGACGAAAAATAACAGATGTTGCCAGGGAGTTCGACGTCAGCCAAAGTGTTGTTTCATGGCTTTGGAAATCATTTCAAACAAATGGAGAGTGTAGCAAACGTAACGGGGGAGGTCGTGTTCGCAGTACGACACCTGCAGAAGATCGGTACATAGTGCTATCAACAAAAAAACATCGGCGCAGCACAGCTAGTGAGGTAGCAAATCAGTTTATGGCTGCTACTGGCAAGCGGATCTCCCGAAAAACTGTCGCAAGACGTTTGCATGAAGGAGGACTATACGCCCGCCGTCCTGTTGTGTGCATCCCATTGTCCAGACGTCACCGTACCGCCCGTTTGCAATTGTGCCATCAACATCGCAATTGGACTGATAACGATTGGTCTGCTGTCCTCTTCTCAGATGAGAGTAGATACAGTCTATCGTCTGATTGTCGACGACAACTGATCTGGCGTGATAGTGGTACTGCATATTGTCCAGCACACATACAGGAAAGGGACCGATATCCAACATGTAGTGTCATGGTATGTGCTGGCATCATGATCAATGGCCGTACGTCCTTCTATGTGCTTCCAGCTGGGACTATGACTGGCCAACGATACATTAATGATGTTCTGCTACCTCATGTTCGCATGTTCCGAGGTGCTGTCGGTGATAGATTCATTTTCATGGACGACTACGCAACATGTCATCGAACAGTCGCTGTCCAGGAGTGTCTTGAGAGCTAGGATATTCAACGCCTCGTATGGCCAGCACGTTCTCCAGATCTGAATCCCATTGAAAATGTGTGGGATGCTTTGGGGAGGAGTCTTGCTGGTCGCCAATGCCCTCCAATAAACAAGGACACCCTCATCTGTGCACTGACAGAGTAATGGGATAAATTACCCCAACAGCTGCTTGATAATGTTGTGCAAAGCATGACACGACGTGTGGAATCTTGCATCGCCCTCCATGGTGGCCATATCCCGTATTGACATCTTACGCCGGAACGCCTGCGGACGGTAATTGCATTTTTTTCACGTTTACGTATTCTGCACAAAATGGCCTGTTTGTCCCTTGAACACGTTCCAAAGCCTTCTGGATTTCAGAGCACAATAAATTGTCTTTCTTGTAATGTCCTGGCATTCTGACATTATTTTATTTCACTTGGCATCCAACCACACTTAATTTTTTATGCGCTATATAGCAGTTTATGATCCGTCCTTAGCAATTGTCCAGCAGTGTATTATAAAATACACGAGCAGTTTATTTAATAATCTTTGCATGTATTAAATCACCTTAGTGAGCTTCTATAGATTAATCAGAATCTTATTAATTTTAATGTTGGTTTTACTATTTTTAGTATAGCTATCCTAGTGATGAATAACTAGTTTTCTTTTTTATTTGTTTTTATTTTCTTTTATAAACGGATTTTTAAGCTTTTTTTGTGATTTTGTTTATATTATTTAATTTTTTGTTTTAATAGGACCGTCATATCCATAGCACTAAGGTTCCTTTAGGTAGTTAATAGGCATCCTCTAGCCAACTTCCTTACGGCTTTGATTGGTCAGAATCATATTATTAACTGTGTAGAAAATTAAAGCAGATCTGCCAACCTTACTCTATTATTCAGAATAATTTTTCTTAAAGTTCTTTTGATGAAAGAAGAAGGAATTTCGTTCTCTAGAAAACTTTCTAATAGTATATTAATGTGGTAATTGAAGTCCAAATTGTTGCTGCAAATTCTTGAAATTCTTAGGACCTGAGAAATTAGTACATTCTCAATTACTTTGGTTGAAATGTTATTATTCCAGTGTAGATATTTAATTACTTTGAAAGGAAAATTAACTCTTTTATCATAGAGGCTAATAGATGGGTTACCTCTGTTGAGCTTAATGCTTAAGTCTAGGAACTCAAGTTCCTGATTACTGTGGTTGGTTTTACATAAGTTAAGAGAGCTAGGATAGATATTATCAAAATCACTCTCTATAACTTCTGAATTATTGATACACAGCAGATCATCAATATATCTAAAAGTGTAAAGGTAGTTATCTGAGCAGGTGGGGTGATTTTTAATGAATTTATATTCCTTAAAGAACAGGAATAGATTAGCGATATGCGTGGACGTTGATGTTCCCATTGGAATACCGTTCACTTGCTTATAGAGAGTATTATTATATAAGATATGGTTATTTATTATGCAGCAATTGAGATAAGAGTTCCAAGTTCCTACATCAACAAATTGGTTAAGTTTAAATTCTGCATACAGCTCTTTAAAGGTAGTGATTATATCTGATAGAGGCAGATTAGTATATAGGTTTTCAAAATCATAACTATTAATATCTAGGGGACAAACTTTGAGTATAGTAGAAATTAATTCTGCATTATTATTAATTATCCAAAAATCTCTGTACATCAAGTTAGAACAGTTTCTAATGTGTTTCAAAACCTTCTTTAAGACATCTTCAAAAGCAAGATCTATTTTCTTTTTATGACTCCTTACTCCACTAGCTATGAACCTGAACTTCACAGGATCCTTATGAAACTTAACCGTTGCAAAAAGAAATGGAAATTCAGGCTCATATCTTCTAGTTTGTGGAATTTTAAGTTTCTTGAAGAATGCCTTAAACCGATTTTCTAACTGCTTGGTAGAATAACTTACGGGCTCGTATGTTACTCTATTATTGAGTTCCATAGTCAACAATTCAAAATAGAACTTCTTACAGATAATTGCAAAATTATTGCTAGCTTTATCCGTAGTGGTAAAAATAAATTGGTCTTGCAGTTTGGAGAGTGACCTTTTAGCTTCTCCAGAGAAAAAGAGATTTCTGTCGAAACAAAAGTCCAGACCTGCCAACTCACCGGTGAAGCTATTGATTATATTATATTTCCATTCTGCGAAGGCCTCAATAGGCTGATTGTACGTTAAACTGGTTTTTACGATGTATTTATTTACATCTTGAGTGAAGCTCTCAAGAATCCTTTCTTTGGAAATTGTGAAGGAAGGTCTGAATTTAGAGCCATACTCTAATAAATTCCTAAGCTTTTCATTTTCAACAAAACTCAAGTTTCCGGTGATAATATGGTTGTAATTCTTATCATAGTGAACTGTTTCTTTATGTTCATCACAAGAACAAGTAGTAATTACAGGAATGTAGCTCGAAGAGTTAAGTTTGTAGTTTTTAACTATTGACCCTAAGGTCTTAACATATTTAAAACTTACAATAGACTGGTGCCTGTGGATGGGAAAAAAAATTGCATTATTGTAGAACAGCTTCCTTACATTGAGATTATCGTAGGCTTTATTTAGGAACCTGATGGTAACAAAATTACTGGAAAATTCTTTAAGAGAAATTTTATCTTTAAGAATATGTTTAAGAATGTCCAGAACCAAAGCAAAAACATGCTTATCAACATGGTCAGCAGTTTCATTCCAGAATTTGAAAAAACATTTAAGGACAGAGTGCTTGAAGGACTTGAGAATTTTGTAAGTATTTTTAACAAAATTAGTGCCAGTTTTAAAGCCTTCCAGAGTTTTTAGCAAGTTAGCAAAATCAACTTTGCTTGAAGTGCGAAATAACCTCTGTCCTCTATTACCTCTAGAGCAGCTCTTATTATTAACAAGAAAGAAGAGTTCACGAATTGAAAATTTATGCTGATTATGCTTATTGTCAGATAGAGTGGAATTAAGGCCATAGGGATAAAGAGACTGATGCTGCAAAATTTCAAGGGATTCAGTTTCTAGCCGAGCATAGAGGTCAGGGATAATATGTAGTACCTCTATTTTCACTTTGTCAAAACCATGAGTATGGAAATGCTCTAATTCAAAGGTAGAGTACTGGTTGGCGTTTGTGGAGGGGTTCACTCCTGAATTAGAGAACTTGTTTACTAGAGACCTGTGACCATTAATCCTAAGATGAAGAGGATTTTTACTTTGGCCAATATAGCTAAGGTTGCAGACAGTACAGGTGAGCTTATAGATGGTATTGTAGGCTTTGCAAAACTTGTTGGAGCAATTATCCTCAACATAAGAATAGAGGTTAGGATCTGCAGATTTACATGTCAAACAACGTTTGTCATTTCATAACTTTAGATTACCTTTGCCAGCGAGTTCATACACTATGGGAAAGGGTGCTAGCCTAACCGAGCGGGAGGACTTAAAATATCTGAGCTGACCTCCAATCCTTTCATCGTCCTTAGAACTCCACTTGGGCCAAAACATACAAATTCTGAGCATACCAACTAGGAAAAACTTTTTAGAAATAAGCAGTCCAAGAAAAGACCAAACTCGAGTATAAACTACACTCCAAAAAGCTGCATCCAAAACAAACTAAAAAGAAAAATTAGAAAATGAAAAAAAACCTTAAGTAAAAAAAATAGTAATAAAAAAAATATATAAAAAAAAAATAATAATAATAATAATAAAACATTTCAACTAGAATTTGCGCATGAGCTGCTAAATAATAAATTGAAATTAGTTACTAAAGAGCAAAACTGAAGACTAAGGAAAAAATTTTAGAATTTAAAACGAAGGGTGCAAAATAACCTGAAAATCAAAACGCGCAACGCAGCAGTTTTGAAAATTCAGAATTCACATTCTATAAAGAAGATACCTAAGCAAAAAAATACATATATAATTTTGACTCACACCTAGTACAACATAGAAAAGGTTATGTATCTACCTGTGTGATCAAAAGGAAAAAGATAAAAAAATAAAATAAAACAACTGAATGTAGAAGGTGTCGAGAATACTGAGCCTTGGCTTTATCAAGGACCAGCAAAAACTCTGCATTTTCTCACTTCCACAAAGACCTAGTTGGAAATGGGTTTCTGCAAGGCCATAGATGCAAGTAACATTCCCACCTAAAATAGTTTAAAAAATATATATATAAGTCATGTCCTCCTTAGAGTTGCATGACCTAGCACTAGTTAACAATTTCGCTTGCATCCATTAACCTTCCTGGCCCGACCCATACTCTTCATCTGTTACTATTAAACAGAGAGAAGAAGATTAAAGAGAACTCAAGCTGTGAGAGTGACATAATAATTAGAAATGATTTTCAACCATAACGAAATTCCAAGTTCGTTTGAGAGAGAATTTAAACCTGAAAAACAATGCAAAAGAAATCCAAATTTTACATTGCAATTAAAAAAGGAAATGTTAAATTATAACGAACAGATTTTTGAAAGAAAACTTGAGTCTAAAACCCCCTACTCTACAACTTATGACAACACGAAAACGAGAATAAGTTAAAGATAATAATTAACTAAAGAAAACTTTGTGAAAGTTATATACCTTAAACAGTTAGTTGCAATATGTACAAAGTATTTCAGCAGTGCTTTAAGTGCATAATTAATTAGTTATTAAGAACTTAACTACTTTGAAAAAACAGCGCATAGACAGCGCATAGATATATTTTTATTGAAGGTTTAACGGCCACCGTGAGCAACTCAATGGGCTATAAGCAGTCACCCGTTCCTAATTTAGGGCCACTGGTTCCAGGGAAGGGAGAGATCCAGTGCCGTAAGACAAACACAACATCCATGCCTCACCGGGATTCGAACCCGGACCCCTTTCGGACGAATGATCAGAGGCCATCGCTTAGACCAATGCGCCACCGTGGCGGCTAAAAAATTTCCCTTGACGTGTTTGTGGCATCATTTGTGTTTACCTGTCTTGTTGGGAAAAGCGCTTTGGGGTAGTTGCGGATATGACGTCGCCAAACTTTAGGGGCTGATAAATCAGTAAATAAGCGCTAAATAATAAATTGTCCCTGAACACTTTTTGCTTGTACTTCGCCCGGGAATCACCCCTTGGGGTTATTATGTGCCATTTACGTATAATACCCCGTATATTTAAAAAAATAATAGAGCCACGAAGAATGAAACCGCAGAATTCTTATGTTTCGTAGCCCACTGAGATATTATTTTAAATTACACGGTCGAGTCTCATTATTGTGACCACCAGCTAATACCCAGAGTAACCGCCGTGTGCAGCGCGGACAGCAGCTAGACGGGCTGGGACTGACTCAATAAGGTGCTAGAAGGTGTTAACAGGTATGTGGAGCCATGCTGACTGCAGTGCATCTGACAGCTGCTGGAGGGTGCGTGGTGGCGGATCCATAGAACGAACAACACGATCGAGGTGATCCCACAGATGCTCAATTGGGTTTAAGTCCGGAGAATTAGGCGGCCAGCGAAATACATTGAAGCCTTCCTCGTGCTCTTCCAACCACTCTCGGACATTTCTAGCTGTGTGACACGTCGCATTGTCGTGATGGAAGGTTCCATCCGCCCTAGGGATAATGATAACGTGATTCGTCTGACCACATCACTATATTTTATGGAGCGTCAATTCACGTCATTCTGGGTTCCACGGTAAGCAGTGTTTAAGCTAAAGACGGTAATTTTGCGACAAAAAGCCCCTACTGAATCATCAAAAAGCGAATGCTTGCCATCATTTTTTCTTTCGTCATCCCACCGATCCATTTCTCCCTTGCGCAGTTTTCAAATGCGTCATCGCTGCTTTGCCCAGCCGACCTGGCTTCCTTCTCCGTCATTTTATCTTTCCGTCATCACACCCATCCCTGTTTCGCCCTTGCGGTGTTTCTTATTCCCATCATACTTGCTTTGGCCTTGCAGTGTTTCTCATTTCCGTCATCGCAGCTTTGCGCTGCTGACCTGGTTTTCTTCTCTGTCATCTGTGCCTCGCCCTCGTGGTGTTTCTCATTCCCGTCATTGCTGTCGCACACTGCTTCGCCCTGCTGTCTTTTCTCCTATTGCAGAAAAGCACCAGTAAGCCTCAATAGAGCAAGGGCTTTGCTGCGATCCACAACGAAAGAGGCGTTTCCTTTGTTTCTTTAGCGGTTCGTCGCCGCAGCAGCAGCCGCGAGAGCAACACGCGTCTTTTCGGTTAGGTCGACCGGTGCGTCGTGGGTTGCGGCTTTGCTCAGTCCTGGTCTTTGTACTATATATTTTCACATTACGCATGCATCACCAAACGTAAGTGATTTTATTAAAATTAAAAGTGTAAAAGCTTGTTTGTTTTCCCTCTTGAATTCTATTTAAAGTATAAAATTTTATTTAGCCAACGCATGGTAGGCCTACTTGTATTTTCATAAGTAAATATAGCAAAAATTAAAACCGCAAATTTGGCTAATCTGCATAGCATTTTCCCACAACTTTTGTTAACAAAATAGCCAAATTGCTACAAGATGAAAAATTCCAGCTTAAACGCTGACTGTAAGCATATTTTTCTTTTTCTTGCTGAAACAGATGGCTTCCGAATGCTCAGCCGACTTGAGTGACCCAATTACTGTAACTCCTTATGCATGCTTTAGAACGAAATGGACAGTCCTGGCCTTAGTTGAATTCAGTAGTGAGTTGCCGAAATACCTGTTCTCCAGTACAATCCCCCTCACAGCACGACAATGACACTCGTTAAGCTTAGTTTTCCAGCCACATTTATGCTTTTAGATATCGAAAATCCCGCTTGTATTTCAGTCATTTCATGCCTTTGCAATGGTATCTTTTTTAGAAACCAATAATTCCTTTTCTTTCGTTAACCGTGGCTCCCGTCAAACGTGCGTCCACGAAACGAACCTCTTTCAAATACCAATAAATCCTGGGTTTTTCGTATGTTCATAAGAGTTTTACTTAAAGTGACCAGTCATTGGTACACTGATTTCAAGGCAAATACTCAGACTAATTATCCAAATATTTTGCCACGCTAAACCCCAGTGGAGCTGTTGTCTAAGCGTTGGCTTCTGATCGAGATGGGTGTGGAGTTCGAATCCCGATGAGGCATGGATGGTGTGTTTGTGTCTTGCACAGCACTGTCTTTCTCCCTTCCCTGGAACTAGTAGCCCCAAATTAGGGATGGGCGACTGCTTTATAGCCCACTGAGTTGCTCACGGTGGTCATTAAACCCCCAAACAAAATAAAGCAAAAGAAAAGTTATTTTAAAAATATACAAAGGCCGTTCCATAAAAACTGAGAGTAATGTTTTTTGAATTGGCAACAGTGCGAAGGGGAAAAACAACCATGCAGACGACTAATTGAATTAAGGAGGTATCTATGGCAACAGTTATTAGCCGTGGCAGACGATTCTGGTTTTGTTATTGCGCAGTTGTTTAAGGTACGTCTGCATTTCGCCATACAGCTGTGGAGGGGAGTGATTCAGGGTTAAGAAGTGAAATGCGTTGTGCGATAAAATTTTGCTATCGTTTGGGTAAAACGGCTCCAGAAACAGTTGATTTAATTAAAAAAAGCTTACAAAGATAAATGTTTGGGTAAGTCAACGTTTTTTAGATGGCACCATGATTTCAGAAAAGGGTGTCTGTCGACAGAACTCGCTCCTAGGCCTGGTCGACCTGAAAGTGTGGTTACGGAGCATATTGTTAACACTGTATGGGCAATCCTGCAAGAAGATCGACGAATGGCGTGTGAAGACATAGCGGCGTCAACTAATTAGTGCTGCATCGTATATGTGTTCGAGATGGGTAACTCATCACCTGACGAGAGAACAATTGTTAGCCAGAGTTCAGGCGTGTCATGAGTGGAAACAAATGATTGCAAAGGATCCAAACTTTCTAAACACAGTAATAACTGCCGATAAAACATGGGTCCACTATTTCGACCTCCTCACGAAGCGCGCAACGAGTGTTTGGAAACACACAGGCTCGCCTCCTCCGAAAAAAGTCCGTCAAACCAAATCGGCTAGGAAGATGATGATAATTTTCTTTGATCATAAAGGTGTAGTCTACCAGCATGTTGTTTCTCCTCAAATTACTGTCAATGCTGAGTATTACTTGTATATTTCAGTTTTGAAACGTCTGCGATGACACATATCCATTAAGCGACCAGAACTGGTGGGCAAGTGGACCCTACACCATAATAACGTCCGCCCACATGTGGCTGCTTGTGTTCGTCAGTTTCTTATGAAATGCAGTATTGAAATCATGCCACAGCCTGCCTACAATCCTGGCGTCGCCCCGTTCGATTTCTGGTTATTTCCAACAATGAAGGAGAAGTTCCATCGCGCAACATTCAACACAGATGCTGACGTCATTCAAGTGAGCTGTACCATTACCTCCGAGATCTTGAAGGCCTATCAAGTCGTGACGTCATTTCCAGTGACGTCACAGCTCGTGGATCTACTGATCAAGCAGTCCGTGTCTGCATTACCACGCTACGCCTAACCGTGTGACTTGTGATTTTTATAGCTGTCCATTCTTGTGTGAAATTAATAGTGTTCCTTTCCTGTGGTTTGCTTCAACTAACATTTTAATTACAGTTTTTATATACCCGTAATTGAATGAGATAGGTATTTGATTATGCCAGATCCGTGTTGTGTTCCCGGCTGCCATGGAAATTATAAAACACGACCCAAAGTCCGTGTGTATGAATTTCCGAAAGACCAAGATTTGTGTTCTAAGTGGATTTGTGCTATTAAAAGGGATAACTTCACAGTAACACCACATAGAAAGGAATGTACATATACCTTTCTTAAACCGAATTCAAATACAAGACCTTAGTTAATAACACAAGACCTTAGTTAATAAATTCCCAAGCATTTGAAAAAAAAAGCATTTTAGCAAATGGATATTGTTGAGGTCTACTTTGAAAGTGAAATAAATTTTTGCATGCCTACTGCCATTTATGGTAACAGTGAACAGTTCTTGTTTCACATTCGTCTTATGGAGGAATAATTAGTTCAGATATTTTTTACAACAGCTAAAAACAATGACGTAGTCTTTGAAAACATTCTCCCACGATCGTTCATACCTGTTACTAAAGTTATTGACTGAAAAAGAAAGAAAAGCATGCGGAATCCGCAAATTGTTTTTCAGATTTAAAAAGCGAGAGCTACAACCGCGTAATAATTTTATTTCTCATTCTTTAAATAAAAAGAATATGTTAAGCATTTGCAGTGACATGTCGCGTTTGTGATGCAATTTTTTACTGTAATATCGAAATTCTAACACAACGATCGTGACATCCGGATGGTCTAATTCCAAAATTCTCCCACGAATGTTATTGTTCATTCCTGTTACTACAGTTATTGATTTGTAATAACAACCAAAAAACGTACAGAATCCGCAAATTGGTTTGCAGATTTAAGAAACGGGAGATACAACATCGTAAATACGTTAGCCATTTGCAGCGATATGTTACATTTGTGACGCAATTTTTCACTGTAATACCGAAATTCTAAAACAGCGATTGTGACCATAGGAAATAACCTCCGATGCGCCCAGGCTCTCTCTCTCTGTCTCTCTCATGGGCTGGCTGCGACGATCCACCGTCAGTGGCGTCACAAATCTGTGCGATGGCCTTCTCTTTCCGGGGGTCACGGCTGTACACGGGCCGCTAAAGAAGCTTCCTCAAAATGCCTTCGCCATATGCTTTGAAAAGTGGACTGAACGATTGCATATCATACGAGGGAAGATACTTTGAGAAAGAATAACATATATTTTGCTGTATCTATATTTCTTCATTTTGTGCTAATTTACACTCACTTTTTATGAAACGGCTACTGTACATTGTGTAGAATCTTGGTAGCATGTACCAAGACAAAGCACAGCTGTGATGAAGAGAACATATTCGTCAAAAGTGGTACTCACCTTAAATACACGTGTTAAATTAAAAGAAAGATGCATAATTCTTATATTTCTCTGAAGAACGATCTGCATGGTAAATTTTCTAATTTTGTGAAAGTTTTGGTGTAACTCAGAACAAGTATAGTTAAAATTTGTTTGGAACGTTGTCAGGGGGAGAGGTATAATGGAAACCACTTATAAGTGCGTTTTTCATTAGAAACGAAAGGAGCTTTTGATAAAGTCTAAATTTTGAGGGCAGTTGAATGCAAAAAAATTGAAATTCGAGGATAATATACGTCCCCCAAGACATCAGATGTTTTCGGGACAGTACCTAAATTCGAGGACTATCCTCAAAAATTCGGAACCTCTAATTAGTACAGTTATACACAGTTCACATTTATGAATATCAGTGTTTATATCAACAAAGTGAATGAATACGGTCATCTGTTTAGTCTGGTGAGTAATCTAGGACGCTTGAAAGTACTTAGTAGTAGATGATAAGATTTTTTCTTTAACGGCGTTGGATAAAAGTTGAATCAATTCATTCCGAATATCTTTTTCAAGGTAATGGAAAAGATATTCATGATTAAACAAAAGAAAATATTCTACAAATTTAAAATAGTTCCCATTTTCCAAAGTATGCAATTTCAGTGGATTCCTCGAAATTCCAGGTTTTGTAGGTCAAGAACTTTAACAAGAGCAGCAAGTCATTCTGAGATTTGATGGCAATAAATTTCTTCTAGTTTAATGATAGGCAAGTTTTCCTCATTAGTTCGTGTGAGACACATATTGGAGTTTATTCTCCGCGACTGTCATGTCATAAAGGTTCATAGTTTTTTTTTTTTACCAGTGTGTGTATCCTACCTAGTAAACAATTAAATGTTTTACAAATTTTTGAAGATGACAATCCGTTTTTTGGTGTAAATATGGCAAGGACGGTAAGTCAGATAATATCCGAAAACTTGAAAATTTCGTCGCCCTGCAGCAGGAATCGAACCCGCGTCTCCCAAATAGCGTCCGGGTATTCAAAATTCAGAGGCCATCCCGTGTTCCATTCATGATTTATGTGCTCCTCCGGGCAATCACGGGATAGGATTCTTAACCCCCAGATTCGCTAAACATGAATGCCGGTTGCTTCGACCACCGAATCCTGTGATGGTTACATTCAAATTAAGCGGAAACTTGAGACTTGGTCGTTCTGTTCTGGGTGGTGTAGTGGTTAGCATACCCGGGCGCTGTTTGGGAGACGCGGTTTCCATTCCATTCCATTCCCGCTCCAGGACGACGAAATTTTCAAGTTTTCGGATATTATCTGAATTACCATCCTTGTCATATTTACACCAAAAAACGAACTGTCATCTTCAAAATTTGTATTGTATGCATGGTGTCATTCCGTATTCTATTCATGAATTAAATGTTTTGTTTATTTATTGTGGTTTAACGACCACCGTGAGAAACTCGATGGGCCATAAACAGTCGGCTATCCTGTAACGTACCAGGAGATGTGACGTTTTTATTCTGATTTATTCTGATTCCTATCTGCCTTTAGGACGCACACGACATAAAGGCAGATAGGAATCAGAATAAAAAACGTCCGCGTAGCTCAATTGGTAGAGCAACTTATTCCGGAATAAGCGGCCTCGGGTTCGAATCCCGGCGTAGACCAAAAATGACGGAGAAATTTACTTCGTTATAATGGCGCCCGAACTATCCGGATGACCCAGTCGTTCAAAATCTCGCATTGGTGTGATGTTATTTCCACACCGCGAGACAGGAAAAATCAGAGAGTTCCTTCTCCAGCGCTTCGAAAAATAAAAATGTGTGATGTTGCATTCCACACAGCAGATTGACTGGGAGTTCTCAAGTGCACGTTCTACAGTGGATGGCTGCCTGCAACGATTCATGGTCACGGCTGACCCGTGGGCCATGCCCCCGGCCCTTTTTCGGGGGGGATGTGACGTACCTGCCAGCAGGACGCACACGACATAAAGGCACATAGCAATCAGAACAAATGTCTGCGTAGCTCAGTTGGTAGAGCGACTTGTTCCGGAATAAGCGGCCTCGGGTTCGAATCCCGGCGTAGACCAAAAATGACGGAGAAATTTACTTCGTTATAATGGCGCCCGAACTATCCGGATGACCCGACCGTTCAAAATCTCGCATTGGTGTGATGTTATTTCCACACCGCGAGATAGGAAAAATAAGAGCAGCACTTCGAAAAAAAAAAAATACAATAAGGGGGAGATGATGTAACGTACCAGGAGATGTGACGTACCTGCCCGAAGGACGCACACGACATAAAGGCAGATAGGAATCAGAATAAAAAAACGTCCGCGTAGCTCAATTGGTAGAGCAACTTATTCCGGAATGAGGGGACCCGGGTTCGAATCCTGGAGCGGATGAAAATGACGGAGAAATTTACTTCGTTATAATCCCTAATTTAAAGGCTTCCCCGGTGTCGCAGTGGTCTCAGCGATGGCCTCTGATAGTTCATCCGAAAGGGGTCCGGGTTCGAATCCCGGTGGGGCATGGATGTTGTGTTTGTCTTACGGCATTGGCCTTCTCCCTTCCCTGGAGCCAGAGACCCTAAATTAGGGACGGGCGACTGCTTATTGCCCATTGAGTTGCTCACGGTGGTCGTTAAACCTCCAATAAAAAAAAATCCCTAATTTATGGCCACTGGTTCCAGAGAAGTGAGAGAGCCAGTGCCGTAAGGCAAATGCAACATTCATGCCTCACCAGGCTTCGAACCCGGATCTATCTCGGGGGAATGGTCGGAATCCAGCGATTAGACAAGAAAAGTGTTTGATCAATGCATCCTTCCAGGTGCAGAGACGACCTTAACAAAAAAAAGACATACAGCATACAAACATCCGAAAAAGCATGGAGAAATGCATGCTTGGTGTAATCATGAAAGATAAAAAGGAACTTGTGGATAAGGAAAATGATCCATTCACGATACACTTTAACCACAACAGCACGCGAACAGTTCACAAACTACGCTGTTTCAGAAATACTGCCTCCCTTGGTCCGAAAGCCGATAGTCATCCCTTTTTGCAAATCTGATAAATCGCTCCTTTTATCCATGACAGCAACGAGTGATATGTTCTCAGAATGCCTGTAGCACACCTTATATACTCTCCAAGCCAGCTCACGACACGTGCCTGCTTTCATTGGCTACGCGATGCTGACGTTAAAAGTAGGAGGTGGTCACACAAATGTGACTCGACTGTGTATATTTCGAATCATAACTGACTCGCCCTCGTAATGAAAACGAAAGGTTACAGCGTTAACCTTTTTGCCGGAAGTGACATTCAAAGCCACGCCTCTAGCTCCGAAGCCAGTTATTCCTTCGACTGAACTACAACGACCTTGGCTTATCGCTGCAACTTGCCGTTTCGATTATTGCGTCACCTCAGTGGCACGTCGCAGGGTATTGAAGTTACCGGACCAGATTCGAAAAAACGTTATGGTAAATAAAACGTTGTCAGGCAAAAAGCATAAATATTTGAGGATAAAAACTCATCGAACAGTCCATGCAATAATATGTAAGTAAACTACCTTTATCTTGCTCCGTTTTCGATGAACCCTGTAAATAAATGTTTTAGTAAGCCATTGAACAGGGTAAGAAATGGAAGAGTAAATAAATAAGCACATGCTGACGCTTTGGAGTTTCGAAAAGCATCTTGAAAATCTAAAACATTATTCATCATTATCAGTCCGGCTATGAAATAGTGCAAAATTCCTTTGAAGATATTATTATTATGTTTTGCCCGAAAATGATACAAACGCAGGGAATCATATTAAATTATCCCTTAACGAGTCCAGTGCAATGCTTGTATGGATAGACTGCGATTTCACGAACAGTCCGGTCTTTTATTTACGGATGTACAGGGCAACCCATGAAATCACAGCAAGAATGGTCAACAAAACTCCCGTGTTTAAAAATAGCCAATTTGATTCCATCTTGATACCTCTAGTAAATGTCAAAGCCAGGGTCGGATTACGGGGGAGGGGGTAAATAATAATAATATCTACCTATTATTTGCCCGGCATGCCTTCCTGGCCCTTTGGTCATGGTAGCCTTGGGGCCTACCATGACCAACGACCCAGGAGGAATGCTGGGCAAATAATAGATGGATAGAGAGATACATACATACATACATAGATATAGAAAGAAAGAAAGAGAGAGATATTTATAAAATAGTTTTACTTTTGTCTCTTACGATTTCCACGTGGTCATAAACAGAGGCTGGAAGATGAACAGAGTTTAAGGCAGTTACTCACTAAGGGTAAAGGCTTCATGTCGCTATGCATAGCGAGGTCGGCGAGAGGGTTTCACCTTTTTCACGTAATCCAGCCACACCGCCCAATTTGCTGTTGGAACCGGAGTCAGGGACGTTGCGAAGGGCGTGAAGCCCACCCTGCCGCGCACCCAGTTCAAAATTGACCATTTTTCAGTATATTTAACTTTAAAATATAATCCGGACTTTGCCAAGTAATCAGTCTTGTGTTTTACTTCACATAGTCCTGCGTATTTTACCATAAGAAGTTTGTTTCAATTGTCCTCCACTCTTCTAATTCCTTAGTTTAAGACTCTTTTTTACGCTTTCCAACCGTAGGTTGAAGAAGCGTATAGGCTCCAGCTTTGTCCGTCCGTCTGTCTGTCTGTCAGCACGATAACTCGCGTAAAAATGGTTCGATTTCGATGAAATTTTAGTATGAGGTAGGGGACCACCTGGGGACGAACCCTACTGAAAATGGACATAAATGGGGTCAAAGGTCACGGCATAGGAGTGGGATCCATTCCATTGCCTTTATGCGTCATAACTTGCGTAAATATGGTTCGATGTCGACGAAATTTTAGTATATTGCAGGGGACCACCTGGGAACGAACCCTATTGAAAATGGGTGAAGTGGGGTCAAAGGTCAGGACATAGGAGCGGAATGCATTCCATTGCCTTTATGCATCATAACATGCGTAAAAATGGTTCGATTTCGATGAAATTTTATTATGTGGTAGAGGACCACCTGGGAACGATCTTATGACGTCACAGTCTCGCACTTCAGATGTTGGCGCACGGTCACGCCATCTATCTCATTACGTCATGCATTGTGCGTGGATCCTATTAAAGTTTTATGACGTCACACTCTTGCGAGCAGATGGTCGCGATTCCCATCTGCCTCATTACGTCACGCATTGTGTGCGTGTGCCCGTCCGCACGATAACTCGCGTAAAAATCGTTCGATTTCGATGAACTTTTAATATGTCGAAGGGAATCACCTGGGAAGGAACCCTATTGAAAGTGAACGAAATGGTGTCAAAGGTTAGGACGGGGTCCATTCCACTGCTCTTATGCGTTATAACTAACGTAAAAAAGTTTCGATTTCGATTAAATTTTAGTATGTGGTAGGGGTCCACCTGGGGACAAACCCTATTGAAAATGGGCGAAATGGGGTCATAGGTCAGGACATAGGAGCGGAATCACTTCCATCACCATTATACGTCATAACTTACGTAAACATTCTTCGATTTAGATGAAATGTTAGTATGTTGTAGGGGCCTGCTGGGGACGAACCCTATTGAAAACGGGCGAAATGCGGTCAAAGGTTAGGACACAGGAGCGGAATCTGTTACATAGCTTTTATGCATCGTAACTTACGTAAAAATGCTTCCATTGCGACAAAACTTTATCATGTTATTTCGGAGGTATACTGAACCGATTCTGTTAAATATAATCGAAATGGGATCAAACGTCAGGGCACAGCACCGATATTTATTCCGCAGCCATTATCCTCATAACTTGAGTAATGATTTCTGGTATGTTGGAAAGCGTATTATAATCAATGCATTGCATGATTTTCTAACTTGTTATATTAATGGCCGGGTGGGGAGGGGGTGGCTGATGAGGAGGGTGGATAGAAATTAACTGAGGTTGTCTCTACTAATTGCTTTGCTGTTTGTTTTCTTTACAAAATAGGGGATTTCAACACGGAAAGTGAAACCTAAAAATACAGTAGCGCTCTTTAGACTGCCCCGGGACAGTGAAGGTGCAAGAAGTGATTGACGACTGCTTTGAAGAAGAGGAGTGCAAGGCAAAGCCGATGGCTTTAAGAAAGAGAGTGTTAATGAGGGGGCAGGGGAAGTATTGTGTCTGCGTGGCAGGACTTAAAATTTGATCTAGATAAACAGAAACGACTTTTCCTTTAAAGGAACCGTTCAAGTACAGCCCTATTTTCGTAAGCAAAAATGCAAAGTTTAGAAAAGCAGTTTAAGACAATGCATTCAGAGCAAGCAAAAAGTTAGAGGCGACATTTTAGCAACACTTGTGCAGTGGCGTAAAGAGTCAGACTCATGTATGTGTGTGTCCAGGTGGAGGTGGAGGGATTGTACGAATTCCTTTGTAGCCGGTAGTGAAAGCATTTAAAAGTTCGTTCTTTCAGTGTCTCGTAAAAAAAGAAAAGAAAAAAGAACTGCTATCAAACTTTGCCCCACCAAAAATAATGCTCGCCCACCCGTCGCCCATCCTGATTTCGAAGTCTAGCGACGTCCCTGGTCGGTGTTCCTTGTGGCTTCATTACAAAAAAAGATGCACTAAGAAAAGTGTACAATGTTAAATCATTAAAAAATGCAAGACAACATCTAGGAATCTTAAGCTTTTACCTCGTCTTTTTACGAGAACAATGGAAAATACAGTGACTTATTATGAAAACACTGCAGATAATTTATTAGTTTGAAGAATGAGCTAGGTATTAATTATCCCAAGCATATTGCTACACTTTCGTGTTTTAACGGACTCCATAATGATTCTCGTCATAATTCTTTGAGTGCCCATTCAGATGCCTTAGCCTTGAGGCCCACTCAAATGCCTTCTTAGCCTAAGGGCCCACTCAAATGGCTTAGTCTAGGGGCTTACTAAGACCCTAATGCGGGCCTGGTCAAACCCTGTATTCCTGGAGTTCTCGGACATGTGCTGTTACGCATAAACGCTTAAAAACCTATATATAATTTATGACTACAAACCTTGTGGTGCTAAGATAGAATTATAATAACAACGTTTCGCACAATAAAATTTTTATTATACATCGACTATAGTTTCGCAGAGCGTTTGGCTCGGCTTCCTCAGGACGAAAGGAGCGTAAACATTCAAATCACTGTGACATCATCAGAATTCTGACGGTCACGGGTTTTGGTGAGTTGTTTCCACGCGCTTGAAAGAAATGGGCCGCCCCGGTGGCGCAGTGGTCTAAGGCGCTGGCCTCTGATCATTCGTCCGTAAGGGGTACTGGTTCGAATCCCGGTCAGGCATGGATGTTGTGTTTGTCTTACGGCACTGGCTCTCTCCCTTCCCTGGAACCAGTGACCCAAAATTAGGGACGGGCGACTGCTTATAGCCCATTGAGTTGCTCACGGTGGTCGATAAACCTCCAATCCAAAAAAAAGAAATGGAGTCGACGTCATGTCGTTGACAAGCCGTGACGAGTTCCGGTATATGTGGAAAGCTTCTAATATATTAAGCTTGATAGTCGAGTCCGGTTTATCAATAAGCGTAGCGTTTCCGGACAAAAATTTATGGTTATTTTCGTGACAATGTTGAGCTATAGACGACTTCTTCAGTTTATAGTTCCGTACATAGGTCCTGTGTTTCACACGGAAACTTAAAGCCCTGCAGGTCTGTCCTATATATGAAAGTCCACATTCACAAGGTATCTGATAATTTCCCCAGGTGTTTAAGTCTTCGACGTAGTCTTTTGATCCATAAAAATTCATGTTGTTTATGGGTTTGAAAATAACTTTGAAATTAAAACTTTTAAAGATTTTTGAAATTCCGAAGCAAATCTGAGGAGCAAATGGGATAACTGCCCAATTCTTTCGTATTGGGAGGTCTATAGGCATGAGCGTGCAGAAATAATGGGCCGGCGACAGCTTGTTGCTCACGGTGGTCGTTACAACTTCATTACAAAAAACAAGTTAGTAAAATCATGCAATGCATTGATTATGATATGCTTTCCAACATACCAGAAATAATTATTCAAGTTATGAGGATAATGGCTGTGGAATAAATCTCGCTCCTGTGCCCTGACTTTTCACCCCATTTCGATGATATTCAACAGAACCGGTTCAGTATATTTCCGGAACAACATGATGAAGTTTTGTCGCAATCGAAGCATTTGTACGTAAGTTATGACGCATAAGTACGATGGAATGGATCTCGCTCCTATGTCCTGAACTTTAACCCCATTTCGCCCATTTTTTCAAAAGGGTTCGTCCCCAGGTGGTCTACGACATACTAAAATTTCATCGAAATCGAACAATATTTACGCAAGTTATGACACATAAGGGCAATGGAATGCCTCCCGCTCCTATGTCGTGACCTTTGACCCCACTTCACCCATTTTCAAGAGGGTTCGTCCCCAGGTGATCCTCTACCACATACTAAAATTTCATCGAAATCGAACCATTTTTACGTAAGTTATGACGCATAAGGGCAATGAAATGCATCCCGCTCTTATGTTCTGACCTTTGACCCCACTTCACCCATTTTTAATACGGTTCATTCCCAGGTGGTTCCCTACGACATACTAAAATTTCATCGAAATCGAATTATATTTACGCAAGTTATGACGTATAAGGGCAATGGAATGCATCCCGCTCTTATGTTCTGGCCTTTGACCCCACTTCACCCATTTTCAATAGGGTTCGTCCCCAGGTGGTCCTCTACCACATACTAAAATTTTATCGAAATCGAACCATTTCTACGCGAGTTATCGTGCGGACGGATTGACGGACAAAGCTGGAGCATATACGCTTTTTCAACCTACGGTTGGAAAGCGTAAAAAAGATGTTAATTTTGTTTTGTCAAGAACTGTATGTGTGTGTGTGTGTGTGAGAGAGAGAGAGAGAGAGGGGGGGGGAAGAGGTGAGAGGCGCAAAAATGCCTAGCGACGCGTCTGCTCTTCTCCCTTCAAAAAGACTACGTACTTGCATTTCGGAATCCATATATCACTTTTTAAAATATGTTCTATAAATATTTTAAACAGAATATTTGATATTTTGATTCGGAATAAAAAGAATGATCACTTTTCCTGCACCGGCGGAAAGAGGGTTTCTCAGCCCTTCTATAAGTGCACTTAAACAAAATTAATTGAAAACACGCCAGCAACCGCCAATAACCCAGTAGTAGGTCGCTTTAACCTGCTACGATAAAAAGTTTCTTTCAGCGCTTCCTATCACTGCACTAAAATATGGTAAATTTAGAAAATAGATAATCTTCCTTTTAAAAGTTAGGTTCTTTACCCTTCTGGTTGTGGATCGCCTGATAAAAGAGACCCTTTGCCTTTCCTATAGTCCATTGAATTATTGGATAAAATGATTTTTATCAAGCCATTCTTCCTTCTCAGTTATTTTGGGGAAAAGGAACGTTTTCATGCCATTTTGTAAATTTTAGTGTATTATAGACAATATGGAAAAATAAAAAAAATGATAAAAATATCTATTTTGTTTTTAAAATAAAATAAAATTTACTTTTAGTTACTCTGGCATCTCGGTTAATCTTTTACAAGGAGAAAATATAATTCTTATAACACTGTATAACGAAGTGAATTTCTCCGTCATTCTTATCCGCGCCAAGATTCGAACCCGGATCCCCTCATTCCGGAAGAAGTTGCTCTACCAATTGAGCTACGCGGACGTTTTATTCTGATTCCTATCTGCCTTTATGTCGTGTGCGTCCTTCTGGCAGGTACGTCACATCTCCTGGTACGTTACATCATCTCCCCCTTATTATTATTATTTTTTTTTTTTTCGATGTGCTGGAGAAGGGATTCTCTTATTTTTCCTATCTCGCGGTGTGGAAATAACATCACACCAATGCGAGATTTTGAACGGTCGGGTCATCCGGATAGTTCGGGCGCCATTATAACGAAGTAAATTTCTCCGTCATTTTTATCCGTGCCAGGATTCGAACCCGGTTCCCCTCATTCCGGAAAAAGTTGCTCTACCAATTGAGCTACGACGTTTTATTCGGATTCCTATCTGCCTTTATGTCGTGTGCGTCCTTCTGGCAGGTACGTCACATCTCCTGGTACGTTACAAATGCACTGCAAAAAGTTACAAAATTCGCTCCAAAAAAAGCGAAATTTTGTCATAAGGTACGTAAAAAACGTAGTGTACAAAATACGAAAAAGTAGCGATAGTGCTCTCACATATATGAAAATAAAATAAAAACATAAAACGCCCCTCGTGAAAACTAAATCCCTCACTGAGAAAAAATTGATACATTTTTTTAAGAGCTAACAGCTATTTTTATGGGGGGGTCACCGAAGTTAAAACAAAAACGGAGGAGAAGTGCTTTGGAGGGTAACAGACACACGCACACCGCCACATATATTAAAAATGAGTAAAGAATCATTAAAAATTAACTCAGAGGTTCACTGAAATCGGATACTGAGTATAAACAAAATAATACTATTTAAAACTCGCATCCTTTCATTCTTTACATATGAAATACTGCTTAAAAACTTGTAGTGAAATGCTCAAATGCTGTAACTCTAGATTAATTAGAAAAATAACTGATTCACTCAAAGGAATAAGTACAGTGGAAATGCTTAAAAAAAAAATTTTACTTTCTAAAAAATGCTAGAGCTCACGTATAAGTTTTTTTTTTTTTTTAACTTGATAAGGAGCTCTTGTAAACTATCTCCCATGACTTCTAAAAAGATAGGACCATCGAAAGACCCAGATAACTTCTTTCGGGGCTTTCTGATATGAAAAAGAAAAATACAGTTTGTTTTCAAAAAAAAAAAAAAAAAAACCAGCACAAACATTGATAAAATGAAGAACACTGGTTGGTCGGTGTAAGGTGAGAATAAACAGTAACTCGTCGCGTAATGATGTAATAGCGATAATTCTACGATAGCTTCAAGGCTACCCGAGAGATAAAGCTTTAAATAGCTCAAGAAACCAGAGAGCGTAAACAAACATAATAAAAGTGCAAATTTTGTAAAAGCAAGCCTAGTAGCAGCTGCATAATATCAAGCACAGCTGGTCTGTTGTGGGCACTGTGACGTGCCTGCACCGCAGGACGAACATGAAATAAAGGCAGATAGCAGCGCGAGCATACGTCCGCGTAGCTGAGTTGAGAGAGCGACTTATTCCGGAATGAGGAGACCCTGGGTTCGATGCCGGCGTGGGCAAAAATGACGGAGAAGTTTACTTCATTATTTGACTTTCCAGCTTTTCCTGTGCCGGTGGTGATCTAGTTTGAATTTCTGGGCCTAGCACTCCTTTGCTTCTCGTTATGACCTTCCTTGGGGGACACCTTGACTTCTCTTTTCTATTTCCAGACAAGGGATATATTGGGGTCTCCACATAGGCTTGTGATGTCCCTTACTAACTCACATTCGTCTCAATAATGTTAATTCATCATCAACAACCATGGGTACAAATCCAGTAGGTGCCATGTGGCATCAGATTTCAATCATCTTACATTGTTTTACAACCAGCGCATCGACACACATCTGGTAAACCCAGACAACCCGGGGAAAGGGTTCCAAGGACAAAGCGCTTCCGGGGCCGACTTCAAAGGGAACCATTTACGCATTCGCATCCCCAAACACGGGGAGTCTGCGGAAAACACCGGAAAACCCGCGGACTAGATGGCCGGCTGGATTGGGGTTCGAACACCCGTCAGAAACGTCCGCCTCCCCACACAGTACACAGTCAGTGGCGTACCGTAAAAATTCGGGGGCCCTTTGCGAAAATCTATTTGCTCTCAATTACTGAAAATTTTAAATCCCATATTATTAACTAAGTTTTACGGGGGTCTTAGTAATTCAAATTCTTCAGAACCTTTAAGTATTTTTCGTAAACCCAAAATCGTTACACTTCATTGCATGTAATACAAATGTACACTTTATGACTAAAATTAATGTCCTAGTTTTATATCAATACAAAGTATTACAAAACGCCTACACCAAAATTAATCATATCATGGAAATTTTATTATTTTAAATAACTAAGGACAGCCTCTTTGAAATGCCACACGGTCATCACACAGGTTAAGCACGTAACGGCCATGTGACGAAGTCTAAATGATCTTCCGATTTATACGAAAATACAGAACATCAGTAAGTAAATAAAAAAGTAATAATTCAGAATTGTGGCACAAAACCAGTAAAATTATTTAATTTGTTTACTCTTGAATATAAAAGAAAACACGCTACAATGTCACAATATTTTGCACATGGTAAGAGTATTTTCTTTTTACTCGGTTATATTTATATAAAAAAATGACACAGGTCTCTGTTTTTTTCGTTTCCGTGAAGAATACCTTTCAGCTCATTACATTCTGAAGGATACGTAGTCATGTGCAAAAAAAGTGTAAGATATAAGGCCTTATCCTCGTTGATATAAAAAAATCATATATTTAGCTAATATATTTCATTCACATTCTCTTGTTATTATACATGCATATAGGAATTATTGCTATGGCTGTGAAAAGAGGCATTAAGTTCTCTGGAATAGCTGCTTTCCCGTCATCGAGTTTTTATAAACTAAAGCAGAAATGATTTCTTGAAAATTTTACTCATGTACTGGAAAAAAAAATTGCTTTTCTTTTTAATACTTCATTCAAAGCTGCTCTCAAAAATTCCTGGATATTGCTTTAATCACTTTCAATGAAGTTTCCCCAAAATTTTGAAAAATCCTTCTGTTGGGGCTAGAGGTCCTCTTAGCAGCGAGCCCCCCCCCCCCGCACTACGGGGATTGCGGAGGGCTATCAGCATGCCCATGTGCATAGCAACTTAATTAACTGAGCTATGCCGGTGGTAATGTCAATTCCAACGGGCAAATTTGTGAGGAATCATGGAGAAATATTTTTAATTCGCAAACAATTTAATCACAGAATTCTTGCATAAAAATAAAAGCTCATAAATATTACAGAAAGCAGTGTTGCATTTTTATTAAGCGCATCTGACAACGAGGAATTTGCAAGTGTCTTAATATTTATTGTCTGTTTTCTTTAACCCACAGTGCATCCACAGGGACGTGAAACCGGAAAATATTTTGCTAACAAAAGATGGCATCGTTAAGCTGTGTGACTTTGGTTTCGCCAGAACTCTCAGTAAGTGCTTAAAACGAATATTTCTACCATTTTACAGTTTTGATCATGTAATGTTTCCTTATTGTTTTTTTTTTTTTTTTTTTTTTTTTGTTTTTTCAGTTTCCTAGAGCAGGCTGGTGTGTTTTGCGGCACCAAGAAGACCAACTCGACTCAATCGAATCTACGGCGATTAGCTCATTTTGACGTAAAACTACGACTCTCTTCCCGCAGGGGGGAGGTTACATCGGGAGCTAGGATGCAACGAAAATATGTCAACTTTGAACGCTTATATCATCGAAACTAATAATCGTAATGTATTAAATAATACACCACTAGATAGTTTATAGAGTCACATTTATAACAAAACAAGTTTCAATCATCCACCCCTTAACCCTTCAATACAGTAGCGTTAGAAAGTTGAGCTAAATTCCGCATGATTTTGTTTCGCCGCACGCCGTTTTAAGGTTGATAACTAGTGAATAGATAATGATAGCGATGACCTCAGCCCCGCATTCCGTAGCCGATGGTCAGAGCTAACGGACGTATGTGATAAAACGAAATAAAGTGGATTTCAAATTTATTTATTTTTAGATAAAAAAAAATTGGTGACAAAAATTTAGAAATGCCGTGAAAATCCAGGGAAAATTACTATAAGAACCAACGAAAATTGAAGAAACTGTTAGAGGAGAACGAGAAGAATCCGAAACGGCCCGCTAAGTAATCAACCGAAAAGTCACCGGAATGTAGGGAGCGTCAAAAGTCCTTGCGCCAGGATGCGTTTCACCCGAGTTCGACTGTCGAGGCACAACCCTCCTCTTTTTTCTTTTTTTTTTTTTTTTTTTGTTGAAAGTTTAACGACCACCGTGAGCAACTCAATGGGCTATAAGCAGTCGCCCGTCCCTAATTTAGGACCACTGGTTCCAGGGAAGGGAGAGAGCCAGTGCCGTAAGATAAGCACAACATCCATGCCTCACCGGGATTCGAACCCGGACCCCTTTCGGACGAATGATCAGAGGACATCGCTTAGACCACTGCGCCACTGGGGCGGCCCTTCTTCTTCAAAACTGCACAAATTGAGTCTGAACAGATGGAGATTGATGTCATTGATCCAAATTTTCAAATTTTCACATTGAGCATAGAATACCAATGTCCATCGCCAGTCTTTACAACTTCGCTGGATAATGAATGTATAACCTTCACACCACCGTCACATTCTGAATCTAGACAAGATCAAGAGCAACATCAAGAAGAGTACATTTGGCCCGAGACGTATCGCTAAATTTATAACAAGGAAACTAAGGAGTTTGAAACATTGTTTCTGAAGAAAGATTTCTTCAGAAACAATTTTAGCGATAACTACCGACGACGATGATACTACGCTTTCTACTTCTACTAACATTATTTTATAATCAGCACAAGTTACTATGAATTTGCATATAGTACAAGTTGCTCTTAAATAAATAAAGTAAAAAGTAAAACATTTCTTTCATTTTATTTCTTAAAAATTTTACATCTGAAAAATCAAAGGGGCGCAGTACAAACTGTGCCGCAACCTACAACGTAGGTCTACGTTTACTGGCCTTTGCTGAATGCTTTAAGGACGTAGAACTAGTGAGATAGTGCCATGAAATAGTGACAGTTGATGTAGTTCTACGTTGTAGATTGCGGCACAGTTCCTACTGTGCCTCTTTTAATTTTTGAGAAACTGTTCGTGTAGAAAATCCGCCGCCGATAATAACTCAGAGTTGACGGTAGTCGTAACGAGTCAACAGAGTGAGAAAGAGTAACAGAGAATGAGTATTTTGTTGATAAGTAAAATGAAATGGACCTAAAGAAAATGTGTATATAATAAGTCCATTGTTTCTTTCAAGACTTTTTGACCGGTGGGGCAAATGGAACCTTAGAGGGGGCAAGTTTTTCATATGCATATATATTTTTTTCATTTTTAACTATTATATTTACATATATAGAAATAATTACTATATATATATATATATATATAGTACAGGAACGTATTTAGAGAGGGTCAGAAGCCTTGTCCCCCTCTCCCCCGAAAGTGTTTCGTTTTTTTAAGTGTTTGATTAAAATGGGACTTACATTAGTGTAACCGGGGCTTCCATATTTATCAGAAGCGAGATTCTGTAGCCATTTTTAGAGATAGGGAATTGGAATCATTAAAAAAAAATGCTTTAATTTTTCTTTAACTTTAATTTTGTTCTGGTGGATTTCAAATACTTCCATTTTTCGTCTCCCCCCCCCCTTCCGAAAAGAATTCTATATACGCCCCTGATATAGTAATTACTTCTTCAAACATTTCAAGAACAAATTTTCTTCAGCTAAACGAGAGGGAAGGAGTGTTGGTTTCGGCAGGCTTGAAATTTTGTCTAATAAAATGCATTCAACAAACTCCTGATCCTTAATTGCGATTCCCTGACTATGAGGCATGATTAGTCTATTTGTTATAATTTAAAGAATGGCATGCGTCTTAATACAATTTTTAGCAGAATAAACTATACGTAATACTTGAACAAATATTTAAAAAATTATGATTGGAGAAATATTATTTGAAGCATCAATAGAAACGAAACTTTCATTTAGCCTAAATTTATTAACATTTGGTTGGTGACATAGAATGTCTCGGAGGGGGGGGTAATGGTCATTTGAAGCCCTCCCGGATGTATACTTGAAAGATGCACTGACTAGGTCTATGTGTGTGCTTAAGTTTCCTGCGCTCCACGTAGGTGGCTGTAAAAATGAAACTGTCGAATTTTTGTCAGAATTTCGTGTTGTGAAGATAAGGTGGCAACACGGCGTCGCAGTGATCTAAGCGATGGCTTCTGATCATTCGTCCGAGATATGTTCGGGTTCGAATACCGGTGAGGCATGGATGTTGTGTTTTTCTTACGACACTGGCTCTTCCCATTCCCTGGAACCAGTGGCCCTAAATTAGGCACGGGCAACTGCTTATAGCCCATTGAATTGCTCACGGTGGTCGTTAAACCTCGTATAAAAAAAAAAAAAAAAAGAAGCACGGAGCCGAACGATACATGTTAGCGGACAGCCCACAATTGCGGTAGTTCATCTAGGACATGGCGACCGACAATATACATATTCATCAGTGCCTGTTGTTTGCGCTTAATCTTTGGAAAACCGCTGCAGAAGCACCACAGTGTATTGTTTCGGGGTACGACGAAAAATCTGTAGGTGCAACACGAGTTGCGAGTGGTTTGTAAAGCACAGAATTCGGCAATTATCGCGTAGCAGGAGACGGCGGAAGAAGGGGCAGAGCGTAGATTTCCAAGTTCCTATATGGACGAAGATATCGCTTAGTCGACCATCGAACTGGCAATGTAGTTAGGCGTGAATCTGACGACCTCACGTGATTCAACGATTACATGCCGTGGGAAAGATTCAAAAATTAAATGCGACCTCTTCGTGTAAGTAACGACTATAAAACGCTAGAAACTTATGTATATGCCTATTGTATATGAAGACTAATTTTATATTTAGGAAAACACATTTCACCGTTCTTGGCGCTTTTCAATATTGCCTACGTAATATGGCTTTCCTGACTGAAGCCAAATATACTATGACTGTAGGTTTTTTTTGTAAAAAAAAAAAAGTTGTGGTACACAAATATGGCAACTCGTGCTCCGGCACTCCACTCTCCTAACCATTAATGTGAAATATCTAGCTTTAAGTAAGGAAAGGAGCTAAATAACCCACGATCTCCAAAATCGTGAACACGAACGGACTTCAAACTTAACCAGTTTATTGTTACTACGGGCTATTTGTGGTAATTTTCTATTCAAGGATCTTTGATTTTCTTATCGTCAGGATCAAAGGACTTCTTACTTTCTGTCTTTTATCCTGAACTACAGAGCCTCTCCAGCTCTTATGCTAAGGACTCCGCAGGGAGCACGTGATCTTACCACTAATTTGAAGGGCCAATACGAACAACAGGTCTCCCCGAAACGATATACACAGCAGAGCTGAGACAGGCTGAGCCCGAGCCCGAAAGCCCGAAGCAGATCCCGGGCCCGAATCGGGCTCGGGCTGTAGAATATTTACTGCGGGTCGGGCTCGGGCTCTTAGAGAGAGGAACAGCGATTGAATTTTTTTATATAAAAATGTGAGTTTATACATGATTTAACAAATGAGACACTTTATAGTTGGTAAAGGGAATTATTCGGCAACTAGTTCTAGTTGGGGAGCGGGCATTCGGGATGGCTATTTATTTCGGGCTTGGGTAGAAAATGCCACATGCCGCGCATTAGTGTTTCTGCAAAGAAGAAAAAGCTTTATCAAGAACTATAGATATTGAATAAATTGATAACGAGGAATAGTAAACCTATTATGTAGGAAATAGAAACACTATACTAGTAATCCGATTTATTGGCGTATAGGAAACAGACATAAGCGTTTCCAAGCTTTCGCACATCAACCAGATGGCTTTATTAAGGAAGTTAACTTTCTTGAAAAAGCCATCTGGTTGATGTGCGAAAGCTTGGAAACGCTTGTGTGTGTATTTCCTACGCCAATAAATCGGATTACTAGTATAGTGTTACTATTTCCTAGATATCGAAAAGTTGATATCCTGCCAACGATAATTTACCCCCATCTTCACGCAGTAGCTCCCTGCTAATTCTACTTAGCAACGTACATATTGTAGAGCATTATGGCGCGATAAAATTAGCATTATTTGAGCAACATATACAATTACAGCGCCCCCGGTAATTTTGGATGCCCAGCCGCACGAAGCACTTCATTTGGAAACGAACTTTAAAAGAAAATCGTACATTTACACCGCAAAAATAGATACAGGTCCCTTCCAACCACTCCCCAATTCAGAAATACATCGGTTAATGGCAGGAGGAGGAGAGAGTGGAAGTGTGGAAAAGGAGATGTTTTTTTTATTAATGGTTGAACATGTTAGCCAGTTTTCGGGCTCGTTCGGGCCCGGGCTCTATCTTGCAATATAAAATTCGGGCTGGGGCTGATATACCACGGGCTTGGACGGGCTCGGGCTCCGAAAATTGAGCTCGAACTCAGCTGTAATACACAGTCGAGTCCCATTATTGTGACCACCTCCTACTTTTGACGTCAACAGCGCGTAGCCAATGAAAGAAGGCACGACCATCGGTGCCCCGTACAAAGCAGGATCGCTGAACTGTCATTTCAGACACACTTCCGGTAGCCCCCTGATTCATTCGGCCAGTGAGTTGCTCCACTGTTGCGTATCGATCGGCCATCAGGCACTTTCGCAGCCGACGTTCACCTCTCACATCAATGGCACGTGGTGCTCCGCAGTTTCCACTTCGCTTATTCGCAATGGTGCCATTTCTCCAATCACGATAGACTTTAACCACGGCAACAAGCGAACAGTTCACAAACTGCGCTATTTCAGAAATACTTCCATCCTTGGCCCGAAAGCTGATAATCATCCCTTTTTAAAAATCTGATAAATCGCTCCTCTTATCCATGACAGCAACGAGTTATATGTTTTCAGAATGCCTACAGCACACCTTATATACCATTTAAGTCAGCCACGACACATTCCTTCTTTCATTGGATACGCGCTGTTGACGTCAAAAGTAGGAGGTGGTCAATATAATGTGACTCGACTGTGTATATTAGGGGGATGCAAAAGTTTCCGCCGTTTTAAGGAGACAGGGGGCAGGAACAATCAGAAAACCAGTACACATTTATTCAACGAAATATTGGCCGTTAGCATCAATGACCTTTTGCCATTTTTCAGGCAACAAATGAATAACCCTGTGATAAAAGGACTCGGGTTTTGAGCTGAAGAATGCAGTGACGAAATTTTCCACCTCTGGAACTGTGGTGAACCGCTGTTGGGCTAGGGCATGTTGCAGAGAGCGAAACAGATGAAAGTATGAGGGTGCAATGTCCGGGGTACACGCGGGGTGCGGTGAAACCTTCCAGTGTAACTGTTCAATGGATGATTTCGTTGTGGCACCGACACGTGGTCTGGCATTATCGTGTAACAGGATGACTGGGCTGCGTCCTTTACCTGTTCATGGGCTTGCTCGATTGCGGCGTTCAATTTCAATTGGTCGCTATATCGTTATGCAGATCAGATCGTATGTAGAGGATTTTAGGAAGGGAGTGTTTGACCCCAGGTCTTAAACAACCCTTAGAAACAGGAAGCTAGGAGATTTGAGCTAGAGTGCCCGATAGGAAAGTCACACGGAAGCGAGATAGAAAGGGGAGAAAGAGCCCTTGTTTATTACCGGGGGCAGTACCCGAGGCCCGACGGTTTAACGTGTCCATCCGACGCACGGCGGATATTTAGTGGTTCGAGCGTTCATACCTGCGCAGGATCGAACCCGAGGTCTTCTTCGTGGCAGACACAAACGTTGACCACTAGGCCACCCTCGGCATCGTCATGCAGTGATTGTTTCGCCCATTTTCAACAGTTCTAAGTACAGTACTGCATGCATATCCCACCACACACACACCCGCACCATTTTCTCGTAGATATACTGTTTTGCAGTGGATGTTGATGGCTGGCCTGGGTCGAGCCAGGATCGCTTGTGTACGGGGTTGTCGCAATAGACCCATTTTTCATCCCCGCTGACAACTTTCCACAAGAAATTCTTCTCTCGAAATCTCTTCAGTAACGACGTGCAGACACCCAATCGTTGACCAATATTACGCTTCGTTAAAGTATGCGGAACACACTTACCAATCTTCTGGATCTTTCCCAAGGCCTGTAGGCGCCGTATCACCGTCGATTGAGCCACTTTCAAACGTTTCGCCAGTTGCGTGGTCGATCGTGTGGCATCCTCTTGCAACAGCGATTCCAACTCCTCGTCTGCCAGTTCCTGCGATCTACCTGCACGTGACTTGTTTTCCAAGCTTAGATCACCTTTCTTAAACCTGGCAAACCATTCTCAACACGTTCGCTCACCCACAACTGTTTCGCCATACGCCTAGCATATTGAACCGTGTGTTTCACTCGCACTTTTCTCTAAATTAAACATAAACAACAAACAGTGCCGCAAATGAACTTTATCGACCGCCATGCTTGGCTTCATATACGAAATGACCGCACAGGTCGCCGGCCAGTTAGACCCTACAGCGCCCGCTAGCGGGGGCGGCGTAAACTTTTGCGTACCCCAAATACATATATTCGACTTTATAGTACAAAGCACATTTGTCCGGGTCGGGTCCAATTATGTAATGTCCGGGTCCAGGTCCAAAATTTTTGACCCGTTTCCAACTCTGTATGAGACACAAGTGTCTAACAAACGCAAGACTCAGAAGAACACGGAATTTTTTGTTGTCCCAACTCCCAACTCGAGCTTCATCTATAAGTCTTTTTTATGCAGTTTTAGGCCTTCTGGTTTTCAATGAAATTTATCTATAAGCGTGTGTGGTAAAAATGGTTAACAGACGGCATAGTGAAAGTTTACATATACGTTTGTTTATTTTATTTATGTTCAGTTTCTTGTTTTGCGCCCTCCTGAAAACTAAGCTATGAGCGCCCATGATTACACGCAATAAAGTGTAACAATTTTGGTTTTACGAGAAATACCTAAAGGTTCCAAAGAATTTGAATTATTAAAACGCCCGTAAAACCTAATTAATAATGTGGAATTTAAAATTTTCAGTAATTATAAGAAAATATACGATTTACGCAAAAGGACTTCGAAGATATTTTATGCGGGGGCTGAGTTTTTCAGGTACGCCCCTGCAGGTGGATCAGTCATCTTGGTCCGCCCATAAGTCGTTGGAGCTGCCCGCGAATCCCGAATGATACAAGGGTTGTTTGCTCCTACGACGCTAGCTAGCTTTCTCCTTTATCTGGGACCAGTAATCTTAAATTAGCGGCGGTCGATTGCTTAGGTGCTCAACGGGGGCGTCTAACAAAACGAAAGAAATTCTAAAATGAGCTTCATAATTGCGCTAGATATGTGCTTCGTCCCAGGATATGATTCCTACATGAGACAGGGGAAGTGTTTTCTAAACGCACTTGTTAATTTCCACTGTAATAGCGGGTTCCGAGATAGACAGTTATCTTCCTCATTGAAACTCCTATCCTGATTTTGCTTTTGTACTGTAATATAGCAATGTGAATTGTCGAATGAATATTTGATCGTAGTTATAAGCGGCAGATGATGTTCTTCTTATTTTCAGGTCCGGGAGAGAACTACACAGACTACGTTGCAACTCGGTGGTACAGAGCTCCAGAACTGCTGGTTGGTGACACCCAGTACGGACCAGCTGTCGACGTCTGGGCTGTTGGCTGCGTCGGGGCAGAACTCATCAGAGGTGAAGCTCTTTGGCCAGGGAAGTCTGACGTTGACCAGCTGTACCTCATTCGAAAAACAGTCGGTAAGTATTGGTATTTGATAGATTACATCAGGGATGGGGAACCTGCAGACTTTTGAATGAATCCAAATTTATTTAGTATTCGTATTTTACAGCCTACATCAGGGATGGGGAACCTGGCTTGTGCGGCCTTTTGAGTGAATCCAAATTTATTTAGTATTGGTATTTTACAGCCTACATCAGGGATGGGAAACCTGCGGCCTTCTAGGCCATTAAGTGCGGCCTTTTGAGTGAATCCAAATTTATTTAGTATTGGTATTTTACAGCTTACGTCAGGGATGGGGAACATGCGGCCTTTTGAGTGAATCCAAATTTATTTAGTATTGGTATTTTACAGCCTACATCAGGGATGGGGAACCTGCCGCCTTCTAGGCCATTAAGTGCGGCCTTTTGAGGGAATCCAAATTTTGCAGGACAAATCCCTTTATTTTTATTGATATGTTTTTGTTTGTCTTTTATTATTTCTATTTGAATCTTAAAATGACCGTATTTAAAATACTAAAGAGTAAAAGAAGATTGAACGGAATAAAGCTCCCTGACTGACTGCCACAATTAAAACATTAGCAAGTCATATGGGCTTTTTGACACCTGCTACACTCATGATTTCGTTCTATGGCTTCTAAAGAAAGAGCTTCAGATGGAATTGATTGAGATCTCAGAAGATGACATTTTAAAGTCCTTATTTGACGCTAAGAAAGATCCAGTTGAAATATGGAAAAATGCAATACAATACCCACGCCTTCGGCAACGTGCATGCAAAATGCTTTCTTGCTTTTCAACCACTTATTGCTGCGAATCTACATTCTCCTACCTAACCCAAATCAAGACGCCCCTAAGGTCACAAATGAAGAATACCAATCTAGAGGATCAGCTAAAAGTGCGGACCTCCATTGGTTGCAACCAAATATTCAAATACTTTTCAACAAAAATCCGTCACAACAAAGTCATTAAAAGGTTAGTTAACTTTAGAATTAACATTTCTTTTTTATTTTTCGAAGTTACTTAGTACATAGTAAGATTTTTATAAAATAATGTACATTTCGAAGTGTATTTAATTGAAGTTTCTTGAATGCGGCCTTCTTAGATTACAGCTAACTTAATGCTGCCTTCCTACATGAAAAGGTTACCCACCTATGACCTGTATCTTGTTACAGTTCATCTGTGAAAATGAAGATTTTTACGAGCGCAAATTAATGCCCTTATCCCATTTTGATTCTTATATATTACATTTTTAACTTTTCAGAGCATGCACGGTAAAGTTGAATCCTTAATATGCTTTAAAATTTGTGATGGAAAAAAGTCCTTAGCGCAACTGAGGCAAAATTGTTTGGTGGTAAGAGAAGCCGGTCAAAAGGAAACCACAAATTTTGGCGCTTCTGATTTAAATTTTCATAATTTTGATCCCACTTCGTTCGTTCAGACGGTAATCTATAATAGGGCACATGATTATCTCTCCCACTTCGGTTACTTCAGCTGAAAAAAGCACATAACACCATTTTCCTTAATGCTCCACAATGCAAATCCAAGCAGTGCTTGTACACCAGTTGATCACCAGGACGTCTGCTACGATGGTTTCCCTCCGAGGCTGACGAGAAAGACAGGCTTCGGTGCGAAAGGGCATCGACGAGATCACGTGACCAAGGTAGTGCTGTTGCCTCTGCTTGGGCTGCCGAGAGCAAACGGAGACCGAGTAGAGAGCTATTTTTTCCAACACGCAGCAAATATAAGGTGGCACATCTAATCATTGCATATTAATTTCAAACTATTAGAGAATAAAACGTTTAAAAGGAACATTATTAAAATGTGAGTTCTACTGAACTTAATCGTTTAACACTACTGAATTAATTTTTTTTCGTTTTCCGTGTAGTGTGGATTTTTTTTGCGTTTAGCCGTTCCTTTAGCAAAGTCGTATCAAGAGACATATTCGAAAGTTTTGTTGCTCGATTTAATGAAATTAACTATATTTTCTTCGTTGTCCGTGCAGTTCATTTTTTTTTCTTTTTGCCTTCATGATTTTCTAGCAACAATGAAAAGCAAATTCGTTTAATAAATAGCGTACAGAATATTAATAGCAAACGGAAAACGTCAAGCGAAATCATATTGAGGTCGAAGAAAAAGTGTTCCCTCATATACATATCTCTGGCTAAAACGTTCCTTACTAAATTAAAAAGTTATATTTTTTTCTTGTTCTGGAAAAAAATAATTTTTGGATATTATTGCATGTATTTTGTTTAATGGGGTTATTTCTAGGACAATGCTTCTGTACACTAAAAGTACATAATTTGGAAATAATTCCTTCTTAAAAAATGCTTAGGATCCCTTTTAATACAAATCATGTCTGTGCATTAGTTTATTTTACTTATTTCTACTTGGGGGAAGAAAAAAATTAATCCTTATCTGTATATATTTCAACACTTTAAAATTATGTGACAACACATTCTGGCACAAGCTATTTTCTTGGTAATTGAAAAAAAAGTCGAATGAAGGATACTGTCACAAAAAATGCTCTCATTGTTTTGTGAAAAATTAATGCAAGAACTTTTTTTCATAAAATTATTCATTTTTGTCACTATTAAATTTTCCTTTCATTTGTAAATTTACAATTACTATAATTGAACACTGTTAGGTAAGCCAAAAATTGAAAAAAACTATTTCCATACTAGAATTTAATTCAAACTATAGCTCAGTAAACAGAATTCTTGCTCACCATTCACAGAAATTTAATTGTATTATGAGCCAATAAGCAGTCTGAAATTGCAGATTTAGTGCTACTGACTAACTCTTTCATACCAGAAAATTTGGAAAATTCATCGCCGTGGAGCAGGAAGCGAACCTGCATTTCCCAATTTCCATTCGAGCATACTACCGTTACACCATCCAGGATGAGGAAGTCCCAAACATCCGAGTGATTTAATCTGAATAATCTCAGATTTTCGCCAGTCAAAGCGAGCCCTGCTTCATCGTAGCTCAGCTATTTAGAGTCAGGTCGATGTTTAGCAAATTCCCAGTTATTAAGGTAAACATTGTGGAAGAAATATTTCTTTTTTTTTTATACGTGGGAAATATATCTCTATGAGCAATCTGAAATCACATATTTACTGTTACATAACCGAAATCAAACGATCGTCCATGGAATGGAAACATGTCACCTCTCCAACAAGAAAGACGTGAAAAGTCCAACTGTCTGTCTGCGGGAGAGGTCATGGCGACTGTGAATCTGTTGTTTACACAGAATTTCTGTCAAAAGAGAAGACCATCATTAGTGACTCATATTGCCAAACACTATTAAATTTGCAAAATTCAATTAAGGACAGATGCCAGGGTAAGTTGAGCGAAGGTGTCACTCTGCTGCCCAACAACGCTACACATGACGGAAAACAAAGGGAATTGCTGCAGTCATTCAAGTCGGAGGTGTGGCAACATCCACCTTACAGCTCCAACTCATCCCCATGCGGCTACCATTTGTTCGGTAAAATGAAACAGGACCTTAGTGGACAACGATTCCCAACAGATGAGGCTGTGAAAAGTGTGGTCCTTAACTAGTTGCACCAAACTGGACGTTTTCTGTACAGGTATGGGAAAGTTAATCGCACGTTCCGATAAATGTTTATAGTCCTTAGGTGACTATGTCGAAAAATGAATTAATGTTGTACCTTTAAACCAACATACATCTCCTGAGTATATCTTTGGATTTTTTTTTTATTCAACACTGTAACTAACTTTTTGATCCACCCTCATATTATTAAAGCACTTTGCTGCAATTCAGAAATTAAAGTTTTAGTTTGTTTTAAAAATTAGCATAAATACATTTGGAAAAAGTATCAACTTACCTATGGACTATCAATTTGTCTTGTATCTTCAAGCGGAATGAAGTAAAAAATACTATTAAAAATAAACAAATGGGTCCATTTTTTTACATAAATGTACCTCAAATGTCTGTTTCAAATAGTTTGAAAGAAGGAAAGTCATCACAAGCTGCAACGGTATTTAGCTTAAGAATTTTCCCCCAAACTTTCCAAGTGACAGCATCTACAACAAAGTTATACATACACACAACAAAATAAAGAATTCTTGCTAACCAATGGCAGAAATTAAGACATCTGGTTCAAACAGTTTGATTCATCACACGCTACATCAAAATTATCTCAGCTTTAGATCCTCCACTATGTGTTACCATCTGAATATTTTATGTGTGAGTTTTGTCCATCATTTTCTTTAACCTAAAATCTACTTTTGTAATGTTCATACCTAACTGTGAATTACTTTTTCATAAAAAATATTTTTATCACTTTTGGATTAGGTTTCAACAGTATAAAAATTTTTTCCATACATTTCTAAAGAAATCTAAAGGAATTAAGCAGAATTGGTTAGTAGTTTTTCCTCCCACTAGGGAATTTACACATTTTACTAACATTCTTTACTAGAAGCCAAATTTGCTTATCATAGTAAAATTAAATTTTTACTTTCAATATACCTACTATTAATGTCAAGCTAAGCACTAGTACACACACACCAGTGCTGAGACGGGCCGAGGCTTTTCTTTTAATGTGATTGTATATGATTTAGCTCCCGATTTTTTCTGATATCCCCCACCCCACCGAAACATTTCAGGACGAAATAAATGTTTAAAGAAACTATAGAAATTGATAGACATCCCTTCCTGACCCCGCAGTTGAGAAAGACATCGGTTAATTGCACGGGTAGGGAAGAGTGGAAGTCTGGAAAGACTTTTTTTTAATGCCTATACAGGTTAATCATAGTTTTCGGGCTCAGGCTCTTAAAATTGAGCCCGAACTCAGCTCTGACACACACACACAGTAACACTTCAGTTACCTTCTCACAGGTGTTTTTATCAAATTTTTGTGACAATGAAGTCATAGGAGCAAGTATGAATAAAAATAAGAGAAATTTCCTGGAATTTTTTAGTACAGTGTTGAAACGTAAACAAAATGCTACAATATTACTGCTAACATTGATTCATCTGGGAATAAATGACATGGAACTCGTACGGGTATGGCGTCGTTGAGAGACTAGCCAGACCCCATGACGCGAAGGAGTACAGCATCATCTTCCACAGAAAGAAAATAGTCCATAGATTTTCAAATGATTTTTGACTAATGAAATCACAACTGCTATTAAATGAGGACCTCTGGTCCATTTTTCTGTGAAATGGCTTGACAAATAAAGATACATATCTTGGGGTAGGAGAATACAAAAAAGGTATATCACAGGCACATTGTGTAACACAGGTAACCACTTCCCAAACAGCATTAGTTCCAACTTAAAAAAACAAAAAAAAAAAAAAAAAACGGACACCATCAAAAATTAAATACAAATCTCCAGTACATAATGCTGCCACCACCACTCAGCATCACTATGTGAATAATATGTGATGAAGTGGAAAAAAGATCGGAAATGCTAAGAGACGCTAACCGAAGTACTGCTCCTTGGTATACAAGTTTCAAATGAAACCAAATATGACAGATCTTTACTTTCTAGTTTCAAAGATAACTTTTCAGAAATGTTATCTTCATTTAGTACAGAAGAAAAATACATGTCAATGCTTTAACCAACCTGGCTACACACTTTACATGCATACAAAATATTTGATAAGTTTGAACTCTTTTCCAATCTCATGACTTACTCTGTGCACACTATGCACTAAGGAGGCACGCAAAACTAAGTGTTCAGCCTTTCAACTTCTTAATTTTTCTTTCACGTGATTTCAAATAATTTCGGTTATCATTTTTGGCTTTTACTAAGTTGTTCAAGAGTATTTTGCAGCTGAGAGGAGAGTTATGTTTTCCAATTTAGTTTTCAAGCTACTCAAACACAAACATTCAACAGAAAATGAACAAGGAAATCTAAAATCATAACTTTGTCTGTTTAAATGTATGCAGCAGATTTTGTATAAAACAGAAAGTTGATGCTATGCACTCAGGAACTGGTTTTCATGCATTTTAACAATATTTTGTAAAGTGTACCATGCCACAGCAACTGTCAAAACAACACATTCTGTGGGCAAAATCAACTTACCCCTGTCCAGTTCCTTTATTAGCTGATATGGTTGTTCAGCAAGATCAACTTCTTTGTCAGTTAATAACCAAGAACAACAAAAGTCACATTTTTGCTTCCTTAACTCTTTTCGAACAGTGAATCCAGCAATGTAAGTAAGCACTGGAATCATAAGTGCTGGTACTTTTTCAAAATTAAATTCACTATTAATAACATCATTAAACATAGATAAGTTTACAGAATGAGAATGACGATCTTCACATGGAATTAAGGTTTGTAAGGGTACTTTGGTATCTTTAATAGATAACAACACTGCATTTTTGAAACGCAACTTTCTTTCACTTTCCAGCAGCTGCACATAGCTAATATAGTAATTGGCACCACTAAGTTGCCTGTAGTAACCAAATCTGCTTTCTAAATTATCATTTTGGAACTTACTAAGCAGAAGGTAATCTATTTTATACTTCTCCAATAAGTATGGAACAAGGTGTATGAAAGCATCATTTGTAGTTATGAGTGACTGGAATGTTTGAGATGATAGTGCATTTGTGACAGGAACTGAAGTCCTCCATTTTTTCAACCACAATGACATTTTACTCAAATATTCTATTTGTAGAGAATTTTCAGTTCTCACTGGTTCTCTGTGTGGATCATTAAATCTGATGCCTTCAAAGGCACTCTGAACATTAACAATTTTCCACCATTTGGTGAAAATATCAAGAAATTTGCATTTTAAAGCTGCAATATTTTTTTATTGATCACCCTCAGAGCCAGCTTTACATTTTGCTTTTGAATGTTTGAAGGGTACAGAACTTTACTAGAAAGCAAATGACCATACTTAATAAGAGCATTTTTCTCCATATCATATAACAGTTCTAAATGCTTGTAACAGGCTTTTAAAATATTACCATCATTTTCAAAATCTGGAAAAATAATACACTTTTCATCTTTTTTCCCAATCCATATATTTCGAATACATTTAATAATATGCACCGAGTCAAACACAAAAAATAACAATCTTGTATCATTCAAAGGGTGTGGAACACTAGGTTGCAAAATCTTCTGCCGAGTGAATAACTCAAATGCTTTGCGGTTAACAGAGTTATTGTCAGATATCAGACATATTACTTGAAATCCAAGTTTTTCAACTTCTGTTATTACATTCATTATCATATCTTTCAGTTGTTCAGCTGTGAGATTGTTCACAGGAATTATGCTTACAACATCCTTATACTTGGACAACACTGAAGATATCATAAAAACTTGTGCACTTTTTGCAAGTTTTGCAGTGTCTGACTGGCTCATTCCAAAAAGAGAGACACCTTTAAAACTCAGATGTGGTTCCATATACATTTCATCAAGTAACAAATTTACTATGAACTCATGTTCACACAGACCCTGAATTTTACTTTTCAAATACACCATACTGCCACGAAGATCACAGCTATTTAGTGAAAAGTGACCAATTAGTTTCTGCAAGTTCCGGGGGTGTGGAAGATACAAAGCATTGCATTTATATAAAATATTATATGCTGAAGAAGAAAAAATATATAGTGATGTTGCAAGAACCATGGTACTATTAGAATATTTCCTATTATTTTTTGGGAGTAATGATAATTTTAACTGCTCTATAAAAAATATTAGCTGAGCTGATTCTGGACATTTAGACAATTCTAGTTCTAACAAAGTTGTGGCTGATTCAATGTAACTATGCACATTAGGGTCTTTCAAATGTTCTTCAACATACTGCATGAGTTCTTGGATAACACTTACTGAATTAAAAATATTTTTTTTTTATAACTTACTTTTGTTGATTTTTGTTTTGTCAATATAAACCTCGAAACAGAGATCAGTAGCTATCACAATGGAGCCTAACACAGCAGGTGACTCATTATGAAGATCAATAAAACAAATGATTACTTTAGTTTTATTACTTACTAAAGCCCATTCTTGTCGAAAATTGTTTCTATTCTTTGCGAAATATGACATTACATCACCCATACCTTTAATACTCTTTTCTTCCAAATACTTTTTATGTACTACAAGGCTTTCCTTGATGGCCTGTTCGAGGTTATCGCTTTCCACGTTTGCAAGGCGCCTTGAAGAGCTTGGAATGGAACTCAAGTACTTTGGCAAATTGGGAAAAACTTTTGGAAGTGATCCTTCTTTCAACTTTGGCAGTTTCCTAGGAAACTCTTTATATTCACCATCAACAATCAACTTATCAGTTCTGATGACACAGGACTCATCGAAATGTTTTATACATACCACTTAATTTTTAAACCACTCAAATCTGTTGGAATACTACGAAGCCATTGGCTTCTCTGAGGTTCTGACTTTGGTATGGCAAAAGTTGTAACAGTCTCCTTTTTGACTTCTATAATTTGACTTGCAGCCACTAACACTGCAACACCGCGGCATGTCAATTCCTGTAAAAATAATTATACCTTATAATACAAGAGAAGAACTAGATATGAAATTTTTAAGCGAAAGTAGTTCCCTATGTTTTGTACAGTTAGAATAGAGTTGACCATGCAGTTTTTTTAACATAATCTGCCCACACTGTTCAGCTTTAGTAAATTCAATCAGACAAATGCTATATCACAGTTGACATTAAGTTACGAAATTAAAAAATTGTCGTCTTTAATTCAGACACACATTACAATACAATTCAAGCATTAATTCCGTAAAGAAAGGGCTCACGATTGTTGAAGAGATGCAAATGTTATACAAATTACAAAGGCTAATTTCCTAAAAAGTTACCCTGATTTCTGGTAATATTCAAGCTCTATGTGAATCCGCAATTGGCAAAACATATTAATTATTATATTTGTCTACTTGAAAAAAAGATTAAACACCACAGAATAACTCACTTTTTTATACTTCACTATTCATGAGACATGAACAGATTTCAACATGTGTGAAACTAAGATCTACTCATTAAACCTATAATTATCGCTAACTTATTGCTAAAACTAAATAAAACGTTTACTAAGAATTAACCTTATCTTAGAAATATAAAATACCTCCTCACAAAACTATACGTGTATCCAAATGAGAATAAACGGAACACTCACTCACTAAATACAAATCACTGTGAACAAACGATGCAATGGCTGTTCAACCGATTCACTTGGCGACAGCACTAAGTTGTGCACGTGACTATTTCGCACCGTAGCCTGTCTTTCTCGTCAGCCTCGCATACGGTCTATAACTACATCACTGTTTAAAATGTTTTCTTGGCAAGTGGCAACCCTTTAGTTTCCTTTTGCGTCATTCCACACATGGCGGCGCCGCCTCTGTTCTTGCCCACGCCAGCCAGAAGTATATAGAGTATTTAGCAGAGAAGAGCAGTAGCGAGTTGAAAAGCAGTGCTACCGTGAATGCTACCATTCAACACAACACGCACATGAAAATCAAGGGTTCCTTTATTTTTAACAGTTCGTTGTTTTTCCAGCGTATACCAAGAAGGTTAGAATAAGACTTCCGAAGATGTTCTGGGTTTCTCTTAACCGTGAAGCTACAAAGTGTGGGATTTTTTTGTTATTTACATGATACCTACCGAGTATCATCATTTCAGCTGGGTGATGTTTCTGAATTCGTGGTTTTGGGATCCAGAAACCATGTTAATGCAAAACCGGAAAGCGTTACGCTCCACAGAGGAATAAAGATTTAACTTTTTGTTTTGTTTTGAACTCTCACTAACGTTTCATGTATTTTAATTTAAAATATAAATGGGAAAGTGCTTCAAAATAATGACGAATTTTATAGATTCAGCATCTCCCCACACATCATCTGCAGATTACGATGCAAAATTAGAAGCATTTACGACGAAATAATCCAATTTGGCCAACACAAAATGCACTGTAATAGCTTTGAAAACTACCAGCTTTCCCACACTTTTAAAGGCCGCCGCTCGCGATTATATGCTTCATGTAAAGTGATACTACTCTATTGACAAGGGCCTCTCCAGTTAGCTTATTCTAACCTCCTTAGTGTGTTCACAGAAAGCAAAAAAAAAAAACAAAAAAAAAACATTAAAATACTGTGTTCTCATTCGCTGAATTTTTTTTTATTAAAAGTGCATTAAAACAGGGGCGTTGCCAAGGTGTGGAGCCTACCCTGAAATTTTTTAACGTATCATGACGTAGATAGCGTACTACTTCGGAGTCAAATCGGTAAGTTAATCGGATAACCTTTGATGGCATAGTTCAGTTGGGAGAACTGTCGTCTCCGGAGTACGAAGACCTGAGTTCGTACTCACCACCGGCATAAAGGTCATAAGTTATATACTCAGTAGCATGCCCAGCATTTTTTGAGGAAGGCGGAGTACGATTTTTTTTTTATATAAAACTAAATGTGTTATGAGTGTATTATTAAAATGTACGCAACATCAGCGCCAAAATGTCCAAATAAATATTGCTGGAAATTATTATTAATATTCTTATAACCTATATTCCTATAAACGCATAATGACTGATCACTTATATTTTGCTATTTATCTGTGCAGAAAACAAGAATACTACGCTACTTACTGTTAAATGGTTAAAAGATACAAGTAATTCTAGAACGAAATAAAAATTTACCTTCTACTGAAACATTCTTCATTTGTTAATGACGCTTTTTTACGCTTTCCAACCGTAGGTTGAAGAAGCGTATATGTTCCAGCTTTGTCCCTCCGTCTGTCGGCACGATAACTCGCGTAAAAATGGTTCGATTTCGATGAAATTTAAGTATGTGGTAGGGGACCACCTGGGAACGAGTTCTATTGAAAATGGACGAAATGGGGTCAAAGGTCACGGCATAGGAGCGAAATCCATTCCATTGCTCTTATGCGTCGTAACTTGCGTAAATGTGGTTCGATGTCGGTGAAATTTTACTATATTGTAGGGGACCACCTGGGAATGACCCTTATTGAAAATGGGTGAAGTGGGGTCAAAGGTGACGGCATAGGAGCGGGATCCATTCCATTGCCTTTATGCGTCATAACTTGCGTAAATATGGTTCGATGTCGACGAAATTTTAGTATGTGGTAGGGGATCACCTGGGGACGAACCCTATTGAAAATGGGTGAAGTGGGGGTCAAAGGTCAGGACATAGGACCGGGATGCATTCCATTGCCTTTATGCGTCATAACGTGCGCAAAAATGGTTCGATTTATATGAAATTTTATTATGTGGTAGGGGACCACTGGGGACGATCTTATGACGTCACAATCGCGCGCTTGATATGTTTGCGCGCGGTCACGCCATCTGTCTCAATACGTCACGCGTTGTGTGTGGATCCTATTAAAGTTTTATGACGACACACTCTTGCGAGCAGATGGTCGCGATTCCTATCTGCCTCATTACGTACGCTTTATGTGCATATGTTCGTTCGCACGATAACTCGCGTAAAAATCGTTCGATTTCGATGAACTTTTAGTATGTGGAAGGGGATCACCTGGGAAGGAACCCTATTGTACGTGAACGAAATGGGGTGAAAGGTTAACACATAGGAACGGGATCCATTTTACTGCTGTTATGCGTCATAACTAACGTAAAAAAGGTTCGATTTCGATTAAATTTTAGTACATGGTACGGGATCACCAGGGGACAAACCCTATTGAAAATGGGCGAAATGGGGTCAAAGGTCAGGACATAGGAGCGGAATCACTTCCATCGCCATTATGCGTTATAACTTACGTAAAAATTCTTCGATCTGGATGAAATGTTAGTATGTTGTAGGGGCCTGCCTATTAAATGGGCGAAATGGGGTCAACGAGTCCTATTGAAAATGGGCGAAATGTGGTCAAAGGTTAGGACACAGGATCGGAATCTATTCCATAGTCCCTATGCACCATAACTTACACAAAAATGCTTCCTCCGACAAAACTTTATCATGTTATTTAGGAGGTATACTGAACCGGTTCTGTAGAATATCATCGAAATGGGATCAAAGTTCAGGGCACAAGACCGAGATTTATTCCACAGCCATTATCCTCATAACTTGAGTAATGATTTCTGGTATGTTGGAAAGCATATCATAATCAATGCATTGCATGATTTTGCTAACTTTTTCATTGTACAGTAAGACTAAGAATCCCTGACGCTGACGACACTCATTTCGACAAATATTTTTAGATTTGATTCAACACTTATTATTTTAGTCAGGTCAAAGAAGGGCTTTCAGATGAAGTAAATATGAAAGTTTTGAAACTTGGCACACTTGTTTATAGGTATCTAGTGAAGATTATATCAAAAGTCCTGACGAATCAGAGGTGAGCTCTAGCCGCCATCTTGAAAAGTAAGTACGTTTTTTCGGGTTTTCGTGAATATCACAAAAACGGTTGGTCGCAGCCCAAAAATACTAGGTACAAAATTGAAGCTTACAAAATTTTCTATTATAAAGGTTTGACTCACTTTTTTTGTATCTCTAATAGTTTTTGAGATAATCAGCTGTCAATGTTGTACTGTTTCGCTGATCGCTACGTTATCACTAGCTTATTTGTATGAAAAACCGTAGCGATCAGCGAAACAGTAAAACATTGACACCTGATTATCTCGGAAACTATTAGAGATACAAAAAGAGTGAATCGAACCTTTTTTGTAGGAGATTTTATAAGCTTCAATTTTGCAAATAGTATTTATGGGCTACGACCAACCGTTTTCAAGATATTCACGAAAAACAAAAAAAAAAAAAGAAAAAAAAACCGTACCTATTTTTCAAGATGGCGGCTAGAGCTCACCTCTGATTCGTCAGGTCTTTTGATATAATCTTCGCTAGATACCTTATAAACAAGTGTGCCAAGTTTCAAAACTTTCATATTTATTTCTTATATTTGCCCATTTTCAGCCTTCATTGACTGGACTATATGTTACTTTTACTTACTATTATTTGAATCGTATATCCAGCCTTTTGCTAGTTCATCTAAAACTTCTTCAACTGTCGGTGTGTATTCTCCATGAATGTGAGGTAATGCCAACCCATTGAGTCTCAGTTCTGCTATGGTATTACGTAGATATGATTTTAAGAGACGCAGTTTTAAAACCGACCGCCCACTTTCTGAAGTTGTTACTGGTAGAGTACCTAGTATGTGAAACAATGTTTTTATATTGGATAACACTTCACGGTAGCATAGTTTTTAAAGCACTTAATGCATCTTTTGGCCAGGCTCCTTTTCTTTGCGGGCTATCCTACGGTACCACAGTTTCAATTCCCCGATTAGTACTTCTCGCTAGCCATACGAGTCACCTGTATAAAATTCAATTAAAGTTTTAAAACCGTCAGAATATCTTGAGAAGATGGTGGCACATTGGATTTGTTGGGAAAAGTGAGTGGAATCCTGATTTGTGAACGAGAAATCTAGATTCCAAAGCACTAATAAACATGTCCGAAAATGGTGTATAAATTGAAATCCTGTAATAATCTTCTGTGTTTATGTTACAGTGTTAGTTTTGTATTGATGTGATGTGATTCTTAGTATTTTAATCAAAACTTGTGAAAGCACAAATTTGTCTGTGACGGAGATCGAAGTAACTTGCTCTCCCAACTAAGCTGTACGAACAGAATGCATCGCCGAAGATTTGTCGTCTTGACACGTGCTTTTACCTCCGTAGTACGTCACATCATATCCCTCTTATTTTTTTTTCTTTCTTTTTGAAACGAAGAGCGAATTTTCATTAATTCTAGACGATGTGTGGAACAAACATCACCCATTTTTCGAAGAACCCAACGACCAATACATCCATTTTTACGTTCGGGTGCCAACGTGAAAACACAAATTTGTCAGTGACGAGGATCGAATCAGCACCCCCTCACTCCTGAGTAAGTTGCTCTTCCAACTAGCAACACGGACGGAATGTATCGCTGCAGATTTTTCGTCTTGACACGTGCTTTTACCTCTGTATTACGTCACAAACTCCTTGCTTTTCAGCGTGCTTTAGAGTAATCTGAAATAAGTCATGGAACTCAAATGTGGCATTGCCTCATTGCCACAGAAACTTTCAGCGCTCACATGTATTGGCTTTTTACTGCAATGCGACGTTCTGGTCCTTGGCTCCTTGCCGGTTCCTCGTCTTCACGGAGAAAACACGTTCAGTTGTTGCCATGAGACATAAAAACGAAATCAAATACTAACAAAACTATGCCTTTCAAAATCGCGTTTTTGAAATATCTAAAGGTTCCAAATTCTGCGGGGGCCGCCCCGGTGGCGCAGTCTGGGTCTAAGCGATGGCTTCTGATCATTCGTCTGGAAAGGGATCCAGGTTCGAATCCCGGTGAGGCATAGATGTTGTGTTTGTCTTACGGCGATGGCTCTGTCCTTCTCTGGAACCAGTGACCCTAAATTAGGAACGGGCGACTGCTTATATCCCATTGAGTTGCTCACGGTGGTAGTTAAACCTCCAACCCCAAAAAAATGGAGGGTTAGCCCCCCTGGGCACGCCACTGGTTATACTAGCACCCAGTATAACCAAAATTCAGATTCTTCGATTTTGCGAAATTTCTGTGAAAATACGGAAAAAAAAAAAAAAAACCTAAACAGACTTCTCTGATATAAACGAAATTACTGACTACGGAAAATCTGTGAGAACACGGAAGTTAAAAAAAAAAAAAAAAAAAAAAATACGGGAACTTTTAAAAATGGAAATTTCGTTAAGAGACAGACACCTTCCGGAAACTTTGCTGCACATTATTTTTAGGAATTTTCCGTGAAATTACTTTTTTATAGTGTAGAAGAGGCTAATTTTCAATGTGGGAAAAAAAATGTAAGATTAAAGCGGTGACTGAATAAAAAAGTTACCTTTCTCTACTGCTTGCCTGGAGGTAAGTAACCTCGAACTAGGACTGGTCGATTCTTAGTTTTAGGTGTTCAAAATGAAAAAAAAACCGTATAAAAAAATAATTATAATAACGTGGATATTACTCAGCAGAAAGCTCCTCAGAGGAAGTTATTTATTAATGCTAGTTCCTGCAGACAAAAATTGATCCACCCATCAAGCAAAGAAAAGCGTCTAGGATGATAAAGTCAGCTTGTCTTTGCTTGCGTGTGGTTGAACTTCAAGTCTAAGTCTTCTTGCGCCGGTGGACAATTTTATGTTTTTAATCGGGTACAGGTTGATCCTTCACGACGTTTCCGAGCAGTCACGTTAAAAGTATAATAAACGTTAGTTTCTTTAGTAATTAAAAGCCCTGAATGTGTGTCTGCTTCCCATGAAACGATTTCGCCATTCATTCGAATTCGGCTGTTTCTGTCAGTGGAGGGATTTCTATCCGCTAAACGGAGAACTTAAATGCATATGTAGCCAAGGTTGATTGATCTGCAGCCCAAATCCAGTCACGTTTCTGAATGCATATTATAATGACATTTTTGTGTTTCTTCGGTGCTGAGAAATCACGTGATATGCAAATACGGGAAGAGCAGCACGCTGTCGCTTCAACATGATCAATAACGCAGCGTTAAGCACGCACTTTCTTCCCCTTCCGCGTCGTTACGTGTTGTGCAGATGTTGATTTAACGTAGCCTTCGAAGAACGGAGTGAACAGGGCGGTGAACTCAATTGCTAACATCACGTGGACACGGGAAATTAAACGACGCAAACATAAGCGCTGTAGCGTTGAACATGACGACATTGAAATCGCCCCACCCGAAAACGGATTCATTTGAGACGCGTGGTCTCGCGGACAAAGGCCACGTGATTACGATTATAGACGGAAACTAATGAGTGAAATCCAGCAGATCCGCATTCAGTTCGTACAATTATGGTTCTGGAAAACGCAAGTTATGAGTCACAACTTGATTGAGTAAGACTTAAAAGAACATCCTACAATGCTTCTTGCAGTCACTTTCCCAATCTGAATAAAATTCTAATGGTTTCAAGTATTAAGTCGCATGCAAAGTATGCGTCATTGAGGGTTGGAAACCCAGTCCTTTGTGTAAATAATAAAAGTGATACCCCCGTTCTGTTATCATGACCAATGATGGCTCTTTGGCACGAAGCAGTCGTCTATTCTTGATCTGAATATTTGGTGGCCAAGTTGTCATACTTCCGGCTAATCACCCAAGCTCAGCCCCGGATGAGAAGTAAGCAGTATGTTTGTCCTCTGGCGTTGGTTCGGTCCTATCCCTGTAACCCATGGCCCTAAATTAAGGACAGGCACCTCCTTGCAGCGGTAGACAATGGTGACGATCGTTAATCACCGAAATATACAGTGATGAGCAAAAATATTGCATCATCTGCCATAAATGTTTACGTTTAACTCTTTTATTACAACCAAATTGTCATCGTCATGTCATCGTTTATATGTCATTAGATGCGAAATTTATTGGATATTTCAAAAATGTCTTAGTTTCTTTTGTAGTTACTTCTGTTCTTAAGATATGACATAAAATATGGGGTTTGACAAACACATTGAAATTCACGTTAGTTGGTTGTTACAGCCAATCATAGCCGCCCCGGTGGCGCAGTGGTCTAAGCGATGGCCTCTGATCATTCGTGCGAACGGGGTCCGGGTTCGAATCCCGGTGAGGCATGGATGTTGTGTTTGTCTTACGGCACTGGCTCTTTCCCTTCCCTGGAACCAGTGACCCTAAATTTGAGACGGGCGGCTGCTTATAGCCCATTGAGTTGCTCACGGTGGTCGTTAAAACTCCAATAAAAAAAACAAAAAAAAAAAAAAACAGCCAATCATAGACATTATTTTACCTGATTGGCTGCTTCCTAATGCTATCCTAATCCTACTCCAGCCTTTCTAAGGGTTGACTCAGAGTTGACATATAACTATGACTGCCACGGAGAAGACCTCGGGTTCGATCCCAGCAGGTACAAACTCTCAAACCACTAAATATCCGATGCGCGTCGCATGGGTACGTTAAGCCGTAAGGTCCCGGATACTGCTCCCCGGTAAGAAATAAGGGCGTCTTCCTCTTTCTTTCTACCTCGTATGCATGTCTCTTTCCTATCGGGCACTCTAGCCCAAATCTCCTGGTTTCCTATTTCTAAGGGTTGTTTAAGACCTGGGGTCAGACACTCCCTTCCTAAAATCTTCTACATATAATCTGATCTGACGCATAACTACTAGAGCATTGTAGGGATCTGATGATCTGATCTGCTAGAGCATTGTAGTGGTCGCTTCTTGTTGTTAGTAGGGTATAATTTGTGTACGTTCTCAATAATGGTTAAAACTGAGGAACTGTCCACAGCGGACAGAGTAAAAATACAGTAGTTGTTCTGCATGAAGAGGGATATTCTTGAAGGCAAATCGCTCAAAGAGTAGGCTGTACTCCATTTACAGTTATTAGGCTACTGAAAAAAGGTTAAATACACTGGTTATATTAAAAATATGCGTCGCAGTAAAAGGCCCAGATCCACTACAACCAGACAGGACAGAATACTCAGAAAGCTAAGACTGGCAGACAGGGGGCTCAAGTCACCTGAATTCCTTCAAAGATGGTCTGAAGTGACTGATGTTACTGTTAGCACATCTACTGTTAGAAAGAGACTGCTTCACTATGACTTACGTGGCTGCAAACGCAGGCGTAAACCACTGTTAACTGCAAATCAAAGACAGCCTAGACTTCAGTGGGCCAAACAGCATGTCTCATGGTCAACCAAGCATAGGGAAAATGCTCTTTTCATTAATGAATCAGAATTTTGCCTTAATGGGAATCAGAGTAGTGCCTATGTAAGGAGATTCAAGCATGGAGAATTCCATCCAAGCTGCTTAGTGACTATTGTTAAGCAACCAAGCAATGGGAAAATGCTCTTTTCAGTGATGAATCAGAATTTTGCCTTAATGGGAATCAGAGTAGTGCCTATGTAAGGAGATTCGAACTTGAAGAATTCCATCCAAGTTGCTTAGTGACTACTGTTAAGCATCCGGTGAATATCATAGTTTAGAGCTGCATGTGTGCACATGGTGTTGGGAGCCTCCATATTGTCGATGGTACGGTAAATGCCCGGGAATACCGTACCATCTGATGCGGTATTTCCGGGCATTTACATAAAATCTTCCAGTTCAAGATGCTACCATCATCTAGAAGACTTTATGACGGCGATTTCATTTTTCAAGATGACAACGCTCCCTGTCATCGTGCTAAAGCAGTGAGAAAGTGGTTTCCGGGGTAAAAAAAGTTCAACATCTTGATTGGCCACCACAATCACTGGAATTAAACCCGATCGAAAATTTGTAGTTTAAAGTGTCGTATGAACCATCAGAAAAGAAGCCAACAACCAAAATTCAACTCATTGTAGATGTAATTCAAATTTGGAATCGAATTGTTCAACCCAATCTTTTACAAGATCGTGTTCACAGTGTGCAAGCAAGATGCAAAGCTGTGAGTTAAAGGCTGGGCAACAAAATATTAGGTACATTTATAATTCTGCTTCATTATATTTATGTATTTAAACGTTATTTCATTCCTTATGAATTACAAAAATGATTTATTGCTGTAAACCTACGTATTGGATAAATGATCCTTTTCATAATAATTTCGACTTGGTCATGATTTTTGTAATGTATCTTAAGAACAGAAGTAGCTACAGGAAAAACTAAGACATTTTTGAAATATCCATTAAATTTTGCATCTAATGGCATACAAATGATGAAACAACTATGAAAATTAGTTAGCTAAACAGAGAGTTGAACTTAAATATTCACGGTTTTTGCATGCGATGCAATACTTTTGCACACCACTGTACGGGTTGTTTGCAAAAGGACTGTTCCGGTGGCGCAATCGTGTAAGCGGTTTCTGACCGTTCGCTCAACTGGGCCAGAGTTCGAGTCACGAATGAGATGCATCAATGAGCTGCGGACGACACACGGCTGGACGACGGTTCGTCGATTGGCCATCTGTGCACCACTTTTGATACGTACTCACAACAGCGTCACGTCGACAACCCACAAAACGCGCCGTTTTCGAGATCGTAGTTCCAAGGCGCCGTGTCATCACAATTTGTTTTATTATCAAATTCCGATAAATCGGTAGCTTTTCCCATTCTGACTCCGAACACACTACTAACCGAAAGCCGGTCTTCGGGTTATACATATACTGCTTGTGAACTTCACCTCTGCCACCGTTCGGTCTCCAGGCGCGCTCATTTCTCTAAGATGTGGGTGGTCATAATGTTATGCCTCATCTGTATATGTATATACACTGAAGAGCAATTGAATTAGAGACAGCTGGCGTTATGCAAATGTGGCGCTGTGGGCGGCCCTGTAAACGGAAACGACATGACGTATGCAGCGATCCGACAATATAAGGAGTGATGCGACCGGAATCAATAAGAGTCTGACGCAGTATGGGTAAGACGAAGGATCTAAGCGCACTTGATCGTGGGCAAAATGTCGAGGTCCGACGAATGAGTCACTCCATCTCGGAAGTCGTGCAGGCACTGGGATTTTGACGAGCCACTGTGTCACAGGTGCACCGTGAGTACATCAAATCCTGTAAAACTATCCCTGCAAGAGCCAACTGCCGTGGACAACAGCGTGTGGATGAGCGGGGTCTTCGTCGGCTAGCTCGCATTTTAACAGCGGATAGACGGGCCACACTGCAAGAAATCACTCGGCAATTTAACGCTGGTGCACAAAAACGTGTAAGCAGCCACACTATCAAGAACCATTTCCTCGCTATGGGGTACAGAAGCCATCGTCCCACGAGGGTACCGCTGCTGACCGCACATCACAGGGTGCAAAGATTAGCATGATCGCGGGAACATCGCCACTAAACCCTAGGCATGTGGAAAATTGAGTCGAGATTCTCGTTGGTACGTGTGAATGGCAGGATACGAATACGGAGCAAACCACATGAAGTGATGGATCCATCTTGCCAGCAGGATGCTCTTCAAGCTGGTGGGAGTGGCATTCTCATCTGCGAACTGTTTATGTGGACTGAAATGGGACTCCTGGTACGTGTGACATCGTCCTCACAGGTCAACGTTACCGGGATATCCTGGACGACCATTTGCTCCCGTTTGTGCGTCTTCAACATCCCACTGGGGACCTCATCCTGCAACAAGACAATGCACCGTGCCATCGCTCCCGAATTGTATCCGAATGGTTGGATGAACACTCCGCCGACGTGACCTCGCTTCCTTGGCCAGCTAGGTCATCTGACCTCAATCCCATCGAGTACATCTGGGATGACATCGAGAGAGATGTTCGAGGGTCTGACCCTCCTCCATCAAATCTTCGTGAACTGTGGGAGCTTGTTCAGGGGTCGTGGATCCGTATGGCTTCCCAACGCTTCCGGTGTCTTGTCGAGTCCATGCCAAGACGTATCGCCGCCGTCATCAGGGCGAAACGTTAGGTGCTACACGTTACTAGACAGGTATCTCTAATTTAATTGATTTTCAGAATACTCGTATATACCAACACTTTATTATCAAAAAGTATTCGGACACTAACAAATATTTGCATAAGTGGAAATAACGGTTGCGCCGAAAGGTGCGTTGTGAGTGGGGAAGTACGCTATAAAGCTCAGATGTTCTGTCATGTTATCACTAACTTAGAGGCGAATATTCGGCGTGTACGTGAACTTTTCGAGTTCCAGCGTGGGCTAGTCATAAGACGTCATTTCCATACGAAGCACTGCAGCTGGACTAATCACTAAACATACCATAATCGACTGGAAGTGATGTTGTAAAGAGATGGAAGCAGGATGGAGCAAACAGAAAAAAAAAAAAAAAAAAAAAAAGGACGACCACAAAAACTGACGAAACGTGACAAAAGATCCATGGTAAGAAATGTTTAGAAATCCCGTTCTTCTTTTACCGTTTCCACAGCTGCTGAAGTAGGAAATGATTGAAATGGCTCGGTTAGTACCATAACTATCCGCAGAGAGTTGCGCAGTGTGGGTTATTATGGTAGAGGAGCGGCACACATCACTACCGTGAATACGAAGCGCCGTGTGGAGTGGTGTGTCTCCCGTCTTTCCTGGACTGTGGGCGACTGGAAAGCTGCTCTTTGGAGGGATGAGTCACGCGTTTCACTTTTCCAATCTGATGGGCGTTGTTCCTGAACTGTGGGCTACTGGAAAGCTGCTCTTTGGAGGCATGCGTCACGCTTTTCACTCTTCCAATCTGATGGGCGTCGTTCCTGGACTGTGGGCGACTGGAAAGCTGCTCTTTGGAGGGATGAGTCACGCTTTTCACTCTTCCAATCTGATGGACGTCGTTCCTGGACTGTGGGCGACTGGAAAGCTGCTCTTTGGAGGGATGAGTCACGCTTTTCACTCTTCCAATCTGATGGACGTCGTTCCTGGACTGTGGACGACTGGAAAGCTGTTCTTTGGAGTGATGAGTCACGCTTTTCACTCTTTCAATCTGATAGGCGTCGTTCCTGGACTGTGGGCGACTGGAAAGCTGCTCTTTGGAGGGATGAGTCACGTTTTTCACTCTTCCTGTCTGATGGGTGTGCTTGGATTTGTGATTACGTTTTTTCGTCGAACCGTGTTCTTCCAACTGGTAAGTTCAGCGTAGGCTCCAACATGTTGTGGAGTTATTTTTCGTGGGTGGAACTGGGTCTGTTGGTTATTATAATACAAACGATGAACTCTGAAGTGTACCTAGATGTTAATTAATACACTCGACGTGGATCAGAAACACCAAACAGAAGTAATCGCTCTTTCCACGTTAATAAGTGAGCCACGGAAAAATTCTCATCGGCCGCCACCGGGAATCGAACCCAAGGTCTTCCAGTTACGCGCCGGACATGCTACCACTGCACCACAGCGGCCCGAATTCTCCAGACTCACATGAGATTAACTGGCGGCCGATGAGAATTTTTCGGAAAGAGCGGTGACTTCGGTTTGGTACCTAGATGTTTTGGATAAGTCTTCCCTACCAATAATGTGACAGTATTAAGGAAATGACCGTTGTCTCTTCCAACACGAACGAGTTCTCTGCCACACTGCACGGAATGCGCAGGACTAGTTTCTTGAAAATGATGTAAAATTATTAAATTGGCCTGCTCAGAGTCCCGATATTAATTCCATAGAACGCTACTGGGATGAACTGGAGCGAGGGAAATGAAATCGACCAAAACGACCGTCTTTGTTCTCCATTCTGGCAGTCTTGCAGAACGAATGGTGAGCCATACCTGTCGAGATCTACCGGAAATTAGTTGACAGTACGCCTCGACATGTTGCCGCTGTCATAGAAGCAAAACGCGGACAGACTAATTACTAATTGCCATAATAAAGCAAGCGAGGGACACATTGAAGAAAAAATTAGTAGGTGTATTAAAGTTGGTGTAAAAGCAATTGGAAGAAATACAATAATTTTCAAAAAGCAATTTACCATTATGTCTTAATTTTATCAATACATCCTTTCCACTTTTTACTTATGTATCAGGGACTTTAATTAAAAAGGTCATCCAAAATCTGCAAATTACAGAAAGAATCATGGAGATTTCTGTAATTTGCAGAAATCTCCCTGTTCCGATCTCTGTCGAATGCACTCCGTAGCAGAACGTTCAACAATGACGATGATCTCCAGAATTTCCTTGATGATTTCTTCTAAATGAACTGTGCCTCGGGCAGAAGGGGTTGCGTTACGGTGAGTACAGTGGTGTGATTAAGTGAGAAGTAAAGAGTTAAATTTTAGTTTTACGGGGTGACTATAACCATTGTATGAGGCGAGCTCCAGGTACCGTGTATGTTTCAGTCCCCCATCGAGGCTGGAGGGAGTGAGTGCTGGTGCTTGGATTACTGCACGTTGGCAGCGGTGTTTCTTGGTTTGGTCCTAGTGGGTTCTGCTCCCGCGCGTGGTAGCCTAACTGTGCAGTTACAATTCACTGATTCTAATATTGTTGTATTTTTCTTTCCTATAAGGTACCTTACACTAACCTCAAAGCTTAGTATTTCTAAGAGCTCTTCAGACCACGAGTTACCTTCCCAAATTTCTCCACACCATAATTGGTGGTTAAAGTAGCTATAGGTCATATAATTCTAGTTAACAATAAATATAGAGATAACGAGAAAAACTGTTATATTTAAACCGCTTAAATCATATTCGTTATTCATTTCGCTGATTCAAAAATCAAGCTGCAAACAATCAGTGTTATTTACTATTTTAAATTTGGCTATTTTTGCTCTCGAGCTAAACTCAGTTTTCTTCAGTCTAACATTATGAAGTCTGCATTCTGATCTCCGCATCGCTACAGTCGTTGAACGCGCATCTGTCTGTAATTCCGCATTGACTTCCAGGATTTACTCAGCTCAAACGCAACTGACATGCAGTATTAATTTAATTAAGCCTAGCCTCCGAACAACGGCTGCCTCTCAACAACAGTTACTTTTTTCGGTCTGAGTGTTGATACCTTAGTTCAGAGATTTTTTTATGAATGAAATGAGTATACACCCAAAGACAACCGCTACGCCCCTCTCCACAGGATCAAGAAGCTCACCTAACGAGGGCCGGTCTCTCTGGTCAAAATAATAATAAAAAAAGAGTGATAGACATTTTGGAAAGGTCATGCACATACACACACACACTGTGAAAACACAAATTTGTCCGTGCGAGGATCGAAGTCGCGCCCCCTCACTCCGGAGTAAGTTGCTCTCCCAACTGAGCTACAAGGATGGGAATGTACGGCTGCAGATTTGTCGTCTTAACACGAGCTTTATCTCCGTATAGTAAGTCACATCATCTCCTTTTACTAATTTTTTTTTTCTCTGAAGCGAAGAACGAATTTTTCGTTAATTCCAGACGATGTGTGGAACAAACATCACACATTTTTCGAAGAACCTAACGGACAGTACATCCATTTTTACGTTCGGGCGCCAATGTGAAAACACAAGTTTGTCCATGCGAGGATCGAAGTCTCTCCCCCTTCACTCCGGAGTAAGTTGCTCTTCCAACTAAGCTACACGGACAGAATGTACAGCTGCAGATTTGTCGTCTTGATACGTGCTTTATCTCCGTGGTATATCACAACACACACAAACAAACTGGCAGAGCTGCCACTCCTTGGAATTGTACGACTTTTTAAAAACTTATTCAATCAAAAAAATATTGTATTAAATTTTTAAATCACTAAGTGGGAAAAACAACCGAAATATCGGCACTATTTTCCTGCCGTTCAATTGCCACTTTTGCGATGAAACGAGCTCCATGCTTTTTAAAGTCTGGATAGAATCTTTCAAAATAAATTTGTCCTTCCATTCGGACGGCTTAATTTCACAGAAAATTTTCCAACTTGAATCACCGAATCATCCCAAAGCAGTACGACTGGTAATTAATTCCTCTTTAAAATATTCATTTATTCCTTCTTCACACATGATTCTTACGTTTTTTTTAGAGGAACTGCCATGTATGAGGGTTGCACCGAAAGTAATGCGCGATGCATTTGTGCCATCGTGGAACCCAACTTTCGAATCCTCGTTGAAGAAATTTAGGTGTGGACTTTTGTACCTACTTCTTCACAGTCACTTTCACCTCGTCTGTGTCATCAAATCGTTGTTCCCAAAGACTGTCCTTCATTGGACCGAACAGGTGAAAGTCGGAGAGCGCCAGATCTGGGCTGTACGGTGGATGGGGGACCACCGACCAGCCTAATTTGCTGATCGCCAAATTTGTTAACAAAGATGTGTGTGGTCTCGCATTGTCATGGTGAATGAGGATCCTTTTCAGATATTCGTTCGGTCTCTTCCTCAGGTCCGATTTAAGCAACGGGCCCAGTGGCTCTAGGCTCATGGCGCCAGATTTAGGGGAGCGCCAAGCTGGAAGAGGTTTTTTTTTTTTTTTATGAATATTTTAGCCCCACCACCCAAGAAAATTGTTACTTAAATAATTTTACAAAATTTATTAATTTTTAAAACTTATATTATTTGTAGTCGTCATTCCATATTCGTGGACGGAGAACATTAACTGAGCAAGACTAAACACGTTTCTTAAGATTATGGATCCTTTAATGAGTAATTTAGCAAACAAGAGGAAATCATACGAAGTTGTTCTGGAAAGGTTTGAACTTTTCAGGGATTTCAAAGAAACCAGTGCTCGTGACATAGAGGCTAGATCAATTATTTATTAATTTTTTAAACTTATATTATTTATTATATTACTTGTAGTCGTCATGCGTAGACGGAGAGCATTAACTGAGCAAGAGTAAACACGTTTTTTAAGATTATGGATTCTTTAATGAGTAATTTAGCAAACAGGAGGAAATCATACGAAGCAGTTCTGGAAAGGTTTGAACTTTTCTGGGATTTCAAAGAGACCAGTGCTCGTGACATAGAGGCTAGATCAAATAAACTTGTTCATAGGTACTCAGTGCCGGACATAAAGCTTTTGGGGCCCTAGGCCAAATTTTCTAAGCAGCCTCCCTCCCCCACCTGGCCACCCATATTTGAATTTGCTCCTATGAGATTTTCTAATAAACTTATCTTTAAGTTAAGAAAATAATAATTGTTAGTATAATTTTATTGTTATATACTGTAAGTATTATTTAAATAAAAATTATTTTGATTTAACTTGTTATTAAATTATGGTTATAAAAAAAAATATTTGTCAACATAGTCAAAGAGGTTCATGCTTATCCAGGAACAACACTTTACATTTTGAATGCGCTCTCTATCGCACATTCAAAATGTAAAGAACTACACTTTAGGTCGAATGCTCTCTCTATCGCATTCGACGTAAAGGAACAACACTTTACGTCATGTGCGCTCTCAATCGCACTCGTACGAACACGGGCGTGCTCGCAGTAGAGCTATTATTACGTTCTTATTTCTTTAGTTATCATTCAAGATATAATAAAAAATTACCACTACTTTATTTTATTCAAGTAAATTAAAATAACGGCACCTCCCTTTTCTAAGTTATTCTGTTCCACGCTCTACGTTTTTCTGAATTCTACACCTGGGGCCCTCTAGAACCTGTGGCCCCTAGGCCGCGGCCTAGTTGGCCTAGTGGTAAATCCGCCGCTGTAGGTTACCAAGGAGACATAGAAAACTTTCTCAGTTACGAATTTCTACATTTCCAGTCATATATGAATGCCGAAGGCTTGAACACACCACGGAATATGTACGTTTTCATCATTGATAACAATCTTCAGAGTGCCTTTCCAAACTTAGAAATAGCTTTGAGAATGTTTTTAACCTTGCCAGTCACGAATTGTTCTGCTGAAAGATCATTTTCAGCAATGTTAAGAAAAAAATTAAAAAAAGGACGTTATTGAAAGTAAAAAAGTTTAACCCACTCATGATAATGTGTGTAGAAAAGGACTCTGGGTATAGACTACTCTTCAGTAACTGACAACTTTGCCCATGTAAATGCCCGTAAAAAAACGATGCTCATGCCATAATTATGATGCAGTCAGACATTGGGTGGGAAAATGGAAAATTACATACATAAGTGTTAACCAAATTTTCATTTGCATCGTAAGTGTTCATTAAGATTGTTTTAATATTTGCTTCTTTTCCCACATTATTGTTTTTTCCTTTCTGGCGAGCGTGTAAATTGCGAACCAAAATCGGACCGCCCTCAACCCCTATATGTAAATTGCGAACTAAGGCCCAAGACTCCTATGATGTGTAAATTGCGAACCAACTTTTCTAGAACAAATGTGTAAATTGCGAAGCAACTTTTCTGCACCCATTCTGACGATATAAAAAAATAAACCATTATGAAAAAATAATGATTAAAACAATGTCAAACAATTGTGACGTACCTGCCAGCAGGACGCACACGACATAAAGGCAGATAGGAATCAGAGTAATCGTCTGCGTTAGCTCAGTTGGTAGAGCGACTTGTTCCGGAATAAGCGGCCTCGGGTTCGAATCCCGGCGTAGACCAAAAATGACGGAGAAATTCAATTCGTTATAATGGCGCCCGAACTATCCGGATGACCCGGCCGTTCAAAATCTCGCATTGGTGTGATGTTATTTCCACACCGCGAGACAGGAAAAATCAGAGAATTCCTTCTCCAGCGCTTCGAAAAATAAAAATGTGTGATGTTGCATTCCACACAGCAGATTGCCTGGGAGTTCTCAAGTGCACGTTCTACAGTGGATGGCTGCCTGCACCGATTCATGATCACGGCTGACCCGTGGGCCATGCCCCCGGCCCTCTTTCGGGGGGGGATGTGACGTACCTGCCAGCAGGACGCACACGACATAAAGGCAGATAGGAATCAGAGTAATCGTCTGCGTAGCTCAGTTGGTAGATCGACTTGTTCCGGAATAAGCGGCCTCGGGTTCGAATCCCGGCGTAGACCAAAAATGACGGAGAAATTTACTTCGTTATACCATTTAAAGCAATGTATTCACGAAAACAACAAAACAAGTTTGTCATCCTTAAGCAGGAGCCATGTTAATTTTCTCTGTAATATTCCATATTTAGTATAGGTACTTAATTCAATGTATTCACGAAAACAACCAATGTGTTAAGTAAGTATATATGTACTTAAACAATATCAAAAGTAAACAAATAATGATAAAAACAATGCAAAGCAATGTACTCACGAAAACAAGAAAATCAGTTTGTCATCCTTGCGCAATGGGGCATGCTAATCTTCCCTCCAGTTTCGGAAACAATCACATTTTGTAATGATGCGATGCAAATTTTACATATCCTCTTTTGTGCGCCCATTCTGACGATATCAAAGAATGAACCATCATAAAAAAAAATAATGATTAAAACAATGTAAAATAATTTTAAGCAATATATTCACGAAAACATCAAAACTAGTTTGTCATCCTTGCGCAGGGGCACGTTAATTTTCTCTGTAATGTTCCAAAGGTTGACTTCCCGCAGATGTTCAGAGAAGTTGGTTCGGAATTTACATATAGCGGTCATGGGCCTTGGTTCGCAATTTACATACAGGGTTTTAAATGGCGGTTTGATTTTGGTTCGCAATTTACACGCTCTAGTTCGCAATTTACATACCACCCTTTTCTAGTGCATTATGTTGTTTTATAATGATAAATCATATATTTGAGAAACGAATTTCTCCGAAGAAATAATTTTTCATTTATACGTGGTAGTACCAGCATACCACATAAAACCAGCATAATAATAAATGTTATTATCATAATGTATTTATTTTTCACAAAATCCTGAAGGTCAATGATTTGAAACGTACACTGGTACACTATGAAACAGACCTATTATATTCTTCATTAATAATAAATATCATTGCAAAATTACTTAACATAACGCAATAAATTACACTCCCGACAAACAGAGACATGCACGTCATGAGGCCGCACCGTTTAGCAAAAGAACACATTTTGTGATGGGGAGCGCCATCTTATCTTGTGCCCATGTCATCAGAGACATTTACTTCGCCCCCGCTCTTCCCCCTTATAAAGGCTTCTCTAAGCTTCTAGAGTTCGTGACTCCAACGGAAAAGACCTCGGGTCCGATCCCAGCAGGTACGAACGCTCGAACCACTAAATATCCGCCGTGCGTCTGATGGGCACGTTAAGCCGTCGGGTCCCGGGTACTAGCCCCCCCCCCCGGTAATAAATAAGGGCGTCTTCCTCCCCCTTTCTACATCACTTCCGTCTCACTTTCTTATCGGGCACTCTAGCCCAAATCTCCTAGCTTCCTATTTCTAAGGGTTGTTTAAGACCTGGAGTCAGACACTCCCTTCCTAAAATCCTCTACATATGATCTGATCTGATCTTTAGAGAAGCCATAAGGAGGCTCGCCGGTCACGATACGACCATGTTTCAGAAAATCAAGGAGAATAGCAGCCCTGTCATCCCAAAAAGCAGTCACCATTCTCTGTGCTGATTGTTGGCTCTTGAACTTCTTAGGCCTTTGTGAAGAGGTGTGACGCCATTCCACGGATTGATTCTTCGTTTTCGGATCGTAAAGATACGCTCACGTTTCATCCCCTGTCACCAGATTGAAAATAAAAACGTGTCTTCATTGGCTTCAACCTCTTCCAGTAGATCAGAGCAGACGTCCACCCTTCTATCCTTCAAATCAAGTGTCAACTGCCGAGGTAATCACTTTGAATACACTTTCCGATACCCTAAGTCTTCCACCATCTTTTGTATGGCATTGTGACCACAGTTCAGTTGTGCAACAAGCTCACGGAGTGTGACTCGTTTCTCCGCGCGAATCAATTCATCTGCTCGCTGACGATTCGTGTCAGCGGTGGCAGATGATGGTCTCCCACTGGGTGTTTTTTCTTCAATGCTGGTTTCCCCTTCTTTAAACTTCTTCATCTGTCTGTGTACATTGCTCTTGTCAATGGTATCATCTCCATAAACGTTCTGAAGCCTTCACAGAAGCCTTCTGTAGATGCCGGACAGCCTGCACCCTTCCTTCGTCAAGAACTCAATGACGGCAAGTTGCTTCTTCTTCGAATCCATTATTTACAAGAAGAAAGGGTTACTATGGAGGAAGAGTTACTCTACTAACATATGCAATTTGAACGACTTCTGTCAGTTAATAAAAAAGTTATGCCCACGTTTGCATTACTTTCGGTACAACGCTCGTACTTCACCTCATCAAGTCAGTAGCGCCATTCATTGTCTTACTCGCGATTTTCTCTCCGAAGTTCGTGAAAAAATTACATTAGACAAAGCACGCCCATTGATTTTCATGATCAGTTAAAATCTCTTTTCCCTTCCGCTTTTTGTTGAAGCAATAGGCACTGAAAGACTCAGGGATCAATATATTAAAACTAGAACTTACACGGAACTTGTTTATTCGGCTTCCTGGTTCTTGACTTCCAGCTTGTAAGAACCGGCACAATCCCTCTTTGGTTAGTTAGTTAGTTAGTTAATAGATTTTAGTGGCGCAAGGGCCAGGTTTGGCCAAAGAGCGCCAGACACAGAACTATCAGTTAAAGAAATCCCTCTTTGGACAACTGAAAGAGATTCATTGACTGAATCACATCCGATCTCGTAGATAGAATTTATACAGTGTACGTATTGTGAAGGTAATATGCGATCCAAATTCAAACAGTAAATTGTTTTACGTACGTTCGTATCATCATACCACACCCACTCTTTACACTGGGCGTGGCATTTTATTTACCTTCGACTCACTGTCAGTCGTTGCCAAAAAAGTATAAGGAAATTCGGAGTTGACTCACCGATATAACGGAGAAGCAACAGTATTTACATGAAAACAGAAACTCAAAAAGAAAGGTTAATTTAGAGATACACGCCATAAGTGCATATCATAGAAGTTGATGTAAGGTGCTCACAAGGTACAAAGAAGACGTCAGTGAGGAGTATGATCCTCTCGAATGGCAACATATGCTTGGCAGCAGTGAAACATGCTAAATGTAAGACTGATCAGAAGAGCTTGAAGCCAACAAACGACATTCTACCACCACAACTACCTTTCCCTCATCGAGGAGGTTGCTACAAGTTTGCAGGAAAATCCCAACTCTCAAATGCCATCAAACATATAGGAATATTCAAAATGATTGTCGGGGTTTCAGTACTTGTTTGTGGGTAGTGCATTTAACATCAGACAATTATATCCGTACTGGTGGATAGTGAAACTATTTAAAGTTTTTTTTTTCGAACTTCCCACTTCCCTCCATTCAGTAGCTTACGGATGCGCCCGCCAGGCAGCGTCTGACGGTCTGGAAAGCGTTCCACCAGCCAGTAGCTTACGTGTTTGCAAGATGGCGTCTGCGAGATTTGCGAGAGGAGAAAGCTTTTTTGTGTCCTCGAATTTCATCAAAGTCAGTCCGTTTCCATTATTCAGCGGCACTTCCTCACAAACTTTGGGAAGGATCTGTCCTCCGATAATTTCATTCACCCCACCTCATTTCAAACAGGAAATCAGAGCATTTTTAAACCAGTACTTACCGCAGCGATGGATCGGACGTGGGATCAACGTTGATCACAATTTCCTGCCTTGACCACCTCGTTGCCCAGATTAACACCATGCGTTTTTTCTCTTTTTCTGTGGTACTACGGGAAGGATCAAGTTATTGTCCCTCCTTTACCGATGTTACTACGCCGTGTGTGGGAAGGAATGGATTTCCGTGTAGACATACGCAGAGTGTCAAAAGGCGCTCATGTTGAGCATTTGTAAGGTACATAATAAAACTTGGTGAGCTTACTTGCACAGTTTACAAAAGTTTATGTTCCTATCTCAAATGTAGAATGTGCGGCGATTTTTTAAAACCCCGACAATCATTTTGAATAGCCCTGTATATGTGGGACCGTTCTGTTCGATTTGAATTGAGTTTGGGGCTCTTGTAAGCCATGGCATTCGTTGGATACCTCAGTTTCAAAGTATTCTTTCATTAGGTCAGCTCCGTGAGGAACCGCGCTGCCGTCCATAAACATATAACATGGGTAAACAGAACATCTCAAAAGTCGTATGACGATATGGTCTTTGCATTTCTAAGAAGTTACAGTTCCTCCATCAAAGACGCCAAGAAAATTCTGAAGATGGAGAAGTAGACCAGTTCTTCCATCTCCCCTTAATGAACTAATAATCTGCATATAATAAGATCACCGAAAACATTTTATAATTTCCGTCATTAATTACATCCTTAATAAACATGACTTACACTGTTTTCGAAGGATGAATGTCCCGGCCAATGCCATTTTAAGTGCACCTTTTAATTTTTAATGTAGATGGGCGATGTCATTTTACGTGCCGCGATTAATAATAATTTGCCCTGTTTTCTGCCACGCATTATAACACAACGATAAGTAACTTTCCACAACCAATCACCTCTAGACTGTGCACCTTGTTATTATTACACACACAAGTCTCCAAGATACGGGTGGGACAGAGAATTTACTTGCCTCAGAGTAGATGAGATATTTAAGCTACTTGGTGGAGTACCTTCAGAGTTTAATGACCACCCAAGAAGGTCATTAAACTCAGAAAGTACTTCTTTGGTAGTTTAAAGATCCCAGGTCTCATAAGAGTAAGGAAAAGAGAACGAATGGTAATAAATAGAATTGCATGTCAATTCTTTGATTTACCAATCCCTAACCAAGCGGTTTTTATTTGTATCAATTTCTTCCGGGTGTAACGACCTCGTGAGCATTTAAAACGATGGAAAGTCGCCGGTCTCTGATTTAGGGCCATGGTTCCGAGGAAGGAAAAGAGCCAACGCAGTAGAACAAACACACCACCTGAAAATTCGGACCCGGCTCGAACGACTAGTTAGAAACCTACGCCTCTGACCACTCAGTCAGCAGGGAAGCTAACGAAGTTTCACATGTGCTGGTCTTTGCATTGAGTTCATTGCCCAAAAGGATAGAAAATGTGAGATGTGGGGGAGATAGAACACCCTGATTGGAAAGAAAAGTCGAAAGTGGGATGTGAGAGTTTAAAGAGTACCGGTGAATTGTAACAGGGTCGATTCAAGGACTATGCGAACTAGGGCGCCAGAATTTGGCGGACGCCAAGATTTAGAGTTGATAAAATCGTAAGAGTTAATAAACGAGAAAATAAAATAATAAAAACAAATACGATGTTATTTTCAGTTTTCCTTTCAATATTCGGTAGAACTTGCGAATTCTTACTCCTTGAATGCGCGAAAGGAATACGTGAGCTTATTGACTAGGTAAATTATTAGGTTAATTACGAGAATTTCAAATAATTTAACAATTAAAACATTAAAAATGCTGTACTACAGTCTGATTTATCCATGTTTGACTTATTGTTTATTAGTATGGGGTCAAACTACTAAAACTAATTTATATAAATAAAAATCATTACAAAATAGGATGGTCAAAATTTTAAATAATTTGAAGGGAATTAATTTGAATACGGGGGTCGGATTAATATTTTTGGATTTTTAGATATTGAGAAATTATGCCAATATAGATTATTAGGATTTATGTATAAAAGAATAAAGGAGAATAGGTATCAACATTTAATTCAGCTGAACACAGTGGGTCCTGACAATCGAACTAGAAACAGAAATGTATTTTTGTTACCAATGCCTAACACTTTAACCCAACAAAGATTTATTGATTACCAGGAATTGGTGTTATTGGATAAGCTACCTCGTTAACTAATACATATCAATAATTATAATTATTTTCGAAAGTAACTAAAAAAATATTTGCTAACAAACTAAAATACAAAATTTAATAGTATAAAATTAGTAATCAGACCATATACGCGTAAATTTTAAATTTGCAGGACGATTGGCTTGACTACGCAGTTTAAGGGAATTGGAATTCACTCAGGCTATATACACTCTATTGACAAAAGTCACCGGTCATCTATTCAAAAGCAAATGAACGGATCCGCTGCGTTGTTAATATGAGCGGTTCAACTGCAAACGGTATAATAACAAACCTGCAGCTGACCGCGATCATATCGCACTGTGAGGTTGAGTGAAAATGTCGCGGCGAGAGAGAACTGACTTTGAGAAAGGAAAGACTGTTGGGTGTTATATCAGTGGGTTGTCCATAAGAGAAACTGAGAGGCGTTTAAACATACCCAAGTCAACTGTTTTTAGATGTACTGAATAAGTGGAAGACACATGGCGTACCTGAAGAAGCAATACGTACCGGCAGATCAAAGAAAATCAGTGATAGAGGACGTCGAAGCCTCAGGGGAGTCGTTACAGCTAATCGACGGAGTAGTGCACAAGACCTCAATATACAGGTGAGTAAAAATGCTGGAACCTCGGTATGTACACGTACCATTCGCAGAGAACTTTATTCCATGGGTTACCGTAGTCGTGCGGCTTCTCATAAGCCTTTCATCTCCACTCGGAATGCTACTCGTTGTTTAGCATGGTGTAAAGAACATTTATCGTGGACCGTAGATCAATGGAAACGGGTCCTATGTACTGATGAATCCAGTTACACGATCCATCAGTCTGATGGCCGTGGGTGGGTATGGCGGCAGCCGAGGGAACGTTATTTACCACAGTGTAATGTTCCTACGGTCAAGTTTGGAGCTGGCAGTGTACTCGTGTGGGGGTGTTTTTCGTGGTATGGTCCCGGCCCATTGTTTAACGTGGACAAACCTGTTAACTAGCACGTCTTCCTTGATATTCTGAACAATTATGTCCTACCAATTCTGTAGCAATACTATGGAACCGAGCCATGTTGGTACCAGCAGGATAATGCACAGAACCATAAAGCAAGGACTGTTACGGCGTGGTTTAACGATAATTCCGTATCGTGTGTGGACTGGCCAGCACAGAGCCCTGATCTTAATCACACAAAACACCTATGGGATGAATTAGAGCGCCGCATAAAAAGTTTGGAACCAAGGCCTACTACTAAGCAACAGTTAGCGGAAGCATTATGTACTGAATGAAAGCGCATACCTATCGCTGTATTCCAAAACCTTGTCGAACGCATGTCTCGATGGATCAGTGCATGCATTAAGTACAAAGGTGGTTTCAAAATATCTTTATTCAAGTTAGAAATCAGGAGACGAACTAATAAGGACGTCTTAATACAAATAAAATACGATCAAAGATCGTTAAACCACTAAAACCTATATAAAAATATACAGCATAGTGTGGTCAGCCGCCCTGTCTCCTCTTTCTGCTCCTCTAGAAATTAATACCCATTGGCTTTTCCTCCATCGCCGCCTTCCTGTTCCCTCCGTTCTTTTCCGAATGTCTCTTCTCGATTCCCCTCTTTGCCCTTTCTGTGCTCGGGAGGCTGATGTCTCCCATGTCTATCAACACTGTGTTATATTACTCCCAATGCTGAACTTGGCATTTACTATCGCCCAATGTTCCATTACAGCAGATCTTACATTTGATGCATATCGGACTCTTCCGCTACAGAACTATCCCCCAGTCAAGCTCCCATCAGTCTGTGCCTATATTTTTATTTTAGCGAAGCATGTAATCTACGTGTTTCATCAACGCTGCAGATATTTGACTACTCCTCTGACTGTGCATGAAGCTTCTACGGCATTATTATGCCATTTCCGCGACCGTCTGACATCTCGACTTCGGCTAGAGTATTCTGTTGTAGTTACTCAGCGTCGGGAGAGCCAGTTCCTTGCCACCTGGTCACCGGCTGCCTCATGGTTTACCAGCTCGCCAGCGTCATTGTACCTGACGGTCGGCAGATTTGGTATTTGACCTTTTTGAATCAGAAATGCATATGTAAATCTCAACAATCTGTTTTCAAGATCTTTGCACAGCTTGGAAATTTACCGCATGGGTTTTTTTTTTATAAAGGGCTGTACGTGTTTACACAGCAAATTGTTTTTTGTGACACTCATCTTGTATTTTTTTTTTCTTACATTGACGTTCAAGTTAGTTCGTCTTTAGTTTACATTTTGAGTATAAATATTGCAGTTAGTCATTAGCATAGTGCTGTATCAACATATAAATTGTTTCTGCAGTGTAGTTTTTTGTGATTTTGTTCTATTTTGTTTCCCGAACATGTTTGCACTGTGCTGTATAATTGTACATAGTTTTAAAAATATTGCGGAACAAGTAATCCATCTTATTTGCATCAGGATGTCCACGTTTAGTTATTTCCTGTTATTAAACATTCCAATGATTTGTCTGATAATCAGTTTTTTAAATTGCATAGTACTGTACATCCTTGTAAATATGTTGTGTTAAAACTCACTGTCATATCGTACCTTCTTTCAAGAGACATGTTGACTAATGATTCTTACTGTATTTATTTTTGCACAAGTTAGTCAATTGTATGGTGTTGTACTCATGAGTAATATATTTTGAAAACATTTTACCTATTTTGTTCTTTTGTGTGAGGTGATGCTTGGTACTATCATTCTTCTATTACTACGTATGGATAGTGAGAATATGTTAAAGCTTTATTCATCGCGTGTTTTCTTATTATACTTACATTTTCTATCTGGTCAACAGAATAGTGTTACATTTCTGTATATGGTCCGATTTTGATTTGTAACGTGTTGACACTGTGCTGTATATCTGTACATTGTTTCTGAATATTGCCGAACAGGTAATATATTATATTTACACCAGGAGGTCCAAGTTTGTTCTTCTCCTGATATTCATCATTTCATTGATTTGTCTTATGATCAGTTTGTCAATTGCTTTGTACTGTACATTCTTGTAACTATGGTGTGTTAAAACTTACTGTCTTATAGTACAAAGGTGGACCGACACCGTACTAATGTATGTCAATAAATGCTATGTTGTGTTTCTCTTCTAAATATTATTCTGTCTGTGTTATGTTTTTCTCAAACATTAAGAACAAATGAATGAACTTCACTCTTATTTGTCCCATTACAGGAGATCTCATTCAAAGGCACATGCAGATTTTTAAAACCAACGATTTCTTCACGGGTATAATAATACCGGAACCAGAGATTTCGGTAAGTAAGTAAGCCTTTTCATAGAAAAATGTTTACGAAATGGAAATAAGATCCCTCACGAAGAGGAATTTACAGGGATATATTTTTACCAACTTCTCCCCAACATCTAAAACTATAATACTAATTGCTGCTTCCTAAAGTATATGTTCGATAATCGCACAGAGACAAAATAATCAAATTTCTTCTATTAAATTTATAAAAGCAAGAAACTTAAGCCACCACGATGGCAGAGAGGTCAACGGAGCGAGCTTCGAGTTAATCTTCCGCGCTGTGTTACAATTCGAGTACAGGGTGACGCATAGGTAAAGCGCTTGTTCTATGGCATTGGAATAAGTGGTTGGAATATAAGTACCCATCCCCGGAATAAGTGGCTCGAAAGCAGGAACGTGCATACTACATTATCTAGGGCTATAAAGTGTCAAATGCCCGTTCCTACCTATGCCCTAGATAGTGGTCGTTAACCCTTTAAGAGGCCGGTGAACCTGAACCAAATGGTGGTCAAAATGTTTTGCGCATGACAAGGCTGGGATGCTTCCTCAAAACGTCGAACAGATACCCGATAAAGCCCGAAAATCAGAAGTCATATACACTGAAGAGCAATTCAATTAGAGATACCTGTCTAGTAACGTGTAGCACCACCTTTCGCCCTGATGACGACGGCGATTCATCTCGGCATGGACTCGACAAGACACCGGAAGCGTTGGGAAGACATACGGATCCACGACCCCTGAACAAGCTCCCACAGTTCACGAAGATTTGATGCGGGGAGTCGGAGCCTCGAACATCTTTCTTGATGGCATACCAGATGTGCTCGATGGGATTGAGGTCAGGTGACTTAGCTGGCCAAAGAAGCGAGGTCACGTCGGTGGAGTGTTCATCCAACCATTCGGATACAATTCGGGAGCGATGGCACAGTGCATTGTCTTGTTGCAGGATGAGGTCCCCAGTGGGATGTTGAAGACGCACAAACGAGAGCAAATGGTCATTCAGGATATCCCGGTAACGTTGGCCTGTGAGGGACGATGTCACGCGTACCAGTGATCCCATTTCAGTCCACGTAAACAGTCCCTAGACGAGAATGCCACCCCCACCAGCTTGAAGACTACCCTGCTGCCACGAAGAATCCATCGCTTCATGTGGTTTGCGCCGTACTCGTATCCTGCCATCCGCATGTACCAACGTGAATCTCGACTTATCAGTCCAGGCAACATTTTTACACGTGTCTAGGGTCCAGTGGCGATGTTCCCGCGCCCATGCTAATCTTTGCGCCCTGTGATGTACGGACAGCAGCGGTACCCTCGTGGGACGATGGCTTCTGTACCCCATAGCGAGGAGATGGTTCTGGATGGCGTGGCTGCTTACACATTTTTGTGCACCAGCGTTAAATTGCCGAGTGATTTCTTGCACTGTGGCCAGTCTATCCACTATTACAATGCGAGCTAGCCGACGATGACCCCTCTCATCCACACGCTGTTGTCCACGGCAGTTGGTAGGGATGGGTTTTACCGGATTCGATGAACTCACGGTGCACCCGTGACACAGTGGCTCGTGAAAATCCAGTGCCTGCACGACTTCCGAGATGGAGTGACTCATTAGTGGGGTCCCGACAATTTGCCCACGAACAAATGCGCTTAGATCCTTCGTCTTACCCATACTGCGTCCGACTCTTACTGATTCCCGTCGCATCACTCCTTATATTGTCGAATCGTTGCATACGTCATGTCGTTTCCGTTTACAGGGCCGCTCACAGCGCCACATTTTCATAACGCCAGCGGTCTCTAATTCAATTGCTCTTCAGTGTATCTGGGGGCCCGTATAACCAACAGCGGCAGTTGCGAAGGCGAGATCAAAAGGAGGATCGGAATGGCCAAATCTGCCCTGGCAGGGTTTGCAAAAATCTGGAAGGATCGCCACATCAGCAAAACCACCAAGCTGAGGCTGGTTAAGGTCCTCGTGTTCCCCATCGCGACTTACGGTTCTAAAACATGGACCTTAAATGCAGCATGTATAGCAGACGTATTGAAGCGTTTGAAATGATCTGCTGCAGGCGCATGCTGAGAATATCCTGGATTGTACATAGGATTAATGCATCAATCTTGAGAGAGCTCGGCGTAGACGCGCACAAGCGACTTCTTCCGACAATCCAACGATATAAGCTGAGACTTCTTCGGCTACATCATCCGGCGAGACGGTTTAGAAAAACTTTGCATTCACGGAGAAGACGACGGCAAAAAAACGAGAGGACGTCCCCCAGTCAGATTCATCGATCAAATAAAGACTCTCACAAATCTATCAGTTGCAGCAATCACGAGAACTGTGGAGAATAGACAGGGATGGCTAACCTTGACTACCGACAGAATATGAATTGGGACACGAAGCTCAAACCGAGCAACAAAGAGAGAGAGAGAGAGAGAGAGAGAGAGAGAGAGAGAGAGAGAGAGAGAGAGAGAGAGAGAGAGAGGCAAAAATGTTAACATAGCTGCCGGGATTTACGAAAGCTACAGCAAAACAATTTCTTTCCCCCTCACATCTCAGCAGTACTTACCATAAACCTGTCAACAGTGATAAAAGCTCTCTTCTAGTCCTTTATTCTCTGTTCCATGGCCCAAGGCATGATGGGTAAGGACTAGTCCCGCTGAAACGGACGCCATGCCATTGGGTAGAAACAAATGACTCAAACATCTCATTTCTAAGGTTATTCATCATTGCTATAGCCTTTTAGCGGGTAATTAGCTACAAAGGATTAGTGTCAATTGTCCCCCTAAATGACTACTTTGAATAACAAAGATAAGGGAAAAGCAACGCTTTCTGATACGCAGGTTTACTCATTCCAGCCGCGTTCGGCCCACTTCTTAGATAGCTAATACATTCACTCGAGCTGACTTCAGCCAATTTGATAACCCAGATAGCTAATATACATTCACTCGAGCTGACTTCAGCCAATTTGCTAACCCCGAGTCCATTCTTTCCAGACGGTTAAAGAGAAAAAACCCGAAACAAAATAATAATAACCGAATGCAAATGACGTCATTTCCTGTAATCATTATTTTTGAAGTGAAGTTGCTTAAAATATATTTGTTCATAATTATTTTAGGTAAAAGATTTAAACATTCGTGAAATATTCCAGTTTGGTGGTGAGGATATGTAAAACCGATACTTTCTCAATAATATACTGGTCACAAAAAGTTAGAGATATGCGGTTTCTAAGAGAAAGCGTGGTGATATGCAAATTTAGCGACTACTGGAGATCGGGCATCAGCGTGGGTAGCTACGTCATATGTAAATTAGCATATACAGCACGTGGCGTGCGAGCTCTGATAAAAGTAATCAGAAGTGGAAAACATGGTGTAGAAGTTTTCTGAATGTATTGCCTTTTTATGTGTGGGATTAACCTGAAATGATGACCAGACGACGTTTAAGCATTGACAACAGAAATTGGGTTGTTGGCATGTTACCGGCAGGTTAACGGTATATCGATGAGGCTTCTGCTTTAGGAGTTTCTCAAAGTGTAGTAAGTCGGCTACATACTAGATTTTTACGGTAGGGAAATGTTGCAGATCGTCCCAGGAGGATAACCACCACGAGGCAAGATCGCTACCTGAATTATGTGCTCGGAGAATGTATGGTATCACTAGTAGCTAACTCCGGGAAACACTTCGAGCTGCTTTTGGTGTCACAGTATGTACTCAAACTGTACGAAACCGTCTTCACGAGAACGGACTCAAAGCAAGGAGGCCGCTGACATGTATAGCATTGATATCAACTCACCGTCGTCAAAGATGTACCTAGGCCCAACAGTGCAAGTCATTGAATACAGAGTGGGACTGAATACTTTTCACAGACCAATCCCGTTTCGCCTTTTATCCTGACACTCGAAGAGGACACGTGTGGAGAAGATTCGGCACACGAATGCAACCACAGTATGTACACTCCGTTTACCCTTACCAGCGGCAGTCAGTTCTGGTCTAGGCAGGTGTGTGTTTTAATGGTAATACTTCCTTGTATGTTTGTCAAGACAACACGAATTCCTCAGTGTACCGAAACGAGATCATTGTGCCTATTGTGACACTACTTCACGTTATATTGGACATGCATTCCATTTTCTCGATGACAAAGCAACCATGCCTGGAGCGTGCTTCAGGAGTTGAAAAGTCATGGGATTGGATCGTTACAGCTGCCTCCGAAGTCTCCTGAACTTTATCCTATTGAGAACATTTGGAACGCTGTACATCGACGTCTGGATAATCACGTTCCATACCCCAGCACACTAGCAGACCGCCGAAACGTGTTGCATGAAATATGGGACGAGCTTCCCCAGACACTTATCAGTAATGTCATAGCAAGTATGCCTCGTATAGGTGTCAAGACGTTCTTCGGCACAGAGGTGGTGTAACCGTGTATACTGAAATCTAGAGGTATGGACATTCTCCGAATTTACCATTTTGTCTGTATTGCAGTGCTATTTTGTTGCGCGCAGAAATTGCACAATAAATTGTTTTTGTAAGCGCACTCTGTATCGTTTGTGTAACGTAGGGTCATTGTTGTTATTTCAATGCGTGTTACTTGAGTTAGATACATACATCCTTCATTTCATGCAATGTCCCTAACTTTTTGTGAACCAGTGCATATGACTCTGATGTGGATTTCTGATTTCTACATGATGACGTGAAAGCCTCTTGTTCGCAGTGTCTCGTCTCGTAAACCCCGAAACAATAAAAATCAAGAAAGATGACACCGAATTTTCGGGTGTAATAAGCACGTGTTTTGAGTCCGTTCTGACGCAAATTAAATTTATCAAAGCTATTCAAAGTCAATGGAACCGGTATGGAAAAACAATAGTATCTGACGGAAAGAAAGAAGTTTTTCAATCGGCTTTTTAATCCCTCAGATATTGCTGTAAAAGGAATCGTGAGCTTACGCCCTCTGGTTGCAGACTTATGCGTTAAAAAAATTTTATGTAAGAAACATTTCGCACCGGAAACGCTCTCCAACACAGAAAGAATTTTCCAAATAGGACTCTTAGAAACAGAGATATCGATAAAAATAAGATGTGACTTTACGTCCCCTGGTGGGGAAACCATGCATTATTTTAGGAAGAAAGTATTCCTAAAAGGTTTTTCCATATGAGTGGTATCGCTCCAAGAGAAAAAAATTTAGTCGAGTTTTCAGGAGCCCAGATTTTGCTACAAATACATCAGAAGTAGAAATTAACCCTTATGCCCCCTGGTGGCAGAACCATTCTTTACCAAACATTAGAAATTATGTGAAAAATATTTTCCATCAGGTCCTGTATGCGATACAGGAAGAATTTTTCAAATCGGAGTTTTAAGAGCAGAAATAAGGCAGAAAACACAAATTACCTTTGTGCCCCCTAGCGGAAAGTCTATGATTTACTTGAAAATTTTGAATTTATAGGAAAAATATTTCGCATCGGAAACACTATCCAACAAAGAAGGATTTTTTCAAATCGTACTCTTAGAAGTAGAGATATTGACAAAAATAAGATTTTGTCAATATCTATTTGTCTATCGTTGAAACCATGCATTACTTCAAGAAGAAAATGTCCCTAAAAGGTTTGTTCACATGAGTAGTATCGGTCAACAAACGACTTTTTTTTCAATCGAGATCTTAGAAGCTCATATTTTGCTGCAAATACATCAGAAGCGGAAATTAAGACTTACGCCACCTGGAGGCCAAACCATTTTTTACAAAAATTAGAAATTATATGCAAAGGATTTCCCATCAGGAGCTGTATCCGGTGCAGAAGGAATTTTTCAAATCGGAGATTTAGAAGCAGAGATATAGCGGGAAAGCAATTTACCTTTACGGCCCCTAGCGGAAAGTCTAGGAATTACTTAAAAATTTTGAAATTATATGAAAAACATGTCACACTGGAAATACTATCCAACAAAGAAGGAATTTTTCAAATCGGACTCCTAGAAGTAAAGATATTGACAAAAATAAGATATACATCTACGCCCCTGGCGTAGAAACCATACATTATTTTAAGAAGAAAATGTTTGTAAAAGGTTTGTCGACATGAGTTTTATCGGTCTGTAAACGACGTTTTTTTCAATCGAGAATTTAGAAGTTCATATTTTGCTGCAAATACATCAGAAGCGGAAATTAAGATTTACGCCCCCTGGTGGCCAAACCAGTTTTTTTTACTAAAATTAGAAATTATGTGCAAACGATTTCCCATCGGGAGCTGTATCCGGTGCAGAAAGAATCTTTCAAATCGGAGATTTAAAAGCAGAGATATAGGGGGAAACCTAATTTAGCCCTACGCCCCCTAGCGGAAAGTCTATGAATTACTTGAAAATTTTGAAATTATATGAAAAACATGTCACACTGAAAACACTATCCAACAAAGAAGGAATTTTTTCAAATCGGACTCCTAGACGTAGAGATATTGACAAAAATAAGATGTACATCTACGCCCCTGGCGTAGAAACTGTGGAATATTTTAAAAGAAAATATTCCGAAAAGGTTCATCGATGTGAGTGGCATCAGTCCACGAAAGAATTTTTTCAATCGATATTTTAGAAGCTCAGATTTTATGGCAAATACATCATAAGCAAAAATTAACACTTACACCCCCTGATGGCCAAAGTATTCTTTACCAAAAATTTTAAATTATATGCAAAAGATTTTTCATCAGGAGGTGTATCCGCCGAAGAAAAAAATTTTCAAATCGGAGTTTTAGAAGAAGAGTTATCGGGAAAAATGTAATTTACTTTTACGCTCCCTAGCGGAAAATCTATGCGTAATTTGAAAAAGTAACTATATCTAAAATACTCTTCGACATAAATGGAATCGAAAGATAAAATATTTTTTTCAATCGGATGTTTAGAAGCAAATATGTGGAATAAAACGTATTTTTGTATTCGACATCATCTGCATTTACGCCTTCTAGCGGTGAAATTGTAAATCGTAAAAACAAAAGCAAATAAAGGATCATCATTCGCATATTTCAAGCTTCCCAATGCAAAAAGATTTTTTAAAAACCGACTGATAGTTGCAGAGATATCGTGGGTACAGACGGACGGACGGACCAACCGGTAACATAAGCACGATCTTTTTATACAAAAGACGTGCTAAAAATACAGGTAATCTCAGTTCTGATTGAGCTGTCTGTTTGGAACGTAGGACTACGACTTGCAGATCGGAGAGCTGAAATGAGCTAATCGAGTATGGTTTCAAAGTGTTTATTTAATTTGTCATAACCAACACAGGTCTATGATATGAAAAATGGCTTTCATAATTTTCACAAATAATGCTGGATACATTGCGAACACAAAGCAGATCGATATTGCATTACACGAGCCGTTGGTTTTCAGGCCATGTGTTTAGATCACAGTTAGACAGTGTCGAGGCTGTTACAACCCCTATGCAGTGACGAGTTACTTGCATTTGTTTTCTTTTTGCTCAAAATGCACTGAACCCGACTTATTGCTCGGAATAATATAAATGAGGATTCATCGGACCATATCACACGTTTCCAATCATCATACATGAACCCGACTTACTGCTGGAAATAATGTAAATGAGGACTCATCGCACCATATCACACGCTTCCAGTCACCATACATAACCCAGACCTACTGTTGGGAATAATGCAAATGAGGACTCATCGGACCATATCACACGTTTACAGTCATCACTCATGAACCCGACTTACTGCTGGAAATAATGTAAATCAGGACTCATCGGACCATATCACACATTTCCAGTCATCATTCATGAACTCAGACTTATTGCTGGAAATAATGTAAATCAGGACTCATTGCACCATATCACACGTTTCCAGTCATCCTACATGAACCCGACTCACTGTTGGGAATAATGTAAATGAGGACATATCGGACCATATCACACATTTCCAATCATCATACATGAACCCAGACCTACTGTTAGGAATAATTGTTACAGTGGACACCCCCCCCCCCCTCCTAAAACCTGAAGAAAACTTTAAAATTTGTCCGCCATGTCGCGTATGGTATGAGGCAGCTAGGAATCACAGTTCGGCAGGCTCACATGTTCTTTTACAGTTCAGTTTTTTTATTTATTTCTCATTTACGTTGTTTTTTCTTTCGGATGTTCTCTAAATTAATTAACAAAATTGCGGGATAATTGGGAAGTCGCTCCAATGCTCTTGAAGGCAAGAAACGCAATATTTTTGCCATTTTGAATTGTTTCTACCTGTGGGAAAATGTAGCACTCAATGGTTGCTCTGGAAATTGATAAGACCAAAGCGATAGGCCCAGAAGAGGACTTCTGGATTTCTTGAGGAGGGGCCGATGTTACGACCCACACCCGCCATTAATTTAGTAATTAATGGGCGTGGTTGATGTGTGAAATTAATTAAGTATTAATTATGTTCGGAGGCTTGATTGGAGTTTAAAAGTGTAAACAGCAGATAAAGTTTTATCTGGGGGTTTGGAAAGAAAAGAGGCGAAGAATTCTCTCTCTGGCTGGGTGGTCTCAGAATAGCTCTGTTAGGTCATAAATATCAGGGCGCAGCTGACGGGAAACTAAGCAACACGGAATGGTACCTTTCGAAGAGGGGTCCACTTGAGTAAATGAATGAAGATGGGGACAAAAGGTTTAGCGAATAATCGTAAATTCGTCGATTGTTTGAGGCATTTTCGAGAACAATTGCTCTCTGTGTGGTCCGTGCAGAAAAATAAGATTTCGCACTTAGCGTGAAAATAAGGAAGAAAGTTTAGTTGTCTGTGCGCTCTCCGATGTGAAAGGCTGGATGCCTTGGATCTGCTAAAAATGAAGCAGCAAACCTCCCCGCATCTGGTAAGAAATGGAGACAACTCGAGGCGGCTGATGGAGATGCCAGATTGCCATAAAGACAGCGGAATGCCTAAATCCGCGTGATAAAGCTGCAATTTCTAGGCTGGATCGTAATGGAAATCAGCGACTGTTTGGCCTAATGAAAGCCAAGTTACAGGGAAATTAAGAAGTCTGCGAGTGGACAGTGGTCATTCCAATGAGAAGCGAAACCATGCAAAGTCGGGTTCGGATGCCAACCACTGCAGCGTGGAATCGTCACCCCCATTCATCCCCTACTGTGGAGGAAGTGAAGAGATGCGCTTGTCTTACGGGGAGAAGCGAGGCCCCATGTGTGCGTGTGTGTGGTCACGTAAGCAGCGAAGCCACTACGTGTAAGTGCGACTGGGTAAAAACATGGCGAAAGAAAATATGAGCGTAAGAGCGGTGGCTTCGATACCTAACAAATATACAGGTGAAATGGGAAGTTGCTGATATACGCTTAAGGTAAAAGCACGTCTGATTTCGCTCGGCCGAGAAAATTAATCTCAGGGCTGGCGGTCGCAACTCGAGAAAAAAATGGAAACAAAACCTGCGAGTGGCATATTTGAACTGCGTACTCAGGCAGGGTAGATGGTTTGCTAACGGAAAGGAACTGACTGAATTGGGAATGAACGGTCAAAAAGGACGGAAGGTAGCGACGGACGGAATCAACTATAGCAGCAGCGGAATTGAATGTGTCCCACTCTCCCAGCAGTCGACGTTCACAATTATTTCTTCACGACAACAAAAATCATTTCCCAGGAACACAGAAAATCAATCTTGGAAACCGCAACATCAGATGTGAGAGGGCCTATTTTGCTTAACGGCCACCTTCAAATCGTCACGAGAATAGATCAGTGTGCACTCTAATCATTGCAACAAAGTGCGGCGTGATATTACCATTTTTAATTGTGTGCTTCATTTACATCAAGCGTCAAAGTGAAGTGTTGAATCATCGGTGCTGCCACATGGTGCAAGTGTCTGTGTGTGTGTTTTTTTTTTGTCGTGTGATATTATGTGATGCACAACGGATTTGCACAGCAAAGTCACGTAACTGTAAGTAGATGAATATTTCCTTTTTCTTTCTTCGCACATCTGCGAACTTGTGCCATCCCGACACCCAAAGCTGCATGGACATAGATGCAGTAATGCTGAGTGACTGAACCTCAGAGGAAATACCTGCACATACAGATTTCAATTTCTTACAGGGCCCATTTCCTGATTACTTTTTTTACATGAATAAGGGAGAAGGTGTGGCCACAAATTCCGCTGGGCGGGACAGTTTCTTTTAACTTTGGTTCAGGGCCAAAGCGAGCGGGGCAGGGTTCTGCATGTGCATGCTTATTAGATTTAGTTAATTAACTTTGGCAGTATTTCGCACCTATAATCTTATACCGCAAATTAACGTGCTTGTGTATTTTGTGTCGCGAGTATTTTTAATGTGATCGTTTGCATATAATTTTTTTTTCATTCTCTAAGCAATTGTATATGAATATCACCTGCAGCTCTATTTAGTGTGTAAACGAGTAGTATCTCTTGTTCAGATAGTCCGGTGGAGACTCTGTCGGCTGCGTTATCCGACAGTAAAGTGTGACACCGTATGCTGCCCACATATGAGGGGCAATTGTCTATGCGCCTAGAGAGCGCCGGATCTGTTTAAATCTCGCAGAACGTTATTAAATGTTGTGTTGTGTATTTGAGAATCATGTGTTATTTGCGAAAGTGAGTGTTGTACTGGCTGGTTGGGGATTGAATGTACCGGAGTAAGATCCGGACCACTACACTCAGTCACGAATTGGTGATTGCGGGTGAACCTCGTCACAACTCTGATCCCAAAGTATCATTTTTTTTTAGATTATTTTATTTTTTATTTGTTGTTGTTATTTTGTTCACAAGGTGGATTCACCCAAGCCTTATGCTTCGGGTCATTCTTCAACTTTTCATTTTTTATGTTCTGGTGTGAATCTTTGAGTGCAGCAGTGCACCTGAGATTCTCACCTGGTGCCGCGGCCAACTAAATTGTACTTTCAGGTCTCAAGCACCGTTACCAGCCGACTCGGCAGGAACACTGCTAGTGCCGTGTAACATTAATGGTGCCGTTGTCCCAGGATCGATACCTATATTTTGCAGCTAGCGGAACAACACTCATGTTCGTAAAATAAGTGCGAATTGACTGCCATTACTATTTTTATTTAGTTTTGTTCGGTGCGAATTTTGTATAATTTAACATTAAGTAAGCCTTAAGCTGTTTTCTAAGAACTGCCATAATTTTAGTGGGTAAGAAAAACAAAATGGCTAACACGAAGAAATCGTCATCTGCGAGTCACGTGGATTCAGATTATTCTGATGGTCACTCTGACGGAGAAACATGTGAGCACTGGGGCTGTAATTGTTCCGGAAGAGAGTACACCTGTTACAAGTACAGCGGGTACATCACAGCTGAGACAAACAGCTTTAGCCGCACCTATGGTTTACGGGGAGCAGTCGAGATTATAGTGGATCCCCAGGAAGACTGTGACACCACGATTATCTACGATGTTGAGAAGGAACTCGAAGACAGTGGAACGCAAGAATTTGGCATCGAGCGCAGATAAAAGCGGGCGTAGGAGCATCGAACGTGAGAGATCTGTGGAACTCGTGGATTCTCGAAGCTATGCCTCATATTTAAATTTTCTTTCCGCCTATCTCGACGGGTAGCAATGAACGTGTGATGAAATCCTTAAACTTTCCTTCCGCTCTCAGGGCACTTAAGTCCGGAACTAGGTACCTTGCGACGGTGGGAAAGGGTTGAGTGTTTACAGTTAAAAAAAATAGAATGATTGGATGAATAAACTTCATCCAGTCATCCCTTTTTTTTCTTTCATGGGGAGGATGGAATGTTACAGTGGACACCCCCCTCCTAAAACCTGAAGAAAACTTTAAAATTTGTCCGCCATGTCGCGTATGGTATGAGGCAGCTAGGAATCACAGTTCGGCAGGCTCACATGTTCTTTTACAGTTCAGTTTTTTTATTTATTTCTCATTTACGTTGTTTTTTCTTTCGGATGTTCTCTAAATTAATTAACAAAATTGCGGGATAATTGGGAAGTCGCTCCAATGCTCTTGAAGGCAAGAAACGCAATATTTTTGCCATTTTGAATTGTTTCTACCTGTGGGAAAATGTAGCACTCAATGGTTGCTCTGGAAATTGATAAGACCAAAGCGATAGGCCCAGAAGAGGACTTCTGGATTTCTTGAGGAGGGGCCGATGTTACGACCCACACCCGCCATTAATTTAGTAATTAATGGGCGTGGTTGATGTGTGAAATTAATTAAGTATTAATTATGTTCGAGGCTTGATTGGAGTTTAAAAGTGTAAACAGCAGATAAAGTTTTATCTGGGGGTTTGGAAAGAAAAGAGGCGAAGAATTCTCTCTCTGGCTGGGTGGTCTCAGAATAGCTCTGTTAGGTCATAAATATCAGGGCGCAGCTGACGGGAAACTAAGCAACACGGAATGGTACCTTTCGAAGAGGGGTCCACTTGAGTAAATGAATGAAGATGGGGACAAAAGGTTTAGCGAATAATCGTAAATTCGTCGATTGTTTGGGGCATTTTCGAGAACAATTGCTCTCTGTGTGGTCCGTGCAGAAAAATAAGATTTCGCACTTAGCGTGAAAATAAGGAAGAAAGTTTAGTTGTCTGTGCGCTCTCCGATGTGAAAGGCTGGATGCCTTGGATCTGCTAAAAATGAAGCAGCAAACCTCCCCGCATCTGGTAAGAAATGGAGACAACTCGAGGCGGCTGATGGAGATGCCAGATTGCCATAAAGACAGCGGAATGCCTAAATCCGCGTGATAAAGCTGCAATTTCTAGGCTGGATCGTAATGGAAATCAGCGACTGTTTGGCCTAATGAAAGCCAAGTTACAGGGAAATTAAGAAGTCTGCGAGTGGACAGTGGTCATTCCAATGAGAAGCGAAACCATGCAAAGTCGGGTTCGGATGCCAACCACTGCAGCGTGGAATCGTCACCCCCATTCATCCCCTACTGTGGAGGAAGTGAAGAGATGCGCTTGTCTTACGGGGAGAAGCGAGGCCCCATGTGTGCGTGTGTGTGGTCACGTAAGCAGCGAAGCCACTACGTGTAAGTGCGACTGGGTAAAAACATGGCGAAAGAAAAATATGAGCGTAAGAGCGGTGGCTTCGATACCTAACAAATATACAGGTGAAATGGGAAGTTGCTGATATACGCTTAAGGTAAAAGCACGTCTGATTTCGCTCGGCCGAGAAAATTAATCTCAGGGCTGGCGGTCGCAACTCGATAAAAATGGAAACAAAACCTGCGAGTGGCATATTTGAACTGCGTACTCAGGCAGGGTAGATGGTTTGCTAACGGAAAGGAACTGACTGAATTGGGAATGAACGGTCAAAAAGGACGGAAGGTAGCGACGGACGGAATCAACTATAGCAGCAGCGGAATTGAATGTGTCCCACTCTCCCAGCAGTCGACGTTCACAATTATTTCTTCACGACAACAAAAATCATTTCCCAGGAACACAGAAAATCAATCTTGGAAACCGCAACATCAGATGTGAGAGGGCCTATTTTGCTTAACGGCCACCTTCAAATCGTCACGAGAATAGATCAGTGTGCACTCTAATCATTGCAACAAAGTGCGGCGTGATATTACCATTTTTAATTGTGTGCTTCATTTACATCAAGCGTCAAAGTGAAGTGTTGAATCATCGGTGCTGCCACATGGTGCAAGTGTCTGTGTGTGTGTTTTTTTTTGTCGTGTGATATTATGTGATGCACAACGGATTTGCACAGCAAAGTCACGTAACTGTAAGTAGATGAATATTTCCTTTTTTCTTTCTTCGCACATCTGCGAACTTGTGCCATCCCGACACCCAAAGCTGCATGGACATAGATGCAGTAATGCTGAGTGACTGAACCTCAGAGGAAATACCTGCACATACAGATTTCAATTTCTTACAGGGCCCATTTCCTGATTACTTTTTTTACATGAATAAGGGAGAAGGTGTGGCCACAAATTCCGCTGGGCGGGACAGTTTCTTTTAACTTTGGTTCAGGGCCAAAGCGAGCGGGGCAGGGTTCTGCATGTGCATGCTTATTAGATTTAGTTAATTAACTTTGGCAGTATTTCGCACCTATAATCTTATACCGCAAATTAACGTGCTTGTGTATTTTGTGTCGCGAGTATTTTTAATGTGATCGTTTGCATATAATTTTTTTTTCATTCTCTAAGCAATTGTATATGAATATCACCTGCAGCTCTATTTAGTGTGTAAACGAGTAGTATCTCTTGTTCAGATAGTCCGGTGGAGACTCTGTCGGCTGCGTTATCCGACAGTAAAGTGTGACACCGTATGCTGCCCACATATGAGGGGCAATTGTCTATGCGCCTAGAGAGCGCCGGATCTGTTTAAATCTCGCAGAACGTTATTAAATGTTGTGTTGTGTATTTGAGAATCATGTGTTATTTGCGAAAGTGAGTGTTGTACTGGCTGGTTGGGGATTGAATGTACCGGAGTAAGATCCGGACCACTACACTCAGTCACGAATTGGTGATTGCGGGTGAACCTCGTCACAACTCTGATCCCAAAGTATCATTTTTTTTTTAGATTATTTTATTTTTTATTTGTTGTTGTTATTTTGTTCACAAGGTGGATTCACCCAAGCCTTATGCTTCGGGTCATTCTTCAACTTTTCATTTTTTATGTTCTGGTGTGAATCTTTGAGTGCAGCAGTGCACCTGAGATTCTCACCTGGTGCCGCGGCCAACTAAATTGTGCTTCAGGTCTCAAGCACCGTTACCGGCCGACTCGGCAGGAACACTGCTAGTGCCGTGTAACATTAATGGTGCCGTTGTCCCAGGATCGATACCTATATTTTGCAGCTAGCGGAACAACACTCATGTTCGTAAAATAAGTGCGAATTGACTGCCATTACTATTTTTATTTAGTTTTGTTCGGTGCGAATTTTGTATAATTTAACATTAAGTAAGCCTTAAGCTGTTTTCTAAGAACTGCCATAATTTAGTGGGTAAGAAAAACAAAATGGCTAACACGAAGAAATCGTCATCTGCGAGTCACGTGGATTCAGATGATTCTGATGGTCACTCTGACGGAGAACATGTGAGCACTGGGGCTGTAATTGTTCCGGAAGAGAGTACACCTGTTACAAGTACAGCGGGTACATCACAGCTGAGACAAACAGCTTTAGCCGCACCTATGGTTTACGGGGAGCAGTCGAGATTATAGTGGATCCCCAGGAAGACTGTGACACCACGATTATCTACGATGTTGAGAAGGAACTCGAAGACAGTGGAACGCAAGAATTTGGCATCGAGCGCAGATAAAAGCGGGCGTAGGAGCATCGAACGTGAGAGATCTGTGGAACTCGTGGATTCTCGAAGCTATGCCTCATATTTAAATTTTCTTTCCGCCTATCTCGACGGGTAGCAATGAACGTGTGATGAAATCCTTAAACTTTCCTTCCGCTCTCAGGGCACTTAAGTCCGGAACTAGGTACCTTGCGACGGTGGGAAAGGGTTGAGTGTTTACAGTTAAAAAAATAGAATGATTGGATGAATAAACTTCATCCAGTCATCCCTTTTTTTCTTTCATGGGGTGATGGAATGTTACAGTGGACACCCCCCCTCCTAAAACCTGAAGAAAACTTTAAAATTTGTCCGCCATGTCGCGTATGGTATGAGGCAGCTAGGAATCACAGTTCGGCAGGCTCACATGTTCTTTTACAGTTCAGTTTTTTTATTTATTTCTCATTTACGTTGTTTTTTCTTTCGGATGTTCTCTAAATTAATTAACAAAATTGCGGGATAATTGGGAAGTCGCTCCAATGCTCTTGAAGGCAAGAAACGCAATATTTTTGCCATTTTGAATTGTTTCTACCTGTGGGAAAATGTAGCACTCAATGGTTGCTCTGGAAATTGATAAGACCAAAGCGATAGGCCCAGAAGAGGACTTCTGGATTTCTTGAGGAGGGGCCGATGTTACGACCCACACCCGCCATTAATTTAGTAATTAATGGGCGTGGTTGATGTGTGAAATTAATTAAGTATTAATTATGTTCGAGGCTTGATTGGAGTTTAAAAGTGTAAACAGCAGATAAAGTTTTATCTGGGGGTTTGGAAAGAAAAGAGGCGAAGAATTCTCTCTGGCTGGGTGGTCTCAGAATAGCTCTGTTAGGTCATAAATATCAGGGCGCAGCTGACGGGAAACTAAGCAACACGGAATGGTACCTTTCGAAGAGGGGTCCACTTGAGTAAATGAATGAAGATGGGGACAAAAGGTTTAGCGAATAATCGTAAATTCGTCGATTGTTTGGGGCATTTTCGAGAACAATTGCTCTCTGTGTGGTCCGTGCAGAAAAATAAGATTTCGCACTTAGCGTGAAAATAAGGAAGAAAGTTTAGTTGTCTGTGCGCTCTCCGATGTGAAAGGCTGGATGCCTTGGATCTGCTAAAAATGAAGCAGCAAACCTCCCGCATCTGGTAAGAAATGGAGACAACTCGAGGCGGCTGATGGAGATGCCAGATTGCCATAAAGACAGCGGAATGCCTAAATCCGCGTGATAAAGCTGCAATTTCTAGGCTGGATCGTAATGGAAATCAGCGACTGTTTGGCCTAATGAAAGCCAAGTTACAGGGAAATTAAGAAGTCTGCGAATGGACAGTGGTCATTCCAATGAGAAGCGAAACCATGCAAAGTCGGGTTCGGATGCCAACCACTGCAGCGTTGAATCGTCACCCCCATTCATCCCCTACTGTGGAGGAAGTGAAGAGATGCGCTTGTCTTACGGGGAGAAGCGAGGCCCCATGTGTGCGTGTGTGTGGTCACGTAAGCAGCGAAGCCACTACGTGTAAGTGCGACTGGGTAAAAACATGGCGAAAGAAAAATATGAGCGTAAGAGCGGTGGCTTCGATACCTAACAAATATACAGGTGAAATGGGAAGTTGCTGATATACGCTTAAGGTAAAAGCACGTCTGATTTCGCTTGGCCGAGAAAAATTAATCTCAGGGCTGGCGGTCGCAACTCGATAAAAAAAATGGAAACAAAACCTGCGAGTGGCATATTTGAACTGCGTACTCAGACAGGGTAGATGGTTTGCTAACGGAAAGGAACTGACTGAATTGGGAATGAACGGTCAAAAAGGACGGAAGGTAGCGACGGACGGAATCAACTATAGCAGCAGCGGAATTGAATGTGTCCCACTCTCCCAGCAGTCGACGTTCACAATTATTTCTTCACGACAACAAAAATCATTTCCCAGGAACACAGAAAATCAATCTTGAAACCGCAACATCAGATGTGAGAGGGCCTATTTTGCTTAACGGCCACCTTCAAATCGTCACGAGAATAGATCAGTGTGCACTCTAATCATTGCAACAAAGTGCGGCGTGATATTACCATTTTTAATTGTGTGCTTCATTTACATCAAGCGTCAAAGTGAAGTGTTGAATCATCGGTGCTGCCACATGGTGCAAGTGTCTGTGTGTGTGTTTTTTTTTTTGTCGTGTGATATTATGTGATGCACAACGGATTTGCACAGCAAAGTCACGTAACTGTAAGTAGATGAATATTTCCTTTTTCTTTCTTCGCACATCTGCGAACTTGTGCCATCCCGACACCCAAAGCTGCATGGACATAGATGCAGTAATGCTGAGTGACTGAACCTCAGAGGAAATACCTGCACATACAGATTTCAATTTCTTACAGGGCCCATTTCCTGATTACTTTTTTTACATGAATAAGGGAGAAGGTGTGGCCACAAATTCCGCTGGGCGGGGACAGTTTCTTTTAACTTTGGTTCAGGGCCAAAGCGAGCGGGGCAGGGTTCTGCATGTGCATGCTTATTAGATTTAGTTAATTAACTTTGGCAGTATTTCGCACCTATAATCTTATACCGCAAATTAACGTGCTTGTGTATTTTGTGTCGCGAGTATTTTTAATGTGATCGTTTGCATATAATTTTTTTTCATTCTCTAAGCAATTGTATATGAATATCACCTGCAGCTCTATTTAGTGTGTAAACGAGTAGTATCTCTTGTTCAGATAGTCCGGTGGAGACTCTGTCGGCTGCGTTATCCGACAGTAAAGTGTGACACCGTATGCTGCCCACATATGAGGGCAATTGTCTATGCGCCTAGAGAGCGCCGGATCTGTTTAAATCTCGCAAAACGTTATTAAATGTTGTGTTGTGTATTTGAGAATCATGTGTTATTTGCGAAAGTGAGTGTTGTACTGGCTGGTTGGGGATTGAATGTACCGGAGTAAGATCCGGACCACTACACTCAGTCACGAATTGGTGATTGCGGGTGAACCTCGTCACAACTCTGATCCCAAAGTATCATTTTTTTTTAGATTATTTTATTTTTTATTTGTTGTTGTTATTTTGTTCACAAGGTGGATTCACCCAAGCCTTATGCTTCGGGTCATTCTTCAACTTTTCATTTTTTATGTTCTGGTGTGAATCTTTGAGTGCAGCAGTGCACCTGAGATTCTCACCTGGTGCCGCGGCCAACTAAATTGTACTTCAGGTCTCAAGCACCGTTACCGGCCGACTCGGCAGGAACACTGCTAGTGCCGTGTAACATAATGTAAATGGGGACTCATCGGACCATATCACACGTTTCCAGTCATACATTAACCTGACTTACTGTTAGGAATAATGTAAGTGAGGACTCATCGGACCATATCAAACGTTTCCAGTCATCATACATTAACCTGACTTACTGTTGGGAATAATATAAATGAGGACTCATCGGACCATATCACACGTTTCCAGTCATCATACATGAACCCGACTTACTGTTGGGAATAATGTAAATGATGACTCATGGACCATATCACACATTTCCAGTCATCATACATGAACCCAACTTACTGCTGGAAATAGTGTAAATGAGGACTCATCCCACCATATCACACGTTTCCAGTCATCCTATATGAACCAGCTCACTATCGCGAATAATGTAAATGAGGACATATCGGACCATATCACAGGTTTCCAATCATCATACATAACCCAGACCTACTGTTGGGAATAATGTAAATAAGGAGTCATTGGACCATATCACACGTTTCCAGTCATCATACATGAACCAGCCATCATAATGAAGTCATCATACATGAACCCGACTTACTGTTGAAAATAATGTAAATGAGGACTCATCGAACTATATCACACGTTTCCAGGCATCATACATAACCCAGACCTGCTGTTGGGAATAATGCAAATGAGGACTCACCGGATCATGTCACATCTTTCTAGTCATCAGTTGTCCAGGTGTTATGCTCATGGGACCATCTTTCTCGCGTTGTAGTGATGATTTCTGTGATTAAAGGTTTAGCAATTGTAACTCTTCCGTGGATGTTGGTCTTGTGAAATATACTCTGCCGACTGATTTTGTGGAAACAGGGTCTTCCAGATGTGTTTAACCTGGAAGACCCTGTCACTTTTGTTGCAGTAGTTTTGTGTTGTTTGGACGCAATCCCTCTTATTGTTCGACGGTTCCTTTCAGTCTTGGCTTTCGCTCATTATTCTTCATCGTCGATGAAGTCTAGCCATGCTTTGTGTACGCAGGCATAGCCGCGGAGACTGTTGCTCTTGTAACACCAAACAGTTGGGCTATTTTGGTTACAAACGCTCCTGCTAAACGGGATCGCACGATTTGTCCCCCTTTGTATGACAGCAAATCACCGATTTCACCGACCACTCGTACGAACCGTTTCTGAACAAAGCTTGTACTACTGTATGTAGCCTACACGAATAACATTAACACCAATAATCATGATTTTCACATTATTTTGTGCAACTCCTGCACGTTTTATTGCACGAGGTGCCATAAGTGGCTAAAAAAAAAAAAACAACCGAGGACCTGCAGTATGTGACTCACTAATTAAATTCTTTGTTTTTCATTAGGAACCTTTAGAAGGTAAACTTCCTGAAAGTATCTCAATCGAGGCCTTCGACTTTATTAAGGTGAGTTAAAGTTCATTATTATTATCATTACTGTTATTATTATTATTATTATTATTATTATTATTATTATCATAACCATCATCATTATCATCATTAATACCTGCCAGTACGAATTTGAAGTCAAATACTGAAGCAGTCATGCACGTTGTGACGTGGCTGCACCGCAGGACGCACATGAGATAAAGGCAGATAGCAGTGACAGCACATGTCCGTGTAGCTTAGTTGGGAGAGCGACTTACTCCGGAGTGTGAGGACCCGAATTCGATGCCCGGCGAGGACAAACTTGTACGTTAAAGTTTTAAAAGCCTGACCACACGATATAGCACGTATCAAGGGTCCCCGTTTCTTGGATTGTGAGGCTTAGCTGCTGTGCGACCAAAGTATCAAATTGAGTTATAAGGGTCTGCGGAATTATTCGAGTAGTGGAAACTACGTACTACCGGACGTATGCAAACTGCTTTCAATATCCACTTCTGCAACCACTTTCACCTATTTGTTGTTCTTTTCCGCATAGGTCCTCCGAACATTACACGCCACTGGTTTTTATCATATCACTCATGACCACTTGAACTGAGCGAATTAGTTTTTACAATCCCGATTCTTCGAAGTGTTTTAAGAAGCTGTTAGTGCAATTATTAAAATGACAAATATCTCTGTAGTGTTGTGTTTCCAAATCCTCTGAATATGAATTAGTTGACTCTCGTATTTGGAGATTTTGTCAGATACAGTTCTTTGAATGTCCACTGTAAAAGAAACCGCGGCATTAACAATTGTGTTTTTCTCAGTTATTTGTCTACAGTCCTAATGTCAAGTCGTTTGTATAAATCTGCGATGGGTCTTGCCGGTTTGGTCTTATTTGTGATGATATCTCTGTCCTATAGTTCTTCATACACTGACGGAAAAAAATCCCAACACCACGAAAAAATAGTTGTAGAGGAATGAAATGGCGGCAATACATTTGTATAGGTAACATATTTAATCGATTAAGGTTTCAAGATCACAGCTTATTGTAAGTGCGAGAAGAGCCATTTTAAATGTGAAATGCTGGTACATTAATAACCGGTGTAACCGCCAGAATGCTGAATGCAAGCACGCAAACGTTCGTGCATCGTGTCGTACAGGTGCTGGATGTCAGTTTGTGGGATGGAGTTCCATGCCTATTGCACTTGGTCGGTCAATACAGGGACGGTTAATGCTGGTTGGGGGTGACGCTGGAGTTGTCGTCCAATGATGTCCCCTACGTGCTCGATTGGTGAAAGATCTGGTGATCTAGCAGGCCACGGCAACATGTCGACACTCTGTAGAGCATGTTGGGTTACAACAGCGGTATGCGGGCTAGTGTTATCCTGTTGGAAAACACCCCCTGGAATGCTGTTCATGAATCGTTCATAGTTTAAAAATCACCTTAATATGTGGCAGCACAACAGGTTGAATCACCAGACCTACGTACAACTGTGCCGTCAGGGTGCGTGGGATAACCACGAGAGTGCTCCTGCTGTCATAGGAAATTGCTCCCCAGACCATAACTCCAGGTGTAGCTCCAGTGTGTCTCGGCCGCAGACATTTTTGTTCCAGGCGCTCACCTGGCCTCCTTCTAACCAACACACGGCCATCACTGGCACCCAGGCAGAACCGGCTTTTGTCAGAAAACACAACAGATCTGCACTCCGTCCTCCAATGAGCTCTAGCTTGACACCACTGACGTCCCAAACGGCAGTGGTTTGGTGCAAGTGGAATGCACGCTACAGGGCGTCTGGCTCGGAGCTGTCCTTCAAGTAACCGATTTGTAACAGTTCGTTGTGTCACTGTGGTGGCAACTGCAGCTCGAATTGCTGCCGCAGACGTGGTACGATGCGCCACGGCCGTACGCCGTACACGGCGGTCTTCCCTCTCAGTAGTGCTACGTGGCCGGCCGGAACCCGGTCTTCTTGAGGCAGTACCTTCCCTTGACCACCGATGCCAACAATCATGCACAGTGGCTACATTCCTGCCAAGTCGTCCTGCAATATTGCGGAAAGAAAATCCACCTTCTCGTAGCCCTATTACACGACCTCGTTCAAACTCCGGGAGCTGTTGATAATGGCTTCTTCGTCTTCTTAAAGGCATTCTTGACTAACATCAGCACCCTACGTCGAATCTCAACGATAACTAACGCTCACGAACGTTACAGCGCGTATTCACAGCAAACCTGCTTTGCATGTTCCGAGGGACGGTACTAGCGCCACACGTATGCTCCGAGCGCGAAATTTACATAGACGTCATCTTGCAGATGTACTCTCACCGCCTACCAACTGTCGTTTATCTAACACAACCCCTTCTTGGTGTTGGGATATTTTTTCCGTCAGTGTATATAACACTTCTGATTGTGTCCTGTATGCACTTATTTGTCTTCTGTTATAAAATATTTATAACGCTTCTGATTGTGTCTCTTCACATGTCAAACATCTCCACCTACTGTTAGGTGTTTTCCTTTTAATCCCTGCGAATGCCTTCAAGACTTCAATTATGGACACCAGTATACACTATATTGACAAAAGTCACCGGATAACCCTTCAAAAGCAAATGAACGGATCCACTGCGTTGTTAAGATGCGCGGTACGGTTGCAAACCGTATGAAAGCAAGCCTGCAGCTGACCGCGAGCATATCGCACTGTGTGGTTGAGTGGAAATGTCGCGGCGGGAGAAAACCGACTTTGAGAAAGGACAGATTGTTGGGTGTTATATTAGTGGGTTGTCCATAAGAGAAACCGAGAGGCGTTTAAACATACCCAAGTCAACTGTTTTGGATGTACTGAATAAATGGAAGACACATGGCATGCTTGAAGCAGCAAAACGCACCGGCAGACCAAAGAAAATCAGTGGTAGAGGACGTCGAAGCCTCAGGGGAGTCGTTGCAGCTAATCGACGGAGTAGTGCACAAGACCTCAATATACAGGTGAGTAAAACTGCTGGAACCTCGGTATGTACACGGACCATTTGCAGATACCTTTATTCCATGGGTAACTGCTGTCGTGCGGTTGCTCATAAGCCATTCATCTCCACTCGGAATACTACTCGTCGTTTAGCATGGTGTAAAGAACATTTATCGTGGACCGTATATCAATGGAAACGGGTCCTATGTACTTATGAATCTAGATACACGATCCATCAGTCTGATGGCCGTGTGTGGATATGGCGACAGCCGGGGAACGGTATTTACCACAATGTACTGTTCCTACGGTCAAGTTTGGAGCAGGCAGTGTTATGGTGTGGGGGTGGTTTTCATGGTATGTTCCCAGCCCATTGGTTATCGTAGACAAACCTGTTAACCAGCATGTCTACCTCGATATTCTGGACAATTATGCCCTATCAACTCTATGACAATACTATAGAACCGAGCCTCGTTGGTACCAGCAAAATAATGTACCGAGCCATGAAGCAAGGACTGTTACGGCGTGGTTTGACGATAATTCCGTATCGTGTGGGGACTGGCCAGCACAAAGCCCTGATCTTAATCCCATAGAGCACCTATGGGATGAATTAGAGCGCCGCATAAAAAGTTTGAAAGTAAGGCCTACTACTAAGCAACAGTTAGCGGCATCATTTTGTACTGAATTGAAGCGCATACCTACCCCTGTGTTCCAAAACCTTGTCGAAAACATGTCTCGAAGGGTCAGTACATATATATACATCGAAGGGTCAGGTTATATTCAAATCGATCGGAAACTTGAAACTTGGTCGTTTTGGGTGGTGTAGTGGTTAGCATACCCGGGTGTTTTCTGTGAGACGCGGGTTCGAGTCCCGCTCCAGGACGATTAAAATTTTCAAGTTTTCGGATATTATCTGACTTACCATCCTTGTCACATTTACGCCAAAAATCGGATTGTCATCTTCAAAATTTGTATTATATGGCGTAATCCCGTATTTCTTTCATGATAATATTTAACTTTTACAGAGTTGTTGCTTTTCCTTTCCTTTTGTTAAAACGCAGTGGACCTATGGCGTTATTGCATTCTTTCAGAGCTGCCTGGAGAAGGATCCCCAGAAAAGAGCAACATGTGATCAGCTCTTCAGGCATCCATACTTCGACAGCTTCAACAAAACAGAACTGGAATGTGAGACATTGCAAACCAGGCTACGAAGAGAAAAGAGCAAGGTAATGTACTAATTTAAATGCCAGCAAAATTCCATACAAGGTGTACAATACAACCTTCAGATCAGTTTCGTTACGAATATTTTTCGTTAATTCAAACACAGCTCGTCCCAGTAAAAACCCACACAAAGGTATAACCCAACGTTCAATATCAGTAACCATATTCGTTCCCAAAACTTTCCGTTAATTCACACATGGCACGTCACTAAGGCGAAATCCCAAGTCAGAAGATGCTTTCTACGTGGGACAATTTCCCAGTTTTGATGAGACTAAAACTGCAGTAGCAAGAATTTTTTGAAAAGATATCGTCCGTATATACTGGAATTTACTTCACAACAAAAACCCGCATTCAATCGGATGTTGATCTTAACGTAGCATTCTCTCCGATATTTCAATAAAATTCCATATATATATATATATATATATACACGGTCGAGTCACATTATTGTGGCCACCTCCTACTTCTGATGTCAACTGCGCGTAGCCAATGAAAGAAGGCACGTGTCGTGAGCTGTCTTGGAGAATACATAAGGTGTGCTGTAGGCATTCTGAAAAGATAGCCGCGGGTGGCCTAGTGGGCAACGTTCGTGACTGCCACGGAAAAGGCCTCAGGTTTGATCCCAAGCAGGTACGAACGCTCGATCCACTAAATATCCGCCGTGCGTCGGATAGGCACGTTAAGGCGTCGGACCCCGGGTACTGGCCCCCGGTAATAAATCATGGCGTCTTCCTCCCCCTTCTACTAATCACGAGACAATGATTGCTATGTCTCTCTTCGTGAGCTCATTATGATCGCTGTTATGTCTAAATGAACGAAGCTTTTCAGCACTGCGTCAGACTGTCTGACGTAATCTTCCTCACTAATGCTTATACCTATTGCATCACCCTCTTCCGGTGTCGTTTGGAAAAGAATTAGCACTTACTTTGGGGGGGCGGTTAATGACCACCGTGAAGGACCTGATGGGATATAAGCAGTCTCCCGGCCCTAATTGCCCCTAGTGCCAGTGAAGGGAGAGAGCCAGTGCCGCACGACAAATGCAACATCCATGTTTCAACGAGATTCAACCTGGAATCTTCTCAGACGAATGGTTAAATGCCAGAGGCTAGACCGTGCCACTGCAGTACTTACTTTAAAAGCAACTATTCATTCTCCACGAACTGAAATTTCAGTATCTCATGCATTTCAGTCGACTCTTCTGAGGTGTGATTCATCAAAATGATTCTAATATCAATCGCATACATAGAAATTTCAACCATACAGCCATAACATGCTATTTATCTACAAGCTTCTCATCTCTCCGTTGCTTCAGTACTCCATACCAATCATACATACATGGGAAACGCATTTCCCTCAAGAAATAATTCTTCTCAAATACATGGAAGGCGATACAAATGTAATCACTGGCACTGATGTGCCGTATTTTAACTGTTGTTCATGTCACCACTCTATCAGAAAACTTGAAAATTACATTACCCTGGAGCGGGAACCGAACCCGCACCTCCCAATTATCGGTCAAGCATGTCATCCGTTACTAGCAGTTGTTTGGAACTTTCTTGTCCCGGGTAATGGATCGCATGCTCGACCGGTAATCGGGAGGTGCGGGTTCGACTTCCGCTCCAGGGCAAGTTTTCTGAAAGTGTGGCTACATGGACAACAGTGAAAATACGGCACATCAGTGCCAGTGTTTACATACAAATCATATGCGATAGGCTATTTATTTTATTCTGGGTCACTATTTGACGAAGGAAGCTGAAATCTCACGCAGTATTCAGGAAGCGGTGGTCCATGTGTACGTCGATGGTGTACCTTCATATCCCGCAATCAAAAGAGAATCCCTGGTGATGTCAAACCAGTAAATCCATCTCGTACAGGTTGCTGAGGAACTGGATTTAAGCACCGGCTTTGCTTGAACCATTTTGCATGAGAGGTTAGGGATGTCAAAGGTCTGTGCCAGATGGTTTCCTTGAATGTTGAAACCTGAGATGAAGAATGATCGTGTTGAAGCAAGTCAGGTTCAACTTGAACGCATTAACCGCAATTCAGATGACTTCTATTCCTGCATTGTGACTGGTGATAAGACGTGGCTTCACCATTGGGACCCTGACACTAAACAAGACAGCATGCAGTGAAAGCATCATGGATCACCACCACCAAAAAAGTTCAAACCACAACAATTTGCAGGGAAGATCCAGATGACTTCTATTCCTGCATTGCAGCTGGTGCTGAGACGTGGCTTCACCATTGGGACCCTGACACTAAACAAGACAGCATGCAGTGGAAACATCATGGATCACCACCACAAAAAAGTACAAAACACAACCATCTGCAATGTAGGTCCAGGTGACTTCTATTCCTGCATTGTGACTTGTGATGAGACGTGACTTTACCATTGGGACCCTGATACTAAACAAGAGGAAAATACCCAAGAACCACAGTTTTTTACATGGTAAAGACCCAAGAACCACAGGTATTTACTAGGTTAAGACCCAAGAACCACAGGTTGTAAATACCAAGTCAAGTGTAAATATTATGTGAACGCCGAAAACATAACACTCTACAGAAATGCAGAATAAAGAACCAACCAACGCAGAACGAATGAGTATCGGATAGTGAACGTTAGAATAGGAAGAAGCTTCAGTTGTAGGGCTTGGAAAAATTACGTTTTAGGTTAAACGCTCAGAGAGATTTCTGCGATAGAGGACAGATGATTAATTAGTTCTTCATCCCGATGACATTTTCGGAAAGGTTATGGAGGTTAAACATATCAGCATATTGTTTTCTATGCCTCCATTCCCTGTTTTGGAAAATTCCATTTATGGATATGAGATATTCACGCCTCATAATGTATGTTATTCTATACCCTGGTTAACTGCATGGAATACTGTATGAGACTATCCAAAATCTTTAAAAAAAATACTGAAGTGTGTAACTTTCTTTTTTTTGGTTACAATTACTATTTTTCACATCCCCCAGAGCATGAATTTACGCCCCAGGAATGACTATTCTGGGAAGGCAACCGCCCTCCGGTAGCTACGGCCCTGCTTGTAATTGTATGCCAGATGACCTTATGTTCTGTAACAGCGATTGTTTTATTAGCGACAGTTTTGGTTATATCTTCATTATGAAAGTTTGCCATTTCCTGAATCGTATTTTCTGTTTTAAATTTGTATTTCTTATTGACACAACTGTGAATAACAATAAGTTCATTTTCCTGTTATCTCTTACACAGAGCGGCCATTACCAGATGTTGCTTCCTCAACTAACGACCAGCTCTGGAGGATCAACAACGGACCTTAGGAGCAGTCACTCGCGTTCTTTCAAGAAATACGACCCATTGCCCAATATATAGTTTTTTTTTGTCTGGATTATGTGTATAGAAGTTTTTTTTTTTTTTTATCTTATGTGTTAATTAAATAAATCAGTCTTTTGAAATAAAAGCGTGTGTGTTTGTTTCCAGCAATTAATTTCATCAGAGGTCTGAAACATAAACTGACGGAAAAAAATCCCAACAACACGAAAAAATAGTTGAAGAGGAATGAAATGGCGGCAATACATTTGTATAGGTAACATATTTAATCGATTAAGGTTTGCCGCCCCGGTGGCGCAGTGGTCTAAGGCGCTGGCCTCTGATCATTCGTCCGTAAGGGGTGCGGGTTCGAATCCCGGTGAGGCATGGATGTTGTGTTTGTCTTACGGCACTGGCTCTCTCCCTTCCCTGGAACCAGTGACCCTAAATTAGGGACGGGCGACTGCTTATAGCCCATTGAGTTGCTCACGGTGGTCGTTAAACCTCCAATCAAAAAAAAAATAAAAAAATTAAGGTTTCAAGATCACAGCTTAATGTAAGCGCGAGAAGAGCCATTTTAAATGTGAAATGCTGGTATATTAATAACCGGTGTAACCGCCAGAATGTTGAATGCAAGCACGCAAACGTTCGTGCATTGTGTCGTACAGGTGCTGGATGTCAGTTTGTGGGATGGAGTTCTATGCCTGTTGCTCTTGGTCGGTCAATACAGGGACGGTTAATGCTGGTTGGGGGTGACGCTGGAGTTGTCGTCCAATGATGTCCCATACGTGCTCGATTGGAGAAAGATCTGGTGATCTAGCAGGCCACGGCAACATGTCAACACTCTGTAGAGCATGTTGGGTTACAACAGCGGTAGGCGGGCGAGCGTTATCCTGTTGGAAAACACCCCCTGGAATGTTGTTCATGAAAGGCAGCACAACAGGTTGAATCACCAGACCGACGTACAACTGTGCAGTCAGGGTGCGTGGGATAACCACGAGAGTGCTCCTGCTGTCATAGGAAATTGCTCCCCTGACCATAACTCCAGGTGTAGGTCCAGTGTGTCTCGGCCGCAGACAGGTTGGTTGCAGGCGCTCACCTGGCCTTCTTATAACCAACACACTGCCATCACTGGCACCCAGGCAGAACCGGCTTTCATCAGAAAACACAACAGATCTCCACTCCGTCCTTCAATGAGCTCTAGCTTGACACCACTGACGTCGCAAACGGCAGCGGTTTGGAGTAAGTGGAATGCACACTACAGGGCGTCTGGCTCGGAGCTGGCCTCCAAGTAACCGATTTGTAACAGTTCGTTGTGTCACTGTGGTGGCAACTGCAGCTCGAATTGCTGCCACACACGCAGTACGATGCGCCACGGCCATACGCCGTACACGGCGGTCTTCCCTCTCAGTAGTGCCACGTGGCCGGTCGGAACCCGGTCTTCTTGAGGCAGTACCTTCCCTTGACCACCCCTGCCAACAATCATGCACAGTGCCTACATTCCTGCCAAGTCGTTCTGCAATATTACGGAAAGAAAATCCACCTTCTCGTAGCCCTATTACACGACCTCGTTCAAACTCCGTGAGCTGTTGATAATTGCTTCGTCTTCTTAAAGGCATTCTTGACCAACATCAACACACTACGTCGAATCTCAACGATAACTAACGCTCACGAACGTTACAGCGCGTATTCACAGCAAATCTGCTTTGCATGTTCCGAGGGACGCTACTAGCGCCACACGTATACGCCGAGCGCGAAATTTACATAGACGTCATCTTACAGATGTACTCTCACCGCCTACCAACTGTCGTTTATCTAACACAACCCCTTCTTGGTGTTGGGATTTTTGTTTCCGTCAGTGTATATTGAACTTGATTCACCCTTATGGGAACGATTGACAAACAGTTCCACCCGAGGCGTAACTTGAGATCTCTGCGCACGGGGCAGTCCATCAGATATTACGCCTCCATCTATCTCTCCATATACATATTACTAATTTAAGATGTACACTGGTGTGCAAAAATTAAGGACAAAGAGGAGAAATTAGCATAACAGCGGAACGAGCAGGCAGAACGGACCGAAAGACCACTCAGGAGATAGACTAGGGTTCGGTACGGTAGGACATGCGCATACATGCAGTATGACGTAGAGGGGGAGAGTGTCGGATGGGTATAAATCACACGGGCGGTGTACGCTCAGCAATTCGGTGAAAGCTATTGCACGGTGTACATCGGTTTGAACGAAGTCGAGTTGCTGCCACCCTGTGATATGGCCAACAGGCAATCCAGTAGACGACATCTGGATGACTTCACCCGAGGTCGCGTCATTGGGAAGTTGGAAGAAAGTCGAAGTGTGACTAGTGTGGCAGAGGAGTTCGGGATCGCTCACAGCATCGTTTCACGAACTTGGAGAGCATTTCAAACGACAGGAACAGCTGTCCGAGAGTTTAGCAGTGGTCGTCCACGAGCAACCACGGCGGCGGACGACCGGTATACTGTCCTACAGGCGAGAAGAGACAAACGGCAGACAGCGGGAGAAATCGCAAGGCACATGCTACAAACAACTGGACGTCCGTTATCGCGTTTAACCGTGGCCAGGAGACTGCACAAAGGTAGTCTATTTGCACGACGACCATTACGGTGTGTGCCATTAACGCCTGCTCATCGGAGACGGCTGTTTCTGTGGCGCCAGGAACACAAGAACTGGACACATCAGTAATGGGGTCGAGTTCTCTTTACGGATGAGAGCCGATTTAGTCTGACGAGCGATTCTGGGCGTACACATCTGGAGAGAGCAGGGAACACGCAATCACACCTCCAACATCATCGAAAGGGACCGGTTTGGAGGTGGCGGAGTTCTCGTTTGGGGAGGTATTATGCTTGGTAGCCGTACTGACCTTCACATCTTCCAAGGAGGTTCAGCACTGGTGTCCGCTATTGTACCGAGGTTCTCCTGACTCACGTGCGTCTGTTTAGAGGTGCTGTGGGTCCTGAGTTCCTCTTCGTGGACGACAACGCTACATCTCATCGTACAGTGGCTGTCGCAGAGCTGTTGGAGAGTGAAGATATTCAACACCTGGATTGACCCGCAAGGTCTCCGGAACTAAATCCAATCGAACACGTGCTTCTCGGGAGACGCTTGGCAGCACGTCACCAGCCGCGAGCAACGATTCCGCAGCTGCGATTGGCGCTACAAGATTAATGGGCCGCGATGCTTCAACAGCTCCTTGACAACCTCGTCCTCAGCATGGACAGACGTTGTAAATCCTGAACGCAGTCAGGGGTGATCATATCCCCTACTAAAGACTGGATTTTTCTTGGCAGCCGCCTGTCACATGGACGTTTCTGTCTTCTGTCCAGTTGTGCTCGAAGCTACCTTTTCAATAAAGTGCCGTTGTATCCTTTGGATTCCTTGTTTGGACAGTTTTGCTCACTTGTCCCATATTCTTACATCTTGGGGATCTTATGGTATGATTTGAGTCGATGTGGAGCACTTCTGCACGACGTTACATTCGAAAAACCGTCTCGTCCTTAATTTTTGCACGCCAGTGTATATACATATATACTGTACAGTTATACTCTGCTCGACAAAATAACATTAACGTCATATCAAACCGTGACTTTTTGTGCAGTTTTTGCCAAGCTATTTCTCCGCAGCAGGTCGGTACCCGAACTCCGAAGTAGGTTACCAAACAGACCAAATGCAGCTAACAGTCGTCGCTTGCACCCATATTAATGATCGAATAGCCCCCACAGAATTTTCGATAATGAAAACAACATCCTTACCTTGCAACGAATAAAACAAAATAACATTAACGTCATATCAAACGAATCAACAAAACTTTAACGTCATAGCAAACCGTGACTGTCTGTCCAGCTTTTGCTAATCTGCTCCGGAGATCGGACCTTCGGTACTTCACCAAACAGACCAAATGCTGCTGATATTCGTCGCTTGCAGCCATAGTAATGAACGAATAACCCCCAGAGAATCTTCGACAATGTGAACATCCTTACCTTACAACGAAAGTATAGTTTACCCAACTGAAGAGAAACCGCTGTCCAGGTTGTGGACGACGAAGGTCGTGGATATTCTTTAGGTGGACGGACTATCCAACCGCGACTTCATTTCTGAATGTAATCAACAAATATCCCCTGAACGTTCTGACGAAGAAATGCGAACTTTAAGCTGCCATTTCCTACGAACTGGCGAAACATAATACAGTATAAGCAAATTCTGTAAATGGACAACTGACTAAGTATGACGCTAAAAAACTGCACCAAAATCGGGGGCAAAAGTTTCAGTTCCAGTTTTAATCAGATTGAAAGCAATGATTTTTACGCCTTTTTCTAAAGCGGCGCCCGGGGAAGCCGCCTCAGTTTCCCCGCCCTAGTTACGCCTCTGAGTTGTGAAAACACAAGATTGTCCGCGACAGGAATCGAATCCGTGTCCCCCTCACTCCGGAGTAAGTCGCTGTCCCAACTGAGCTATACGGACAGAATGTCTCGCTGCAGATTTGTCGTGTTGACGCGTGTTTTCACCTCTGTAGTATGTCACATTATCTCCCTCTTAATTTCAGCTTTTTCTTTGAAGCGAAGTAGGAATTTTTCATTAATTCCAAACAATGTGAAGAACAAACATCACACAGTTTTCGAAGAACCCAACGGCCAATGGATCCATTTTCCACAATCGGGCGCCAATGTGAAAACACAAGTTTGTCTGCGATGGACATCAAATCGGTATCCCTTGCCCCGGAGTAAGTCACTCTCCCAACTGAGCTACGCAGACAGAATGTATCGCTGCACATTTGTCGTCTTGACGCATGTTTTCACGTCTGTAGTACGTCACAGAGTGCCACGCTGTCGCACGTGCTGTGAGAACACGAACTACGTGAGCTGCTGGGAACTGGATAGTCCTTATCCGTTTTTTTTTTTTGGGTTGGAGGTTTAACGACCACCGTGAGCAACTCAATGGGCTATAAGCAGTCGCCCGTCCCTAATTTAGGGTCACTGGTTCCAGGGAAGGGAGAGAGCCAGTGCCGTAAGACAAACACAACATCCATGCCTCACCGGGATTCGAACCCGCACCCCTTACGGACGAATGATCAGAGGCCAGCGCCTTAGACCACTGCGCCACCGGGGCGGCCCTTATCCGTTAAAAGTATATTTTCTGATCAAGCAACGTCTCTACGGAATTACCTGTGGTTCAAAAGCCATGAAACCATGGTTTTCATACTCTCCAAAACTTAATGTGTTTTGTGCCTTATCAGAGCGAAATGTGTACGGCCCCTTTATCTTTGAGGGACAAACCGTTACTGGCCAAAATTACCTGGACATGCAACCAACTGGTTGCTGCCAGAACTAGCTGCTGAGGATGGTGACTACCTTTATCAGCAAGAACGGCCACCGCCACGCTGATATCTCGCTGTCTGCGCACTTCTCACCGAGCACCTGCCAAACAGATGGATTGGCCGCTCGGGAAAAAATGACCAGGTGTTCTGCAAGTGACCCCCGGGATCACCAGACCTAACTGTTTGTGACGCATCATTGAAGCTGTAAACTCGATAACGCCGAATGTGCTGCAAAAAGTCTAGTCCGAGCTAGACAATCGCATTGATGTTTGCCGAATAACGGGTGGGGCGCACATCGAGTGCCTGTGATAAAAACCGATACCACATAAAACTTTATGTGTCAATGCAACTGTAGATACCAATCTGTAGGTATTCCAATAAAGTTACATTCTATAGCCGTTGGAAATCAAGGAGCGTTTTTGTGCTCACCCTGTACAATTTTTCAGGCAATGAAATATAGATTTAAGCATTACATTTGCAGTTTTTGTAACGCTTTCCGTAGGGTTAAAGCACCGACGTCGACGTATCAAATCTCCAAATTTATTATGCTAAACAAGTGAAATATTGTCCCATCGGTTAAGTTTGATTTGGATATAATAATCGATTAAAGCCGTTTTGATTAATTCATGGTTCCAATTACTGTCCGGTATGTAAATTACGGCCCTTGTACAACCAATGAACCGTAAGCAAGACTGGGAAAAAGAATTTAATTCAATTATAGCCACACTGAAGGCAGTGCTCGAAATTGACATTTTTTTTTAAGTGCCGGTATGTGAGGGCCGGATTAAAGGGGGGGGGGTCTATAGAGGCTATAGCCTTGGGGCCCACCATGACCCAGGAGACATGCTTGGGCAAATAGATAGTTAAATAGGTAGGGAGTTTTACTTTTGTCTGGTATGATTTCCACTTGATCAGTAAACAGACGCTGGAAGACGAACAGATTTCAAGAGAGTGACTCACCAAGCGTAAAGATTTTATTTCACTGTATACAGCGGCAGTGGCGTAGGAACGCTTTTGATTTAGGTTGGTACAAGCTCATGAACCTTACATCTCAAGGATTAAGCCATCTATGGATGACCCCCTTCGAATTTTTTTTTGGGGGGTAGTATATTAGTTTTTATAAAATACGTATACTGATCAGGAATTCATCCGAATGAACATTGTTATCATATTATTAATTATTACCATTATTATTTTTATTGCTGACAAAAAGTTCACATTATTAATTTCTTATCAGAAAATGAATGGAGACGTTTTTTTTTGTTTTTTTTTTTTTTTTTGGTGTTCTCTCTTTTTAATTTTTGTACTTTTTTTTTCCATTAAAATATTGAGCAGGGGCAAGTCAACATTAGGATGAATTTCTGTCAGCAGGGTTTGGAAAAGAGGGATTTCTCAGGAAATGTTATATAACTCTTTACAAGAACGAATTAAATTTCTTATCATCTTTGTTTACGTTAATAAAGTAAACCCGCAGTAAGATAAAAACTGCTATGCCCGCGAAGATAGTACCATGGAAGCATTATGAAGTCTATATTAAAAACTTTGAACGATACATAGGCTGACAATTGATGTAAAAAGCACATTGGTCTGGTGCAAAGCTAAATGATGGTAGAGATATCGAGGAATTGGAGTTCTATGAGTGGTATGTGAAATCCGTAATGCACTTGTTGTATTGCTACAGATCTTAAGACAGAAAACAATTTTGGTGCCGGGGCTGCGGGCGCTGAAATGACACTCCGTTTCAACCCATCGCAATGTCATTAGCTGTAGATGACTGACAGGTGTCATAATGTCGGCGTTTTTTTTTTCCGCTCAAGCTGGCAGTCGTTTGAACTCGTTTCCCTGCAGAACTAATTTGCTGGAGTTTCCCAGATGGTTGGCCAGTTTTTGGTGGATGAAAAGTCTCCCATTACAAGCTTCGGATATAAAAAATAACCAGATGACCCGTGATATTTCTTTGAAAAGAATAAAAAAAAATAAGTAGCATATAAATTTTACAGTTCACTCTTTATGAATGATTGGTTTATGTTTGCTCATATCTGGGGGGGTACAGTAGATATTAATGTATCCCTCTCCAAAATTTCCGGGGGTACATTGCCCCCCCGTTCCTACGCCACTGTACAGCGAGGTCAGGTGAGACAGTTTCAGCTTTTTCACTAACATCCACCCACACCTCCCATGTGCACTTGGAGCCGTTAATGGGTGAAGCCCCCTGTGGCTTCACATTGCATAGCAAAGGAGATGCACTAAGAAAAGTATACAATGCTAAATTATTAGAAAATCCAAGACAAAATCTAGGAATCTTAAGCTTTTAAACTGATGTTCTTGTGAGAACAATGAAAAATACAGTGACTTATGAAAAATCTGCAGATAATTTAATAGTTACAGTTTTGTGTTTTAAAGGACAGTACGAACTTTTAATAATTCCCCGTCATAAGCTCTTTGGAGGCCCACTCAGATGTCTTAGCCTTGGGGCCCACTCAAATGTCTTAGCCTAGGGGCCCACTATCCGGCCCTGCGGTATGCTCATATTTACTAAAAAATCGTCCGAAAAACAAAACTTCGCCAGAAAATCTCTAAATCTTAAAAGTAAATCCCTGGAAGAAAAACTCCATTGTGTGAAAATGTAATTGACAATTCCGTGGAATACTATTGCACCATTAATCAGAAGCGATGGCGGTCGATTTCAGTTGCTTGGTTTGTGGATCCAGCGGACACTACTTATGCTACACCAAAGATTGGGGTTAAACTTGTTTATAACGAGGAGTCTACACCCCGGACCAACGAATTAACGAGATTAACTTCCGAAACTCGGCTAATCATTAGTGATTCAGCTGGACTTGAACGCAGAACTTTAAAGTCCTGAGCCCAGAAGGCAGTCCCCTTCAAATAGGGACTTTGATGAAGCAGAAAGTTGGGCAATTACAATCTCCGCAATCTTACATTAATAGCAATCTCACCACCCTCAAAAAAAAAAAAAAAGTATGAGGTGGGAAAAGTTTATACTCATTGCTGCAAAACAAACATTTGTGTTTAATCTATTACTTCTAATACTTCACTTCATGAAGAAGCTCTTCAAATTGAATATATTAAATGAATAATACAATAAAAATTACAGACATCTTTAGTGGGATGATCTGCCGCTTGGGCAAGATGTGATCATGAGCTATAGGTAGCTTCTTTTCCATTCTTTGAACTGCTCGCCCTCATTTATACACCACACTCCTATCCTTTACTGTTTCCACACAACTATAAATCCCTTCTGCAGTTCTCGCTACTAAAATTAGTGCCGGTATGTAAATTCCGGGTGCCGCAGTGGTCTAAGCGATGGCTTCTGATCATTCGTCCGAAAGGGGTTCGAATCCCGGTGAGGCATGGATGTTGCGTTTGTCTTACGGTATTGGTTCTCTATCTTCCCTGGAACCAGTTGCCCTAAATTGGAAACGGGCGACTGACTGCTTATAGCCCATTGAATTGCTCACGGTGGTCGTTAAACCTCCAATTAAAAAAAAAAAAAAAAATTCCGGAGAAAAAAAGTGCCGGTATGCTATACCGGCCCATTTCGAGCATTGATTGAAGGGATAAAATATACAATTGTTTCCCTCTGAACTGTTTAATCAGATAACAGATATTTCTGGCCTGTAGTCTTGATTTTTTTTTTTTTTTTATGATTGAAGGTTTAACGACCACCGTGAGCAACTCAAAGGGCTATAAGCAGTCACCCGTCCCTAATTTAGGGTCACTGGCTCCAGGGAAGGGGAGAGCCAGTGCTGTAAAATAAATATAACATTCATGCCTCACCGGGTTTCGAACCCGGGTCCTTCTCGGACGAACGGTCATAAGTCAGCGCTTTGACCACTGCGTCACCGGGGCGGCTAGCTGATTTTTAAATTAAGGATTGTCGTAGACATCTGTCCTTACATTATTTTTTTTATAGGAATTTTAACCAGTGAAGAATTTAGTCACCGGGGCCCGGAGCACAGCATAAATTACGCGCCCCTCACTTTGCCTGTCATCTCTTTCTTTTTATTGGAGGTTTAACGACCACCGTGAACAGTCGCCCGTCCCTAATTTAAAGCCACTTGAGTCCAGGGAAGGGAGAGAGCCAGAGCCGTAAGACAAACACAGCATCCATGCCTCACCGGGATTCGAACCCGGACCCATCTCGGGCGAATGATCAGAAACCATCGCTTAGACCACTGCGCCACCTTCCCATCTCTGAAAAATAACTTTTTTTCTGTTGCCTTCCCCCATGTTTAATCTTTGATACTAATGTATGAGAAAGTATTGTAGTCGCAAAGAAATTTAACTTCGAAATATCTGCAGAAACACACACTTTGGGCTCCTCCGAACACGACAAGACTATACCCACGGTGGTGTTTGGGTGTGTGGTTTACGCAGTAACTTAAAATCCATATGAAGACGAAATTTAATATTGAGAGGTTTTTTGTTATACTGATGTCGAAGAAAGGGGAAAGCTACAAGTGAGAATGCCTTTGTCAAATTAAACGTATCGAAGTTTTATAAGGGTGGTCACTAAGCACATATCGCCGACATTTGTGTTACACGTGGCGCGAAATCTGCTGTCGCATATCAACAGATTGCACCCCACTCACAGTTCTCTCTAAAGATTCCGAACATGGACGAAATTGATTAGCTTGTCTCTTAAAACCAGTTTTTTTTCCAATGCCATTTTACTCGTATGGTAACAGTATTGTGATTGCCTCTTAAAATTAATAAATGATGAGGAAAATTTAAGATGGCTTAATATTTTAAATACCGAATTGAAGAGCTGAATGTTCATTTCATTCTAAATAAATCTGCCAGAAATAGTACCCCAATATCTGAGATCAGTTGTATTGTAGTATTATGTAATGTTACTGTCATACATTTTTAGTCAGCCTGAATTTAATGTCGAAAAAAAAAATACAACTGAGCTCAGAGATTGGGTATGTTTGGTGACGAATTCTTGGAGTTCGAGTCTAAACATGCTCTGAAACCGAGAACAGCAAACTTTTACCTCACTTTATGCTTCTTTTTTACTATTTGAGAAGCAAAACCTAAAAAAGAAAAGGAATATAATCATTTCCGGAGCTCTCTGGTATCGCGAGGCTCCGCGCCTGGGCATCCCTGTAAATCCACCCCCGGGTTTAAATACCACCGTGAAGTGGTTTAAGCGATGGCCTCTGATCATTCTTCCGAAAGGGATCCGGGTTCGAATCCAGTGAGGCATGGATGTTGTGTTTGTCTTACGGCACTGGCTCTCTCCCTTCCCTGGAACAAGTGACCCTAAATTAGGGACGGGCGACTGATTATATAGCCCATTGAGTTGCTCACGGTGGTCGTTAAACCTCCAATAAAATATAAAAAACTCTGTGAGCTATAAGCACTCGCCCGTCCCAAATTTAGGGCCGCTGCTTCCAGGAAACGGAAAAGAGTCAGCGCCTTAAGGCAAGCACAAAACCCATGCTTCAACGGAATTCAAACCCGGACCCCATCTCGGACAAATGATCAGAAGCCACTGAACCACAGGGGCGGCTGTTCTCATTCAGATGGCATATTAAGTCTGCAAGCTTTTGGTTATACTGATGCAGTGTATGACAACATTTTTTTTTCTTTTATTTTTTTTTTTTTTTTTGATTCGAGGTTTAACGACCACCGTGAGCAACTCAATGGGCTATAAGCAGTCGCCCGTCCTTAATTTAGAGTCACTGGTTCCAGGGAAGGGAGTGAGCCAGTGCCGTAAGACAAACACAACATCCATGCCTCACCGGGATTCGAACCCGGACCCCTTTCGGACGAACGATCAGAAGCCATCGCTTAGACCACTGCACCACAGGGGCGGCTATGACAACATGAGAGAATAACCTTATAAGTTTTAAAGTTAAAATTAAAATATTTGAACACTAGCAGTATTACTAAAAAACTCCTGCTAACAGACTTCAAATTTCATAGTAATAAAAAGTAATGACTTCTAAAAAGTGGGGGAGGTAGGGGCGGCGGAAAGTGAAGTTCATTGACCGGGCCCGAAATTTCGAATCGTGGTGCACCCCCTTCCCTTCCCTTCCCGCTTCCCGGAACAAACAGAAGAAAAGCAATGCCTAAGTAGCTTTATAGCGACTAGGAACACCTGACCACTTACCTGAAGGAACTTTCTAAGACACATCACAAAAAAAAAATAAAAAAAAATCACACGTATGTCAAATAAAAAAAATAAAAAAAATAAAAATATATATATTTTTTTAAATCTTAGCTAAAATTATTGACCGGTCCGGGATTTTTTTTTTTTCAAATCTTGGCTAAAATTATTGAAATTATTCACCGGCCGGGGCGGTTCCGCCGCCACTGGGGGCAGGGGGCATTTTTCCGTATAACACCAAAACAGGAAAACCAGTATGATTTCCATATGAAAACTCTGGAGAGAATTTTTAGTTTCAAAATGCTATCAGCTCAAACGCCAAATACACTGGTGTGCAAAACTTCAAGACAAGCCAGGTTTTGACCTGCAACGTCGAACAAGAGCGGTCTGGATATATGTGAAATTCAAACCATAGGAACTCCATTACTTAACGAAATGATGGAAACAACACCGACACAACTTCAGATACTAAATGATATAGAACTTTATTCAGAATTGGCTACATATCACTGGGCGCAATGATACAGATGCATCATTGCCAAAGACAGTACAAAGTGAAGAGGTGGTCCTCGGTAGGGGATATGGGAATCACCCCTAACGTCGATGAATGATTTGCATCGTCTGTACATACTTCGCACTAGCTGGTTAATGAGTTTTTGCAGTAACACCGTCCATTGTTCCGTCAGCGCAGTCTTCCGCTGTTGGACAGTTCCTGTGTGTGTGTGTGTGTGTGTGTGTGTGTGTGTGACGTGACGCAAAGCGTCTCCCTAGAGCGTCCCAGACATGTTTTATGGGATTTAGGTCAGGGAAACGTGTTGGCCAATCCATCCGCTGAATGTCTTTACTGTCCAACAACTCATCATCAGCCACCGTACGATGGCGCGTGGAGTTATCGTCCATTGACAAGAACTGTGAGCTAGGTCTAAACGTGCCTAATTTGGTGAGCCCGGCCCAACCCGTCGTTTTAAATATCAGACACTCGGCCCGGGCCCGTCAATTGCAGTTCTTATTTAGGTCCGGCCCGGCCCGTAATGCGCCATTTGGTATTATTTTGTCTTTCTGTTGTATTTTATTAAAATGTGAAAATTAAATAATGAAATGAGATTGAAAATATTTAGTTGAATGTAAGCCTAAAAATATTAACTAAACTTTGACAATTACCGAAAAATATAACCTTTAAAAAAGAGAGAAAAAGGAAGACCAAGCGCGTTCAGAATCTCCTTTTCTCTGAACTAGTAAGCGGTAACACTACAAAAGTAAATCCCTATATACAGATTAGGCATAGAGGGGAAATTCCATGTCGTTTCACTGTCTCATACAAACACAAAACACACACACCCTCACCCCACTGCAGACAGCCTCCGTCCCCCACTCTACACAACACACACACACACACACACACACACACACACACACTCGCTCGGGGTCGAATCTTTTTTGTTGTCAACGATCCCCATAATGGCTTACCATCTTAATACCTACAGATTGGTAAAAACACTGTGAGTGCAGTGCCTCTCCTTGCCTTTCTGATTACGCCCTGGGTTATGTCATGTAAAGCCAAGTGAAGAGGGTGAATAGGAACAGTTAAACACGCCAGGAAATCGGGAACACGACTTTTTTCTTTCTTTACCATTGCGATAAAAAGTCGTAAGTGTCTGGCAAAAAAGCCCGGCCCGGGTCTCTGTTCTCTAAACTAAAAATAGCCCGCAGGCCGGGCAAAGCGACTGAGATTGGAGATTTAACGACCACCATGAGCAACTCAATGAGCTATAAGCAGACGCCCGTTCCTAATTTAGGGTCACTGGTTCCAGGAAAGTGAAAGAGCCAGTGCCGTATGACAAACACAACATCCATGTCAGACCGGAATCGAATCCGCACCCCTTTCGTACGAATGATCAGAGGCCATCGCTTAGACCACTGCGCCACCGGGGCGCCGTGTAGGAGCAGACAGCGGTCCTCACTGGGGATAGTTTTTGGCGGACGACCACCACTGATCTTTCGCATAGCTGTACCTGTAATTCTGAAGGCCGACCACGAACGCAATACTATATTATGGTTCATGGGCGATACTAGACTCTTGGGCCACACTCATCACAGTTGACCCCTCCAGATTCTATCACGAGTAAATTCTTCAAGGTGTTCTCGGCGTGCCATTTCATCTATAATACGCAAACACAGTCGAACGTCTGCAGCACTTATGCGCACCGTCCAGTGACTTCCGTTCAACTGATGCTAGGACTGCGTGAGCGCATTTTGTTCTCACGTCACGCAAACCACACATCATGTTCCATTATTACGCATGTGCTGTTGATCCGGTTCCCAGACACGGTCCTGAGTTAATTTGTGTTGGGGTGCTGTTGCTATTTACGGCATTATTTTACTTTTCTACTACGCCCTTAAGTTGTTGTTTTCTTATTGGAGGTTTAATGACCACCGCAAGAAACTCAATGGGCTCTTAAGTTTTGCACACCAGTGTAAATTTCTTAAACCATCTTAACACATTTTTTTTTATTGGAGATTTAACGACCACCGTGAGCAACTCAATGGGCTATATAAGCAGTCACCCGTCCCTAATTTGGGGCCTCTGGCTCCAAGGAAGGGAGAGAGCCAGTGCCGTAAATCAAACACAACATCCATGCCTCAACGGGATTCGAGCCTGGACCCTTTTCAGACGAATGGTCATAAGCCAGCGCTTAGACCACTGAGCTACCGAGGTGGCCAAGTAAACCTTTATGTTACAACTCTAAAGCACATCAAAAAGGCAAATTCTGTGAAATTAATACTAGATATGTATATGCCCTGAGATGCATATGTTTTGAAGACTGCCGGAATTGAACCACGAGCAAACTGTGTACAGGTTATGAAAAATCTTGATATTTTACGCATCTTGGTAGCACAACAAAAAATAGATGAAACTGAAAAAAAAAAGCCCGCCAAAAAGGAAATAAAAGAAAAACAACATTAGAAAATGATTTTCTGGAAGAAGGTCTACATGAACCTTCCTACTCTGCTGGAAATTCTTAAATAGATGCTTACAGGTATGAAAGTTGTCCTTTTTTACGCTTCCAACCGTAGACTGAAGAAGCATATATTCTCCAGCTTTGTCCGTTTGTCCGCACGATAACTCGCGTAAAAATGGTTCGATTTCGATGAAATTTTAGTATGTGGTAGGGCTTTACCTCGGGAAGAACCCTATTGAAATTGGACGAAATGGGGTCAAAGGTCACGACATAGGAGCGGGATCCATTTCATTGCCCTTATGCGTCATAACTTGCGTAAATACGGTTCGATTTCAATGAAATTTTAGTATGTGGTAGGGGACCACCTGGGGACGAACCCTATTGAAAATGGGTAAAGTGGGATCAAAGGTCACGACATAGAAGCGGGATCCATTTCATTGTCCTTGTGCGTCATAACTTGCGTAAATTATGAATCGATTTCCATGAAATTTCAGTATGTGGTATGGGATCACCTGGGGACGAACCCTATTGAAAATGGGAATAGTGAGGTCAAAGGTCACGACATAGGAACGGGATCCATTTCATTGCCCTTATGCGTCATAACTTGCGTAAATATGGTTTGATTTTAATGAAACGTTAGTATGTGGTAGGTGACCACCTGGGGACGAACCCTATTGCAAATGGTGAAGTGGGGTCAAAGGTCGGGACATAAGAGCGGGATGCATTCCATTGTCCTTATGCGTCATAACTTGCGTAAATATGGTTCTACTTTGATGAAATTTTAGTGTGTGGTAGGGGACCACCTGGGGACAAATCCTATTGAAAATGGACGAAATGGGGTCAAAGGTCAGGACATAGGATCGGGATTCATTCCATCGCCCTTATGCGTTATAACTTACGTAAAACGCTTAGATTGAGACAAAACTTTATCATGTTGTTCCGGAAGTATACTTCACCGGTTCTGTTGAATATCATCGAAATGGGATCAAAAGCCAGGTCATAGGAGCGAGATTTATGCTACAACCATTATCCTCATAACTTGATTAATTATTTCTGGTATGTTGGAAATCGTATCATAATCAATGCATTGCATGATTTTACCAACTTGTTTACTTTAAATGCGTTTATCTCGAAACTTACTTTTTTAGTGTTTAAGTAATTTTTCTCAGAAGTCATCAAATATTTCAATCTGATATTTTTACCACATGTGCATGTGATGTATTTGTACAAACAGACGAAGTGGATTAAAAGTATCTAATTTTTTAAAATTATTAAAAATTAAAATGGTAAAGTTATGGAGTTTTTAGGGCAAAATTATGAAATGCACATTAAAAATTTGTAAATTTTCAAAAAATATTGATAAAAACTCTGGTTAAAATGTGTACAAGTTTCCAATAAATAAATGGTAATTTTTTTGTTAAAAATTTGGATAGCTTTTGAGAAAAATGTACCTAAAGAAGGCCTATTTAACATGGGCTCCAATGGAGTGTAACACATTAACACCTTCATTACCACATCTGACCTAGGTAGAATAGGAGACCTCACATGTAAAAAACAATTTAATTGTAATCAATCAGACTTAACACAATCACTACCAGGGGTGAACTAGGTAGACACGAGACTTCACATGTAAAACACTGTATCCAGCTTCGGTTTTACATGACTGCACGGGGGCAAATGCAACTTAAACTAAGCACTAATAAATTATTATCATGTTGGCAGTCTTCCAAGATATAGATGGCAGAAAATGAATTTTCATTTTCACTCTGAAAGTGGCATTTAAATCTTTCACATAGTAGCTGGTAGTCAATGTGTTTACCTGGATTAACCTGCTTCCAACTTACAAAACCAGACAACATTCTTGATACAAAATTATCAATTTTTGTTTAACCTAATTGCAACTGTTCAATATAGTTTGTTTAATCTTGATCTAACTAATGTTTACTCTGACATGAAACACACCTTGCATTTCAGTGTTTTACTTTGATGTATTGCAAATCATTTCTATATTTATCAGTATTTTAAATGTATATTTTTGCTGCACCACAAATAAAAGAAAGATTTATGAAAAATTTAGAACTTCATATATTCCATATCAAATTTTGTTTGAACTTGCCATAATTGAGAAGGGGCAAATTCACACATAATGTAAATTTGCCGTTATTAAAATCTTCAGGATATTACAGATCGTCAGAATGTATATGGCACAATATATGCTTTATGTTAATTTTTAAAAGTGCTTAGAAGAGAAAGCCCATAAAAAATATCGATGTTCTGATTCAACAAACACTTGAAAAAACAACAACTTAAATCTCTTATATGACATGAAGTTATATAAATTTGGGGAAGATATATCTTACATGTTATATCGTTTTTTATTTATTTATTTGAAATTACAGATCTTCAGAATGTTTGGGCATGTAAAATTATATTTATTAAGAGCTCAGCATGAGCTTTTATGTTTGAAGCATGATGAACACATTGCAAGTGCTACTACTTATGCAGCACATGCATTTCTGCAAAGTCAGTAATCAATTATGCTGGACAACAAATTTTGACTTTTTGTGTGTTATCTGAGATTAAACTAAGTTACCTTTACGTTGTTTGGGCTGCTGAATATGGAAATGGCCATTAAAACACCAGATTAGCTTTAATTTTTGAAATATCTATAAAACGAGTTTTACACATTTGCATATACATCTATGATAATACTAATAGAGGAAATGATTCAGAGCAATGCTGCTTTGCAAGTCACTTCTATGAGCTTCTGAAGCATCTCGTACATGGGTCCAACAATTGTCTTCCAGCATTTCTGTGCTCCATTTCCCTTTGTACCTTTTCTCGAGGGTAGTAATGTCTTGAAACTGTTCCCATGCTTATTACTGACAGCAACGCAGTTAACCTGGAAGAAATCTAGATGAGAGTGCAAAAAGTGTAATTTCAATGGCATGTTGCACTGTAGTATCTCGTAGCACTGCAACAGGGTTCCACAAGCACCTGGTAATTGTCAACCTTACTGCTCCCTAGAAAGTTTGTGGCCACTTGCTGAAAAGCATTTCAAACTAACTTTTCATCACCTGTGAGGATATCATCAAAGCGCTTATCTCGGAAGAGCTGACACATATGTGGACCAACAAATACATCTTCCTTGATTTCTGCCTCACTAAATCATGGAAATCTATCATAAAGGTACAAAAATCCTGCCCCACTTCAATCCATGGTCTTTACAAAATTCTTCAGTAGATTAAGTTTAATGAGGAGAGGAGGGAGCAAGATCTTGCTGGATTCTACAAGTGGTTCGTTAAGTACATTCTTTTCCCCAGTTCAAGTCATGGGGAACAGTGCTTTTTATTGTAGCAGAAAGTCCTAGCATAGCTGTGCTAGAGACAGAGGGAACAGCACATCTTTGTGTAACCCTACTGCAGCCCCATCAAAACGGCAATGACCTTCAGGTCACCACAAATCTGCCACTTATACTTGTCATAGTTGATGGTGTGCAACGATTGTTTCGTGTTGTACGTTTCTTTCATGTGGACTGCTACCTGAGTAGAACAGATGATAAAACATTAGTATTATGGAGCATCACAACTTTTAAGTTCAACTGGAACGAACTAATGAATAGCCTCCAATAGTCGTCTTTGTAGTCGATTTGTAGCGCTGCCATCAGACCCACTATATCAACGCAAGCAATGAGGTTATCTGTCATTCCGAAAGATGGAAGACCTTTTTGCCAAGCACAAGACACAGACATATGCACATTCCCTTCTAGAAGATACCATTGCTTCAGTCTGGATCCCAATAAGTCCTGTTTTGGTTTTTGGCAATTCTAGATCTCTCATTAAATCATTCAGTTCACTCTGGGCAATTTTATGTTGCTGCACAGAATCTTCAATAGGCACAAAACCAGGATCTCTTGATGAAGATGTTTTCACTGGTGACAGATGTTTTCTCTTAGTGGCCTCACTTTCTTTCTTATCATTCAGAGTATAAGAATTTGGTGGGTCTGGAATAAGAAGTCCTTCCCCATGAGGCACTGAAAGCATAGCAAAGGGAATATTCGGATAGGTCAAAAGCCACTTTTTCTTCTTAGAAATACCATGTCCAATTAGAGGAGTCATGCAAAAGTAACAATCTTTAAGATGGTTTGTTGGTTTCCTCCACACCATCAGAACTGCAAAACACATTGATTGCCCTTTACAGTTCAACTAGCAGCGCAGATTTGTTAAACAGGATTGACAACATACGCATGGGTCCCAAAACCCTAGTCACCGATATCACAAAACAAAGGCTGTAAGCTTTCTTTATCATCGGTGTAATGGGTTGCCGCCCTTGCGATAGCAAAGTAATTTGTCCACAAATGTAACAAAAATAATCCACACTGTTTACATATTCACAAGGCATCTTGAATGACACGTCTGCACTCATATAATCCATAATGCAAATGATGACAAGAAGAAAATGGTGGTCGCAATGACTGCTATTGACTGCTACAGATTGTGTTACCCAATTGTCACTCAAGGTTCTCCGTCTCGTGGGGAATCATGCACCCGACATACCAGACTTCCAGTGCAGACCATCCATTCTCAATGACCCCCCGCCCATCTTGAAAACTAGAGTTAATTAACAATTTTTAAGTTCTTATTCATGAACAGCATGTCCAAATCAGTTGAAAATAGCTACCTTTGTTTCAGATACATTTTGGCTGTTATCCAGAGTTATTTGATTACTGACAGAATGAAGATGAAACATTTGCATTATAAATGACCATGCAATAATGACTGTACCCATAAGAGAAAGGTTGTATCAAAATGACCATCAATTTCAATGGAAAACATCCGAAAACTGTTAATTTTAAGAGCTTTGATAAGTTATCCTGATTTTGATCATCATCTGTGTACCTACTGTACATTTTTTACTTCTAACACAAACACTTTCTTATCCAACTGTGCAGGAATGCTTTCCATCACTTATTTTTAACTGATAATAACCAAAGTTGTATTTCAAAAAATCTGTGTACACAACCACCTAAACAGAAAACCTACTGCAAACCCATGAAACAGGAACTGCAATAAATAATACAGTAAGTAAATCGAAAGTAAAAATTAATGAAGCAATAAATAATTACTAGAATATTAGTGATTCCAAATAAGACTAAATACATTATTATTGAACGTGCAACAATAAAATTACTAGATCCATATTTTACTTTCTAGAACAAATGAGGTGGTTAGATGAAATTTAAATTTTTTACTTCTAACAGAAACACTTTCTTATCCAACTGTGCAGGAATGCTTTCCACCACTTATTTTTAACTGATAATAACCAAAGTTGTATTTTAAAAAAATCTGTGTACACAACCATCTAAACAGAAAACCTACTGCAAACCCATGAAGCAGGAACTGCGATAAATAATACAGTAAGTAAATCGAAAGTAAAAATTAATGAAGCAATAAATAATTACTAGAATATTAGTGATTCCAAATAAGACTAAATACATTATTATTGAACGTGCAACAATAAAATTACTAGATCCATATTTTACTTTCTAGAACAAATGAGGTGGTTAGATGAAATTTAATTTCAGTTAAAATAAATATTTTTTTGATTCCTCAGTCACTTCTTGCTATATTACAGAACAAACTTAGCAACAAACACCTTTCTTTTCATTTGAAAAGAAATTAAGCGGGAACTGCGAAAATTTGAAAAGAAATTAAAGTTCAAAATCAGAACACTCTACCAGTCTTTTACAATCTTTAAAGTTATTTTTTCTGCAAATTGACCAGCCAGTACTGCTTTTTGAACTTTAATTTTGCTTTAAACAAAAGGCAAAATGCTTGCTTTGTTACTTGATGCACAGAGAAGGGATTAAAGAATGGGAAACATGCATTTTAGTGGTACTGCTATTACTCACTCTGCAGTGAAAACAATTTTACAGGATACGGAAATGGTGCCAATTCCATCATGTACTCATTAGGCCCCAAATGAGAAATATAATTTAATTTTAAAAAACAGAGAAGGACGAAATTGATCACTGTATTGACTGATTTTGAAGAGACTTAATATGCATTTCATTAGGAAAAGTTCTTTTAAAAATACAAAGCTGTCTTCTGCACTGAAAAAAAAAAAAAAAAAAAAAGACGGACATGATCAGAAAAATATTAAAATGGGGAAAAAAAATTAACAAAAAAGTATAACTTCGTGGAGAAAATTCAAAATGCAAAAAAAAAAAAAAAAAACATGAAACATTCTTATGACCTGTGACTAATTCCAGGACCTTTCCTTGATGTTTATAACTTTTCTGTAATTTCCTGTGACCTAGTCAACATCCTGAAAATTTAAAGTAAAAAACAAATTTTGTCTAAAAAAAAAAAAAAAAGAGAATTGTAAATAACGTTTTTATTTTATCTTTAAATCTACAAGAAAATCTTAATAATTTGAGAACTTTCAATTTACTTCCGATATTGGAGGTTATTTGAGAACTATCTTCATACGATGTACGTCTACATTCTACAGTTCTGCTGATATAAGGCTTGCCATTGAGAAACAACTACTTTAAGTCATGTGCTTCCTGAATGATGCTGACTTTCTGCTTATATCTGCAAATAAATTCTTCTTGGAAGAAATAACTCAATTGAAAAATATTTAGTACACTAATCTTGATTCTGACAATGAGCCAATATATCTTGCTGATACTTTAAAGGAACTATTTACAATGTGACACTTAAATTAACAAACCTCTACACATTTAACATGCATAACAAGTTTTTTATATGTCACCATTTTTTTCTTAAAGGTATTGCTTATACAGTTTAATCAAGTAGATCTCTTATGTGCACAAATTACAAAACAAAAAAGAACTAGTGTCCTTCGTATTATTTATGACCCACATGTTCAGATTCTGAACATTACACAATTTTTCCTATCAGTAACTGGATATTCCTCACATCTAGTTACTGAAAAAGAAAAAGCATCCTGATCCTTTAATATTCACATCCTTTTACACATAACTTTGGAGTTCCCCTTTTCCCTTAAACATAAGTTTTAAAGATTTTTTTTTTTTTTTTTTTTACGGTGCACAAATGGTTTCTAACACTATGGTTTTTAACTAACAACTTCTGAAGATAGAGAGAGCTGTTATCTAAAAATAACACCACTTAACTCAGCATCCGCCTTTTAAATTTGCAGCATAAATGGTATTCCTATTTCTTAAACAAAAAATAAATATTCTATTCAACACAAAATAAAAGTTGGGAGATGCAAGGCAAAAAAAATTTCATACCATATTTATGCATGCATACCAAATCTCACAATTTCCAAATCTCACAGCAAATTAATTGTTACCACAAAATGCCAAACATCACACCCAAATATATACACATATAAGTACAGCCAGTCAGCAAGTGCTATTTTCAGAAGTGGCACTCTTGGGGGGGGAGGGGGATGTTTCTCAGTTATTTAAAAAAAAAAAAAAGGTACAGAACATCTGATTTTACCATGAGATGGAATTGCTTTTCTCTTAACCCACACTCTTTCCAATTAAACAGTTCTTACAAATACTACTGAAATTTTTACTTTTCAAATTAAAATAAGCTGTTATAACTGAGCAATAATATGTTTTGTTTAGACTTCAGCGAGGAGAAAGGAATTTAAAAATATATATATATATATATTTTGTATCCTGTATTTTCTGATTATTAAATTTAAAATTACTTTATGGAATAAATATTCCATAAAACAGAAATAACTGCTAATGATCTATAAATAATTTCATTTCAATTTTATTCACTTTCTTCTTGCAAATGTGTAAAACGACGAGTCTTGGGTTTTTGGCTCCCAATACTAATTATGGAAAATCTGAAAATTTAAATTCTTCCCTCACAGTTAAACCTTTTTTTTTTTTTTGTATGTGTGTGTGTGTGTGTGTGTCTTTTTTTTAAATTACCAGTAGGTAAAAGAATTTGTAGTAGTTGCAGCCTTCACTTCCCTCCAACATTATAACATAAACACTATTGAGAAAGAATTCAGATGAGCATAACTGAGAACCAACTTACATTAAATCTTTTTAAACTCAGATGTTTTTAATAACACCTTCTTCCTCCCATTTCATTTATTATGTGGCCAGTTCATGTGAGTCATAGCCACCTCTGAGCACTCAACTTTTGTGATGCCAGTGGAAGGGAAAGTTATTTCTGTTATTCTAACAAAAGCAAGTTTAGAATAACCTAACAATATTAGCAATTATTTAAAAGAACTCCATAATTTTACCTCCAAAGTGTACCTCTCTTTGGAGGTAAAATTTTGAAGCTTTAAATACATACACACAAAATTAATGCAAACTGTAAAACCACTATGAGATAGATTTTAGTTGAGTAACCACTTATTTACTTCATGTTTTGTATGTATGTGTTTATGAACTTAGTCACACATAGTTACTTTAATGGAATAATCATGTGCATTTGAAGCTAAGTACAGAACTCCAACTTTCAACCTGATGTCAGTTGCTATATGTGTGCATGTGAATTCTTGAAACTAATCGCTGAAGTAAAGTTGTTCTAATCTGTATCAGATTCAAGAGTCAAAAATACAGTTTTTTTTTATGTCTACATGATATTAACATAAATTTCATATGTAAAATAACATAATATATTCCTTTCAATAGCATTAAAATGGAATAAAGTTATATGTAATAAATAAAAGTCAACTGCTGAAACTAAACACAGCTGCAAACGAATTAAGTTATAACACCAAGAACTGCATAATGTTTAAACATAGCATAGTTAACTGCTCTTGACACTCTTAATTACTGTCAGTGATTTTTGTATTGATATTTTAAATGCATATTTTTGCTGAACTGTTAATTAAAAGAAAAGAATTCAAAAATTTGTAACTTCATATATAATATCTCCAATTTTTTTTATACTTGTCATGACTTATACAGTTATATATGGGGTAAATTATATGTTGTATTGCAAGTTTTAAAACTTACATTATGCAAAATTTTAAGTTTTAAGATTTCTTAGAAAAGAAGATTTAAAAACATTGGGTGTCTGAATAGAATGATTTCAAATAAAATCTAAGCTTTTTTTTTTTTTTTTTTTTTTTGTATTTGATTACCCCTTTTACATTAGAAATTGTAATTATTGGTTTTCTAGAAGTATGTTTTAATTTACAAATTATTTTTTTTGTGCTTCAAAGAATGAGAGACATACTCACCCCAAAATACTTATATAGCATATCCATTTTTGCTGTAGTCTTCAGTGATCTGTTATTCAATGACTTTTTAGCAATAGCTAACAGGTACTACAAAGTTTCAATGAGATATACTGTCCATGTTATATATGCTTTTCTTTAAATGGTAGGATCTTCAGAGAATATTTTTATTAATATTTATTTTTGTTTAAGATGTGAAAAACATGCTGCAGCCAGAACTACCAAAACACAACATACATAGCCTACTCTGAGAGACATGCACAGTGAGAAGTAAAATTAACCACAACCTACTCTTCCTTTTGCAAAACAGCATTACTTCAATTGTGAGGCAAATGCTAATGGGTATGCTTTGCAAACGTTTTTTTTTTTTTTTTTACTTGAAAACGATAGTGTACACTGTTGAAAGTGCACCCGTGGGAAGTGCTCTGGACGTTTGATACTGAAATTCACCATTCCCTTGTTATCGTTTCATTTCTTAAATTTTTAATATTTAGTTTCAATGTTTATTTTAATATTGAAAACAATATTAGTTATACTTGAAATGTGATTTTTAACTTTTGCTAAAGGGAACTGGTGACTTCAGTGGACTAGTGTTATGTACTGAATATGGTTTTTGCCATTGTTTTAGGAAATCTCATGTTATTCCACTTTTGTTCAGTTTGTTGTGAAATGACTTAATACAATTGTTTAACGCAGGGGTCGTCAACCTTTTAATACCTACCGCCCACTTTGGTATCTTTGTTGATGGTAAAATTTCCTTAACGCCCACCGGTGCTGCAGTAACTCAATTTAGCGCAAGTGCGCAGTAATTTTTAGAGGGGAGGGTTTGTGAAAAATATGAACTTAAATTTATCTTTTTATTTATACTTTACGTATGTTTATACATTGATAATTTCAATTTAATGAATTTCTGCATCTCCATCGATACAGCGCCTACTAATGTGGGAGCTGCTTAAATTGAAGAAAATGAAAGTTAAATGTGAAAGCAATAAAGTTTATTGAAATTACCTTTAATTAATCATTAATGAGATCCTTCAGTCTGATGCTGCAAGACTAAATATTTAATATCTGGTTCAATTTTCGTAATGAACAAACGAAGGTCTCCTCTTTCGGTGATATTCGGACAGTTTCTCTGTTTGGTGATAAAATGATTAACAGCACTAAAGCCCGATTCTACAAGATATAAGGTAGGGAAACATATCAATAAATTAGATACCATTTTCTACATATTTGGATATGACGCAGAAATTTCTATATTTTGCCAGAGTGTTTGGTATTCACCATTATTGAAATTATATTTGCGCTCTTCATCATATTTAAGTTTTAATAGTTCTTGGCAAGTTATATCAACCTCAGCAAAATTTGCAGTAAAAGGATTTATCATCCAGTCATACACCTTCAAGTTCAAAATATCTTTAAATAATTTTTCCTTATCCAATTTAAGTTCGATGAGGTGGCTACTAAACCTTTCAATCTCCTCTAGTGTTATATCATCTTTTATATTGGGTTGTCGGAAAAGCCATGACGTATTTTGGCACCCGATGGCGGTTGGGCGGTTTTGGAAGTACTAGAGGCATGCAGGCTCTGTTATCGCTATGGCATTTGACAGGTGCCAGTCCTAGCTGCAGTCTAAAAGGAATAGTGAGCGATTTGGTTGATTTGCGCAGATTTGACATCAAGTTGAAGATGGAAGACCAAACTGTGCATTTTCACCATATTTTACTGTTTTACTTCCGTAAAGGAAAGAACGCGCATCAAGCTTGTGAAAAGTTGCGTAAAGTGTATGGTGGTAATGCTCTACAAGAACGTCAGTGCCAGCGGCGGTTCGCAAAATTCTATGCTGGTGATTTTGACCTCAACGATGCTCCTCGGTCGGGGAGGCCCACCGAGGTTGATGACGACCAAATCAAGGCATTGATCGAGTCAAACCCACGTTACATGACACGAGAGATTGCAGACACATTGCACATCCATCATTCAGGCATTCATGACCACCTGAAGAAGCTGGGATACGTAAGCAAGCTCGATGTGTGGGTTCCTCCTTAACTCAAAGAAGCTCAATTCACAGCGTATATAAACATCTGCAATATGCTCATTAAACGTGAGGAAAACGATCCTTTTTTGAAGCGACTGATAACTGGTGACGAAAAGTGGATTGTGCACAACAATGTGCTGTGCAAACGGTCTTGGTCCCGACATGCTGCTTCGCCTCAAACAACATCCAAAGCAGACATTCATCAGCGGAAGGTTCTGGTCTCAGTGTGGTGGGATTTTAAAGGTGTCATGTTTTTCGAGCTCCTACCATGAAACCAAACAATCAATTTGAATGTGTACTGACGGCAATTGGACAATTTGAATGAATCCATCATCCAGAAATGTCCAGAGCTCATTCATCATAAAGGTGTTGTGTTCTATCACGACAATGCGAGACCACACACGTTTGATCACCCGCCAAAAATTATTGGAGCTTGGGTGGGATGTGTTGCCACACCCAGCATACTCGCCTGACCTTGCGCCGTCAGACTTCCACTTGTTTCGCTCTCTTCAACAGTCCTTGCGTGGTATAACGTTCAATTCAGATGAGGCTGTAAATCAGCACCTCGTACAGTTTTTCGCTACGAAAGACAGGTCCTTCTATGAACGAGGCATTCTGCATCTCACTGAAAGATGGCAAAAGGTTATTGAACAAAACGGGCATTACATCATTGATCGATCTTTGTTCTTTCTATCAATAAATGACCTTTGCAAAACATGGCTAAAATACGTCATGACTTTTCCGACAACCCAATAAATGACAATTCAGGAAACTGATGAAATTCTCTCTTCAAAAGATTATGACGCAGACAATCAAGTTTTTCGATAAATAATGATGCAATATTTTTGCAACTGATAAGAGTTATATTGGCTCCTTGAAGCTGAAAATTAATTTCATTAAATCTCTTGAAAATGGCTGACAAATGAAAGGCTTCATTCTTTACTGTTTTTAATTGTTGATAGAGACCAGCCTCGTTATTAATTTAAAAAAAACTGTATGATACTATCATATAATGCTACAAAACGAGACACAATGATGAACAAAAACCCCCAATACCCACAACGTGTAACAACGGACATTGTTACAAAAAAACAAAACAAAAAAAAAAAACACTGCCCACCATGAAAGCTTGAATCGCCCACTAGCGGTCGGCAGGGAACCAGGTTGACGACCACTGGTTTAATGTATACTTCTTAGAAGGTAAAACTGAAAACAAAAATTTCACGCATGATTTCAACCTTATAAGACTACAGTTTGCAGAAACTAAATTAAATAAATGTAATTGTTCAGTGAAGTACGATAGGAGGTTTAAGGAAAATACAACCAGAACACTGAAACTTTTATTTTGGCATTTCGTTCTCTTAACACCACATTTGTTTAATGCAGTGACACTGTCTGTGAAATTTTCTGAGGGCATACATTCTAGGACATCACACAAAGATAGATTATACTAGAATATCTAGTATTCTATAATATCTGATTGAAGTTAGGATCAGGAGAGATCTAAGACATGACACTGATGCTGCTGAGTAGAAATAAAAGCATAAGAAACAGATTCAAGATTGGCAGTAGTATATAAAAGCATTAAAAAATTGGAATGCGACTTAAGATTAAGTAATCAAATGCCAGGAATGAAGACAAAGTGGATGATCAGACGTAGCCACACCTACAGTTGACCACTATCAGCAACAATGATTTTCTTGCTGGTTTTCCCACTCTGGCTGCCATAACTTTCCAGTTTCTTCACAACATCCATACCTTCCACAACTTGTCCATAGACAACGTGCTTCCCATCCAACCTGAAAAAGAGAAATTAATCTACCACTGCACATTTGCAGTCTCATTGTCCAGGGATAGCCTGCATGCACAGCACAGACTATGATAGTACAAGATTTCAGAAATACAAATATTGGGTAAACTTTAAAAAAAAATAATGAAAATTATTGAGCATCTGCTACCTTAAAACAACTACTACTAAAGCTTAAAACTACTTGCAACTAAACTAAAAAGTATAAACTAATACCACCTTACTACAAATCCTAGGCTCCACATTTTGTGAAGTATACAAGATCTGTCAAAGTTTTGTAAATGCTGTAGTAACGCATAAAAGGAAAGGTTGTGAAAGGTGCAGTAACTTGCATGCTACTGTCAAGTATGCCAGCGAACATGTCTGCAACTTATATTGGAATATTCCAGAACCTACAGGGCCACGCCGGTAGTATCTAGATTTTAACCTTCTGTGTGTGTACTTCATGGAAGTTTTATCTATTCATCTTGAGATTTTAAATATTCATAACACTCGAGAAAGCAAAGAAGGTGGAAACGAATAGGGACCAAGACATCTAGGCACTGAGTAAAGGACAGGGACCAAATAACATGTATGAAATGTGATTTCTTCCAGAAGCGGACTTCAGAGGTAAGCAATATATTCTGGAATATGCCAATATATGTTGAAATAACGCATGTGAAAACCGAATAGTAGTGATGTCTGGCCTATACATTAGGTTTAGATATGAGCTTCAATTTTGAATGTCTGCAACTGTTATGGAGCTGTGAGAAAGGGTGTTGCACAAAGAGCATGCTGCGGCAGTTGATGTAGGTGCATGTTGTTAAGGGGAAAAAATGGAGCAAAGAGCCAACACTAAATCCTGCAAGTCGGGGCTACAATAAATTACCCACCATATTCACCTGATCTGGCATTGACTGACTACTTTTATTTCCCCAACACAAATTAGCACTGCAAGGGAAGAGATTGGCAGATATTCAAAAGAACTTGACCCAACTGCAGACAGTAACAAAGAACTACTTTTTTCCATGGGTTCTGGCTGTTATACGAACAACGCCACATGTACTGTATGAAGGCAGGAAAGACTTTGAAGGCCAGTAAAGTGAATTTTCTAAAAAAATTACTAGTTGCTCATTTTCCCTGTGCATTCATTGAACTTTATTGATACACCTTGTTCAAAGGAATAAAGAATGATCAATGTTTAGTGCACGTTGAATTTCATTTTCTTGTCTATGGCAGTTTGGTCGTGCCATGTCCCAGCTTCATCCAGATGAATGGAACATAAATATACAAATCGACACATAAACCAAGTAAGAAATCTTTACAAAGTTGAGAAGCACGTTATTTTCAGCAATCAGATTACGGTACTGAATTGCTATTAGTTTGCTGTTCATGATGCAATGCCTCATAAAACTTCAAAATTATGTTACCCTGGAGAGAGAATCAAACTCGCACATATCTCAAATTTTCCATTCGAGGATACTATCATTACACCACATCTAGTTACATGGTGAAGTAAAAGAAATTCAGTACTGCAACCTGAATGCTGAGAATAATGTACTTGTGAATTTCCTATGTATGTATCTGCGAAAATACACTGCAGCCAAAACATTAAAACCACCTCTGCATTATGCAAATAAGCGTTTGTGCAGCCAATTAGCATCATGTGCCTAGATCATGAATGACATATACACTGCCTGACAGAGAAAATGTCCACCACAAAGACATGAATGCAGCGCCATGCAAATTTCAGGGTGGATGCACATGTACAAGTTATGCAAATGATTGCATTTGCAGGCCAATCGCACGAACTGTGCACAGGATATAAGAGGACAACCAGCCCGTGAGGCCATCAGTCGAGATGTTGTCACTGCAGTGAGAAGTGAGCGGTACTGCTGCAACAATGTCTGGAGAACGAACAAGGCATGCCAATGCCGTTAAGATGCAGTCATATGTGATTTCATCAAATGGATGAGTTCACGAGAGTCGTCATCATAGGCCTTCGTACTGCCTGAAGGTCCTTGCGTCGTATTGTGGAGAAACGCAATATGTTGCCACAACCGTCGGTCGCATTTGGAGACAGTGGTCCCAGGAAGAATCTATGCAATGTCGTAGGGGGACCGGAGCACGGAGATGGATGTCCGAGCACACCGATCGTCGCATCCGGCATCGTGCTGTAGCGAAACCGCAGGCTACAATGGGCACCATTTTGTGGAGTGTACAGGGAGGCTTGGATGCTTTTGCGAAGGCTACCCTTAGCAGCGAGCCGTCGTTGTAACTGCTTGGCGTGGTGTATCTCCAGTGCTACGCGGGATGCCGAATGGAACAGTGTGGTGTTCAGCAATGAATCGCAGTTCTATCTCACCACGGATGATTGCCATGTGATAGTCTGGAGGCGGCGTGGCCAACAGTCTGATTCCTCCGCCATTGTGAAGCACCACACAGCCCGGCAACGTTAAATCATGGTGTGGGGTACTATCAGCGCCAACAGCTGCTCACCGCTGGTACACACTGAAGGCACCCCGCTATGTTGATGAGGTGCTGTAGCCCGTGGCACTACCGTATCTGCAGGGCATTCCAAACGCCATTTTTCAACAGAATAATGTCCAGCCGCATACCACTCGAATCAACCTGAATGCTGTACACTGTGTGCAGATGCTTCAGTGGACAGCACAATCCCCTGACCTCTTGCCCATTGAGCATCTATGGGATGTGGAACACAATTGAACATTGGTTGAGTACTCTCCCACCCCTGCAAAATGGAGAAGAACTGTGGACTCGGATCAACACCACATGATCTATGATACCCCAGGACTCTATTCCAACTCCCACTGCCTCGATGCCACATCGGATTCAACGCTGTATTTCCCCAAAGGGGGGGGGGGCACACTCCTCATTGATCATCCTGTATATTCAGCCACTGGAGCATAATCTGTATATGATAATTAAATAATTTGTTTAGGATCTACTTGACTATCTGTGTGTGCAGTTTGGTCTATTTTCTTTTCTTTTCTTTTGATTGGAGGTTTAATGACCACCGTGAGCCACTCAATGGGCTATAAGCAGTTGCCCATCCCTAATTTAGGGTCACTGGCTCCAGGGAAGGGAAAGAGACAGCACCGTAAGACAAACACAACATCCATGCCTCGAAGGGATTCGAACCCATACCCATCTCGGATGAATGATCAGAAGCCATCACTTAGACCACTGCACCACTGGGGGCGGTGGTCTGTTTTCAACCATTCCTTCATGATATGACATTTTCTCTGTCAAGCAGTGTATATTATACCTGGGTTGGATGTGTTTCAGTCAGTAACTTGTTTTGCCTCAACATGGGAACAGCAAAGGACTTATCTCATTTTGACAAAAACCAGATTGTTATGGCAAGATGCTTCAATAAGAGCATCACCGAAACAGTGACTCTGGTAGGCTGCTCACACAACGCCGTTTTTAGTACCTATCAAAGATGAACCGAAACAGGTGACACTGTGTGGGCTGTGGCTACGTCTCATTGATGCCAGAGGTCAGTGCTGGTTTTCTTGTCCACAGCAACAGGAGGGCTACTGTGGCCGACATTACCATAATTTCAATAGTGGGGAAAGGTCCAATGAGTCCGAACACACAGTTCATCGCACACTCTTGGACATGGGTCTCCGCAACCGTACACTCTTGGACATGGGTCTCTGCAACCGCACACACCCATTCGTGTGCCTATACTCACAGCAGTTCACTGTTGTCAATGCTTTCAATGGACATGTAATCATGAACATTAGACCACAGAAGACTGCAAGAGGGTCTCGTGGTCAGACAAATCTCATTTTCTGTTACACCATATTGACAGACAAGCTCATGTGCTTCGTTTATTGGAGGAAGCCTTCTCATTTGGATGCACTGTGGACCAGATCCAGTCAGCTGGGGGAGTGTGATGGTCTGGGCAATATTTTCTTGGGGAACACTTGGACTCATTTATCCATATAGAGCAAATTCTGTCTGACAGCTGTAATGTACCTGAACATCAAGGCTGACTAAATACACCCCTTTATAGAGACTGTATTTCCTGGAGATGGCATCTTTCAAGAAGACAATGCCCCATACCACACTGTGAATAAGGTTCAGGAATGATTTCAAGAACATGAACAGAAATCCTATTTATTGTCATGGTCCCCAAATTCACTGGACATGAATCCTATTGAGCATTTGTGGTTTGAGTTGGAGAAACGGGTATGAGCAGCATCACCCCAACCGTATAATTTACGGAAACTGTGCGATCTTCTGTTGCAGTCATGGTACTAAATATCAAGAGACACCTCCCAACATCTCATTGAATCTGTGCCTTATAATGTGAGAGCTCTTTTGACAATGAGAGGAAGATCTACATCATATTAGGTACATCAAACAGAGGTCATTGCTCTTTCCACGTTTATAAGTGAGTCTCGGAAAAAATTCTCATCGGCCGCCACCGGGAATCGAACCCAAGGTCTTCCAGTTACACGCCGGATATGCTTCCACTGCACCACAGCAGCCTCGAATTCCTCCAGACTCACACACGCTAACTGCCAAGCCAATTTGGCAGTTTGCTTCTTGGAGCTCCGCACAATGCTAGGGATTCACGAAAGACGGTAATCAGCAACTGAACAAATAAATAGAAGAAATAAATAAATAAAATTATATTTATAAATAAATAAATAAAATTATATTTATAAATAAATAAATAAAATTATATTTATAAATCAATAAATTAATAAAATTCTATTTATAAATAAATAAATAAATAAATAAAATACTATTTATAAATCAATAAATAAATAAATAAAATTATATTTATTTGTTCAGTTGCTGATTACCATCTTTGGTGAATCCCCAGCATTGTGCGGGGGCTCCAAGGAGCAACCTGCCAAATTGGCTTGGCAGTTAGTGTGTGCAAGTCTGGAGGCATTCGAGGCCACGTGGTGCAGTGGAAGCATATCCGGCACGTAACTGGAAGACCCTGGGTTCGATTCCCGGTGGCAGCCAATGAGAATTTTTTCGAGACTCACTTATAAACACGGAAAGAGCGATGACTTCTGTTTGATGTTCCTGGTCCACGTCAAATGTCTGTATTAATCATATTAGGTAAGTGGTTTTAATATTTTGGCTGACCAGTGTATCTCTTCCTTCAGTTTGTGATATCTGCTGTACTATGTGATTAGTGACATCCATTCTTGAATATGAAAGGGTCATCAACATTATGAGGAAGCATAGTGTTGCTTCGACTAGCAGAAATCTGAAGCTGGCTCACATTCCTATGCTTCATTAGCTTAGCTTCAGATACTTGGAACTTTGCAGTCCAGGGCGGTGTAATGGCAGCATGCTCAAACAGAAATCAGGACGTACATTTTCGATCCCTCCTCTAGAGCAATGTCATTTTTAAAGTTGAACTAAAAGCAATTCAGTACCACAATCAGATTGCTGAAAATAATGTACTTATTCAAAATTATATTAGTGTGCCATTTGTTCTGATGGAGCTGGCTCAGTGAAGCCACAATAAACAACATATAAAATCCATTGTGACTAAATGTTGATTTCTTTATTTGTATAACACCACCTAACATCACACACATCTCTACCTTGTTTTTCACAAAATAAAAATATTTTGCCTTTTCTCAAAACTGTGTGTGTGATTACCTGTTCACTTACTTCATAAACAAAACTTTGAACACAAAAGAGCATCAAAAAGTGAAGAGATACAGGTAGATTTACTGCAATTATTCTATTAGTTTTAGGAAAAGAAATAACCTAATAATTTACATCATGTTGGTTACTTCAGATAGTTGATGGGTTCAATAGATGTTGTATCAACTTGCTATGCAGTCTGACACATATGTGAATTTGTTGCATTTCCAGTTCTTATCTAATAGGAGAGAGGGGGGGGGGGAAGTGCATGATATTTGTTTATGCCTGTGCTTCAGTCAGTCTTTCTAAAAAAATCTTATGTGCACTGCAGAATATTGAACAGCAAAAATTATCTTTTGATACTGAAAAGAGTGTGCCCAAGATCTAAAATATATCTGCTTTCCTCTATCAGTTACAGAAACACCAAACAAAAATCATCGCTCTTTCCAAGTTAATGAGTGAATCACGGAAAAAAAAATTCTCATCGGCCGCCACCAGGGATCAAACTCAGGGTCTTCCAGTTACGCACCGGACATGCTACCACTGCACCACAGTGGCCTCAAATTCTCCAGACTCACATGTGATTAACTGCCAAACTACATGGTAGGTTGCTTATTGGAAGACCATGGGTTCAATTCCCAGTGGAGGACAATGAGAATTTTTCTGTGACTCACTTATTAACGTGGAAAGATCGATGATTTCTGTTTTTGTGTTCCTGGTCCACGTTGAGTGTTTGAATCAGTTACAGAAAGACTAACTGCAATCCAAATTTTAGATGCAGAGACTGAGATAAACTGAGGGATAAACGAAAGAAGAGATATCTCAAATCTTGTGCATTTCCCCCTTTATTCCATCACAGACAAAGCATTTTTGCAGTCTGATATTTTGAAATGGGAGGTATCACATTCATAGAAGGTCCAATGTAATCAAAATCACATACATTCTTCTACTGATTCACAAGCAATCAAAATTTAGTCCTGTAACCAGTTCATATTGATACAGGTGGCAGGGATACTTAACCAGTTTAATAACTTTTGTGTTCTGCCTAAGATAATGGCAGGCAGGATTTTTTTTTATACAAAATATATTCATGGCGATCTCATATGCTCATGAGAAAATTAACCTCAAAATCATGACTCTTTGAAAACCTAGTTAATTCTTATTGCAGTGCATCAGGAAATTCTTAAGTGTTTTTTTTAGTTTTTTTTTTTCCACTAGATGCTTGGAAAAACATATAATGTTCTTCCCAGAGCTTTTTAGCTAAGTAACTCACCTGGCTGTGTTCCTTTAACAACTAGCTGCTGAAAACATATACACTGATGGAAAAAAATCCCAACACCAAGAAGGGGTTGTGTTAGCTAAACGACAGTTGGTAGGCGGTGAGAGTACATCTGTAAGATGACGTCTATGCAAATTTCGCGCTCGGCGCATACGTGTGGCGCTAGTAGCGCCTCAAAACATGCAAAGCAGGTTTGCTTTAAATACGTGCTGTAACGTTCGTGAGCGTTAGTTATCTTTGAGAATCGACGTAGTGTGTTGATGTTAGTCAAGAATGCCTTTAAGAAGACGAAGAAGCCATTATCAACAGCTCACGGAGTTTGAACGAGGTCGTGTAATAGGGCTACGAGAAGGTGGATTTTCTTTCCGCAATATTGCAGAACGACTTGGCAGGAATGTAGCCACTGTGCATGATTGTTGGCAGCGGTGGTCAAGGGAAGGTACTGCCTCAAGAAGACCGGGTTCCGGCCAGCCACGTGGCACTACTGAGATGCAAGACCGCCGTGTATGGCGTATGGCTGTGGCGCATCGTACCGCGTCTGCGGCAACAATTCGAGCTGCAGTTGCCACCACAGTGACACAACGAACTGTTACAAATCGGTTACTTGAAGGACAGCTCCGGGCTAGACGCCCTGTAGCGTGCATTCCACTTACTCCAAACCACTGCCGTTTGCAATGTCAACGGTGTCAAGCTAGAGCTCATTGGAGGACGGAGTGGAGATCTGTTGTGTTTTCTGATGAAAGCCGGTTCTGCCTGGGTGCCAGTGATGGCCGTGTGTTGGTTAGTAGGAGGCCAGGTGAGCGCCTGCAACCAACCTGTCTGCGGCCGAGACACACTGGACCTACACCTGGAGTTATGGTCTGAGGAGCAATTTCCTATGACAGCAGGAGCACTCTCGTGGTTATCCCACGCACCCTGACGGCACAGTTGTACGTCGGTCTGGTGATTCAACCTGTTGTGCTGCTATTCATGAACAGCATTCCAGGGGGTGTTTTCCAACAGGATAACGCTCGCCCGCCTACTGCTGTTGTAACCCAACATGCTCTACAGAGTGTCAACATGTTGCCGTGGCCTGCTAGATCACCAGATCTTTCACCAATCGAGCACGTATGGGACATCATTGGACGACAACTCCAGCGTCACCCACAACCAGCATTAACCGTCCCTGTATTGACCGACCAAGTGCAACAGGCATGGAACTCCATCCCACAAACTGACATCCAGCACCTGTACGACACAATGCATGAACGTTTGCGTGCTTGCATTCAACATTCTGGGGGTTACACCGGTTATTAATGTACCAGCATTTCACATTTAAAATGGCTCTTCTCATGCTTACAATAAGCTGTGATCTTGAAACCTTAATCGATTAAATATGTTACCTATATGAATGTATTGCCACCATTTCATTCCTCTACAACTATTTTTTTGTGGTGTTGGGATTTTTTTCCCCGTCAAAGTGTTATGAGACTTCCTCTATTAATTGGTCTGGTGAATTTTAGTATTCCTGAATCCTTAGTTATTTCTTTTTATTCTGTTTCAATGACTTGTAATATAAACATGTGATTTCAACAAATAAAAGCCTTCCCCCCCCCCCATCTAACATGATTTTCCAGCAAGAGAACACAAATAAATTATATTCCAGTGGATAAGAATGGTAACTGCTACATCATTTTATGTTTCAGAACGTAACAGTTTCTGCTTTTATGTCAGTAGAAGCAACTTTGATGAGAAGCATAACTTGAACAATACAGTATATACTCACGTACCTAATAAAAATTTAAGGAAATGACTTTTAAAAATAAGGAGCTCAACATATACACAAGCCAGTTGAAGCAAATAAATAAATGCTAGTAGTGCAGAAAAGCAATTTCATATTTTTTCATCATTTTCCTTATGAAATGCTTGTTTTTCATTCATTCTTTATCCTGTTCACTACAATCAATGCAGCAAGCATTTTGTCTTCTTTTCCAAGCAAAATTCTATTATGTCATATTTGGTACTTACCCATCAACCATGATGTTTTGTACCCATGAAGTTGTTTTTGCTGGATTGTGAATTTTTCTTATTTTATTTTAACACAAGGCAAAAAGTGCTTTTAATTTCTACAGCAAGAGGGAAATAAATGCAAAATTAAAGCTCAAAAAAAAAAAAAAAAAAAAAATGAAACTCCTCTGCCCATTCTGTTGGGAAAACAACTTTATGTGTGCTATGGAGGCCACAGTAAGCACAGATTTATTTTTTTAATGCTTGCTACAGATATTAATATGAAAAGCCTAAGAAATTAAAAAACACATTTAAAAAAATATGTATATGAAGCCCCACTTTCTATATTAATATCCTTTTCAATAAATGTCATGTTTGCCTAAACTATTGAAATCTGAGGGGTATGTGGCTTCTGATTTTTGGCTATTAAGGAATTTGGTTATATGCTGGTACATATGGCATAAACTTAAAATAATGGACATTCAGATGCAACTCATGTGAAATCCTCATCTTACGATTAACACTCTAAAATGGCAGCATGCAAACTGCAATGGCTCAAGAGTTACACTTTGAAGGACTGCTAACATATGATTTTAACCAAGCAATATATGTCTGCAGGGGTTGCACTGCTGATTACATTTTTTTGCAATTTTCAAAAAAAAAAAAAATCATTTTGGCAGTTGATAAAAAGTTTTGGTGAAAATATTGGCAATTACCTTTTTTAATGACATTCAAGCAAAAACAATCCTTAATTTTTATTCGACTTGGTATTTGAAAAATAAAATTCGAATGTAAGTTATTGTTTTAGCAAGTCTTTTGTATATAAAAAAAAAATCATGCTTGTGTTGTCGTTTGTCCATCTGTCTGTGGACACCATATTTCTGCAACTATTAGTCCGATTTGAAAAATTCTTTTCGCATTGGGAAGCTTAAAATATGCGAATGATGATCCTTCTTCCTCCCCCCCCCAATGTACAACTTTGCTGCTAGAGGGCGTAAATGCAGATGATATCAAATTCTTCAAAATACATTTTGTTCGTATATTTGCTTCTGAAAATCCAATTGAAAAAATTATTTCACCTTTCGATTCCATTTATGTCCAAGAGTATTTTAGGTAGTCACTTTTTCAAGTTACACATAGATTTTCTGCTAGAGGGCATAACATTAAATTGCGTTTCCATGATAACTCTACTTCTAAAACTCAGATTTGAAAATTTTTTTCTTCAGCTGACACAGCTCCTGATGGGAAATCTTTTACATATAATTTCAAAGTTTTGGTAAAGAATGGTTTGGCCACCAAGGGGTGTATGTGTTAATTTCTGCTTTCGATGTATTTGCCACAAAATCTGAGCTTCTAAAATCTCGATCGAAATTTTTTTTTTCATGGACCGATTCCACTCTCGCATCGTAAGAGTTAGTTTGCGGAATATTTTCTTCTTAAAATATTGCATGGTTTCTCTGCCAGGGGGTATAAATGTATATCTTATTTTATTAAATATCTCTCACGAACATTGCCCACTAGGCCACCCATAGACCGGTAATAAATAAGGGCGTCTTCCTATCCCTTTCTACTTCACTTCCGTATCACTTTCCTATTGGACACTTTGGCCCAAATCTCCTAGCTTCCTATTTCTAAGGGTTGTTTAAGACCTGGGGGTCAGACACTCCCTTCTTAAAATCCTCTACATATGATCTAATCTGATCAGCTGGTCAAATTATTGTGGCAGGATAGAGAAGATTAGCGAATAGGTGGGGTGTGTATAATAAATTGTGCTTTCAATGTATGCATGTATTTCTACAACAGTAGATAATGCATGGGCTCTAAAAGAAAAATGCACGTGTAGCACATAAACAGATTACTAAACGCAGTAAAAATATTTATCTAAAGGTCCAACCTGAGAAAAAAATGTTTTTCTTTCTAAATATTGTGCACTCTGAACTGTTCCACATAAAAAAAAAAAAAATTTAGACCACACTTCACAAACCAAACATGCAAGATTACACACTGTTGAATTTTAAAGAACCTTAATTAGAAGTATCGTAAAATCAATCAATAACTGATGATAAAGTATGCACAAAACATTCATGATGTTTTGAAGCTCAAACGAAAAGATGAAGCTTAACACATGCAGACACAAAACCATACATCAAGCGCAAAAGCAGCAAAAAAGTTCATTTGTGATCTGAACTAAAAAGGCAATGAAATCACAAAAAAATTAGTGGGATACATTTTATTGTCCACAAAAATGTACAAAACAAAGATGCTATGCATGCATTACAGAAAATATCTGCAGTAACACTACACAGCCTAAGTTATACTGCAGACGCTGTTCAAATGACATTCTGAGTCATACACAAATAATCTTACAATCTAGCAAAACAAAATAAAAGCAACATGCAAATACAGTGGAAGCTGGATATAACACAGCCAGTTACATTGCAGAATCAGATATAACATGGGTCCGATCATGTCTCTCAAACACATCTGTGGCTTAGGGTTCAAAACATTCGGATGTACTGTGGGTACCTCTATAATTAATACAATCATCATCTTGTCCCCATACATCTGCATTATAACAGGCTTCCACTGTATACATAAATGTTTCAACACAGACATTGCTGTTTTTCATACCAATGCTCATACATTAAAGTCGGTATATTTTTACATCAACTAGGGAATAACTTGAATAAACTGAGAAATGGGTTTGTAAACAGTGACTAATGCACCATAATGAATAAATCTGTTCCCCACCTGTTAAACTTCCATTCCTGGCTGCTAGTCCAAGTAAGAATCTCACACGTAGAAAGGGAGATATAATTAGGATGTATTTGCAAAAGATCTATCCCTGAGTTAGGGTTACCAGCCATGAAGCATTCAAAAATTAAAATATATTCATAAGCAATGGAACTTGGAGCCCACAGTTTTTGAATCTACCCAACTATTTTCCAATGGGCACATGTAACAGATGGTACCAAATTATCAGGAAGAACATAAAACTTGCAAGGAAAAATAATTAGAAGAAAACACAAAAAGATGAGGACAGAGTTTTTCCCGAATGACAACAGTTGGCTTTAACTAGAGTAGTGGTTCTTAAAATGTTTAACAGCAGCCTCCTCCTATCGATTCTAAGAAGTACCTGAGTGAGTCAAAAGTTCATCCTATTTTGAGCTACACATAATGTTGGGCATTCATTCCTACACAAAAGTGCACCAGCATCAACCAAGTGCCATGATGACATGGAATACACAAGGCTAATGACATGCACTTGCCATAGAGCCACACTGCATTATCAGGTGAGCAGAGGATGGAGGTCGACAAACATGTTGTTTGTGTGCTCCTATGCCAATACTAGAAAAAGGGTGAAACGCAACAACAGTGAGAGAAATTTGTGCAGTTGAAGGTGAGGAAACAGTGAACAGCTGCACCACGCAAAAATCGTTCCCATATTTCAATGCTGGGGATATCAGTCTCAAAGACAAGCTGAAGTAAGAATGTCTAATGACCACCAATTCTGATGCTCTGGTAGAAGCTGTGACGACGAACCCCAGTAACAGTACACAACAATTGGTAACTGAGGTGGGGTCATCCCAATCCACCATTATTTGTCACCTGCACCAACTTGTTTTCTTCTATGGGCAATATCAAATGGTCACCCATAATACTGACACCCCAGCAGATGGAACAACATGTTACTCTATGTCACAGATTGCTGTCAAATCCATGGGACAATAGATTTTAGTATTGTATTATCACAGGTGAGAAAAAATAATATTCCTACTTACTACATTATCCTACCACTGGGCACCTGTGGTTGAGGCCACACCAGAAACCACAGCCAGTTGTAAAAGTGGGTGGTTCAAGAGCAAAGTCATGCTATGCACTTGGTGAAATTGTGAAAAGATCCTGTGCACTGGGAACTCATGCCAGAGGGTCAGCTTGTAGACAGGAACCTCTATGCCAAACAACTGCAGCAGGTCCATGAAGCTCTGCACTAACACCATCCAGCACCAATTAATATGATGAGGGCATAAGAAGTGGAAGGGGTTGAGCTCCTACCCCATCATCTATACAGTCCAGACCTTGCCTCATCCAACTACCACCTGTTTCGCTCCATGGTCCATTTCCCACAAGGATGGCACTTTGTTTCAGTGGTGTATGTGGAATTTGGCATCAGAGAGCTTCTGTCTTCAAAACCTGCTGGGTGGTACCGCTGTGGGGTAATGGCTCTGATGGAATGTAGGCAAAAAAAAAAAAAAAAAAAAAAAAAAACAGCCCGTACTTTGTGGAATGAGGTGCACGTGTATGGATTTCTTGCATCATTAAACTTTTTTAGATTCAAACAGGACTAACTTTTGACAGTCATATTCTTGCATCCCAACTAAAAACTGTTAAATTAGGCAAGTTTTTAATTTACTTTCTATGTTTCATACAGGGAAATACTTTTGTAGAGCAAAAAATAAACTAGACACTAAAATGAATTTATATTCATTTAATAGTCAGATAAAATACAAGTTCAAAAAATCTTCTTTTTCAGTTTCTCATGTTGAATAATAATCATAGCATGGAGCTCATTTTACAAATAGCATCATTCAAGAGAAGTTTCTGATCTTGGTTTTGATAATCACAAGGGACGAAAATCCCATTGTACACGAGCAGGTTGTTGCAAATGGCACTATTTGAGAACCATGCTCTAAAGAATGTCTGTAATATGATTAAATACATCAATTCCTTTTTAGTTTAATCCATGGTTCTCAAAACAAGAACTATTTTAAAATTTCATTTCTCTTTAACGTACTGTAAAAACACCAACAGCCGACTCCTACTATTAAAATCAGTGGATACATTTAGCTGAATACCCACTTTAAAAGGCCTATCCTTGATATCATTCATAACTTGCTGTATATCAGCTTTTTTTATATGAATCCTAATACAGATCACATTATTTGACAGGGAAAGCTACTGAGGTTTCTTTTGCACTTCTGAACCCAATACTATATTTGCCATTTCCAATGCATAAGATTTCACCAATTTCTCAGTTATTGTATTGCAGCTTCTTCTTAGAATGTAAATATGTAACTTGATAGGATGCTTGCAACAAGGATTTCAAGTTATACTAACCTGAATCCACTAGCATTAAACAGTGTTCCTTTAAGACTTCAGAATGCCAAGACTATGTCCAGAAACTTCAGCAACATGCTGTTTACTGAAATGTTTTCTCAGACACCGACAACTGTGATTGAAATTTGAAAATACTATGCAGCACAAAACGCACTGTGTCAAGTTCCATCCTTCTCTGTCTTACAAATGAACAATAACAAACATAGTAATCATTCCAATTCAGTTTGATGGACAAGGCAAGGGTTACCAAAACTGAAATGTTAAATTACTCACTGTTGAAAGCCCTTCACTTTTTAATGGGACTATTCACACAGACCTGTTAGTCCAAATTACCCTCACAACTTTTCACCCATTGAGTTACATTTCCTTCCAAGCAGACAGCAAGATTTAGTTCATCTCAGTAGCACATGTTATGAGTTGTCATTACACCGCAGCATGTGCCAGCCCAGTTGGCAGCCTTGACTTCAGTAAGTGGTATGCTTGAGAGAACTATGCAAAGTTTCCCTTCCTTTGTGCATAAAGATCAAAACCTACAAGAGCTATTGGAAAACAAGCAAATCTGTGTTGGCTATGAATGACTCACATAGTTGCTCTAAGAGCACTTGTAAAATGGAAGGAGAAAAAAGCAAAATACCTATGAATCTAAAAATAAAGATTAACATGTCAACTTTTCAACTACAGAAAAAAAAAAAAAGTTTCACAGGGAAGAGTTGAAATTGATGGCTAAAGTTACACAAACAAATAAGGTAATGCACATACATATTTGCATTTAAAATTAAAAGCTAATTCAGTTATAACTGAATTAGCTTTTAATCACACAGTAATTACAAAATTTACAACATGTAAATAACTGTTTACCTCAAATAAATAGCACATTTAAAACACAAAATACACAAGCTAATATTACTGTGGAAGTAAACTGCAATTAAATGCATTGGTGGCTAATGGCTAATTGATTCCAAATTCCAATCAAGGCAATCGCATTGCCTAAGAAACAACTGTGCCCTTTTCTTTCCCACATTTTGGCTTACTTCAAATAATACTACTAGCACAAAAAAGGCTTTGCTGAATAAGAGCAAACTGCAGAACAAAATAACAAAGACAACTGGCTACTTCTGCAATATTCAGTAAACACATAAATTTAAAGAAACAGTATTTTTACTTACATCTCTGTATTTGATTGATTTTTAAATTGTCTTGCACCCACAGAAATGGTATCTATTTGTGTAAGGGCAATGTGTAGCCTAAGTGTGCTATAACACACACAGTATGTATATAACAGTACTAATGTTGGCTGGAACTGTAGGGACATCTACCCCCAATCAACTGCAAAAACCAGTGTGAACCCCATTAGGTTATTAATATAACACATGCTTCATTACAGTATAGTCTATAAGTAACCTGCATTATGCACAAAGGATGCTCTGCATACTTAAGTCTGGTTGGCAGTTTTTCGCCCTCACTTTTGCCCCAACAGTAACTCCATAGACCACCAGAGAGCATTATAAAAGACAGCTGACTACTTCCACAGGTACAGCTTTAAGGTAAACAGTCTAGCACATAGGAAAAGCTCTCACATCAGGCATCAACAAATAAACCAAAAAATCCATTTACACATTTACAGCAACTATATCATGAATCTCCAGTACGCAAAGGCCAAACTTATTCCCAGTTTCACGTAGCACTGCATACAAAGTACAAGTATTACATCCATCAATTCCACAATAACTTTCCACAAACTCATTATAAAGCATTGGAATGTCAGACATATACAAACCTTGGTCACCTAAGCAAAGAAATACTGAGTAATGAATCCAGGAGGTTAGAAATGCAGATCTTCTCACTTCTGGGATTACTGCAGCATTCACAAATATACTTAGCAGTTGAATTCAGCCTGTTGTCCCAGACTTAAGTTCTGGCCAAGTAGATTGTGGTGTTGGGTGACTATCAAGGACTGAACTGTTTTTAATGATCTCAAAGAGAACACTGAAGCTTATTTGGAAGGAAGGGTGCCTCTCAGAATATATTACAAACTGACTTTTAATTAAGATTTTCAGTTTATGCAGACTGATTACATTTGCTATCATTGACCAACTTAAGAAATACAGAAATGCATTTTATGGACTTGTCAATTTTTACTTCATGTAGTAACTTTCTGCAATAATTCATTACCAATAGAAGATCAAAATCAGATGTTGACTCAATACAGGCAGGTATTGGTACATTTCCTGGTATTTCACTAATGTGCTACTATTCTGTGCTAAGAGCTATTCTGTCATTCTGTTCAGGCATCACTCCTTTGAAATGATGGTTTTAGAACAATGTTTCAGACAAATCAGAATGAATTAATATGCTCAATTCACCTACAGAGATTGAAATATACTATTTTGACATTCAAGTATGTATATCCAGTGTTTTTTAGGCTCAACAGAGTCAACTGTCAACGGCAATTTCCACCAGCTTCACCAGGAAAATCAATGCAATTTGCATTGTGTCCATTACAGTGGTGTTGTATGCAAACATTTATATACACACGTTATTTTAACTGCGTGATCATCAGATTGTACAAAATTCATAGTCTTCTAACAAATATTTCCAAGCACTTTTCCTGGATCTTTGTTTTTAAGTTTGATGGTGGCAAATATATATCTTACATGAGTGAGATAAATATCATTCTTTGTTGGTCTTGTGTCAGGCACTCTTTGGCCAAACACGGCCCTTGAGCCATAAAAATCAATCAACCAACCAACTAACCAACCAGGAGTGGAAAAAAAGCTACATTTTTCTTTTCATTGGAATCACTAGGAACAAGTGAATTTTTCCCTTTTTAATCCAAGAACGCAATTTTTTTGAATGTCAAATGGTCACAGCCTTCACGCAACATTTTAATAATGTTAAGTTACACCAGTAAAAGACATTTCCTTCCACTAACAATTTAATAAAATGTTTCAAAAGAAAATTATTCTATGTAAATTTCACTTATGAGCCCAACTGGATTTGTGCAAGATATTTTTTAGAGGGTTTAGAAAGTAATTATTCAAATACAATTCTACATGTTACAATGCAAAATTACGACAAAAATTTCTAACTATCTACACTGTAGAAATAATTCTGCAATCCTTTCTATTGTTGCAAATCATATTCAAATAATAACATAATTTGCACATTGTCAAAAGTAGTCTTAAAATAATGCTGCCTTCTTGTGCCACTGGAAATTACATTCAAATTCTGAATCTGGGTCATTCCAAGTCAAATCAACACAGCACTCAACCTTGACATGTCCCATTTTAACGAAAATTGGTGAAAAGGTAGTCCTTACATAGAAAAGTAAAAAAAAAAAAAAAATTGAAATGTGTCTGCACTTTTTGAAAATTTTTAACCAATCAACTTTTAATAGCTTCAGATAAAAATGTGTTAACTAGTTGATACTGGTTTCAACAGAAAGCTTATTAAACAAGCTTTAAGATAATAAAAAAAACCATCATAAGATTCCCCTTCCAATTTAAAAATTTTAAAAATTTCAGTTTTGATTTTTCAAAAAGTGACTTTTTAATTTTTTTCAAAAAATATATGTTGAACCTCTTGATATCCTTGATATACAATAAAATTTTGAGAGTGGCAAACTAAAAATTTCTAAAGTTACAAAAAATTTGTTTTCAATCAATAAGTTAAGTTTCAGAGCATATCACATCTCTTTCTACCTGTATTCTACAAAAAATATTAAAATACATGGATAAAAGTTTATTGTGTAACATTTGGGTAGGGGGTCAATGTTTTTACCATTATAAGATACATTTTAATGATTAATTTCTTCATAATGGTTTAAAATAAAATTCCTTATTATTGCTTTATTTACAGTGAAAAAAACTGCATTAGCCAATGTGACAGTGGTCTTTCCTTCTAAAAGCAAATCAGATTTGCCCTTAGTGTAAAGTTATAGTTCAGATTTAGAGAGGGACAATACAATTTGTAAGACACATTTTGTCTAATGTAAACACAACAAAAAATGTTTTAATTTATAAAAAGTGCATCAACTTACATTGTAAAAAATGCTTTGAATTTTCTATTTTCCTTCACTTTTATTTTGTTCTGGTGGATTTCAAACACTTCCACCTTTTTTTTTTTTTCACTGCTCCAATTTTCAAAAAGCATACATATTATTTTGCAAGGCAAAATATCCCACTCCGAAAATTGGATTTTCCAAGTTTTGTGAATGAAAGCCTAAAAATTGTCCTCTTGCTGGCATGAGTGACACATCATCTGTGTAGTACTATCAACAAAATGTCAAATTAATGCTAATTTCATACAAAATGGAAGAGTTCCCTGCCAAGAGTGATGCAAGACGAAAATTCAAACATGTAAAGACTACACAGTGAATACTATTTGTGAATCCCCAGCTAAACACATAAGCGCGCACACACGCACACACACACACAGGCGCGCACGCACGCACACACACTTCTCCATTTACAGCGATCTTGACATACAACTCGGGCTTCACTGACATCCATCACATGCCGTGCACAAGATCTTCTATGCTTCATACTCATAATCTTTTTCTCATGCAGACACTCTTGAATCTGATCCTCCCATGACTTCCTTGGCCTTCCTCTGCCTTTCCTTCCTGCCATTTGGGCTAAAAAGATTTTCTTAGTAAGCATCTCATCACTCGTTTTTTCAACATGGCCAAACCACCAAAGCATATTAGTCTCCACCTTGCTAACAACATTTTGCTTCACATTACACAACTGCAACACATCTTCATTCCTCACATGATCAGAACGTGTCTTGCCACCCCCACCCCCATAAGTAACGCATTTCTCCAGCACACAAACGGCTTCTATGTTTCTTCGGTAGTACCCAGGTTTCACTGCCATACATTAAAGTAGGAACAATTACACTTTCATACACAGCCGTGCGGGACTCTCTTGAGAACCCATCATTCCTGTGAAAACCTCCGAGAGCAGCCACGACTTTCGATGAAGAATTCACTTGCCTACTAATTTCACCATCCAATTTGTTTTTTTCTGTGAAACATGCTTCCTAAATACACAAACTCACTCACCTGGTCAATCACTATGCCATTTAGACTTACCTTACATTCAGTGCTACCATTTCCTCTCTCAAAAACCACAACTTTGGTTTATCCCTTATTTATACTCAGTTTGAATTTCATGCAAACTTTGTACACCCAGGACAACATACTCTGCAAATCACTTTTGCTCTCTGGTGTCATCAGCAAATGGCAATCTGCACACATGGATATCACCAAGACATAAACCAGTATTATTTATTTTGGCATCATGCATGCACGCATCCATAAATATATTAAACAGTCATGGTGATATTACACAACCTTGTCTAACTCCTGCACCAACAGAGAACCATTTTGATAAAACAATATTCACCCGTGGACAGCTACTGCCAGCATGCATGGCTTTTACACTATTAAGTAGATTCCCAGTAACACAATATTGATTCAATACCTTCCACAAAAGTGCCCTATTTACTCGGTCATTAAGCTTTCTCTAAATCTGTGAAGGCAGCAAAAACTTTCTTACAAACAGCCAGATACTTTTCAATCATCATGCATAATTCTCCAACTGCTACTTAGGTAAATACAACAAAATGCCTAGGAACTGAAAAATGTGAAAACATTTTTAATGATTTGTTTAATTCTAATGTAATTGATTACATAACTTACAAGCAGTGAATATCCACAAGTTGTTCAACACTTAGACTAACAAAAATCATTGATTCTGTAGTTAATTTTTTTATTGATTTTTTTTTGTTCATCTAAGATGCTTATTTATAGCTAAAGAGCAGGCAGCTTTTCATAATGAACTAAAAGCAAACTTGCAAGCTGGTGAATTTTTAGTAATATGTGATTTTTCTCTCTAAGAATTATTCATATCTATAGCAAGATTCTTCCAAAAAACTCCATTGGAATAATTTTCAAGCCATAATTCACCCATTTGTTGCATATTACAAAAAAAACAAGGAAAACTGATTGTACAAATTACAGCATAATTTTGGAGAGACTGCAACACAATGCAGTAGCAGTTAATCTTTTTCAGCATTGCTTGCATACTTCAATAAAAGTTAAAAAAACAAAACAAAAAAAAACATATATTTCTTATTATTCAAATAAATCAGCAGCACAATTCTGCTAAAATTAAAAGATTTTGGAACAGTTGCTCAGTGGAACTTTAATGGAACAACATCACACAGTAATAGTTTCTGTGATGGTGTTGGTGGCAATTTTAAACGTCTTGCAGCTCAAGCAAGTTTACAAAGGTCATATAATAATGCAGATTATAATGCCTTATCAATTATGTAACAGGACAACCAAACACATGCCTCCAGCATGTGATTTTTAATATGTCAGTGAAAATCTGTAAAAAGCTAAAAAAAAAAAAAAAAAAAAAAAAACTAATACAGCCACATTTTGAAACATCAAGACCAATACCCAACACTCACAAACTTCACTGTATAATCTCAGTGGACAAAAACAGAATATGAGTTTATTCAAATTCTACAGTCAGCAAAATAGAATATATTACTTCTGATAAATGTGAGATAGCACTTGCAGATATACCTGCCCTCATGACGTGCCTCTGTGCAAAATACTTGTGGGTTGGCTGCGTCTTGAATGCATTTGAAGACACAGATAAAAGGAAAATTTTGTTTCATTATCACCATGGCCCTTCCTCTTCATATATATATATAAGAAGATATTTTAAATTTACCAAGACCTGACATATTGCAAAAAGTGGATAGAAAGACAGCAACTGGACAAAATTCACAAAATCTTACAAGATACTAAAGAACTCACAAACACTTCCAAGTGAAAGAAATTTTAATTTTGCCAACACAGTTAAAATGACAGAGAAAACTTATATTGATTATGGCATCCCCAGTTTGAAGTGAGCAGTCAAACTCGGAATGCCATAATCAATATAAAGAGCATCACACAGAAAATGTTTTCATGTGATGAACTTGATGCAAACTTTGCTCTTTTTTTTACATAAAAATGGTTTTCTTCAGTGGTTACAATATAAAATGATCACTGAACAAGAAGTTAAATTTTTGAAGATTTTAAAATTAGATATCAGTGCCAAGTTCCAATGCATTATGTCAACTCTTTTCAGCAAATAGTACATACCCTTGTTTAAAGCTGAACTGCTAAGATATTAACATTAAAGTTTTCATATTTTTATAAATATTACATAAAATGATTTATGAACAAGAGTAACCCATCACCAAACACAGTGCACGTATGTTCTTCTTATGCTGCTGGTTGGCTAGATTATAACTCTGATCAGTTGAACATGCATATTTTATTCATAATATGGTAAATTTACCAAGCATGTAAATTTAACAAATCCTTGTACCTTTTGACACCCTTCTATTGCCACCCTCAAATTTATAACATATCACTATGCCATATAATTTCACATCATTAAAAAAATCAAAATGTCACTTTTTGAGAAATTCAAGGTCAGATTTTAAATTGCATGACCTTGGAATTAAAAATTTAAAATTATGCGTTAATATATCGTTTTAAAGCCACTGAAAAGAGGTTTTAAAAAAATCAAACCTCATCACTCTTTGATAAAAAGAACTTGAATTATGAGTATTTTTATGGTATACAAAACACTGAAATTTGGCGAATTTTACGACTTTGTATCTCAGGAAATTTAAAAGCTATTGTGCTAAAATTTGGCACACATTCATTTCTTGTGTATGTCAACAAATCTACAAAATTTCATAAAAATCCAAAGGGGTCAGGTTGAAAATGCAATTTTTCTGTGTCGAACTGACACGAATAGACCCATCTTCCTGCTACCAGAAATCGCATTTTCATGTCGGAATAAACTGATTACAAGCATTTCATACTTACATCGGAGCTGTAATAACCCATGCCATCAGAAACCAATATTTTCTAGTTGAAGTAAACTGATTACAGACAATTCTCATTTAAAATAATGCAACTTCATTCAGCAGCCATAAGATCTAAACACACAGTCTGCTTCGACAAAATGACAGTATGCAAGATTAAAAAGAATCAAGTGAATCGAATATTCTTTTTTTCTATTTGGATACATTACAAGTCTGTAAAAATTACAGTTGGGCAGAATTCAAAAAACTATGCACTCATGAAATGGCAACACTAACTGTAACTAACTGGAACCAGAAACCTAAAAAAAACCTCACTGTTAAAACAACCACAGACACCAGATTCCCAAAGAAACTTTCTTCTAAATTTTCTCATTAAAGAGTTGCTGAAAATGTAGAATTACTACAAGAAAAGACTTTTTCCTGACTTATTTCATCATAACTTTACAACAATAACTTCCATATGCAGCTAAATGGAGCTTTACACCACATATTTCAAGGTTAGTAAATATCTTTACGGGTTATAACTCGTGATCAACACAACAGCTGGAACCTTTACACAACTTAAAATGTGATCTAGTTAGTAAAAGATTTTGTCTCCCTCTTAGTACTTCATTGCTGGCCATTAAAAGTGCAACACCAGGAATATCGCATCCCAGGAGCTTGAAAGTTGGCGGAAGAGAAGAACACAGGTGCACATGTAAATGATTAACCAGGCAGCACATATGGAAATCATGCGGGTCAGTAACGCCCCTGGAAGTCATAAGATGGGTAAACAAGGAGCTGGTGTTAAGCACTCGAAGTGTGTTTGCTAGCCATTACTGGCCACGGACATATGCAGCATGCCCCATCGAAGACAATGGCAGCCCTACCAGCAGGTTGCTGGCTTCAATCGCAGGAGAATTGTGGCATATCGGGATTGCGGATTATCACTCCGAGACATTGGTGCTCGTGTGATATGGCCACAGTGGGGAGAATATGGCATCAGTGGGTAGCAGAGGAACAAACACACTGATGTGTGGGATCCCAACAACCCCGTCACACCACCAAATGAGAAGACCAACATCTGGTGTGCATGCTTTTGACAAATTGCACAGTGACATCAACCACCATAGCTCAACAGTTCTGGTGTGTGGCACAACACCCAGTCTCCACACGAATGGTTCGATATAGTCTGCAGGAGCGGGACATTTTTGCATGGTGCCAATTGCTTCAGCTACCTTTGACTGCACAACAGCGGCATCTGTGACTGCAATGGTGCCAAGACTGTTGAGCACAGAGGAGCAAATGGCAAGGCATCGCATTTTCTAATGAATCCCGCTTCAGTTTGCAGCACCATGATAGATGAATTCATGTCTGGTGGTAACACAGTAACCGGCTGAGTGAGTCCTGCATTATGCTGCACAATACCTTCCTAGCACCCAGGGTTATGGTATGGGATGAGATGCCATTGGATTCCACTCCCGCAAGTGCCTTGTCAGCATTGCCTGTACAATGAACAGCCCATTGCTACATCACTGAGGTGTTGGAGCCGGTTGCTTTAACATATCTTCAGGGACTGTCTGGTGCATTTACCAACAGGATAATGCACGACTGCATGTGGCACGCAACATCCAAGACTTCCTGGATCGCCACCATGGGCCACATTTTCCTTGGTCAGCATGGTTTCCAGATATGTCTCCTATTGAACCTGTGTGGTCCATGATCGCCGGACGACTGGCACGATAGCAACCACCACCGCAACCACCACCGGTTACAATGGAGGAACTGTGGTGTTGTATCAAAGCTGTGTGGATGGACATTGCCCAAACACACATCCAACATCTTTTCTCCTCAATGCCGGGCCGTGTAGCAGCTGTAATTGCTGCCCATGGTGGCTACATCATATACTGATTGTTATGTGTTCCCCTCGTCTCACCAAGCTGTATTTGCAATCAATTCAACCTTGTCTTATCTGCTTTGTGTACAATAAATATGGCTTTCATATCTCTTGTCTTTTGTGGTGTTGCACTTTTAATGGCCAGCAGTGTATGTAAAGCACTAAGGCCACATGATACTTTTCATTTCCAACTGGATTACGAATCCTTCAAAACAAAAGTCATACAATGCCAACTCATGGTCAAGTGGTATACAATGCAAGCTTTTATCTGTGCAATAAGTAAGAGTTTGTATCTGATCTTAAGAAGGTAAATTACATAAAATCCTACACCAGTAGTAATAATTTTAAAAGCCAAGTAAATTACAGAGCAAAAGTTATGGTTTTCACTGTATTTTCAATGAAATGTACTTTTAAAGAGCACTTGGTATATTTCTTTTAAAGGAATATTTCCCAAATTCTTCTGAACACAAACAATTGAAATCACAGCCCTGGTTTCAAAGATAACATGATGGGGCAGTTCTGTAATATGCCAATTAATTATTGGCAACTCCGGAAATATTTGCGTCATCTTACTAGTTGGCATCGCATCAACGAGAGTGGAACAAAATTTTGGAAACGCAACATTACAGGAGCTCATACTGAAAATGGAAGGGAAAAAGGAAGCAATAAACTTACCAGCTTGTTTTGACTGTTGTGATGAAAAACTGAGATCCATTTGTATTTGGTCCAGCATTGGCCATGGAAAGAAGACCTGTAACATAATACAGAACATTTCACTATCTTCAATGCTACTGAATTATTACCTACTAATTACATACCAAAACCAGGTTTTTAATAGTTAACATTCAGATATTGGTTGTGATTCATGCTTTTCTTTTAATAGAAAAATCTTAAAATAGAAGTGTTGACTGTTATTGGAATCAATAAGAATTAACTTCAAACAAGTTTCAGTATTATAAAAATATTCTAACATGCATTAAAACTACAAAGGACAAAAATCTGCACAATTATGAAATATTTACAACAATCTATCTTCAAAATGAATGTAAATGTTTTCTTCCCCCACCCCCACTCCAATATCCAATGCACATAAAAGGAATATTAAGCAGGTAAGACTATATTTTAAAATGAGATCTCTCTCATTTTAAAATATAGTGTTCTTTTGATTACCCAAAATTAATTAATTTCAGATAACCTGAAATTAACATATTTCACAAATACCAGAAGCAAATAGTTTTATAAAATTCATTTAATTGACAATCCATAATTTTTAATCTGATTTTTGAAAATCCCCAAGATGTTTCCTATTGCCAATTTGAAATTTCCTCATAGCTTTGATATTGTTATATTCAAAGTTCCTCCATATTTTTCATGATTGAGACATCATTGCTGGTTTTACATTGGACTATGACTAAGTTAAATCTCCTTAAATCACCACCCTCACTTTTCACCAGCCATAACTCTGGAATGGATTTTATTGAATACCAACACAGTGAAAATTCCCTTGATAAATCACCGCCTCACTGTTTGCCAACTGCCCATACACTAAAATCATGAAATGTTTTCAAAGTATGTTAAACACCCTTTTTAAACTGCCATCTACCCAGAAAGGTGTGAGAAACTTATCACATGTACCTTTTTTGTTTACTATTCAAAGAGTCTCATTCTTACCATTTCAAGTTCATAGAATATTCTACAGAACACAGAAGCATGCACATAAGTGTTTTCATCCCCCATCCCCCCATCACACTTGAATTGGTTCATTTCTCACTTTGCTTGCAAGAGTAAACTATTGTACTTCAAGGACTTGAATTATTTGAAACTGCATGGCTATTAGCGCACATGTGTGTGTGTGTGTGTGTGTTTTATGTGCACGTGATTGAAGGTTCATTGGAACCCATTAGGTGGTTCCACCTAAAATATCTGCCTTATGTTTCCAATGGTAAAACTTGTGTACATATTTTCTTTGCAATTAATGTATTCCCAAGGATGAAAACTTGCACATCGATAAAACTAACTCTAAGTTATAGCATGGCATACTTAATACTTGCTAAAACATAACCATGATTATATTAAAAATCAATGATTTTTCTTTCAGTGTTGTTCAGACCTGTTAATAGATGGCGCAACCTGTACATTGATGGCGTCAGTAGACAAACAAATGTTGGATTGCTTAGTTATGGTTATGTTTTAGCAAGTATTAAGTATCTCATGCTATAACTTAAAGTTAGTTTTATCGATGTGCAAATTTTTATCCTTGGGAATACACTAATTGCGAAGAAAATATGTACAGAAGTTTTACCATTGGAAACATAAGGCAGAGATTTTAGGTGGAACCACCCACCTTAAAGGTGATGGTACAGAGGAAAGTTGTTCTACAAATTGACCTTCTGCGTAAAATGAACAAAGCCACCCCCACTCACATGTTTACATGGACAACAGCTTTGTATCATTCAACACACGTGTTGCATTGAATGCAATCAATCACATGAGTAGGGAACTGTTACAAGTGCAACTTCAATTTATATTCATGGACCACACAGGTTCAATAGGAGACATATCTGGAAACCATTGCAGGCCAAGGAAAATGTGGCCCATGGTGGCGATCCAGGAAGTCTTGGATGTTGCGTGCCACATGCAGTCGTGCATTATCCTGTTGGTAAATGGCACCAGACAGTCCCTGAAGATATGTTAAAGCAACCGGCGCTAACACCTCAGTGATGTAGCAATGGGCTGTTCATTGTACAGGCAATGCTGACAAGGCACTTGCGGGAGTGGAATCCAATGGCATCTCATCCCATACCATAACCCTGGGTGCTAGGACGGTATTGTGCAGCATAATGCAGGACTCACTCAGCCGGTTACTGTGTTACCACCAGACATGAATTCATCTATCATGGTGCTGCAAACTGAAGCGGGATTCATTAGAAAATGCGATGCCTTGCCATTTGCTCCTCTGTGCTCAACAGTCTTGGCACCATTGCAGTCACAGATGCCGCTGTTGTGCAGTCAAAGGTAGCTGAATCAATTGAATTCTGCAGCAATGAATAAAACCATCTTGAGTGACCACAAAATATTCTTAATTTTGAGAACAAGGAAATAAAATAGTCATTCAAGCCAGCAATTTATTGTGAATATTTTTTGCATTTATTTGAGAAATGTACTATTAGCAGGCAGATAGTACAAGATATCTGAAGTGGAAAACTCATGTGGATGGTCTTTGAAAAGTCATTATTCAGTAAAGCAAATAATAAAAAAAAATAGCGAACATAATCTGCAGCAACCCTAGTATTATGGATACAACAAAAAAATGCCAAACATTGTGCCATTACAGAAGAAATTATTTGAAAAAGGCTTATCAATTTTAGAGTGCAGTTTGGAAACTAATTAATAATGAAAATTTTAATGGAGCCTGGCTGGAAATTTTCACTAATAATGAAATTTTAAATTATTATCACTAAATATTAGCAGTGATACCTATTGGGATCAAGTTATACATCCTCGCCAAAATGTCATTCAGAACATTTATGCCTCTTATTTCTCCAAGCTTTCATTGAAAGCGAAAAATAATTAAAAACTACACTTCGAAAAGACTTAATTACTTAATTATAAGAAAAACAATCAGTTTTTTATGTATTCAATTTAAAGATGAAATGTTACTTAAACAGATCTGCCCCACCATTTTTTAAAGAATTGCCGCCATCGTCACTCGCCCACTTTATACAGACAATCTCACTTACCACCTGAAAAACATATGAAACCAATGTTGGCAATTTAGAGAGGTTTGACTGTACATATAATCCACTGAACTCAGAGAAGAGGGGGAATTCAAGATTCCCGATGAAATGTTATCACACCTGAGAGGGCATCAATTAATTATCAATGTAAGTCATACAGGGACATATTTGCTTTCATATTTATAGTTTGTATTTATCTATAGCAAACAGCAAAGAAAAAAGTCATATACATACAATCTGCAAACCAGAAAATCCATACTAAAAAAATTGGAGTACAATTACAAATATGGAGATATTTATGGAAAGTTTTGCATTTGCAACAGCTGCAATGCTAATCTACATCCCACATAGTTTCAAAAATAAAATACACAAAACAATGAGAAATCGGGCATTTTATGAAAGGTGGCTGGGCCACATGTTGATACAGAATGCTAAACACAAATGGTAAAATTGGTAACGAAGAGGGGATGGAAACATTGGAGAACATCAGCAAACATTTCATCATACTGTAGAACAAGTTTTGCATACTGCTCTCATTTCTTCATTTCGGATAGTTTTGGCTCATTCAGGTAAAAAACATCTTTCTTTCACACCTGTACTGGACCTTTAAATATACATGCATGTTATGATTATAGAAAGTCAATCAACTGGGAACATTACTTTCTTATGGAATAATTGGAATTTCTTTAAATTCAGCTGCAGTTTTTGTTGTTGTTGTTTTTAAGACAATGTGTCTGTAGAAGCACACTTTTAGCCCTTGAATCATAACCAACCTTTCCTTAATTAGAGCAAACTAAGCTCTCAGAATAAAAGATCACTAATAAGCAGGAACAGTTATGACTTCCAAGGGCATTATTTCTAAATGAAGAACAAACACTGGAACAGGTGGATATTAATAATGAAAAGAGCATTAACAGTATCGCAGGCCAGAAATCAGGACTTCAAAATAACAGTACATAATCCAATAATTTAACTCTCTCTCTCTCTCTTCAGTATGTGTGAAAAACATTGTTATGTCTAGCACAACAAAGAAAACTGTCATCCAAGGAAACTTGCAAAACTCATAAAATAAGACCACCACTGCTAACAGAGAGCATAGAACATTTTTCACTTGCAACTGGTACCATTATATGATAGGGATGTGTTACAAAAATTAGCCATATACCTTAAGCTCTAGGGTGTTCATAGAATATTTCTGTTTGCAGTGTGTGGAAGTTCTCTCCAGTCAATCAAATCCTTCAGACTATATATACTACAGATCACACACGAGATCACTACTGTGAACCTACCACAGTTTCAGTATACTTACTTAAATAATAATGGGAATAAGAGATTAAAATCAGCTCATTGAGTCTCCAATACCATACATTAACATCCAGAATAAAACTAATCCTTTTCAGACTGCAACTAAATTTGATGTTTTAATCCTCTCCTATTAAACTAAACTTAACATTGCTCAACTCTCCTAATATTCAATAGAAACGTTCATGAAGGAACACTAGTTAACAGGAAGAAGCCTCCAATTCAAGACTGGAACAGAGCAGTAAATCATATGCTACAGCAGAACTTAGCATAACTTAAAAAAATATGATCTATATATATAAAATTGAATGTTTAATTGTATGTCCACTATACAAATCTAGTTTTCAATTTAGAACCACCAAATTTGGTATACTATCTCATGGTACTTTAAGTTAAGACTGTCGACGGTTTTTGGAAGGGGTCGGAGCCCGGGGTTGTTTACCAAAAAGCAAGGGGCCCCCATACAAAATTTTTGAAAAATCTACAGTTTTCAATTTAGAACCACCAAATTTGGTATACTTATACTATCTCATGGTACCCTAACTTAAGACCATAGATAGTTTTTGAAGGGTCGGAGCACGGGGTCAAGGGGACCCCTACAAAATTTTCGTAAAAAGTTCCGTTTTTTACTTTTAAGAACTGCAACACAGTTCAGCACTCCAATACCCGATCTGCGGTCTAAGTTAGACACAGTAAATAACAATGAAGTGCAAAAATATCCGTTTAGTGGTGTATTAAAAATGCGAATGAATAAACATTAGCTTTCACCACCAACGGGCGGCTTCATCAGGCAGAAATACAATGTAATGTAAATAGAGTTCCAGATATTTAAAATTCAAAACAGTAAACAAAAGGATGATCAATGCAAGCACACGACATGACATAGATATACAGCATTTCAGTGTCAGATTCTCAGAAGCACACGGCAGATGTACAGCAGTTCTATAGATGTCTCCTCGAAGGTAAGTATTTCCATTTCTCTTCCTTTCTTTTTTGTTTCGTAGAAGTAAATTAACCAAATAAAATTTGTATTTTTTTAATTTTTCACATTTACAGCCATACCGGCTCCTTTTTTTTTTTTCCTTTTAGCAAAACTATTACTGCATCAGCCAGTCATTGGCAGTGGCTGGAATTAATTTGGAAGAACCCTGCTTTTCACAGGAACAACTCTATGTCGCCTGCTCAAGGGTTGGCAATCCTAAAAATCTCTACATTTTTGCTCCCAATGGAAAAACCAAAAATATTGTTTACCAAAAAGCAATAACCTAAATGAATTAAAATAAATTTACTGGAAAATTACAGGAATATCTTTTTCATTCATTAACTTTCACCCGCTGAACTTGGCGATTCCACGAATAGTAATATTTACTCAGGAAATACCGGGTACCCCTGCTAGTTTAATCTGAAACGGATTCTATCCTTTTCTTTATTTTTGATATCAGTATAAAAAAATGTGACTGAAAACTATGAGTCCTGTAAAATTTCACATGGTATACTCTTCAACTCAGACCTTTTGCTGTATATTTTATCCTGCATCATGCAACTGATTATGTTTTGGGGCAACATCGATGGACAAAATTACTGATACTCTCAGATAACAAAAAGAGATTAGTGAACATAGAGGTTTGAAATTTTGCCCACATGAGTGTGTACATTTCAACAATCCCCTCCCCCTTTTTTTAAAATTCAAATTTATAAAATAGTGATGATTGGAAGTGGGGCTTTCTTTCCATCCAGACGAATTGCCAAAACACAGGTAACACGTGCCCTTTCGTAACCAGTGGAGGGAATGTAAATTGACGAGGCACCCTCTGATCAATTGTCATTTGAGATCCTTGGCCCATAAACACTGCAGTTTCATCCATCGCAATCATGTTGGAGAGTTGGTATTTCGAAAAGTCGATGCCATCAACAAAGGACTAATGCAAGTGCACGTTTAATAACTTCAATATCTTCCAGCTTGAACAGTCTTGTCGATCTTCTTAGAAACAGTTCATATCACTGAAGGAAGCCATCCAGCCAGTGTTGTGATGTTTTGAATTCTTCTGGGGATATTTCTAACTGTGGTGCCATTGCAAGGGCAAATGCTTGAATATCAGCCCTGTACACAACCAAGGCCTTTGCTCTCCTGTCAGCAATCCATTCACAGATGATGTCTTCCAGCTCAGGAAATAATGGTTGCCGACCTGATCCACAATTGCACTTCTTAGCATTTTCCTCGTCCACCTGTTGTCTGAGGTTATCATATTCTGCTCGCCATTTTTGGACCATTCGGAGATCCAACTTCTTCTCTTTGCAGAAAGCCGTAAGATTCTTGCCACGGGAGTCTTCCACGATTCCTTTCTGGTACTTGACAGAATAGCTTTTTTTTTTTTTTTCGCACTCATCTTGTCTAGGGGTCAAAATATTATTCCCTTGAAATCTACCATTAAATCAAGTGTTAATTGAAGACTGTGTTAATTGTTAATCGACACAGGAGTGGCAACAAAAATGATGAAAGTTAAGAATGTATGTTCGGCCCCAAAATATTAACTCTCTGATTTTTAAAGAATTATTTCAGTCACCGTTGCCAACACAATAACTTGGACAGAGATGAACCCCTTTCGTAATCTATTGAAGGCGGTTAGAACACTTCTTACTTTTTCTTTGAGTTTGTGTGTGCCCCCCCCCCCCCATCCCCTCTAAAATCACACACCACCTGTTGATGAATAACTTTTCCGCCAAAGATAGCGTTCACCAGTTAAGTTTTCCACGTCGGCTTCCTTTTTCGGAACTGGATGTCACAGCTGTCGAACAAAAGACTGCTTCTTTTCATCTCCCACTAGCTCTCTGAACCGAACTGAATGCATGCACCATAATTACAAAAACCATATCCTCGGCTGAGTTCAAAGTCAATCAGCTTTCTTTCTTACTCTGGATATTCAAGGCAAATAAAACTCATGAACAGGGTATCCCCCAGTGATTTTGGCACTCGCTTCATTTTTTTTTTTTTTTTTAACAGTGACAGGCTATGGTACTACGTATCGTAACTGGGGCTTATTTTCGGGGTAGGGCTTATATTACGAGCATCCAGAAAAATCATGCTAGAGCTTATATTATGAGCATCCAGAAAAATCATGCTAGGGCTTATTTTCCAGTTAGGTCATACTTTTGGAGAAATACGGTATATTTAACATATAACTAATGAAAATCTTAATTACTTATGCCAAAAAAAGTACCTGAACACATAACTGTTTTAAAGCAGTTAAACATTACATTATGCAAAGTGACAACAAATGCAAGTCCCGCACTGTTTAAAACATATTATAAAATCTTTGGAATGGCAATTTAGTTACCAGGGCTAGTCATAAGTTCGTAGCGTTTTGCAGTAGAGACGCAGAAGCTACGCTGAACAGGTGAAACATGTGCAGTAAGGTGGAATGTGTCCCATGCCTGATTGGGTGACGTGCTTCACTGCTCAGACAGGTGGGCATGCGGCGGGTCCAACATGTGTGTGCTGCTCGTACAAGATGAGAATGTTGGAGGAGAAACTTGTTGTTCATGTGCTCCTTTGCCATTACTGGTAAAAAAAATTGAATGCGACAGCTGCCACGAAGGAAATTTGTAGGTGAGGGGACAATTCATCCCACAACAGCAAGAAAATGGTTCCAACGCTTCCGGTCCAGAGACACAGAGCTCATTGACAAATCGAGGTCTGAGAGACCAGTAACTACCAACACTGAAGCCCTGCATCTAGCTGTTGAACAGCATCCAGGAACCATCACCCAACAATTAGCAGAGGAGGTCCATGCATCACAAACCACCATTGTTCGTCACTTAGCTCGGTTTTCACTCCAGATGTCTGAGAATGGTTCCCCATGAGTTAGTCCCAAAGCAAGCTGAGGAGCGTGTCACTCTGTGTTATGCAGCAAAATCCACGTGATGACCGATGTTGGTGGAGAATCGTAACGAATGACGAGAAGTGGGTCTTCTTACGTTATCCTGATACCGGAAACTAATGGCTGCAGCCAGGGAATGAAGCTCAAGCAGTGGTTCAAAGAGGGCATTTTGAAGTGAAGACAATGTTGTATGCAGGGTGAAATTTCGAAGGTCGTGTCCACTAGGAGTTTGTGCCACATTGTCAGGCCACCGATGAGAACCTGTATGCCGACCAGCTGCAACTCGTATACAACGTTCTATGCCAGTGCTATCCTACAACGGTGAACCGAAAAAAGGTCCGCCTGCAATTGAACAACACGCAACATCATAGGTCACGGACATGGGCGCAAACAGGGGGGTCACAGGGGTCACTTGACCCCTCTGTAGAATTATTTTCCCCTTTATTTTATTTTATTTATTACTTCTTTTTTTACACTCACAGAACTGGACCACAAGGAAAGATGGAGTTCGGGACATTTTTAATATCCCAATTTTATTGGAAATTTGGAATTTGAAAACAATAACATGAAAGCGGAAAACCTAGCAAACTGTAAGGTAGTACGCCCAAACAAGTTCCGCTCAGGGTGGTGTGTGCTGAACTTAAAAGGCTTGGTGTGGCCCTGCTGAACACTGTTCATTATTTTGAAAACTGTTACCAATGTACATGATAATACATGACTATTACTAGCATAAACTTTCTTGAAGAGCAGCATCAATTAATAATAATAGTAGTAGTAGTGTTCTAGTATAGTAAGTAAGTAGTAATAATAGTATTAATCTTTCATTTTCGCAAATCACTGTTTTCTACATATTAGCCGAAACCTTAATTAATTACACTTGACCACCCCCTTGAAAAATTTCCTGCAGGCACCCATGGTCACAGATTGTCCACCAGAAAATTCAGGGTTTGGATGGCATCGAAATCCTACCACACACAGCCTAGATCTGGCCCCTTCGGATTTTCACCTGTTTCGTTCCTCGGTGCACTTCTTGGCCGGCCGACAGTTCCATTCATTGGAGGCTGTGAAAGATGGCATCACTGAATTTTTTGCATCCAAGCCAGCTGTCTGGTATCGCAACAGCATTACATCTTTGGCTGAACGTTGGCAAAGGACCATAGACTTTGATGGGCTGTATTTTGCCAAATAGCCATATATGGTCAATATCAATATGTGGTACTGGACTGAACATTGTACCCCAAAATGCTACGAACTTATAACTCGCCCTGGTAGTTTTTGCTGTCATGGCTCCAAAAAAGTGCAAGTTTTCCATTGCATTGTGGGAGAGGATTATAGCCCTTCATAACTGTGGTTTAAGTTATCGAGAAATTGGCAAAAAGTTAAAGTTGAACTTTTTTAGTGTCCGGTACATAATAAAAAAGAAAAAAAGAGTGGTAGTACAGACAATAAATTGTGATCTGGGCATCCGAAGAAGCTAAATACAAGGTAGAGGAGGGACATCATTAGAAAAGTATTGAAAAACCCCTCCATAAGTAATCGAGAATTGGCTACTGATGTCGCTTCAACATCGGGGACCATAGTAAGTTCTCATACTATTCGAAATATTCTTCACAATGCACATATTCAAGGCAGAACACCCAGAAAAAATACTTATATCAGTGAAACAATAGGCAGAAAAGTCTTCAGTTTGCCAAAGCTTATGTCAGCAAACCACCAGAGTTTTGGCAAAATGTGATATTTTCTAAAGAAAGCGAGTTTAATATTTTTGGTTTGGATGGAAAGAAATACGTGTGGTGAAAGCCAAACACTTCCTTTGAAACAAAAAATTTAAGACCAACTGTAAAACATGGCAATGGTCATTTGGGGATGCATGGCTTTTAATGGAGTTGGCAATATGGCCTTTATTGAAGGTAATATGAATGCTAGAAAATATATTGCAAGGTAATTTATTGGACAGTGCATCGAAAACCATCATGTGGAATTTTAGATTCATTCTGTTTTCAACAGGACAACAATCCTAAACATACAGCCAACATAACAAGGTCATGGTTGCTTTATAAAAGTAAAAAATCAACTGAAAACACCCTCACAAATGACAGCCCTTAACCCTATTGAGAATTTGTGGTGTTTGTTGGATTTGCAAGTGAAAAAAGGAAAATTTCCAACAAAACAGAACTTCCGCTAGCACTCAACAGAAAATGGCTAAAAATCAAAGTAGAAACAACTGGATAATAAGTAGAATCAATGCCCAGGCAATTACAAGCTGTAATCAAAGCAAAGGGCATGCATGCATAAGTACTAGGTAAGTTTTTTGTTTTTATCTTTAACTAATGTGCAGATTCTTTTTTGGCATAAAAAATAAGATTTTCATTTTTTATATATATTATTTTTTATGATTAGTAAAAAAAAAGAAACATGTGTTTATTGTAAAAGTAGTCCAATGGTTAAAAATATTACATCACAATTGCTTTCCACATTTATTTATGCAAAGTAATGTATGTGTGCAAATATTTTTTTTTTTTTTTTGCCTACTGTATTTCAGTTAAATGCTTTTGTTCAATATACCCTATTCATAATTTCAGGCAAATGCTTGAAAATAAGATTATTATTATTATTATTATTATTATTATTATTATTACTATTTGTTAAACCCTGGCAACAACATGTCCCTTTGCTAGTCATAAATACAACAACCATGAAGACATATAACCAGTGAATTAACATTGCAAATATACTTTAACACTTCTGTTTTCTACTTCAGTGAGCCAACTGAAATTTATTTCAAAATATTTTGTGAATAATAAATACAATCATAAAATTTGACAACTTCTCTCAATTATATATAATTTATGACTACAAAACTTGTGGTTTAGAGATGAAATAAAAATACCAATGTTTACCACAATCAAAGGTTTATTATATATCAGCTATAGTTTCACAGAGCTATTGGCTCAGCATCATCAGGACGAATGGAGCATAAACATTCAAATCAATGTGACATCATCAGAGACATCATCAAAAATTTAAGACCAACTGTAAAACATAGCAATGGTCATTTGCACCAAAAACCGTGATCGTAAAAAAAAAAAAAAAAGACTTGCCAAAAACCGTGACCGTCAGAACTCTGATTATGTCGCAATGATTTGATTGTTTACGCTCCATTCGTCCTGATGATGCCAAGCCAATAGCTCTGCAAAACTATAGTCAATATATAATAAACCTTTGATTGTGGTAAACATTGGTATTTTTATTTTAACTTAGCTCTCAATTTCAAGAGAGATTTTGCTTTGCAGATAAGCTGATTATTATTATTATTTGTTAAACTCTGGCAACAGCATTTTCCTTTGCCAGTCATAAATATAACAACCATGAAGAAACATAACCAGCAAATTAGCATTCCAAGTATACTTTTTACACTTCTGTTATCTACTTCAGTAAGCCAACTGAAATTTATTTTTAAATATTTTGTGAATAACATAAATACAATAAAAAAATTTGACAACTTCTCTTGATTTCAAGATAGATTTACTTTAGACAGCCTTGTATTCAAAATACTTTACCTGGCCCAGTGTGCTTCAAGATGAAATTTTCATCTTCAAATCGTTCACCATAGATAGACCTGCCACCAGTTCCATTGTGATTGGTGAAATCGCCACCCTGACACATGAAGTTTGGAATGATACGATGAAAAGTACTTCCCTTATATCCATAACCCTTCTCCCCAGTACACAAGGCACGGAAGTTTTCTGCAACCACACAGAAAAACTAGAATGAATTTCAGATTCTAATGATATCACAAGTACTTTAAAGAGCATGTGTTTAGTTTCACAAAAACTTTACATATCAACTAGTAGAGAAATGAAAATGACACAACCTTAACTGAAAATTAAGCTTCTGTACAATTAAATACTAATATCAATGTGGCACGTACCATACATCCTACCAGAGAACATGCTGAAACTAAGACACAGAATTTTTTAAACAGAGGAGCTTATGTGCAAAACACAATATGAAAATAAGCAAATATATATATGTTTGCAAAATGATAGTTCCACAATTCTTTTTGTTCTAATATACAGCTTCACAAACAGCTCAACTGTTAGGGAATTAGTAGACTTAAACCAAAAAATTTTGTATGCTGTGTCAGGCATTAGGAACTCCGTACTTAAGAAATCAGTGGCTCTATTCAAGAGAGTAAATAGTAGGGCTCTCTTAATTTTCCCATCAATTTTGCCAATCATAATTGTTTACAACAAAAAATTTCCCTTCTTGCAAAAATACCCAAGTTATCCAAAATTTTATTTAAAATAATCTAAAATGTTTGCGATCTTCCCATTTCCTTTTATCATTTGTCTTCTACTCTTCTCATCATATTTTATCATAGAAACGTATCTAAAATAAAAAAGATTGTTATCCTGTTAGTTTTTCAAAGGCTCCTTTTGTATGCTGAAAAATTATCATCTCTAAACCAAAATGTGTCTTCATTGGCAAGTTTGTCTTCCCACAGCTTAAGAAAAACAGCTGAGTACTGCCTACAGTTTGTGTTGTCTTTATATCATCAATTTCACTGATCCTGATCCGGTGGACGGTCTTAGTGAGATATGGGTTTGACTCCTCGGGGTGCTCCATGGGCAACATTGGCACACAGAACAACAAGGGCCTCTGTGAATTTTTGAGAGGTACCAGCTAATTTTGTGTGACATTGGCAAAAACCCCAACTAACTGGGTTTTGTACTAGAATCCTTAGGTTGAATGACCAACTGGAACTGTCAGCTGTGGGCTAATCCCCCACACTGGTGTACTTACCTGATTAAAAAAAGATGCAAAGAAATAAATTACAGGACACTCATAACCTGGGTACTACAGAAGAAACATCTAGGAGTCATTTGTGTGCTGGAGAAATGCGTTACTTACGGGGGGGTATGTGGTAAGACATGTTCTGATCAAATGAGGAATGTTGCAGTTGTGTAATGTGAAGCAAAATGTTGTTAGCAAGGTGGAGACTAATATGCTTTGATGGTTTGGCCATGTTGAAAGAATGATGAGATGCTTACTAAGAAATTTTTTTAGCCCAAGTGGCAGGAAGGAAAGGCAGAGGAAGGCCAAGAAGTCATGGGAGGATCAGATTCAGGAGTGTCTGCATGAGAAAAAAGATTATGAGTATGAAGTATAGAAGGTCTTGTGCATGCTGAGTGATGGATGTCAGTTAAGCCCAAGTTGTGTGTCAAGATTGCTGTAAATGGAGAAGTTTGATATGGCAAAAGTAAGTAAATTATCAGTTAAAAATGTATCTGGTAGTTTGTATTTCTTTGTGGAGCTAACCTCAATCTCAGAGAAGAGCTTAATGATATGTAATATGTAGTAATATTCACTGATTCTTCGTATCAAATGGTAAAATTTTATTTCAATTTCCTTCTAGCAAGAAGCACACTTGTAGCTGCCTCTAGTATTATTTCAAAAGAATCTTTTTCTAAGCTCTTTGCTTTTCCCATAGCATTGTTTTTAGGCTAATTTTCAAAATCTACTCATTATCATCGTAAGACCTCAAACTTCACTCCATTACTGTTACAGTAACAGTTACAATTACAGTAAACTACTTTGAATCATTCTTCTGATAGGGACCCCCACATCAGGAAGTTTCTGATCAGCGTGTAACAGATACAATGGTTCCACAAGATCTGTGGGTGATCACTGGGAAAGATAGCTACTAGATGCAGAAAACGATAAAAATTTCCATAGGCAGAAATAGTAATATGTATAAAAAAAAAAAAAAAGGTCTGACCACCTTACATTTTTTCTACCCCAAAAAATACTACTATAGCAATTTCAGTGATAACTAGGATCAAGGACACACTGCCCTGCCCCCTTTTTTTCTAGAATTTTACCTTCATTTTCAAGTTGAAACATAAAAGATATATGGAATAAAATGGTGTTTAACAACAATGCAACACAAAGGGAACATTGCTAGAATAGAAAAGAAAAAACAACAGGGAAATCTTTGCTCTGTCCAAATTCTATTTTTGGAAATTTTTCTCCATTCTTCCTCTTAAATGCAAATATTTATGCAATAAAATAGTATTTAACAACAATATGGACACAGAAAGCATTGCTAGAAAAAAAAACTGCAATGACTGCAGAAATCTTCAGTTCGTCTAACTTCCTTTTTTGGAAAGTTTTATAAGATGGAATTCTGTTCAAAGACAGAAAAATTTGCACCCATGATTGAGGAATCTGTAAAAGAGGATTTCAAAATGGTTCCGTAGATATCATTTTTTTGTTTGCAGGGCCAAAATCTGTGAAATAAATTATCTGTCACTGCGATTCTGCTATGGGGATAGAGACCAACCCAGGTGCCTTTGCTGATGGAATCCTTCTCTATGTAAAAGCCTTTTAATTTCCTCCTTATGATAATTTGCTGATGACTAACTATTTTAAATGAATGACAAATTATTTTGTGAGCAGTTTCTCTTATATATCTGTTAGATCCAGTTTTATTAGACAATTTCTTAATTGCAGATTTTTGTTCTGCAGATCTAATAAAACAGGATCAGGCAGAAATAAGAGAAAGAAACTGATACCATGACCATCAGGGGTACTGGGCTCAAATATTTGGGAGGGGGAAGCTTTTCATTCTGACCATTCAGGTTTTTTTCTTTTCTTTTACAGATTTCATTAATATTTATTTGCATTTTTTTAGAAGGGATACAATGTGCTATAAAAAGTGAACTACGCTGCTAAACAAGTAAAACCCTTCTTGAAAGAAAAATAAGAGAGGGAAAGAAACTGAAATTTAAACTGTGTTTAAAACTAAAATAAACACAAATTTAGTGCACACAAAAAAAAAAAAGAAAAAAAAAGAAAGGAAGAAAAAGGTAGCATCAAAATCCAATAATTACAATTTGTTATTAAATGTAGGTACAAATTGTTTATTAAATCATTTATTGTATCAACAAAAGGTTTTAATGAAAAGGCTGAAAATTAAAAATACAAACATGCTGGAAATTTGTGTGTTTCACATCTGTCCTTATTTCTTAAATATGTGTAAATGCTTTCTTTCCTGGGTCAAACAGCTAACAGAAGAGAGGGAAAATCTGTTGTTTGTTAATCATAAACACTCTTTGTACAGGAAGTGTTCCTATATTCCGGTACTGAAATAGAGTTTGACATAAGGCATTTTCATGCAGTGATCCTGTATGACATTAAAAGAAGGATAAGCAATTTTGCCAAGTGAATTTCTCCCTTGCAATCAGCTTTTACTCGTTTGCACTATTTCCTGCTTTGTAACCTTAAATTCCAGTATCCTATACAGAAAAAAATTTACACATTAAAAATAAATAAAATTTACTTTGGAGACTTGCTGACCCATCTGTTAAGGTGTCACTGACTGCACAAAATGAACTTTGAACACTTAGCTGTTAACAAGCAGACTTTATAATAAAAAGAAAATTAAATAAAGGACTTTAAAAAGACCCCATCATCAATGTTCATATTGGTTGCCCACTATGAAAAGAAAGATTGAATGGTTAACCTCAACTGTTGCTGTGACAGTGGTGCAATGAGGTTGTGGAATTGAAGAGAAACTTTCAAAAATTTGTGCAATAATAAAACACTATAAAAAATAAAAATATAAATTCTGTTTTTAATTACCTGCACATGTATCTTAATTCTATAATCTACAGTCTATGCCACTATTACAACATTTCAGAAATAATCTGCTATAGTTAGGTCACTCACCATAGAAACCAGCTTACCCCATGCCATTTTTCTAATAGCAAATTGAAGTTGTATCATGAACAGATTTAAAGTTAATCTTCTGACCATCTACACTGTCACTGTTACAATACACAATACTCCTTTTCAATTGTAAATAACTCTAAATTCCCTATACTGGTTCTTGCAGTTGTCTAAGCACAGAACAAATGTTACATGTCATGTGCACTTGAAGTCCAATGTTTGGTGCAATTTTCCATAGATTAAAATACAATGCACATATAAAACTTGATAAATATCTATGGAACATAATACAATAGGACACACACTGCACCATGCAGGCCTGATTCTGAAAGTTTTGGAAGGGAAAATTCAAGGAAAGAGAGGAAGAGGACAACCAAGGAATAGTTTTGTGGCACAGTTACTCCAAGACACCAATACTAGGACATAGTATGACTTGAAGAGAACAGCTGAGGACAGAGAAGAATGGAGAGAATGAGTACATCTACTGAACAACCAGTCCTTGGACTGAGTACCAAGAAAAAGATAATACAATCTTAAATCTATAATGATGCAATCTGAATTAATTGCACTTTTTAATCCTGAGACCTCAATGCTTATATTTCACACAACAGTTTTTTTTTTTTGGGGGGGGGGAGGGGGATTTAATGATATGCTCCTTTTAATGTTAGTTCAATCAGAGAACTATATATAAAAATACAAATTCATGGCAGGGAAGATTTCAAAATAAGTGTAACATGACATGGCCCGAAGAAATGGCAACATCACTTTTTTTTTTTTTTTTTTTTTTTTTTTAGGGGCTAGGTTATTTTACCACAAATTTTTTAAATATTAAAAAGCACAAATGCAGGGGAAAAAAAGTTACTCACCAGCAGTCTTTGGAACAGCATCTGACCGAAGCTGCAAATACAATGAAAACTATTAAAATGAAATCCACTATTTATATTTATCATAATAATGAATATCAAGAATGAGTTAACTTAATATCATTATATTATCCTATCTGCAAAAATTCTGAATTTCAACATAACAATGATGTTTAAAACTGAAAAACTAAAAAAAAAAAAAAAGTGTCAGGCTTGGTGAAGTGTAACATTTCAATTTTGTTAAGTCCAATATTCTTGCCTGACTACAAATTTGAATCCAAAAATGATATTTGACCTAAAAACGATGATCAACACAGTTTGTAATGGTTTTAGATATTTTTCCTAGATTGATAAATTCATGATGCTAATGGAAGTGGCATTAGTAGGTAGCATTTATTGTATCTGTCCATGGGAGTACATATCATGGAACAAAAGAATACCTTTGACATCAAACACAATGATCACTGACATTTTCAGTTTTTCAGGCTCTTCCCACAGTTTCTTGGAGCGTAGTGGTGATGGGTGATGCTATCCATTGGATTAATATTTGAGCTCCAGTTCATAGAATCTGGCCCATATTTTACCCCCAGAGACATTTTATATTACTGAACCAAATGTTAAAAAATTCAGGCCATAACGAAAACGAAAGTTTCATTGTTGTTTTTTTTATGCTACAAATATTTCTCCAATTATATGATTTTTTTAAATATCTGTTCATGTATTATAGCTTATTTTGCTAAAAAGTGTGTTAAGATGCATGTAATTCTTCAAAATGCAGTATAATAATAAGTAGACTAATCATACTTCGTAGTCAGGGAATCGCGATTCAGAAGTGTGTTGAATGTGTTTTAATAGATAAGAATTTCAAGCTATTCAGTAAAAGTGATTAAATCAATAGTGCATTTTGAACTTCATGGATTATTTCCTATGCAGCATTTTTTTATATAAGTACTAAAAAACAATTTGTAAACTACTCATCCAACTGATGTTTTTATACTACAGTTTTAATTTCAAATGTGCATTTTAAATTATAATTATTAGATCATATGAAAAAAAGCTGCTTTACACAGTGCTGCTGTATTCTGAAAGTTCTGTTGGTGAAAACAAAACAATTTTTATAGAAAATTGGGAAAATAAATTTTACATTTTAACCTAGCTTAGACTTATGTGGCAGCATTTAGATGATTATATATTTTTATTTCACGATTGACTATATTCAGAATGAGATTTTGCGGATGTAGTTCAATTTGCAACATTTTGAAATCTCCCTCTGTTTAGCTGGAGAAAAAGTTTGTTCTTGAAAAAGTAATTACTATTTGTATATTGATTTCTCCTATATATGTAAATATAGTACTTAAAATGATACACAGTATATATATAGGTGCGCCGACTTAACTAAAATATTGAGGGGCAAGCGTGAAGAGTTCACATGTGGGAGGAGTATGTCTATTCCTTTGTCAGGAGAAAAATAAAAATTAAAAGGGGGAGAGCAAAAAGATAAACTACAAGATTTGACGTATATTTCGAAACACAATTGTAATTGCTCATCAGCAAATGAACAAGGAAATAGAATTATTCGTTTGCTGAATATTAATATTTTTAAAAATAAAATTCAGCCTGCGATTTTATAAAAATATCCCGAAAGATTTTGTTTCCAAACGTTTATCAAAAATATGAAAAACTAGCGCTGTTACTCAAACAAAGAATGAGAAGCGCAAAAAATAAATAGATACATAAAGGCGCTAGAGATTATATGTTTCTGTATTTTTCTTTATTTTATTTTTCATAATTCTTCTAAACATCAAGAGAACATGTCGAACAAAATATGGGGCTGACAATCAAGTTTCTCATCAAATAAGCAGTGCTTTATATTGGCAAAAAGTTTACTTATTTTGTTATTTATACATTTTTCGGAAATAAATCGCTTTGGCCTCATAGGGAGTGGGGAGCTTGGTCCACTTTATGAGGCCAAAGAGATTATTTAATTAAACAGGACGAAAAATATTGGGTGGGAACTGTCCCCTAGCAAAATTATTAGGGAGGCAAGATTCACCTTGCCCCCGTTTAGTCGGCACTTATGATATATGGCAAATGGAAAACTTGCTCCCTCTAAGGTTCCATCTGCTTCCCCCTTCCCCCCGCCAAAAAGTCCTGAAAAAAACACTGGTTGTACTCACTTCTTCAAGGCCACTTTCACCTCATCTGCATCATCAAATCGTTCTCCCTGGAGACTGTCCTTCATTGGACCAAACAGATGGAAGTCTGTGGGCACCAGATCTAGACTGTACGATGAATGGGGAACCACTGACCAGCCTAATTTGCTGACTGCCTCATTTGATGCCAAAGATGCGTGTGGTCTTGCATTGTCATAGTGAATGTGGATCCTTTTCAGATTCTTATTCAGTCTCTTCCTCCTTATGGCTTCTCTAAGCTTCTTGAGGGTCTCAATGTACCGCTCGCTGGTCACAGTGCAGCCGCGTTCCTGAAAATCAAGGAGAATGACACCCCTGTCATCCCAGGAAACAGTCACCATGAGTTTCTGTATTGATCGCTGGGTCTTGAACTTCTTAGGCCTTGGTGAAGAGGTGTGATGCCATCCCACGAATTGATTCTTTGTTCCCGGATCGTAAAGATAAGCCCACATTTCATCCCGTTACCAGATCGGAAAAAAAAAGTGTCTTCATTGGCTTCAAACTCTTCCAACAAATCGGAGCGGACTATCACCCTTCTCTCCTTCAAATCTGCAATGAAGAAGGGTTATTATAGAGGAAGAGTTGCTCTGCCAGCATGTGCAATTTGAATGACCTCTGTCAGTTAATAAAAAAATGTGTGCCTACTTTTGCATTACTTTTGGCATAACCCTTATAACATAGGAGAAAGCTGTAGACATGTAGCAAGTTATGCACTAAACGGCAGTCATTACAACTGCTTCACTGCTGTACTTGTGTAACCGTTCCTCCAAATGGGTTGACCTTCACACCCCATTTACAGGAGAGAAGACATATGCGAAACATAGTTTTGTTTCACAACAGGGCATTTGTTATCAATCTCAGGGAGCAGGAGATGAAAGTTGTTGGTCGGTTGATTTGTCTGGCGCTGTATGGCGCATGGCCACACAGCGCCAGACAACGCCATCAAAGAAAGATAATGAAAGCTGTTTAGCCTGTTGTTCACACCTATGTTCAGAAAGAGGGAGACACCACTGTAATTTCATATCTGAGGAATTGTACGCTAGTGAAAATGCGTACAATTTTGTGCTTATAACTGCTGCAGACTTACCCAGCGTACTATGCGCAAGGCAGAAAAGAAATCCAAGGTTCTACCCCCCCCCCCAGGCTTGAGATGAGAAAAGAAAAAAATGCATAATTTATTACTCCTAAATAAAGATTTTCCAACTGTAAATTACAAACCACTTGTACATAAAACAGAAGTCATATTGAATCCTTGCCGTTCTCCCAATTACCTGTTCGCATGTAATAGTGCAGGTTTCAAGACTTCAATTCTGCGACCGCTAGGCTCACATGCTAATAAACAATGAAAAGTCAGAACTCCAAATTCTTTGTAGCTCAATGCCTGCCATAAACGATTTATGAAAATATTTGTTTTAAACCACTCGTTGAAAACACTGAGTATTTTTCTCATTCTTCGCCATTATTTGGAAGTGACCCAGGGGGCATCACCCCCTCTCTAGCTGGCTTTTAGAATCTTCTTAACAATCTTTTATGTTCCAATAAGGATTGGCACGTCTTTGACCTTCAAAACAGTCTGCTCTTTGCTCCCGTGTGCTTCATGTGAACATTTCACTCATCAAGCGACAGCTGGTGTTTGCATCACATGAGAGCTTTTCTCATCAAATGACCACTGCCATTTGTTTTGCATTTTTATACATAATGTAATGATACAAGTGTGTTTTTCACAAAATTTGATTAGTAACTTTTGGTTTGTTAGCGGATCATTTTGAACACATGTGCTTCTGTTTACTTTTGAGGGAAAATAAAGGGAAAAGGTAGTGAGAAGAACTCCTATGTGCAACTACTGGCATTGTTTAACATGTAGCAACCAATGACTGATTAATATCTTGAATGGCGGTTGAAATTTATAATATGCGGCAAAACAGCCTCACCTTGTTAAACGCCGCATTTTAGAACCATAGGTCTGTTTAATTTAATCAAGTTTAGCACAGCAGCGATATATATTTGGAAAATGTGGCGAATTGCTTTATCGTGTGATTTTCAACCAAATAATGCACGTCAATGGCATATTAATATAAACCTGCAATCTCATGAAGTTAGGACATTTTGTTTGTACCTCCTTAATCTACAGCAAAAATTGTTGTTTCTGTAACTTGATATGCAATAAAAAAAAGAGGGTGGGGGACAGAAAACTTACTCTGACATCTTCATTGCCCTTCTTCAAATTTGTTCTTTGTCAACAGTACGGGAGATAGCAAAATTCCATTAAAAACTTGAATGGCATGGCAAATCGCTGAGAACTGGTATAATTAGATTTGTTAGAATAATATAAATTTGGAAGATGTGAATCCCATTTATTGGTCACATCTTCCAAATCTGTACTGTACAATTGTGTAATCCTATATTTTATTCATAGATTTGTTAGGCTGAAGATATTAGAAATGCATGAAATACCGAAACCTGTCAGGCGCGATGCTACGGATGAATTTCAGTCTATCCAACTTTTCTTTGAGAGCATTCTTTGTGCCCACCTCAATATTTAAACAGTTAGTACATGGTGAGGACAACCTCTAAAGCTTTCAGGGAACTTAAACAGAAATATGTGAATTTTTTGAATTTACAGAAATTTTGTTATGCTAATGAATTTTTGCTAAATTTAGTGTATTATTCTATGAAATGAAATAGTAAAATGTCTAATAGTATACAGAAAGACACTGTTTTCATAATTATAGTTCAAAAAGTTGAGAGGGAGAGATTCCTTATCAGGTTACAAACTAAAATTCATAAATAGCCTTATGATGGCAAAGAAATAAAAAAAAAAAAGACTTAAGCTATAACTGTGAAGAAATAGTAACTTGTTAAAGGCCGCAGAGGGTCATACTCAAGGTTTCCAGTACCACATACATTGAATAAATATTACATACAGTATGTAACAGATTTATTTTTTATTTTTTTTTTACTCAGGATAACATTATCAGCATTGGGTAAAATCTACATGAATGGAATTTTATGGCAAAATTAAGGGAACTCCATTAATCTGCCATATTACAAAAAAGGCCAATATTTTGGCTTTGTTAATGAACATAGAGGAAAATCATAACAAGGTTACCAGTTTGCCCCTCCCCGTAATTATCAGTGGAATAAATCATTTCTGCTGTTTAGCAATAACCTTAAACTGTGTTAGGGAATTCTTGTCTTTAAAAATGGAACCAGCAGTCCAATTGCTCAAAAAACGGTACAGCAGTTATTTTCACTAGACTATGCAGAATAATCGCCCACGACGCCTGCCTTCTGAACAGGGCTTTTCAAGTCATATAGAGCATATTTCTGAAACCAAATAATATCTTATATAAGGACATTCATTGTTTTCAGCTGCAAATTCCCCACCCTGCCTTGTACTTTACATGCCCTGAGGAAGGCACTAAAGACACAATGGGAGCAATGCTTATTCGTGTGGAAACTCTATACTAGTGGAAATCGAATTAGCCTGAACGGACCTCCACCACATATGCGGATTTACGGGGGTGCCAGGGGATGCTCGGCATCCTTAAGGATTCGGGGGAGAAATAATATAACTTTGAAAATATAAACATTACAAAAAGTGTGGATGATTTTGAAAAACAAAATCATGTTATGGAGAGAAAAAATGAAGATAACCCTAAATCAACTGATTCAGCAAGTTCATTGAAAGATATAATAAAAGCTCTAAATGAACATGTCACAGAACTCTACCCCAATCTTTACAAGATGATGTGCATAGCTTTAATGCTACCGTCAAATAGCGCTACATGTGAGCATACATTTTCAACAATGAGAATCAACAACTGGCTGAGATCAACTATGAATGAAGAAAAGCTTTCCGATTTTATGGTTTTATTTTCTGAGAGTGAAATTGTAAAAACTGTAGATTATGACCTCATAATTGACAATTATGTGATGAAAAAAGGACGAAACACATTTTAGGATTAAAATGGAGAACAAAAAGCAAATCTTGTTTTGGTACATTTTTGTAAGTAAAGATTTTATGCTCTTAATAGTTTTCTGAGTGCTGAAAATGTTTTAAAGTAAAACATTATAAGAATACTTAAGTGTTTCATGTACAGTATTTCTTTTAATTCATTATTAGTTTTAAATAAATGTTATGAAATCTAAACTTATTTAAAGAATGTCCAGTAAACTTATTTAAATTAGCCAGAATTAGGTCCTTAAGAATGATTTTTGTTTGTGCTCTTTTCTTAAAACAATCAAAATATTGCACTTTCTTACGAGGATAAAACCGGCGCCCCCTTCCCTTCCCAAATTAGATTCCCTAAATTCGCCTATGCTCCACCATCAAAACTGTGATTTCTTTTAAAAAGGGCATTTTGGTTAATTATTATTTAACATCTAAAAAAGGAAGAACACAATAAAAGTATTAAAACACTATTTTAAATTATTATTCATTGTCAAAACTGTCTATATTCTAAATTTCATAAAACAGTTAAGCGGCAATCATCGTAGTTTGCCATCCCGAACGGGGTAGGGGTGTTAGAAAATTCGGTACCAGTCTCCAAAACTTGAACCTGTGTGACCAACAAAATATTTAATAAAAATTCATTGATATATTAAACAACTTTTTCCCAAAGTACCCACAAATTTAAACACTTGTACAGAACAGAGTAATAAGTTTAAGAAAAAAAATCGATCTGCTAACAAACAATTGAATCAAAGGATTACGCGTTGCGGCACTTTTTTTTTTTCGTTCTTCCCTCAAGTAACAAACGTTTAGATTTTTAAATACCTGCTAATAACATACTTTTACATGTACATTATTCTACATTTACATTCTTAGAAAACATGATAACGTTACTGAAATAACCGAAGAGATAACACTACCGTTAGGGTTATATGCATAATCAGCAGTAAAACTGAACATTTATCACCTATGAAAAAATTGCGGAAACTTGCACTTACCTCGAATATTATCCTACCAACGGGTTCTCCATCGGCAGTCATGTCAAAGTAACACTTGGGAAGATCCATGATTTTGATATTTGTAATAAAAGCACGGGTTTCCGCTTAAGACAGCACACAAAATCACACCGGCCTTGCTATGAATTTGCGCGAACCGCACGGTAATCAATGAGCTTAAAAGAAAAAAACCCACCGTACCCGACGACTGATTGCGCATGCGTCAATGCGGATAGTTCTTTCCTCAAGAGATACTCAGGCCTCTAGATACATTTTATTTTTCGCAACACAAGGAGTGAAACATGAAGGTTAAATATTTAAAATAGAAGCCCTTACATATAATTTTATACCTCTTCAATGTATACTAAGGTGACCAGATATTGGAACACTGATTTGAGGACAAAAGGGCGGGGCGTCTCAAAATCGGCAGTTCATTTGGGGATACATACGTATAAAATATAAATATGCAAATGATTTTGTCACAAAACTGCATTGCTTCCAGTGGCGTAGGAACGGGGGGGGGGGGGTACAGGGGTACAATGCCCCAAATTTTGGAGAGGGGTACATTAATATCTACTGTTTTTTTTTATTGGATGTTTAACGACCACCGTGAGCAACTCAATGGGCTATAAGCAGTCGCCCGTCCCTAATTTAGGGTCACTGGTTCCAGGGAAGGGAGAGAGCCAGTGCCGTAAGACAAACACAACATCCATGCCTCACCGGGATTTTTCGAACCCGGACCCCATTCGGACGAATGATCAGAGGCCATCGCTTAGACCACTGCGCCACCGGGGCGGGGCGGCAATATCTACTGTACCCCCAAATTTTGGAGAGGGGTGCATGCCCCTCCCCCAGATAAGAGCAAACACAAACCAATCATTCATAAAGAGTGAACTGCAAAATTTATATGCTACTTATTTCGTTTTTTATTCTCTTTTTTTTTTCAAAGAAATATCACGGGACATCTGTTTTTTTTTTAATATCCGAAGCTTGTAGTGGGAGGCTTTTCATCCACCAAAAACTGGCCAACCATCTGGGAAACTCCAGCAAATTATTATTATTTTTTTTTATTGGAGGTTTAACGACCATCGTGAGCAACCCATTGGGCTATAAGCAGTCGCCCGTCCCTAATTTAGGGTCACTGGTTCCAGGGAAGGAAGAGAGAGAGAGGTGCCGCCCCGGTGGCGCAGTGGTCTAAGCGATGGCCTCTGATCATTCGTCTGGAAGGGGTCCGGGTTCGAATCCCGGTGAGGCATGGATGTTATGTTTGTCTTACGGCACTGGCTCTCTCCCTTCCCTGGAACCAGTGACCCTAAATTAGGGACGGGCGACTGCTTATAGCCCATTGAGTTGCTCACGGCGGTCGCTAAACCTCCAATCAAATAAAAAAAAAGAAGGGAGAGAGCCAGTGCCGTAAGACAAACACAACATCCACGCCTCACCGGGATTCGAACCCGGACCCCTTTCAGACGAATGATCAAAGGCCATCGCTTAGACCACTGCGCTACTGGGGCGGCCCAGCAAATTAGTTCTGCAGGGAAACGAGTTCAAACGACTGCCAGCTTGAGCAGAAGAAAGGCGCCGATATTATGACACCTGTCAGTCACCTACAGCTAATGACATTGCGATGGGTTGAAACGGAGCGTCATTTCAGCGCCCGCAGCCCCGGCACTAAAATTGTTTTCTGTCTTAAGATCTGTAGCAATACAACAAGTTCATTACGGATTTCACATACCACTCATAGAACTCCAATTCCTCGATATCACTACCATCATTTAGCTTTACACCAGACCAATGTGCTTTTTACATCAATTGTCAGCCTATGTATCGTTCAAAGTTTTTAATGTAGACTTCATAATGCTTCAATACTATCTTCGCGGGTAGAGCAGTTTTTATCTTACTGCGGTTTTACTTTATTAACATAAACAAAAATGAAAAGAAATTTAGTTCCTTCTTGTAAAGAGTTATATAACATTTCCTGAGAAATCCCTCTTATCCAAACCCTGCTGACAGAAATTCATCCTAATGTTGACTTGTCCATGCTCAATATTTTAATGGGAAAAAAAAGTACAAAAATTAACAAGAGAGAACACAAAAAAAAAAAAATGTCTCCATTCATTTTCTGATAAGAAATTAATAATGTGAACTTTTTGTCAGCAATACAAATAATAATGGTAATAATTAATAATAATATGATGATAACGATGTTCATTCGGATGAATTCCCGATCAGCATACGTATTTTATAAAAACTCTAATATACTACCACCCCCCCCCCCCCACCAAAAAAAAATTCGGAGGGGGTCATCCGTAGATGGCTTAATCCTTGAGATGTAAAGTTCATGAGCTTGTACCCCTCTAAATTAAAAGCGTTCCTACGCCACTGATTGCTTCAATAAAGGTGATTTGCATATCAAAATTTGGGTCTTAAAAGGATATACCTTGTAGAATGTTGGTATTTTTATTGACAAAGTAGAACTATGATGACGAGAACATATTAGCAAAAGTAAAGTGCTTTACCATAGGTATATGTGCCGAATTAAAATCAAGCTGCATACCAAAGTAATTACATAGCAAACTTTTTATTTTACCAAAGTTCTTCGAGGAACTCAAAACAAGTGCAGTCAAATTTGTCCATACCAGTGGTGCAGTGTCTCAGTGCTGGTCACTGACGATGATTCGTACAAGTTGGCACGGATTCGAGTCCCGAATGAGGCTTGGGGTAGTGTGTTTGTCTTACAGCACTTGCTCTCTCCCTTCCCTAGAACGAATGTCTCTAAATAAAAGACCGGTGACTGCTTACAGTCCTTAAAGTTGTTCGCGGTGGTCGTTAAACTCGGAAAGAAGAAAAACAGAAATAAGCAAAATTTGTTTTCAGAAAAAGCGTGTACACTTGAGGACAAAGATAAAAATTTGAGGACAATTTGCGTCCCCAAAGACATCAGGCGTTTTGGGGGACTGTAAACTAAATTCGAGGACTGTCCTCAAGAATTGGTGACTTTTGGTCAGCTTAATGTATACTGACAATAGGACCCCAATTCTTAGGGCATTCCTTAATTCAGTTTACCGTGTTCCAAAACATCTCTCTTTGGGGAAGCAAATATTGGACCGGACATTGGGAATTTTGTCTTTGAATGTCCTCAAATTTAAAATTAATCACTAGCTCGTTACGTTCCTAATGAAAAATGAGCTTAAAAATAGTTTTTTTATGTAAGGTAACCAAATATTTTTTTTTTTTTTGGTTGGAGGTTTAACGACCACCGCGAGCAACTCAATGGGCTATAAGCAGTCGCCCGTCCCTAATTTAGGGTCACTGGTTCCAGGGAAGGGAGAGAGTCAGTGCCGTAAGACAAACACAACATTCATGCCTGACCGAGATTCGAACCCGGACCCCTTACGGACGAACGATTAGAGGCCAGCGCCTTAGACCACTGCGCCACCGGGGCGGCACCAGATTTTTGAGAACGAAATTGACGACAAAATGACACGTTGTCCTCAATTTTAAAGCAAAACTGAGGAAAATTTCGTTTCCAAATGGGGATATGATTGAGGACAATATCTGACACATTATGATAAAGTCTAAGGTTAGCAAAGAATGTTATGACCTGTACGCTGTACCATAAGTGTCCAGTTTCATGGGAAAACATAAGACGAATCTGTAGGATGGTTTTCATGTGAAATATATAGGTATGAAATAAAAATGAAATACTACCATACAGAATATTACTTCCAAGGATATTAGACTAGATGGAGTAAGGGCCAGTTCCCCTCATGTAATAAAATTGAAGCCACCTAAAGTCACGACCATGACGTCACAGTCACAGTCACAGCCTCTACCGGCCGCCCCGGTGGCGCAGTGGTCTAAGCGATGGCCTCTGATCATTCGTCCGAACGGGGTCCGGGTTCGAATCCCGGTGAGGCATGGATGTTGTGTTTGTCTTACGGCACTGGCTCTCTCCTTCCCTGGAACCAGTGACCCTAAATTAGGGACGGGCGACTGCTTATAGCCCATTGAGTTGCTCACGGTGGTCGTTAAACCTCCAACCAAAAAAAAAAAAAAAAAAAAAAAAAAAAAAAAACAGCCTCTACCGTAAGCTGACCAGACGTCTCCAATTCTCGAAGACAGTCCTCGAATTTAGTTTACTGGCCCCAAAAACGTCTGAAGTCTTTGGGGACGCAAATTGTCCTTAAATTTTAATGTTTGTCCCCAAATGTCCTCGAATTTACACTTCCTCATTAACCCTTTAGATTTCCAATGAAAAATGTTTTTAAAAGTAGTTTCCGTTGTACTAATTTTCCAACATGCTTCTTGTGAAAACAAATTTTGACTTTTTCTTCTCCTTTCTGGGTCTAACGACCACTACGAGGAACTCTAAGGACTATAAGAAGTCACCTGTCTCTAATTTGGAGACATTCGTTCTAGGGAAGGGAGCTACCAAGTGCTGCAAGACAAACACACCACCCGTTCCTCACTATGGACTCGAATCCATACCAACTTGTACGAATGGTCAGTAGCCAGAACTAGGTCAATGCACCACTGGCGCGGTCAAATTTTGACTGTACTTGTTCTGAGTTTCTCCAAAAACTTTTGGCAAAATGAAAAATTCGCCATGCAATAACTATGGTGTGCAGCCTAATTTTATTTCAGCGCATGTACCTAATGTAAAGCACTTCACATTTGCTAATATGTTCTCGCCATCATAGTTCTGCTTTGTAAATACAAATTACCAACATTCTACAAGATATATCTTTTTAAAACACAGATTTTAATGTTTAATATCACACTTATTGAAGCAATGTAGTTTTGTGACAAAATGATTTGCATATTTACTTTGAGTACGCATGTGTCCCCAAATGAACTACCGATTTGGGGACGCCACGTCATTTTGTCCTCAAATCACTGTTCCTATATCTGGTCACCTTACTCTACCGCCATGTGGTGAGAAGTTTGAAAATTAAACATAACATTGAAAAAATACAAGTAACGTCGCATTGGGTGTTGCCATGAGCTCCGCGTCGTTTGCTCAAAATGCTTCAAGCTTGTGACGTCATTCATACTCCATCTATTCTAACCTTCTTGATTACATCTGATCAGGGACGTCGCCAAGAGGATGCAAGGGTGGGCAGGAGCCCACCCTGAAATTTGTCTTGCCCACCCAGTTCAAGGTGTTCAATTTTTCAAACATTGAAATTTAATCTGGACTTTGCCAGTAATAATGAGTCTGCTGATCTTCGTCGCGTAGCCCTGTGCACTTCCCCTAGAAAGGGCGTTGTTTACTTCTCCGTAGAGCGGTTATCGAAATAGGGCAATGAAAACTCAGTTGTTCTCCACTCTTCCAAATCCTTAGGTTAAGCCACTTTTCGTGTGTTAGTATGGCCAGAGGGTCGATAGGAATTCACTGAGGGATGTAATTGCTCTGTTGTTGGTTCTACTAAGTAGAGGATACCAACAAGGAAAATTAAGTCTACGGCTATACAAGCGCTCTTAAGCCAGCACCAGAATAGTGAGGAAGCGGGACGTGGCTGACGGTTGCTTTGCAGGAGAGAAATGCGAGGCAAGGTCGCTGGCTCCTGGCTTTTTTTTTTTTTTTTTTTTTTTTGATTGGAGGTTTAACGACCACCGTGAGCAACTCAATGGGCTATAAGCAGTCGCCCGTCCCTAATTTAGTGTCACTGGTTCCAGGGAAGGGAGAGAGCCAGTGCCGTAAGACAAACACAACATCCATGCCTGACCGGGATTCGAACCCGGACCCCTTACGGACGAATGATCAGAGGCCAACGCCTTAGACCACTGCGCCACCGGGGCGGCGCTCCTGGCTTGAAGGACGAGAGTTATGGAGTAGGGAGGTGGTGTATTTGCCTTTCACGACGTTAAAATTTGTTTTAGGCAAAGAAATAGAACATTTTTGTTTAAAGAAATCGTTCAAGCACAATACTGTTCTCGTAAGCAAAGTTTTGAAAAGCAACTAAGACAATGCATTCATAGCAAGGAAACAGTTGAAGGCGACCTTTTTGCCGCCCCGGTGGCGGAGTGGTCTAAGGCGGTGGCTTCTGATCATTCGTCCGCAAGGGGTCCGGGTTCTTTTTTTTTTTTTTTTTTTTGATTGGAGGTTTAACGACCACCGTGAGCAACTCAATGGGCTATAAGCAGTCGCCGGTCCTTAATTTAGGGTCACTGGTTCCAGGGAAGGGAGAGAGCCAGTGCCGTAAGACAAATACAACATCCATGCCTGACCGGGATTCGAAACCGGACCCCGTTCGGACGAATGATCAGAGGCCAACGCCTTAGATCACTGCGCCACCGGGGCGGCGGATCCGGGTTCGAATCCCGGTCAGGCATGGATGTTGTGTTTGTCTTAGGGCACTGACTCTCTCCCTTCCCTGGAACCAGTGACCCTAAATTAGGGACGGGCGACTGCTTATAGCCCATTGAGTTGCTCACGGTGGTAGTTAAACCTCCAATAAAAAAAAAAAAAAAAAAGAAGGCGACCTTCTACCAACACTTATAGAGGGGGAAGGAATTGTGCCGAATTCCTTTTTTTTTCTTTTTTTTTTTTTTTGATTGGAGGTTTAACGACCACCGTGAGCAGCTCAATGGGCTATAAGCAGTCGCCCGTCCCTATTTTAAAGTCACTGGTTCCAGGGAAGGGAGAAAGCCAGTGCTGTAAGACAAACACAACATCCATGCCTCACAGGGATTCGAACCCGGACCCCGTTCGGACGAATGATCAGAGGCCATCGCTTAGACCACTGCGCCACCGGGGCGGCGCCGAATTCCTTTGTAGCAGGTAGTAAACGGCATTCAGAAATTCTTTTTATCTTTTAGTGTTTTGTAAATATAAGTTGCTATCAGACTTGCCCCCAGCAAAAATAATAACTGCCCACCCTGATTTCGAAGTCTAGCCACGTTCCTGCCTCTGATAAATTTTAAATGTTACTCATAGGGAGCAGCACATTCAAACAAAGCTACATTTTGGTTTTGTATTGAAATTTCATTGTGATTCTGCTCAAGAAAAAAAAATCTGAAGCCAGAAAATGACTATACACTGAGCGGATAAAAATCATGGGAGACCTGTATGTTGTCTCTATTGAGAAGGAATATTCCAAGTCCAAAACTTCACTTGAAGACAGTTTAAGGAAAACATGTACTAAAGAAAAGCTGTAAAACTCTCAACGGGACCTATATTTTATCGGTTATCATCGTATAAAATAAAGCAGATTCATCCATGTTATGCACATCTTTTAAATCATAGCCAAATTAACACTTTTTTTCTTGACTCATCCATTCAACTTTGAGGTTTCAGCTGTTTCACCGTGCTTTATTCTCAATGATAATCCGTACCGATTTCTGAATCTTCGAAGCCAAATATTACTGCAGCTAAATCCTTAAATTTGGTATTTTTCCCCAAACTGTCTCGCTTTTTCAAGAATAACTACATCAGTAATAACTCCATGCTTGGCATTTACCTAGCAAATCCATAGAACAGGGGTTTACACACACACACCTAAATTTCTTCAGATACCCCCTATAAAAAATCACCCCTTCCCCCCCCCACCACCCCTATTTGGGAGGGTGTTACACCCACCAACATCTGATGATAATGATGTTTGGTCCCATCCCATCCGAAAGAAATCCAAGCTGCATGACCGAAAAGTTCATACGCAGAAAGAAACGATCACAAGAGGAAGACACAGACATATTGTGAATTTCTTAAACATTATTTACTATTGATTGCCATTCAGTATATGCCGGACAAAAAGTGCAGTCCCAATGGCGAGAACAAATCAGCTTTCGGGCTAGCTCGCACTTGCCCTCGCATCATTTGGTTGAGTGAGTAGCATCATATTCCTTAAGAAAGTAGGTTGAGAAACGATATTTCTGTGGGAAGCTAACACTGTGGGGTTATTCGAAAGCCCAAGGAAGGCCTGTTTATTTTGCTTTTTATTTGACGTTCCAAAGTGAAAATCCTCCAAATTCGTGGCGTCAGTGAATAAACAAAGACATAGCTCTTTCCACGTTTTATCAACAGATTGCTACCGAAATTTTTTTATCCGGTCACCGCTGAGGATCCGAATCTCAGATCACCGGATATCTTGCCGAGCACGTTAGCCTTACGCTATGGTGGCCAACAATCAACGGCGCTATGTTGTTGTTGTTTTTAATTGGAGGTTTAACGACCACCGTGAGCAACTCAATGGGCTATAAGCAGTCGCCCGTCCCTAATTTAGGGTCACTGGTTCCAGGGAGGGAGAGAGCCAGTGCCGTAAGACAAACACAACATCCATGCCTCACCGGGATTCGACCCCGGACCCCTTTCGGACGAATGATCAGAGGTCATTGCTTTAGACCACTGCGCCACCGGGGTGGCTGTTTGTTTTTCTGTCAGCTTCTTACATAAATCCTTATGATGGGCTCAGCTGCTGAGTTTCTATTTTTTTTTTTTTTTGATTGGAGGTTTAACGACCACCGTGAGCAACTCAATGGGCTATAAGCAGTCGCCCGTCCCTAATTTAGGGTCACTGGTTCCAGGGAAGGGAGAGAGCCAGTGCCGTAAGACAAACACAACATCCATGCCTCACCGGGATTCGAACCCGGGCCCCTTACGGACGAATGATCAGAGGTCATCGCTTAGACCACTGCGCCACCGGGGCGGCACTGAGTTTCTATCTGGTGGGTATTAACGGCACTGGCTATATATTAATTATACCAGTTAAATCCAAAGGGCGAGATCCAACGTGAAAATCCTCTAAATAAATACGTGACGTCAGTGAATAAACAGGGACATCGCTCTTTCACATTTTGTCAACGTGGAAAGAGCGATGTTTGATGTTTCATTCGTTGATGTGTGCTGTCAGGAATGGATCCAACAAATCCAAGGCATTTTTTTAGCTGAAATATTAGGGTAACGACAAAGAGAGTTCACTTGTCTACTTTCGCAAACAAATGAAGCTATGAAATGCTTTACACTGTTGTTAAAATAATCATTCACAAATATTTTTATGAAATGTCCTGAATCTTTACTTTCCGTTTATATATTGTACTTTGTTTATATGAAAGAGTTATACAAACGTGATTTTTCTTTCTCTCGGAGTCTGTGTTCCCATACCTTTGTAACACAATATCTTTTCAATGACTTGGGCTATAAATTTCAAATTCGGTATTTTGGACATATTAGCGAAAAATAATAATTTTGCCCATTTAAAAAAATATCCGCTACATGACGTTCGATTTAAGAAGAAAGCACCCAAGAATTTTTTTTAATCTGCTCTTTCTCTCTCTCTCGGAAATGGCTTTAGTGACAAATCCAGGGTTGAGAACCTTCTACAGTATAAGCAGTAAGCACCGCGTTGAATTTGAACGAAATCGGTCAAGGGTGTTAGATTTAAATAGAAATCAGTTAAGAACTTCTTCAATGCAATATCTTTGCAATGGCTTCAGTTACAAACTCGAAATTCGGGACTTATTAGCAAAAGAAAATTGTTTTACAAAGTTTGAAAAAAGGAGAAAATCGGGCTCCTTTTGAAAAGAAATCAGTCAAGAAATTTTCTAATACAATGTCTAGGAAATATACAAGATGAAAAGTTTCAACTAGTAAGTTGGTATCACCTTCTGAAATGATAACTTCGTCGAATTTAAACGAAATTGGTGAAACAACGTTGGATATAAAGACAAATCAATCAAACATAAATTTTGTAAATCTCAAACAGCTGGCGTTATGAAATAAAAACTTTGTATTTAAGACCTTCTACCAGGGTGCAACTGCAACAGAACGTAATACAGCAGCTGTTCCTTTTCTTGTGCTCTCGAATCTGCCACAAGTGCGTAATGAAAGAAAGAGTACATCGGATGCAGATAATCCATCACAATGTATAGGACCAGATACTGTATATTGACGAGTTTCACTGACAAACGGAAGAAAGCATCTAATGTTTGAAATATCCTTGGAATGAACGTACACCTGAAGGATACAAATGCAGCATTTGTTGCAGATTTGGTAAAATGAAAACTGGTCCATGGGTGACAGAGTTAGTTGAACACTCTGCTTCAAAGAAATTAGGGAAGGCTTTAAAACATGAACAAAGCCGTTCACATATAATGGCCTTATTGCGTGTGGATATTAAAGCAATGGTATATGCAGTCCAATACACAGATGGAAAAAGAAAGTAACTCAACTAAGGATCTACTAAAACTTGCGTCCCATAGATTTGTTTAGATTAGAAATGCCGCACAAGATATCGAACTGGCCTAATCTAGTTGCGACCGCTGCTTTTGTGGATGGATTTAGTAATCTGGCTAATTGAATTAAAAATAATCCACAGAATACTCACGCTTATCATCCACTACCATAACAGATTTCTTAGAAGCATTTCGTGAAGCTGCTACAGGAGCTTCACGAAATTAGTTGAACATCATATTCAGTCATGGTTGATGAATGCAGACATCAACGGTCGTGAAGTGCTTAGCATTTGTGTTCGTCATATCGTTACTGAGGGTGAAGATAAAAAATTCAAGATTGAAGAAACCTTTTTATCTGCAGTTAACCTACAGTCAACAAAAGCAGAGCATATTACAGATGTGTAAATTACTGAGATAAGAAAATGAGGTTTGAATCCAACAAACATCTCTACAGTATCATTTGATGGCGGTGCCAATTTTAGCGGAAATATAGTGGTGTCCAGGCGAGGTTGAAAGAGCATGCAGCAAATTTATTATTCGTATACTGCCAAAGCCATCTTTTTATAGCTCGCTCTTGTTCACAGCTGCAGAGAAAGCCCTCACTCATATCAAAAGAATATTGAGCGCGCTTAATAAGCTGTACAGCACATTCAGAGGAAGACACAAAAGGTTGTCAATTCTGAACATGGCAGAAATGGTGGGCGATAACATGTCTCAAACTTATTCAACCAGAGGAAACGAGATAATTGTCACATTGCAGCAGTGTTAAAGTAGTCGTACAGCACTATGCTTATATACGTACAACCTTAGAAAATATCTACATTGTGGCTGGTAACAATACGTCTGATGTAGGGGGACTTCTGCTTCTGTTTCGAAAGAAATCGACGATTTTCATCCTCGTGCTACTTTCTACTCTTTTAGCACCACGGGTTCGTCTCAGTAAATTCTTGCAGTCATCCCAAGAAACCTTAACGGAGGCAATGTTGCTGATAAATTCGGTGCAAAACACATCGGGGATATTGAAATAAATTATTTGATGTTGGAAGCAATGGAAGTTCACAAAAAGGCTCAGGAACATGACATAAAAATAGAAGATAACGACATGACTGATAAGGATTTGTTAAAGTTAGCATACAGCTATAAGAATAAAATAACAAAAAATGAACCAGAGATTCTCTGTCCAATTTCAGGAATTGGAAAAGTTCAATGACAATATATAAAAAAAAATGGAAAACCCCGACTTTATTTTTTTGATTGGATGTTTAACGACCACCGTGAGCAACTCAATGGACTATAAGCCATTGAGTTGCTCACGGTGGTCGTGAGGTCGCCCGTCCCTAATTTAGGGTCACTGGTTCCAGGAAAGGGAGAGAGCCAGTGCCGTAAGACAAACACAACATCCATGCTTCACCGGGATTCGAACCCGGACCCCTTTCGGACGAATGATCAGAGGCCATCGTTTAGTCCACTGCGCCACCGGGGCGTCCCCCGACTTTACAAAAATTGCCAGCATGTGTGGAACCAACGAAAATGACATGAAGAACGAGTTTAACATTTACAGGAGATACTTTGGTAATATTCAAACTCAAAGCAATCTTCTAATGCTTACATGTGGTGCAGAAACAAAAAACATGTTCCCGTCGCTATAGCTATAGAGCCTTTGCACCGACGTCACGTTTACTTCCGAGCGGTTAAGAGAAAGTTCGGCTGCTATTGTTCCCATAGGATTAACATGGGGAAGCGATTTCTGGATCCTCTGTCTCTCGATTGTTTGAAGTTTTAGAAATGGTTAAAAGTTGTGTGGTGTATGAGTGCTTCTCAAAGTACGAGTAAGGTAGTAGAATTTCCTTTTATCGCTTTCCAGCGGCAGAAAAACGCTCGATTATGTGGAAAATAGCCGTAAATCGGAAGACATGGTCGCCCAGGCCATATGACAGGATCTGCAGTAAACACTTCATTTCAGGTATTGTAAATCTGCATATTTTACTAGGTTAATAGTCGCATTTATATCGGTATATTTTCTTACTCACTCTTATGCATTATTTTCGAGATTTTACGTAAATCCTTGTTATTCTGTTTAAAATGCTCTGAATGCATGACGGATTAACTTTGCTATCGATTCGGAAATTGTTAAGCTTTCGTGAACTTTCAAGATTCTGTACTGTTACCGATTTCTAAATACTGAAATAGATGGGGTTTTTTCCGAACCGAAATTTAAGAATTTACGTGAACATAAAATTAGCCGCCCCGGTGGCGCAGTGGTCTAAGCGATGGCCTCTGATCATTCGTCTGGAAGGGGTACGGGTTCGAATCCCGGTGAGGCATGGATGTTGTGTATGTCTTACGGCACTGGCCTCTCCCTTCCCTGGAACCAGTGACCCTAAATTAGGGACGGGCGACTGCTTATAGCCCATTGAGTTGCTCACGGCGGTCGTTAAACCTCCAATAAAAAAAAAAACTATTTTTCTTTACCTTTTTTTTTGGGTGAAAAAAATAGTCCGTTTTTCGGGATAAGTCGTTATTTTCTTTTTTTCAATTGCAATACACACTGAAACCAGTCAGAAATGTAACAACTTACCTTAGGCCGGATAAGAACTTTTTCATTTTCAGTCTTCAGAATTAATACATTTCTAACCCACCCATTGGTAAAACATTTATATGCATCAAGGCTTTTTTATAAGCTTTTAGAGCTTTTCTGGTATAACATAAAAAACTGCCTATTAAATAGTTACAAAAAATAGGACCGACCTTTTGACCTCGCCGGTGTACAGCCTTTTCGCCTCCATTGTGTCACTCACACGAATGAGTTGCTGACAATAACGCTCAGCATCGACCGTTTCACCAGGTTTAAGCAACTCATAGTGTACGATACCGCGCTGATCCCACCATATGCACAGCAGCAACTTTCTGGCATGGATATTCGGTTTGGCGGTACTGGTGGTAGGCTGACCTGGATAAACCCACGTTTGCGCCGCTTAGGATCATCACAGAGGATCCACTTCTCATCACAGGTCAAAATCTTGTGGAGGAAATCCTTCTTGAATCTGGAGAGCAAGGACACAGCAACATTGTAGCGTCTAGACTTGTTCGCAGCTGTGAGTTGGTGAGGCACCCAACGGCCCTCCTTGTGAATTCGTCCGAGCAGGCGCTTTGCAATGGCTTTACTCCGAGTTCCTGGGCAAACTCTGACTGTGTGCGACAGGGATCCGCTTGCAACAGTTGTTCCAGTTCCTCATCGTCAACTTTCTGTGGCTGTCCTGGACGTTCTGCATCACGGAGATCGAAATTTCCCTGCTTAAACTGCTGGAACCACTTCTTACACGCACTGTCGGACACAGCAGCCTCATCCAAAGCAGCACAGATCATTTACCGGGCTTCCGCGGCACTCTTTTTTCAGCTGAAACGCGAACAGGAGGCAGTGCCTCAAATGTTGCTTCTCGAACGACATAGCTTTCACCGTCAACTTTCGTCACTTCTGTCACTACAGCTGTGAGCGATTATGGTTGCCTGGAAAGCTGTTGGATGGCGCTGAAATCAGCCATTATCGCACACAGCTATTTGCATTTACCGACGTTCTATGATCGCTTGCGGTTAGGGGCAGAGAATTAAGTTGCACACCTAATACTTCCTTCCAGCCAGCGACTTTGCCTTGCACTAATCTCCTACAAAGAAAGCAGTCCTGGACCACTTTCTGTACTTTCACTGTCCCGAAGCATTCTTCAGAGCACAAGTGTAGCTTTAGACTCCACTTTTTGCGTTTGAATCCCCTATTTTGTAAACCCCCCCCCCCAAGTGAATTCCTATTCATTCTCCTCATTAGCGCCCTGGGCATACAAAAACGAAAAAGAGACAAACTAAGAAATTGGAAGAGTGGAGAACAATTGAATTTTCATGGCCCTTCGGATGCTATTTTGATAACCTTTTTTGGAGACGTAAACAACGCACTTCCTGGGGATAAATACGTAGGGCTACATGAAATAAAACACAAGACTTATTACTTGGCAAAGTGCAGATTATATTTTAAAATAAATATGCTGAAAAAATGGCACACTTTGAACTGGGGAATGGCAATGTGGGAAAAACAGATTTCAGGGTTACTTTGGCGAAGTCCCTGCGTCGTACCCCCGTTTTCGGAAATTGTTTCTCCATTTTAGATTTTAAATACATTTATGTAATCAAACGATGTTTCAACAATAAATACTGTGCAGGGAAAACACCGCGGGTAAAAAAACAAAAACGAATTCAAATGGAATCTTTGCTGCCTTTAGCTTTGAATTCAGATGAAATGTTAGTTACCTTTAGCTTTGAATTCAGATGAAATCTTCGCTGCCTTTAGCGTTGTCGAATTTCTTTTGCCTCTGCTTTACGATTATGGAAATTTTTTTTTGCTCCGTCCAACATTCGTTTTAGGAAAATCGTCCATTCTGAATCTTAAAAGTACAAACATTTAAGTAATAAAATTATACTTAACCATACGGGGTAGAGGGAACAACCACGAGAAAAAGAATTTGAAGTTATGAGGCTGCGCCCAACTTCCATTAGGAAATAGTTTTCAAACCGAAACACATGCATTTATGCGATAAAAAGATATTTAACAACAATACCGGAAAAAGTAAACATCGCAGAAAAAATTAACACTACGAGAGAAATCTTTACTCTAACTCCCATTTTCAGAAAGTTCTGAATTCCGTTCAGAAACGAAAAAACTTGCATCCATGAGCCGGAGTCTGCAAGAGAAGTTTTAATTGGATTTGGGCAACACAAGCTTTGTCTGCAGGACCAAAATAAAATCTAATCTGCGATGTACGTCGCTCGCCTGTCCGATTCTGCTAAGGAGGGTTTGGTATTTTTACAATTATTTTATTGCACACATCTAAAACTTAGTCCTATGAAAATGCAATACACCAGGACAAATCTGAACATATTGGTTGTGAGGTGATTCCCCCTACCAGATGTAAAAAGGGGAATAAAATATACGTAGTCAGTGCGATCGAAAAGTTCCGAGACTAGGTACGTAACGCGCTAACAGATGGCAGTACGCGGATGCTGTAGAGGGTAGTAACCTTCGTGAGTCATTTTGTGAACATCAGGAGCTGTGCTACAAGATATTTTGTGATCACATGCAGAACACAGCTACGATTTCGGTATGGACTGCAAACTAGAGCAGCGAGCGAACATCAAATTCTGCGTTAAACTCGGCAAATCGGGTACGGAGACGCATGAAATGTTGCTGCAGGCTTATGGGAATCAAGCAATGAGTCGTGCAAGGTGTTTTGAGTGGCACTCGCGCTTTAAGAGCGGCACTGAAAGACGACGACAGGTCAGGGCGACAGTCCACAAGCAAAACCCCGAAAATGTGGACAAAATTAGGGAACTGGCGCATGAGGATCGTCGGAGAGCCATTCAAGACATTGCTACCATCGTCAATGTGTCATACGGAACAGTGCAAGAAATTCTGACGTCGGTTTTGAACATGCACCGCATTGCTGCAAAGTTTGTGCCAAAGATTCTGAACCTGGAACAGAAGGCGCTCCGTGTCGAACTCTGTCAAGATCTTCGTCAGCAGGTGGTGAATGAAGCAACGTTCCTGTCGCGGGTCATCACTGGGGACGAGACTTGGATCTACAGTTACGTCACGACCCGGAGCCCGGAGACCAAACAACAGTCGTCGCAGTGTAAGAGCCCGGTATCTCAACGACCGAAGGTCCGGTCGTGACGATTTCCATAGTAACTACATAAAACCCCTAGTACTTGGAATCTCTGAATCTTTCTTCCCACCACATGGTTTTATTCAGCTTCAAGCGGAACTCGGTGCGCACGGAGAATTTAGTGTGCCGAAGTACCGCCGATGACGACGGGGCATGACGGTTCTGGCACGCAATGGAGCAAAATCTGCCTTTTTTAGCAAGATGGCGCAAGATTTTTATTTGGCGCACTCTGCCGCAGAATTCGCATCCCTGGTAACTGCATACATATTATGCAAAAAATTATCAGTTTAATTTTCCCTGACTTTTCCAGATTTTTGCAAAAAAAATTATTTCTCCCTGTGTTTTCCCTGATTTTTAGCCTTATTTTCGGATTCCCTGATTTTTCCAGATTTTCCCAGTTTCCTCAAAAAAAAAAAAAAAAAAAAAAAAGGCATACGAATAAAAAAATTTTTTTGCTGCAATTACACACTTATCAGATTCAAAGATAATTCTCTTAACTTAAACTTACCATAATTTTTGTCGTATAATCTGCAGATTATCTGCTAAAAAAAGTTTAAAATGTAGGTTATGCAAATTATACACTGATCTGGATAATACGCCGATTTTAAAAAAAACAAGTTTTTACGGCCCTTCGACTTTAAAAAAAATATCTGTAGATTAACTGTGCAGGAATGGGGGTATAATTGGAAAAGGAACTTCCTCAGAAACTTTATCTTCAGTTCAGGAGTTTGTACAGAGCGGGGAGGATGGGGGAGGAATATTGTAATAAAAGATCGGGCAAGTTGTGGGGAGAGACTGCGGGGTCATTTTGAATCATTGAGAAGGACAGCTCTGACTGTTGTGCTGTCACTGTTTTTGTCAACCAGCCAGTGAACGTATGCAACTGCGCTTGCTGCATGAACTTATGCGTTCCTCCTTTCAGATCTCGTGTGCGTTGCCTTGTGTTAAGTTAGTCTTTTGCCGTTTTGACCAACATCATTGCTGCTATTTTTTCCTTCATTGCTATTCATGATGTCTTTGAAAAGTAAATGTTTCACAGTTACACTGCCGAATTTAAACTTGAAGTGGTGGACACAATTGAGGATATGATCGTGTCACTGTGCAATAGTTTTGAGGTCAGAAAACGATCGCGCAGTACCATGCGGAAAAGTGCCACAGTCTAAAATGTAAACAAATCCATCGATAAAATTACGCGGGAGAATTCACGAAAGTTTTTTTACTGGCCTACGTATAAGCCAATCCCCTAACTCTGAAAGCAGGATTTCCTCCAAAAACTTTCGACTTATATGCAAATACATACGGTATCTCTTCAACATCTCTTCTACTATCGTGGGACAGATGCTGACAGAACTAGTGGTGTTGGATTTATAATAAACAAGAAACTGAAGGATAAAGTGGTAGAAGTTGAAAGTTCCTCTGACAGAGCTGCACGACTTGTTATCCAACTCTCAAGAAGATACCAGGCTCAGATTATTCAAACTTATGCACCCACCACAAGTCATCCTGAAGAAGAAATTTTATGAGAAAATTCGTCATCTAAATAATAAAGGTAAGCAGCACTTGAAGATAATTATGAGAGATTTCAATGCAAAAATAGGGCAATGGCAACAGAATGAAACTTCAGTAGGTAAATTCGGTCACGGCAACAGAAACCAGCGTGGAAATACTCTTGTTGAGTTTGCAGAGGCAGAAGGATTTTTCATCTTGAACTCCTTTTTCAAGAAAAAGCCACACAGGAAATGGACATGGAGACATCCAATTGGGACAAGTGAAATTGATTTTATTATGTGTAACAAAAAATTTGTCATCCAAGACTGCAGTGTGCTGAACAAGTTCAACACAGGTAGTGACCATAGATTGGTGAGATTTAAGATGTACCTCAACACTAAACTCGAACGTGGCAAGCTCATAAGACAAACAAAATGTATTGACATAACCAACTTTAAAAAACACCATAATACTTTCAAGTTGGAACTGAAGAACAGATTCTCTGCTTTAGAAGGCCTAACATCGGAAGAAGTGGATATTTCTGAAGTTAACAGAAAAGTAACCAAAGCTCTTATGGAAACAGCAACAAAATTAGCTGGGTCTAAGAACAAGTTGCATGTGAACAAATTATCAGGAAAAACCAAAATGTTGATGCAAAAAAGAAGAAAGATGAGGACAACTAAAGAAGATGCGAGTTCCAAAGTGGAATATATAGAGCTATGCAAGACAGTACGAAAAAGTATCACTGAAGATGTAAGGAAATTCAACTGTGAGCTAGTGAGGAAAGTAATTGAAAACAACCAAAGCCTAAAGATAGCAAAGGGACATCTCAGTAAGGGAAGAAAACAGATTATGGCACTGAGAAAAGAAGATGGTTCTGTAACAAGAAATAGAGGCGAAATTTTGACAAGAGTGAAAGATTTCTACTCCAAATTATATGAAAGGGATGATACATGTACTCCAGACATCATGAAAGGTACCAGTACCAGAGTTCTTCCAGTCCTCCCAGCAGAAGTTGCACATGCAATCAAGAACATGAAGCGGGGGAAAGCTCTAGGAGAAGATGGAATTACTGTAGACATCATACAAGAAGCAAGTGGAGAAATCGAAACAGTACTCGCCCAAATTTTCACTCGATGCCTTAATGAAGGGAAGATTCCTGAGGATTGGAACAACGCTACAATGATCCTGCTACATAAAAAAGGTGACATTGAGGATCTCAGGAACTACAGACCTATCAGCCTCCTATCAGTGGTTTATAAAATCTTCACTAAAGTTCTTTCACACCGCTTGAAGGTAACACTGGACATGGCTCAATCGAGAGAACAAGCTGGATTCAGGAGTGCCTACAGCACAATAGATCATATCCACGTACTGAGAGAACTAATTGAAAGAGCGAGGGAATATGAACTTCCATTGTGCATGGCTTTTATCGATTATGAAAAAGCCTTTGATTCGGTGAAACCATCAGCAGTTACAATGGCTCTGAAATCCTGCGGTATTGAAGATGCATACATTAATATTATTAATAACATCTATGAAAATGCAAGTGCAAAGATTCAGCTGTTTGAAAATACAACACACATAAAAATTGGAAAGGGAGTGAGACAAGGTGACACCATATCTCCGAAGCTCTTTAATGCCACATTGGAAAATGTCTGGGAAAACAAAGTTAGATAATCTCCATTAATCTTTATCCCTTTGTTTTCCCAACTGGGAAAACAAAGGGATAAAGATTAATGGAGATTATCTAACCCACCTTCATTTTGCTGATGACGTAGTCATTTTTGCAACTACCTCACCAGAGCTGCAGAGTATGATCCAGGAACTTGCTGACAAGAGTAAAGAAGTGGGATTAAAAATGAACTTTCAGAAGACAAAAGTGATGTTCAATGCTTTTACAAGAAATGAAGATTTATCGATTGATGGAGAAAAACTGGAGATAACAGACACGTACGTTTATCTTGGACAGCAGATATCAAGTGAGGGTCACATTGATGAAGAAATTAATCAGCGTACAAAACTTGCCTGGATAGCTTTTGGAAGAAACAGCATAATTTTCAAGAGCAATATGCCATTATGTCTTAAAAGAAAAGTGTTTGATCAATGCATCCTTCCAGTGCTTACGTATGGTGCAGAGACGTGGACCTTAACTAAAAGAGACATACAAAGACTGCAGACAACTCAAAACAGCATGGAGAGGTGCATGCTTGGTATAACTAGGAGAGATAAGAAGAACTCGTGGATCCAAAAAATGACAAGAGTGGAAGACATCATGATCAGAGTTAAATCCCTGAAATGGCAATGGGCTGGACATACTGCCAGAAGGACAGACCATCGATGGACAGCCGAAATTTTAGATTGGATTCCAAGGGACAGGAAAAGACCCAGAAGACCACATGGGAGATGGGTGGATGAAATTCGAAAGTATGCAGGAGTGACATGGAGGAGACTGGCACAAGACAGACTGTTGTGGAGGAAACTTGGGGAGACCTTCGTCCAGCAGTGGATTGATAATGGTTGACAATGATGATGATGATGATGACATACAGTATTTATATAACTTGCTCTGTACCAGCCTTTCGTCATTGGCAAGGTGTAATGCAATAATCTGGAGCTGCATCGGCATGATTTATGGATGCCATGCCCTTTACCTGTCCGGAGATAAAAATATGAAAAAGTAACCTTTAAAATGAATTTCTTCATTTAATAAAATCGGTTTTTTTTTAACTCTTACCTGTTCAGACTCCTGGGTCATTATGTGAGCGACTTTTCTGTCGGAAATTCCACTTCCAGTTCAACATTTATGATGTGCTGATTATACGGCAATTTTTTTTTTTTTTTTTTTCTGAATGTCACAGTCTGCGGATTATACACCAGTTCGGATAATAAGACAAAAATTACGGTATATATGTAGAGATACTATGTAAACTGAAAATGTACCTTTGGATTGAATTGCATGAGTGTACATTTTCATTAACCAGATATTAAGTTGCAGATCATAAAAAATAAGAAATTAATGAAAGGTAACTTTTAGTTCTGATTATCAGATACAATTTTTTTAAACTGCCTTCAGGAGTAAGATGCCACGTCACCCAAAGAACACACTTATCCATGCATACAGAAATTCAAATGTACACGAATTAGTATCCTCACGTTTAGCACTATTTGATGCACAAATAATTTTTTGTATCTTGTTTATAGGTGCAGAAATGCCCACAAATGGCTGAAGTAACAAAGTGGGGGAAACGACTATGTGAGCATCTTAATGGGCTGTAAGCAGTTGTCTGTCCGTAATTTAGGGCCAATGGATCCAGGGAAGGAGACAGCCAATGCCATAAGATAAATGCACCATGTATGCCTCACCTGGGGCTCAAACCCATCTCAGACAAATGATTTGTACCACTTTTGTACCACTCTTGTGCCAGTGCTTTGTACCACTCTTGTGCCAGTGCTTTGTACCACTCAGCCACTTGGGTGGCAAAGGAGCACTTTAATCACACAATTTTCCTTTTCAAGACATACTATGAAAATACTAAGGTGAAAGAAAATGAGCAGGTAAACAATATTTTTTGCCATATAAAAATATATTTTTAATAAAATTCCTTTAATTGGCACTTTTTACAAAATTAACATCTCTCCTAAACCACATCTTAAATTTTCAATATTTTTCAAAATTACAACTATTAACAGTTTTTAAGTTCATAATAAAAATTAGAGATCCCCAAACTTTAATTTTATTCACTGAAATAAATGAATGAAATTCTCATTTAAATAAATAAAAAAAAATTCTATCCCCTCCCCCTTTGTTTCTTTTCCTAATGATACTTAGAGCTAATTATATTCAGATTTTTTTTTATAGGTATGAGCATTTATAAACTGAATGGACAAATTCAGCTACAGGGCAACCAGAAGTATACATACACCCTGACAGACATTCGTCATACTAAGTTTGCCACTGACTTCAAGGAAAATAATCAATGTATTACAGTAGTTAGTGTTTTGTTTCTTTTAAGACTAATTCTTCCATCATATTTTAGTAACCAAACATCATCATAATTCTCTTTTGCATTGTTTTTTATAGCACTTAATTAAATCAGACCCATGAGTAACTGAGAAAATTAGAATTAGTAGAAAAGTTTGAAGATCTCTATTTTTTTTCTTAGTAATGCAGATTGAGTTTTTTTCTTTTCCTTTAATGTTATATGTATGATGACTTTGATCTTTTATGAAACTGTTCATAAGAATTGATATAACTATTTATCATATTTGTAGAAACCTTCTCCTGTCTTCTTTCCTAATTTCCCTTCAGCAACAAGCTTATTCAAAAGTGGAACTGGTTTAAAAAGAGGATTTTCTGGGAACTTTTCATGCCACCCTGAAAGAAAACAAATGCATGAATATTAAAATAAATTACTGCAGTGTCTTCACATGCATAACCTGAAAATAGGTCATTCTGATATTAAATGTTATTGATGCATTAACTTTCTTTTCTTAATCTAATCAAAGAAGCTGCTTAAAATTTTGAACATGTAAAAACTGCAAATTTTCTAGGGGAAAGGTGGTAGTCTATGATGAACACCGTAACTATAATTACAGACAGATTCAGATATCTGAGGGTAATATAAATTTCACCTGTGTGCATATTGCAGATGATCAGTTGTGGATAAGTGCAATACTTACAGAAAGTGAGTTGAAAGTTTTGTAATATTTGGATCACTTTGTCTTCATATGTACCTCTACGATGAAAGCTGACTAACATTCAAAGTATAGGCCATCGTGTTGCATCGTCTTTAGCCATCTGTCTGCCAGTTCTCCGAATCTACAGAGGGTGAGTCGAAAGTGTTGCAATATTTGGATCACTTCATGTCTTCATATGTACCTTTACGACGAAAGCTGACTAGCATTCAAAGTATAGGCCATCCTGTTGCACCGTCTTTAGCCATCTGTCTGCCAGTTCTTTGATTCTACAGAGGGTGAGTCGAACGTTTTGCAATATTTGGATCACTTTATGTCTTCATATGTACCTTTACGACGAAAGCTGACTGGCATTCAAAGTATAGGCTATCGTGTTGCACCGTCTTTAGCCATCTGTCTGCCAGTTCTTCGATTCAACAGAGGGTGAGTCGAAAGTCTTGCAATATTTGGATCACTTTATGTCTTCATATGTACCTTTACGACGAAAGCTGACTAGCATTCAAAGTATAGGCCATCCTGTTGCACCATCTTTAGCGATCTGTCTGCCAGTTCTTCAACTCTGCTGCAGTACCAGTTCTTGTCCTTCGAGGTGAAGAACTCTTTCACCCCAGCTGCCACCGCCTCCTGGTTGTTGAAGTGCTGCCAGCGAAGGAAGTGGGCCACGGTCTGGAACAAGTAATAATCCAATGCGGCACGGTCGAGGCTATATGTTGGGTGTGGCAACAATTCGATGCCCTCAAGTTCCTGGAGTTTTGCTCAGGTCTTTCACGCGGTATGAGCCCGAGCATTGTCCTGCTGTAGGAGAGCGTGCTTTCTGTTCACCAGTGCCGGGTACTTCTCCTACAAAACGGCATACATTCACTCCATCTGTTCAGAGCAGAGTTCGGTGTTGATGGTCCAATCATCTGGAACAAATTTGCAATGGATTATCCCCTTAAAATTCCACCGGACACGGAGCATCACCTTGTGATCAAAGCACCCACGTTTGGCAACAGGTTCTGGAAGGTGGCCTGGGCTCGACTACTGCCGTTGTGCATTAGGATTACGGAAGTAGACCCACTTTTCATAGCACATAAAAATTCTCTCGATGAAATGTACATCGCACGGGTTTTCTAGGAGTTTTGTGCACACTTCCACTCGGCGGTTTATTTCAGATGGAGTCAATTCGTGAGGGACAATGTGGCAGCTCCTGTACACCTTTGCCGAGGTCCTGAAGGTGACGAACCACGGTGGTCTGTGATATGCCCAGATCGCCTGATAATCTCCGAGTGCTGGTTGTCGCATTCAACTCTACGGCCTGGCGCACAGCCTCCAAATTCACGGTTCCCAGCCTACCTGACCGTGGCTGATCGCCGAGGTTTCTGTCACCTGAGCGAAATTTCTTGAACCATCTGGTTGCGGTGCTGTGGTCCACGGAACCTTCCCCTTCAAATGTTTCGTGTGGCTTGAGTGAGCAGCGTTATGGCCAAGTTCAAACTCATAAAGCAAAAGTTCCCTGATTAGCCCGTTGTGGCTGTTCATCTTTTAGGCGTCCCAACCACAGACAGAACGATGACATGCGATGCTATTTACAGCAACGACCACCACTTTATATCCCTTTCAACTGATTGCAGTGTGTGACTTGAACTAGTTTAAACACATGACACACCAGCTGCAGCACATGCATTTATGCAAACATTGCAAAACTTTCGACTCACCCTCTGTATGTTGTGCCTAAGCTGTAAGCCTCAGTTAAGGAAATAAAACAATCTGAAGTTCAGTAAAGTAATGAAAATGAGTTAAATGATGAAAGCAATTTAATTTTTCATACTTTTACATTTTCCTTGCTGTTTGTTAATTTAAAGAGGAAAACATTTTAATTTCAGGGTTTTTATAGAGACCACCATCTTTATTTTGCAGCCATTAGTTCCAGGGAGGGAGAGGGCCAGCTAGCAGCATCACACAACACACCACCCATGCCTAAAATCTGAGACTAGTCTTTGTGATGATTATATATATTAAGAAAATACAAGTTTCTCACAAATATTTTACTTTTTCAAGCCCACCACGGTTTTGCTGGGCTCTGGTGGCCTAGATTCATCAGGACGAATGGCATGTAAACATTCAAATCATATGACATCATCAATAGTGTTTACAGTCACGGGTTTTAGTTAGTTGCTTCCACACACACACGCGCTTTACAGAATGAGCATGGATGCCCTGTCGTTAACAAGTTGCGAAGAATTCCGATATATATGGAAAGCTTCCAAAATATCAACTTTTATGCTTGAATCTGGCTTGTTGATTAGTTTTGCTTCTTCAAAGAAAAATTTATGGTAATTTTGGTAACAGTGTTTAGCCATCGACAACTTCTTTAGGTCACAGTTCCGAATGTAGGTCCTGTGCTCCTTTAATCGATCAAAGGACTATGATAAAGATAAAAACTTGTGGGGAATTTATCAAATCGCATGTGAATGTGGCGCACTGTATATAGGACAGATCCCTACACCACAGCCTTACATTTTTGATCAAAGGAGCATAAGACCTATATTCGGAACTGTGACCCAAAGAAGTCATTGATGGCTAAACACTTACGAAAATTACCATAAATTTCTCTTTGAAGCGAAACTAATCGACAAGCCAGATTCAACCACCAAACTTTATATTTTGGAAGCTTTCCACATATATCAGAATTCTTTGCAACTTGTTAATGACATGGCATCCACACCATTTCTATCAAGTGCGTGGAAGCAACTAACTAAAACCCATGATTATGTCACATGTGATTTGAACATTTATGTGCTTTTCGTCCTGATGCGGTTAGGCCAGAGCCCAGCGAAACCTTAGTTAACTTGAAAAATAAAATATTTGCAAGAAACGTATTTCCTTAATATATACACCACCCATGCTTCACCTGGGTCCCAAACCAAGGCACATCTAGGACAAATGGTCAGAAGCCAGCTCCTCAGACCACTCAGGCACCAAAGACGTTATATATTCCCAGTCATTGTTGGTGGGTGCGTGCTAGTAATAATATTAACCAAACAAAATGTGAAAGTAGTTCAATAACCAATAAGCCATCAATTTTTGAGATGAAAATTGTATGCATAAGGAATGTCATGCCCATAACAAATAAATTTTTTGCATCTATAGTAAATTCTGGTTAATTGGGCCATTGGGTAATCAAGGCAGCTGTTTATTTGGGACAATTCTTGAAGAACATCCCAGATTAGCTCTGTAGGATAAAGAGCTTCACAACTGGGGCAGTCGCTTAATTGGACAAAAGTGTTCTAGCCCTGACTTGTCACAATTAGCTGGAATCTAGCACACAGTGGCAGCTTTTCATATGAAGTAGGTGAAGTGACTCTTCATCTATTTCACCTAAAATAAAGTTTTATTCAGTACTTTTGTGTAATATATTTTCATATGAAGTAGGTGAAGTGACTCTTCATCTATTTCACCTAAAATAAAGTTTTATTCAGTACTTTTGTGTAATATATTCTTTTTTGCATTCATTCAAATCCAAAATACTCAAAATTTCGAATAAATATCAATTCACTAGCAGGCTCAATATGGAAAATAAGTACTTATATACAAAACAGTGTAAGTGAAGAGCAGAGATGAAAATGCTTCAAAATCTGCAATTTTAGGTCGAATTGCCATGGTAACCGTGACGTCAACCACCCCAACCTACTCACTAAAGTGAAGTTTTAACTTAAGATGTCGGTTTCTGCATCTCGGTTTTTGAGGGTGGAGCTGTGACCTTAGAGAGATATCACGGTGGAGCAGAGCAGATTACCCGGGGTACCTTGGGATCCAAAAGGGGTTTCCCCTTGTGGTGATGTAGTTTTTTTTACCCACGTGGTTTTCGAAAGTGATTTGTTTTTCATGCTTTGTGATTATTCATAGAAAACTTTAGCTGATAGTTTAATTTTGTGTACAGTTTAACTGATAGTGATAGTTTTAGTATGTACCCTATGAACGATATTGTAATTTATTGCAAACTCCATTTAATCAGTGGAAATATGAAGATAAAAGGGACATTTTACTTCAAGGATGACCAAAGGATTCACTGGCTATTGTTGCCATGAAAGAAATCAAGAAGAGCAGTAAATCTTACAATATTAATTTCAAAAATTGTTGGTTTACTAAATATAAATGCTTTGCAGCACTTCTGTGTTACAGAAATTTTGTTGGCTCTGTTTAAATTTTAGTAATAAACATTTGGTGTGGAATAAAGACAGATTCTCAGATTTATTAAATATAACACGGTCACTTAATAAACATGGTGATTTTGGTGAACATCTGAAATGCAAATTAATGTTAAGGAATTTTGAAACAAATCAGAGCACCCTCGCCGATGCCCTGAGGAAGAACGCTAGGCTTCAGAAAATGCATTTCAACAAAAATGTCCGTTTAAATAGACTTTTCCTGCAGACAGGATTGATGCAGTATAGGCCAGACTTGATAAATTGTAGAAATTTCAAGGAATTACTTTTATTATTGGTATCAAAAAGTCCTTTAGAAATTCAAAATCAATATGAAAAGAAAAAGTATCTTCATTGGTCCCCCAAAAACAATCTAAAATGAATAAATTGAATGTATTTCTAAATATATAAACAATCACGTTAAAAATGAAGTAAATGAGATACAATGCTTTTCTATTCAAGTAGATGACAACACATACATAAATCAGACTTCCCAGAGCTCATTAATAATAAGATCTGTTGATTCGAAAAGTGTATGGATTGAGTGATTTTTGGATTTCCATGATGTGAGTGAAGATAGAACATCAGAAGCTTTATACAAAATGCCAGACAACATTTTGGACAAGATGATGATATATGGATGACCAGCAAAAACTAAAAGCAATTTCTGCATTTATAATCTGACAGCTGTAAATAATCAGTATACCATATCTGATAGATATGAATATTCTAGTGAATTTCCCATGTATTTGTGAGGAATATTTCTTCCTTCATTGAAATATCTGTGATACTGGCAATTCCAGACTATATCCATTTCAGGATTAGAAAAGGGGTCAAATTGACACTATGAGGAAGTATAAGATTGGTTTGAATAGCGCAAATCTCAAGTAGGTTCAGGTTCCTTTACTTGAGCTTAAATGCTTGGAACTCCACTGCCCTAGGTGGTGTAATGGATAGCATTTTCAAATAGAAATCAAGAGATAAGGGTTCAATTTCCACTCCAAGGCAATGAAAATTTTTCAAATTTTCTGAGGGATGATACACGGATGATCAATAAAAACTACAAGCAATTTCTGTATTTATAATCTGATTTCCATGAATAATCAGTGTAGGGTTGTATAAATTCCAGCCCCTAAAATTATTTGTGTACATAGAAATATTTTGGGCATTAAGTGAATATGTTGAATATGCTTTGTGTAACGTGCCGGAGCTTGCATGTGTTTCTTGGACAAGCAGTTGTATTGGAAGTGGCGATAAGTGACCAGATGTGTCCGATGCTTCTGACTTTGTCCTCCAAGTTCAGCATGTAACAAGAGGAGATCATTGCTCCCGGCTAGATCGGGTGACCTCTGTGAAAGCATAGCTTCCAGAGACAGGGGAATAAAGGTGGAAGAGGAATGCACAGGTATAAAAGGAGCAGAGCTGGTTGGCGCATGGCTTTTTGACAGTGCAAGCCTTGGGTTCTTGGCATTTGATGTTCAGAGTGTTCGACGGGGAAGCTGTCGCGACTTTTGTTTGATGGACAACTAAGAAGTCTGAGGGGTTCAGCAAATAACCTCAGGAAGCCAGGCTAGCGGGTGTTGGTAGCAAGGTCACCGCTGTCTAGCGTCGAAAAGTGGATTTTTTCTCCATTAAGGAAGGGGAGACTTACAGTGATGTCAGTAGTGTTCAACAGGAAATCTCCTTGGTGCAGAGAAGTATGGCAAGTTTCTGGAAGCTTGGATTTGGAAGTCAGTCCATCTACCAGAGGTTATTTTTATAACCTATTGAACCTTTTTGTTATTAAACCAATTGAGGTAAACTTGCCTTTACGGGGTTCATTCCTCTTATTAACATTTCAAGCACTTTTATCTTCAGCTGTATACAAGGATGTACAATAAAAGTAGAGCACTACAAAGCAGTCAAGACTGACGTGGCTTAGTGGAATGGGCAAAAGGGATGTGCATCTCAGAGGAACAGTTCAACATCAGACATCGCAATCGGCGAAAGACATGAACCCCCACCGAAGATGACAGCAATGCAGCAGTCAAAACTAGTTTGGATACGGCTGCACAGGGGGAAATATTCATTTGGAGTCTCTTTTTTATGCTTTTTAAACAAGGTATTTCCGTTTTTAACTTGCTTTAATAGATGATAGACTTAATGTCTATACCTTCCAATATGGTTCTTTGACTCATTCAAAATCTTGAATATTTTTTTTACTGCATCATCCAAACTCTAAACATTTATGCATCTTTCATAATCTTAATTCAAGAAATTTTATTATATTTTAATTGACTGGAGTGACAATGACAACAATTTTTCAATGTGATACTTATAGCACACTTAGATGGCCACACCCATTACCTGAACAATATAGAGCAGAAAAGACGACCTGTGCTGAAGAAAGGTAAGAACAACAAAACTATGTTAAATTTACAAGTATGTTGGTAATATATCATCATCATCATTGTCAACCATTATCAATCCACTGCTGGACGAAGGTCTCCCCAAGTTTCCTCCACAACGGTCTGTCTTGTGCCAGTCTCCTCCATGTCACCCCTGCATACTTTCGAATTTCATCCACCCATCTCCTATGTGGTCTTCTTCTGGGTCTTTTCCTGTCCCTTGGAATCCAATCTAAAATTTCGGCTGTCCATCGATGATCTGTCCTTCTGGCAGTATGTCCAGCCCATTGCCATTTCAGGGATTTAACTTTGATCATGATGTCTTCCACTCTTGTCATTTTTCGGATCCACGAGTTCCTCTTCTTATCTCTCCTGGTTACACCAAGCATGCACCTCTCCATGCTTCTTTGAGTTGACTGCAGCCTTTGTATGTCTCTTTTAGTTAAGGTCCACGTCTCTGCACCATACGTAAGCACTGGAAGGATGCATTGATCAAACACTTTTCTTTTAAGACATAATGGCATATTGCTCTTGAAAATTATGCTGTTTCTTCCAAAAGCTCTCCAGGCAAGTTTTGTACGCCGATTAATTTCTTCATCAATGTGACCCTCACTTGATATCTGCTGTCCAAGATAAACGTACGTGTCTGTTATCTCCAGCTTTTCTCCATCAATCGATAAATCTTCATTTCTTGTAAAAGCATTGAACATCACTTTTGTCTTCTGAAAGTTCATTTTTAATCCCACTTCTTTACTCTTGTCAGCAAGTTCCTGGATCATACTCTGCAGCTCTGATGAGGTAGTTGCAAAAATGACTACGTCATCAGCAAAACGAAGGTGGGTTAGATAATCTCCATTAATCTTTATCCCCTTGTTTTCCCAGCTCAGCGACTGAAAAACACCCTCCAATGTGGCATTAAAGAGCTTCGGAGATATGGTGTCACCTTGTCTCACTCCCTTTCCAATTTTTACATGTGTTGTATTTTCAAACAGCCTAATCTTTGCACTTGCATTTTCATAGATGTTATTAATAATATTAATGTATGCATCTTCAATACCGCAGGTTTTCAGAGCCATTGTAACTGCTGATGGTTTCACCGAATCAAAGGCTTTTTCATAATCGATAAAAGCCATGCACAATGGAAGTTCATATTCCCTCGCTCTTTCAATTAGTTCTCTCAGCACGTGGATATGATCTATTGTGCTGTAGCCACTCCTGAATCCAGCTTGTTCTCTCGGTTGAGCCATGTCCAGTGCTACCTTCAAGCGGTGTGAAAGAACTTTATGAATAATACTCCTGAGTAACTATCAATCGATGTGTAAAACAGTAAATTAACAATACAATATAAATATTGTATAAACTTGAACAATGATCATTTTGAATGTGTGATCAGTGAAAGGGAGAAAATGGTATGGAAATCCTTTAGATGTGTTTCAGCTGGCCCAGGAGATGCTAAAGCAACAAATTTCAGGAAGCTTGTAGGAGATCTCATAAATCCTTATGAAGAAATAGGATGCAACATGTCCTTGAAAATGCATTTTTTGCATTCACACGTCTATTCCTTCCCATCAAACTGTGGCGTAGTTGGTGATGAGCATGGTGAGCACTTCTATCAAGACATCTCTGCAAGCAGAGGTAATTGTAAATGCAGTTCTGCCAAGTTAGCCGATTATTGTTGGATGTTAAAAAAGAATCCTCATCAACTGAATACAAGCGAAAATCAAAATGAAACCATAATTAAGACAGGAAGGTATGTACATATATCTTAATGTCATGTAAATAACAGATAATTATTTGAATATATGAATGCATTTAAAAAAATATGAGCTAATGAATCAATTTAATCATCGTTTTCATGAACAGTGGCCAAAAATACATAAAAAAATAATTTGATAATCATAACAAAAAAAAAAAAGAGTCAAAATTTATTGACCAGTGTAATCAGTATTCATAAAATGGTGTATTGAAATGGTTTTCTATTGAGCAGGAGTCAGGCAGGGCTGTGTAATGTCACCATGGTCATTTAATATATTTATGGATGTGTGGATGCATGATCCCAAAGTGGACAATACTGGTTGTTGATTGCTATGTGACACAGTCCTGTTGGCAGAGAGTGAAAGCGAGTTGCATAGTATGATGGCTCGGATGAACGAAGTTTGTATGAACTTCAAACTGAGTATAAATAAAGGAAAAACCAAAGTTACGGTTTTTGAGTGAGGAACTGTTAGTACTGAATGCAGGATAAGTCTAAATGGCACTATTGTTGATCAGATAAATGAGTTTGTATATCTGGGAAGCATGTTTGACAGAGAGAACAAATTAGATGGTGAAATTAGTAGGCGAGTGAATTCTTCATTAAAAGTCATAGCTGCTTTAGGAGGATTTCACAGGAATGATGGGCTCTCAAGAAAGTCCTGAATGGATGTATATGAAAGTGTAATTGTTTCTACTCTGACATATGGCAGTGAAACCTGGATTCTGCAGAAAAGACATAGGAGTCGTTTGTGTGCTGGGGAGACGCATTACTTACGAGGTGAGGGGGTGGTAAGACATGCTCTGATCATGTGAGGAATGAAGATGAGTTTCAGATGTGTAATGTGAGACAAAATGTTGTTAGTGAGGTGGAGACTAATATTCCTTGGTGGTTTGGCCATGTTGAAAGAATGAGTGATGAGATGCTCACAAGAGAGTCTATTCAGCCCAAGTGGCAGGGAAAAAAGGTAGAGTAAAGCCAAGGAAATCATGGGAGGACCAGATTCAGGAATGTCTGCATGAGAAAAAAATGAGTATGAAGTACAAAATGTCTTTTGTGCGACGTGTGCTGGTAGTCAATGAAGCTCAAGCAGTGTGCCGAGATAGTTGTATTTGGAGAGCCTGATACAGCAAACAGTGATTTCTTTCTGTGAGGAGCTAACCTCTGAATATCAAAGAACAGCTTAGTATGATGCATGTTTTTTTTTTTTTTTTTTGATTGGAGGTTTAACGACCACCGTGAGCAACTCAATGGGCTATAAGCAGTCGCCCATCCCTAATTTAGGGTCACTGGTTCCAGGGAAGAGAGAGAGCCAGTGCCGTAAGACAAACACAACATCCATGCCTCACCGGGATTCGAACCCGGACCCCGTTCGGACGAACGATCAGAGGCCATCGTTTAGACCACTGCGGCACCGGGGCGGCTTTATGTATGATGTATGTAATCAGTATTCATTATCTGATTGCTATGAATGTTCTACAAAATACAAGAACTTAAAATTCCTACCCAGCACTAAGATACAGGAGATAGAGGAAGTGAAAAGGCTGAGGTAAAGAAATGTATTTTTATCAGAAGCCAGCCCCCAGGGGGACAATGCAAACTGTACTACATAGCTCCCGATTTGAAAAAAAAAAAAAAAAGAAAAGAAAAGAAAAGAAAAAGACAAGTACTTATTATAATGAATTTGAAGATTTGTCTGCCAGCAAGGATGTAGCTGACACTAATACCACAGTGAATGAAATTCTAAACTATGACAGTGATAAAAGATTCCTTTTACCAAAACATTTGATTCAGTTGCTTTGGTGAGGTGAACATGAAAACTAATATCCAAATCTTATCAAGTTTTTACACTATCACTTTAAACAAGGGTAGAATGCTCCATCCAAAAGAAGCTTTTCTGCAGCAGAGCAAGTAATACAAGACTGACATGTGCATCTTAAACCCAACGCAATTTACGACATCTTTCTAAACAGCAACCTCTTGAAGTAAACAGGTACGTAATTACTTTTTAAACATTTTTTTTCTATTGTGTTGGCATTTTGGAATTGAAAGGCAGAATTTATTCTGCAAATTTTATTCATCTACAGATGTTACTATGCTTATGTGTGCAGATCTCTAACCATAACTGAAAAATTCAGTTCGAATCTGCTGGGAATTAATCTTAAGATGAAAATGCATGTACATCATAAACCCTGTACTAATAAATACATAACTTTTTGCTTTCTGGCTTAGCCAAAGGAAAACTGCATATTAACATGGCATATATATTTTAAATACAGTACGTTAAATGAGCACTGAACCTCCATGTAATATTAAACTGTGAAACAGTACTGAATATATTTTCAGGCTGCAAATGACAATTTCCTGGCATTCAAATTAAAACACTTTATGCATCCATAAAGTCACACTGACAAAACCAATTTTCTATAGAAGAGAATGCAGCATTCAAAATATTATTCTACCAGAATGTTATTGTACCACATTTTAGTCATTTACATTTTAAGTATCACAACCAACATATCATACAATGTCAGAGCACAACCTTGTGACTGGAAGAAATTGTGGGACAAGGAATTAGAGATGTGTTAGATTATAAAGACAGCAGTGCATTGTTCAAAAGTCAACTGCAAAGGTGATGCTGAATGTATGGAAGCATTTCAAAGAGGTAATAACAGCTGGATGTCACTACTAGAAAAATGTCCATGCACAAGATTGGTGCAGGACTACATATTTCTAAATTCCCAGTTGATAAAGTATTGAAACACTGAAGACACCCCGGCACAGTAAAAAATGTACCTAAGAAATGAGTTGACCTGCTGAAAATACTGGAAAAGTGGTAATTCATTCTGATAACATACACCAGCAGCCAAAATTGTGGAAACCTTCAGGAAAATTTGTATTTGAAAAGGTTTGATGGTTCATAACATGTCTATTTTAGAATAATGCCATAGAATTATACACTAGAAAGATAATTTAATGCAGAATGTAATGCAACAAACTGTGCTGATTTACCTTTATTCCATCAAAAGTTATAGCCAAATAACCAGAAAAAGAAAACAACTATCTTATGTAACAAGTGGATTTCCTCAACTCAAAACTGACCAATGCAACTTATTGTTCTGAGAGCCAATCAGGTGTTATGACACAGCATGGAACCAATAAGGTTTTAGTATGAGTCAGCTCACATTTCCAGTTATCAGAGCTAATAGTAGAACTGCTATTCAGTTGTGCGAGTGTCATCAAGTTGGTCACTAGTTTTTTCAAGGATTTTTCTATTCCTTGATAACTTAGTACGATGACAGAATGTAAAGAGTTGACAGCTCACCTAGAAAGCAATGTAAAATACTAACTTTGCATGAAGAAAGCTACACTTATGAGGAAATCATTAGAAAACTAAGTAGAAATCTAACCAAAGGAGGCACTTCTAAACTGTGCAAGAGGCATCAGCAGACTCAGTCAATCCAAAATGAAACTGGTAAAGGCAGGAAAAGGTTCACAGCAGCACCTTGTGATATAAGAACTAAAAGACTGTTTAGGGACAGAAGAAAATCACCTGAGTTAATTAAAAATGAATCGTCTCAATGTAGTTTAAAGACAAGTGCTAGGACTGTTAGGTGCAGACTCAGACTTTGGTTTAAAATCTAGAATTCCAAGGAGAAAGCCATTTCTATCTCCAAAACAAAGAAAGAAGAGCTTGAAATGGGCTAAAAACCATGTTAATTGGTCAAAGGAACAATGGGACAGAGTTGTCTGGAGTGATGAGACCAGAATATCCATACTTGGCAGTGATGAAAAAAAGTATGTAATAAGAAATGTAGAACATCTGCTGCCTTGAATATACTACAGCCATCATGAAGCATCCAGTTAGTATTATGATCTGGGGTTGAATAACAGCAAAAGGTGTGGGCAGAATTTGTGATTAATGGTACTTTAAATGGCAAAAAATATGTCATTAATATACTTGAGCCAAAACTGAAGCTTTTGGCATGTGACCATTTCCAGGATACTGAACCCTATATATTTCAACAGGATTCACTTCCTTGTCATGTTGCTGCTGTGTGCATAAAGTGGTTTCAGGACAATCATATTACACTGCTGGAATGGCCAGGTAATAGCCCTGACTTGAATCTGGTAGAAAGTAGGTGGAGCTGATTAAAGAAACTTGTTAGGCAGAAGCAACCAAGGAATACAGCACAACCGACAGAAGTAATCATACAATCTTGGCTTTACATAACTAAAATGCTTGGGTTCATTCCATGGGATGCCATTTATAAGGTTGTAATTGTGGCAAAAGGTTTACCAACTAAGTACTAACAGAAGTAGTGAAGAGTTATGAAATATTATTTACCATGGTTTTCTGTGTATAACTTCTTTTAAAATGCTATATTTTGAATAAAGTGTGCTGCATTATATTATCTTTCAAATGATACACAATTTTATAACATTATTCTAAAAAGACTAATGTTATGAGTAAAGCCCAGAAGTTGAGGCAGTAAAAATGCTAAAAATAGGCAGGCAAATAAGCGAAATAAAGCGTCAAAATAGGCATCAAAAATAGGCATTTATAGAAGTGGTTGAAAAAATTTGAATCATACACAGGTGTTAAGCTGATCTGGCAAAATCATTTATCAGATTATCACTTAATCATTTTTGCGGTTACACATAAGTACTAGGTGTTTTTTTAAATGTTCGAACGTGAAACTCTGCCTTCTGTCACTTAGGATATGTTTTAGAAGCGAAAATGATCTTTCATCTTCTACGGAGGTAATGGGAGCGTATTTGAAACATGAGGCAGTTGTAGGATCCATTTCAATGAAAGATGAACTTTCACCTTGGAGTATTTCAGCGATGACTTTGATTTTCTCTCATTATTTGCTGAAAGAACTCGTTGACACTTTTCACTCACGATTTGACCCTTTCTCCCGGGAACACACTTAATTGTACTAACTACATCATTTAATATTTTCAAGGCATTCACTAACGTTTAGTTCCTTTTTTCCAGCAAAGTAATCATATCGGGCAACTGTGAAAAGTGTGCTTGAATAAAAGTTAAATCGTTACGAATGGAATCTTTAGCGAGTATCTGTTGAGCATTGCGTATTGCGCAGGATTCATCCTCTTGAAAACTGTTAACAATTTCAGCAATCTTGTTCAAATTATTTGCGTAATATATAGTGGCTGATATCCATGTTCCCCATCTAGTCAAAATCGGTTTAGGCGGTAAAGCAAAATTTGGTTCCATCTTTTTGAATAAGTGAGCTCGATGAGGAGCTTTAAGGAAAATTTTCTTCACATTACTCGCTAACGCATCTATATCTGGAAATAACCCACGTACTTCCTCCGCTACTCTGTGGAGAGCATGAACCAAACAAGTTAAATAAAGCATTTTTGGAAAGAGAACTTTCAGGGTGTGGGCAGCCTTTTTCATATAAGGAGCTGCGTCTGTTAAAACCAATAGTACATTTTCATACTTTATTCCGCCAGGCCAAAGAAGACCTAATGAAGAGGCAAAAAGCTGAGAAATCGTGCTACTATTTGTTTTTGGAAGTTGTTCTGATGTAAGTAAGTAGATAGTTGAGGGCTGAGCAGGTTCCATTGTACCTATAACAACATTTGCCACATACCTTCCCGTGGCGTCTGTTGTCTCATCGATACTGATCCAGATATTTTTATCCCCGACATCTTCTCGTATTTCTTTCATTAAACCGACATAGCAGGAATCTACGTTTTCCGCAAAGTTGCTTTGCACAGAATATTTTCCTTTGTATATTTCTCCAAAAAATTATTCAGTGAATTATTTTCCAGCTTCCACAAAGGTATTCCAGCATCTATAAAAGCATGGCACAAATCACTTGCAAACCGTGACTGCTTGCTCGAAGTAGAAGCGAATGACAAAATCAAACATGTCTTTTTTTCACCAATCTTCCGAATAAGAGCAGCTTTATGTTTAGCTGTTGCTAAATGTTGTGAAATGAAGAATTTCTTTTCGTAATTCAGTTTCGTATCGCATATTTTACAAAACAACACCAATCCATCAGTGGACAAGATATCACTTCCATACTCTTGAGCATACCGACTTAATTTAGCACTGGTTGAAGAAGCAGTTTTCGGCATTATTGTTTCACTTGGACGCAAGGCGAGATCTATTAGGGGTAGCGAACTAACAGAATCTTCCTCCCTTGTTTTGCACTTACATTCAAGGTCTTATGTGTGTACATGCATTCTTGGCTTTCACTCTAGCTTGATTGGTTACAATGTTGTCTGACTGGATTCGGTTACTTCCGCCATGCGCAGAAACTATCATCAAGATTCTAGGGAGAGCAAAACATAAAATGAGATGCCGATCATCGCACACTCTGCGCATGCGTCTGCCACCGCTGCTTAGATTGCAGCACCTCGTTTTGAATGTACCGACTGTACTCGTGTTTACTTTCAGATGTCTGCCGACTGTGATTTCGTTTTAGAGAAAATGTCACCTACCTTATGGTTTGTACACCTATACCTTAAAAACGAGTTTTTAAAAGAAATGAATAACTTAAAAAAAATTATGTGTTTCCCCTGAAACACTACGTACTGCATGCTAGATTGTTATTAAAACTTTGATTTTATAGCATTCTTAAGAAGAAATCATTTTTTAATAGTGCATTTGTTGAGTATAGGCAACAAAAGGCATTAAACACATAAAAAGGCATTTTCTTCAAGTATGAGCCGAAAGGGCAAAAAAAGCATTTTGAGGCATTTTGCCTCAACTTCCGGGCTTTAGTTGTGAGACATTAAACCTCAAAAATGCAAATTTTCCAAAAGGTTTCCACAATTTTGGCCACTAGTGTAGTTTTCATCTTGTTAGCATACCATTCATTAGTGAATTTGGAAATGAGAGTTGTCACAGACAAGCCTATATTCACAACATGTAGAGAGCTCTATGCCAGGAATGAATGGAAGAGTTGCAACCAAAAGCAACAGTACTGGGACGTTTTGGAAAAAAACATCCTCAGAAACTGAAGTCTGACATTTTAATTCATATAATGCCTGCCCCCATGTCTTCCATATTGTCTCTCAATTTTTCAAGACAAATGCAGCAGTGTTCTCTCTCATCCTCCCCACAGTCCTGATTTAACTTCATGTGACTTTTGTCCATTCAAAAAAAAAAAAAAAAAACTCTCAAAAAGCAGCTAGGATCATGTGTTTAATATTGGAAATTTCCTCAAAGGGAACTGCTTTTAAAAGAATCATGTGGATTTAGACTGAAAAAATACAAGTAAATTTTTTTATTAAGCCAGTCTTGCATAACTTCTTAACAGCCTACATACTTAAACATATCAAAAATTTTTGAGCGATACATTTCTAGTGAGATATGAAATTCCATTGCTTAGGAGTGAACCTATACCTAAAAATAACTTTCTCAGTCCAAGCTGAAATTTCTCATGAATAACAACACACTCCAAAACTAATGAAGTGACAACAGGAAAACTAATTCTAAATTTACTGAGTACATGGCAAATTTTTAGAGAAGCATTCTTGGTATTGCAATGCTTGACTAGCTGTAATCCAAGTAAAGGATTCTTCAGAAATAAATTTTTGCTAGTATAAGAACTGAACTGAATTTGCACCACCTGATCTCTACGTATGCCAGCATCATTATACCCATATTTATTGTCACTCAAAGCAACACTATACTAAATATTCTAATAGCAAATGAAGAAATTGATATTGCATATTGAAGTTTTGCAAGCCACTATTATGTCAAAATGTTTCTTATGCTGTTTTAGATTACAAAAACAATGAATAAATATAAGGGAATGGGTATTAATTATGAAAAAAGGAATCTTGAATTTCAACCATCAGAATCATGATTAAGGTTTTCAAATTTCAGAAATTTCCTTATATTCTATGCAGTTGCTCCATCCCACTTTAAAACACATGCACACCATTTGCATTTCAAACAAAAGCATATTAAATTATTACAATGTCATCTTCACAGTTATGGAATGGCACCAACAACATACAAATTTTAAATTGCATGCATTCATTTATTGATTGGCAATGAAGTTATAGATAGAAAATATGTGCATTCATAAGAAAGTAAATACTCACCATCTAAGATAAATTTGCTTGTATCTAATCCAACATAGTCAGACAGTTCAAATGGCCCCATGGGATAACCTGCACCAAGTTTCATTGCTAAATCGATATCCCTTGCTGAAGCATCACCTGAAAACACAAATGATATGACATCCATAACAAAACCTTGAAACAGAGAACATTTTTAATTATTTCAAAATGTAAAAAGTTCTATTACAATAAGCAGAACTCTTTGATGTTCTCTCCCTGTTACCTACACTTTTAGATGTGTTTTGCATCCACTAAAGTGTTCAGTAACACACAAATGCTGAGTTCCACATGAAATCAATACGGAAGAAAGAAAAATTCTGCAACTTATTATTTTTTTTTAAGTTCACAGTTTGGGAAAAAAAAAATATGTGTTTATAATATCACTACATACATCTGTCCATTGCTTTGACTGAGGACACTGGGCACCATACTTCTGCACAGCCCAATTTGTAAAATTCCTTTTGCTTTGGAAAGCTTGAACTGTGCATTTTGGTCTTTGTCCAATGTATATTCTTCCCACTAGATGTATAAGTTTAGATGCTACCCTGCACAATGTATATACTTTATTTCTACTTCATTATTTCTAAAAATCTCATGGAATAAGTACTTTTTTCCTTTTTAAAACCTTTTACTGCAAAGACAATTCTGCACACATTTTCTACTTCAAGCAGTGCAATTCCTTTAAGAGGCTGAGTAAATGCGCGCACACACACACACTCTCTCTCTCTCTCTCTCTCTCTCTCTCTCTCTCTCTCTCTCTCTCTCATTCTCTCTCTCTCTCACACACACACACACACACTTCAATCCCCTTTTCATTCTCTTTTTCTATATAGGACTCAAAGTCCAATTTGAAAGTTCTTTTTGCATTTAATAGTGTCCTCTATGATTATTATTTTGCATGTCATTCCCATTTTTACATAATGATAAGTTTTGCCACTAGAAGCACAAGAGCACATTTCAGTTTACAACAGTATCTCCAATTCTAAACACCTGACCAAAAAAATCCTTTCTTTGGACAGATAGCACAAACATTTTATGCATATTTTCTTTTCAAAATAATGCAGTTTTCCAACTAGGGGTGCAAAAGTGTATGCTTTCCTCAATATTTTGCTTTTAAAAGTCTATGAAGAATCCTTTTTGGATCAGTCTCCTTCTACCATGACAAATATTTCACTGATCTTTCCTAATTTTTCATAACTTACAGTGTTATGCTGCAAGTGTTAACATAAGCTTGCATTTCCCCTTGCAAGTGCATTTTTGCTTCCAAAAATTTGGTGGAATTATTTTTAATACTTCATATTAATCCTATAAAGAAAACTGCATGCACTGAGCATTTTTAAAAATAATGCTCAGTTTTCTCACTACTAGGGGTCGGGGGGATAAACTCAGATTAATTTTCTCTGATTATCTTTACTAAAAATCTGATTTAAAAAATTTCTTATACAAAGGCACAAAACATCTGCCTAGTGATCAGAAGTGCAGACTTCTGGCAAATCATCCCAGTTCAACCTGGGTTCTTTATCTTTTAATTTCAGGGCTTAGCAACCATCATGAGTAACTCTTTAAGGGCTATATAAGTAGTTGTCCATCCCTGATTTAAGGTTCCAGGAAAAGGACAGAAGTAGCACTATTTGATAAGCACACAAACTTTTCTTTACTGGGACTTGAACCTGGGCAAATCTTGGATGACTTATCCAAAGCTCACAGGGTAGGACTGGGTTCAAGTCCCAGATGAAACATGGATGTTTTGCGTTTTTTATGGTAACGATTCTGTCCTTTCGCTGGAACCACAAATCAGAGACGAGTGGTTGCTTATGGCCTTGATATTCACATTGGTCATTAAATTCTGAAAACAATATAACAAGAGATTTACGGGCATTTCCTCGAGTCGACAAGCAATTCACAATAGTAGGTACCAGCCATGGGTTGTTCCATATGTACCAAGGGTCCAAGTTCCTGCCAGATAAACATGCCCCCCCTTATACAACCACCTCCACCGGCTTGCACTATGGAGATTATGCAGGATGGATCGAGTGCCTCACATTGTTGCACCACATATGTACATGATCATCCATAGAGTGGAGTAAAAAAACGTGACTTTTCAGACCAGCACACATTTTTTTCCAGTCATCCAACGTCCAGCTTGCATGATCTTTGCACCAGGTGAGCCTTTTCAAACGATGAACCATGGTTTGGAGACTGTCATCAGGGTCATCTGCTGTTATAACTCATACATGCGAGCATGTGACATATAGTCATCACAGATACTGTTTCGAGTTGATCTCTGTTGTATTGGGTAGTCAACCGTTAAACAGGGTTATGTCTGTTGGCCTGTACAAGTCGTCTGATCCGGTGCTTACCACTCATATTAACCTTTCACTGTCCCATGCAATTTTGCCTCTGGGTTGATGTCTGACCATTTTCATGCCAGTCCTGATACACTTTGTAACCACAGCAGTTCATGAACAACCTGCCAGTCCAGCCTTTTGGGAAATTGAGGCACCTGCTCACCAAGCTCCCACAATCTGTCCTTTCTCAAAGTCTGAAAAATCCTTCAGTTTATCTATCACGCTCCAAATTTTACTACCAATTGCTTCACTCACACTTTATATATGCTACATTGGTTGACTAATCATGCCCTTCCAGAAATCACGAGGTCAACGGGCTGCATTCACTTTTGACAGGAGTGGTCGTAATTCAGTGATCACTCAGAGTGTATACATATACACTGAAGTGCCAGAAAAACTGGTACAGATGAGCTTATGCAAAATACATAGCAACGTCACCAATGCGCGTACTCGGTTGCGTCCACCAGTGCATATATAAAGCAATAGACATCCTTGCCAGCTGTCAGAGCTGTTTTCGGCACGAGAATGACAAGTAATAACGATTTAAGCGATTTTCAACGTGCAAAGAAAGGTGGCTTGATCACGCTAGTTACGTTAACTAAAACTTTTACAAAAAGTTCGTAAGTTGGAAGCTTTCGACCTTATCTTAGGTCTTCATCACGCCAATGGAGGACTAAGATTGTTGCCAGATTCTACATTTGAATTTTCCTATTTTTGTTGCCAAAACTTAGAATTGATCTCCAGATTAACGGAATGTAGAGAGGAGATTCGGAGTTGCAAGTCATTGAGTTGAAAATAATTTCTATGCTTTCACGGTAACGGAGGGCAAAACGATTGTCAAACGAAGCAATTCGTTTTGCTTCGTTCCAGTGGGGAACTGCAGATGTGTCTTCCATTGTCAAAATAGACAAGGCAGTGTTGGGATTGCCTTTCGAAACATCTTTTCTGTGTTCTAAAATTCTATGGCTTATGCTCCTGTATGTGCTTCCAATGTAGCACATACAGGAGCATAAGCCATAGAATTTTAGAACACAGAAAAGATGTTTCGAAAGGCAATCCCAACACTGCCTTGTCTATTTTGACAATGGAAGACACATCTGCAGTTCCCCACTGGAACGAAGCAAAACGAATTGCTTCGTTTGACAATCGTTTTGCCCTCCGTTACCGTGAAAGCATAGAAATTATTTTCAACTCAATGACTTGCAACTCCGAATCTCCTCTCTACATTCCGTTAATCTGGAGATCAATTCTAAGTTTTGGCAACAAAAATAGGAAAAATTCAAATGTAGAATCTGGCAACAATCTTAGTCCTCCATTGGCGTGATGAAGACCTAAGATAAGGTCGAAAGCTTCCAACTTACGAACTTTTGTAAAAGTTTTAGTTAACGTAACTAGCGTGATCAAGCCACCTTTCTTTGTTAATATTGTTACGTGTTTTGCCCATAATCGTCAAATTTTCAACGTGGTGTCATAGTTGGCGCTCGTGAGATGGGCCACAGTATTTCGGAGGTAGAAACGAAGTACGGATTTTCACGGACGACCATTGCAAGGGTGTACCGTGACTACAAGAATTCCAGCAAAACCTCCAACCTATGATACCAGTGTGGCTGTAAAAAGACATTGGGTGAACATGACCGTCGTCGGCTGTCAAGAATCGTTTCACGCGATAGGCATGCAACACTCTCACAGGTATCATCGGAATTCAATGCTGGAGCCTCAACACGCATCAGCGTCAGGACATTGCAACGTACCCTGCACGATATGGGCTTTGGGAGCCGACGGCCAACTCGAGTCCCCTTGATGGGTGCACGACACAGAGCTATGCACCTCCCCTTGGGCACAGCAACAACGGCACTGGACACTTGATGACTGGAAACAAGTAGCCTGGTCTGATGAGTCGCATTTCTAACTGTATCGGGCAGATGGAAGGAATCATGTGTGGCGCAAACCCCATGAAGCCATGGATCCCGCCTGTCAACAGGGAACTGTACCGGCTGGTGGGGGGTCCATAATGGTACGTGGTGTGTTTAGCTGGACTTCACTGGAACCCCTGGTACATCTGTGACCGGCCAATGCTATTGCGCATCCTTTCTGACGAAGTACACCAGTTCATGTCGTGCATTCATGCTGATGGGTGGGGCCTGTTCCAACAGGACAATGCACCTCCACACAAGTGTCGGGACACCACATTATGGTTAGAGGAGCATTCATTTGAGTTTGGGGTGTTGCCATTCTCACCCAAGTCCCCAGATCGGAACGTGATAGAACACATTTGGGATGCCATGCAACGCGCTATCGAACACAGGAATCCAAGACCTCAAAATACACCCGAATTGTGGAACGACCTGCAGGAAGTATGGTGTGCATTGCCTACAGCACATTTCCAGAAGCTAGTGGAGTCCATGCCCTGTCGTATTTCTGTAGTTCTGCGCTCCCGTGGGGGACCTACCAAATATTAGACAGGGGTACCAGTTTTTCTGGCACTTCAGTGTATATACAGGGTGATTCATAAAGAAGTATACAGTTTCAATACTATAAAACAAGAACAATGTAAGATATTTTATGTTACCTGTAACAGAATTGTAGGGGAATGTTTCAATTTTTTTGAGAGACAGTCATAGATGTTCTATGTGTGCACCCTTAGTCACATGACACGCATCGAGCTGGTAATCCATTTCCACCCAAACGCGAGGTAAGATATCTGAATTTTGAGAAAGAAGCTGAAAATGTATGGAGTCATTTTCAGCTTCTTTCTCAAAGTTCTCCAGACAGTGGGCTGTGAAATCTGCACTTCACGATACACACTCTGCGTTGATTTTCCCGGGCTTCGTTGAATGGCAGTGCGAACACTATCGAGGACTTCTTCCGATACACTAGGTCGTCCAAGATTTTTAAGTTTGCACAAACAGCCCGTAGTTTCAAATTTTTTATGCCAATTGTAGATAGATTTTCTGGTTTGAGGTTCTTTTCCGAATCGTGATCGAAAATGCTGTTGCACAACAGTTACAGATTCCGTTTTGCTCAATTCAAGAACACGAAATGCCTTCTCCACTGCAGACGCTGCCATTTTGACTAACTAGTCATGTGACATGCACGCTAACGCCTACGTCACTTCCCTCAGTAGAGGGGAAACAAACTTTATGAGTACATCTACCTAAAGGTTCGCAGTTGTGGTCCGTGTCTTCAACTGTTACTGATTTACACCATCTGGAAACTGTATACTTCTTTATGAATCACTCTGTATATATATACACTGGTTTTTCACTTTCCCATTATTTCATGTTTTTCTGTTTTCAAATAACTACAAAGTTTTTGAAATGTTCACATGACAAGAACTTTTTATGGTGCATCAAAAATTGGCCCACAACCCAATGCTGCCATACACAATAAAGATTAAACAGTTTCTACATAGCAAATTTTCTATTTAGTGAAATTTTCTCAATGACTTTGTGACTTGGAAGTTTGACTTTTCTCAATGACTTTGTTACATGGAAGTTTGACTGTATGAATTATGTTAACCTAAAGGTTATACAGTAAAATTAAACTTACCCCTTTCAAGCATGCGTATTGCTTCCATCATATAGGGAACAAGAAGTCGATTTACTACAAATCCTGGAGTATCCTAGAATGAAAATGGGAAAAAAATATACGTTATTGCTGAGCCAAGTAATGGATAATGAAATATGCTGTAAAAAGTCTGTATGCTACCCTGGTGGCAGATTGGTCAGAGGCCTAGGTTTCTGACTAGTCTGAGTCAGGCCCAGGTTCAAGTCCCAGATTGGGAATGCATGTGTGCATGTCTCACACATGAAGTTGGTTCACTCCCTATCCTAGAGAGAACCAGTAGCCCTATCTGGTTTGATTTAATATCAGATGATTACTGACACAAAACATATCTGTCAAACAAGAAATTTTATTTAATTATTAGGAACATATTGAAAATCTGGTGAAAACTTCCTAACAGTACCCCTCTGCAACTTTTTGTCACTTTAGCCATGATTAAATCTAAATCAACAAGAATAGTAATAAATACCTTCTGCACTGGATTTATTGTTTTGTAATTTGTAAAATTCCCCTCAGTATTTGAGCAAAATGTAAGTTCATTACTTACAGCGACGGAATTGTAACAACACTTTTCGCAATCCTCCTAAAAAATTGACCCCAATAAAAATCCTACAGTAGAATTGCAAAAATGCAGTGATCAGAAGTAGCGTGCAACATTTACAGTGGTGTGGCATGTAGCATCACTACACAGGGGTCACGCTGACAATCACATTCTTCACAATTTGCAGAGAAAAAAAAAATTGTTTTGGTGATGGATAAAAAGTTTTGGCAAAAACATTAGCAATTACCTTTTTGATAACATGTTTGTTGCTTAGTTGTAAAGAATATATAACATTGTTTTTGTACAATTTTAACACTTTGTTTTTATATTTCCAACAGAGAGTGAAAAAAAAACAACTTGTGACTTCAAATTACATTAGGTGAAAACTTTAAAAAGGCTAGAGTAACCGTTGACTACAAATACAAAAATGTAGTTGTAGCAGTAGAAAGCTACAAAATGAGGTATCTTGTGTAAAATTACACTACACATCATGCTACTTTAAAGAAGTTAAAAAAAAATCTTCAAAATCATGTGGCATTTCTGGACTTCCTGTAACATTGTTGGCTGTGAGTACAGTCGAAAATGTACTTGAAATGACTTACATTGTGAAAGTTAGACAAACTGTTAAACCATAGAGTATTACCGCAATTTTCGTCGTATAATACGGCGATTTAAGAAAAAAATAAAAAAAATTACAACTCTTCGATTTTTAAAAAAATCTTCAGCGTAATTGTGCAGGAGAGGGAGTATAATAGGAAAAGGAACACCCTCGGAAGAATTTTCCTCAGTTCAGGAGTTTGTATGGAGCGGGTAGGTCGGGGAGCAGGGGGAAGGAATGTTGAATGAAAGATCGGGAAAGTAGTGGGGAGAACTGCAAGGTCATTTTGTATCATTGAGAAGATCGTGATATCTGTTTTCTGAGAAATGACTTCTATTTTTAAAAAAACTGTGAGTTGTATTATTGGTACCTTAATGTTAATTTCGCAAAAACTAGGAACTGACAGAGGACTGAGAGTGATTAATCTTGGTGATTTGAGCAATCTTAATTTTTGAACTGTGTGTTCTTAAAAATGAAACTGAGTTAAACGGTACTTTTCGTTTCTATATCACAACGCATTTGTCTTGAAATAACGTGATTTTCATTTTAACCACAACGTACTTGCCTTAATATATTGTGTATGCATTTTATTTTACGTCAATGTTTACATGTATTAAATTGTTTTGTTGCTAAAATTTGTGCCACTCACTTATTTGAGTGTTTCTTGAAATTCATTACTCCTATCTAGCCTCAGTGCATCACCCCACACCTTTATGGTCGTGGGAATGGTCAACAAATTACGAACCTAATTTATAATACTAAAATATATTTTTTTAACGGTACAAATTTTTCCTTTTATGTGAGAAGCGTGCAGTTGACTCATGTGCTATTGAAGGCGGAAGCATGGAGGAACTGAGATAGTCTAAAATCCGAAGTCTTCTCTTTTCTGAGTGAACCATTGTGCAAAGCAATGCTAGCAGGCATTCATATCAAAGTTCTTCTCATCAGAATAGCGAACACTCTCGAAGGCCTGCTTGCGTTATGCCGTTAGACTGTGTGATGTACATATACAACTTAATATTCATTCAATCCAGTTTATTTACATAGGTAAGACGTTTCCCATTATGTAAAGATTTAAATAAACATTCCGTTGACCATTGTTAGTTAAAATATTTAGAATGTACATATTGAGTTGTGCCATCTATATATTCATTCTATAAGGTTTTTTACTGTGAGACCTATTTTGAGAGAATGACTGAATGTAAAAATATGGTTCAGGTATCAAAATAAAGGTCTTACCATGTAGATGTGCCAGTCGAAGAGAAAATTCAGATTGGGGCAATGGTTCGGGCATGGCGAGGAGGCAAAGTTCCCATGAAAAGTCTACGGGAGAAGCGTGCGGCCCTTATCTACATCAGGCGCTCAGTTCAGTGTCAGATTTTGTGTGCATGGTGTTCTATGATCAGTCCTAAAGTAAGTAAATACTTTACTGCATACTTACCCTTTAACAGAATGTCTCTCTTGCAGAAAAAAAAAAAAAAAAAAAAAAAGAAAGAAAACATAAGAGCTTTACTGGAAGGTGTGAGCGATCAATGGGTCACAACTATATGTCTCAGATAAGAGAGAATGAAGAGTATTTGCAATGCGAATCTCATTCCAACAACATTTACAAACATAATTGTGACTGAAGAAGACAGTGAAAGAGTGCGCTATCCAGTTGAATTTTTGAACACGATCGAGATGAGTGGACTTCCACCTCACATTTTACGGCTGAAAAAGGGTGCAGTCATGATGCTCATCATGAACCTGGCCACCCTGGTGGTGCAGTGGTCTAAGAACTGACTTATGATGATTCGTTCGTGAAGGGTTCGGGTTCGAATCCCGGTGAGGCATGCATGTTGTGTTTGTCTTACAGCACTGGCTCTCTCCCTTCCTAGGAACCAGTGACCCTAAATTAGGGACGGGCGACTGCTCATAGCCCATTGAGTTGCTCATGGTGGTTGTTAGACCTTCAGTCAGAACATGATGTACGGTCTGTCTTAGCAAACATATACACTGCTGGCCACCCAAAATGCAACACCAAGAAGGAAGCATCCGATTGGCCTGAAATTCGCAGCATGCGTCGCCCGCGAAAGGACATGCAAACGATTAGCATTGCAGGGCATATGCAAATCATGTACACCCGGCACGCCACCGAGAAGCACTATAAGAAGGGTGCACGAAGGCGGGGTGTAAGTAGTGGAAGTGTGTTGTGCTGCCGGACCTGTGCATGGGAAGCTTCCTGATGTCTCGTCGCAGAATAAGACAGTCATTCCAGCATGTTTCGGAGTTTGACAGAGGACGAATAGTGGCTTATCGCGACAGCGGTTTATCGTACCAAGACATCGGCGCCCGTGTGGGATGACATACAGCCACAGTGAGGAGAGTATGGATTCAGTGGGTGTAGGACGGACCGACGTGAGCGATTGCCGCAGCCGTGGCACACCACCGAACAAGAGAACCGGCACGTTGTGCGGCGGGCATTGACGGCTCGCACCGCCACATCACGAACGTTAGCGCAGGAATCAGGGTGTGTTGCGCAACAACCTGTGTCAGCACGTACCGTTCGACGTCGTCTGCAGTTGCGGGGACTTGTCGCACTGCGCCCATTGCTCCGATTACCATTGATGTTACACCACGGGCGAGTGCAGTGGCAGTGGGCCATTGAACGCCGCACCTGGCTACGAAATGGCACGACATTGTCTTCTCCGACGAATCCCGCTTCTGTCTGCAACACCACGTTGGTCAGATCCGCGTGTGGCAGCACCGCGGCGAGAGACTGTATGACGCCTGCATTATGCATCGCCATACCGGTCCGTCGCCTGGCGTTATGGTTTGGGGCGCAATTGGATATGACATCCGCACCCCTCTGCTACGCATCGCCGGTACACTCAACAGCCACCGCTACATCTCCGACGTTTTGGAGCCTGTAGTTCTCCCTTACCTGCAGGACCTGCCAGCAGCCACGCTTCAACAGGACAATGCGCGCCTGCACGTGGCACACATCGTGCAACAATTCTTCACGGCCCACCAGGTGTCACTGCTGCCGTGACCCGCCTGTTCTCCCGATATGTTGCCCATCGAACACCTCTGGTCGCTGATTGGCAACCGAGTGGCCCAGCAAGAACCACCCGCTATTACGCCTGAAGAACTGTGGCAACGTGTGGAAGCAGCCTGGATCGACATACCCCAAGCCCACATCCAAAGCCTCTTTCGTTCGATGCTGCGGCGTGTAGCGGCCTTTATTGCCAGCCATGAGGGCCACACGAACTATTGATGTCTGCGTGTTCCACAAGTCGCACGGGCCTGTAAGCTCAATCGTTTCATCTTTGTATCTGTTGTTATGTGTCCAGTAAATCTGGCTTTGCTATCTCGTGTCCTTCTTGGTGTCGCATTTTGGGTGGCCAGCAGTGTATTATACATTAATTTATGATAAATGTTGATCTTGTTCAGCAATGTTACTATTCTTTTTTAAATAATTGAACTGGACAATTTCTAAGAACAAAATTCTTCTAGTATTACCATAGGGAAATAAATTAGTATTGTTACAAATAGCAGCTGCATGTGGTCATATGCATTCTTCTCTAATATTAATATAATCTATTTCTAAGCTATTACTACTTGTAATAGTCAAACGTGTTATTAATAAACAAAGCCACAGTGAACATTCCAAAATTTTACGTCATAATTAACAAAACACACACACATATTGCCCATCACTAACACTTCCTCTACCTTGCAGGTGACTGTCTGTTTTCCCATCTGTTTTCCGAATTCCATCATTTTTTGATAGGTTTCATCAGTTGTCTCGGGTATTCGTATGACCTAAAAATAAAAGGCAAATAACTATATGTAGGTAAAATAGCCTACAATACTGAAATCTTAACTTACATAATACACAATCTAATCAAAAGTATCTGGACACTTTTGCCTATCCACAAACTCTCTGTAAAGGTATTAATATAGAGTTAGTCCACTGTTTACTGCTATCACAGCCTCCACTCTGCTGGGAAGGCTTTCCTAGATTTTGGTACACTGCTGCAGGAATTGCACTAGGGCATTGCCAGGTTTGACACCAATGTTGGGTAGTCTGGCCTGACTTGTGGTCAGTGCTCCATGGGGCTGAGACTCAGTGCTGACTAGTCAAGTTCTTCCACATCCATCTCATCAAACCACTCCTGTACAGACCTTGCTTTGTGGACAGGAGCATTATCCTGTTGGCAAACAAAAGGGCCTTCATCAAACTGTTGCCATAATGTTGGGAACACAGAACTGTCCAGAATGTTCTTATAAGCCACAGCATTAGCATTCCCAAGCACTGGAACTAGGAAACCGAGCCCATACAATGAAAAGAGCCATAGAGCATGATGCCTTCTCAATTAAACTTCACAGTTGGGCAGGTAGCATTCACCTGGCATTCTCCGCACTCAGACTTGTACTTTTCACAGAAGTATGGCAGTGTGAAGGACGATGGGTTACTTTACTGTAATGGGAACCTGATGAAATACGTACACTCAGATAAAGTTCATGAGAAAATGTTCATTAATGTCCTTAAAACTTTCAACTACGTGTTATTCACCTTCTTTATACTAGGTGAAGACTTTTCGTCCATTGTACAGCCAGATGGTGAAATGTGATTCATCACTTCAACTGACATTGATCTTGATTACGTTAGGTTTGCGTATGGCTGCTCAGCCACGGGAACCTATTAATTCCAGCTCTTGAAGAAACAATATGGTGCTGGCACTGCTTCCAAAGATATTTTGAAACTAAAGTGTTGTAACCAAGAACAGGCTATTTTGTTGCACCATCTGCTTCAGCGAATGGCAGTCCTGTTCTATCATTTTACGTGGCCTATCAGGTTGTGATTGCACTGTTGTTCCTCATAGGCATTTCTACTTCACAATAACATCACATGCAGTAGATCAAGGAGGCTGCAGCAGGGCAGAAATTATCTGAACTGGCTTATCACTAAGATGGCAACTTATGATCAGGGCAACTGCAGCAGGGCAGAAATTTCCTGAACTGACTTGTCACTAAGATGGCAACCTATGATCAGGGCAGCTGCAGCAGGGCAGAAATTTCCTGAACTGACTTGTCACTAAGATGGCAACTTATGATCATGCCATGTTGAAAGTCGCAAAGCTCTGCAGTACAACCCATTCACTGTTCATGCTTGTCTAAGATGTTTGCCAGTCCACATTGACCTTTTTATATCTATATGGGCCACAGTTGTGATGCATATTGGCAAATCCACTGTGTACAAAGAATGTTTGGACATTTTAGATCAAATAAAGTAACTGGTGTATCAGCTTTATTCTCGAACAGTTCTTCAGCATATGATTGTATACAAAAAAGTGATGAACAAAATATTTTTTTGCATAATATGGTGAGATAATAGTTTCAGAATTTCAGAATTTTGGAACTTACTTTACTCCCCCCCCCGTGTAGTTGCATCTTGGCACAACTTTTTGATGCATACTTTGCGGAAAAAATATGCGCCTAATCTATTAGGCAACTCTAGTATCAATAGTGTGCTGCATGCTGGTGATTTGATGTTGATATTTTGATATTTGAGAGTGTTAGCAGCTTGCAGTATAGTACAATCTTAAATGAATAAGATTTGTGAAGTATTTAGGATGAGGATAAAGGTTGATAAGTCTACATCTATGGCTTTAAGTTGAACCCCTAAAACAACTAATTGTGTAGTTCAGAGGAAGATCCTTGAACAGGGAATAGTTTTTAACTAGTTTTAAAAATGTAATAATAGATGAGGCACAGAAGTTTGCTTAGGAAATGGAGAAAAAGCAGAGAAGGTGTATGAGAGGATGATGAAAAGTTCTCGGCCTAACCCACTTCCTGTAATTCTAACATTATTTTGTCACTGCAGCTTGAAAGAGTGTTCTTTTGTGTTGTAAAAAGGCAATTTTCAGACAAAGCTTTTTTTTTTTTTTTTTTTTTGCAGATGTTTGACGTCCTTAACTGAATTATGTCAATGCAAAGTACTGAATTTTCGAGCGTGGAACTCCAGGCTGTCATGAAATTTCTGTTCATGCAGAAGAAAACTGCAAAGGAAATCTATGAGTGTGTGATGCAAACATTAGGTGACTAGTGCCCTTCATATTCCACTGTGAAGAAATGGTGTGCTAACTTTCAGTGTGGAGACTTTGTGACCGAAGATGCAGCAAGATCTGGGAGGCCTTCAACAGTTACAGCACCCGAAATTGTTGATCGTGTTCATAATTTGATTTTGTCAGATCAGTAAAGCACAGCTAAAACAATACCTGATACACTGGAGATATCCAGGGAACATGTTGGATTCATAATTCATGAGCACTTGGATATGCAGAAGATGTCAACAAAGTGGGTGCCCAAATGTTTCAACATTGATGAGAAATGAAAACAAGTTGACACCTTCAAATTGGTTTTCCAGCACCTTGAGCAATCTGGTGATAATTTTTTGCAGCAACTTCTCACTGTTGATGAAACGTGGTTACATCACTATGATCCAGAGACGAAACAACAGTCCCTGCAATGGTGGCGGCACTCGGGTTCTCCATTGCCAAAGAAATTCAAGACTCAAAGTTCTGCAGGAAAGGTCACAGCAACAGTTTTTGGGATTCGGAAGGTATTTTACTGACTGACTATGTTCCGAAGGGCCACACAATAAATGCTGAATACTATTCCAACTTACTGTGCTGATTAAAGGAGACATTGAAGGAAAGAAGGCAAGGAAAACTGTTGAAAGGTGTTCTCTTTCTGCAGGACAATGTGCTGGCTCACAAGGCTGGCAAAACAATTGATGTTTTGAGGGATCTGCGGTTTAAAGTACATAGACTATCCACCCTCCATCGGAATATTTCCTGTGCACAAACCTTACAAAAAAAGTTCAAAGGGAAGCATTTTACGAGTGATTTGGAGGTGATATCAGCAGCAGAGCAGTATTTGAGTGATCAGACTTCAGAATTTCTTTTGGAAGGGTTTGAGAAACTCCAGAAATGCTGTGTCAAGTGTGTTGAACTTCGGGGTGAATATGTGGAATAGTCTGTAAGTTACATGGCTCTAGCCTATTTCCTTCTTGGTGAGGATGAGAACTTATCAGCATCCCCTCGTGTAATAGTCTTAAATATAAGCTATACAAAACTATTTTCACTAAGAATAAGGTTTGTCAATAAACAAAGATGGCCACTTACACAATGCAATAGTTATACCTACCCAATTCTATAGCAGTAAGAATTGGGTGCAAAGTAAGGAACTCATTAACCAGATAGGTGTTGCCATTGTGAAAGTAGTATGAGAAATAGCAGGGAAAAAAATAGGTGGATTCAATAGCATGAGAGGATTAGTAATGATATGTAGATTTAAGTAGAGTACTTCCTCTGCAGAAGAATGCAAACACACTTGGGTTGTTCAGGTATGTCATATGAAAGATTTACATGACAGGTGTTACATTTTAAATCAGCTGGCAGACCAAAGGGTAGACCTTGAACAAAATGAACTGATGTAAAAATTAGCTACTAATGATAGATACAGAGATTTGTCAGAAGCAGAAAATTGTGCAGCAGAATAGAAGAGATGGAGAAAGTTTGTGGGCAATCACTTTAATTTTAGTTTATTTTCATTTCATTTTTGTATGGTGCCTTCATCAATCTGGACAACTACTTCTGGGTATACAGGCATGATCCAACAATGAATTAATGAATGAATTCATGTAGGCTGAAAGTAAAATTTGGAAATAGATATATGTTTTATTATAAAGAAAAGCAAATCTTTACAGGGAATGACAAAAATATATAACTTTGGGAAAATAACAAATCATAGAAAACATTTTCATATTAAATATTGCACAGTGAAATATATACAACTCAAAACCACATAAAGTAAAATTGTTATTTTTGCATGTTTCATACATGTTATCTTTCACGATTACCACTGTTAAGGCAAGTAAATGTAATCATTAACACATGCCAGTGTGCCTTATTAACACAGGGCTTTATGGAGTGCTACCATAAAGTAAGCACAACATACATTTAGAACAAAAAAAAAAAAAAATCAATTGCATCGATTCTTCAGGCCTTATGACACCTATATGCTGACTACATTTGAATGAAAAAATAAACTTAACAGATTCTGCAATCACTGTGGTTTTCAGTTCTGATTTTCAGCTTCCTCCAGAGCCACTAAAATTAGGAATGGATAACTTCTTAACTCTCATCTTTGGAGAGGAAAGTTGTTACTCAAGTCATACATATGTAAAAAAGTTCTGCGCATTGCTCTGATGTTACTACAGTGTTTCCTACAAATGTCAACATCAGAAGTGCACATAATGGGGGGGGGAGCTGCAAAATCACAAAAGCAAAAGTTCCAAACAATCACACATTAGGATACTGGAAAAGTAGAAAAATTGAAGTTTTATAAATAAACTATGTAGTTAACAATTTCTGGATAATGCAAACCCTATGATTGGCACTATATTTAGAAAGATGTTTAACAAATTTAAAAGAAAGCACCTAGTACTTTTAAATATTGTGAATGGAAATCCTACTACGTGGATCAACATTCCATGAAAAATTAAAATGAAGATGCTGTACCTCCTGGTTTCTCTTGCTTCAGATATACTCTCTAATACAGTGCTGTCCAACTTCTATAGAACAGCAGGCCAAGGTTTTTAGAAGAATTAGATGGTGGGCCACATTTATTTTTAAAAATATACAGATGTTAATATAAAAATGGTTTGCTTAATTTATTAAACCTTTAAAAGCACTTTCAATTAATATTTGGAACAGCTGGAAAATTAAAATCTGAAAATAAAAACATTTAGTGAGAGCATTCACTGTGAAAGATTAAAACTCCACTAAAAGTTGTTGCATGTCCACTTCAGTGCTTTCTGTTGAAAGTCGAAGTAACTGTTAAAGAGTAGTTTCATTCATACCAGGGCTTGAAAATTATATTCCCCAACATGTCTGGGGCATCTAAAAATTCTGTTCGAGCATGCATTTTTTTTCACCTCTACATGACCAATTAATTGGAAATGTAAAAAAAAACTTACTTTTTACAGGATAAAAAGTTAAAAAAAAAGTAACGTTTATTTATTTCCCACTTAATTTTCTTACTACTCAGAGCCCCCTCTCCCCACTTTATTTAATAAAATTAATGGGGTGTGTTTTGAGAAATTAATGGTTAAAATGCATGACCTTGAAAATTAAATTTCCCATAACTACACAATTATGTGATATCTCAAAAGGAAGCTCATGTAATAAGCTTTCAAACGAGTCCAGTATGAGCTCTATTGGCCAATTAGATCTGCAGTTATTGTAATTTGTAATAAGCATGGTAGACACTAAAATGTCTTTTTTTTAGTAAATTTCAAAGTCCTATAGTATGAAAGAAGGTATTATATGCAGGAAGCTTAAATTTTGCACTGATTAGTTTCTTATTGAAGATTGCAAGTTCACCAAGTTTCATGAAAATCAAAAGGGTTCATGTCAAAATTTTATTTTTTGTGTGTGTTTATTTGACATGGAATGACCCATGGATGAGATCATTATTTCACTGATTGGGTGCAACTAATGAAATGCAGTAAAGTAAGTTTTGTTTCTTACATTTTTTTCTAAAATGTTTGAAAAAAAAATAGTACGGAATGTGCATAATGTGTATGTTCAGGCACGCACAATTTTGGTTCTCACATTTTTTTTCTTGTGGGGGAGGGGGAGGGGGACAACATAACTAACTGGTCATGTCACAATTTTGAAATTTCTCTAGCCCTGATTCATACTGCTCCTGCATTTTTTACTTTATATATCTAATGTCAGAAACCACCCTCTTGCACATACAAGCACTTCCAAACATTGAAATAACTTTTAATCCCAAATCTCTTATGTTTGGGTATTTCTCACTGGAAAAAAAGTTTAAATAATTCTGCTTCTGATTGATAAATTCATCAGCTTGAAATTCATATAATTCCATTTGTTCTTTCAGTGCCACCTTTCAATGGATTGCTGAACATACATACATATCACTAAGCTGTTCTCTGAGATTCAGAGGTTAGCTCCAAAAAGAAATACAAACTACCAGATAATTTTTATTTACTGTTGCCATATCAAACTTCTCCATTTACAGTGATCTTGACATACAACTCAGGTTTCACTCACATCCATTACACGCCGTACACAAGATCTTCTATACTTCGTACTCAGAATCTTTTTCTCATGCAGACACTCCTAAATCTGAATCTCCCATGACTTCCTCGGCCTTCCTCTGCCTTTTCTTCCTGCCACTTGGGCTTTTAAAAAGATTGTCTTAGTAAGCATATCATCACTAATTCTTTCAACATGGCCAAACCACCGAAGCATATTAGTCTCCACCTTGCTAACAAGATTTTACTTCACATTGCACAACTGCAACACATCTTCATTCCTCACACAATCAGATCATGTCTTGGCACAAACCCCTCCGTAAGTAACGCATTTCTTCAACACACAAACAACTTCTATGTTTCTCCCTTAGTACTCAGGTTTCACTGCCATACATAAGAGTAGGAACAATTACACTTTCATACACAGCCATGTGGGACTCTCTTGATAACCCATCATTCCTGTGAAAACCTCCCAGAGCAGCCATGACTTTCAATGAAGAATTTACTCATCTACTAATTTCACCAATCAATTTGTTCTCTCTGTCAAACATGCTTCCTAAATACACAAACTCACTCACCTGGTCAGTCACTGTGCCATTTAGAATTACCTTACATTCAGTGCTACCAGTTCCTCTCTCAAAAACCATAACTTTGGGGTTTTCCTTATTTATACTCAGTTTCAATTTCATGCAAACTTCGTACATCCGAGACAGCATACTCTGCAACTCACTTTTGCTCTCTGCCAAGAGGACAGTGTCATCAGCATACAGCAATCTGCACACACACTGATACCACCAAGACATAAACCAGTATTATCTATTTTGGCATCACGCATGCACACATCCATTAATATATTAAACAGCCATGGTGACATTACACAACCTTGTCCTACTCCTGCACCAATAGAAAACTATTTTGATAAAGCACCATTCACTCGTACACAAGCTATACTGCCAGAATACATGGCTTTTACACTATTAAGTAGATTCCCAATAACACCATATTCATACAATACCTTCTGCAAAAGCGTCCTTTTTACTCGGTCGTAAGCTTTCTCTAAATCTATGAAGGCAGCAAAAACTTTCTTACCAACAGCCAAATACTTTTCAATCATCATGCGTAATGCAAAAATTTGGTTAGTGCAGCCTTTACAAGGCATAAGACAACTCCGAACATCCCACACTTTCTCTGATGTAAGACCTGTACTTTTTTAATAATGACCTTACCAAACACTTTCCCTGGCACACTTAGTAGGCTAATACCAAGATAGTTCTTGCCGTCAGTCTGATCACCTTTTCCCTTATACGTAGGGTGACCATATTTCCTTGAGGCAGAAACAGGACATTGGGATGACAAAAACGGGACAAAAATAGTAAGACTGTAAAAATAGTTTTATTACTTAAACATAACGAACTTACCATTATTCTTCAGTTAACAGTGACAGAACCCATATAGAAATTTAGGTACACTTAGTGAGGGGGGGTATATTTCACCACTATCGGTGGGTGGGTGGGGGTATATTTCACCACGATCGTACCATGAATATTTCTATGATGAAGTTATCTTATGCAGCAAACTTCGGTCATTCAACACCTTATCATAAAACTTCTAGCACTCCATGACACAATTTTGTCTTACAACTAACATAGCTTTCATTGTCTCAACACTTAACCAAGATTTCTTCTTTGACCACATACTGTTCATAACAGAAAATATTCTCTCAACAGGTGCTGTACTTCCTGGAAGACAAAGAATAAACTGTACAATATTGCAAAAGTCCTAAAAGTCTAGGCGTTTTTTGCTCATTTCAGAAAAAAATTGTACCCATCTATCAGATACAGGTATGTTTTCTAGGCATTTTTGCTCATTTCAGAAACATTTTACTTGACCAATATACAAGCATATTTATTGCTTTTATTAAAAACGGGACAAAATTGACATTTTTATTAAAACGGTACTGTCCCGTTCAAAGCAGTACGTATGGTCAGCCTACTTATACAAGGGAACAATGATAGCATCCTTCCAATCCCGAGGGACCATTCCTAACTCTCAGCACAACTGGAAAATTTCAGTTAACCAGTCAATTACAGTGTCACCACCATATTTCAACATCTCGGCAGTTATGCCATTAACTTCCAGAGCCTTACCATTCTGAAGAGATTTTAGAGCTTTACACACTTCTCTTGAGATCTCTCCTGTGCTTTCATCCTTCACTGTGACATCATCTGCATCTGCAAAATCACCTTTGCTTTCCTGATCTAATAACTCACAGAAGTATTCACCCCATCTGTCACTTAACTCATTGGGCTCCCATATCATTTCCCCACCCCTATTCTTCACACAACTTACAACTTCGTTTTCTCTATTTTTCCTTAGTCTCATGTACTTCCAGAATGCCTGTTTTGAGTCCATCACAGAGTTTAAACCTGCAATCAAAATGTTTATTAAGAATGCCTAGCTGAGGTATAAATATTTCAAAAGCTATAGTTTCACCACAGGCATTGTCATTTCAACAAAAGCTCCTTGCAAGATTAAACAAGCCAAACTGTTTCTAACGAAATTTTATTTTAATAACGGCAGCTTGTTATGAAAACCAGTTATATGACTTGAATTCACTCATTCACAATACCATCATGCTGAGCACATTAAAAAGACAAACAGCTATATGAACGTAAAGCTTATAGATATTTTGGTCTTTCCGTTACAGTGCAATATTTAACAACACATTCAAATGCTGCATGATATCAGTTATGAAAGCTAGTGAGCAGTTAACTATGAAAAGTGACATCACTGAGAATTTCTGTTAGATCAGTATAACATTTTATTTCTTCCAATAAAAAGAGAAAGTTCTTTCCAAAGTTAGAAAAAGACCACTAAACAGTTTTCAGCACTCAACCAAGAGAATCTATTGTGTAGAAGAAAATCACCATATTTAGCATCAAGTTCACCTAAAAATATTTTGAATTTTCAATGTGTAAAAGCATGGTTTCCACTGCTAATTTTATATTTTTATCACCTTGTCCATTGTATTTGACAGTCACAGTGAAAGCCCACATAATGCTTGTAAGTATACAATCAATGTAAAATTTTAGATTTGATTCCATCTCTTTTCATTCTGAAATGAAATTTAGTTTATTCTTAATTTGTGGGCTGCAAAATTTCATTACGTGGGACACCAGTTGGACAGCACTGCTTGTACACCACCTCATCCCAAAATTGTTATACAAATTCAGCAACACATTTGCATATACACAGAGCAGCATTAACTCAAAGTATTGGAATTCAAGAATTACCTCTAGAAGTTTCATCATAGGAACAGGGTTAAAAAAATGCAGACCACCAAATCGATCCTTCCGCTGAGTGGCACTAGCAATATCTCCAATAGAGAGAGACGAGGTATTACTTGCAAACAGTGTGGTGCTACAGAAAATTACCAAATTCGACTTTTTACACTATTAATTCATTTCAAATACATTTAAAATTTTACTATATTGCAAAATATAAAACAAATAAAAGGGCAACTTTACCTTTAACAAATGATATTACAAAAACAGTTTATTATTCACTTAATAACATAAGCAAATTCTTGTTCTGACTAGAACTAATTTTGATCATTAAATTAGTTCCAACATTTATGAATTCACTATGTGCAGGAAAAGCATCTAACATTAGTACATCATACTGATTCGTACCAGTGATATTTTTGAATAAGCTCTTTTACTTTTTTTGTAAGCAGTTAAACAATACTAATTAAAATGCAGTAAGCTAGACATTGAACAGGAAACAGTAAAATGGCACGTTCGTCATAAATGAAAATCCCTTGCCACTGAATTTCCGTCAGCTGGTCATCCTTTAATCATAATTTCTGCTGCTGCAAAGCCCCAAATACCTGCAATCCAGCAGGACTGAATCATTATACGCAGATGCTATTGAAATTAGTGAAAGAATATCAGAATGAATTATTATCATTATTAGAAGCACTGGAAGTCCCGACTTCATCACTTGTAAACACATATTTTTTTCTTATTCGATGTCTTGGCATCGTGAATTTTTTAGTGTAGGATGTTGAGTAGAACTATTTTGGCACTGAGACAGGTACTGGACTGTTGAGAACCAAATGGATTTAAGCAATATGAAACAGAAAATCAAAAAACAACTTTAAAGGAATATGACAATACCATGATGTGAATGATTAAAACTCAGAAACTGTTAAAACCGAAAAGTGAACACGTAAAACATACCAAGTAGCTCACAATGACTCCATGCAGCATGTTATTCCAGACATGTTTCACACGGCACTACATTGTCATTTTTAGTGGTTAATGACAAAAACTCTGTCATGACTGAAGAGGATATAACAATATCCTCTTCATCAATCATTTTATATGCATCAATAATTTCTTGCTCCATATGTGGTGATACCATTCAGATGATTTCAGATTTTAAATCATTAACAACATAATTTTATCATATGCCTTTAAAGTTATTTTCACATACTCTGTTGTTCAAACTGGTTTGGTTTCCAATAGTGCTGTCTCAATGCCAACATACTGCAAAACCGAAGTACACACCATCTACCACTTGGAATGAAATATAACATACTTGAAGAATTTGAATAACAAAAAAAAAAAGTCATCTGATATCTGCATTAAGATATGATATGTATTCACTATCTCCCCAGGTATTATCATGATATTAACACCTCTGATACTTAATTTGATCCTGAACAAACCTACAAGGTATGTTTAATCATCATACCTTTTGCTTTTAATATGTCCCCCCTTATATAAGTAGTAATGGCTCAGCACCATTTACATTGTGTCGATTACACTGTACAGGTTGAACAGAAAAATAAGTAGCGCTATGAATCTACTTAACAATTATATCTTCAAGGCATGCATTGAGGTCATTCATGCATTTTTGCATTGAACTGTGTCATATCTATATGTCACTAGTTATTTTCAATTAGAAAAACAGTGAATAGGTATATGGGTAAAATGAATATGAAAAAGCAAAGAACCTATAATTCCAGCTTAAGCAAAACCATAATCAAAGTTTTCAAGTTCCAAAATGTTTTTGCAACTGATACACAAGGGAACTTATTACACCCTTTCTGGTGCACACTGTCCATGTTAGAGAAAGAAACCTGGGCATTACCTTCAACACACACTGTTCTTTATGGTGGCTAGAATTACCACAATTGCACCACAATCTCCTCATATAGAACAGCTTCGTGCCCCAGTCTAGCAAAATTTCAACATACCTTTGCAACTTCAGTGTATGTAATCCTACATCTCTCTCTCAAACACACACAACTGGGCACTTCCCTCTTCACATATAGCTTTACAACAGAAGTCCCAAACTTCATTAGTATAAATCCAACGCAGGGGCAGTTTACCATTAAATACAAACATTGTGACGTAAAATAGTATTAAAAAAAAAACACCACTGTGAAAATGCATTTTGTGAAGAAACAAAAGTGCTAGAATACACGACCTGGTGAAGCCTTCCGAAGTTATTTTCTTTTGACCTAAATTTTTGGTAAAATATTTCTTTTTGAAGTTTTATAATCTAAGCAAAGCAAAAAATGGGTTAACAATATAATGAAAACTCAAAAGTCGGACATTAAATACTTTTGGAAATCAAGTGTATATCAACGAAAGAAAATAAAAGTTACAGAGATATTTTAAATATCTTTAAAGATTTTTATTGTGTTTTAGAATAGCAAAACAATTGAAAAGATAATTTTGGGTAGCTGGAACCTCTAAACTTTGTGTGATCTAAGTGCTATGTAATTATGCAGGGGGCCAAAAAATAACTGAACTGAAAGTAACACTTACCATTGCAAACTGGTTCTTACAGGAGGTGTTGGAAATGGGCCCCATGACGTCAGACATGTCTGCACATGCTTCTGCATGTTGGTGAAAACCTTTCTCAGGTTATGTGGTGTGACTTGTTGAATGTGGGTCATTATTGCAGCCTGTAGCTCTTGAAATGTATATGAATTGCCTGCGTACACTTTCCACTTCAGTGCTCCCCATAGAAAAAAGGCAGGAGTGTCAGATCCGGTGACAAGGCAGACCACAGTCCCCAGGAGATGATGCAATTTCCAAAGAATTCCTCCAGAAGCTGTATTGATGCACCAGTGATGTGAGTAGTTGTACTGTCTTGCTGGAACCATCCTTCATTGATTTCCTATTCCTTGAGTTCAGATATGAATGGTTGGATAATCTGGGTACAGTACCATTCTGAGTTAATGATTTCACTGAAGAAAATGGGCAATAATGCGGGTATGAATCATGGCACATCAAACACCAATCTTCTGGTTGTGAGGGAAGCACTTCCTTAAATTCATGGGGATTTTCAGTACCCCACAGACAAGCGTTTTGGCAGTTGATGTACCCATACAGGTGGACGCATGCCTCATCTGTAAAGAAAGTCACCTCTAGAAAGTCCTCACCTTCTTCAGACAGGAACTCTTGAAACCACCTGCAGTACTGAACACTGGCCTCGTGGTCTGTTTCTTTCAGCTGATGCACAACAGACACTTTGAAACGCAACTTCCTTTTCAGAATATTGTGGACTGTACTCTTTGGCACATTGGTTTGTAGTGACAGCTTCCTCACGGACTTGTGTGGACTTCTCTGTATCCTGTCCTGGATACCCTGCATGGTCTCTTCTGCCGTGAATGGCCTACCGGGGCGGGGGCATCCAGAACACTGCCAGTTTCCCGAAACTTCGCTATGAGATGACATACCATATTACGGTGGGGGAAGTCTGCATAACAAAATTTTCTAGCCAACTGTTTTCGCACTTCGTCCGTGTACTTGTTGTCATGGTGAAAGACGTGTTCCACCAAAAACACTTTCTGTTCAACTGTCAACCCTATTGTCCTTGTTCTGAAATGAGTGATCAATCGACATGTCTGCTTCCATCAACCAAGCACTTGGGAATGGCCTTCGCTTGGAAATACAGCTGCACATGCCTCGGAGTGGGGAGATATGAAGGTTATCAGACACACAGCACTTCTACAGGGTGGGTCACTTCTACTGTAATGCCATTCAAAATTTCTTTATTATTACATTACTGAAATTCATACATTCAGTGCACAGTCGTTATTCGGACACCCTGTATGTGTGCACAATTCCTCTACAAGTTTTTTTAGGTAAGTCCTCAGCAAAAGTCTTTTTTAGAATGGATTTTTAAACCTAAATTTTAGTAAAAGAATATACTCCTTTACAGTTGGCCTCAAAATATCTCAACAAGACGCTAGAACACCACAACACAGCAGTCATCTATATGCACTGCTTGAACATTAATTGTCTTCAACGCCTTATATGGAAGAATTCTACCCTGTCAGACTTGCAATGCAGTCTGAAAAATCTACCTGGTAAAACTGTTCAATAAACTTTTCATGATAGAAAGTAACATGAAAATTTAATTCCCATTCTTGTGCTGTACTGAATGCAAAGTCAAAAACACCTATAGGTATGTTAAAATAGCACACTTAAAAGTCACAGTGGGACGACAGTTGTATTTTGTCATTTTATGCTAGGGTTTAATAATGTAAAGTATTTGTACAGTAATGTATTACTTAAGGTTAATAATTAGTTGTTTTTTTTAAAACCTGTTGGTCAAATTTTTACTGAATTCTTAAATGTGTGTTCTGCCACTTTGTATCAGGGCAGCAGCTATATGGTCAATGTTTTTCAGTAGAGGGTTTCATTGTATTTCAGATGTATATTAATGTTGTTTGTATGACGCATTTTGTATCATAATTTTTTTTAAACTAAATGTTATTTTTTAATGTTTGAAATCCTGTCCCTTCCCTGATGTATATAATACAGACAAAAACTGTCAAACAAAATAATGTGTCCCTAAGTGTTTTTGGTAGTTCACCAGCTTGTTGTAGATCTACGTATTTCTTGTACAACTAGAGGGCAGTTTCCCCACTTCATACAGTACTTTAAGCTGGCGAACTACCAAAAGCACTTAAGGAACTGTATGAAGTGAGAAACTGCCCTCCAGTTGTACAAGAAATTTGTCAAATAACGTGTTAAATGTGATGATAACATATAGATTAGATTGTCTATGAGATAAGTTTATGCTCATATTCTTCTGTTGACTACTGATTAATTAATGAATGCAAAGTAATAAAAACCCATCAATTAAGTAATTGCCCTCTGTTTTGCTACTCGAAGTGTCTGTATACAATATCACTTGTGTGTGTTTTTTAAGTGCAATGATTATTGCACACTAAGATGTGATATATAAGCACATCTGACAACTGTTGCAGCCCCAGTAACTCTTCTTAATACTTTTTGCCCAGCACTTACACACACACACACACACACACACACACACACACACACACACACACACACACACACACACACACAAATATGAATAAAACCTTAGCTGATTAATCCAGATTTTTCTATCCATGCCAATGCCAGAAAACCATTACTTCTGACATTACTACAAAATATTACATCACTTTGTGCACCACATCCTATGACTTATTGACTGTTGATTCACACAGTAACTATAAGAAAATGTAACTTTACATTAAGAAAAATGAAAATTAATAAATGTCACAAAATCTTACTTGGGAGCAGCCTTGTCTAAACTGCTAAACAATTCTTGCTTCACCTTTAAATTTTCAACTATAGCTTCAATGACAATATCAGCATTTTTAACAGCATCCACTGCACTTGTTTTTGTAGTTAGATGTTTTAAGGTATCTTCAATAAATTTCTGGCCATCCTGTATATAAAAGCATATTTATTCTTCATATTTTGTAAACAAGGATGTTATTATACACTAAGCATGTAATTCCAAAGGATATTGTATAAGATCTACTGACCTGGGGGTTGCCAGAAAATTGCTTCTTTGCTATTCTTTCCAGACTTTTCTTAATGCCACTCTGAGCTTTATTTAATACGCTGTCTGATATATCAACAAGGGTGACATTGTGACCAGTCTGTGCAGCTACCTGGAAATAAAAAAAAAAAAAAAAAAAAAAAAAAAATTCCACCAAAATACAGAATAAAAAAGTGAAGAAAACCCACACATAAAGAAGACATAATATGCCAAAAAATATTGATAAACATCAACATGCTCTACCAGTAACATCCAGACTTTACAGTACTATTCAATAAACTTGTCCTGCTAAATGAATGTGACTCAGACATATTGAATAAAAACTGATGTATCCCAAAACACTAAAATATGTAAGGGTACTTTTAATTCAAAACAAAATTATACGCCATTTCTTTTTTGAACATAAACGTTATTTGGGAAATGTGACTTAATGGATAAAAAAACGAGAAACATGCTCACTTTTCTGAATACAAAAGAAAAAAACCTTTCGTATTCACTTTCTAATAATGCTGATGTGTACATGAAGAGAAACAACACAAACAATTTTTTTTTCCCAGAAGACATGCAATGATCAGCTAATTTTAAATAAGTCGCACTCCTTTACACAGTTTAGCTCTTCTGTTGCTACCTGTAGTAATAGTACAGAGGATGTTCACACATTTTTAGAACACTTTTGATAAGAAGTTACATAAAATAAAATAATTTTTAAGAATTGAAACTGGCAACAGCATGTTAGATGAACATGAAAGAAATATCTGTTGCAGTTAAATATCATCTAAGAAAAGGGCACAAGTAATCAGGTGTGGAAGAAGGTTGTTTTTGCTCTTTACGAAGACAAATTTTCTTATTCTGTAACTAAAAAACACTTGCAATCATGGAATTAGCATTTCTAAATATAAAATAAGCAATATTACACTAATAATAGAGGGAAAAATTATCAAGCATAGCTTTTAACTGGAAAAAGCCAAACAAATATCCAAAGAATGTACATACTTTTACGGCTATTTCAAAAGCAAGGTCTCTGGTCTTAAAATGAAATCCACCGACCCAAAGAGAATCGCTAAGCCATTAAAAATATCTGTATCAACTGTAAACAAGGTAATAAACAAAGATTTGAACATATATATATGATAAAGCCAAGGCTCAGTATTCTCGACACCTTCTACATTCAGTTGTTTTATTTTTTTTTTTTTATTTTCTCCTTTTACTCACACAGGTAGATACATAACCTTTTCTATGTTGTACTAGGTGTGAGTCAAAATTATATATGTATTTTTTTGCTTAGGTATCTTCTTTATAGAATGTGAATTCTGAATTTTCAAAACTGCTGCGTTGCGCGTTTTGATTTTCAGGTTATTTTGCACCCTTCGTTTTAAATTCTAAAATTTTTTCCTTAGTCTTCAGTTTTGCTCTTAAGTATATATATATATATATATATATACTATAAAGAAGATACCTAAGCTAAAAAATACATATATAATTTTGACTCACACCTAGTACAACATAGAAAAGGTTATGTATCTACCTGTGTGAGTAAAAGGAGAAAAGATAAAAAAATAAAATAAAACAACTGAATGTAGAAGGTGTCGAGAATACTGAGCCTTGGCTTTATCAAGGACCAGCAAAAACTCTGCATTTTCTCACTTCCACAAAGACCTAGTTGGAAATGGGTTTCTGCAAGGCCATAGATGCAAGTAACATTCCCACCTAAAATAGTTTAAAAAATATATATATAAGTCATGTCCTCCGTAGAGTAGCATGACCTAGCACTAGTTAACAATTTCGCTTGCATCCATTAACCTTCATGGCCCGACCCATGCTCTTCATCTGTTACTATTAAACAGAGAGAAGAAGATTAAAGAGAACTCAAGCTGTGAGAGTGACATAATAAATAGAAATGATTTTCAGCTATAACGAAATTCCAAGTTCGTTTGAGAGAGAATTTAAACCTGAAAAACAATGCAAAAGAAATCCAAATTTTACATTGCAATTAAAAAAGGAAATGTTAATTTATAACGAACAGATTTTTGAAAGAAAACTTGAGTCTAAAACCCCCTACTCTACAACTTATGACAGCACGAAAACGAGAATAAGTTAAAGATAATAATTAACTAAAGAAAACTTTGTGAAAGTTATATACCTTAAACAGTTAGTTGCAATATGTACAAAGTATTTCAGCAGTGCTTTAAGTGCATAATTAATTAGTTATTAAGAACTTAACTACTTTGAAAAAACAGCGCATAGACAGCGCATAGAAAAGGAACAAGCTTAGCCATCTTCTGTTCCTAGGTACCCCAAAAGACGCTCAAAGTTACAAAGAAAAGTAAGAGTTAAAAACCCGCATAAATGTTAACAGACAAACCAATGCTTAAAAGCTGAAAAGCTAAAAAACGACAGAGAAAAGGTACATAAAGTACAAACATTGAACTTATAAAAACCTAGAACCCAAAAACAAGGAAGAGAGCTTACCTCTTGTGTGACAAAAACTTTTCTCCTCACAAGAGGAGAACATGGCTGACCCCTTCCGCCACTCCCTAGACGCTGGGGGGCAGTGAGGGTGGGGCTGATGGCCTCCTCATACAGCAAGAAACCAACGCGCGGAGATTTTAACCAGAGACAAAAATATATAAACTTAAGACTGTGGATCTGTATGATCAGAATGAGCAGAATTAACTCTCCAGAATACATGAGAAATATTATAAAATACACGAGCAGTTTATTTAATAATCTTTGCATGTATTAAATCACCTTAGTGAGCTTCTATAGATTAATCAGAATCTTATTAATTTTAATGTTGGTTTTACTATTTTTAGTATAGCTATCCTAGTGATGAATAACTAGTTTTCTTTTTTATTTGTTTTTATTTTCTTTTATAAACAGATTTTTAAGCTTTTTTTTGTGATTTTGTTTATATTATTTAATTTTTTGTTTTAATAGGACCGTCATATCCATAGCACTAAGGTTCCTTTAGGTAGTTAATAGGCATCCTCTAGCCAACTTCCTTACGGCTTTGATTGGTCAGAATCATATTATTAACTGTGTAGAAAATTAAAGCAGATCTGCCAACCTTACTCTATTATTCAGAATAATTTTTCTTAAAGTTCTTTTGATGAAAGAAGAAGGAATTTCGTTCTCTAGAAAACTTTCTAATAGTATATTAATGTGGTAATTGAAATCCAAATTGTTGCTGCAAATTCTTGAAATTCTTAGGACCTGAGAAATTAGTACATTCTCAATTACTTTGGTTGAAATGTTATTATTCCAGTGTAGATATTTAATTACTTTGAAAGGAAAATTAACTCTTTTATCAAAGAGGCTAATAGATGGGTTACCTCTGTTGAGCTTAATGCTTAAGTCTAGGAACTCAAGTTCCTGATTACTGTGGTTGGTTTTACATAAGTTAAGAGAGCTAGGATAGATATTATCAAAATCACTCTCTATAACTTCTGAATTATTGATACACAGCAGATCATCAATATATCTAAAAGTGTAAAGGTAGTTATCTGAGCAGGTGGGGTGATTTTTAATGAATTTATATTCCTTAAAGAACAGGAATAGATTAGCGATATTTGTGGACGTTGATGTTCCCATTGGAATACCGTTCACTTGCTTATAGAGAGTATTATTATATAAGATATGGTTATTTTTTATGCAGCAATTGAGATAAGAGTTCCAAGTTCCTACATCAACAAATTGGTTAAGTTTAAATTCTGCATACAGCTCTTTAAAGGTAGTGATTATATCTGATAGAGGCAGATTAGTATATAGGTTTTCAAAATCATAACTATTAATATCTAGGGGACAAACTTTGAGTATAGTAGAAATTACTTCTGCATTATTATTAATTATCCAAAAATCTCTGTACATTAAGTTAGAACAGTTTCTAATGTGTTTCAAAACCTTCTTTAAGACATCTTCAAAAGCAAGATCTATTTTCTTTTTATGACTCCTTACTCCACTAGCTATGAACCTGAACTTCACAGGATCCTTATGAAACTTAACCGTTGCAAAAAGAAATGGAAATTCAGGCCCATATCTTCTAGTTTGTGGAATTTTAAGTTTCTTGAAGAATGCCTTAAACCGATTTTCTAACTGCTAAATAAAACAACTGAATGTAGAAAGTGTCGAGAATACTGAGCCTTGGCTTTATCAAGGACCAGCAAAAACTCTGCATTTTCTCACTTCCCCAAAGACCTAGTTGGAAATGGGTTTCTGCAAAGCCATAGATGCAAGTAATAAGCCCACCAAAAATTGTTTTAAAAAATATATATATGTCATGACCTCCGCAGAGTTGTATGACCTAGCTTTAGTTAACAATTTAGCTTGCATCCATAACTTTCATGGCCCGACCCATGCTCTTCATCTGTTACTATTAAACAGAAAGAAGAAGATTAAAGAGAACTCAAGTTGTGAGAGTGACATAATAATTAGAAATAATGTTCAGCTATAACGAAATGCCAAGTTCGCCTGAGAGAGAATTTAAACCTGAATAGCAATGCAAAAGTATTCCAAATTTTTACATTGCAATTAAAAAAGGAAATATTAATTATTTAAAACTCAGATTTTTGAAAGAAAACTTGATTCTAAAACCCCCTACTCCACAACTTCTGACAACACAAAAACGAGAATAAATCAAAGACAATAATTAACTAAAGAAATGCTTTGTGAAAGTTATATGACATAAACAATTAGTTGCAATATGTACAAAGTATTTCAGCAGTGCTTTAAGTGCATAATTAAGTAGTTATTAAGAACTTAACTACTTTGAAAATACAGCGCAATGTAAAGGAACTATGCTTAGCCAGCTGCTGTGCCTAAGTTTCCTAAAAACGCGCAAAGTTACCAAGAAAAGAAAGAGTTAAAACCCGCAAAAAAGTTAACAGACTAGCCAGTGCCTAAATGCTAAAAAGCAAAAAACAACAGAGAAAAAAAGTACAAGAAGTACAAACATTGAACTTATAAAACCTAAAACCCAAAGACAATGAAGAGAGCTTACCTCTTATGCAACTAAACTTTCTCCACACAAAAGGAAACATGGCTGACCTTTTCCCCAAGCGTCCAAACATCTCTGCCACTCCCTAGTCGCTGGGGGCAGTGTGGGTGGGGCTGATGGCCTCCTCATACTGAAAGAAACCAACTCGCGGAGATTTTAACCAGAGAAAAAAATATATATATACTTAAGACTGTGGACCTGTATGATCAGAAAGAGCAGAATTAACTCTCCAGAATACATGAGAAATATTATAAAATACACAAGTGGTGTATTTAATAATCTTTGCATGTATTAAATCACCTTAGTGAGCTTCTATAGATTATTCAGAATCTTATTAATTTTAATGTTAGTTTTACTATTTTTAGTATAGCTATTCTAGTGAGTGAATAACTAGTTTTCTTTTTTATTTGTTTTTATTTTCTTTTATAAACAGATTTTTAAGCTTTTTTTGTGATTTTGTCTATATTATTTAATTTTTTATTTTAATAGGACCTTCATATCCATAGCACTAAGGTTCCTTTTAGTAGTTAATAGGCATCCTCTAGCCAACTTCCAAACGGCTTTGATTGGTCAGAATCATATTATTAACTGTGTAGAAAATTAAAGCAGATCTGCCAACCTTACTCTATTATTCAGAATAATTTTTCTTAAAGTTCTTTTGATGAAAGAAGAAGGAATTTCGTTCTCTAGAAAACTGTCTAATAGTATATTAATGTGGTAATTGAAGTCCAAATTGTTGCTGCAAATTCTTGAAATTCTTAGGACCTGTATATATATATATATATTTATTTGCCTTTTGACTAGGCATGTGGCTGAGCACAGAACACAGTATAGACTTCTTTATGAAAATCCCTTAGTTGGAGACAGAAATTTACTGTGACTATTGATAAAGTGTGGATCTGATTAAACAACTAACAAAAAAAAAAAAAAAAAAAAAAAAGTGAATTTGCTACTGCAAAAGAGTAGAAAAAGAAAGACATACAAACTTGGTTCCAAGAATCCAAAGAAAGTTTCAGTAAAGGATTCATGATTATTGCTGGTTTCTCATACAATGGGAAATTAAAGTGAAGAAAAGTTGAAAAGAATGTTAAAATCAATTCTACATATTACCAAAATAATGTTTTAACTCCAATATTTAAAGAGGAAATACCACTCCTTTATCTGCAGAGCCTTTAAAGAGTAGAACTCCATCAGGATAAGGCTACCAGTCATACATCCAAATCTACCAATCTATTTCTTGAAAAAATGAAAAGAGGCATATCTGCACCTTTTGCTCACATTCCTTTAAAGTCCCCTGATGTGTCACAAATGGACTATTGTGGCTTTGGACTGCTAAAAGAGAGCTTTCTAAACACCGAGCTAAAAACAATTATTGGACCATGGAAAGCGGTGGAAGAGGAGTGGAATAAAATATCACTACCAATTTTAAGAAATGCTGTGTTATCTTGGAAATCTGGATGTAGGTTCATAGTATAGTGATTGGGCTACCAGACAGAACTTTTAGGAAAGAAATAATTTTATTTTAAACATTAATTACATTGGTGGAAAATAGTTCTAAAAATGTGTGAGCATCCTCTTTGTGTCATTTCATCAAAAGAGTCATAATGGGAAACCAAAAGAAATAATATGAAACTCAGTGAGACATCTTTCTATGCCCATAACCAAGTAGCACTATGAATGGAATGATCTATCACTAAGGGCTGCTGACTACAAGGAAAGGGTGACAAAAAGAACAATACAACAGACACAATAGCTAAATCTAATGCAATACTTAAATCTAGAATTTCTATACAAGACTTAGCTTTCCAACTGAAATATTATAATTGACAACACAACTTCACTTCAAAAAGGAGGAAGGGTGACTGAATTAGCTGGTAACTAAGGCTACTATTCACCCACAAGATACAGTAATAAAATGGATTTAGTCAGCTTGGCACCATGCTGTATACACAACTTCTGCTTCACAGTATTTCTTTTAACCTTTTTTATTTATGGGGCAAGAAAAGGATATTAAATAGCACAGAGTTTCACTTGGAACTCAAACCCAGAAATGCAGCATAAGTTAGCACAGTATGCATTCAATCAACAAACAAATGAGTGAACTGCTTAAAATTCAAATTTGAAACAGAAAGGAGTCTCCCCACCTGTGCTTGTAAATGGAGGGGATTGAAAACTTCACGTGGGGAGTTTTGAACATGTGACTTAATATTAAAAGACTAGGAAAACAGTAGTAATTTTTTAAACAATATAAGCTAGACTTGTTTTGTTTAAAAAAAAAACAGGTGAATTAGATAAAAAAATTCACTGTTATTCAATCAAATACAAATTACCATGATTCATTTTTACAAAAACAGGTGTTTGTTTTGCAGTACCCTGATATCACAAAATTGTGTCTGAATTATTTGTCTGTCTTTCATTCCTTACCACAGTTAGCAAGCTTTGATCAGCTGGTTTTCTGAGGGTTTACATGGCCCAATTTCAGAAATATGTATTAAGATTTTGTTGCCCAATAAATCTAAATTTTGACTTAATTCTGTTTTGTGTGCAAAAGCCATGTTCACAGGGTACATTTGTTAAAGGCAACACAAGACCTACTTGCAAAACCTTGGACACCATTGGAAATGTGTGCAGATGGTTGCTTATAAAACTCGTACAAAACTTTGGAAATCGGCACGTCAACTCTTCATTCTTTACAGCTATGTCTGAATAGTGAATATTCCATAACTGCATCTCATTAATTTTTGGAAAAAAAAAAAAAAAAAAAAAACTGATCTGCAAGGCTTTGAAAAGACTGTACCAAAACTTGTGTTGTGTGTATTATTTTGTAGATTCATGTTCCACACACTCAAACTTCAAAAAGAGTTCCACTGTGGAGGAAGAAAATCTGCAGTCCATCTCATGCACGAAAGATGAAATAAACCTTGACTTTACATTGTCATGTGCAAGTTTTAGCATTACAAGGGTCAACAAATATACTATTTTGGGACATATTTCCCTTCAGCACTGAAAAAACATCTCGTCTAGAATACTACAAAATGTTTACAGCTCACATAATCAAGACTTGGTTGAGTCAACCATTCTTCTGATATGATAAATGTCCAGATTTTCACTTTGCAACTATTTATGTGCAAAAATAACATTTAACAATAATACAGAACAGTGAGAACATCGTGAAAAGAAAAATTATGATTATGGAAAATTTTTTGATCCGTCCAACTTCCGTTTTTGGAAATTTTCTACCATTTTCAAACTGAAACATGATCAGTTAATGAACAAAGTTAGGATTCACAATAATACTGAATAGAGGGAACATCACATGAAAAAAAATTAGGATTACAGGTGAAATCTGCACTCCATCTAACTTTCGTTTTCCAAAGTTTTGAAGGACGGAATTATGTCCCCAGCCAGAAAATGCCCCCCCTAAAAATTCTCTTCAGTTTTGCATCGCTCTCGAGAATGATACAAATGATGACAACAGAAGCAGAATTCCCCGAGTCTGCAGAAGAAACTCATGCCTAAAGTTTACAAGGAAATTTTTGCTCCACTGAACTTTCATTTTCAGAAATTGTTGTCTACAGTTTCAAGTGGAAATCCAAACATTTATGTAATAATACTGGACAGAGGCAACTTAGCAAGAAAAAGAAATTACAATTGCAGGTAAAATTCACTCCTTTTAACTTAAGTTTCTATAAACTGATTATATTCCCGACATGAACAATGTATTGAATGCAATTTTTAGAACACTGAAGAGTGCTCCTAAGGCACGTAATATTATTAAGGATATGATTTTAACGCTCGAATTTTGTGAGTAGTCCAAAAATGGATACAAGATTATATATACATTTTCTTCTTCTTTGTAAGGTGGGACCACTCACCCCTAACAAATATTTTCAGGGGAAGTTAAAATTTTTCTGGGGGAATTCTGCCATCCCACCCTGAATTTCAAGCCCTGGAGTGATAAATCAAATAGTCCTGGCAATTAAAACAAGTACTGCACATTTGCACGAAACATTGCAGAAATGTCTGCCATGGGCGTCCGTTGGGAGGAGGGGGGGCAAAAGAAAGATTGACTACAGAAAGAAAGATGTATCCAAGTTCCCATTTCATGATATCGCCTCAAAATTCCTTTTGAAATTGGTGTAATTTCAAAAAATATTTGGGGGAGGGGGGGGTAACAGTGCTCCGAATCCACCCTCTATCTGTAGGGGATCTGTACTCGCCTGACCCAACCCCCACTATGCCATATAAGGGCTCACAGGGGTACTATAAATTTAAGCAATAATTATGATAGTGGGAGTATACATTTTTGTGAATAAATCGTGTTGTGATGAAATATTCAGTTTTAAAGTTTCCAATTTTTCTGATCGCTGCTCTTTCCTGTGAGTTGTGAATATTGTGTCGAGTGCTTAGTCTGGTAATGATGATGTACATTGTATTCTTTTAGTACAGCTATAGTGTCATTACACAATAAAAACAATGCTTTGTCATCTAATTTGGCAACAAAATAATTCACACTCCACTCTGCCTTAAAAGCAAGACATTCAAAGTATACTTTTCTTTTCTGGTTTTGACAGTGACATGATGGATATGCAAGGGTAATCAAATGAGAACAAAATGTCACAGAACTGTGATACATATGACACTGGAAATGCTGCTGAATTATAACTGTGTGGTGTAACAGCAGCTGCCGCCGAATGCGAAGCTATAGGAGCGCCACACATGGTCGTATCTCGCAACTCCTCAACTTGGCACTCGGTCTTTCTGTTATAGAGAGTACTTTGAAATTTTAAAGAATTTGAAAATGTAAAATCCATTCTTAGAGCTCGCAGGTCATACAAAAAGAAGTGGTGGGCTGGATTTGGCCCACGGGTCGTAGTTTGCCGACCTCTGTCTTACCCCATAGAGAACATTACTACCTGATGAACTGGTGTACCAAATAACTGGTCCCATGGTGTAGGCCACTGGTCTAGGCTACGGCATTACAGGAAATATAAACAGGGGTTATACTAGGGGTTACCTTTGTACAGATGCTATTTCCAGATTTATATCACAGGAAAACCTTATTTGAGAAAGCTGGTAAGTTTTCTCACTCGGGCAATGCTGGAGATGTGGGACACACCGCGGACGGTTTCAGCCAACGCAAAGCGAAAGACACGCACGCCCACACTTGCTGTGAAAACTCGGGAGAAGAGAAGTACCTGATTGGCTATGGCCCATCCCACCAGCTAAGTGATTTACATGGGGTCGATGGCACCCTGCAGTTGCACACAGCGAGTGATAAGGTATTACATATCTAGAAGCAAGAAATTTCACAGTCTCAATTGGAAATGGGATTAGGTTTTCCACTTGCCATATTAGCTGCTTCTATTCCCAATGGAACTCTACTCTGGGTGGAAAAATATTTCATAATTTTTTTTATTTTTTGTAAGTGCTTCTGAAGAGGTGTTACATGAAACCTCGCATTGCAGTTGTCAGCAATTCCTTTACTTTGAAATCAAGGCTTTCAATGTGTCACTGTGATATAAATAGTGAAATTCAAAACACACTGTGATATAAATAGTGAAATTCAAAACAAGGTCAGATTTCTTTTAAATACATACATATATATTTCAATGAACACAAGTGAAATATATTGAATTTTCTTTTCGATGTCAAATCAATGTTTCCTTTTGCATAGCATGTACACCATTAGCAGATGGATGGAGTATTGTTTCTCCACAATGTCATCAGAGCAGTATAACCATACCTTACAGTTATTATCCATAGCCAGAGCCCATTTAAGAGGGGGCCTGGGGGGCTGCAGTCCCGGGCCCCACAGTTTCAAGGGGCCCCAGAATTACATATGATGCTTGAAGAATTGTCAGAGTTCTACAGTCTTTTTTTTTTTTTTTTTTTTTGTATATAGCATGGCAAAAACTTCAAGAAACTACCTTGTGAAATTTTTTTCTATTTCTTCCCACTTTATTAGGACGAGTCTGGAAAAAATATAATTACTCCCAGTCTATCCCCAAATCTTTCGAAAGCATTACAGAAGTTTTGGTACACATTTGTAATTGGGAGAAATTTTCATGCATTAAAAATTCGTTTGATTTTTACTTCGATATAATTTCAACAAGTTGAACACACCACTGGAGGGGTGGGGAGGAGTTTAAGCAGAACTGAACTGGTATCCATTTTTCAACCATGCATTTTTACATTTCCCTGATACCACTGATTTGTCCATGAATCATGGGATACACACTTCAATACAGTGGGGATATCTTTATGGGCTTCCTCATCATATTTCGTGAATGTTTTCTCCTGGGTATTTTCATTCATCCACCCACAGTGAAATCCTAGATGTGCCACTAAAACTGGGGGCCCCCACAATACGGTCCAGCTCCTGGGCCCCCTGTCTATATAGCTTCGTGCTCCCTGTCTACAGGAATCATAGCATACTTCAGGAAAATTTTAGGTAGGAATTTTAGGAATTTTTAGAAAAATTTTAGGAAAATTTTAGGAGTGTATTTCAATAAAAACTAGATGTATATTTGTATACATCTAGTAAAACAACTTTGTATACATTGTAAAGAGTTTGCTTCACACCCTTCAACCATATATACTGATAGACTGCGCATGACATCAAAATTTCTGGCTCCAACATAAAATCACATGACAACAGTCCAAAAAGATGGGTTACACCTGCTGTGCTTATGGTTGCTCTGACCGATATAGTAAAGAAAGTTCTATGATTTTTCATGGGTAAGAAACGAATTAAATACCTAAGTCAATAAAGTTCAATTACTTTAACCAGAAACTTGCAGCTATTGATATAAAAATATAGTAACTTAAGAAAAAAAAATGGAATGCATGTTCCAAATTCTTCGCAAATGTTCATCACATTATAAATCACAAAATGTAAACAACCCGATCATGCATGTATATAGCTCATAAGTAAACTTACCTGAAGAGTTTTCATTGTATATGAGGCGCATTCACATAATACACCGAAAACACTGAAGTTCTGCAGCGTAAATTAGTAATCATAACAGCATTTTTACACGAAATTTGGAGTCTGATGATGACGTGCCCAATGTTTGAGCCATGGCGGCTTTGATGCAGCTATTGCCAATGTGCAGTCCATTAGTATATATGGTCGAAGTTAACACCCAAATTTTTTGCATAACGTCTAATGTCTAAAGTTTAAGTATGATTTACTTCTAATGTTCAGTTCTTATCTTTTCACGTGTTATTATCATATTCAAGTATATTTACCACATTCAAGTTTCACTTTGAACATTAATATGCTGTTGAACCAGAAGCAATTCACGATTTTCACAGTAAAGTTTTCAGGTTTCACATTAAATTATAATATCCTAAAAAGGTAATTGAAAACCAAGAACTATGTACAATTGTTCACTGAATTACTTTTTTCATATTATTGTTTTAACCTTTTCCTGATTAGCCTATCTTTTTCTGCTTCTACCACAACTAATTTACTTTCAGTTTTCTTTATTTCAGCTGAACCTTGTATGATCAAGTTAGAGGCAACTGCTATTTCAACAGTATTTTGTTTTTCTATAGCTTTTCTCATTCTTTCTGTTCCCTCTTGAATTATTGCTAGGGAGGCTTCTTTATCGTTTTTAAGTCTATTTATTTCTGCATCATTTTCTTTTATTTTGTCATCAAACTCAGCTTTTCTTTTTTCTCTCTAGCTGCTTTTCCTTATTTTCCCTCTCTTTCTGCTTCCTTTCTTTTACCTTTTTTGATTCTTCTTCCTTCAGCTTATCAACATACTCTTTATAAAATTTATGTGAATCACAAACACTATTTAACAAATTTCTTGTTATGGGAACTTTACTTACACATCCATAGTGTTTAATGGCCCCTTTAACTATTCTTAATGATGTTATAGTTGAGTCTTTTAAGTTAGCCTTGTCCTTCCTTAACAGAGCAGTGTTAACCGAAAATCCTCTTTCTGCATCAGCATTACCATGAGGTAAAACTAAAATTGACTTTATGAGTTTAGCAAGATTTGAGTATTTTTCTTTTCCGCTAGAGTCTTTAATACTAAATATATTACGCCAGTAATGATCAATCCGCACTGGAATATGCCCTTCCTCTGAAAATTTCACTAGTTCATCTAGAGTTGGCTTATCGCAATTTAAAAGTTTCCACTCTTCTCTTACTCTATCAATTTGTTCCTCAGAAAGATGCAAAACACTTGAAATTCTGGTTATTTCCGAAAGTCCTTCAGTGACTGAAAGTTGAGTTGACTCTTTCTTTGGTTCTTTTACCTTTAAAACTTCTATGTCTCTTAGCTTTTGATTGCAGAATGGCAAATTTGACTTTAAATATTTTGTGGTTGCAATTAGTGATGATCTTACATCTAAGAGAAATAATTTCTGCCTGGTCTCCTGAACATTCCTGAGGAGATTTTTTGTCTTCACACCAACTTCTAACTCCCCTAGTTTTTTCCATGAATTTTTGTTTTCAAAATCTACATTCTTTAGGTCTTCTCCAAATTTCCCTGCTATAACATCATCTTGGATAAACTGAGCCATAACATTCCTCATTAAAGTATTTAAATCAGAATATAACTGGTGTATTTTTGGTTCTTCACTCTGATAACATAATGAAAACTTTTCAAAATTTTGGTGTGAAAATGAAATTAATGCTAAATAGCAAGGAGTAAGCTCATTTTTCAGGAAACAGTGAATTCTTTTATACCTTGCCGAATTGCGCAGTTGTTTTTCAAATATTTTTTGAGATGGCAAGAAGTTTTAAAAAATATTCTGTAATATTTAGCCATTGATCCAAGAGCCTCTGGGCTACAGAACCAACGGTTAACCATCTGTTGCTGACATGACGCAAAAGAAATTTGGCAGTGACCAATGTTATATCCTCGACAGATTTATAATCCTCTCGTCTTGCAGCACTACTCTTTAAAAAGTAATGCATATCAGTAGCAAATTCGTCAAAATCTATATTTAAGCTTGTCAAAAAATTTTTAAATGCATTACTAACAACATGCAGGTTGCAAAAACCTAGTTCCAAAGATTTCTGGCCTGTTTCTTGTTTTACAACTTCATTGAATTTGCGTAAAAAGCACTTATTTACATTTGGGCTGTCCATGGATACACAAATAATTCTGTTCAACGAAATATTGAAGGATGATAACACATCAAGAATTTCTTTTAGCAAAATATCTGCTGTTGCATGACCCAGAAAAATGCTTGTTAGGTATCGGCAAGAAACTGAATTTATTTCTGAAGACCAGTACCTGAGATACACATCCAACTGCCGTTTCACTTGTGTATTTGTAGTTTCATCAAATGCTATAGTAACCTTTCCTGGGCCACTAGATGCAATGTCTTTTTTCAAATCCTCTTCAAAATATTTTGACAATCCATGTGATATCACATAAGCAACTTTTTTTTCTTTAAGTTGCATTTTGGCTGCAATAGCAGAATCAGGAAACATTTCTTTGAAAAGTTCAACTGTTTCAGTGCATGAAACAAAAGACATATTGTCCTTAGCAACTTTCATGGCCCATAATGCTTCGGCTTTAGCCAACTGTAAATCATGACTCAGTACTTCACTAATATTTGTTTTGGGCTGAAGATCCCGTCCTCCAAAGGCTTTCAGGATGGACTTATTTTGAAATTTACTTTGAAATTTCTGCAAATGTTTTTTTCCTTTATGATGCGCTTTTACTTGTGAAAAACCACTATTAGAAATGTTGAAAATTTCTGAACACAATATACACTTAGCAGAAAATATTGTTTCAGTTGCAGAACACCATTCTTTCAACTTCACTCCGTCCAATTCTTTGGCAAGCCACGCATCTTGAAATTTCGTTTTGGATTTAGGCATCTTAAACACTTGTATTACTAACCAGAAAATGAAAGGGAAGTACAAAAACACGTTCCAATATTGCAAAACCAGACAACTTCCCGAAATTTGGCTGCGAGGATGTCAGAAGATATGAAAAAAAAAAAAAAAAAAAGCAGGTCACCACTAGAGAACTGAACCTGCACACAGCACAGAGAACACCATAAAAGACGTAAAACCAGAAACTATCATACGCATCTCACGCAAGTTCAGTCAAAGCGAGTCGGAGCCGAGATATATTGCGCATCGAAGGTCGCTGTCGCCGACGCATGATCGAAGGTCAATGATCACGTGCTCTACTGCCTGCCAAGATAATACTCAGCTACCATCCCATCGTCATTACCGGAGGTTACGGAAGGAGACCACATGTTTCCTCTTTGCTTCCACCCACCTGCGGTTTACAATAACAAAACATCAGCAGAAAGAGGAGGTTTCACAAGGCATGTACAAAAATAAAGTACGATCTTCTGTGTGCCACGGAGTTCGTCTGCAAAGCGCAAACCAGGGGTGAAAATGACCCCTCCCCTTTTCCCTTAGATCTCTTGTTACTCTCGAAAACTGTTCGAAGGCAAAAAAATGGAACGCCCGCCCCGAAGCAAGTGCATCTCGATGGCGTCATTTTTCCCTCCCTTCAGCAGCACAGCATATAGGCTGTGTTTCTACAATAACAGGTCTTTTTACCTTACCGTAATGGTAAATTTATTGGCGTTAATAACGGTTGTGTTTTTAATAAAAATAAGCTTACGAAAATTTTAGGATGAATAGCAAATTTTAGGTCTAATTTTAGGAATTTAAGGAGGGTCACAAAATTTTAGGAATTTTAGGAGGAATGCGATCCCTGCTGTCTATGTGCTCCGTCCATAGCTATAACCCCAAAGTGTGTGTGTGGGGGGGGGGCACAGCTGAGGATATGATTGTGTCCGTGCGATAGTGTTCTCACGCAGCGATACATGGAAAGCTGTAGTCTAAAACAAACAAAACCTCTGGTAAGTTCTGTGGAAGAATTCTCAGAAGCCAGCCCTAATAATTACTGATCTGTGCGTAAGCTGACACCCCCCCACTTTAAAAGCAGGATTTTTTTCCAAAAACTTTTGCCTCATATGCAAGTACATATGGTACTAGCCTTTAATACCTTGAAATGGACTGTTACTAACAGAAAAAAAAAAACTTTCAGCAAAAAGACGAGAAATATTTATAACTGAATAAAATCATAACACGTGCTAGAAATGTTTGCAGATAATGTGGTGCAAAAGGTGGGTATTTTACTTACTAAGTTTGTATGTAATTATGATATATTTGTTTATTACAGCACATTAATAAACTGACCACTGGTACAGGAGATAATCCTGAAGCAGTCGTCAAACAAATTTATATGAATAAAATTTATCAGACAGTTATCTAACTGAATGTTATTGCTTTCCATTATATGTATTCAGAGTTAAATTAACATTGTATAAATTTAAAACATTTTGAGGAATTCTAAAAATCTACTTTTAAACAGGTTGATCACTGTCAATATATCTGACTGCCATCTTCAGGCCAAAAACGTTCAAAACTGAAAAAATTAACAAAGAACATGGATAGAGTAAAGTTTATTTCTCAGATAATTACCAGAGTAGGTGAAAATTAAACTACATCATGAAGCATATTCCCCTTCTAAAATAATACAAATTTCAGAAAATGTTAAAATTACAAAAAGGGAACTCATTAGCTGATGTATGAATTTTTACTAGAAGTGACATGGAATTGGTCTACTACTTACCTGAGCAATACCTGAACCCATTAAGCCACTTCCTATAACAGTAACATTCTTAATTGCCATCTGAAGTGCAGCAGAAGAGGCAAAGCTTCTTGCACTTAAAACACCTTTAAATGCCATCACAATGGAATATCTATAAAAAAAAAAAAAAAAAATAGCACGTTTAAAGTATATATCTGAAAGTTAAATAAAAACTACAAGTCATGTTGAGGATTTGTGTGGGTTACACAACATAACTCTGATAACATCAAACTAGGAATACTTCACAATATTTCAGTACAACATGAAACCTTGATAACGGAAGTGTCATTCCCGTAAATGGGAAAAGCAACCCCCCCCCCCCCAACTATCTTTTCATACATGCTATGTCTTCCAATCTTCGCACTTGCATTTTCATAGATGTTACCAACATCGCCACAATCTGCTGGTAAATTCTACACTGAAAAATTGGAAGATCTTGATCATGCCTACCTCTTTCTGCACGATACAAAGCCAATGTTTTTCATCACACAATAAAAACAAACATACAGATCTAGCAAGAAAAACTGCATGACAAAACACTGGAAGTGTGAAAATAATTTTGGTCTGGCTTACACGTCTGATACGATAAAATTTCTTTTGGAACCTCACCTGAAAATGCAGAAATTAAGAAAAATATACATACATATATAAAGCGTTCGAATTACCAGTGGTTCACTGGCCATTGGCCAGTAAAATTTCACAGGTGCTGTTTGCTGGAAACCAATGATTCTTGAACATATTTCTTGATATGATCATAGACAAGCAATGGCCTAGTCACACAATTAATGTTTCTCAATCACCTTACAGTGCAAAATTTCAAAAGGAAATCTTAACATCCAGTAATCATAGTATAATTTGCACAGCGAGCAGGCCTATCTTTTAAAAGGTAGTACAATTCTTTGAATAAAGCTCATATTGAGAAATGGCTTCCTAGTTTAATTGAATTAATAATCTAAAGCAACTTATGGGAATTTACTAGGAAATTTTCATTTTTAGCAAATTTTCGGAGAAAACTCTTCTCCTAGCCTGAAGAAGGAGAAGAGTTTTCTCCGAAAATTTGCTAAAAATGAAAATTTCCTAGTAAATTCCCATAAGTTGCTTTAGATTATTAATAAAAAGGTAGTACAAGTTACGCAGAAAGTGATGTATATCCCATTTCACTACTTCAAGTCCAGTTTTCATAGATCCATTGACCACGTGAAGACCATACTCCAATGCCAACTAATAATTCACTATCTGGATTTTCAGTTCTAAGTTTATCTTTCAGCTTTTTAAGAAAGCTGAGATTAACGTTAGGTTCATCCATTGACACTTGTAGCATGTTGTCCAAAGGAAGAGGTGCACCTTTAATGAATTTCTCTAAAAGGTCATTAGCTGTTGCCCGTCTTAAAAACACACTACTTAAGTATCTAGTGGAAACTTTTTGCAGATTGACGTCCCAATAACGAACAAACTGATCCTTTTGCCCACACTGAGCAATTTTGTTTAGTGATTCATCAAAACAAATTACAAAGTCAGAGCACTGCTTCAGATCATCCATTAAACACTCTTTGAAATGTGGTGCCAATCCATGGTTTATCACATATAAGATGCTTTGGTTTTGCCTAAAGTAAATATTGAAGCTATCGCACTGTCAGGAAACATTAACTGAAATGTTTTGTTAACATGTGTACAAGAGTTCAGAGACATTCGCTTGGACAACACTTCCATGGCCCATATTATTTCTGCCTTGTTACATCATCTTTCACTACATAAGCATTAAGGTCACTGGGCTTCACATCATCTTTCACAACATAAGTATTTGAGTCATTAGACTTAATGTTTTCTAGAAGTACTGATTCAACATTTCCTGAGCTTGTTGATGGCAAGAGTTCGTTATTACAAAGAGAGTTCTTTTTCACAGAGGAAGTGAAAGAAGCAAGACTGGGCCGAGACATTTTAGCACGGATGTTTTTCAAATGATTAGGGCCATTTCCGTGGCTGGAGACTGCCCAACACCCCATGTTACTAAGCTTGAAAGTTTTAGAGCACACTTTACAAAATGCTAATTCATTGTCGCCGTTCACAGCAGCTATCCAACCAGAAAACTCAGGATTTAATTGTTCATCCAACCATTGTTCATTAAACACACAACGCTTTGACATTGCTGCAGTCTTAATTGCCTTTTAACAAGGTATAACTTATGTCACAAATTTTCTTCTACTCCTCTTTGACCTAAAACAAAAAGAGAAATGTTAACAAGTAATGTAACACAACTTACAATAATAGTTAGGAAATACAAGGTTACATTAGTAGGAAGGGGAAGTTAGTGACTGTCTGCAAAACAAAGTGCAAGTGCGTTGGGCGACGAGGCGTCACTCCCCGACGCCGGGTTAAAACTAGTTGTTGTCTGTGATTGAAATTTCCCTGACTTTTTTTAAATATCACTGATTTTCCCTGACTTTTACCAACATTTCAGGCATTTCCCTGACTTCCCCTAACTTTCCAGAATCAGTAGGGTAAGAGTTGATCTGAAAATATAAATATAGCAAGAAGGAATGTGCAGGTATTGCCCTGCTTGGCACTTACCTGTCTATCGGTAATTACTAATGTGGGAACATGAACCTAAGCAGACAAATAATCAACAATTGTGACTGATGATCAGGGCCGGATTATGGGGGTCTATAGGGGCTATAACCTTGGGGCCCACCATGTCCAAGGTCCCAGGAGATATGCCTCCACAAATAATATATAGATAGACATAGTTAGAGAAAGATTTATAAAATCATTTTGCTTTTGTCAAATTATAATGCTTTACTTTATGTATAGGGCTATAATTCAAGCAATCATAATGTTACAAATATTAAAAATTCCAAGGAAACTATAAAAATTGCCAAAGTAACTGCCACATTTTTTTTTTTTTTTTTTTTTGGAGGTTTAACGACCACCGACCACCGTGAGCAACTCAATGGGCTATAAGCAGTCGCCCGTCCCTAATTTAGGGTCACTGGTTACAGGGAAGGGAGAGAGCCAGTGCCATAAGACAAACACAACATCCATGCCTGACCGGGATTCGAACCAGGACCCCTTACGGACGAATGATCAGCGGCCAGCGCCTTAGACCACTGCGCCACTGGGGCGGCACCACAGAGTTCGTCTAAACGTTTTAAAATAAAATGTGATAATGTATTGCTTCTGTAGTAGACATATACAATATATTTAGCGATGTTGTAAGACAAATGCCCATAATGAAATTAAAAGAGAAATGCGTTTATGCAAATAATGCAATAACACACTACACCCGGAACCATGATTTATCCATCATCGACAGAAAAAAAAAAAAAGAATCACAGATCCGGTGACTAATAGCTAAACGAGAAAAACTTCAGCAGGGAGTAACATCTGGGTCAAGGCATAAGGGATTTTAAAATATTTAGTTATGCAATAAAAGTGAAGCCCGAAAACTACCGCGCTACAGAAAACTGTTTTTTAAACATGAAAACCATTGTAACAAAAAAAGAACATGTAATCCTAAATTGTCAAAAGGGGAGTCTCAATAAACGTTAAAAAGATAAGTGCAGTATAATAAGCTATAACTAAGTCTCACCTTTACTACTTCGCGATAAAACTAATTTAAAAGGCAAACAGGATGTTAAACAATCACACACAGCAATTTTACTTTTCACACTGACACTCGAAAATCGTTTCGCCTTTTTTACCTTTGATATAACCCGATAACTGTGCCTTCTGATCCAGCAACTTATGATGTATCGGTCAAGGTCTGTAGATGTTACCAGCAAGTAGTAAACAGACACCGGTATTATACACAAAACTAATCTACCACCAACCACACACACACACTCACTCTCAGCACGCGAAGCGTTTATTTTCTTTGCTGTCAGTGACCCAGGTCACATGCAACACAAAATGGGAGGCACATGGCACAGAGGCTTGACAGCTTGCTCCGAACATCGCGCCACTAATGTCAAATTCTCAGAACCCGTAATTGTTCTGTTTACATTTTTCAAATTTCATTTCTCGAATCCATTGAGCATTTTCGCGAGGTTAAAGGAAATTTTGAGATACGGAGTCAAATCCTATCATATACAAGGAGGTTAGAATCATTAATCATATAACGTTTAAGTCCATCATATAATGTTATATGATGGGTTTTGATACGGAGTTAAGCACCATGACTGGAAATGCAGACAGTAAGAAAGATACAATTATATGTGTTTATGTGTGTCGACATGAGTCTGTGTCCAGATGTGTGTCTTCACTTCAGGAAAGAACATCTATCTGTCTCTGCTGCATTAATGCCTATGGTACACATGATGGACAATCTAAGTACGCAAGGTTCTTGCTAACTACAGGGTGTCCACAATGTGTTGTTACCCCCCCCCTCCTGTAATAAGAAATGTAAGTGAGCTATGTATCTGTTGTATGATGTATATGTTGAGTTATGGTCTGTATTGTGTTTATTTACAGATTAGGTACCGGAACCATGTGTGATACCAGCGAATACACCCTGGAACAGCGGGTTGTTGTCAGTGTCTGGGTACACGAACGTCCATACACAGGGAAGACAATGCGTGACGTGCGAGCCTATTTCCAACAACCATTCGACAAAGTGGCCCCTACAAAACAGACTCTTCTGCGGTGGGAACATAAACTCGTTGAAGCAGGTTTTGGTCAAGCGGTCGAGGAATCAGTTATCAGGTCACCGACGAAGTCGCTCCGCAAACGATTAGCGGAGCTTGGAATACCGCGATCGACACTGCATAAGCACATGAAGAATGACTTGAATTTGCATGCATATCGCCCAATGTTCGTTCAGGAGTTATCAGACATCGATTTAAACCGCAGACGGGATGCATGTGCAATGATGCTTCAGACATTTGCCACAATCCTAAAACGTGGAAAGGTCATTTTCAGTGATGAATGTGCGATATACCGCAGCTGTCGATCACGGAACGTTGTGTTCTGGTCCAAGAAAAGCCTACATTATGTCGAAGATTTGGAACATCATCCTCCGCATGTCATGATATGGCTGCAATGAATAGTCGCCATCTGTTTGGACCGTATTTCTTTGATGGTCCAGTGAATCAGAAACTTATCTGGACATGCTGCAAACCTGGTTTGTGCCACAACTTGGAAATCTTGGTATTCTGAATGACGTATGGTTCTAACAGGATGGGGCACCCGCCCATTACGCAATCGCTGTTCGGGAATACCTTGGTGAGGTCTTTCAGGATCGTTGGATCGGCCGAGGTTCGGCAGTGCTGCCCGCTACATTTGAATGGCCACCTCGAAGCCCAGATATCTCAACGTGTGATAATGCTCTTTGAGGTTTCATAAAGGAGGTTATTGCACAGCAGCGCTACCAAACCACTGATGAACAAGCAGTGAGACGTGCTTTATCTCGTATCACCCCTCAACTGCTTCGGAAAATGTCCCACAGAACATGGCGTAAAATTATTCTCTGTCACGAGAACGACGGAGCCCAAACGGATCCACTGGATGTTTAAGGACGCCTCAACATATACATCATACAACAGATACATAGCTCACTTACATTTCTTATTGCAGTGAGGGGGGGGGGGGGTACAAGACATTGTGGACACCCTGTATGTTGCTCAATAATTGTTTTCTATTGGGGGTATAAAAACCACCATTAGCAACTCGATGGGCTATAAGCAGTGTCTTATATCTTTAAATTTAGTTGGTTCACATCATCTGGGTCACTGGTCTCAGGGAAGGGAGAGAGCCAGTCTCAACGCGATTCGAACCCGAACTCATCTCAAACAAATGATCAGGAGCCAGCGCTACTGAGCGTTACACCGGAGAGGCCAATAACATTTGCAGGGAGATGCTGCGAAGAGGAAGGGGCGAAATTTCGACCGCGTGGTGTCTGTTGTATCTAACAAAAACCTTTAAGGTGCACAGTCGAGTCACATTATTGTGACCACCACAGAGAAGAGAGGGGAGGTCCTCCTACTTTTGATGCCAACAGCGCGTAGCCAATGAAAGAAGGCACGCGTCGTGAGCCGTCTTGGGGGCTATATAAACTGTGCTACGGGCAATCTGAAAAGGAAAAGGGTGGGCCACGAGTGGCCTAGTGGCCAACGTTCGTGACTGCCATGGATAGCACCTCAGGTTTGATCCCAGGTAGGTACGAACGCTCGTGACTGCCATGGATAGCACCTCAGGTTCGATCCCAGGCAGGTACGAACGCTCGATCCACTAAATATCCTCCGTGCTTCGGACGGGCACGTTAAGCCGTCGGATCTCGGGTACTGGCCCCCCGGTAATAAATAACGGCGTCTTCCTTCCCCTTTCTACTTCGCTTCTGTGTCACTTTCCCATCGGGCACTCTAGCCCAAATCTCCTAGCTTCCTATTTCTAAAGGTTGCTTGAGACCTGGGGTCAGACACTCCCTTCCTAAAATCCTCTACATATGACCATTTGATCATCTGAAAAGGGTGCAGAGCTGAGCACTTCGAATGATCACTGGGGCTCTCCCTTGGGCCCCACTTCGAAACCTGAGGAACAGACTTGAAATCGAAAAGGTACATGAGTTTTCCATCAGACTAGCCAGAAAGTTCTTCAAGAAAGCGGAAACCCACCCTAATGAACTTGTTAGGGGCGCGGTTGATTACACTCCTAGCGAATTCCTCAGTATCCCAGAACTAAGGCTGCGATCGTTGACCCCCTTGACAGAGAGTGTAAGTATGTGAACACTGGTGGGTGTTAGACAGACCACCACCCCTTCTTTTTCAGATTGGCATCGAGATGGTGAAAATGGATTCTGCTCCGACATTTGAATTTAGTATCGTTGAGTTTCAGTCACTCCCTGGTGCGTCGGCGGCCGAGTGGTGTTGTGGTTCTCTGTGATGTTGTGCGGTGCTTCGTTTCCTTTGCCACCCTACCACACGGACTGGTGTGACGGATCACCCTCTCCTTTCACTATATTTTTCTGTTTGTCTTTCCTATTGAGTTCACTTACTCAGATTTCCTAGCTTCCTATTTCTATATATAAGGGCAGTTTTAGACCTGGGGTCAGACACTCCCTTCCTAAAACTTCTTCAAATATCGTATACCGCATACCGTAAAACATCAGGGCCGCGGGTGGGCTAGTGGTCAAGGTTAGTGATTGCCATGGAGATAGCCTCAGGTTCGATTCTAGGCAGGTAAGAACGCTCGATCTACTAAATACCCACCGTGCGTCGGATGGGCACGTTAAGCCGTCGGACCCCGGGTATTGGCCCCCGGTAATAAATAAGGGCGTCTTCCTCCCCTTTCTACCTCGCTTCCGCGTCAGTTTCCTATCGGGCACTCTAGCCCAAATCTCCTAGCTTCCTATTTCTAAGGGTTGTTCAAGACCTGGGGTCAGACACTCCCTTCCTAAAATCCTCTACATTTGATCTGAAAACATATGTACACGTTAAGCCGTCGGGCCCCGGGTACTTGCCTCTCGGTCATAGGTGTAACCACTGGGGGTGGTCGGTGGGTCAGGACACTCCCGGACTTTCAGAGTCGGGGAGCCCCAATTTAAAAGAAGATTAACGACCACCGTGAGCAATTCAATGGGTTAAAGCAGCCGCCCGTCCCTAATTTACGGACACTGGTTCCATGGAAAGGAGAGAGCCAGTGCCGTAACACAAACCCAATATCCATGCCTCACCGGGACTCGAACCCGGACCTCTTTCGGACGAATGATCAGAGGCCAATCGCTAAGACCACTGCGCCACCGAAGTGGCTCAAAATTTTCGGGAATATAATGATATAATGCAACGTTTTTATGATGTGAACCAACTAAATTTAAAGATATAAGATTGTAATTTTTTGTAGAATGCAGACACGTGTGTATTGTGTACTCAGTAAAACAGCGATACCGATTCTTAATAAGCAGTCATTTCTACAACTTTATAATTTACATTTCTGCCCTACCTATCATAGTTTTACAGTTGTGTTTGCTAAGTTCCACAATTCGCCAACAGAGGCGCATATGTCGTGCCCGTTAGATCGTGCCTCAGCAACTGCTTTACTCCTGCGTGTGTTGGGGAGGGAGTCCCATACGATCTGCCGCCCCGGTAGCCTAAGCGATGGCCTCTGATCATTCGTCCGAAAGGAGTCTGGGTTCGAATCCCGTGAGGCATAGATGTTGTGTTTGTGTTACGGGACTGTCTCTCACCCTTCCCTGGACCCAGTTGCCCCTAAATTAGGGACAGGCGACTGCTTATAGCCCATTGAGCTGCTCAAGGTGGCCGTTAAACCTCCAATAAAAAAAACCCTACCTAATACAGTATGTGTATAATATTGTATAAATATGTATAATGTATACATATAAAGTGTGTATGTGTGATCAGACCCCACCCCCCCAGATTTTGGAACATGGTTACGCCACTGCCCCATGTAATAAATAAGGGCGTCTTTCTACCTCACTTCCGTGTCACCAGTGTGCGTGTCACTTTCATATCAAACAGTCTAGCCCAAATCTTCTAGCGTCCTATTTCTAAGGGTTGTTTAAGACCTGGGGTCAGACACACCATTCCTAAAATCCTCTACATATGATGTGATCTGAAAACATCATGGCCGCCTTGGTGGCGCAGTGGTCTAAGCGATGGCCTCTGATCAATCATCCGAAAGGGGTCCGGGTTCGAATCCCGGTGAGGCATGGATGTTGTGTTTGTCTTACGGCACTGGCTCTCTCCCTTCCAAGGAACCAGTGGCCCTAAATTAGGGACACGCGACTGCTTATAGCCCATTGAATTGCTCACGGCGGTCGTTAAACTTCCAATAAAAAAAATACTATGGGCCGCGGGTGGCCTAGTGGTCAGCATTCGTGACTGCCACGGAGAAGACCTCGGGTTCAATCCCAAGCAGGTGCGAACGCTCGAACCACTAAATATCCGCCGTACGTCGGATGGGCACGTTAAGCCGTCGGACCCCGGGTAGTGCCCCCCTACCCCGGTAATAAATAAGGGCGTTTTCCTCCTCCCTTTCTACCTCGCTTCCGTGTCACTTTCCTATCGGGTAGTGTAGCCCAAATCTGCTAGTTTTGTATTTCTAAGGGTTGTTTAAGACGTGGGGTCAGACACTCCTTTCCTAAAATCCTCTACATATGATCTGATCTGATCTGAAAACATATCACTCGCTGCTGTCATGAATAAAAGGAGCGATTTATCAGATTTGCAAAAAAGGGATGGTTATCGGCTTTCGGGCCAAGTGTTGCAGTATTTCTGAAACAGCGCAGTTTGTGAACTGTTCGCGTGCTGCTGTGGTTAATGTGTATCATGATTGGACAAATGGCACCACTGCGAATAAGCGACGTGAAAACTGCGGAGTACCACGTGCCATTGATGTGAGAGGTGAACGTCAGCTTCGAAGGTGTGTGAGGGCCGATCTACACGCTACAGTGGAGCAACTCACTGGCCGAATGAACCAGAGGGTTACCGAAAGTGTGCCTAAAACGGCAGTTCAGTGAACCTTGCTACGTATGGGGCTCCGATGCAGACGGATGGTCACTGTACCTATGCTGACGAAGGTTCATCGGTAGAAAAAGCTTGCATTTGCACGGCAGTACCGGAATTGGACTTTTCCTCATTGGCAAAGAATTGCCTTCTCCTAAGAGTCACGTTTTCTACTTCATTGAACGGATGACGTTGGCGTATAAGGCGAGAAATATCGGAGAACAAACACTCTTCAACCATTGCTGGAAGAACACAAGCTGGTGGGAGCAGCTTTATGGTCTGGGGAATATTTTCGTGGCATTCTTTGGGTCCACTCATTCCTGTGGAAGGCACTATGGACCGAATTCGTTATGAATCCATCCTTGCACACCGCGTACACTAATAAACGCCGATTGGCTTCCCTCGGGCTGATGGGATCTTCCAGAATGACAATGTGACGTGTCACACAGCTAGAAATGTCCGAGAGTGGTTGCTGGTTGGAAGAGCACCATGAAGACTTCAAAGTACTTCCCTGGCCCCCTAAATCCCCAGACTTAAACCCAGTTGAGCATCTGTGGTACCGCCTCGATCGTGTTGTTTGCTCTATGGGTTCTCCACCACGCACCCTCTAGCAGCTGTCAGATGCACTGAAGTTAGCCTGGCTTCACTTACCTGTGAACACCTTCCAGTACCTTATTGAGTCACTCCCAGCTCGTCTAGCTGCTGTCCGCGCTGCACATGGCGGTTACTCTGAATATTAGCTTGTGGTCACAATAATGTGACTCCATCGTGGAAATCACTTTATCGACTCCGAACATAAATTAAAGACTCGTATGTTAAAACCTATAAAATCACAGTTAAAAAACGAAGAAAATTCAGAAACCGGTTCAAGCACTAAAACCCGATTTACACGGGGAAAGTTGACTTGAAAGAATAGCACGGGAAAAAAAAGTGGAATTTAAGAAGAGGTGTAGAAAAAGTTGAAGTATGACATTAGTAAATCTCCGATGTCATTGCGCAGATCCACGGAAAACAGACCGAAACAGTAAACTAGAAAAAAAAAATCACTCTAGTTGGGAGTTACTTAGACTCAAGAGATAAGAAACACACAGCGCAATCACCATCAAGCAAACTCAAAGAATGTGATTTAATTTTTTTTTATTTCAAGAAAGTTCTGTTTTCTTTCTCTCTCTCTTTTTATTTCATATTTTACATTTTATCTAATTGTTTTTACCAGAGGCGCGGCTGCCGCCCGGGTGCAAGCTCAGATTTGCCGCCCCTTGCACATGAACATTTTTCAATTTTTATTCATTTTTATATGAAATAAATCCCTTTAGCAATATTATTTTCTATATCCCGTAAATTAAGAGTTTTTTTTAAACACAATTGTCTCATATAAAACTGAAGGAAAAACAAAATCAGTAAAATTCTATTTCAGATGACGCTGTGAATAATCCATGCCTCTTTGTCAGTTTTGTAACGCGGTGGCGCAGTGGTCTAAGCGATGGTCGCTAATCATTAGTCCAAACGCCGCCCCGGTGGCGCAGTGGTCTAAGGCGCTGGCCTCTGATCAGTCGTCCGTAAGGGGTCCAGGTTCGAATCCCGGTGAGGCATGGATGTTGTGTTTGTCTTACGGCACTGGCTCTCTCCCTTCCCTGGAACCAGTGACCCTAAATTAGGGACGGCCGACTGCTTATAGCCCATTGAGTTGCTCACGGTAGTCGTTATACCTCCAATCAAAAAAAAAAAAAAGAAAACGTTCGTCCAAAACAGCTCCGGGTTCGAATCCTGATGAGACATGGATGTTGTGTTTGTCTTACGGCACTGGCTCTTTCTCTTCCCTGGAACCAGTGACCCTAAATTAGGGACGGGCGACTGCTTAAAGCCCATAGAGTTGCTCACGGTGGTCGTTAAACCTCCAATCACAAAAAATAAAAAATAAAAAAAATTGTAAAACATTTTTCCTGAGGTTAGAGGTCCTCTTAGACGTGAGGTCCCCGCAATGCGGATGTTTGTCACGTTACGGGTAATCTGATGGGAGCAGCCCCGGTGGCGCAGTGGTCTAAGTGATGGTCTCTGACCATTCGTCCGGAAGGGGTCCAGGTTCGAATCCCGTGAGGCATGGATGTTGTGTTTGTCTTACGGCACTAGCTCTCTCCCTTCCCTGGAACCAGTGACCCTAAATTAGGGACGGGCGACTGCTTATAGCCCATTGAGTTGCTCACGGTGGTCGTTAAACCTCCAACCAAAAAAAAAAAAAATCTGATGGGAGGATAAGAAGAAATCTACAGGCCACAAGATGCTTCCTTGGAGTTCTTCTTCGGTCACTGTCCTTGGTAGTCATTTGCATATTTTTGGAATGCGTAACCGTGGGTTCTTTTTTCTAAGAGAAGATGAAAGATCACGTAGGATACTACAGATTCGGAAGCTCTCGCTCTCTCTCTAATGAAGCATTACTGAATGTTATGATGAGAGTTTTGTTGCCTGTAACTTTTCTTAGGGGGCTAGTTGAAGATGACTGTGGAGGAGCCTGCTGATGTAGGACTGGACACCTTCGGGGCGTCTATGTTGAGCCTCTGTTAACGATGCTACGGATCTCCATGCATATTCAACTTCATTCGTGGACTTGATCGAGCGTTGGCTGGATGTTCCTCGTTAACTCTTCTGCCTTCTGAAGTGACAGCGTCGAGGTGTGTATGCCGAGTTCCTGTTAGGCTACATGCATCTCCAACTTCATTTGTGGATCTGGTGGAGCGTTAGCTGGATGTTCCTCGTTAATGGTTCTGCTTGACGAAGAGACAGCGCCGGGCTGTCTATGCTGAGTTCCTGCCAGTATGCTATGAACCTCCATGCATCTCCAACTTCATTCGTGGATCTGGTAGAGTGTTGGCTGGATGTTCTTCGTTAGTTCTTCTGCCTGCTGAGGATACCGGGCCGAGTTCCTGCTGGTGATGATACGGACAAGTGGTTGTATGGGTTGTCGTCATCGATTGTGTTTGCCGGCCTCTTCCGTGATATTCCTGTTGTATTCATGTTGTGGAAGGACTTTTCTCTTGCTCAGGGACTGGTATGTGTATAGTCATGATTATGTAGGAGTTCGTGATCATTTTCTCTGTTGACTGGCTATTTCAAGGTAAAAGCATTCTTGGCCTTTATAAAAGTTTTAAAAATTTGTAGCTAATGATTTAGAATTCTATTAAACAGTTAAACCTTAAATTTGTGTTCTAAAAGGTGTGCACTGTCTCTATTACTTAACTTAATTTAAGAATGTCAACACTGTTAAGACAGTCCTTCCTGCAGGGTTTTGAGCTAGCTTGGGCCCGGGCAAAGAGATAGAACAAGTTGGACCGTCGCATGTTGCGGGGCTATCAGTACGCTCCTGGGTAGGGCACACTAATGACCCTGGGCTCTCCAACTTCATTCGTGGATCTAGGTCCACATGTCTACCCATGTTGCGGGGCTATCAGTAAGCTCCTGGGTAGGGCACACTAATGACCATGGGCTCTCCAACTTCATTCGTGGATCTAAGTCCAACGACCTACGTTTAACTGTAGATAGCCTTAGTTTAGTTAATTCATGACAGCGTACTCTGTCCGGCGGTACTTTTTTCACGTGAGTAATGAGTACAGACAATACCGCTCTTTTATTTTACAGCAAAAATCCAGCAAATAAAAATAATTTTTTTTGCTTCCTTTAAAGAAATAGCGGGTAAGGAAGAAATAAAGCTCAAATGAAATCAACAATTATTAAGTGTTAAAATTTCGTTCGTTCAAAAAGATCTTGACAAAAAGAATACCACAAAATGAGCCATTTCTCGGGAAATATTCCTGTAACCCGGTGGGTTAACTCGCCATTGACGGAGGCCTCAAAATGAAGTTTAGCGGTTCTCCTCTTTAGGTTTAGACTGCATTGTTGTGAAGGAATTCAACACAGAGTAATTAAATAGACATGTGTGCAGAGTGACAAGTATTTCCTAACGGCGGCCGAAGAGAATTTCTATTAAATTCTCTACCGACTCGAAAAACAGCAATCGCCTGAGTTATTTTCTCAATCCTTATGGGTAACACAGAAGGACGCTTCGTGGTTGACTGTTAAAAAACGCTGGTTTCTGGCAAGTTTCTAGAGGTGGGCATGAGCTCCAGGTAAAGACAGAGCGGTGCGCCAGACACGCGACAATAGCCTTCTTCGCAGGAACATCGCCAGACATTGAAAACAGGGTGTGTGAGTATTATTTTTGTTGGGGCAAGTATGAAATAAATTGATAACAAAACTCTGAAGGAATTTTTATGCTTTTAACAACTGGCTGCAAAGGAATTCGTGCATACCCCTTCACCCCCTGGCAAAGGAGCCCAGGGGGGGCAGAGGGGACTCGACTCCTCCAGTCGTTGGTAGAGCCAAGTTTTTGATAAATTTAAAACACTAAAATAGACGAAACCTTTTTTTAAAGCATTTTACAAAATAATAAGACCGGCCGTTGTCAGAGGCTGGTTGAGTGAGTACCGTGTGATTGATTGCGAATCAAATCGACTGCTGTTCCAATAGACTCTGCTAGCAGAGCGAGGGGAGTGAATTGCTCCCCTCAAAATTTTTTTAATTCGATCCCTGAATATACAATAGGGTTTCGAGGCAGTGGGTTTGGACTTAGTTAAAACTGCCCTTGTAAGGGCAAAGTCCAAACCTCGGTCAAAGCAAGGTGCGCAACTCTGACAAACGAGCGGGTACGTCGTCGCCGTGCTGGTCCCACTGATCTACGGATCGGTCCAAATCCCGCACTCAACCAGGGTCAGGTGCAGGTTACAGCGGAAGAACCCCAGGGTACCGCTGAGCACCTGATTTTCGAACGACGTAAGTCTGACCGACCAGGGACACAGGTCCCAGGGCTTACACTCGGTTAGCAACCCGAGTAGAGAGATGGCAGAGGACGCGGGGGCTTCAACCCCCGGTCCAAGTGAGCCCGTTGAGGCAGACTGCGGCTTAGAAATTCCGTCGGAATTCGCAAGCGCAGTCAACTCCTTCTTTCAAGAGTTGGAGAGGATTCTAGAGAATCCATCAAATAAGGTTCTGGTTAACACCAGAACCAAGATAAGAAAGGTAGCGAACTCGCTACAAGCAGCTTGCACCAAGCAAGTGATAGAAATGAGTCTCATCCAAGGGAGACTACAGGAAAGAAGTGAGCACGCTAGCGCGGCTCCAAAAACATATGCCGAAGCGGCTCGAGCAAAGCCCGGCAAGGGGAACACGGCCCCTAAGCAAAAAACGGCTAAGAAGGAGGTAGCCAAGAAGGTGGTAGCCAAGAGGGTCGAGAAGAGGCACGTGCTTCTCGTTTACCCCGCAACAGACAAGGGTACTCCCTCGTCAGAAGACGTTAAGGCGGTTCTGCAAACTCAGATTTGCCCCGCCAAACTCCAGATTGGGGTTAAGGGAGTTAGAAAGGTCAATGGGGGAGGAGTAATGGTGGAATGCTCCTCCGCCAAAGAAATAGAGAAACTGGATTCGGAGCTAAAAAGCAATGCAATGACGAAGGAGAACCTTCGGTCCAGATTGCCAGCTAAAAGGAATCCGAAGTTTATCGTCTACGGGATAGACGGAAACCTGTCAAGGGAAGAGGTCGAGCAATGTCTCGCGGAACAGAACCCAGAGTTGGAGGAGAGCAGCCTCCAGCTCAAGTTCTCGTTGAAGGTGAAGGGTGGGAAACGCCACTGGGTAGCAGAGGCGGACCCACTGACCTTCAAAAAAGTGATGAAGCGAGGCAAGCTCGGAGTGGGATGGACCGTCCACTCAGTAAGGGAATATCTGAGGGAGGTCCGTTGCTACAGGTGTAACGGGTTCGGGCACTTTAGGTCAAGGTGCACCGAAGAGCAGGATAGGTGTGCCCGGTGTGGGGAAACCGGGCACAAGCGCCAGGAGTGCAGCAATAGCCCGGTCTGCACTAACTGCTTGGCAAACAACAAGAGATTCAGGCGTCGAGTGGATGTAGGCCACTCGAGTCTAGACAAGGAATGCCCAAGCCTTGTCAGAGAACTGACTCTGCTAAAAGAACGCACTCATTATGGATAATAAACCAAAGAGAGGCGTTAAGGTGCTTCAAATCAATCTGCACCACGCACGGGCAGCAACAACACAGGCCCTGGTGACAGCCACTGAGCAAAAAGCTCATATTCTGCTATTGCAGGAACCATTCGAACAGGGGGAAGAGTGGTGGGCTTCCCTAACTCCTACCGGATCTACCACCCTAGGGTGGCAAAGCCCAGGGTGGCCACGGTCGTGAAAGACCCGTCCCTAGCGGCTCTCGAGATAAAATGCTCCGAGAACGTGGTCGCCCTGGGCGTGGAATGTGGTGATGCGAAATTTTTAATGGTGAACGTATACAGTTCTCCAGCAGGCAATTTGAGAGATACGCTGAATGAGCTAATGGCTCTATTAGGGGAATTCCCCAGTCATGAGATAATAATAGCAGGCGACTTCAACGCGAAGAGTCCTCTCTGGGGCAATCAGAACGAGGACGAACGCGGCCAGCTACTAGTGGACTTTGCCAATGCGGCAGACCTGAGTTTCTTGAACGATCCAGAGAGCACCCCGACCTTCCAAGGGGCGAGGGGCTCCTCTTGGATCGACGTGACTCTCGTCAGAGTCTCTAAGCGCAGCCTTGTCCAGGATTGGCAAGTACTGGACGACGAGAGCTGCAGTGACCACCTAGCGCTATCTTTCGTTTTGGGATCGGAAAAGCCCATCCGACCCAAGCGCAAAAGGTTCTTAATGAAGAATCTAGACTGGTGGGCATTTAAAGCCAAGTTAACTACCTTGTTGGGGGTAGGAGGGAAGAAGAGGCCGCAGAAGTGTCGGACCTCAACTCCCTCTTTGAAGAACTTACCAGTCAAATAACAACGCTATTCGAGAGTAGTAGGGGAAATAAAAGGGGAGCCAAGGACCCCCACCCCTGGTGGTCGGAGAAACTAAAAGCTCTAAGGGCGAGAGCTAGGCGGAGTAGGAAAGCTCTGCAAAGAGCAAAAGCTACTCCGCAAGACAGGGAGTGCACAGAAGTGCATAAAAAGGCTCGTTCAGCATACAGGAGAGAACTGAATCTCTCGAAAATCTCCTACTGGAGAAAACTGTGTGAGTTTCAAACTCCGGCTGACCCTTTCGGGATCCCCTATAAGATCTCGAGGGGATCCATAACCGAACCGCTAAAACTGGCAGCGGTAGAAAGGGCAGACGGTAGCCTATCAAAGACTCTTGATAGTACCGTAGAAAGTCTCTTGGATTACCACTTCCAAGGAGACGAGGGAGAAGGGGACTCCCCTCAACAAAAAGAAATAAGGGAAGAATGTCGGATCCCGCCGGACACTGGTGAGGACCCCCTTCACGAGAGACGAAGTGGAGAATGCCCTCTCCAGTCTAAATACGGGCAAAGCACCAGGCAAGGATGGGTTCGACCTCAGCATAGTCAGAGAAATCTACTATGCAAATCCCGGGTATTTTGTGGCGCTCCTAAACGAATGCCTCGGGAGGGGAATCTTCCCAGACTTGTGGAAAACAGCGGTGCTAGTTCTTTTCAACAAGACCGGAAAGAACAAAAATGATCCCGCAGCCTATAGGCCCATCTGCCTCCTCTCGGCGTGGAGCAAGGTGCTGGAAAAGCTCATAACGAACAGAGCGCTTGGCTTTCTCATGGAGCAGGGAAAGCTAAACAGGAACCAATTCGGTTTCCTTCCGGGGCGTTGCGCAACGCAGGCAATTCGCAGCCTCCGAGAGAGGGCAGAGAGGAACAAAGCGGAGGGGCTCCATACCTGCTTCATCTCACTAGACGTGAGGGGGGCATTCAACAGTGTCTGGTGGTCAATGGTTTTAACCAGACTTAAAGAACTTGGCTGTCCAAGGAACCTGTTCAAACTGATCAGCAGCTACCTGTCTGATAGAAGAGTCGAGTTCGAAGCGGGAAATGGGCAATCCTCGCGTTCGTACCATAGAGGGTGTCCGCAAGGATCCAACTCCGGGCCGCTCTGGTGGAATATAGTTGCTGATTCAGCACTGAACCTAGACCTGGGGCCCGCAGTGGAGATTCAATCCTATGCGGACGATTTCGTTCTCGTGGTCTCCGCCTCAGGGAGACACGTGATCGAAAGAGAAGCACATAGGGCCTTGGATGTGCTAGAAAATTGGAGCAGAGAAAGCAAACTGTGCTTCGCTCCTGAGAAGACCACTCTGCTAGCAATAGCTAAGAGAGGAGTAATGAAAACACCACCTCAGTGCAGATTCCAAGGGTGCACTATCAAGGCGGTGCGTGAAATGAAATACTTGGGTGTGGTCCTGGATCAGAGTCTATCAGGGCTGCCACACCTGAGGCACCTTAGAACAAGGTGCACGGTGATTCTCAATAGATTGAATGGCATGAGGTTAACGGGCAAAACCAAGAAGGCCATCTATCAGAGAGGAATTGAAAGAATTCTGACGTATGCAAGTGGAGCATGGTGGACTCCCACAGTCAGAATGAAGAAGGGGATAAACCAAATCCAAAGGTTGGCCCTACTAGGGATAACCGGTTGTTTTCGCACAACGTCGACCCTAGCACTCCAAGTGCTGGCGGGGTGCGAGCCGGCAGACCTAGTAGTGGAAAGGGAGGCAGCAATGCACTGCCTAAGGTCAGGCGAGGACGCCTACCTTCTCGGTGCGCCGCATCGAGCCTCCGACATGGAGATGGAAAGCGTGGACTGGCAGATCCACCCTGCCGAGGAAATTTGCCCACCGTGGGACAAGGAGAAACCCACGGGAGTTGGGCATGAGCTGTTCACGGACGGCTCAAAGTTGAAGGGACAAGTGGGGGCAGGCTTCTGTGCGTTCTCGGACGGGACCGAAGCCACTGCAGGAAGCGTGAAATTATCGCAGAACGCTTCTGTCTTCCAGGCAGAACTTCTGGCGATAGAGACGGCACTCACCTGGGCACTCCCCAGGCGTAGTGAAGAAAGAATAAAACTCTACTCGGACAGTGAGGCAGCACTGCAGGCTCTGAGTAGATTCAGGGGAAGAAACCCCATCGTCCAGAGGATCAAAACCCTCTTGAGGGCAGAGGGAGATGGGGCAGTTAGTTTCCACTGGGTACGAAGCCATGTCGGAACCCTAGGAAACGAAAGGGCAGATCAGCTGGCGAAGGCAGCCACGCTGAAAGAGACGGTCGACGTGCAATGCAGAACGCCGCGAAGGTGTACTCGCGCAGCATTAGCACGTCGGACCATGACCGAATGGCAGGTCAGATGGGACACGGGAGAGACAGGGCGGAAGACACACAGAGTGTTTCCGAAGGTCTCGACCAAACGAGCACAGACAAATAAGTTCCTGAATCAAGTACTCAGTGGCCATGGCATCAGCCCTGAATACCTAGGCAGATTTGCCATCAGGAACTGCACTTGTCCCTGTGGAAAGAGAACGGCAAGCATAGAACACTGCGTACTTGAATACAGTGGCTTCGCCGAATGGAGAAACACACTGATTCCCAGGTGTGCAAAGAACGCGAAGATTGGATCTGCTCATCCAATCTTCCGTTAACAGGAGGGGGATAATAGCCTTGGTTGAAAGGCTAACCCTCCAGCAACATACCATCTTCCCCAATCCAAACGGGGACCGAAACGCAGGAGGTGAACGTGCACACCGAAAGCGATTCGGAAGATGAATGAGGGTAGAAGTCTGTGGGAAAGCAGACGAAGAGACCACCAATGTAAATATTCTGTAAATAAATGTTTTGCTATCTCTTGATGTTGTAAGTCCTAAGCATGAGGACAGTGCATGCATGTGTGTAGATGTTTTGAAAAAGAAAATAAAGCGAAATTATTCCCCAAAAAAAGTTCGAGGGCAAGGAATCTTCCAGTCAACGATAAAGTAAGAAACGACCTATCCCGCTAGACAGAGCGGGAACCCAGACAAGGTATACTAGGTCGCCTGCCAGCACGTCACCACGGGCTGGTCTCCTGGAAACCATTGGGGTGGCCAGGGTCCGAACCGGCGTCTCAAGGCAGGATAATTGTCGCAACATGTCAAAATAACATCCAAGGTGCTCAATAAGTCCCCGTGGAGTCAAGACAGATTGGCGGAACGGGACAATGAAATCAGTATATTACAAAATAATAAGATATTAATGATTGATTGTATCAATTATTTTCTTTGTATTTTAGTATCTTGTACATTTACTAAAATGTTGGACAGCCTTGAAGGAGGTAAGGATTTTTCTCAGCCCCCCCCATGAAAGCACTCGTATGGGCGCCACTGCCCCCTGGATATATACTCAATAATTTTGAAACTATACTGATGTCTTTGGAAATTTTGGAATACAAAAGATTCCAAAGGAATCGAAAGTGGGAGTCTTTTTGTTAATGTTCCGTCCATCCATTTTTAATAAAATTAGTAAAACCTGAAGAATTACATACCCGTATAACAAACTTGATACACGGCCACCAGCGCCAGAAGGACGAACTGATTAAAAGAAAATTTTATGCCTTAATGAACGGTCTGAAAGCAAATGTTTTCGTGGATTAAGGATGAGAGGAAATAAGGACTCGCAGATCTGCACCTTCTCCCTTCCTCAACTCCCTTCCTTCAAACTAGTCCCCTTGTCTTGCACTCATCTCCTCTAAAGTGGTCGTCAGCCACATCCTGCTCTCTGAATGCTCCGGGGCGGGCTTAAGAGCGCCGGTTTAGCTTCAGCCCAGAGCTGAGCTCGGGTTCAATTTTAAGAGACCGAGCCCGAATTTTTATTGCAAAACTGAGCCCAGGAAACGAGCCCGAAAACTATGATTAACCTGTTTAGGAATTAAAAAAATCTCTTCCACACTTAAACCTTTTCCTTCCCGTGCAATTAACTGATGTCTTTCTGAACTGCGAAGTGAAGAAGGGATGTCTATTTATTTCTATAGTTTCTTTGACCATTCATTTCTTCCTGAAACGTTTCGGGGGACGGGCATAAGAAAAAATCGGGAGGTACAACAATCTACGTCGTACGCTGCTCAATAGAATTAGCAGGGAGCTGCCCCGCTGAGGTAGGGAACATAATTTCATCATCTTGCTATTTACATCATCTAGTATCTATAGATAGTAAAGAAACTTTTCCTTCGCAGAAATTCAGTATTTCGTAGCCTATGGTATTTGTTACCCAAGACCGGAATGAATATTCCAGCAGAGTTCCCACTCCTATCTGGACCAGTTATCGAAGATTTCGATTTAACTAGAAAGTGTGGAAAAAGTCTCGTGTACTAAATCGTATAAAATCATATTTAAAAAAAAAAAAAAGTGGGAAAGAAAATTCTCTCTCTTTCAGAGCCCGAACCCGCCCGAACCGGCAATAAATTCCTTTCCATCCTTCTCATACACCCCTGGCCATTATTATTATTATTAGTTTATGCCATTCTTTTCGCATGTTAAACATGAGAAAAGAAGGCATAAACTGAGGATTTGAAAGAATGGAGAACAACTGAATTTTCATGACCCTGCGGAGTATTTTGGTAACTTTTCTACGGAGAAGTAAACAACGCACTTTCTGGGGAAATACACGACGATAAACACGAGACTCATTATTACTTGACAAAGCCCAGATGAGATTATAATTTAAAGCTAAAATAATTAAAAAAAACTGGCACATCTTGAATTGGTGGACAAGAGAAATTTCAGGATGGGCTTCAGCACACCCTCGTATCCCCTTGGCGGCGTTCCTGCTTTTCCGGGAGCCAGGACCACTGGCTCCGAATCAGGAACGGGTGCTCACACAATCCCGTTCACTAAGGTTTTTTTTTTTTTCTGGCTGATTTTTCCATTTAAACTTTGTAAAACTACTTTCACGAATTCTAGTTTACGAGGTGCTTCAATAAGGAAAAGGTAATACCTCCACCGCAGGATACATTTCGGTTTGCCACATTAAATATGAAAATGTAAGGTGTCTTGCGAAGAACAGTACGAAACAAAATCAGAAACTGGATGGGATAAATTCGAAATAGCGTCGCATGTGACTAAAGACGTTGACACAACGCAAATCAATGAATACACGGTAAGGCCTCCTAATTTTAGTGGAGGCAGATCCTTGGTGTCTACGAATTAAAAGTTCAGTTCCTATTAATTTTGTTCAATTGTTGCGTTTAATTTGTCCTATAACCGATAGATATCTCGACCACTATTCATGTCGAATTCGCGCGTATGATGCTTTTAGATTTCGTATTTACAGAAAAGTGTAGAGTGATATTGGTTTCCACGCCACCAAGGAGGTACGATATCCGACGCGTTAACGCTTTTAGCAAAATGCTGGGTAGTTTGCCCCATAGTACAAAGAATCTTCATACCACGAGGCCTCTTACCCGCTAAAAAAAAAATTGTTGAATCACAATTTTCTGTTCCTAAACTTCTTCCTCCAGGCAGCAGCAGCTTTCTGTCCCGACTTTTCTCCAGCAGGATCTTAAAATTATTCGGAAGACAGAGGAGGTGCAACATAAACTTTCGGTATTTTCTTTGCCAGAAGAATCGTTTCTCTTCCTAAAAAAGGCATTCACGTCTTTCTTGAACTCCGGCAATCTACAGTATTTCTCGTCCTTTTTTCTTCTTCACTTTCCATCAAATCTTGAATTTCCGTACAAATTGCGTGGCTAACGAAAAGATTCAGCTTCCGTTCTGGAAGGACTGGCGTCACCTAACCCTCGCTTTGAAAATGATTTTGAAATTTCTCTAGCACACGAAATGGTAATATTCGATCCCTGGTCTCCTCTCTCTCTTCTTGCCTATCCTTCTTTCTGCTTGCTAAATGTTCTACCTCAGCCAATTTGCCACAGACAAGGGAAAGAACATTTTCTTGATCTTCCTTTTCATAAATTTATTTTTCCTCGAACAAGGTTTCCAGTCCATTTTCATAATCATCGTACTTGCCCAAGGTCTGCTGAGCTTCATCATCTTGAAATTCTTCATCTCCGAACTAACTTTCTTCTTACTTATCCTCATTTCATATGAATTTTCTATATTTCATCGTGATTTTTTTATTTTATTTTCTCCAAAACACAATTTCGCCACAGCCCAAGCACCGAATAACACCAAAACAATTATCAAAAGACAATCCATCTTAATAACACACACAATTGCTAGATTTCCGTTTTACTCGCTCAAGCTTTCTCGGTTTTTTAAACCTTAAATAACTCATTATGTGTTCCTCTTCTCTGTTATAATGCCCAAAAATGTGTTTTGTTGAACGTAACAATACCACAAGAACAATTCCTTCCCTGGTAAGGGAATGTCTGATGATTCGTTCGAGATGTGCTCGGGTTTGATTCCATAAGGAGGCATGGCCGGTGTGCTTATTTACTTGCGCTTTCTCTCTTCCTTCCCTGAAGCCAGATGACCTCAATTAGGGTCTGACTATATACTACTTAATTCCATTAAAGTTGCTTACGGTGGTTTCGTTAACTTTTCCTCCCCTAAAAAATCTTTCCAAAAGTTTCAGTGTTTAACAAAGAAACATGTTGGGATTTTTTTTTTTTTAATTGGAGGTTTAACGACCACCGTGAGCAACTCAATGGGCTATAAGCAGTCGCCCGTCCCTAATTTAGGGTCACTGGTTCCAGGGAAGGGAGAGAGCCAGTGCCGTAAGACAAACACAACATCCATGCCTCACCGGGATTCGAACCCGGACCCCTTTCGGACGAATGATCAGAGGCCATTGCCTTAGACCACTGCGCCACCGGGGCGGCGTTGGGATTTTGGATCACGAACGGGATAAATAAAACGGTTCAGTTTGTATTACACTATCTACCAACAAGTAGTTGGACACCTGTGATAGCAAAGGAAAACGAAGTTTATTCACCTTCAATAGTTGGTGGGGCCTCCACGAGCGGGGATTACAGCTGCGACCCTCCGGGGCATACTCTCAACCTGGCGTTATACGACGGCTAGCGGTATTTTCTTCCATTCGGCTTGGAGAAGACAGGTCAGTTCTTTCACCGATTTCGGACGGTGGGGGCAACCCTTAAGTCGACGCTCCAACTCGTCCCAGAGGCGCTCGATAGACTTAAGGTCCGGGCTCTGCGCAGGCCAGTCCATTCGATTAACCCCATTGTCACCATATCAAGCCATGGTGGACCTCGCAACATGACAGGTGGCATTGCCATCCTGAAAGTAACATGGGTCCACCCCGTAAAACTGCCATAACGTAGGAAGCGCATGGTCATTCAAAATGGTGCAATAGGTCTCGGCGTTGAGTCTACCAGGAATTGCGACCAAGGGTCCCGTACCATACCAGGAGAAACACCCCCATAGCATAATTCCACCGCCGCCGAACTTCACAGTTGGCACAATACATTCCGGCAGGAGGCGTTCTCCAGGTAGATGCCAAACCCAGACCCTGCCATCCGAACGGTAGAGGGTGAACCTTGATTCGTCGCTCCAGAGAACTTGTTTACACTGTTCAACGGTCCACTGTTGACGTTCTTTGCACCACGTTAGTCGAGCAGCGCTATTGGACTTGGTGATCAAAGGCTTGTGGGCGGCAGTACGTCCATGATAACCGAGCAGATGGGCTTTCTTACGGATACTATTCATCGAAAGAACACTCCCGGATTCCTGTTGAAACTCCTTGCGGATATGGCCCATCGATTTGGTGCAGTTCTTCCGAATTTCTCTGGCCAGCACCCGTCGGTCTCTAATTCCCAGTTTTGTGGGTCTGCCGCATAAAGGAAGGATCTACAGAGTGGAAACATACATAGAAGCCCATGGAAATTCCTCACATAGAAAGTGGCGCGCGCCCCCCACGGACCTAAAACAGAAGCAAAATGTGACGTGACCCCGTGACGTCGGCAATAGTTGCTACGGCAACCCAGCGCTCGGAAATGATCAGATGAATAACAGACACGTAAAAACCCAAAAGTTATGAATTCTGTAAAGAAAAGTATACGATCAGTAAGTAATAAGCAAAATAATACCACTTATTAGAACGCAAGAGGAATTGAAAACCAAAAGAATCTTAAATCAAATAATGTATTGCGTGTATTCGTCTTAAACACTGCCGGATAGCAAGCCAAAGTCAAAAGTCAAAGTAAAAGCATTCGTTCGGACAAAAATCACGTGGTTCTTGGGTGTTCCCTGGGGAACCAGCTGTCAATCAACTGTAGTTCTGTTTTAGGTCGCTGGTGCGCTGCAGTCGACTTCATGAGTTTCAGCTTTATACAGCCATTATCTTCTCTATATATCCTTCCTTTATGGGTCTGCCGGGTCGGGGCACATTCCGACAGTCACCTCTCATCTTCCACTTGCCAATCACGTAGGCCACTGTCGATTTTGGGTACTTCAACTCGCTCGATATGTCACGTATGAATCGGCCATTTCTGTGATACCCGACGATTACACTTTTCTCAAAATCAGAGAGCTCCGAACTGCGTGGCATCTTGCATGCGACTGGTTGCGTTGTTGTTTCCCACACGATATTTAACGGCGGCGGCCGTGACGTGTATCAAGACCGCAGATATCGTCGATTACAGGGGTGTCCAATTACTTGTTGGTAGATAGTGTATTACGATCCAACACCAGTGTCAAAGAGCAGTTGCTTATAATCTTAACCAAGTGCTTGTTCCACTAAAAATTCAGACGCAAATGAGTTTGTCTTTGGAAAATTAAAAAGGAAAACAAAAATTCTAACTATTCCACAAATTCTAACATTTCCGGAATCAATTAAAACCTTGGCAACAGTGGTATCGATCGCTATTTTTAAACTATATTATGCATTATTTTAGCCAAATTCTGAGCTAAGCAACCGATGAAACTCGGTCATACTTAGCGTATCTTGTCCAAAGGAATTTTTTTAATTCTTCTACAAATAAATATAACCCTACCATGACAAGTGACTTAAATGCGCATATACTTCATTTACAATTTGTGGGCAGCGGGTGGCCTAGTGGTCAACGTTCGTGCCTACCACGGAGAAGACCTCGGGTTCGATCCCAGGTAGGTACGAACGCTCAAAGCACTAAATATCCGCCGTGCGTCGGATGGGCACGTTAAGCCGTCGGACCCCGGGTACTGCCCCCCCCCCGGTAAGAAATAAGGGCGTCTTCCTCCCCCTTTCTACTTCGCTTTCGTGTTACTTTCCTATCGGGCAATCTACACCCCCTTCCTAAAATCCTCTACATATGATATGATTTACAATTTGTTAATGCAGAATTGCACGTCGCGTGAAACATGAGCTAAACTGTGCGGGTAGTCAGTCTGTCTATACGATGAATTCCTCCAGTTGATATCTGTATTTCTATTAACAGACATCAACATACCAAGGTTAGAAAGTTAATTTATAATTTTTCAGCAACCTAGCGTGAAACAAATGTCCATTGATTCAAACGTGACACACGATCGAGATAATTTGAGGGATAGCATTTCTAATCACCATTGCATGATAGTTTATGCATTTCACATACACCGATGAGCTATTACATTATGACCACCCCCAGCCCAGAGAAATGAGCGCACTACGAGACCGAACGGTGGCACTGATGAAGTTTACAGAGCACTATATATACTGTATATACAACTCGAAGACCGGCTTTCGGTTGGTAGAGTGTTCGAAGTCAGAATGGGAGACGGCCAAGCGCAGATACGACGATTACCAACGGAGGCTATTGCACCTGGATGCACTGTTGGGCAACCACAGGCTGGCGGCGGCGGTGTTATGCGGTGGACGATGTTTTCTTGGGACATTTTAGGCCCCATTATCCCAATAGCACATTTTCTGACAGCTGTCAGTTATCTGAACATTGTTGCGGACCGAGTTCACCCATTCACGGCAACTGTATTCCCTGGTGGTGATGGCCATTACCAACAGGATAATGCGCCATGCCACACTTTCAGAATCGTCAAGTAGTTCGAGGAACATGCTGGTGACTTTCTGTCAATGTTCTGGCTTCCAAGTTCACCTGACATGAACCCAATCGAACATCTGTGGTTCGACTTGGAAATTCGGGGTCGCGCTAAATCACCTTCTTCTCCCCCCCCCGAAATGTGCGGGAACTGGAGGACCTGCTGTTGACATTATGGTACCAGGTTCCCCAGGATACATATCGTCACCTCATCGAATCGATGCCTCGCCGAGTGAACACTGTTTTACGGACTAAAGTGGGTCATACACAAGGAGATTAAAATAATACTCTTGGAGAAGCCCCGAGTCTCTTTAACCATGAAGCCACAATGTGTGGGAATTTGACATTGTTTACATGATACTCATGTAGTTTCAGCTGTGTGTATTTTGGAATTGCGTGGTTTTTAGTTCCCGAAACCGTGTTAATATCAAACCGGAATGAATTATACTTCTTATACAAGTGAATTTTTCAATTTTAACGTTATGTTTTGTTTAGAATTCGCACTAATGTTCGTGTGTTTCTAATTAAAATAAAAATGAGAAGGAGTGTCAAAATAATTTCAAAATTTATAAATTCAGCATTTTCTCACACATTGGCAACAAATTACGATGCGAAATTAGTAACATTTGCGACAAAAGAAAGTGATTCGGCCAACACAAAATGCATTGCAATAGCCATGAAAACCATCAGCTTTCCCACACTTTGACGGCCGTCTCTCGCGGTTATAGGCTTCACTCAAAGTGGTAGTGCTCCATTAACAAGGGCATCTCCAGATAACTTATTCTAACCTCCTTGGTCCTACAGCTTATTAGGTAGGTGGGGTTATAATGTAATGGCTCATCGGTGTAGTGCAGTATGATTACATTCGCAAATAAATTCCGTATGACTCATAAATATAACATTATTATACACTGGCGTGCAAAAATTAAAGACGAGACGGTTTTTCGAATGTAACGTCGTGCAGAAGTGCTCCACATGGACTCAAATCATACCATAAGATCCCCAAGATGTAAGAATATGGGACAAGTGAGCAAAACCGTCCAAACAAGGAATCCAAAGGATACAAAGGCACTTTATTGAAAAGGTAGCTTCGAGCACAACTGGATAGAAGACAGAAACGTCCATGTGACAGGCGGCTGCCAAGAAAAATCCAGTCTTTAGTAGGTGATATGATCACCCCTGACTGTGTTGCAGGATTTACAACGTCTGTCTATGCTGAGGACGAGGTTTTCAAGGAGCTGTTGAGGCATCGCGGCCCATTCCTCTTGTAGCGCCAATCGCCGCTGTGAAATCGTTGCTGGCGGCTGGTGACGTGCTGCCAAGCGTCTCCCGAGAAGGTCCCACACGTGTTCGATTGAATTTAGGTACGGGGACCTTGCGGGCCAATCCATGCGTTGAATATCTTCACTCTCCAACAGCCACTGTACGATGAGGTGTAGCGTTGTCGTTCACGAAGAGGAACTCAGGACCCACATCATCTCTAAACAGACGCACGTGAGGCAGGAGAACCTCGGTACAATAGCGGACACCAGTGATTGAACCTCCTTGGAAGATGTGGAGGTCAGTACGGCTACCAAGCACCAGGGGCGGCTCGTCATTAGGGGCCAGAGGGCCCGGGCCCCACCTAAAAATTTCTATTTTTATAATTTTTTTCCCCTGATTCTTATTCTCTCTCTTAACTACATGTTGATAAACCTTTCCCTTCAAAAACCATTACTTAAGGGAAAAGTTTCCTTCAAAAACGAAAAACTATTCTCTGAGGAAAGATATCACGTTCAGAGTGTGAGGTTATTGGGGCCAGCTCCAACAGGCCGCAGTAACATCACTACGCAAGCAAAGAGGAGACGATTTCCTCCCAGTCTCATTCAGTATGATGACCTACATACAACACTGCCTTAACGCGTGTGCAAAAAAAGCTGTGAGATCTGGCCCCACGCTAATTTGATTGGCCAGGAGAGTATCCATTTCCTTAATGCCGTGGGTTGACAGAGAAGCTTACCCCGACCGAGCTCAAAGTTCAGTTAGTTATTTTTTCTGTGTGTCTCTCTCGGTGATGTGTTGTTCCTTTGTGTCGTGACTTTTTTTGCTTGTCGATTACAATGAATGGAGTCAGGGCCGGATTGAGCTTTTGCGGTGCCCAGGGCGAAATTACATATATAGAGGGCCCTAGGAAATGAATCTTATAGTTTAATGAAATCATTGTATGAAAAATGAAAATAGACAAAAATTATCATAAAGGAAAATGATTATCTCAAATTACTGTGAGCTTAAGAAAAAGACCATCATATGGATTGAAAATTCAGAGAGAGAGAGAGAGAGAGAGAGAGAGAGAAAGAGAGAGTGTAAACAGTTTATGATAATTTTCGTGTATTTTCATTTTTCAGAAACAGACAGACAGACAGACAGGTAGAGTGTGAGAGAGAGGGAGACAGACAGACATTGAGTGGGAGAGAGACAGACAGACATTGAGTGAGATAAGGACAGACAGAGTCAGAGAGAGAGAGAGACAGACAGACAGAGAGTGAGAGAGACGGAGAGTGAGAGAGAGACAGACAGACATTGAGTGAGAGAGAGACAGACAGAGAGACGGGCGGACAGACATGCAGACAGACAAAGAGAGAGGAAGAGAATAAAAAGTGCTGAAATCAACGACTTTCTTTCTGGAGAGGATGAAGTTTAAGTTGCTTTATTATCTTAATAAAAATTTTCCTACAAAATGATAAAAAAATATAGCTTTAATCTGCGTAGCGAATATTTTTCCATAGCAAACATTTTTGCGTATTGGATAGTAACGATCCCTCTTAAATAAATTCTTATATATATATATATATTTTTCCTGGTACATGTTTTAGTGATTGATTTTTGATGGAAAGTGGAATCACTGGTAAATTAATTACTTTATTCACTTCTTATACGCGCTCATGTATAAAAATTGCTTTATTTATTTATTTTTTTTATTTCCATCACTGTTTTTAAAGTCACTGAACGATTGGCCTCCATATATAGCCCAGATACAACTTTCATATTGTTCTTTTTATTTTTTAAATTTCAGTACCAGGTTTACGCACAAATTGTTGAGTATATAATAGGGAGTCACAAAATGTGATGAAATTTAATTTCTTATTTTATGAACATGGAAAAGTTTAAGGTTTAAATAAGTTGGGGGGGGGGGGGGGGGGGTTATAAACTGAAAAAAACAAAAAACGATTACAAGTTAGTAAAATCATGCAATGCATTGATTATGATACGCTTTCCAACATACCAGAAATCGCGCGCAGACAAACTCTCCTCCCAACCCTGACTATTGATTCGTTCAGTATACCTCCGGAGCAACATACTAAAGTTTTGTCGCAATAGAAGCATTTTTACTCAAGTTATGAGGATAACGGCTGTGCAATAAATCTCGCTCCTGTGCCCTAACCCTTGATCCCATTTCCATGACATTCAGCATAACGTGTTCAGTTTACTTCCCAAACAACATGATACAGTTTTGTCGCAATCGAAGCATTTTTTACGTAAGTTATGACGCATAAGGGCGATGGAATGGATCCCGCTCCTATGTCCTGACCTTTGACCTCATTTCGCTTATTTTCAATAGGGTTCGTCCCCAGGTTAACCACATACTAAAATTTAATTGAAATTGGATAATTTTTATGCGAGTTATCGGGTTAATAGACAGACGGACAAAGCTGGAACATATACGCTTCTTCAACCTACGGTTGGAAAACTTAAATATATATTTTTGAGGGCCTTGCGTCCCAAGACTTAAAAAATAACAATAAATATAGAGAATTCTAGCAAAAACAATTTTGTTTTTGTTTTGTAAAGTGCGGGGCCCCTTGAAGACGCGGGGCCCGGGGCAACTGCCCCGGTTGCCCTTATGGTCCAGCCGGCGCTGAATGGAGTGGATATTTTGTTAAAATCTCCGTTCTTTGCTTTAAATCTGGAAGAAAAGCTTCACTTAAAAAACTCAGTGCTTATCACCACAAGAATTTTTAGTTTGAGCTTCACTTAAAAAAACACAGTGCTCATCAGCCCAAGAATTTGAGTTGAAAAGCTTCACTTAAAAAACTCAGTGCTTATCAGCCCAAGAATTTGAGTTTCCAACAGTATGAAGTTTACAAAGCGCTTTGCAGAACTAATTTCAGTTTTAACTGAGAGGATTTTCTATGTTAAAAATAAATAAATAAACGAGAAAACCTGCAAGTATAATTTGCACATGAGTACATGTATGTTTTTAGGTTTCACAAATTCTTTAAAAAAAAAAGGTTAAACCTTTCAAATAATGCAAATGGTAGTATGGTACTCATTCTATATGGGACGAAATTCATGAAACATTCCCTCCCTGCATATATTTGGAGTTATTATTTTTTCACTACATTTTTTTTATCCTGTGAATCCTGTGATTATTCCTCAGTTGAGAAATCTAAAGAAACACAAAGCACAACTAACATAAATTAATGCTCATATGTTTTAAGGTAAACATTTTATTTACGGAGTTTTAACATTTTTCTGTTAATAGTTATGCATTCTATTCTGAGGAAATTTTTTTCGTGTGCAATACAATAGTTGACACATTCCTGCCTGATTTGGGCATTATTGTGAGTCAAGGGGGTAAACAGAGGCAGAGTAAAGGAATCTTGGGGATAGGGTGGGAGTCTGAACAGTTGGCCTAATAATGACAGTTTTTTTTTAATTTCATTGTTTGACTTCTGCTACTGGTCCCACCTGGTTCAGTTGCCACGAGCCGTCACTGCCAAGCATGATACCGCCCCAAACAAGAACTCCGCCACCTCCAAACCGGTCCCTTTCGATGATGATGGAGGTGTGATTGCGTGCTCCCTGCTCTCTCCAGATGTGTATAGTCCAGAATCGCTCGTCAGACTAAATCGGCTCTCATCCGTAAAGAGAACTCAACCCCATTGCTGATGTGTCCCGTTCTTGTGTTCCTGGCACCACAGAAACCGCCGTCTTCGATGAGCAGGCGTTAATGGCACACACCGTAATGGTCGTCATGCAAATAGACTACCTTTGTGCAGCCTCCTGGCCACGGTAAAACGCGATAACGGACGTCCAGTTGTCTGTTGCATGTGCCTTGCGATTTCTCCCGCTGTCTGTCGTCTGTATCTTCTCGCCTGTAGGACAATATTCCGGTCACCCGCCGCCGTGGTTGCTCGTGGACGACCACTGCTAAACTCTCGGACAGCTGTTCCTGTCGTTTGAAATGCTCTCCAAGCTCGTGAAACGATGCTGTGAGCGATCCCGAACTCCTCGGCCACACTTCGACCTTCTTCCAACTTCCCAATGACGCGACCTCGGGTAAAGTCACCCAGATGTCGTCTACTGGATTGCCTGTTGGCCATATCACACAGTGGCAGCTACTCGACGTCGTTCAAACCGATGTACACCGTGCAATAGCTTTCACCGAATTGCTGAGCGTACACCGCCAGTGTGCTTTATACCCTTCCGACACTCCCCCCCCCCACAACGTCATGCTGCATATATGCGCATGCCCTACCGTACCGGACTATCTCCTGAGTGGTCTTTCGGTCCGTTCTGCCTGCTCGTTCCGCTGTTATGCTAATTTATCCTCTTCGTCCTTAATTTTTGCACACCAGTGTATATATACAGCAGTTAACTCTGTTAATGCTGCACCCTCAGCCGGTCGCTGATCGCATGGCACTAAAAACTTACCGAGACGATTTATCTACATACACTGAAGTGCCAGAAAAACTGGTACACCAGTCTAATACTTGGTAGGTCCCTCACGGGAGCGAAGGACTGCAGAAATATGACAGGGCATGGACTCCACTAGCTTCTGGAAATATGCTGTAGGCAATGCACACCATACTTTCTGCAGAGCATTCCACAATTCGGGTGTATTCCGAGGTCTCGGATTCCTGTGTTCGATAGCGCGTTGCATGGCATCCCAAATGTGTTCTATCACGTTCAGATCTGGGGACTTGGGTAGGAATGGCAACACCCCAAACTCAGATGAATGCTCCTCTAACCATAATGTGGTGTCCCGACACTTGTGTGGAGGTGCATTGTCCTGTTGGAACAGGCCCAACTCATCAGCATGAATGCAGGACATGAATGGGTGTGCCTCGTCAGAAAGGATGCGCACATAGCGTTGGCCGGTCACAGACGTACCAGGGGTCCCAGTGAAGTCCAGCTAAACACACCACATACCATTACAGACCCCCCACCAGCCGGTACAGTTCCCTGTTGACAGGCGGGTTCTATGGCTTCATGAGGTTTGCGCCACACACAAATCCTTTCATCTGCCCGATACAGTTGGAAACGCGACTCGTCAGACCAGGCTACTTGTTTCCAGTGGCGGTGTTGCCGTGCACAAGCGAGGCGCATAGCTCTGTTCGTGCACTCATCAAGGGGACTCGAGTTGGGCGTCGGCTTCCAAAGCCCATATCGTGCAGGATACGTTGCACAGTCCAGACGTTGATGCTTGTTGAGGCTCCAGCATTGAATTCCGATGACACCTGCGAGAGTGTTGCACGCCTATCGCGTAAAACGTTTCTTGACGGCCGACGATGGTCACGTTCACACAATGTATTTTTACGGCCACACTGGTATCGTAGGTTGGAGGTTTTGCCGGAATTCTTGTAGTCACAGTACACCCTTGCAATGGTCGTCCGTGAAAATCCTAACTTCGTTTCTACCTCTGAAATACTATGGCCCATCTCACGAGCGCCAACTATGACACCGCTTTGAAAATCGCTTAAATCGTTGTTACTTGTCATTCTCATGCCGAAAATAGCTCTGACAGCTGGCAACGATGTCTATCGCTTTATATACGCACTGGCGGACGCAACCGAGTACGCGCGTAGGTGACGTTGCTATGTATTTTGCATAAGCTTGTCTGTACCAGTTTTTCTGGCACTTCAGTGTGTATACATGTAATGCACACTGGTGTCTAAAATTAAAGTGCGGAAGGCAATAACGGGCAAATAGTCCAAAGCGCTCAATGAAATGTTACGATGTTTATGGGACACATCCAAATGGACACGAGAAACAAATGCCCCTAAGTGAAATTTTCATGTCAGTCAGCCAAATGCTGTCCAATAAGTAAATTGATTTACATACTTAAAGCCAACGGGGAACAGTATTGGCATTTCTCATTGACAGCGAGTGTTGAAAAGCGTTTCGGTGGCTGTAGTCAGGGCCATGTCGCAAGGGATTTGAACAACCTAACCAGTGGTTTAACGATTATGATAGCCATTATTTGGGGTAATGTCATCAGTGGCGAAGCGTGACTTTGTAAGTAAGGGAAGCAATGCAGTTAACATGCGATAAATAAATGGCAAAAGTGATATGAATGAAAACTTATAATAATTAAAATCAGCAAGTGACCTGTAGTTTATATGCTACATTGACAATACGGCATGGCAGAAAGCATCGCAAGACCCCCCCCCCCCCCCAACGCGACCATGCGCGGTACCACCAAAAGAAAATGCCTGCGTAGAAGTTCAAATGCAAAGATTTATAAAAAAAAAAAAATGTTCAAAGGGAAATAAACTTTTCTATCCACACAGCGAAAAGAATTGGGGGTTCCTTCTATCAGAGCTGAGACGGGCTGAGCCCGAGCCCGAAAGCCCGAAGCAGAGCCAGGGCCCGAATCGGGCTGTAGAATATTTACTGCGGTTCGGGCTCTTAGAGAGAGGGAGAGCGAGATAATTTTTTTTATTTATAAATGTGATTTTATATTATTTATATATAAAATCACATATGAATTATCATATAAAATCACATTTATATAAATGTGATTTTATATGATTTTTACAGAGAATTTTTTTATTTATAAATGTGATTTTATATAATTATGAAAATGATCCAAAAGACAGAGAAAGTATTTTTTCTAGAATGCAGTCTTCGGAGTTTTGGGAGTTCACGTGGCTGTGTACTGTAGATGTGCCAGAGTCCATTCCTTCCATGGCGCTTACATTCCTCATAAGAGTCACAGAAACAAAAAGCTACACTAATAAAAGTAACACTTTTCTTTTATATTCCTGAAATAAATAATGACATGTCACCGCTAAAGAACGTGCAACATAAAACTACTGAAAGTTCAAACCATAAGTCTATAATGGAACTGAATCAACTAATTACACTAACACAGAATACTTTTGAAAAATTGCAGCTGCAAACTACTGTTACGGGAGCCATCTGAGTGCTGAGTCTGACTGAACGTTTGGAAAGAACGCATGCTCAAGTTAGTGGCTTTATCCTTAAAACTCTCTTGTGTGGTTCTGCCTTCGTCGCCGTGGAAGCGTTTGGGAGAATGTTTCCCCGCACTCTATGCTTAGCATAGCGTTACTGGCTGTGGCTGGTCACTCTGAGGGTGGGCATGCCGTGTTACTGAGGTTCAGCTGCATGCATTATCTGCGAAAAAATAAAAGATACTGAAAAAAATGCCCGCTGCGTTATGTTGGTGTGATATTTTTATTTTACTTTAATGCTACATATTTTCAACTCACGCAAAAGAAAGCGCATGAACCAAAGGGAAGCAATGCTTCCATTGACACTTCGCCACTGAATGTCGCGGAGGCCTAGTCAAGGCTGCCCAAGGCGTACACCTTGTGAGGGCCGTTATGACTCTTTAAGAACACGGCAACTGCCGCCACTGGGACTACGGTATCAAGACGATATATCGAAGACTTAATGCAATTATCCTTTATGCCAGGTGACACATTGTTTGTGTCCCGCGAACTGCATCTCACATGACAGCTTATTTGAACTGGTGGAGGCAACATCTTTCCTGGAGTCTAGATGAGTATGACGGTGTTCTTTTTACAAACGAATTCTCGTCTGCATTTTATCTGGAGGGAACTGGGAACCCATAAGAATCCAGTAAACATCCCCGAACTGGACTCCTTCGTAGGTAGTGGTCTGCTTGTTATGGGATAATATGTTCAACAGCCGCACATCACTTCACGTGTTCGCAGGATGCAGCATAAATTCTGAGTGTTATAGGGACGAGATCCTAGAGCCCTGTGTCAGACTTTTTCGGTGAGTTACTGGCCCACAGGTCCTTTTAATGAATGATAACTTTCTCTCGCACAGTTATCAGCTTGTCGATAATATAATTTCTTGCAGAGCGAATATTTTTTGCGTATGGACCGGCCAACAAAGTCTAATTATTGCATGAGATAATTTTTTCTTTATGACAGTTTTCGTACGTGTTCTTTACGAAGGAAAGTTTTCACGCAACGACTTTGTTAAAATATGAGATTTATTTTCTAAGCCCCGTAATGTTCCATCTGGCCCTGCGGACCAACCACACTCGTTCACGTGCATGGCTTTTTCTGGTGCACAGGAATACTTCCAGCAGGATAAAGCTTCATGCCGCAAGGCTTGGAACGTCATGCAATGGTTTCAGGTGGACGACAGTTACATCAAAGAACTAAAATGGCCCCCAGAATCCCATGATCTTAACCCAATTGAACACATGTCAAATAAGATTGAAAGAGCTATTTTTAACAGACACCCTTCTCCAGCGAACATTTGGTAGTTGAAAGACCCCATCACATCCCCTTGGCTGAACAGACCTGTAGAACGATATCATTACTTCGCTGAATCCATGCCACACCCAATTGGGCTGTTATGAAGGCCAGTCCACACGGAATACTTCATAATAGTCAGTACGATTGTCAAACATTTTTTAGACAACTCAACATATATTTAGATACACATAATTACATTACACCAGTGATGGAAAGTTGCAAAATCATTTTTGGAGCAGCAAAATGTGTTTTTGGAGCAGGTGAAATATATTTTTTTGCAGCAGGTAAAATATTAGTATATAGAACTAAATCTTAAGCAAAAAATGTTTTGGAACTAGATGCATCCTACTCAAATTTAAAACATCTTGCACTGAAATACACATACACATATGCAAAGAGTTTAGTTTTCAAATAGATCAAAAAATTTATAACCATAGCAGAATTCAATTAATTATTAATCACTTATTTTACAAAAAATGTTTTTTTAATTTTTTGCTGCTTTTCTCAATATTTAATTGCTCACCTCTATTTTTTTCTAATTTTGTTTAAGATAGCTAGCAATGTTTTGTTTCTTTTAATAGTACCTGTCCACTTTCTACTACACTCATGTCTCTTTTTTTTTATGCCATATACAATGTTCATCTCAGCATTTATTTAACATTTTATAAGAGGAACCCAACTGCTGCAAAAGTTCAGCTTCTTCCCGTTTCAAATCACCTTGTGAAAATTCAATTTCTTCTTCTCTTTTTCGCTTATTTTGCTGCATCTTTCCAGCACTAATCCGCTCTTGATAGTTTTTCCAGGATTCTTTATAAGCTGGCAGAAGTTTTTGGTTACATTAATTTTACTCACATCTCCATTTAGTCTCTTGACACGATCTTCGTGCTTCTTGCTCACTGCATGACGCCTACAATCATCGAAGTCGCCATGAGCTAGGCTAAAATCGCAGCCCTATGGCTTATATAACGTGATTCGGCAAAACTTTAGATGCTTCATAAAAAGGCCACTCTTTACTATATATATATCACGATATACTTGACAATAAGTTCTATCTGACTTCGTCTTTTTTATTGTCATAGCTGTTTCACTGCTCCATTTCATTTTGTTTTAATCTAAATTAATCCTTTCCACTCGAATAACTTTTCACTCATACTCGCCTTGCACCCGTTTTTTTTTTTTTTGTTCCCCCCTGCAGTAGATGCCACAACTTATCAGCGAAAGCTCAGCTTCGGCTAGCCAGCTCCAACATCATCGGTGTGGCGGGTGACACCCGACCTATTCAGCGAAAAAGAAATGTCTCCCGAGATCGACATGCGAGCCATAGAAGCGTCATCGGCATGGAGGGTGATACCCTGCCCATCTATTAAGTCAGAAGCAATGCTAGCAGGCATTCCTATCAAAGTTCTTCTCATCGGAACAGCAAACACTCTTGAAACCTGATTGCATTATGCCGTTGGATTGTGTGATGTATATATACAATTTAATATTCATTCGATCCAGTTTATTCATGTAGGTAAGACATTTCCCATTATGTAAAGATGTAAATAAACATTATGTTGTACATTGTTAGTGAAAATATTACGAGCGACTGCTTATAGCCCATTGAGTTGCTCATGGTGGCCGTTAAACCTTCAGTCAAAAAAAAAATCATGAACCTGGACTATGGTCTTTACTGAAGTGGTTGAATGAATTTGTCAATCAAATAAAGTTTACATTTGTTGTTTCATATAAGTTTATTCTTTTAAAAAACAAAACAAAAAACTACCCGTCGATTACAATGGGCAAAGAGTATTTGCAACGCAAAATCTCATGCCAACAACATTTACAAACACAGTTGTGACTGAAGATGAGACTGAAAGAGCACGCTATCTAGTTGAATTTTTGCACACGATCGAGATAAGTGGACTTTCGCCTCACATTTTACGACTGAAAAAGGGTGCAGCCGTGACGCTTATCATGAACCTGGCCGCCCCGGTGGCCCAGTGGTCTAAGCGCTGGCTTATGATGATTCGTTCGTGAAGGGTCCAGGTTCAAATCCCGGTGAGGCATGGATTATGTGTTTGTCTAACGACACTAGCTCTCTCCCTTCCCAGGAACCACTGACCCTAAATTAGGGACGGGTGATTGCTTATAGCCCACTGAGTTGATCATGATGTTCGTTAAACCTTCAGTCAAAAAAAGAAACTTTACTGAAGTGGTTGAATGAATTTGTCAATCAAATAAAGTTCACATTTGTTGTTTGATATGAGTTTATTCTTACCCCCCCCCCCCCAAATAACAACTAACCGTCGATTCTGACGGGTTTCGTCTAGTAAAATTAAAATTGTATTGTTACAATCATAATGCCTATACAGAGTGGGTTTTTATACACCCCTCTTTAATATTTGTCTAACTTTTGAATTGGTGGTTGGATTTTCGAAATGATGCTGGATTTGGATACCTATTGAAATAAGCTTTCTAGCGATATGTCACACAATATCTCCTTCCATTTAAACTTTTAAAGTCTGTGTGTGCCGTAATACTATAGTTAGTCAAAAACTAATTCATTAGAATGCACATGAAAAATTACTAAAGATATGCTAGTTTCGTTTTAAAATATAATCAAATGACCCAGTCAAGAATAAAACCAGGTGGGGTTATTAAATCACAAAAGAAAAGAAACAAACGTATTCTCACTGTATTTACAATGACATTCGTCGGTCAAATGGAACCATGTTTCGGAATTCGTCAATCACATCTTCCAGCTGTGTGGAAATAGCTAATAATTGTTCAATACACAGTACTATAAATGAACTCAGCCTTTCCTGTGTCATCATAGAATGCAGTTTTGTCTTCACGAGTGAAAGTTTGGAGAAGCTCCTTTCACATGCAGCAACTAGTTACTGAGATTACATAAAAAGCAGTAAAAGCAGAAAGTTAAAAATAATAACAATAAAAGCAACAAAAAAGTGTTTAAATTATAACTCATCGATTTGCTGTAAATAAGTAAAAAAAAAAAAAAAAAAATCAGCTAGCTAACTTTCTGATAGCTCAGTATTCTGACCTAATGTTGGCAAAGGGATAAAGGTATGGGAAGCAGTAAAGCCAAGGGCTGGGTACAATGCATTATTCTTCTGCTACGTCATAATATTAATGTTTTAAATTTACAAATAATTGGCAAAAATATTAATTTCTCCCAGGTTTTGTAGTGACAAATGCAAGGGCAAAGGGGGACGTGCAGCCGTAACCCCTGCATCCCCCTTGCGCACGCCTATGCTCTTGCCATTTCTTTACCAACACCAAGCTGTTTAGGGAGGAGCGTAGTGATTATTCGCCTGTCATCGGAAATAATTTCGCTATCCTTCACTATATTTTCATTTGTCCATGCAGAAACTGGATGTCCTGTGTGTGGTTCAACCTTGAGGGACTCGCTCCTATCTTTGAACGTTGAAAACCAGAAGAAGGCACAGCTCAGACAGTCATTGCCATCAATGTTTTTTTTTTTTTGGTGCGCTTCCATGGAAGTTTTCCTTAATCTACAGTAAAATTTTATCACACCTTTTTGCTTCATTAGGCAACTTTTGACACACTCCACTTAGTCTTACTTCAAGGGTGGCCACATAAAAACTGCTGCATCACCCAACTTGAGAGTGCTCATGTGATTACAGCACGTTCTAGCAGTCAAAATTTCAAACATGTTTGCTGCTTTTATTCAAAGGGCTGTCCTGTAAAAAATCAGTCATTACTTATCGAGCACACTGTGTAAATAAAAAGACGTATATTCTACATATTGGGTTGTCGGAAAAGTCATGCCGTATTTTAGTCACGTTTTGCAAAGGTCATTTATTGACAGAAAAAGCAAAGATCAAAAAATGATATAATGCCCGTTTTATTCAATAACCTTTTGCCATCTTTCAGTGAGCTCCAGAATGCTTCGTTAATAGAAGGACCTGTCTTTCATGGCGAAAAACTGTACAAGGTGCTGATTTACAGCCTCATCTGAATTGAACATTATACCACGCAAGGACTGTTGAAGAGAGCGAAACAAGTGGAAGTCTGACAGCACAAGGTCAGGCGAGTATGCTGGGTGGGGCAACACATCTCACCCAAGCTCCAATAATTTTTAGCGGGTGATCAAACTTGTGTGTGGTCTCGCGTTGTCGTGATGGAACACAACACCTTTACGATGAACGAGCTCTGGACGTTTCTGGATGATGGATTCCTTCAAACTGTCCAATTGCCGACAGTACACATTCGAATTGATTGTTTGGTTCCGTGGTAGGAGCTCGAAAAACACGACACCTATAAAATCCCACCACACTGAAACCAGAACCTTCAGCTGATGAATGTCTGCTTTGGATGTCGTTTGAGGCGAAGCAGAACGTCGAGACCAAGACCATTTGCGCAGCACATTGTTGTACACAATCCACTTTTCGTCACCAGTTATCAGTCGCTTCAAAAAAAAGGATCATTTTCCTCATGTTTAATGAGAATATCGCAGATGTTTATACGCGCCCTCAATTGAGCTTCTTTGAGTTCACGAGGAACCCACACATCGAGCTTGCTTACGTATCCCAGCTTCTTCAGGTGGTTACGAACGCTTGAATGATGGATATGCAATGTGCCTGCGATCTCTCATGTCGTGGAACGTGGGTTTAACTCAATCAATGCCTTGATTTGGTTGTCGTCAACCTCGGTAGGCCTCCCCAACCGAGGAGCATCGTTGAGGTCAAAATCACCAGCACAGAATTTTGCGAACCACTGCTGGCACGGACATTCTTGTAGAGCATTATCACCGTACACTTTACACAACTTTTCACAAGCTTGACGTGCGTTCTTCCCTTTACGGAAGTAAAACAGTAAAATATGGCGAAAATGCACAGTTTGGTCTTTCATCTTCAACTTGATGTCAAATCTCCGCAAATCAACCAAATCGCTCACTATTCCTTTTAGACTGCAGCTAGAACTGGCACCTGTTGAATGCCATAGCAATAACAGAGCTGCACATGCCTCTAGTACTTCCAAAACCACCCAACAGCTACTGGGTGCCAAAATATGTCATGACTTTTCCGACAACCCAATATAAATATATACAGGGTGGTTCAAAACTATATGCCAAAAATGTAAAGGCAGGTAGAGGGGACCTAAATAAGCAGTTTTCGTATAGGAATGTGTGTGCGGTAATGCCGCGTTGAGCCGGTAGAGAGCGCTGATGAGTGCGGCGTATAAAAGCGCTTCGCCAGCTGGATTCTTCTTCCCGCACGAATCTCGAGCAGCATGCGTCGTTACACCAATGCAGAGCTGGCCGACATGCATTTCATGTATGGGGCTGCACAAGGAAATGGATTAGCTGCTCAACGGATGTACTGGGAGCGATTCCCGGATAGGAATCAGCCGGATCGTCGAACATTCGAGCGGCTTCATCAGGAGTTAAGCACGAGTGGATCGTTTTATGCTTCCAGGCGTGATGCTGGCATGGAAGATATCGCAGAACTCCTGCAGTGGAAGAAAGAATACTAAACACAGTAGAGGATAATCCGTCGACAAGCTCGAGAGCTGTAGGACGTGCGTTGTGTGTGAGCCATCCAACTGTTTTGAGGACTTTACATGAAGACGGAATGCATCCGTATCCTTTACAGAGAGTGCAAGCAATGACTCCTGACGATTATCTTCCCCGTCTCAACTTTGCCCGTTGGTACCTACAGCAGACTGCAGCCAATCCAACCTTCCCTGCAGATGTTTTATTCACTGATGAGGCTACCTTTACGCGGTCGGGTATGTTTAACATCCATAATTCTCACCTGTGGGCTCATGATAACCCACATGGCACAATAACACACGCCTACCAAGAAAGGTTTTCCATTAATGTTTGGGCAGGCATTGTGCACAATAATTTAGTACGACCGTACATTCTACCTAGTCATTTAACTGGCCATACATACGGCATCTTCCTACAGGTGGTCTTACCTGAACTTCTGGTTGATATTCCTCCAGAAGTTCGCAAACGAATGTGGTTCCAGCACGATGGAGCACCAGCTCACTTATGCCGAAACGTCAGGAATCACCTGGATGCTGTATACGGTCAGCATTGGATAGGACGGGGCGGACCAGTTCCCTGGCCACCGCGTTCTCCTGATTTAACCTGCTTGGATTTCTTCTTTTGGGGTCATATTAAAAGCCTCGTGTACGAGAGTCCCGTCATATCTGCAGAAGATCTTGTTGCTCGCTTGTCTGTTGCTGCTGGACATGTGCTCGACATGCCTGACGTCTTTTCTAATGTACGCCGATCCATGCGCCGCCGCTGTGAATCTTGTATCGCTGTTGGTGGCCGCTCTTTCGAGCACCTCTTGTAAACTGTTAATAAATTTTTTTTTTTTTGTCTTTACTTGTCTTTTCAGTTTCCTGTGATTCATACTGCTTTACGTGCTAGCGCTTTAATGCGGCATTACCGCACACACATTCCTATACGAAATCTGATTATTTAGGTCCCCTCTACCTGCCTTTACATTTTTGACATATAGTTTTGAACCACCCTGTATATGTGTGTGTGCGTGTGTGTTACACACCTCCAACTGGAGGGGTGTTTTGATTTTCTATGGGAGGAGGTCTAAGGAAATTTGTGGGTGTTGGAGGTGTGTTAGGCGGATGTGAATGAATCACTGTGCTCGGTCATAAGCTTTCTTCAAACCCACAAAGGCAGCAAAGACTTTCTTACCAAGAGACAGATAATTTTCAATCAATGTTTGTAAGCACATAAACTCAAATCAATCATAATTATGCACCATATTGTTTGTGGTTACTGGTCATCCAAATACTAACTCCTCAGAAAACTTGAAAATTACATTGCCCTGGAGAGGGAATCGAACCAGCATCTCCTGATTTTCGTTCGAGCATGCTAACCGTTACACCATCCAGGACAATGAAGTTCCAAGCGACTAAGGTCTTAGGAATCTGAAACCTCAGATTTTTCACTAGTTGAAGCAGCCAGCCTCACATCACAGTGTCATTTGACCATCTCACATCCAGGGTTGGATGTAGGTCTAATTCACCAGTATTTCAGATGTATAATTTGAGGAAGAAATATTTCTCTAGAAATACATGGGAACGTAATCAAAGCAATTATATTCAAGCAGCACATAAATTCAAGTCAATCAGAATTATGCATTGAATTGCTTGTGGTTAGTGGTATTCCATGTACCAGCATACTTGAACGAAAATCTGGAGATGCGGGCTCGATTTCTAATTCAGGGTGACATAATTTTCAAGTTTTTTTTTTCAGGAGTTGGTACATGGATGGCCAGTAACTACAAGCAATTCAGTGCATAATTATGACTGATTTGATTTTTTGTGCTGCTTGAATATAATTATCTTTCAGTGGGTTCACTGTAATGTTTAATGATTTACTGTTTATTTAGGATTAAAATTAAACAGCACCTTTGGTCTCAGAGTTTGAGGTCTATCCAAAAGAGTTTTTGCATGAACTTTTTAAAAGGTCTCTTGTATGGTAAAACATTTCAAGAGAAATAAAGCATGAGCCTCAAATTTGAGTAAAATGCACCTGCTTTCAGTTTTCCAAACTTCTATGCTAAAATAAAAAAAAGGAGTGGTTACCCCAGCAAAGCACAACTTGGTTAAACATTACCTAAAAACATATCACAGACAACACTAATGGAAATTTTTTACCTGTTTATTAAAACTTCAATGACAAAGTACAGTAAATGTATTAATAGTTGTTTAAAACATCATTTTATATGCACTAACAAAATGGTTTTTACAGCTGTACAAAAGCAGAAGCCATTCAAAAGTTTCCAGAACCATATTTATTGTATACTCAACATGTATCAAACTTAAAAAAGCAATGAAAACAATGTCATGTAATGACATTTAGTTGTTGCTCAGATACAATAAATTTGTACTGTTACTAAAAAATAAGAATTCAAGCATCCAATTCTTTAAGTGGAGAACTATCTTGTTCATACAACAGTAAAATAAAGGCTGGTATGGGTTGCATAATTCTGATTACTGTTTCCTCCAAACATGAAGTTTTTTGATCAAACAAAATTAACTTCAAAATCTTTAAATCACACAAAAATGTAAATTGCACTCACATGGGAACTCCTATCTGTAACTCAACCTGTATGGTAACATTCAAACTGATTTTATTTTTTTCTTTGCTTTAATTACAATACCTGCAGTAACTAAACTGTATACGTAAGGCATTACAGGGTGAATGGTGTCAGTTTGTTAAAAGTTTGTGCTAAAATAATTTTATCAAGAAATATGCAAATGTATCTGCAATCTACCATACAAATTATATTATGGAATCAAATAAACATGAAAACCTAAATGCACAAAATTCATAATTCTAATACAAAGGGTTTAAATGTGAAACTTAGAATCTCTTCCATACTACATTTTATTATTCTGCTTATATTTAGTGAGCAAAACAGGCCCGTATTTAGTGAGCAAAACAGGAACTTTTATTTGGTACAATGTTAATTCAAAGCCAATTTCATTGTTTTTAATGAACAAAATTCAGTGAAATACCTGGATTTAATGAGGGAGAAAAAGGCAACTGAAATATTTTTGTCTTCATGCAAACTGACATACCTGTAAGGAGGACCATGGGTGTTGTCAACAGTGGGTAATTCCTTGTGTTCGAGTGAAACAGGAAGGTTTGAAAACTGGGTGAATATCATTTATTTTGTTTGCTGATAACCATGACATGCTAAACTTTGACATGAGGTTTCTCCAAAAAAATAGTGTTTGTAATATACAGTTAAAATAACAGGACAGAATATTAAAGTGTACAAGGGATCTATAAAGACTTTGGTTTACGGGGAACTTCGTTTTATGTGAGCTCGTTATATGTGGTTTTGAGTATAGTTCACAGTGGAGGGTGAGAGAAAAGAAGTTCTCCAAAACATACGAAATAAACAATTAGGATGAATTTTTATAATCTAACAGCAACATGATGGGAATTTTTAGTTACTTGGAATCGCATAATCTCAAGTGGTGGAATGGCTAACACATTTGGATGGAAATTAGGAGATATAGGAGTAATTCCTGCCACAGGATGGGATGTCACAAATTTCAAGTGTTCTGAGGGAATCAAACATATGGATTGCAGCATAGGCACCGACTATGTGAATGCTCAAGGGCGCAGGCATCCGCTGAGTCGTTGACAACAATAAAAAGCTTCACAGGTAAAAAAATTAGATTATGGCTGTTTTAAACTTTTAGGTAAATAACACTATAATTGCTTTCTTTTTAGTATTTTTACATATAAAATAATTTATCATTAAAGCTTATATTTAAGTCTATCCACTTGGGGAATGTGAAAGGTTATGTATTTCACACAGTTATAAGAACACAAACTATTGGGAAAAGAACATAAAACATAAGCTACTTGTGCTCATGAAACACTTTCAAAATCAGTTTTAGAATTTTAGAATGACACACAAATAGCAATCAAGAAAGAGGTGGAAATAACATGATAACCCCCCCCATATATCTGTAACTATATATATGCACATACATTTGCATACACATAGCGATATGTGAACACACAATACAGTGACTCATTGATTATGTATTCTTTCAAGGAATCAAAATTAAAAAACAACAACATATACCTGCAAAAAAGCTATAAGAAAAATTAAGAGTAATTAATTAGATATCTTTTCCAGTTTTAAAAACCTAACACCAATTAGATCGTATCTCTAACTGGCATACAATCAATGTTCCACTGTATATTTATGTATATGTGTGTATGTGAAAAGCTTTAGCACCCCTTGAACTTCACAGGGACCTATCTATCCAAAGTTCAATCATCCATTGTACTTCATCATGTCCAAAGACTGAACCTTCTTATTCTCTTATGCATCTTAAAAATGGTTGCCTGTGGCCACCAAATAAAAGGCTCTTACATATTGTTTCTATTGGTGATAACATCTGTGCCACACAAAACTGCATGCTTTGGCAGGTGACCATGGAATGCGAGTGACTGTCAACACAAGTTTTATTGCATTCATTTTTTATTACTGAAGCATCTACTGCAAACATTGAAATGAAATGCTTCCTTTATTTGAAAAATTCCCCTGGTGGCTAATACAGCATGCAACTCCAGAATATCAGTTTCGAGTTACTACTATAAATGCCAATGAAATATTGTCAACATTCAACTAATTCACAGAAGCTTGAGTTGTGTGTCAAGATAACTGTAATGGAGATACATCAACAGGAAGCAAATTCTAGTACCATCAGTTTGAAACTTTTATTTGGCAGATGAGCTTTCTTTGAGAAGTTAACACTTGAATCTCAGAGAACAACTTAGTGACATGAATGTATACATGTATATTAAACTAATTCAAAATGAACTCCAAAATTTGAAAGATGTAACTTGTGAATCTTCTTGCATTACTACACACATGTGCAAAAATTAAGTTACAAAAGGTTTTTTCATTGTAGTAAGAAAAGAAATGAGAAACCTATGGTTTGAGACTTTTACAGCGAGTATAACAGACTGTGATGGGTACGTAAAGTAATGCATGATCTCATGTGTATGATGTCCCAGTGGGCGTTGAACATAGACTCGAGGAGCTAATAGTCATGAAGGGTGGCCAGGAACAAGGGTATAAAAGATCTTCGCTATTGTCAAACTGCACGTAAAGGACATGTTGTCTTGAAAATGTCAGACAGACACCATTTAAGCGATAATATAAAGTGGCAAGCAGTTGGGAGACTGAAGGCTGGGCAATCCGAAACAGAGGTGGCAAGTTGACTTCGTGCATTTCGAATGGTTGTCAACAGGCTCTGGAGGCAGTTCCGAAATACAGGAAGTGTTGGCAGACGACTTGGGCCCTGACAAATGCTTTCCTTCCTTAACTGCAAGGTGCAACAGAAGCATAACATGTCATCAGCTGGTTTTAGAGCTGACAGCAACAACTGGACAATCAGTATCCCACTGACAGTGACCAACAGGCTTCAGGAAAGTGGCCTTTATGCCAGAAGATCTGTGGTATGTGTGCCACTAACATCTTCCCACAGGAGAGAATGATTACATTGGGCTTGGGAACATCTGAACTGAACACGTGAACAGTGGTCTAACATTCTCTTCACAGAAGAGTCATGTTTCTCATTGCAAATTGATTCCTGATGTATATTCATTTGGACAGAACGCTGCATACGTTACCACCCACCAAATACTCATGAGAAGGTTTATATATGGAAGTGGAGGTTGTATGGTGTGGGCAGACATAATGCGTACTGGATGAACTAATCTGCACCTGTTTTACAGGGATACCATCCATGCTATTTACTGTCAAGATGAGATCGTGGCATCTTGCGTTCGCAGCTGCTGTTGGCCCGGAATTAGTTTTAATGTATAACAATGCCTGAATCCATACTGCTCAACTGGTGCTAAAATACCTTGAAAGTGAAAGTGTTGCGGTCAAGGACTGGCCAGCAAGGCCTCCAGACCTTAATGCTACAGAACACCTATGGGATGCTTTAGGGAGACAGGTGATTGCTTTGAGACCCCCTCCAAAAAACATACAGGAGCTCACGAAGTGCTCTTGTACAGAAGTGCGACAGAGTACCCTCAGAACTTATTAACTCTCTTTTGGACAGAATGCCGTAACATTATCAGTCATGTGTGACCATAAGATGTGATCACATTATTTCCCTTTTTTTCAGCAAATTGCTCATCTCACACTGCCCAATGCTCTTCCACATGATATTCTGGCTAAGTCACTGTCAATATATATGCCAACCAGCAGCAGAACTTCTATGCATCGCATCGTGACTTCTAGATTTCACACAGCCCGTTAGGAAAAACAAGTACATCTGAAGAACCTTTAGCCATTTTTGGCAAAAAATAAGGACTTCTAAGGACTGTGGAAGCCCTGTTCTCACATCGTCTCTCCTTGCAGTTAGATATTAGAACTGATAAAGGGATCAGCAATTTTACAGCTATAGTGATGCTATATTTACATATTAGATTCTTCAACTCATATGTAAAGCCAGGGATGAAGTTCATCCAGTTGTGGTTGTTTAACACCCTAGTGGTGATGAATACTTCATGAATGACAATGCCAATGCCCACATTTCTCAGAGTTATTTCAGGAACAAAATACAGACTTTTCTCTATTTCATTAGACCTTAGTCCGCAGAACTCAATCACATGACACATGACGCATTTGCAAAATGAGGTTGAATGGATCTTGAAATTTATGGTTGGTTTATAAGCAGGTTAAGATTTTTCACAAATGTTTAGCTTTTGAAGCATGAGAGTCAGCTTATACGTGTATATATGGCACTTCTAGGACAACCCACCATCCATCGTACAATTTCGAATATTCAACTGAGTTATATCCAATACATATTCATGCTGTAAAAAATTTAACTACTTCAGTTTTGTGCAATATAATGAATGTCAAATGAATCAACATTTTACTTTTTTCATTGGTGCTCATCCTAATGAGCTAAGTGTTTCATATTTTTGAGAATTTCAGTGATGAAATTCTCATAAATAATGAGATTCCACTGACTAATAAAAGATTGATGTGCTATTTAAAGTACCCAACACAGTACCATAATGTAATCATTAAATACAAAGCTGAGATTCTGATAAAAATAAACATTCTGTACTTCACAAACTCTGTTGTGTATCTACCAGCCGAACTCCCGTAGGAATTACCTACAAACTCAAAAATCTGATGTGGTGTTTTTTGAAGAACACTCTTACCACTCACAGCCCAGCTCTGAAGATACATAAAACATTTTGGTCACAGTCAATTTGCTAGCAGTCCTCACATTTTTTTCTGTATACGCATGAGTAGATGTTGAGATAGTACCCAAATACAGATGCCAACCTCAGCACAACTTTGACAACCTCAGCACAACAGATGACAACCTCAGCACAACTTTGACTACTGTTCCAGATCATCTGAGGAGTACCAAATATTAAAAGAGCAAGATGCCAAATCTTAAATAAAATAAGAGCAATGACAGTTGCTTTAGAATGTTGCTGACCACAATGCATTATTAATACAATCTAATTTTTCAACAACTACTCTTGCAGAAGGCATCTACAGAACAGGAGAAATGGCATTAATTTAAAAATAAACTGAAAACCAATGATTTCTGATAAAGATAGACAGCTGATCTTTAAATTTCTAGAGGTTAAATACTTTAGATTACAGGGTTCATACCCATTTTTCAGAAGGCAAATTAAGCACTTTTTAAGTACCAAAATAATTTTTAAGGATTCCCAAGAATGTCTTTTTCCATATATATATATATATATCACTTAACTTAAAAAAACTGTATCTTGAAAACAAATGTAATATGATTTCTGCAAAACCGTGCCATGCTGCAGGTTTCAAACATAATCAGTATAGTAATGAGTTCAACCACAGATAAATTACAATCCTAATACAGAACCCAATAACAGCATTTCTAAACTCCTAACAAGAAGGAATATCTTTCAGAAATCAAATACCCCCCCTTCCCCCCTCCCCGCATAATCACAACAAAAAAACCCCAACATTTTTTAATAATATACAACTGTACCCCAGAACACCAGATCACTCATCAGGGAAAGACATCCGGTACTCTGGGGTAGTGGTTCAGGTTTCATGAGAGTGCTAAATTTTGATAAATTTTGTGAAAAATATATCTCTTTTAAGCACTCTGTCTTCCCTACCTGAACCTATTTGTAGAGCTTAAAGAATATAAAATAAATAGAACTTACTTGTAACTTCTAGAATATCAACATATAGCATGAAATGAAGTGTTGAAACATAGACTCAAAACTCAAACTCAAAATTCCCCAAGGCAGTAAAGTAAAACACCTGGTGGTCAAGGTCAGTAATCATTTTCTATGGTGATCTTTAGGTCGATTGAGGTACTTTCCGAAAGTAATACTAAGTTGTTATTACGTCATGGATGAAAGTTCAGGCTGTTAGGTCTCGCCGGGGAGACTCGGAGGAAATGAAGTTTTTTTGAGGCCCTAAGAACTGGTTAATAATAAAGTAATTAAGTTGGTATAATGTTACATAGCCTAATCGAAAAGTTTGATTTAGACATTATTATATATATATATTACTGGAGAAGACTGGTGCAAGGCAGACCGTTGTGGAAGAACCTTGGGGAGACCTTCATCCAGCAGTGAATTGATAATGGTTGACAATGATATTATATGTAATAAGAAAAACAGATGGAGGAAATAAATAAATATATATATATATATAGATAGATAGATAGATAGAGAGAGAGATAGATATGATTACGTAAGAAATGTTTGGTGTCTAGCTTACGCATCCAAGGGCAGAAGACTTTCACCTGTGGATATACACATGCTCACTATGGAGGAAAAAAAAATAATACTAAAAAAATAAAAATTGCTATTCTCCAGAACACCCAAGGAAATTTTACTATATAAACACCATATATGACCATGAAATGGCAAACCTCAACGCATTAATGTACACAATGATTTAGAGTTTATATCCCAGACCATTGATAGCATATATGATTAGTTTGTACTGATTATTTAACTACAAATGCAACTTCTATAAGCAAACCGAGATAGAGGATATCAGCTCAAAGGGATGGTGCTTAAATTTGAAAATTGAAGAAGGGAAGGGTATTAAAAACGATGTTTGGCTGAAAACAGAACACTTGCTATGTAGGTTCTTTTTTTTTTTTTTTTTTTTAAAGGCAAAGTGGTAAACAAACTTTACCATTTTAATATAACTTGGTTTTCTTCTACAAGAATAATTGTTTTAGAATGTTGCTGACCACAATGCATTATTAATACTAAGTAACAAGTATATATATACTTTTTTTTCTTGAGTTAGCATAAGTTCTACTAATCCATCAGGAATTCTCCTGGTATCCAGGCAGCCCAGTCTGAACCTGCACCACACAGTGGTTCCAGGAGCACATCAGTGATCTCAAAGTGCTACAATGGTCCCCACAGTCTCTAGATCTTATCCCAATTGAACATCTGTGGGATGAGATCGTGAGAGCCATTTGCAACAGAGATCTTTCTCCAGTGAGCATTCGACAACTGATGAATGCCATCACAGCCTCGTTGAATCCATGCCACATTGAATCAAGGCTGTTTTGAAAGCAAAGGCTGTCAACATTTTATTAGGTAGGTGTTTCAAATAATTTACTACTTCAGTGTAATTTGTCACCAAGAAAATGAATGTATGGATAAATTGGATCTTAGTAGGTGGACAGCAATAGAAGCACAAGCTGAATGATGACTAAATAAGAAGAAGAATGATGAAGGCACTGGATGGGCAAAGTGAAAAAGTAGTGATTTACTCATAAAAAAATCAGAATACTGAATAGGAAGTGTCAAAATAATCTGTAGAAAAAAGTATTAAAAAATACAACCAAAAGTGACTTCAAGAAGTGGAACATTTATTTTATTTTAAAATGAGTAAAAACAATTATTAAAAAACAAAACTATAAAATAATCAAAATAATGGGATATGAAATAAAAATTACACATAGTCACTCATTCAAAATATGCAGTTGTTAAAAACTTACTCAAGGCTTTAGTCAGATTAATATACTTTATTCTATTTTAACTTGAAGATCTTTCAACTTACCTTCACATCTTCTGAGTTCTTTTGTATTTTTCAGACATTTCTGGCCTCTCAACATTATGAGAACACAAACTACTGGGATAAGAACATAAAAACATAAGCTACTTGTGGTCATGAAACATTTTGAAAGTCCAATTTTACAATCACACACAAAGAGCTTTAACAGAAGAGGAGGAAATAACTTGATAAAAAAAAAAAAAAAAGAAACTGTGTATATCTATAATTATATAAGCACACCAGACAAAAAATTAGTCACCCCTCACAGAACTTACCTAATAACGGGTGATGGTGCCTCTTGCCTTGATAACAGCATGAATCCAGTGTGGTACAGACTCCATGAGTTTGTGGATGCCTATTCCGGCGTTTCACGTTCTATTCCAAATGATCGCACATATTTTCAATAGGATTTAAATCCGGGGATTTGGTGGGCCAGTCAAGGTGAGACAGTGTTGCTGATTGTTCGTCGTGCCGCTCAGACGCAGTTTTAGCCCTGTGCACACTGCAATTGTCATCTTGGAAAGTAGGAGTGGCAATGTGATGTTGCTCGTGGAGATGTAGGGCAAAGGACCACACTTCGTCATTCAGAATGCGAAAGTACACATGCTGGTTCAAATTCATCATCACTGCAATGAGAGGGCCCATTTCGTGGTACGAAGAACATCCCCAGCACATAACAGAAACCCCCTTCAGATTGAACAACACCTTTGACACAATCAGGACTAAAGGTTTCATTGGGCCTGCGATGCACTCGTCGCCTCCCATCATTGGAGTACAGACAAAAACTAGACTCGCCAAACCAAATTACTCGTTTTCAATCGTCCACAGTAAAGTTGTGGTGCCTGTGAGCCCAGAGGTAACGTGCAACTTTGTGACTTGCTGTTAAAAGAGGCCTCTTCCATGGTACTCTGCTCCAGATGTCCATCGCATGCAGTTCTCATTGCAATGTTTTTGGAAATTGGTTGGAGTAGACTTTCGTCGACTGTTTGGAGCAAGTGTTGTCTGGTTTGAAACCGAGTTGAAGTTACTAGGCGTGAAACATGGCGGTGGTCCCTGTTGGTGAGAATAATTTTCTGGCCACAATTACGTCGCGATTTTCAGTTGACTGCGAACTACACCACTCTTTGCAGACCCGCTAGACAGTATGCTTCGACACACTAACAAATTGGGCGACTTCATTCACTTTGTGTCAGTGGGCACGGCCAAACATGATGTCTCCTTTTTGCCACTCAGTCACATCTGTTTTACGACCCATATTGCAGACTAAATTAAACACACACGTTGCTTTTCATCACTGCACAAGACAGAAATGTTCCTGTAGACTATGTCAGTGCTATTTATCTCCCAACAATGCCATCACAGCACCCTGTGTGCAACCGGTAACTTCCTATTGTCATTTCTGTAAGGGGTGACTAATTTTTTTGTCCGGTGTGCTTACATGCACATACATTTATATACAGTTTCTGGTCTTGATGAACATCTAGAGGCCAGAAATGCCTGAAAAAACAAAAGAACTCAGAAGATGTGAAGGCAAATTGAAAGATCTTCAAGTCAAAACAGAACTAAATATACAGTGATAGTCCAAAGGGGGCATGAAACAATTCAAGGTATCAAAAATTTTAGTTATCAAGAAAACATTATGCGCTTAAGACATGTACTGAGAATTTTACTTTTTTTTAGTTATCAAGAATTTTATCTTATCAAAGTTATTGAGAGTTGACTGTAGTAAATATTTCAAATAGTAATACATATGCTCTTTTCACTAAGAATATAAGACTGTTAACTTGTGAACATGTAAATAAGGGTGATTGTGTGCATATAAGTATGAGTTGAAAAAAATCCCATGTACTCCCCTGATGGCCTGTGCCAACTACCAAAAAGATTAACCTTGAACTAGATTTTAATCTTCTTCTTGCACATGCTTAGATATAGAAATTAAGACAGACAGATTCATGCCCAATTTACAGAATACGAATTAAATGGTTTCTTACACTGAAATAACATCTGATATAACTTAATCTTTGGATAAACTCGAAAGTAAGTGTTTTTTTAATATTTTTAATAAGAAAATCAGCAAAACTATTTCTACATCAGGAAAGCATCACTGATACAGGGATTACCACTACATTTAGGACTGATGCCAAAGTAATGACTTATTAATTGCATTACTCTAAGTCTCAACACTTAGTAAAAACAGATAAAAAAACACATCTCAGGATGTTATAGAGAAACAATCCACAGATAACAACACATTTTGTAAGAGTATATCTCTTAATTACTCATTGAGCTATTACAAAGTACATACACTGCAAGACTGTAGATGACTCACACATTCATGAAAATTACTTCATTTTCTGAGCTTTAGTTTCTATTACAGTCTCAAAACAAGATTTAAAGATACGAGAGAAAATTAGTATACAGATGAAACTTTTTTCCTAAAAATCAACAAAATATCTTTTTTGAAAATACTACAAGTCAAACTGTGTGTCCTTAAAAGAAATTCCATAGGCATGGGATAATATATTTTTAGAGACCAATAAAATGTAAAATGTTTATGAAATTATCCTGCTACTAAGTTGCTACCTTCAAAAGCTATTGGTCACTTATGTGATATTAACACAAAGCTCTCATAAAAAATAAGGAATCTCAAAATCATGATTTTAAAACCACCTCCCATATTTCTACCATTACGTCTAATAAGAACACCCACTTCCATTAGGTGTGAGATGGGGTTATAGGTCATGTTGATCTGACATGGAATACAAATTTTATCTGTAGCACAAATTTCTTTTGGTTTATTTCTTTGTGTATGTTCATGTGCACAAACTTTTGATGGCCACAAGCATATATAGTGGTATGAGAATAACTTAAGGCAAGTAACAATTTTTACATGGTTTCATTTTGTGATACAATTATCACGTGTTTTAGAGGTCTGCATGTACCTGGCCCGACCCGAAAAGCCCAAGCTCGGCTTTTTTTTTTTAAATAAATTATTTGAAAAATTCTGGACTCAAACTGAGCCTGTATTGGAAATAGGGTAGGAAATTGGCAGGTGCAAGGTGCAAAATGCGACAATTTTTTGTTCTGCGACAAGTATTTTGAGCATGCATGCAAATTCATGACTGAAGAAATTCAGGAGAAATTGAAGATCTGGATTACTTAATTTTCCAGGTAATCTTCTAAATGTTTGTTTTTACAGTTGCAAAATTTAATGCTTGCTTACAATTACAAGTATTTTGGTGGGGTATTAGAGGAAGATTCATTAACCTTCCTAAGTCTCTCAAATATTATGCACACACCATACCTTTGAGGTCACATAGGACCCCAAGGTAAACCAATTACTCAAAACTAATAATCACTAAAGGTTTTGTGCTTTGTACTAGATAAATAAATAAAAGTCATGAAATGGTGTTAAAAAAAAAAACAGTCAACAGAGTTACCAAAGCTCAAGGATCTGCTGGGGTCTTACACGACCCCAAATGCCACAGGAAGGTTAATGAATCTTTGACTTGCGACACGCACGCATAGAACGGGTGTCTGGAAAACTTGTATATAACTTTTGACAACTATAGCTTAGTCGTAATTTTTAATGTACAGACTAAGTATGTTAACTTCTGCGACTCATGTAGTGTAGTTGATGAACTAGGTAAATGTGGCTATCCCCCTCCTCTTCACTTTTTTAAACTGAAAAATCTGTGGAATTTGAGAAACATGAATTCATGCATGCAGTTTTAAGTACAAGATGAATATGATGGACCTCAATCTCCCAATTATGAAAATACAACAAATTTCAATTTAGTTTAGATGTTCATGGTATTTATTACACATTTGAAGGAGAAAATAATCATTTTACTGGTGAAATAAGTTTGAAACTGCAGTTTACAGTGAGTTGTGATAAAATGTGGTTTAAAAATCTACAAAAATTATTCCCCCAACCCATGCACAAAATTTTTTATTCACATAGTTCAAATTTCTAACAGATTCCCCAAATACCCTGTATTTAATTCACATTTTCTTTAAATGCATGTAAGCCTACCTGTTATATCTTTTTCCTTAAAAAAAACAACAGATTATGCATATGGTGCTGTAAGATTAGCACCTAGACGTGTGATTTTGCACGTGCCAATTTTTTTCTATTTTCCCATCCTGATTGGAAAATTTATTTCACCCATGGATTAAAGAAAAAAAAAAAAAAAACTTTGTCTCACAAAATGAAGACTGACTTGATAATCAGATGGCAAAGTTCACTGAGTGAAAAATAAAGACTCCATCTGCCACAGGATGCATTGATTAATTATATCTGAGACTGATAAGCCTGGTTTTAAGATGAGAGCCCAAAATGGAACAGTTTATTTATTTAAATGTTTGAAATCAAATTCCATTGTCACTTTGCTGGCTTTAGCGACTTAAACACAGGGTTTTTCCGTCACAAAACCAAAACAAGTTTCTGATTCTGAGTCGTCGTAAAATCGGGGCGAGGAAATTTGAAGTATTTGTTTTATATATTTGGGGATCGAGAGATACCCCATTTATACGGTACTTAGTATATAAAAGAGAAAGCCTTTACATATGTGACAGAAGTATGTAGTCATGCCTAAACCTCATCTGAGGGAGGAATTCCTATGAGAAATGGATCATCTCTTTACATTATTACATTCCCTTTATTACTAAGGTAGTTCAGTTCAGTAGAGCATCTTTGTTTTCCTAGAGCTAGGGGTCTTCAACCTTTTCTGAATAGCAGACAACATGACAAAATGGCATAGGACTTGTGGACCACATGAAAAACAAGAGGAAAATGCATGTGTTTATTGTGAATATAAATTATTTCAGAGGCTTAGAATTATAAACTTCACTTTTGGAAAAAAGATGACACAGTTAACACAATATCTATGTTACTTACAAATAATTCTGAAGTAGGTACCTGATATGTCAAGTGTTTAGTTGTCTTCAAACATTTCTGTCATATAATTTATTGCAGCATTACAGCAGATTTGAGAATTTGAAGTCCATGTACCCAAGGCATCCAGATATTCATTTTTCCATTTTAGAATTCTCTTTGTGGACAATGTCTTGGGAGCTATTAGCAATTGATCCATAGGTTGAAGACTTCAACTCTCTGGAGGAAGCCTTGCATTACTTGAAATAAGTGGCAGCGAATGCTTGATGAAAGTCGAGTCAAGTCATGCTGGGCACTGGAAATTCAGAGCCGTGCTGGACTTCCCAAATTAAGGCCCATGCAGACTTCTAATGTGCGTGTGTGTGCATTTATTGACACTAAACTGACTCAGAATGCCTGACCTTGACCAGTTGAAATCAGATTGGGCTGGTTACATACTACATAAATTGATTTTCTCTCAGTTGAAAGCTGGATTGCGTGCAATACATGTTTTTCATTGTTCTCTTTTGTTGTTTTTCAGTTTGTGGTTTCTAATAATGGACCTCTGAAAAAACTGTAGCTGTTAAAGAGTGAGCATCTGGCTATAAGAGGTATTGTAGCAGCTTTTGGTGTGGGGAGGTGGAGTGTTTTTCAATTCAAGCACACAAGAAAACAGTAACAGTGTTGCCAAACACAACAAAAAATGTAGTTGAAAATGAAACACACTGCCAAAACTTGACAAATTATTTCTACAAAACAGCTTAATTAATTCTCAGAAAACAAGCAGACTTTCAGAGGGACCTAGCAGCTGGAGGGATTGTTATAGATTCTTTTACAGTGCAGTAGAGGCTTCTTGAAGTTGGAAGAACAGCAAGGAAAACTGTTAAAAAACAAACTTGCCTGTCATGGGAAACACTAAACAAAGATTGGAGTACTGAACAAAAAATGTGGTTGAAAATGAAACACACTGCAAAAATTTGACAAATTATTCCTATGAAACAGCTTAATTAATCCTCAGAAAACAAGCAAAGTTCAGAGGGACTGAGCAGCTGGACGGTTTGTTATAGATTCTTTTACAGTGCAGCAGAGGCTTCTTGAAGTAGGAAAACCAAAGAAGAAACCTATTAAAAAAACAACCGTTAACTTATAATTATAAGAGAAAAAACAAACAAACCTTCCTGACATGGGAAACACCGAACAAAGACTGGAGTACTTTTTCATTCACGGCTAAATCGAACCCATTGTCATAAGAAGCTTAAGTGAGCCCATAAGATCTAGGTACCTGAATTCATCAGACTACAGAGCATCCACCCCAGCAAAAGAAATAGTTGGGAGATTTTTTACTTCCAGTGGGGCCTGGAAGATTTGCCCTCAGTGAGGGAAGGATGAACTTTGACCAATGTATTGACATACTGAGAAGCCAAGTCCTGGAATTAGAGAAATTCACAAATGCAAATGAAATACTGCAACATAACCTTGCACTTTGTCACACATTTCAAGGCTAAAAAATTTATCCAAAGAGATTGAGATAAACATGTTTCAATGGAACACTCACCTGATTCAAACTACAGTGAAAACCTATTGGCTATAAAACAAAGCCAGACTCAGAAAAATACTGTTTGTCAAATGAATACTCAATATAAAACATAATGGATGTGTGGTTTTGTGAAATACACAATGTGCCCAAATCTTGTAATATCAAAGCCAAATCATGTAAAACAAGTGGTTGCAGCAAAAGGACATATGCACACACTTTGTCCATTACTTTGCATTAGAAATGGCACAAATAATTCACTCTTGGGAGTTCATCATTTACACAAGTCATTCATAAATGATCATTCACATGAATGAGAATTTGATTTCCAAGCTGTCATTTACACTCACTGAGTAAACCATTTGTTGCAGGTTCTCATGTTTACGACCAGAGCATATTCAAGGCCACATTTCATTTTTGCAAACTGTTCCACAAAAAAGCATAAGCTCTTCAGCATTCAATGTTCGCAACAAATGATTTGCCACGAGCCAGTTCATGGTAAATAATTTGGGCACACCATTCGCATGAATGGCATTTGTGTATTATTTCAATTCTTAAGTTCCGCCATTATTTTCTAGCAAACTCGCATGGCGGTTGACACTTATTAATCTTCAATATTACTTTTCTTAATGGAAATTCGTTGCCGAACCCATGAGAGCAGAATAAAGTTAAAATTGCTTCAATTTCAGTGTGTGTCACGGTAATGGCAGGTTTAATGATCGTTTGTAGCAGTGAGAGTGAACCATTCACCTTTCATGAAGTCACCAGCATGAACGAATTGTTTATTAATGGTCCATAACTAATTTGCACACCACTGTAGGGATAGAAACTATTACCAAATTTGAAATTAGGATCCTGGCTGTTCATACGTTTTCCCTCACCAACCTGAGAATCATTAGGCACACATGTATGATACGACGAATGAGTGAATGATACCATAGCAGGCACAGAATAACAGCAGAAAACTTTATATTATCCATTCCATTTCTTGTTTTCATTTGTCCCATCTTCCTATTTATTTGCCCTATTTAAAAGCGGGATCCAGAACATCACTTTTTTGCATTTTAAAATAAAGAACTTGAAGACACTAAAAACAACAATGACAAACCCTGTTCAATTTCATGTATGTCTTCTGCAACATTTTATTTACAAGGCTAACATATATTTAAAAAAATATAGTATCCATATACTGCACATTATGTGAATTTGGCTGAATAAAGCAAACAGTGTATCATAATATTTTTGGAGCACACATGAAGCACACTACATGAATTCACAATACAGTTACCAGATACCTTGCACTGAACTATTAAAAATGAAGTGCACATTATCATAGTACAGGATGATCAGTTTAATTAGAAAACTTGAAAAAAGATTGCATTTTTTATGTCATATCAAATTTTGGGGACCCTCTCCTCCCAAACAAAAAACAAAAAAACAAACCAGACAGCAACATTTGAAATATGGTACATTGAAGATGGAATACAGAGACACATTTCTGGTATGGAAGGCTTCACATATACTGAAACATAGACACTTAGCTATAAATTATGAGCAGCAGCAATGATTGCTATTAAATTAATTAAATTTGTGAGCATTTCATGCTGAGTTGCTCAGCACATGGGAGTCATTTACTCTGTTGACACTGGGCAAAATGAAGGCTGGTTAAGACAGCCTTCTATCCTGCACACTGGTCACAACTGCATTATGCCGTACATGTTGACACAGAGAGAATTCACAAAGAAATTTATCATGTTGCAGGTAAGCCCATGACACAATTTTGCCTGATTGAGACAAGGTCTTTTTTGATGAACACAGGGAAACACAGTCCACACGCCCCAGGATACGGTGGCAGAGGTGCATGCCAGATCAGAACAGTGTCCCAGGAAAAGTTATCCATATGCCACAGACTGCCAAGGAATGACAACAGCTCACCTACTGTTGAAAACAGATAAGCAGAAGTGAGTTCACTGCAAATAGTCTTAAAATCTTGTTCACAATTCTGTGGGAATACTGGACATGTGGTTTATAGATGAGGCCTGGTTCCTACACCTTCAGTCTGGGTACATGAACTCACAGAATTCCATGACAAAGCTGCTGAGACTCAGCTTTAGACAATTCAGGAGAACCACTACATCGCTGATAAAGTTGGAGTTTGGTGGGCCAGTCTGGCCAGAGGATCATTGATTTCATTTTCTTTGAAGGAACCATAGATACCACCACTATGTACATAGTTGAACATTTTCTCACAGTTTGTGAGCTACTGGTCAATGTGAAACTTACTCAAGATTCATGAATGGAATACGGGATTACACCATACAATACAAAGTTTGAAGATGTGAATCCGTTTTGTGGTGTAAATATGAAAAGGATGGTAAGTCAGATAATAACCGAAAACTAGAAAATTTTGTCGTCCTGGAGCGGGAATCGAACCCACGTCTCTCAGATAGCATCCAAGTATAATTATAATAGACTTGGGACAGGAGACAAAGGCTCGATTCCAGCTACAGGACAACGAAATTTTCAAGTTTTTGGATATTACCCGACTTACCATCCTTGTCATATTTACACCAAAAAATGGATAGACATCTTCAAAATTTGTATTACTCAAGGTTGCTTCTCCTAAGATGCCACAACATTTCATGTGTTAACGAGAATCAATGGCAATGATCTAAAGTTTCTTTAAGGATCAATCTTTGATTCTGAACTCAACCCTTATAAGATTCCTTTTTGCACAGGCATCTTATCTCTTAACAAATTCTATTTTAACTTGAACTTCCAAATACTCCTCACACCTCTAAAGTTCTTTTGTGGTTTTCAGACATTTCTGGCCTATAAATCTCCATCAAGGCCTGTTCTCAATTATTAGAAACTGTATACAATGCTTTGTTTACACAGCAAGTATTTAAATTTTGTTTCCAGGTCCCTCATTTATAACAGCCAGTTCTTACATTAAAATCTTATTACATACTTTCTAAGTCTACTTTTTTTTTAATTAAGTTGTTAGCAGTGCTATTTATAAGTTTTGAAGGCTCATTAATAAACACACAACACACATATAAATAAGTAGCATTATTAGTAATTTAATAAAAAAAAGAATACATTAACAAAATATATACAAAGACCTTAATTTAAGAATTGGTTATAATAAATGAAGAACATCGAAATAAAATCTAAATACTTTCTGTGTAAACGGAATCTTAAGATACAGTTTCTAATAATTGAAAATAGGCCTTGATGAAGATATAGATGCCAGAAACATCTGAAAATACCAAAGAACACAAAAAACATGCACAATATTGTAAAGATCTTCAGGTTAAAATTTAAAACAGAATTTATTTGTAAAGTCCGAGTAAAGATGGGATGTTTTTAATTTCTGTCACAAACCTAGAAAGACTGATGCATAAAAAAAAAACCAAAAAAAACGGGGGTAAGTTTGTTGACATGCAGATGTTTCACTGGTGACATGTAGCATCACGTCTAGAAGTGCTAAGTGGAGACAGGTGGTTTTGAGCGTGATGTGCTGTCATTTTGTTTGACTAAGATATGTGCCTGTTCATTATTATTACATTTTGTTAACTGGATCTCAATCTAACGCCAAACATAAAGGGTTTGTTTTATACACAGTACCCTGTATTATATCACTGCAACATCAGCACAACCTTGTTCACTGGGAGAACCATAATCCTCCTCTCCCGCAAACACCACATATATCTGTGCACTGTTTGCAGTGCCCAAAGCAGGCATAAAAATTACCAGAAGAAATTTTGGATGCAGTTTCCTAACACCCGGTCTCTACAAAAGAATCAATACAATGTTAAGGCAAAATTAATGAAATGTCAAAAGTCATATCACCAAAACCTTACAAGAGACAGGATTGAGGGAAAAACTGGTTTAAAATTAATTTGAGCACTGCAGAGATGATAGTTGTCTCCACTTTTGTCTTTAATATACATGTTAGCAGTTTCCTAACACCCAGTCTCTACAAAAGAATCAATACAATGTTAAGGCAAAATTAATGAAATGTCAAGAGTCATATCACCAAAATGTTGTCTCCACTTTTGTCTTTAATATACATGTTAGCTGCTTAAAGAATGTAACTTTGTGATGATTGAGAAAAACAGAGAATTCTAATACCAAGTTTCCTGTAAGCTCAGGATTTGGTTTTAATATCTCAGAGTATCAGTAGCTTACAGCATAACCTTAATCCCCTGAGTAGGACTTGTGAAGAATTTGGAATGAGGAAAAATGTCGAGAAGTCGATATCAACCATTCTCAAATCCACTGCTGGAACATTCTGTCCTGAGCAATTATCTTCCGTGTCACTTTGGCATGCTTTTAAATTTCATCTACCTACCTCCTACAAGGCCTTATTTTTGGTCTCTTCCTGTAGCTTGATATCTAGTCTGATATTTCAGATGCCCTATGATGGTCAGTTCTTCTAGCAATATGGCAGTCAATTGCTATTTCATGTTTTAACTTTGATCATCACCAGGTAATATAGGAACTCTTGGACCAGGAAACTGACAAGAGCTGGTGACAATACAAGTACATAGCAGCACTAAGTTGCTCTCTGAAATTCATAGATTAGTCGTCAAAGAAAGCTAATCTGCCAGATTAAAGTTTAATTTTTGTTTTTGTTTTGTCTGACGTCATCAAACTGTATTGACATAAGTACGCATTTTTAAAACTGATGGAACTAGATTTTACTTCGTGTTGATGTATCAGATGTTTCCATTTACAGTGATGTTATCACACAACTCGAGCTTTAGTGACATCCATCACATCTCACACAAGCCCTTTTGTGCTTCATACTAATCTTTTTCTCATATGGAAACATTGTCTGGTCCTCCCATGAATTTTTTGGCTGTCCTCTACCTTTCTTTCCTGCCACTTGGGCTGAAAAAATTCTCTTAGTAAGCATCTCATCACTAATTCTCTCAACATGGCCAAACCACCTAAGAATATTTGTCTCCACCTTATTAACATTTCGTTTTATATTACACATGCATTCCACACATGATCAGAATATGTCTTGCTCCTCCCCATCATAAGTAAAATATCTCTCTCCAGCACACAAACAACTCCTATGTCTGTACCTAGGTTTCACAGCTGGGCATCAGAGTAGTAATAATCACACTTTCATAAACAGCCATTCAGGACTGTTTTGAGAAATAATTCCTACGAAATCCTCCTAAAGCAGCTACGACTTTTAAAGTTGAATTCATTTGCCTAGTAGTTTTAACATCTATTTTATTTTCTCTGTAAACATGCTTCCTAAATACACAAATTCATTCACCTGGTCTATCTCTGTGACATTTAGACTTAGCTTGCATTTGGTACTAACAGTACCTCACTCACAAACCATAGTTTTCCCTTTATTTATACTTAATTTGAATTTCGTACATCCAGGGCAACATACTCAACAACTCTAATTTTGCTCTCTGATAACAGGACTGTGTCATCAACATACAACAACCTGCCCACACAGATATTACTATGAAATAAACCAGTATTGTCTATTTTGACATCATGCCTGCACACATCCATAAATACATTAAACAGCCATGGTGACATTACACAACCTTGCCCGACTCCTGCACCAACAGAAAACCATTTTGATAAAATACCATTCAGTGGTACACAAGCTTTATTTTGCCAGCATACATAGCTTTTATACTATTAAGCAGATTCCTTGTTGTACCATATTTACTCAAGACCCTCCACAAAAGTATCCTGTTTACTGTGTCATATGCTTTCTCTAAATCTATGAAGGCAGCAAAAACTTTCTAACCAACAAGACAGATACTTTTCAATCATCACACATAATGTAAACTTGGTCAGTGCAGCCCTTAAAAGGCATAAAACCACACTGTACATACTACACTTTCTCTGATGTAAGACCTCATACTTTATCAATAATAACCTTTCCAAACACTTTCCCTGCCATGCTCAGCAGCCTAATACCATGATAGTAAATTGCATTTAATCTGATCACCTTCACCCTTATACAGTAAAACCCCTTAACAGACACTTCTGGATAGCAGTCACCTCTATTTAGTGGACAGTTATGTGATCCCCAGTCCTGAAGCATATACAATTCTTCATATTTACCTCCAGATAGCAGACTTTATGAATAACCCAGTGATATTGGTCATAAGACAGTTCAAAATATGAATATTGGGGGAGGGGGAGGGGGGCATCAGTGACTTTTTTTCTGCAAAAATTTTGTTTAGCTTATCCGGATGGAAGCAGGGTACCTTTTGTTCTCTGATCTCAATTACAAAAACTACGGCTCTGTGTGGTTTCAGTATAGCCAATCTTTTCTCGGGGATGGAATTTGAAAACATGATGGAGTGACATGGAAAAGACAGGCTCAACACAGAAAATAATAGAAGAGACGTTCATCCAGCAGTGGATTGATAAAACTAGCCAAAAAAATATTTCCCCCTCATAACTCTGGAACAAAAGTAGCAAATTCTAAAGGAGAATCGATATGCTGATTCCAAAAATGCCATTAATTTGTGTCTGTCACATCTACATCAAAAGATATATTCAAATTTTAATAACACAATAAATCACCTATTTCCAGCACCATTCAGTTATACATACAAGCACTCTTCATATCATGAAAAAATTTTTCAATTTAAAACAACAGTTTTGGTAATTTATTTTACCAAACAAGTTGCTACATATCTTTTATGTCCTTTGAGAGGTTTGTCTTGGATGGTTTTTTTTCTTATCTTTTACCCATTTAGGAAATCAACAGCAGTCTCCCAGCAACCTTGGTAACACTTTTTCAATGTGGATATATTACTTGATAAAATGTTCCTCTTGCTCATCACTGACACTCCTCAAATTTCCAGGACCCCACCCCCTCCTTCAGATATGAATGTAGAAAATAAATTTCCAAGGTGCTTGACATTCTATATCTTGTACAGTGAAACCCTAAGATGGAATCCCAGGGACTGAAACTATTTTCCATTTTATACAGGTTCCATCGCAAATAGGTTTGACTGTGGTAAAGTTGATACTAGAGATTCGCAACCTCTTCTTACCTGTAAAAAATAAAATAAAAAAATATCCATGCCCAAATGCTTTAAAAGAATGCTGAGCAGCCAGTTCAGTACCTGTAGCTTCATCTCAAATACATAATCTTTCAGAAGTTTTCTTATTTGGGGACCCAATGGAAATACCTTCTTTCAGTTTTGCATCTGTTATGAGGTAGGAAAATCCACTCCATTTCTTACCTAATGCCTCAACTAAATTCATTAATCGAAGCTTTATATGTAAAGGTGAAAGAACCTTTCTTGGTTCAAGTAGTGAAACATATTGTGCATTACTTTTTCAAGGTAAATATTTGCTTCACTTTTCTCAATACTGCACAATGTAAGGCTTTTCTGTTGTCTGTCTGTCCAACAAACAGTGTTTTGTAAAACCTCCCCGCAGACCTGTAAGCATTCCAAATAGTTTTAAGACCACCACAGACACGCTAAGCATAATCATAGTTCTTTACGGCTCTCAGAACCTTCAAAATACTTTCACACATTTCTTTCAAGCCAGCGGCACGAAATACATGAACTGATGGATATTTATTTCCATTATGAAGCAGAACTTCTTTCTAGCTTAATTTTGATGCACGAATAAACATGTTCCATTCATTAGGATTGTGTTCAATACCTAGTTCTATCATAAGACCTTTAATATCTTTACAGAAACATATACACTGAGTTAGTTAGCTTTAAACACCTGCCATTTTACATATTCAGAGCGATGACAAAGTACCACGTGATATCAAAGTCACAAGTGGCGCCGGCAAATTGTGCACTCCTATCCTTTGTATGTAACCAGTAAACATTTGCCAGTAATGGGGAAACGTGGACATCAGCCAGTCTGATTCGGAAACAGCCGCACTTATTGGCTGCTCCCGTACTAATGTATCAAGGGTATACCAGGACTGGATTAACTATGCACAGACATATAGCAGAAGAGCTCACATTTGGTCGCCCACATTTGTTGGCTGCTCCCGTACTACTGTATCAAGGGTGTACCAGGACTGGATTAACCACGCACAGACATCCAAAAGGAGGGCACACATTGATCAGCCACATGCTGTTCACCCCAGAGGTGAACAGCTGGTGTCACAACTAGTATCTCAGCAATGACATGCAACAGACACCTAGGTCACCTCTACTAGTACAACAGTAGTGCATGCAGTTTGACCTATTTTCACATGCACTATACCTTGCTTCGCCTGGAGTTCCACAGCAGGGACGCCGCCAAGGGGATGTGTGGGTGGGCTGAAAATTGTTTTGCTTACCCTGCTGCCCACCTAGTTCAAGTTGTACCTTATTTTAATTTTTACTAACTTTGACATATAATCTGGACTTTTGTGTTTTTTTGTCATATAAACCTGCATATGCCCCCTAGGAAGTGTTTTTTTCTTCTCCATAGAAAGGTTGTCCAAATAGCATCTGCAGGGCCATGAGAAAATTTAACTGTTCTCCACTCTTTCAAATCCTCACTTTAAACTTGTTTTTTTTCAAGTTTGTATGATCAGGGGTGAATAGAAATTCACTGAGGTCATTAGTAATCGCTCCACTGTTTGTTTGTGCTATTAAGTAGGAGATTCCAACATAGAATGTGGAGTCTCAAGCTATACCAGAGCTCTTAAGCCTGCCCTAGGGCAATGAGCGAGCAGAACGTAGCTGACGACTGCTTTGGAAGAGATGCGTGCAAGACAAGGCTGCTGGTTTGAAGGAAAGGAGATAAGCAGGGCAAAGGTATTGCCTGTGTGTCTTTATTTTCCTTCAACCCTAATCCACAAAAACATTTGCTGTAAGACCTTCCTCCTAGGCATGAATTGCCTAGGAGGAAGGTTTTACAAATTGGGTGTGTTACTGGTGCTGGTGGCAGTGTATCATATCGGGTATGTAACTCTTTAGTTTTCTAAATTGGATGGACGGATGGAACAATAGCAAAAAATGACTCCAAACAATGAATCCTTTGTATTCAAAAAATGTAAAAGCGTACTCGCCCACCCTGGCTTAGAAGTCTAGCGACGTCCCTGTTCCCCAGTCAGAGAATATTAATCCTTTAACGACCATGACCCTAAAATTTTGTATTACTCTAAATACTGTAACACCCAAAACTGTCTGTAGGTTCACTTCTTTGTTTAACAACAGCAATAGTGACTGAGGGTGACACCTGACGATACCTCATAGGTTGTGCAAATTTGAAGAACAGGTAAGAGTAGGAAATCTGACTCATTCTAGACAGGCATTTTGGGAGGATATGGTTGTTTATATGTACGGGCGTTAAAGGTACCCATGATGATGCCCAGTCATCACAAGCAACATCTTGCATGAGCCAAGGAACATTGGCAATGGATGGACCCTCAACAGATGGAAGGTCATCTGCTCCATCATGTTGGTGGCCGGGTTTGCACATGGTGTACACAGCATGAAGCCCTATCCCCTAGTTGCACAGTTGAGGTCCAACATGCCAGTGCAGGCGGTGTTCTGGTCTGGAGAGCTTTTTCCTGGCAAGCTATAGGTCCATTAATTATCGTCCCACAAACACTGAATGGTGGACACTACAGGGATCTCTTAGTTGACTATCTCTATCCATATCTGTAAGAGGTTTACCCAGACCACCGTGTAATCATGCACATATAACTAATGAGTGGTTGGAGGAACACAAACAAATTCACCACATTGCCTCACCCCTCAATTGGACATTTGTGGAATATGCTAGAATGAGGTGTGAGGACTGCTCATCCTCCTCCACAGAATGAGTATAAACTTATGGGGGCTATTGCAGTGGACATGGGTCAAGTTACGCATGGAGGATGTTTGAAACCTTGTAGAACCTGTTCCTAGGAATCTACAAGCTGTGACTGCACGGAAAAGTGGGCCACAACATGTTATCAGGTACGTGTTCCTAATGCAAAGCTAGCTCCGTGTACAATCCTCCAAAATGAAATGCACCTCACTGTGTTGTTGATATACTGTTATTTCAATTCCACTTCCAAGTAAATTCTACTGATATAACTTAGAACCAAGAAGTTCGGCTTGTATGTGTCTCTGTGTATGTGCACTCTCTTGGGTTGACTTTAGGCTATGAACTAAATCATTAAAACCTTTTTGCCTAATTAAGGGTGGCAATTTGTCTTAACCCGAGTGGCACGAAGGAAAGGTATGAGGAAGGCCAAGGAAGTCATGAGAGGATCAAATTCAGGAGTGTCTGCATGAGAAAAAAATTATGAGTATGAAGTACAGAAGGTCTTGCGTACATCGTGTGATGGATGTCAGTGAAGCCAGAGTTGTGTGTCAAGATTGCTGTAAATGGAGAAGTTTGATACAGCAACAATAAGTAAATAATCAGTAAAAAAATATATATATATATGGTAGTTTCGATTTCTTAGTGGAGCTAACCTCTGAATCTCAAAAAACAGTTTAGTGATATGTATGTTATAAGTTTCTGGATGGTAGTCCCAATTCTTAGAAATGGAAGGTTGAGCAGAGCTTGCAACACAATCATCTGCCCTATTTTTATCCCTGGTTCCTTCATTCCACGATTTTGGAGGAACTGGTACCTCAACACAATCATCTGCACTATTTTTATCCCTGGTTCCTTCATTCCACGATTTTGGAGGAACTGGTACCTACCAGCAGGTCTTCACTATGCGGAACAGGCCTCAGCACAGATAATATGCTCAGATATTTGATATGCCACACTTGCATTTTTTTTTTAGACATTTAATGTTCCTATCATAGAGAAATGGCAATTGTCAACATGGTTACCTGATTCTCTCCAGACCACCGGCATTGCAAAAAGCAGTCTTTCCAGTTTCTAAGTCAGCCACCTCCTCAGATTTATTGTGTACATAATACAGCACATTTGAGAAGCCCAGTTTCAGTCCCCATTGTCAATCTTGTAACCAAAGTATAAAGAATATGAAAAATTTAGTAATGCTGTATATATATTCTTTCTTCAATACTTTGTTGTAAATCTAGAAAACACACAGCAGAAATTGTCAAGATGATTCAGACACTTCCTTTGCTTTGGCATCATAACAATACTATGGTAGTCAAAGCACAGAAGATAAAAACACTTTTCCAAAAAACACAGATCAACCAGACACATATGGTTACACTATAGATATCCTTCCATAACTGAAATAGCTGATGTATAAGCATCAGCATAGTTCAACAATGATACTCTCCAAGATACTACTCTTAGATATGAGCAAATACAAATAATATTTGGTTATGTAGCAGCTCACTGTCATACAAACATATTTCTCATTGTGTTTGTGTACAATGATTATATTGTACGTTTTTTTTTATACAACATATAAGTGCTGTATTTTCTTAAATAAGCCATTGTACAATATATGGATTATGTGTTAATGCAAAAACCTATATAACAATATTAAGAAATTGTGATGTGATATGCAATTTTTATTATCATTTCTGAAACTTTTACACATAAAAATTGATTAAAAACAGCCAAAATATTACTGGAGGTAAAAATTCATGTTGGCTGGTGTAATGGTTGGTGATGTATTGGGTTGGCCAAAAATTCATTGCGTTTTTTTTTTTTCACATAGATGGTGCAACATGTCCTGAAATGTAACTAATGTCATTTAACACCACAAGTTCATTATGTAACGTGACAGCTGACCTTTCAAGGTTGTTTTACAAACAGAAAGTGCATGATTTTGTTAAAAAGTGCTTGTTTGGCATCAATTTCAAAATGGACAATCAAAAGGAACATTTTTATCATGTTTTGCTGTATTACTTCCGAAAAGGGAAAAAAAAAAAAAAAAAAAAGGATGTGCAAGCTCATAAAAAGTTATGTGATGTGTATGGTGAAGATGCCTTAAAACTACGGCAGTGTCAGAATTGGTTTGCAAAATTTCGGTCTCGAGATTTTGATGTGAAAGATGCACCATGCTCAGGAAGGCCAATTGAAGTTGGCCTTCCTTAATGACACGAGAGATGGCTGAGAATCTGAACATATTGAAATCGAGCGTTGAAAACAATTTAAAGCAACTGGGATATGTCAGTAAGCTCGATATATGGGTACCACATGAGCTCAAAGAAATTCATCTCTCTAAGCATGTTGATATCTGCGGTTCGCTCTTGAAACATGAAGAAACCAATCTATTTTGAAATGTATGATAACAGGTGATGAAAAATGGATCATCTACAACAACGTTGAACAAAAAAAATTGTGGAGCAAGCGTGATGAACTTGCTCAAAGCACTTCAAAAGCAGATATGCACCAAAAGAAAGTTATGCTGTCAGTCTGGTGGGATTTTAAAGGTATTGTGTATTTTGAAATGCTTCCAAGGAACCAAATCATTAATTTGGACGTGTGCACAGATGAATCTATCAAATAGTTCTTGGAACTGTTTTTCGCCTGTGTGTGTGTGGGGGGGGGGGGCTTTTTTGAGTGCAGAATCATGGAAAAAAAAATGGACATGTTATTGACTCCAAGTTTTTGCTTCCCATTCAAAATTCGCCTTTCATTTACACAGGAAAAAAAAAAAAAAAAAAAAAATGCAATTACTTTTCGGCCATCCCAATAGTTTTCAGTTTAACTGATAAAAATATTATGTGGTTCAGAGGAAAGTTGCTTGACAAGATATTAACTATCAGGGTGTGGTAATTAAAGATGCAGGAAAGCACGATAAAAAGTTGCACACTAGAATTAGCAAAGCAAGAATGTTCCCATATCATCTGTATTAAACTGTTTTTATTAAGAATAAAGTTGTCCACAGAACAAAGATGGCTTTTTAAAATGCAGGTTTAGATGTACTTTCTTCTAGGTCTCAGTATGTGTGAAGCACAGGAAAGGAAAGATTTCCACAACAGGCATTGCATTTTAAAGCAACTAGTTACAGACGGTGGGGAAGACCTAGAACAAGATGAATGGATGGTACAAAATTTGCTGTTAGTGATAGAAGTGATTTGTCAGAGGCACAAACATTTTGTTTTTCCTTCTTTTTTTACCTATGAGAGAGAAGTAGAAACTTTGTAGGTAATCCACATTAATTTTCTTTGTAATCATATTTTGTATCATTATGTATGACAGCTTACAAACCTGATACCTAATTTTGGGTGCACGGATGTGATCTGATAACGAATGTATTAATGGTTTCGATGCTTATGTTACAAACCACTAATAACATCTGTTTAATATTAGAATGTTTAAAATGGCTATTGTCTCATGGTTTCCATTTAAACTGATCATCCTGTAAACCTAACTTTTTTTTTTTAATTATCATCAGAAGAACAGGGCTACTTCAAGTACTATGTCAATTCAATGATCATGAGGAAGGCAGGCAGAGAGAGAGAGAGAGAGAGAGAGAGAGAGAGAGAGAGAGGGGGGGGGGTGGGGGTGATAGTTACACAATAAATCATTCAACAGTCATTTTTAGTTTAAGTAAGAAAATTCTATCAGTCAAAATCTTAATTTTAGGGGGGAGCAGCTATTCATCGATTGAAAGATTCACTAAAGGCATCAAAAGAATGTGGGGATACTGTGTTTATACAAAACACCATTAAAAAAAAAAAGAAAAGAAAAATGCTAAACTGAATGACTGCAAAAATCTAACAAAAATCTTATTAATTTCTTAACAAGAAATACTAAGAACATTGGAGTAAAAGATGGAAACAAAACAATATGTACATAACATCAATTTTACTGTTGCACAATGTAACATTTATTATAATGTAATACAGTATTATGGTTTGCCTTCTGTCTCAAAAGTGAAATGAAAGGTAATTACAATCTAAATGAACACCCATGCACAAGGCAACACAATTCTAAATTTTCCAATTCCAGCAATCAAACATAATAGCATTTAACAAAAATAACTGCCAGAATAAATTCGAAATGCTAAGTTTTTTGTCATTCACAAACAAAACAAAACAAACAAACAAAAAAAAGAAAAAAAGAACAAGAGGTGGCACTGTAGCAGAAACACAGTGAAAGCTACAAGAAAAAACACAGGCCCACTTATTTTCAGTAAAAAGAAATGATTCAGTTGGTGGTAGAATGGTTCTTGGTTTATTGAATATCTATATACTGGATAAGCATACTTCAAACAACAACCTTTATCAAAAGAAACACTTTACATTTCTTACATCTGTGAAACCAACAACAAGTAAAGAATAAAACAAACAGAAAAGTTAAAACTCCTACTTCCTACAAATGAACGGAGCTTTGTTATAGTACACAATATGAAATGCGAAGTTTGACTGTTTTACATTCTTTTATTTACATGTTCACGCATACAGGCCTAAAATATTTTTATAAAATAAATTCTATATACAGATCAACTTCATGTCATCCACAAGAGAATGAGTTCATCTTTTGCATGATATCAATAAAGAGGGTGCTGATGATTAAAAAACAAACTGATTTTTCATGCATTTTCCCTCTTGTAAAATGAAAACAGTCCTTTTTGCTTCCATGGGAAAACGTGCTTACCATGCGCTACTTTGCATGCAGATTCCTCAGAGTTTTGCGTTAGGCCAAGCTCACTTATGCACCGTCCAGTACTTATTGAACTTAGATCGGTGCACACACTCAACTTGCACTTCAACACTAGGAAGCAAGTAATAAAGTCTTTCAAGCAAATCCACAGAACTCAAATGCAAGATGTTTTCTTTGTCTACAGTACCCTTCCCGTCATCGCTTCCGTGTTTCAAAACATCTACCAGTGGTCGAGATCCATCTGTCAAGTCCTGACTTCCATCAGCAATTAAGATGCCCCAGCAGAAGTACGTTATCTTCTTCACTTTAGAAACAGCCTCCAGTGCATTGTAATTCACACGGGCAGCCTAAATATTAAGGAACATCACATCATCAGTGAAAATAAACAAATACCTTAAAAATGCATGAAAGATACGATGACAAGCATATACAACCATTGGAAATTCATTAGTGAGAATGCAATGGTTACACTGGAATACAAAAACATAGGATCCGATTCTAGTCTTCGATATACACTGGTGTTCAAAATTAAGAGAATTTGCACATTTTGCCGAATTTCTGAAAAACTAATGGACACATTTTAATGAAATTTGGTATGGATACATAGTTATATAAGAGAAAAAAATTACACCATACAACAGTCATGGTACACACTCATGATCGTCAGTAAGGCTCATCAGCACAGGAATGTCCAAAATCCACGTTGCAAAATCGAACATAAAATTATTCTAATATTATGGGGTATGGTCAACTCTCACAGTTATACAGCTCTCACAGCACGACGTCATACTGGAAGCAAGGCAGTTGATAAGTCCCTGTGGCAGTCGGTCCCACTCCTGCAGCAATGCAGTTTTCAGCTCCTGGATGGTTCTCGGAGGGGGATGGCGAGCTGCAATTGCCCTCCCAAGAGCGCCCCAGACATATTTGATAGGGTTTAGGTCAGGCGATCTGGCTGGCCAATCCACCCGGCAAATATCCTCACTTTCAAGATAATCATCGACCAGATGAGCCCTATGTGGACGAGCGTTGTCGTCTATAAAAAGGAACCGAGGGCCAACTGCGCCCCTGAAAAGTCGAACACAGGGCAGTAAGATCTCATACCTATACCTCTCAGCAGTCAGGGAGCCTCTGTCAAACACATGGAGAGGTGTGCGACTGTCCAACATGATGCCTGCACAGACCATAACACTTCCGCTGCCATAGTGGTCCCTTTCTTGGATGTTGGAGGAAAGGTATCGGGTCCCAGGTTCTCTCCAGATGAAGGTACGTTGAGAATCAGTGTCCAGGCTGAATCGTGACTCGTATGTGAGGAGAACGTTACCCCACTGAAGTCTGGTCCAAGGCTGATGATGTCTGCACCATGCTAAACACGCTTTCTTCTGTGCTAAAGTGAGTGGGACGCAAACAGCGGGTCTTCTGGCAAAAAGCCCTTTCTCATGAAGCCTTCGGGAAACAGTAACCCATGAAACTCGGGATCCAGTGGCGCCTCGCTGAAAGTGCCAAATAACGATCTTCATTGGCCGTCGTGGCTCTTGGACAACCTTGCCCAGGCCTTCTCGATATGAATCTGATGTCCTTAAACGGTTTCCACAAATTGCAGACAACACTGGGCGTTACATTGAGCTCTGTAGCAACAACCTGCACTTGCGATTGCCCTGCCTCCAATCTACCGACGATTCTCCACCTCATTCTGTCATCAATACGTTAGTGGCAACTCATTTTACCCGATTGCTTATGAAATTGAACCAACTCCTTCAAGAAACAGAACGAATGTTGTCGAGGAGTACGAGCGAACTAATCGCGGAAAAAGCCACGTGTGCTTTTCATGCCCTCTGCTGTCACAGCCCCGCCCGCACACACGTGTACACTTACGTATTAGGCACTGCAAATTTGCACCTTTGGTTCCGTACTTTTTATGAAAATCGAGAAAATATACAAATTCTCTTAATTTTGAACACCAGTGTAGTCGCCAGCATTATCCAGCACCTGCTGCCATCAGTGTAGAAGTCTCTGTATGCTGTAAGCAAAATGAGACTTGTTGACCTTTGCAGTGGACCAGTGTATGGCTCTTACAACATCATCGGTGGTCTTGGAACAAATTCCCCAAAGCGGTGCTTTCATCTTTGGAAATAAATCTAAGTCACAGGGATTTGAAATTAAAAGTCAGGAGTACAGGGAAGGTGGTACAACACTTCCCAACTCAATCGACAGGACAGGTTGGAGACAATGCTAGCAACATGGCAGCAAATGTAATGCAAAATTATCGGAGTACGCTTCAGCAAATAATGCTTCTGCTTCCGGAGAGCTGGATGAAGGTTGCGTTCAAGAAAATGGGCATTGTATGCTGCATTTACCATCCGTCCTGGAGATACTGCATGTGTCAGTACAATGCCATCCCAGTCATAGATAGCGATCATCATTACCTTAATGTTACTGGAGTTCTGTCGGACCTTTGTTGGACATGGCGAGCCATAATTTTTCCATTCATTAGACTGGTGTTTGAGTCCTGGTTCATAAGTTTTTAACAATGCGGCCATGTTTTATCCAACATAAGGACATGCTGCAGGAATGCGTCCCCTTCACACTCTTATTGTTTAAGATAAGAGTTGAGCTGCCTTGTAATGTTGCCATTTTTCAATATCACTTAAAGCATGAGGCACCCAACATGATGAAATTTTTTGCATGTTCAGCCATTTTTTCAAAATGTGCCACTGTCACACGCAAAAGGTTACTCTCATGGGCGAGTTTAAGAATTGTTCACCGCCGGTCATTCCCCAACAATGCAGACAAAACAAACAATTGAGTTTCACTCACCTGGAGACATACATCTGCACAAGACACATTTCTGTGTTCTTTTTTGAAGGCTGCCAGCCACCTTGCTATTGTATGCATACCTGCCAACTTTCAGAAACAGAAATCCGTAAAAAAAAATAATTGATATATTCGACGAAAATTTTAATCGATATATTCTTTAAATTTACTTGTCGCACATATTGATTAAATGTACCGAACATGTCGATTTAAAAACTATGTTACCCAAATCAAGTATCAACTTTTAATTAAAGTGACAACACGTTTGAATTTATCGGCACATTTATATCGATTAAAATAAATTCTATACATAATTTCTCATTACTATGCTATCATTATGATCCATAAAGTGATAAAAAAAATTTACTTTTACAGAAGTTTGCATCTAAAGGGAAGGATGTTCTACCCTTTCAATTGTCCCACGCCATCATCGAACATACTAAAATGTTTTCAAAAACGAACCATTTTCATGTTAGGTTTTTATCTTACAGAGACACGGACGATGAGACAGTCAAATAAAAAAAAAAAATGAAATAAGTAAGAGTGACTGAGAGACACTAACTGGTAAATTATGTTCAACTAAAAATGAAGTGAACAAACATTTTGTACGAATCACATCCAGTTCATTATAACGAACATACTAAAATGTTTTCAAAAACAAACCATTTTCATGTTAGGTTTTTATCTTACAGAGACACGGACGATGAGACAGTCAAATAAAAAAAAAAATGAAATAAGTAAGAGTGACTGAGAGACACTAACTGGTAAATTATGTTCAACTAAAAATGAAGTGAACAAACATTTTGTACGAATCGCATCCAGTTCATTATAACTTTTAACAAAGGAAGCTAATTTCGTTATTTTTTTTCCACACAGTCAACATTATATTTATGCTCGTCACTAGAAATTTGATTTGTAATATCATTCCTTCCACCATGCAAAATGTTAAAATTGCATCGACGCGCAGCGCGACATGCATATTTTCAATTTTTGAAGATTTCGCAATACACAGGAATTCCGCATAACACGCATCGCGGAATGTTTTATAGTACTGCGACAGTTCTCCACGATACTTCACTGTTTTCTTTACGAATCCCTCAGTATAAATTAATTGATAAACTATATATTTTGTGTGTTTTTGCTTTACTATAGTACATTTTGTGTGCCTGTTAATTTCTAAATTAAAAAGCTACCACACACACATTTTATAATTCAAAATTCTATCCAAATCGGTTAATTTCCACGGAAAATATTGTGCTAAAATTCTGAAACATGAGCACTCTAATCTTGCGCAGGTGCTACTGAACTGTACACATGAATGCTGATAGCACCCATTTTCAATAAAATAAGTACATTATGGGTGCTGAACAGCATACCGAAACTTCATCACAACCATGTTTTGATTTTACACAAGTCATCACACAAAAGGGTGGAAGAATGAATCCTGCTCCTATGTCTTGACCTTACCTTTGACCATTTTTCAATAGGGATTCGACGAATTAGTATGTACCCCAACATATTACCGTAATTTTTGGGCTAAGAGCCGCAGCTCTTACGTTACTAAAGAAATTTTTCGGGTGTGCGGTCCTTATGCTGTATTTGTTTTCAATAAGACTGTTTCTTCCCTCCCATTTTTTTCTCATGCAGATGCTTAGTAAATTTTTTAAAACACGTCTCTTTTTTTCACAAACTCGACTGTGATCATGTTTCCCCCCTTTCTACTCATACATTAGACACGTCTATTTAAACGATAACTCTGCTGTCCTGATGTTGGTTTAGGAGGGAAAGTGGGGCGAGGACAGGAATGACTGACTCAAATGCCCTTTGCATGGGGAAGTGGGGGGATGGAATGGTGACATAAGCACACAGACGAGTAGCGTGACGTCCAAGGCTTCTGTGGATAGTGCGCCCAGGGTATCTCTTTCGTCGGCTGCAGCATACATCATGCAGGAAGGTGCGATGCAACCAAGGGAAGGAACGTTGATTTTTACTGGGGTGGGGAGACCGGCTTGATGGGCACTTCCCTGAACAAAATCTTAGGAACATGAACAATGCAAAAGCTTGCCCCAGGACGATTCCATTAGCACTGACCTATTCCAAACAATACTGGTGGGACGGAAAGACAAATTCTGTTCACTCTTCTTGGTTAATCTGGCATGCGATACAGGTGTTTCTTGGCTCTGTGCTCCTGAGTTTTGCTTCGATTTTAATAATTTTTTTTTTTTTTTATTGACCGATGATAGTGAAAGTTGAAGGTTTCGGCTGGAAATGGTTTCTCACTAATAAGCGTTGTAGCATTATCATCTGATGTTAACAATAGGTAATAATTAATTTAATACTTGGCTGAAGATAAAATCTTCGCAAACCAAAAAGAAGGGAGAGCTTTCCCATTCATATAAAAGCGGAGCTCAAGGCGAAGGCTCAGTGCGCAGTAAATGAAAGTAAGTCAAACCACTTGAAAGAGAGAAAGCGGCACCGCTGTTTTGAAGTGTTGGCAGCCAGATCCGCAAACACGTGCGAGGCGGCTGGTACAAGGAAGCACAACTTCATTCTAACGAAAACATCTGTAGATGAGAGGGGGAAAAAAAAAAAAAAAGCATAACATAGAAGAAACATATTATTAAAAAAAAACATTAATCAAAAGCATTACAAGCGGTAATTTATAAGTTGATTACTTCTAAGACGAATTCTATTGTGGTGAACAGAGAACCATCCTGTAGCAGCAGACATCCACATTGAATGGAATTTAGACAATTGTGCGGTTTTACGAGCAATGCGATATTCTAATGGGAGTCTTAAGATTAACTGTGATTTATATTGATTACATAAATGGTTTTGAGCATTAAATAAAGGCAAACAAATAACATCATTAGCATGATTAATAAAAATGTATAATTTTTTTTTGCCAGTATGAAAAATTAAGTGCATAAAGCAGATCGACACTGAGTTGCAGAATTAGCCTTTGAAATATACATATAATCACGTTGGGTGCGAGCTAATTAATGAAAATAAGGAAGATAATTTAGTTTTCAGAGCAGCACCATGAAGTTCACAGGTGCGGCCCTTACGGCAACTTTTGCTGCCATGATTGCAATATTTTTCATCTGCGACCCTTAGTCCGAAAATTACAGTAATTTTGTTGAATCAAGCCAAGACATTTTTACGAACATTATCGAGTGATGAACAAAGCACGGTTGGATAGCTTAGAAAACTTACTGACTAACGGACCAGCAAAAATAAATCATTGCTGGAGCAGCACTGGCTTGAATGAACATTGTACTTTTTTTTTTTCAACTTCCTCTTATGGTAGCATTCTTTCATTAAGTCAAATTTATTGCCAGAGAAGAAGTTATGAAACCATGCCACAATGCATTTTTAATTCCACAAAACTGGCAGTTTTTGCTTAATTTCGTCATGTTGGGTATCACCTGGGCTTAAAAATTCCACAGATTTAAAATCCGTTTGAATTTTTTTTTCTACGATAACTACATTCCGAGATAGCATTTTGAACTGGGAGTAATAAAGACACCTGCTCCAATGCAAGACACACCCCACGCTGGCTTACTGTGAAGTTGCGACCTGGGAGACGAACAATGCATTATCTAAAGGGGGGGGGGGACTTGACCACTTTGAATAATTTCGGGTTAGAAAATGGGCTCAAATCAGCTCAAACAAAAACATTCATTGTCTAAGAAGTGGGCCACACATAACTGGAATGAGTGAACCTGTGAATAAAAAACCATTGCTTTTTCCTTAGCTTTGTTATTCAAAGTGGTCATTTGGAGGATGATTTACAATAATACATTCTGACTAATTACCTGCTGAAAGGGCTATAACAATGATGACAAACTCAAAAAAGATATTTCAGTCACTTGTTTCTACCCAGTGGTATGGTGTCTGTACCAGGGGAACTAGCCTTTCCCCACCATGCCTTGGGCCATGAAGCAGAGAATAACAGACTAGAAGGGAGTGCTTATCGTCTGTAGCAGGTTTATGGTCAGTACTGCTTAGATAAGGCAGGAGTGGGGAGGAATTATTTTTTGCCGTTATTTTCATAAAACCCAGCCACTATGTGAACACTTCAGTATTTTAGGCACCATTTAGATCAGGTACATTGTTCACTTAAAGGGTTATTAACAGGGGTGCTTATTCTGTGGAATCAAATTTCCTGAAATTAACGTAGATCAATACCTTTCAAAAAAAAAAAAAAAAAAAAAAAAAAAGGAATATATGTGTCATATTTATAATTTATTCCCAAGTTCTGATATTTTTTTAAAGAACAGTGGCCTTTATAAAATTTCCAGGGTTCAAAGCCTTCAAAAGCTAGAATTCTTATAAAAAGTAAAATACTGAGAAAAATAAAATAAAAGAGCAACTTGCATAATTGACGCCTGCCTGTCTGTGTCAATGGTGTATTTTCTTGTGCAGAAAAGACTATGAAATGTATATGACAAAGTTTGTTCAGTTTACATTTTAAGTGATTTATATTATATATTCACATAATAAGTCATAGCCTCTATAAATCCACAGTGAAGTTTTTGGTAAAAGTGAAACTATGGAATAAACTAGAAGTTGCAGTTGAATAAAATGCTTCAATGAATGCAGCTGAACAAAATGTTTTCAATGCATTACATGAGATGTCAGGAATAGAGCCTATTCTGTAGAACAGCACTTCAACAGGAGGAGTGGTGGCAAGGATAACCAAAGGTGGGGAGAAGGGGGAGGGGTGAAAAAATAATCAGCACCCAGACCCTCTCTAGATATCTCCATGAAAATGAGATGAGAAGTCCTGAAGGTCAAAAGCAGAAGGCAAGGGAATAGACTACTGCAGTAGAGTGGGTGGGCCAGGAGCAAAGGGGTGCTCTGTCAGGAAAAGAAAAGGGTGAGGAACTTCTTTTGTTTGGAGTAGCTCCAGGGGAACCCAGCACCAACCCATGAAGGAAAGTAAACAGTTAACACACTATCAGAAGAGAAACATAACGTTGGATGGGAGCAGAAAGGGATCTCTCCCAGTGGAATTGGGTAGACACAGAATGAACCTTTGTCTCTTCTCCTCTGTGGGGGTAGATTGGCAACAGGATTTCCCAACTTTCAGTGGAATTGAGTTTTGCTTTGGCCAACAATCAAGGAAACAGAGAGATACCACTCTTTTGTAAGAGGTCCTTACAAAATACAAAAAGAAAAATATGTTTTAGACTTTGGTTTTAATTTTTTTAAAGATAAAAATGTAGAAAATTTCTAAAACAAAAACAAGAAGAGGAAAAAAAGAAAAAAAAAAAAAGACCGAAAATTTCCGGAAAATAAGCATTCCTGGGTTAAGATATTTTTCAATTTGGAGAAGGAAAAACAGTTGCAGGGAGCTAAACCAGGTGTGGTCCCACTGGGATTTGGTTTAGTGTTTGGTCAGAAACTCACATATCAACAATATTGTATGAGCAGGTGCATTATGAAAGTCATGACTGAGACTCCCATTGTTGTGTATGTTTGCATTGAATTTTCTCCCCTTTCATCTTTTTGAAACCTCTTCTTAACAAGTCTGGTTCACAGTCTTATCAATCAGAGCAAACTCAAAATACACCATAACTTTAACATAAAAGAAAACAGACATCACCATGTGATTCAGATGACTGGGATTTTGTTTTAGGGTCACAGCCATACACCAAAGAATTATCAACTGTGATAATATTGTCTACAAAGTGTAGGCCTACTGCTTTATGAGGTCCTAACAAGCTGCAACATTGTTCATGAGAGCCTAAGCATAAGCTTTGCTGTCACCCTTTATATCTTCAAATCCAGCATCAAAACTGCATGACATGACTCAATTGAGAAGCCAGTTTTGGTAGATACCTCCCAAACAGTCATGAATTGTCTGTCACTCTTGATTACTTCATTAGTCCCTGAAAGAGACAGGGATGGAAGGGAAAACTCAGGCACGTGATAGAAACTCCGGCGAGGAAGTTCTGCTGTTACAAGCCAGAGCGAGCCTGCCGTTTTTACGGATTTTTCTTTTTCTTGTTTAGTTTCTAAAACATAAACACATGGAACTGATTCTTAACAGGAAATTGCCTTTAAAACTGTGCCTTGGGTTTTCAGCTCACCAGAAATCCACCTGGCTTTAACTGGATCTCCAGCTTTGCTAAAAGGAAAAAAAAAACCTGTGCATTAGTTGATTAACAGGCAGGCACAACTGGGCACGACGATTAATAAGGTGCCTACATCTCCGCAAGTGAGCTTCCCCCTCACTGAAAGAAAGGAGATGGTGAAATCCGTCTCCCACCACCATTGTTTCAGGACTATGCATAAAAAAATGCAAAAACTAACTTTGTGAAATCTTCACAAAACTGGCTGAAATTTTGATCAACACCATGAATTGGTAATAGGAACAGACCTTCCAAATTTCACCGGAATTGGTTACAAACTTTTTGAATTAGCCATGGAAATTTTTAATCATCGGCCCCAACTCAGCACGAAGATAAATAAGGGGTGTACATTTCCACAAGTGACCTTTTCCCCTCTCCGCCACCTCTACCAAAAGAGGAAGGAGATGGTGAAGTCAGTCTCCCACGTCCATTGTTTCAGAACTACACAAAAAAAAAAAAAAAAAAAAAAAAAAAAAAAAAAATTGCTAAAACTAACTTTGCAAAATCTTGATGGGCTATAAAGCAGTTGCCCACCTTTAATTTTAAATAAACATGACTGATACCATTCTCCTCCATGACAACATATGTTCCAATACTAGCTTGCACATGAAAGGTTATTGCAAACATGCATTTTCTTCCACATCCTGATCATGGCGCAGTTCTTCCACAACGTGTTGACCCACTGAAGGGTCAATTATGTAGACAATACTTTTCATATGATGGTAAACCATAAAAAAGGAGGAGAAAGGTGTGTGTGTTTCCAAAGTCTTGGCAAAGAAATTTACAGCACTAATGCAGTGTTTTGCAAAAATCACGGAAAAGAGTTGAACTTCATACAAATTAAGTACAAAAGAAGTGTTAAGTTTGTGGAACATGTATGAATATTTCACGTAAATTCTGTTATAGCTAGAGGCACACAATATAGACACACTGGGAATATTTTTAACTAGTCTGGAAAAAAGAGATACATTACTGACACAGAGGAATTATGGGAACAGCAAAAGTCTGGTTAGAAAAAGTGGTTTAAGATACATTTTTGTTCTCTTTTAGCTTATGCCAGGATGAAAATCTGAACTGTGTCAAATATATTTGCTGCACCTCTTACTCACATATATTCACAGTTCAAGTGGATTTCCTTAAAACTTGAAAAAATAACTTTCATTCATGAGATAAATAACAAACCACTATTTCATAACAGTGCTACTCAAATGTTTACCTACCTCATCAGAATTATCTGGCCATATACTAAGGCGACGCAAATTGCGCGCTTTCTTCAGGGCAGATCCTAGATTGCTTGGAATTTTGTAATTAATAAGACGAAGTTCTTGCAAACTGAAATAATAATTAAAAAAACATCTATGAAAATTTTTTTAATGTTTTACCAAATTTTTAATAACATACACTCTTGAATAGAAGATATGTACCAGGAACATATTTGGAGGAAATACACATATACTTCAATATTCCTCAAAACACCCTCAATTAGACCATTTCACTGTAATATTTTTTTCCCTTAATTAATGTAATTCCATTCAAAAAAAAAAAAAAAAAAAAAAAAAAAAGAAAAGAACCTCAATACACCCAACATAGCGACAGATAACTGTGGAAACTTACTTGAAAGAAAACAGCGAATGGAAATTTAGGATACGACCTTTTACTTTTTACATTATAATCTGCACTAAGATCAATAAGAAAAATAATTTTGTATTAAGCATCAATCCACAAGTCATAAGTTGCTCCTTACAAATAATTTGACCCTTAAAGTAAATTACTTTAAGTGTCAATATTGAATACATGAAACACATTATATTTGGTACCACAATTTCATGACTTTCTGTGAACCTTAGTGGTATACTGCCAGCAAGAAATTTGTTAATACATAGAAATGATTCATATGTACGAACAAATTTGTAAGCTGATTTTATTTTTTCTATAACACAATACAACTAATAAGCTTAATGACCAAATGGGCTCATGTTAAGATAAATACATGTTGCAAGAGAACCAACCAAACAGCTTTGATTTATTGGGGGTTGACTCTCTTGCGATGTGTTTTTCCAAGCAGGACTATATCAAGCCACTGTGCTTAACCGTTCCATGTTACAAGACATGAAGCAACATTTCTGCAGAAACCAACCCAAAACATAACAGACAATTTTGAAAATTCAATTCTGATAACTTTTTAGGGAATTAAGGAATAATGTAATGTACTGAAAGTAAGATCTTTCAAATTCTAGGCAGGCAGTAATTGCGAACTAGTCTGAAAATTTTTGGCAAAATAACAATTACCTGCTTTCTTTAAGACCCCCCCCCACTTTAGATTTCAACATTTTCCAAGTTGTGTTGGAACCCTGTGCCTGGCAACAAATTTTTTTATTTGTTGTCACCATCTTCAGCAAAACAGAATTTTGGAATGACATATAGAAACACAGCCACATACAAATATCATGTTATGCCCCCAAGCAGTAAAACCAGACAAGTGCAAAATAAAAAAATATGTGACACTGCTGATAATAAATAGAACCAGCCAACTGGATGCTAAAATACATTTCTCAATCTCTTCTGTAGAAACTTAGATCGTACCATATCTTAGTACGGTAAAATTTAATTAATGCCAATCATCATTGTGATTAGAGCATATTATTTTAATACAAAGAAGGACTTTTCACATCAGAATTTTTTGAACTGAGGTACAGTATCAAATGCAAATATAATCTTAGTTGTAAATGAATTTATGGCACCTTTATTAATATTGTACTGTGAAATTAACTTTCTTACGGGTCTTATAGAGGTTATTATTCAAAAAAGTTGGTGGTCAAATTTTTGAACTAAAGCCTAGTTCGTCATCAGGACTACGTCACTGGAGTAGTTGCTGCCACTCATTTGGAAGCGTCCAACCGCAATTATCATTAATTGTGGTACTTCTTCTTCTTGCTATTTCGATCCCTTCTTCTAGTTTCCTCTTTACTAAGTTTGACTGGTGGGCGGTTATTCTTACTGAGTCCCAATTTATGGAGTGTCCACTAGCTTGTATATGTCTGTCTAGCCCTGTTGACAGACATATACAACATTAATTACATTCTTAAGCCACCTAGTGGAAAAACTGAGCGACTAAAATCAAAAGGCATGTGGATAACACTCATGCAAGTCTGACAAAGTTAAATGAAAATGTTGTGTCTGCCTGTAAAATGATGGTGAATTTTTGCAAAGGAGAAAATACCTAAAAAAAAAATTGCTCACACTTTCAGCTATTCAGTATGGGGGAGGGGTGTGTGTGTGTGTGTCCAACCCAACTTTCAGAAATAGGGTCATCAGTCTACAGGATCCTTGAAATCAGATATTTTTGTGCATGGCACATACAATTATTCACCTAACAAACAGCATCTCACACTCTAGTAAATTTGATCATAGTGTCTGGCCTGAAATATGCAGGCCACACATGGCATTCACAAAGGGAATCATAAAGAAATTTGACAAATACCACTGATTACTGATGCCATCTGGGATTCAGCATATAAGGATCTAGATAACATAACTGGAAAAGCATGGGAAATAGCCAGAACTAAACTCGCTGTGTACAACGCAGTATTCATCCTCTCTCATGGGCCAGAGTTGGTAAGAGGAATATCTAGGAAAAATTGACGAATTCAATGCACAAAAAAAAAAAAAAAAAAAAAAAAGGTGAGGTTTTTAATCGGGTGAAAAATTGAAACGCGCTGCAAATCAGTGTGAATATAAATCAGCATGAGCAAGATAGAACTGTTCACTGAAATTTATTTATCTAAATATTAAACTGGAGCACATCACTGTATTCAAAATATAATTTTATTTTACATTTAACAGCAACACAGGGTAGAGAGAATATCGCAGAGAAAGAAGAACACCCCCCCCCCAAAAAAAACCCCAATTATGTGCGAAATCTTTTCTCCACCTGACTTCCGTTTTCGGAAAAATTTCCTCCATTTTCAAGCTGAAAAACAAATATTTATTGAATAAAATTATATCTAACAACACTACTGGGATGAAGACACATCGCAAAAGAAAAAAAAAAGTGATTACAGAAGGAAACTTGTGTAACTTACATTTTTTAAAGTTTTGAAAGACAGAATTCCATCCTCTGATGAAAAATTACCCCCCCCCCCCCCCCGCACACAACACACACGATGATGGAAAAATTGGAATTTTTTGAATACACTGAAGAACCTTGTGTTTCAGATTATGCTGTCAAACTTTTGTTTTTGAAAAATGTTCCTACGTTTTCATGCTGAAATGCAAATATCTATGGAATAAAATCATATTTAGCAACAATACTGGGCCAAAAGAACATCACGAGAAAACGAAACTACGATTACGAGAAGTTTTTCATATCGCTTAATTTCCGTTTTTGAATGATAACCAAAAACGCGGAATTCCGCAAATCTGCAGAAGTATCTCATGCATGATTCAATGACAAAGAATTAGTAATGCACACATTACAACTTGGCCGGGCATTTCTTCAGTGCCGGAAAAAGCTAAATTAAGATGTATTGTGACATAGCAAGTGTGTGTGTGTGTGCGTGCTTTGGGAGATAAAAGATGGAAATTACAGGTGTTAAATTCTGTGTTATCAGGCTACAGACCAAGATCAACTGAAGGTGAAAAATCAGCCACTAGTAATCAGGAAAGCAATATATATTAAGACACAGAATATCTTACAATCGACAGCAAAAGATTAGGAAGTTCGCTGACAATAATATATTTTTTTTTGCTTTTGATGTGGTTTCTGTAAAAATTTGTGGCATAAGATAATAATTACTGAATTTAAACTACAAAATTTTATTAAAAATGCTCATAAAACACTATTAATAATTAATTACTTTATACGAGCCATATTCTTCCTTGCAGTTGGCACAACACAGATGCTTTTGGTCTATTCTGTGAACAAATCAATTGCCCCCAACTGCACAACCCAGATCCTATAACTAAAGTGGATGAGAAACTAAACCTCTACAACCTTTCTGGGTGAACACAACTTTAGCTAAACGTTTTCAACATTGACAACAGGCTTTGATAAACTTCTAGAGGCCAGAAATGTATGAAAAAATAGAACTCAGATGCGAAGGTAAATTTAAAGATCTTCGAGTTAAAACAGAACTAAGTATATTAATCTGAATAAAGCCTTGCGTAACAGTTTTAACCTCAAAGTTGTATTACCAGCAAATTTTTCAAAGATAACAAAATAATTTAAAAAAATTCAGTGAAGAAATCAAATAAAAGAAAAAGCAACTGGTATCTAAAGAATCACTCCTAGAATGCCAGAAAAATTTATCTATTGCTCCATAAAAGCACTACTGGAAATTTTCAACAATGCTATAAAACTAAGTAAGATATTTCTCCACAAAGGAAAGGCATTTCATTTTTTGTGCCAAGTTTCAACATTATTAATACTACACTCCTTTGCAGATGCTTTGCTGGCAGCAACTGTTCATTTTAAAAAGTGAATGTCCAATATCTAGCAAATTATCCTTAAATTTTGCACTGCTGAATATCCAAAATGAGTGAAATACAATGCAAATTTTAAGGGTTACTACATCCACTTCATGCATGGCTTTGTTCAGAGTTTGTACACATTTACAAAAATGAATTCCTAGTGTTTCATAAAAAAATTCCAGGAGCTTAAATTTTTGCTAAAATCATAGTTCTTCGTTTTATACTTTGCAAATTGGGTTGAAAATTTTCACTATGCATTTAGAACTGTCATGCAGTCCTATGGGTTCCACTGTAGGAGGTAATAAGCATGGAAATAAATGACTCTGGAACAGGGGAGTTTGGGGGCCATGTAACTTACACAAAGTAATATGGAACCTAGTACAATATGCTAATATATTTTTTTTCCATTGCATTGAAGATTCCCCATTCCAGAGTAAACTATTTCCATGCACATTGGGGACAGGAAGATCAGCTATCAACCTCCTTCAGTGAGGAAAGCACGTGCTAGAACGGACGGTCATTCGGATTTGCGGGAAGGTTTCCCCATGCTGTTGTGACCCCAGCTGCACAGAACTGCTATGCCACAAACCAAGGTGGCTGAAAATATGCCACTACAACATCTTTCACTCCAGGATCACACAAGATGAAAAAGATGACATCACATCTTTACACTCCATCACTCCAGGAAACGAAGTGATGTCATAGTGAACAGAGGCCATCGGAAGCTAGAACAAAGTGATACAATAAGTCCAAACATTTTGACCTATTCTTTTTGTTCCATTGCAAGAAAAAAGTCCAGGACCTTTCACAAAAATATGAAAACTCAAGGACTTTCCAGACCTGGAAAAAAGGGAAATAAAATTTTAGAACTTTTTCAGGATTCCAGGGACTGTACAAACCCTTTCTGCTGTATGTACAATTTATTCACGAAAGTAGTCTTATTATTCACAAACACCACCAATGCTATTACATAAATACAGAAAAGTAACAAGCTCTAGAAGTAAACCCTGTACTTCAATGAATTTGTCCTCACTTAAAAATTCAAAAGATTTGATTTAATACAATAACTTTTGATGTATGTACTTACAGAAATTCTTTCAATGATCAATAATGAACTTACTCTTTCATTTTCATGATGGCATCTGCTAAACCTGTATCAGAAACATCACCACCATTATCTAATCGCAGGGCCTGTAGGTTCGGCAGTTCAGAAAGGAAAGAAAAATTCTACAAGAAAACATTTTAAAACGTCTTAACACTTTTTTCTTTTTGACAGAAGTATGCAAACAAAATTCTGAATTTTTCATATGAATAAAGCTATTTGCAATGGATAACAGTAAGTACTCCCAAACTTTATGTCCCTATTATAGTATTACTGTACACAAAAATGTGGCACCATTTGTTGTTGAATCAAGGTTAAAAAACTTTTTTGTCAATGCTGCCAATACATACATGAAAGTCAGCAAATGAATCTGCAGCTCTTCCAGTTTTGAGCTATCCATAACATGTGAAGAATGAAGATGTGATGTGATGTATTGTAGTTGTGTAATGTGAGGAAAAATGTTGTTAGTAAAGTGGAGACCAATATTTTGAGGTGGTTTTTGCCCATGTTGAAAGAATGAGTGATGAGATGCTCACCAAGAGAAGTTTTTCAGCCCCAGTAGCAGGAAACAAAGGTAGAGGAAGGCCAAGAAAATCGTAGGAGAACCAGATTTAGGAATGTCTGCATGAGGAAAAGATTTTGAGTATCACGTAATGGATGCCAAGATCGCTGTAAACGCAGAGATGTTGAGGTATGGCAACAGTAAGTAAATTCCAGTTCTATTAGTTAAACTTTATCTAGTGTATTTAATCAGCTTATTATCATTTCTTCTTATGTTAGAGGTATTATAATATTAATAACTCTAACATAAGAAGAAATGATAATAAGCATATTATTGAATCACTTCCATACATTAAAAAGGAATTTCAGCTCAAATAAATTCTGCAATAAATATAACTTACAATTGGGCAATAAAGTGCACACCATTAATAATGTGTTCAATAATAAAGAAAATAAAAAAATGCTAATATAGGGCTGGAGCTTATGAAATCCCTGTAAGTCACCCTATATCATATACACAGGAAGCACTAAAAATAAAATAAAATATTGTCTACAACAGCATCTTAAAAATTAGCACCCCCCCCAAAAAAAAAAACAAAAAAAAAAAAAAAAAAAAAACCCTGCATTAATCCAATACTGTATCAAACATAAACAATATCCAAAGTTTGATTGGTTGGTTGGTTGTTTGATTTTTATGGCGCAAGGGCCATGTTTGGCCAAAGAGCGCCAGACACAAGACAGACAAACAAACAGTATTAAAAACGTGCTATGAAACTTAAAATATGGCTGATCAATTAAAACTGAAGAATGAGAACGATGGAAGGGCTAAAAAAGATAATGAAACAAACAGTATTAAAAACATTATACAATGATTAAAATCTAGCTGATTCAGTAAAACTGAGAAATGAGGATGAGGATAAGGCTAAAATCTTGATACGTTTAAAATAGTCAATTTCTTTAAAAAATGAAAACATTGCAACAGTATCACAGTGGTCATTGAGAAGCCGCTGCAGTGTAGCGGCGTCCTCGGTCAACAAATGAGAATGAAAGAAATGAAAACGTACATAACGAAAACGAACACAGGTACACAGAAGATGAGTTACGGTGAGTCGGCAATTGCACGTCTCACACATCGGCGCAGTGTCGCCACACAGCAAAAAGCAGCGAGTGAAACGACAATGCCCAATGCAGAGACGCGCAAGCACCACTTCCTCCCTACGGTTCCAACGATATGAGGATTTCCAGACTTCAAGAGTAGGTTTAATACGATGCAGCTTATTTTCCACCTCTTGGTCCCACAGACCTTGCCACGTTCGCGAACCAGAAAGCGGAAATCCCGGTGAAACAGTGGCAAGGGTGTGACGACCACAGAGGAAGCAGATCTAGCAGCCGCATCAGCACACTCGTTACCCGAGATTCCAACATGTCCAGGAATCCAGCAAAACTGAACCTGAAAACCGGCCTCAAGCAAACGACGAAGCAACCGTCTCACATCCAAAAGAAAAGAATGGTCACGGCAATCCGCAGATGATAAGGACTGCAAGACACTTAAAGAATCCGTATAGACCATAGCACAATGATGAGAACTCGACTGAAAATGGAGAAGGGCGAGATACACAGCATGCATCTCCGCCGAAAACACCGTGGCCTCAGCTGGGATCCGCGCTACTGAAACGTCATCAACACAGACAGCCGCGGATCCAACAACTCCATGCATCTTGGAGCCATCAGTAAAAATAGAAGTGTAGTCAGAATTGAGGTCACGGTGCTCAGCGAAGAGCTGCTGGTACACTGCCGCAGGGGTTGAGGATTTATCGAACGATGTAAAAGTGGTATCAACCACGACACCAAGTGGGTGCCATGGAGGATCCCCAAAGCCCCTGGTCTCTCCAACAAGTGACAAGTCGAGCCCTACATCACGGGCTACAACCGCCATACGAAGACCGAAGGTTGAAATGCACGAGGGCCGGTTCCCGAATAAACGAGCATGCTGGGAATGAAAAACTGCATCGTATAAAGGATGGTCTGGAAGAGATCTAAGTTTCAGGTAGAATTGGATAGACAGCTGCAGACGGCGTAATTCAAGCGATGGTTCGTTCGCGTCAGCGTAAAGGCTGGGAATTGGAGATGTTCGAAATGCTCCCGAACAAAGACGCAGTGCTTGATGGTGAATAGTGCCCAAAGGCCGGAGAATGGAACGACAAGCTGAGCCATACACGATACAACCATAATCCAGTTTCGACCGTATTAAAGAATGGTAAATGCGAATTAAAGACATCCTGTCTGCGCCCCACGAGACTCTCGAAAGGATCTTAAGAATAGATAGAGCCCGCAGACAGGAAATCTTGAGCCGCTGAACGTGCGCACGGTCGACAGTCAGTCCAAGGAACTTGGTCTCCGGCAAAACTGGTATGGCTGCATGGTCTAAAAACAGCTCTGGGTCAGGATGGAGGCCGCGCCTCCGGCAGAAATGGACACACGCTGTCTTGTCGGGAGAAAGAACGAAACCACCGCTATTCGCCGCTTTAAAGATCTGATTAATTGCAGACTGCAACTGCCTTTCAATAAAATGCATGCTTGATGACGAGCAGAAAATGTGCAAGTCATCAACATAAACAGTAGCCGAAACCGCAGGAGGAAGATTTGTGAAAAGACAATTAATGCGGAGGATGAACAATGTGACAGATAAAATGCAACCTTGAGGAACACCTTGTTCTTGATGGAACGGTGCCGAGAGCGTCGTACCCAGGCGCAGCTGGAACACCCGATTGCAAAGAAAATTAACGATGAAGGTTGGAAGGTTTCCTCGCAATCCGCATGCGTGGAGGTCACGGATAATACCGTGCCGCCACGCTCGATCATAAGCTTTTTCAATATAAAAAAATACAGAAACCAGGTGTTGCCTACCCACGAACGCCTCGCGCACAGATGTCTCAAGGTGCAGGAGATGATCGTGAGGTGAACGATGACGGCGAAAGCCGCTTTTGTGATGGTGAAAGAACTTGATGATATTCTAAAAAATGAACTAACCAGGAATTTACCATGTGTTCAAGAACTTTACACAGACAGCTAGTGAGAGCAATTGGACGATAACTAGAAGGAGACTTGGGATCCTTGCCAGGTTTGGGAAAAGGCAGAACAAAAGCTTTTCGCCAAGATTCCGGGAAACTGTGCTCCGACCAAATACGATTGTACAGGATTAAGAGATTCTCGAGAGACGACTGCGAGAGATGACGGAGCATGTCATAGTGGATGCCATCGGGACCGACAGATGTAGCGCCGGACCGATGCAGAGCCACCCTCCAAAGTTTGAAGAAATAAAAATTATCAAGAACTGTCATACTGAAAAGCATTTAAGCTTGCAGAAACCGTATTGATTGAAAAAAAAAACAAAAACAGACACAGGTTATGTAATTTCAACAATCCTAACAGTTTAAATATATACTGTAAAAAATTAGAATAGAAAACCAGAAGGAGGAAAAAAAAAAAAAAAAAGAAATAATGAAATGAAATTATTATGACAAATTACAGTAAGATCAATATTATAAAAATAATAATAGTTTGCCATAGAATAAATATAGTTGATACGAAAAGAAAAAAGTTGCAGCTAAATTCATCCAACAGATGGCACCACTGCGGCAGATCTGTGAAGAACGAGATGAGACGATAACACACGAGGACTAGAACATTCTCTGCATTGGAGGGCGATGAGAGCAGTAGGTTGTTGCGGGCACTCCTCGGTAACGGTCTTGGCGGAGGCAGAAAGTACTCGGAGATAATGTTGTTGCAGTGTGGGGAGAGGGTTGGATTTGCTGGAAGATCGCATTTTGTTCATGTTCAGATGTGTACGTTCTTTTGGATTTGTTCCTTAATCATTAGGTTTTATGGGCAAATTATATACGTGTCCCATGGTTTTTTAAAAAACCCATGGAACACAGATATTTAATTAAAATTGTAAATCGAATGATTACATATTTGTTAATGATTCACATGTCTCCTGAATGATTTTAGGTGAAAAGTTGAGTAACCACAGAATTTATTTGAATTCTAAATAGAACATCAATACGAAGGAGCTAAATGAAATATCGACATTAGCAATGCTGTATTAATATATTTATCTAGTGGATTGTCTTTCTTTGAGCAGCTAACTTCTGAGTCTTAGAGAACAGCTTAGTGGTATGTACGCATGTTCAACCAATTCCTCAAATAATTTCAGATATCAACTAAATTAAGAAAACCGTGACTTCATATGCTTTTGAGAAAATTGAAAACACTGAAATATTTATTCGGGATATTTCTGGGAACTTTTTGAACCAACCATGTACTTTATTTCTCTCCCCCCCCTTTTTTGAATTACATTTCTGTATGTGTTTTTGTTTTTTTCTTGCATTTCTTCACATAAAGTAAAAATAAAGGGGTGATAGGGAAAAAAAAAATCAAGATCTTGTACATGTAAATAACAAAAGAAACACATGCAAGAATACACAGCCTTTATAAAATATGCTGTCACATTTATAGTACAAGTATATTTCAGCAAACCTCAACTTCATCATGTACCAAATTTAGTCATGCTCTGTGGCTTTGCACATTCATGAGAAGGGAGAAATAATAAAAAAATTCTATACTGCCGGCAAAAAAAAAAAATATGTATATATCATCATCATTGTCAACCATTATCAATCCACTGCTGGACGAAGGTCTCCCCAAGTTTCCTCCACAACGGTCTGTTTTGTGCCAGTTTCCTCCATGTCACTCCCGCATACTTTCGAATTTCATCCACCCATCTCCCATGTGGTCTTCTTCTGGGTCTTTTCCTGTCCCTTGGAATCCAATCTAAAATTTCGGCTGTCCATCGATGGTCTATCCTTCTAGCAGTATGTCCAGCCCATTGCCATTTCAGAGATTTAACTCTCATTGCCATTTCAGAGATTTAACTCTGATCATGACGTCTTCCACTCTTGTCAATTTTCGGATTGTGGAGTCATTTTGGAGGGGTTTGGCCATAACTCACCACGCTGGCCAAGTGGGTTGGTGAGTGTGGGATAGCATTTCCTCTAATCCCGATGGTATAGTTATACCGCTATTGGCGGTCGTCAGAGCCCCTTTAGTGGGAACAGGATGCACCACGAGAAGGCGGGGTTGACATTTGTCAAGGAGAGGCTGTGATGTTACGCGCATATATATATATTTGCAAATAGCAATTCAAATTCACATCATGGAAAGTCGAGAAACCATGCACTCATTCTGCTGAAACTCGAGTTTAAAGGTAACAAGCGATTGAATGCACCATTTTAGTCAGAACAACAAACGACTGATGTCTTACAAAACAGCAACAGAGCATGGAGCTCTAATCCATTTTTACTACATAACATTAATGAAAGGTTTAAAAAGGTAGTGCATTATATATATATATAAAATGTTTGACACAAAGGAGAGTACACATTTTTCTTGAAATAGAAGACCTTAATTTTTATATATTCACCTGATATGAGGTATATCAGTAATCACCCAAAACTCACAGATACGTGTGAAGTATATATTGAGAGCAAGATGTTATGTTTCACCATAATTCATACATGAGACTGCCAAAGGGGAGAAAAAAGCTGAACTTCTTAAACCGCACGGGTGAAAAATGAGAACGTACTGTGAAACAGCGTGAATATAACGCGGGGTGAGCAAGATCAAATTGTGCACTGAAATTTATTATATAAATATTAAACTGGAGCACATCTCTATATTCAATATATATATATTTTCCCCCATTTAACAGCAACACAAGATAAATGTAACATCGAGAAAAAAAAATTACGATTAACAGTGAAATCTACGCTCTGTCCAACTTCCATTTTAGGAAAGTTTTCCTCCATTTTGCAGCTGCAAAACAAGTATTTATGGAATAAAATTTTATTTAACAACACCACTGTGTAGAAGAAACATCGCCATAAAAAAGATTACGATTACGGGAGAAACCTTTACTCCGTCTTACTTAAGCTTCCGAAAGCTTTGAAAGTCGGAATTCCGCCCACCGACGGAAAACCACCCCACCACAACCACTACCTCCACCAACCTCTCCCAAATGACTGTTCAGTTCTGCATCAATCTTGAGAACCATCAAAATGACGATGGAAAAGGCAGAATTCTTCGAATCCACTGAAGAATCTCGTGCCTGAAGATCACAAAGAAATTTTCACGCCAAGTTCCATTTTCAAGCTCAAATGCAAATATTTATGGAATAAAATTATATTTAACAATAATACTGTGCAGAAGAAATCTCGCGAGAAAAAGAAACCAAGATTACGGGAGAAATGTTCACTCATTTAACTTCCGTTTTTGAAAGTTTTGAAAAACGAAATACAATCTCCACAAAAAAAAAAAAAAGAAAAAAAAAAGACCCTCCCCACCAACTAATTCCCCAAAATTTTTCTTCAGTTTTGCATCGATCTCGAGAATAATCTAAATGATGACAAAAAAAGTGGAATTCCGCAAATCCGCGGAAGAATTTCATGTATGATAATTACTGCAGTACTAAAAAAAAAAATAGTACACTTACCACAACATGGCTTCATTCATGAAAGAGTTTTCTGCTGAGAAATTTGGATGCAAATTAATAACCTACACAGCCACTGATGTTTCATTATAGGTAAAAAAAAAAAAAATGGAAATATCTGGTAGCCACACAAGCACCTGCCATTCTCTACTCTAGCAGTTTTATGCTGAGTATTAATCCAAAAGTGACTGACTGCCTTGTTGCTTACTTTGTAAAGTACTGTAGTGTTAGCCTTTCCCTGAAAAATTTCTTTCGTAGCACATATCTGCAGAAGAAAATGCGTTACTTTTTTTCAATAAAAAGTGTGCTGAAATGGTTTGTGATCATGCTTGACAGAAATTATGTGGGATATATTTTCCTCTATGATTCACTTTGTAGATGCATTGTCATGTGGAGCGGTTAGAGCAACAGGCATTATTTTGGGCAAGGCAGCAGAACTATCAACTTGTTGATCTTGCTATCGGTAATCACCATCAGAAACAAACAGAAGTAAGTGAATGATGTCATGGAACTTTTAAAAGTTACAACACCTGCATTGCATTAATATTCCACATAAGACAGGCTTTCTGTTGTAAGAAGCTATACAGAAAAATAACTTGTGCAGGCAAATATAATTTTACCTTATACCTTTAAAAATAAAAAAATAATGGAAATATTGGGTAGTCACGCAAAAGTAGTTGCTTGTCAATTGCTTCAAGTCAAGAAATAATCTCAAAGTTAATGTTGGATTACTCATACAGCAGACTAAGCTTTTTTTTTTTTTTTTTTTTTGAAATTCCTTCTTTATACATTGGATCTTGTATTCAGGGTTCGTACACTTTTGGGGGAAAAAAAATTCAAGGACTTTCCAGGCCTTTTCCAGGACATATACAAAAAATTCAAGGACTTTCCAGGCCATATACAAAAAAATTCCAGGATGATTATTATGCTTTAAAAAATAATTTGAACATGATACTGCAAAGTAATTTCAGTTTTAAGTAATAAAAATGATGAAAGATGCAAATGGATGAATGTGCTTTATGCAAATTGATCAAGTTTATCAAGCACAAGACCATAAAGAATAAATTCTGTTCTTATGCCCTGACCTTTGAATTCAAGTTGGATCATTTTCTACAAGGGTAGGTTTCTCCTCCCTGATAACATACCAAAACTTTGTCGCAATCAAACAGATTTTATGTGAGTTAACATTCCTAAGCTTGGAGAACAAATACTGCTCTTATGTCTTGGCCTTTAAATTTAATTTTGACCTTTTTCAAGAGGGTAGGTTTCCAGGTTGTACCCAACAGCATACTAAAATTTCGCAGAAATTCAACCGCTTTCATGCGAATTATCCTACAGACAAACCCAAAGCATAAACGTTTCTGCAACCATAGTTCAAAAGTGTTAGGAATTTCGAAAATAAAAGCATAACGAACAGCGCGAAAACTAGCTCATAAATAGAATATTTGAAAATACAGTATGCACTCTCAATTATTTAGGGATGGTAGAGAGGAAGGGAATAGAACTGTCCAAAATTAGCATGTTTTCGTTGCGCTAGGGCGCTTAAGCACGGCTGAATTCCTTCAGATACCCCCAATGTTCAAATGACTGAAATGTGCTGATGTTCATGGAATGAAATGGTTGATCAGCTATGATGACCAAATAAAAGTTCGGGGGCTTTTTTTTTTTTTAGTTTATGCAACATTTTACATCACTCCAGTATTTATCTTGTCATCATCAACAATCGCAATGCAACTACCGCTTACGATCGCGGGGATATCAGCAACCGAAAATCTGCCATATCACTAAGTGATATAACTCATAGTATCCTGGATTCCCAGGGACAGGAAAAGACCCAGAAGAAGACCACATGGGAGATGGGTGGATGAAATTCGAAAGTATGCAGGGGTGACATGGAGGAGACTGGCACAAGACAGACCGTTGTGGAGGAAACTTGGGGAGACCTTCGTCCAGCAGTGGATTGATAATGGTTGACAATGATGATGATGATGATGACAGTATTGTAATTGAAAAAAAAAGGATGTGGAAAAAAGAAACTTTCAGAAATTAAGATCATCAAGTCCTGCGTTTCAAAAATCCGTTTTCCTTTATAACGTTTAAAAACATGTTTTTGCTTTTTTACCTGTAGTGTAAATAAAAAAACTATGTTGATTTTTTTTTATGGAATCAGACGTCCGTATGTCTGATTGTCTTCATCTGAGTTCACACGTTAGCTACTGTGTACAAGTAGACCTATTTTTTCAGTTTAAAAATATGTAGTTTTGTATATATTCACAGTATAAGTCATTCCTTATTCCCACAGAACTGAACTCAGCACATGCAAAATGAAGAACATCAAGACCCGCCCAACACTGTTTCAGATTGTCTGCTGTTTATATTCAAGAAATGCAAACACGGATCAATGGTGAATGCAGCAACTATGATTTTTATTTATTACCAAGAAAAAAAAAAAAAAAGAGCCGTGAAAGCTGTAAAGCTGAAACGGATATTTCTCTCAACCCCCCTGCACAAAAACATTCCGATTAAGATCAAACAGCAGGAGGACGCGTCCACACACACAACCTTTGGAATGACCTGATGGAATGGCTTCTTTTCATTTGGCACATCGCCATAAATCACCACCTGCAGCTCACTGAACTGTCAAGTTGCACATTTCCTCCTTCACTTTAACTATAATAGAAATTGTAAAAAAAAAAATGTTCCCCAATTTTCGACAAAATTAAATTACCAAATTTACGTCATGATGTTGCAATTTACTGAAATACGTTTGTTTATCTGCTGAATATTGCTTAAATCCATTGAAAACTTTTTAATTATAGACGATTTTTTTATTAAAACAGTAACTCAGACGTCTGAATAAAAACGTATGTTTGTAATTCAAATAGAGTCCATATCATCACAGAAAAAAATTTAAGGATCACTCTGTTTAAATAAACCATGGCATCTAAAAAAAATAATTCACTTGCTTTTCCCGTAATTTATAATTACTGTTTCTTTTTTTCAATCCGATTATGCAACGGATTTTTTTTTTTTTTTGCATCTGCTAAAGTTCCTAACGGAATTTGGCGAAATTTGCACTAGAACTTTATTGTGATGTATCTTAACTACTGTAAAAATTTTACTGTGTTATTTTCAAAATTCGGAAAAATGGATTTCTGAAAATATTCTCCTAGTCCTTTTGTGCTGTGGAAGTGATAAACAGGTGTTTGCTTTCTTCCCAACCCAAGGCTTCAGATCGGCGCTCCCAGCTGTCAATCAACCGTTGCTATGGTAACACCCTTTTGCTGGAGGCTCACTCTGTCCAAAGAGGCACACATAATAAAAATTACCAATGCTAACTTTTAAAGTTTTAAACCGATTCAATTGGAATTTTGGAAGTGAGCTTCTGTAATCCAATTACAGTGAATGTAAAAATTTCAGCTCCTTTCGTGAAAAATTCGCAAAGATAGTTTTCTTATTTTTTATCATAAGTAGCGGAAGTCTCTTGAGGGGAGGGAGGGTATCATGCACATAAACAAGAAGAAGATGAATGTGTTGTTCAGGCATACTCCTCACTGGTGGATGCCAGCTGACTTGGTGCATACGCGACCCCCTGCAAATGCTAAATGCCTCTTCTTTCCCCTTCCGTTCTCAGTTGTCGGACGGACATCAAGCTCTCCTTCGACCTACTAGTAATCATCCAATTTTATTGCACTGGAAGTAGTGCCTTTTTTTCTTTTTTTTTCCCCCAGCCAAATTAGGATTTGGTGCACGTCGGAAACCGCTGCCTGTGGTTTTTTTGAGAACAGAGAAAAGGAACTTTAAAAAATGAAGGGGTAACAGTAACACGATTTCCTAAAAGGGCATTTTTTTAAGTACTAATTTCAAATTTCAAGGCTTTTCAAGACAGAATTAAAAACACCGTTTTTCCAGGATATTCCAGGCCTTGAAAACGTAATCATGATTTTCCAGGACTTTCCAGGTTTTCAAGCACGCGTGCGCACCCTGTGTATTATCATTTAATTCTCCTCAGGGGTTTTTCCAAGAGTTTCATATTGGAAGCTGTTGAAAAAATAAAATAAAATACAATAAAATAACATAACATAAAATAAAATAACAATATTTTTTTTTCGAAGGCTGAAATTTGTAGAGTTTAATATTTAGGCTTATTAAACCTAGGATTAAAAATGGGAAAAACCACAAAAAATGGAAAACAGCTGATTTTTTTTTTTTAACAGTTGAAAACGTTATAAGTGGAAACTTTTTCCAAGAACTACAGGTGGGTTAATTTGTTTTTGTGCCATTTTTATTCCGTATCTCTGAAATCTGAATGCTTTCGTAAACAAGGCTAGCACAAAAGAAGTATCAACAAAATCTTGTGCATGCTGACATGGTTCAGAAGTATATCTGCAAAATGTGTAACAAACTAAAATAAAGAAAAACATATATTTCCAGTCTCCAAATGTCTTTTGATACAATATGTCTCTCCAAAAATGATCAATCCCAATTTCGCTGTTTGGAATAAATTCTTATACATACAAGTGCATCTATACCTAGACCCACGTGACTAGAGGAACGACCTACTCAAATGACAAAAAGTACAATCTCGTTATTTTTAACAGATATGCAGAAATGTCTCACCAGGTGTTTTTTTGATTACCACCTAATTTTTCCGTTATGAACAATTCTTAATGTATACATTAAACAGTTTGTAGATAATGTAAAGTGAGTTTAAATGTCTGTTGGCGAAAACATGCATTTTCCGTGTCATTCGGAAAATAAAGCTGTAAAAACAATCACGTATCATTCATGAAATTCTAAGTACAAAATTTTCGACTTGAAATTGATACTTTAACTGCAAATAAACTTCAGTAAGCACAGAAAACAACAGTCTTTAATATGGCAAAGGCAAGATATGTGCTCGCTCCTGGCACTGCCGTATTCCAAACAGAAAAACGGGACACTTTTTCAGCAGAATATCTTGATTTGAGTAGGTCGTACCTTTGATCACATATGGGTCTAGTCTATACTTGCCATTGACTTTCCTCCATTATATTTGCAACAAAGCAGAAAGCAATAAACTGAACAAGACATATTGACAACGATTCACATGGTTCATACGCTTTTTCAATCACAAAATTCCAGGACTTTTCCAGGACATACGATCCAAATGCTATTACTTAAAATATAGTGAAACCATACATCTGTTCAATTTGTAACCTACAACAAACAACTTCCTACGTGTTTGGGCAAACTTAATGCAGAATGTTAAAAATGATGTCTTCTGCAGCTAATTAGAAACTTAGAATCACAGATAAATACTGAAATACCAGAACTGTCACTGAAAATGTGACCAGGCTTAATATCTATTTAACTTTTATATACAGTATACTACACTGATTTTGAGAAAACTTTATTTTTCTATTTTGGCTTTAGTTCAATTATTGAAGCAAATTACAGAATAAAAAAAACCCCATAAAACTCAAAAATACATAGGCATGTGGCATTTCTTTTTGAAATGCTTTCATATACCACACAATCAATACATAAAATACTATTTGTATTTAATTATTTTGAAATAATGCTTACACTGGAAATTTAAGGGTAAGGAAAGGTGAAATATCTAGGGCTTTTTCAAAGGACCAAAGGGATTGTTATTTCTTAAACACATAATCATGGTGGCAAGTATTTGTGTTACATTTTATTTTTGGAAGGAATTTTTAACATAATATCAATGCTGTACCTATGTTTTAAATTTTTACTCGCCAGCAAACAAAGTATGCACAAAAATTTCCAATGTGAAATGAAAGAGAATAACGGGAAAACCTTATGTCCAAGGGCTGAACGATCAGTTCCATCCTGGTGAAGAAAAAAGAAATCAAGGAAGCTGATGTTGCGAAAGGGGTAAATGTGCTAACAAAACAGAGATCGCAAACAATCGAAGATGTTGAGAAGTTGTTGTTGGTGTGGATCAACGAAAAACAGTTAGCGGGCGATAGTGTTTCGGAGGCGATAATTTGAGAAAAGGCAAGGCTGTTGCATGCGGATCTCACAAAGAAAATGCCTTGAACGAGTGCTGCTGTAAGTGAATTTTAAGGCCAGCAGAGGCCAGTTTGACAAATTTAAGAAGCGAACTGGCATACACACGGTGGTAAGGCACGGCAAGGCTGCAAGTTCAGACAAACGTGGGGCCGAAGAATTCGTTGATGAATTCAAGGAGTACGTAGAGGCTGAAGGATTCCTCCCCCAAGTAGTCCTCAATTGTGACGAAACAGGCCTCTTTTGGAAGAAAATGCCAAAGAGGACCTACATCATGCAGGAGGAAAAGGCACTGCCAGGAAACAAGCCTATGAAGGATAGGCTAACTCTTTTGTTCTGTGGTAATGCTAGTGGGGATTTCAAAGTGAAGCCTTTACTGGTGTACCACTGAAAATCCCTGAGTGTTCAAGAAAAACAATGTCATCAAGAGTAAATTGTGTGTGATGTGGAAGTCTAACACTAAGGCATGGGTCACGAGGTGAATTTTCATTGAGTGGATCAATGAAGTGTTTGGCCCGAGTGTGAAGAAATACCCCCTGGAAAATCAATTGCCACTCAAGTGCCTCCTGGTAATGGACAATGCTCCTACTCATCGCCAGGCTTGGAAGACCAATTGTTGGAGGAGTTCAGTTTCATCACAGTGAAGTTCTTGCCCCCTAATACCACTCCTCTCATCCAGCCCATGCACCAGCAGGTCATTTCAAACTTCAAAAAACTTTACACCAAAGAGCTGTTTCAAATGTGCTTTGAAGTGACCTCGGACACTGAATTGACTCTAAGAGAGTTCTGGAGGAATCACTTCAGTATCCTCAATTGCATACGCCATTATAGATAAGGCTTGGCAGGGAGTGACTTCCAGGATGATGAACTCTGCTTGGAGAAAATTGTGGCCAGAATGTGTTCAGCAGAACGATTTTGAAGGGTTTGAGGCCTGACGACCATACGCATGTTGTGGAATCTATTGTGTCTTTGGGGAAGTCCATGGGCTTAGATGTGAGTGGCCAGGATGTGGAAGACTTAGTGGACGACCACAGGGAAGAGCTAACCACTGAAGAGCTGCAAGACCTTTAACTGGAACAGCAACAGATGGCAGCTGAGGAAGTTGCTTCAGAGGAGGAGGAAGAGAGAGGGGAGAATGTGCCTTCTTTAGTCATTAAGGACATGTGGGCAAAGTGGAGTGAGTTGCAAAGTTTTGTGGAGAAATATCACCCTAACAAAGCTGTTGCAAGCCATGTCTGCAACACGTACAATGACTTGTTCCATTTTAGTCAAATCTTAAAAAGACGCCGGAAACAGACCTCTGTGGACAGATTTTTTGTGCGACAGGGGTCCAGTGACTCTCAAGCTGGTCCTAGTGCCAGTAAAAGACAAAGAAGGGAAGATAGGGCCTTGATATCAGAAGTCCTTATTGAGGGGGATTCTCCTTCCTAACAATAACCTCACCCCTCCTCGCCGTCTAGAGTCTTCAATAACGGTAAAAGTGATGTTAAATGTTCATTTATCTATTTCATTAGTCATTTATATATTTGTTTCTCATTGTTTACTGTATGTTAAAATATAGTTATTCTCTATAAAATGTTTTTTTTTTTTTTTTTTTTTGTTAATATTTTCGGGTGTCTGGAACGGATTAATTGGATTTACATTATTTCTTATGGGAAATATTGCTTCAGTTTTCGTACATTCGGTTTTCGTCAGACTTTTTCGAATGGAATAATCATGAAAAACGAGGTTCCACGGTATTTGAAATTTTATGAGAAACATTTCGCACTGAAAATGTTCCACAACAAAGAAAGAATTTTTCAATTCGGACTCCTAGAAACAGAGATATGGACAAAAATAAAATATATGTGTATGCCCCTGGTGGAAAAATTGTACACTATTTTAAGCAGGAAGTATTCTCAAAAAGCTTTTTGAGTTGAGCAGTATCAGTTCACGGAAGAATTTTTTTAATCGAGTTTCCAGCTCTGATTTTGCTGCAAATACATTAGAAGCAAAAATAAACATTTATGCCCCCTATTGGCTAAACCATTCATTACCAGAAATGAGAATTTGTATGCAAAACATGTTAACCTCAAGAGCTGTATCCGACTCAGAGAGAATTTTTCAAATCAGACATTTAGAAGCGGAGATATTGGGAAAATTGCGATTTATCTTTACGCCCCTAGAGGAAAATTTATGCATTATTTGAAAAAGGGACTGTAACTAAAATAGTCTTCGCTATAAATGTCATCGAAAGGAAAGAGAATTTTTTCAATTGGATATTCAGAAGCAAATATACGAGATGAAATGCAATTTAAATTCGACACAATCTTCATTTACCTAGCAGTGAAATTGTACATAAAAAAAACAAAAAAACCAGAGCAAACAGATCACCATTCTCACATTTTAAGCTTCCCAATACAAAAAGAATTTTACAAATCGAACTAATAATTGCAGAGATATCGTCTTCTCGGCAGGACAGACCAAGTGACAACATAAGCATGACACAAAAGATGCTAATAACGCAGCTTCAGTCCTGCTAAACAAGAAAACCGATACACCCCCCCTCACTCCAACACACATTTTGCAGGGGGTGGGGAGGGAAATTTGTCAGACACAAGTTATGTCAGTAGAAAAATCCTCAACTACAAAACATTGTGCAAAGACAAAAAGGAAGGAATGGATAAAATTCCAGGACATGTAACAGAATTTTAGGACATTTCTAGGACTTTTCCAGGACAAAATGGGATTCCAGGATGTGTATGAACCATGGATTCGACATATACATATCTATATCAAAGTTGATTTTCGCGTGTATCAATACTAAAACTGATGTTATACAAGCACATCGATATACGCAACACAAATTACGTTTTTTAAAAAATAGTAGCTGACAATTAAAATAGTTCAAGTTTTTCTGAAAATAGTTGCTTTTGGCTGTTTTTTGTAAGAAATAGTAGCCATAGTCGCCTGTCATAAAAAATAGTAGCAATAGTCTCCTATTTGTCGCCACTGGCAGCCCTGAGTATTGTCCACAATGCTGTAAAGAGCGCAACACTGCAGACACATGATATTATGTACAGAATACTGAACAATAATTATTGCAAATAACAATACCAAATGATATCTTACTTCAGATTTCCAGTATTTAGTGTCACCCAGTTCAAGACTCAACAAATTTGGAAGATTCTTCAAGAAGCCAAACTGGGAGCCATGCAAATCAGTAAATGACGTAAGAGACTAAAGAGAGAAAAAAAAAATAATTTACAAAATAGCACAAAAATACTTTAAGTAAACTTGGACAGAAGGCAATATTATCACACTCAAATACACTATTATACAAATGTTATGGAAATCATTCAACTTAGTTTGAAGAATAAGTGAATAAAACAGATCATATATGTATGTATACAATTAAACTGATCCATTATATAGTTTTTTTAGGGGACAAAAAAAAAAGGTAGAGTAATAAAATTCATTTTAATGATTTTGAACAAATCAATAAACAACTTCCATGCAGATATGCTAAGCTCAAAGTACAGTCAGCCAACACTTTTCTGGTATATTTATCACAACCTGTGACACTTCTAACTTATCTTAATTTATCTTCAATAACACATACATCAGTCTCACGGTAATGAAGATTACACACAAATACAGAATATTAGAAATACAAACTCAAGGAAAAGATAAAATTTAATATAAACAACTATAAAAATACTTAGTATTAGCACATTTGAATCTTAAATAAAAATGATCTTAAAGATTATTATGAATCAAGGTGAAGATTTACCAAATGCTGTAAACTACGTAGTTCGGACAGTGAAGATGAAAGCACATCAGAAGAAATTTTCAATTCATTTGCCGATCTTATCCTAAGTCTTTCCAATTGCTTTAGATTTTTTATACAGCTGAAGTCAAATGTACATGTAGTGTTCCTAGAAAGAGAAACAGTTTTTTGTTAGTAACAGAAATATTTAATAAAATGAGATTTTGATTTGACAGATTTATCAACACACTCTTTTTGTACACTATATTTTGAAACAATAAAGTGAAACTACCATAATTTTGGGAGTAAGAGCCACTATGCTCTTTTAGGCACTTCAGATGTGGCTCTCATTTTGGCACAGCCCTGATGCATTTTCTTTATCACATACTACCTTCTTCCCTAGCAATTCCAATTTTTAAATTCTTTCATTTGAATATATATAAGGTTTGACATTTTTTTTCTTTTTCAAAAACAAAACATACACTGCAGTAGTCTTGACTTTTATTAGAACAAAAGCTGCTAATGATGAAAATTGAAAAAGACCTTTTGAAAGTAAAGAGTGATCATGCGCAAACCACAAAAAAAATTCACTAACATTTACACAAGGAGGTCCAATAAGTGCTAGTTTGGCTGAAAGTAATACATATAAGTTACCACTCCACTGCTATGCCTCATGAAGATGTTTTAGAGGAAAATCCCTGATGGTGCAAATTCCACTACTGAACTTACACTTGTAAGAATAATTTGTTAGAATTTTGTGGATGCTGAATTTTACATTTCATGTCATCAGTTAATTTATTATAAGAAGCATAAAAAGAAAAGCAGTTGTAAAAATCATCCAAACATACTTGTATTTTTAAGTTGTCAGAAACTTGCAGCATTTAACATAGAAACTACAATAATTTATCATGTGGCTTTTACTCTAGTGTGATGTAGGATTTATAGTGAGCAAGTATTATTTTATTGGTCTTATAGGGAAAAAAAAAAAAAAAAAAAACAGTAGCAGGAAAACAAAAACCTAACAAAAAAAAAAAAAAAAGAAAAGAAAAAAAAAAGAAAAGCATTTGCGATTTTTACTACAAGCAAGTTAAAAACCACTCACGATTACATGTTCACTAAGACCATTCCTATGAGAGCAATTTGTGTTGTATGTTCAATTTATTTACATACATAAATCTTTTAATAAGATTTCCTTTTATAGGAATTACACACGGTGGAACCTCATTATGCATTTTTCATTTTTATATGTAATTTTGCACTAATCTTGAGGTTTTACTGTGGTTCCAATTGCTTTTTTCAATTCAATTATACATAATTCATTTATACCCTTTTTGTGATTAAAACGCTAAATTTTGATTTTCAGATTATCAAAAACACAAGATTCTTTCATTCTTTTACACATAACCCGGTATGTTATAAATTTGAGAGAATTGAGACAGCATCTTTTTTTTTTTTTTTTTTTTTTTTTTTGCAGCCATGAAAATAGATGCAATTAAAATTTTTCTAAAGAAACTACTTTGAAAAAAGAATGCATAATAAGGGTATTGAATATAAACCAAAATCATATTTGGATTTACTACCAAGTATTTCAGAAGTTTCCCCCCACCCATATATCAAAAACATGAAATGACACAATGTTTCCTAATCTAGTTTTTACAATGAAATCAGAATAAAGCAATCAACACAAAAGCCAAAATAGACATAGTTTTAAGCTAGCAAACAAAGTAGTATTCATGTGTGTCTTAGGTCTTATCTGTATAACAAATTAGCGTAACCTAAAATTACGAGTACCACCAACCCCTTTTTTTCCATTTTGAATGAATTCAAAATTTTACAGCAGTATTTAACAGTTTGAAATTTCTTCGATATGTTTTTTAAGGTCATCACTAGAAAAATGCATAACCAAGGTTTCCCTATACTATTCTCATATTTTCATCCTGACACTTTTTTGTAGCAAGAATTTATTCTTTTAACATGCACCTATTTGTTCCTACTCTGAAAATTATACTGGTTAGAAATATACTCTAAGAACTGTTTCCTATGAAATAATTATTGCATTTCCAATGCTACTAAATAAATTTCCTTTAATTTTAGGGAACTAAATTACCAAAAGTAACTTAAGATAATGCGTACAAATAAAACGTAAGAACATTACTCTAACAATGTTCTTAAGCTCTAACACATGTGTGGCCTTTACAAAGAACGCATTTTGACGTGGGCTACAATATAAAAGTGATTCATCCCACAGAAATAATGTTATTTGAATACCAAAATCCTGAAGATTGCAGGAATGCACATTACAAAATAGTGATAACTTGTTTAACCACAAAGTAATCACACAGTTCACTCAGACAGAGAACGGCTTTGTTTTCTCACCAATGGTAAGGAATTTTGAAAGCCTAATACACATTACAGGAAAAGAAATCTTAAACTGCTAGTGGTTAAGGAAATAAGATGTCACAATGACTTCTTAGTAGAACACATTTGGCACATTACTTCAGAGTACAGTAAGCATCCATTCCACTGAACATGAGTGAAACAAGATAACAGTATCAATAGTGAGTGTGGCATTTGAGTAAAGACTTTTTGACAAAGCACACAAAAACATAAATGACCAGACATTACATTTTTAGTATCAGGCAGCATACCTTGTATAGCTTTTATGGAAAGAGGGAAAACAAGGACTTTCTAAGGGCTTTTTAAAAGTTATTTTCATTGTATCATTTATCACTGACACCATATATATGAACAGGTATTGCTAAATGCATGCTGAAAGAAGAGGAATCAAAATTGTACTTCTCTTAATATCACTACAGAAGAACAAAGATCTGGAGTCAGGGTCGACTATAAATATGATTTAATCATGTTTTGCTTGCTAAATGACCTTTCAGAGATTGTGACCGTTACTGATACAGTCAAAAATAGTTGTAAAGCGATTAAGCTCAGGATAACTTCATTCTAAACGCAATCACCTACATGCAGAAGGAGCTTATCAGGACTTTTATTTATTTATTTTTTTATTTGCTGTTTACCAGATGTTGTTTAATAATTTGCAATTTATCTAAAAGACCACCTGAGATGTTGGCACTAACTTTAATGAATTCTTTAGTAGATGCCAATATAGATTCAATAAGAGCACAGCTCATTTTGGGTATTAAATGCATATCTGCTGTATACTGATTTAATTAATTGAAATCTGTTATCAAACTGAGCAAGAATTACATTTATAAGAGATCAGAATTCAAAAGGGCAGGCCGTATGGTTCTTACCACTTGGGCAATAGAATGAGCCATCTGTCTTGCGCAAACAATGCGCCCCTGATCAAAGTCTCTCAGATCAACACATTTACCCATGTTCATCGATTGCAACAAACTGTTGGGAAGTCCTGCAGTCTGCCCATTTATAGCCAGCACTGGATTTGGGTCTGTTCCCCTGTGTGTGTGTGTGGGGGGGGGGGGGGGGTGCTATGTCAAACACACATCACCCATATCTCTAGTGTTTTGTCTACTGAATGTTTATTTGTTTATTTAGGCCCTGTAGTGTCTTCAATTTAATTTTTCTCTGTGTACTACTGCCTGCTTAAAAAAATGAAAACTGCATCCCACTGGTGCAGGAATCAAACAGTCATCTCATAAAATATTGAAAGCAAACAGAATATAAATTCTGAATTTGCTTATACCACTTACTGGGCATCCATGTGACACACCTCTTAGAAAAATTGAAAATTTCATCACCCTGGGGCAGGAATTGAACCCATACCTCCTGATTTTAGTTCAAGTATGCTAACCATTACACCACCCAGGACAGTGAAGTTCCAAGCAACTAAGACTAAGCAAACTTAGCTTAGGAATCTGAACATCCTAAGATTTTTGCTAGTCAAAGCTTCTTGCTTCCTAATAGCGTTTTGATCTCCCATCCAGAAACGGATGTAGGTCCGAATTTACCAGTACCACAAATAAATCAATGAAGGAAGAAATTTTCCTCATAACGCATGGGAAGTCGATAGAATATTCAAAGCAAACAGAATATAAATTTTGAATTTGCTGGTACAAGCAAATTCAGAATTTACATTGTTTGCTTTGTATATTCTATCGATTTCCCATGCGTTATGAAGAATATTTCTTCCGTCAAATTTTGAAGATTTTTTTATTTTTGGTGTAAATATGACATGGATGGTAAGTCAGATTATATCTGAAAACTTGAAAATTTTTCCACTTAGTAGTTCTAATTCTGACTATTATATAGCTCTAATTATTGTACTATTCTCTTTTACGTGCGATATTTCAAAGTAACTTGTACAGAAAACTAGCGGATAATGCTTACCTTGGCATTCCTTTCTAGCGACGAGAACATTTCACGCACGTGTTTTCCGGTCTTTGTTGAGGTTATTGTCCTAAAGTCCGTTGTATGCGATGACTGGCTTTACTTCTCACACTTTTCGCTGGGTATACTCATTGGATCTTTGCCTTAGGATTCAAACATCAATTTTTACCGTTCTTTATACTCGAAATTTTCGCCCATACTCTGGGCATCTTCAGGAGCGTGGCGACTTTACCATTGATGTTCGTGGTTAACTTCGCGCTAATGGAGTCTGATACTCCTTGTTGCCATTCGTCGGAAAAACTTTCCTGGATATATTTCGTTATCAAGCCCGGCTGGCGCCATCTATGTTTCGTTAAGAACACTTTTTTTTCCCGTATTTTTTTTTTAAATTTTTTTAATTTTCTTCTCCTATCCTGGTTTTCTTGTCTTTTTTTGCCTGTTTTTCTTTTGTTGTTGTTTTTCTTGTCTTATTAGTTCTTTCCACAGGCCCGATAATGTGCTAGGGTCGTTCTGGTTACATACCCTTGCTTTATTTTTGTAGATTAATATTGCTTCTTCCCTCCTCATTTGCCTTTCCGATTTTTTATTCTTTTTTAGCATTTTAATTTCATCGAACTTTGGGAATGTCCGGTTTTCCAAGCAGAATTGCACTAAAGCAGTTTTGGCTTCTTTTTTTTGCCAGTTAGATATGTGTTGTTTAAGTCTTTTTTTTAATCTGTTTTTCGTACTTCCAATGTACGATATTGGGGGTATGTGTGCTATTGGAATTTCGTAGGTTCCTGATTCTTCTAACATTTTTTCCTCTGTTTTTTTGTTGACAGTCATACTTTTCACGGTGTGCACTGAGCTTCCTAGTTGTAAGTCATATTTAGCACAGTGCCTATTGATTTCTTTACTCACTCCTTCCAGGTATGGGAAAGCTCCAATGTATTTCAATTTTTTATTTCTCATCTTCCTTTGGTTGTGCACTTCTTGGCCTTCTTTACTCTGAGTAATATGCTTTTTACTCTCATGTATCCATTTATTAATTAGCTTGCTCGGGTACCCATACTTTTGTGATATTTTGCTGCTCCCATTGGAGGGTTTGCACAGCAATAAAAAATGCAAACCCTCCAAATGGGAGCAGGGATGCCAAAAATATTCTCGAAAATTAAAACTCATAAAGAAAACACACCTTTAAGACTGATTCTATCGAAAAAAATCTCACCACTCATCAACCTAGAAAAAAATATATACAACTATCTATCTCCAATATTCATGAGGAATCAATATACATTAAAGAATAGCTATGAGTTTATAGAAAAAATCAAATTAATTAATCAAGACCTAGAGCAAATAACTATGGCCTCCATGGATGTTAAGGCGTTGTACCCAAACACTCCTGTCGAGCTAGCCATCGAATTGATTATGCAACAACTAAGCATCAACAAAGAACTAAACTTGTCACAACTGAAAGAGCTAAAGAATACCTTATATTTCATCAAGGAAAACAACATCTTCCATTTTGAAGGAAATATATATAAACAAACACAAGGTGGCCCTATGGGATCCCCATTATAGGCATTATACGCAGAAGTGATTATGGCATACCTCGAAAAAGAAATTATTCAAAATTTACCTGAAAAACCAATACTTTATGCTCGATATGTAGACGACATTATTATATTGTCTAAACTTAACAAAGCCGAGCTACAAGATCTAGCACAGCAGTTTAGCAAAATCTGTAACACCATAGAGCTAACTATTGAGTTTGAAGAGGATAATTGCCTATCCTTCCTGGACATACAACTAAAGAAAAACAAAAATAGTTTTGGATACTCTGTGTTCAGAAAAGCAACTTACATACCTGTACTGATACCATACTCGTCGCACCATCCAGTGATACATAAAAAACAGCATAGTAAACTTGATACGGCGAGCGTACACACACACATCTAACAACAGGCTAAAAAATCAAGAGCTAGAGTTTATCTCGAAAATATCACAAGAGTATGGGTACCCGAGCAAGCTAATTAATAAATGGATACATGAGAGTAAAAGGCATATGACTCAGAGTAAAGAAGGCCAAGAAGTGCACAACCAAAGGAAGATGAGAAATAAAAAATTGAAATACATTGGAGCTTTCCCATACCTGGAAGGAGTGAGTAAAGAAATCAATAGGCACTGTGCTAAATATGACTTACAACTAGGAAGCTCAGTGCACACCGTGAAAAGTATGACTGTCAACAAAAAAACAGAGGAAAAAATGTTAGAAGAATCAGGAACCTACGAAATTCCAATAGCACACATACCCCCAATATCGTACATTGGAAGTACGAAAAACAGATTAAAAAAAAGACTTAAACAACACATATCTAAATGGCAAAAAAAGAAGCCAAAACTGCTTTAGTGCAATTCTGCTTGGAAAACCGGACATTCCCAAAGTTCGATGAAATTAAAATGCTAAAAAAGAATAAAAAATCGGAAAGGCAAATGAGGAGGGAAGAAGCAATATTAATCTACAAAAATAAAGCAAGGGTATGTAACCAGAACGACCCTAGCACATTATCGGGCCTGTGGAAAGAACTAATAAGACAAGAAAAACAACAACAAAAGAAAAACAGGCAAAAAGACAAGAAAACCAAGATAGGAGAAGAAAATTAAAAAAATTAAAAAAAAAAAATACGAAAAAAAAAAAAGTGTTCTTAACGAAACATAGATAGCGCCAGCCAGGCTTGATAACGAAATATATCCAGGAAAGTTTTTCCGACGAATGGCAACAAGGAGTATCAGACTCCATTAGCGCGAAGTTAACCACGAACATCGGTGGTAAAGTCGCCACGCTCCTGAAGATGCCCAGAGTATGGGCGAAAATTTCGAGTATAAAGAACGGTAAAAATTGATGTTTGAATCCTAAGGCAAAGATCCAATGAGTATACCCAGCGAAAAGTGTGAGAAGTAAAGCCAGTCATCGCATACAACGGACTTTAGGACAATAACCTCAACAAAGACCGGAAAACACGTGCGTGAAATGTTCACGTCGCTAGAAAGGAATGCCAAGGTAAGCATTATCCGCTAGTTTTCTGTACAAGTTACCTTGAAAATTTTGTTGCTCTGGAGCGGGAATCGAACTCGCATCTCCCGGATAGCACCTGAGTATGTTAACCACCCAGAACAACCAAGTCTCAAGTTTCCAATTAATTTGAATATAACCATCACAGGATTCGTTAGTCGAAGCAACCAGCATTCATGTTTAGCTAATCTGGAGGTTAGGAATTCTACCCTGTGATGGTTATATTAAAATTAATCCGAAACTTGATCGTTCTGGGTGGTGTAGTGGTTAGCATACTCAGGTGCTATCCGGGAAATGCGGGTTAGATTCCAGCTCCAGGACGACGAAATTTTCAAGTTTCCGAATATTATCTGACTTATCATCCATGTCATATTTACACACACACAAAAAAAAAAAATAAAAATAAAATGGATTCACATCTTCAAAATTTGTATTGTATGGTGTGATCCTGTATTCCATTCATGATTTCTTCCTTCATTGAGCTTTCTCACAGTTTTCATTTAAGCATTCTACTGTTAACCACCCAGGACAATCAATACAAAAATTGTGGAGGCCAGGCAATCGCAACTCAGCTCAGAAATCTGAACTAACTGCAGATTTCTGCTGGTCAAAGCATTAAATGTTTTCTCATACTATTAATGACCATTCTAATCCATGCAGGGAATCCCCAGTTCTTCAGATATTATATGAATGCAATTTTGAAGGTTTCTGAAGAGATTTTCTACATGCAGAACATTAAAGTGAAGGCACTTTTGTACTAAAACAATAATTTTTTATTTTGTACTTTAAGATATGTTCTGAATTGAATTCTGCGATAGTTTCTGAATTTAACGATGACAATATCTGAAGAATCGAGATCTTATTCATGAAATTCCAGCCCTTAAAATATTGGTACAAATAATTTTCTACTGTCTCGTGGTTTAAATAGAGACTACATGGTCTTTATGGTATGAAGACAAACCCGCTTGAATTTCTATTCAATAAAGTAGGCACGGCTCAGCTAATGGATCAAACATTACCAAGTCATCGGGCAGTTCATTCATGATCAATCTGTGACACATGCCATGACCTCATAGAAAGAATTTAAAATAAAGCATCAAAAATTAGAATGACAAAGGTGGGGGATGCAGTCTTACCATAATTCAGGTTCATCGCAGGCTTCAGTCATACAGTAACATTCTAAACTACGCAACTGAGTAAGGAATTCTGATAATGCAATTATCACTGAAGGCGGAACTTGGCCAAACACAATTTTCTCCAGATGCTTCAGAAATTTTATAATAGATATAAATTCTTTCCAAGTGCACTCAGGTTCAGTCACATGTTGCAGCCCTCGGAGGTCCTGAAAAATACAAACCCAGTTTCTTAAAAATGGTCAACCAAACACTGTGGACTAATATACAATGCATTTATTAAAACTCAAATAAGCAGAACTCTTACATCTTCCAGTGTGTCAGCAACAATCCAACGCAGAGATTGAACAGGGTTACAGAAACATTCATTCTGAATTATTATTATTAGGGCAGAGTAAGTCTCAATTCCTGTTTACAATATCCACACTAAACTGCTGGAGATAACACCTTGTAATTCACAGCAATAATAAAATACAGCCACACAACATCATACAACAGTTTTAGGGCATTTTATTTTATCAAGAAAGGAATTTAAAATCACGTTTTTTAACATTTTTTGCTCAACTGTAACAGTACAAATTTAACAACCAATCTTTTCAGAAAATAAAATATCAACTTATCTACGGACGATTAGATTATTTTTATGTATAAGTAACATTTACATGTTATAACTGAGTAGTTCATGTAATATAAGACAAAAGAAATCAATGTTTAGTCACAATTATTGTTTTTTTCTTGTCAACTGCGCTTCTGCACTGTGTTGGGTCAGCTACTTCATTAACAATTTATATAAAAATGGACGATGTCATCGCTCTGTCCACGTTATTTTATAAACAACGCATAGCGACTGAAAAATGGTGTTCCGACACTGCTGGGATCGAACCCCAGATCTCCCGATAACTAGTCGAGTGCGTTCGCATTTATGCTACGGCGTCAACAATTCTCAGCGCCACGCGTGGTTTATCAGTCAGAGATAAACCATGCATGGCCCTGAGAATTGCCCCTGAGAAAGAGAGTCCCGCATGGCTGTGTATGAAAGTGTAATTGTTTCTACTCTGATATATGGCAGTGAAACCTGGGTACTACAGAAGAAACATAGGAGCCGTTGGTGTGCTGGAGAAATGTGTTACTTACGGGGGGTTTGTGGCAAGACACGGTCTGCTTGTGTGAGGAATGAAGATGTGCTGCAGTTGTGTGATGTGAAGCAAAATGTTGTTAGCAAGGTGGAGACTAATATGCTTCGGTGGTTTGGCCATGTTGAAAGAATGAGTGATGAGATGCTTACTAAGAAAATCTTTTTAGCCCAAGTGGCAGGAAGGAAAGGCAGAGGAAGGCCAAGGAAGACATGGGTAGATCAGATTCAGGAGTGTCTGCATGAGAAAAATATTATGAGTATGAAGTATAAAAGATCCTATGTATGGCGTGTGATGGATGTCAGTGAAGCCCGAGTTGTATGTCAAGATCACTGTAAATGGAGAAGTTCAGGGATCATAGCATACTTCTGGAAAATTTTAGGTAGGAATTTTAGGACTTTTTAGAAAAATTTTAGGAAAATTTTAGGAGTGTATTTCAATAAAAACTAGATGTATATTTGTATACATCTAGTAAAACAACTTTGTATACATTGTAAAGAGTTTGCTTCACACCCTTCAACCATATATACTGATAGACTGCGCATGACATCAAAATTTCTGGCTCCAACATAAAATCACACGACAACAGTAAAAAAGATGGGTTACACCTGCTGTGCTTATGGTTGCTCTGAGCGATATAGTAAAGAAAGTTCTATGATTTTTCATGGGTAAGAAACGAATTAAATACCTAAGTCAATAAAGTTCAATTACTTAACCAGAAACTTGCAGCTATTGATATAAAAATATAGTAACTTAAGAAAAAAAAATGGAATGCATGTTCCAAATTCTTCGTAAATGTTCATCACATTATAAATCACAAAATGTAAACAACCCGATCATGCATGTATATAGCTCATAAGTAAACTTACCTGAAGAGTTTTCATTATATATGAGGCGCATTCACATAATACACCGAAAACACTGAAGTTCTGCAGCGTAAATTAGTAATCATAACAGCATTTTTACACAAAATTTGGAGTCTGATGATGACGTGCCCAATGTTTGAGCCATGGCAGCTTTGATGCAGCTATTGCCAATGCGCAGTCCATTAGTATATATGGTCGAAGTTCACACCCAAATTTTTTGCATAACGTCTAATGTCTAAAGTTTAAGTAAGATTTACTTCTAATGTTCAGTTCTTATCTTTTCACGTGTTATTATCATATTCAAGTATATTTACCACATTCAAGTTTCACTTTGAACATTAATATGCTGTTGAACCAGAAGCAATTCACGATTTTCACAGTAAAGTTTTCAGGTTTCACATTAAATTATAATATCCTAAAAAGGTAATTGAAAACCAAGAACTATGTACAATTGTTCACTGAATTACTTTTTTCATATTATTGTTTTAACCTTTTCCTGATTAGCCTATCTTTTTCTGCTTCCACCACAACTAATTTACTTTCAGTTTTCTTTATTTCAGCTGAACCTTGTATGATCAAGTTAGAGGCAACTGCTATTTCAACAGTATTTTGTTTTTCTACAGCTTTTCTCATTTTTTCTGTTCCCTCTTGAATTACTGCTAGGGAGGCTTCTTTATCTTTTTTAAGCCTATTTATTTCTGCATCATTTTCTTTTATTTTGTCATCAAACTCAGCTTTTCTTTTTTTCTCTAGCTGCTTTTCCTTATTTTCCCTCTCTTTCTGCTTCCTTTCTTTTACCTTTTTTGATTCTTCTTCCTTCAGCTTATCAACATACTCTCTATAAAATTTATGTGAATCACGAACACTATTTAACAAATTTCTTGTTATGGGAACTTTACTTACACATCCATAGTGTTTAATGGCCCCTTTAACTATTCTTAATGATGTTATAGTTGAGTCTTTTAAGTTAGCCTTGTCCTTCCTTAACAAAGCAGTGTTAACTGAAAATCCCCTTTCTGCATCAGCATTACCATGAGGTAAAACTAAAATTGACTTGATGAGTTTAGCAAGATTTGAGTATTTTTCTTTTCCGCTAGAGTCTTTAATACTAAATATATTACGCCAGTAATGATCAATCCGCACTGGAATATGCCCTTCCTCTGAAAATTTCACTAGTTCATCTAGAGTTGGCTTATCGCAATTTAAAAGTTTCCACTCTTCTCTTACTCTATCAATTTGTTCCTCAGAAAGATGCAAAACACTTGAAATTCTGGTTATTTCCAAAAGTCCTTCAGTGACTGAAAGTTGAGTTGACTCTTTCTTTGGTTCTTTTACCTTTAAAACTTCTATGTCTCTTAGCTTTTGATTGCAGAATGGCAAATTTGGCTTTAAATATTTTGTGGTTGCAATTAGTGATGATCTTACATCTAAGAGAAATAATTTCTGCCTGGTCTCCTGAACATTCCTGAGGAGATTTTTTGTCTTCATACCAACTTCTAACTCCCCTAGTTTTTTCCATGGATTTTTGTTTTCAAAATCTACATTCTTTAGGTCTTCTCCAAATTTCAGTGCAATAACATCATTTTGGATAAACTGAGCCATAACATTCCTCATTAAAGTATTTAAATCAGAATATAACTGGTGTATTTTTGGTTCTTCACTCTGATAACATAATGAAAACTTTTCAAAATTTTGGTGTGAAAATGAAATTAATGCTAAATAGCAAGGAGTTAGCTCATTTTTCAGGAAACAGTGAATTCTTTTATACCTTGCCGAATTGCGTAGTTGTTTTTCAAATATTTTTTGAGATGGCAAGAAGTTTAAAAAATATTCTGTAATATTTAGCCATTGATCCAAGAGCCTCTGGGATACAGAACCAACAGTTAACCATCTGTTGCTGACATGACGCAAAAGAAATTTGGCTGTGACCAATGTTATATCCTCGACAGATTTATAATCCTCTCGTCTTGCAGCACTACTCTTTAAAAAGTAATGCATATCAGTAGCAAATTCGTCAAAATCTATATTTAAGCTTGTCAAAAATTTTTTTAATGCATTACTAACAACATGCAGGTTGCAAAAACCTAGTTCCAAAGATTTCTGGCCTGTTTCTTGTTTTACAACTTCATTGAATTTGCGTAAAAAGCACTTATTTACATTTGGGCTGTCCATGGATACACAAATAATTCTGTTCAACGAAATATTGACGGATGATAACACATCAAGAATTTCTTTTAGCAAAATATCTGCTGTTGCATGACCCAGAAAAACGCTTATTAGGTATCGGCAAGAAACTGAATTTATTTCTGAAGACCAGTACCTGAGATACACATCCAACTGCCGTTTCACTTGTGTATTTGTAGTTTCATCAAATGCTATAGTAACCTTTCCTGGGCTACTAGATGCAATGTCTTTTTTCAAATCCTCTTCAAAATATTTTGACAATCCATGTGATATCACATAAGCAACTTTTTTTCTTTTAAGTTGCATTTTGGCTGCAATAGCAGAATCAGGAAACATTTCTTTGAAAAGTTCAACTGTTTCAGTGCATGAAACAAAAGACATATTGTCCTTAGCAACTTTCATGGCCCATAATGCTTCGGCTTTAGCCAACTGTAAATCATGACTCCGTACTTCACTAATATTTGTTTTGGGCTGAAGATCCCGTCCTCTTATTTTGAAATCTACTTTGAAATTTCTGCAAACGTTTTTTTCCTTTATGATGCGCTTTTACTTGTGAAAAGCCACTATTAGAAATGTTGAAAATTTCTGAACACAATATACACTTAGCAGAAAATATTGTTTCAGTTGCAGAACACCATTCTTTCAACTTCACTCCGTCCAATTCTATGGCGAGCCACGCATCTTGAAATTTCGTTTCGGATTTAGGCATCTTAAACACTTGTATTACTAACCAGAAAATGAAAGGGAAGTACAAAAACACGTTCCAATATTGCAAAACCAGACAACTTCCCGAAATTTGGCTGCGAGGCTGTTAGAAGATAGAAAAAAAAAAAAAAAAGCAGGTCACCACTAGAGAACTGAACCTGCACACAGCACAGAGAACACCATAAAAGACGCAAAACCAGAAACTATCATACGCATCTCACGCAAGTTCAGTCAAAGCGAGTCGGAGCCGAGATATATTGCGCATCGAAGGTCGCTGTCGCCAACGCACGATCGAAGGTCAATGATCACGTGCTCTACTGCCTGCCACGATAACACTCAGCTACCATCCCATCGTCATTACCGGAGGTTACGGAAGGAGACCATATGTTTCCTCTTTGCTTCCACCCACCTGCGGTTTACAATAACAAAACATCAGCAGAAAGAGGAGGTTCCACAAGGCATGTACAAAAATAAAGTATGATCTTCTGCGTGCCACGGAGTTAGTCTGCAAAGCGCGAACCAGGGGTGAAAATGACCCCTCCCCCTTAGATCTCTTGTTACTCTCGAAAACTGTCCGAAGGCAAAAGTGGAGCGCCCGCCTCGAAGCAAGTGCATCTCGATGGCGTCATTTTCCCTCCCTTCAGCAGCACAGCATATAGGCTGTGTTTCTACAATAACAGGTCTTTTTACTTTACTGTAATGGTAAATTTATTGGCGTTAATAACGGTTGTATTTTTAATAAATAAGCTTACGAAAATTTTAGGAAGAATAGCAAATTTTAGGTATAATTTTAGGAATTTAAGGAGGGTCACAAAATATTAGGAATTTTAGGAGGAATGCGATCCCTGGAAGTTTGATACGACAACAGTAAGTAAAAATATCTGGTAGTTTGTATTTCTTTTGGAGCTAACCTCTGAATCTCAGAGAACAGCTTAGTGGTATGTATGTATGTATGCATACTTCAAATAGAAGTTTATTATTTTTATGGCAGTGTTTTGCTATTGATGATTTCTTTAGTTCACATTTTTGTTTGAACGTCTTTTGCACCTTCAATCAATAATGTAAGGCCCTACAAATACTCTACCAGAAATATGAAAGACCACATTCACCTGGGATTTTGCAGATTCCCCATAAATTTATATCTTCAATATGGTCCTTTTGTTCCAAAAATTTCGTTTTGCATATGGATTTAAAAATCAACCCAAAGTTAAAAGTTTCGAATTTTTTTTTAAATTTTGGAGGTGGAGTCACAAGAAAATAGCACAGTAGCAAAATTCTTGCACTGCATAATAGGAGTTCATGTGGATACATACTTCGGATTTCAACGCTTTTTTAAGATCTTTGTCTATATTGGAAGGGCTGTATACTCTCTGTGGTGTAATACTTAAAAAAAAAAAAAGTACTTTTTCAAACAGTTTTCATCTGAGTGTATATATACTGCTTGATATTTGTGAGTGTAAGAGGCACAGAGTTTTTGCTGTCAAGGAGATGATGGTGAAGAAACAGCAAAAGGTTTACAATAGATTAAACTTATGAGAGATCCTTCTTGTGTGATACCATGATGTCAAGGAATGGTAGGCAACCATTGTTTTCAATCTTTTAGCTGAATTGTAGGTAAGGATCAATGGAATTAGTAAGTTCAACTGATTTAGAAATTTCAGGTTTTATACCCTTCCAGAGAACAAATGTATTTGTCTACATATCACATTCATACACAGTTTCACAAGCTGGAAATGTTTTACTTCAAAATGCTGCACATATAGATTTTGAAATCTACATGTATAAATAAAACGTGACCATCATTTAAACTCTTAAGGTGTTCTGAAGATGTTAAAAGAATGAATGAAGAGGCAAAAAGTAAAGGGATTTATTCAGCTCAAAAGCATCAGAAAGAAACCTACTGGGAAGCTAAGAAAATCACAAGTGGTACCAAATTCAAAATAGCTAAAAGAAATGTTACTACATAGTATTAAATATAAAATAGTCCGTGTGTTGAAGCATGCAATTGATATAAGTGAGGCACATATTTCTGCAAATGAAGATGAAAATATTATGAACTCTCTCAGGCAAATTTGAATTCATGCTAAAAACTTTGTGATTAAAATATCTCTGTTCATTTTCAGAAAAGTTTTTACTATGGATCTCAGGGAACAGTGAAATAATTACTCTGTTAATGATTATATCTATAGGGTTATTATAGTAAATGAGGAATGTTTATATATACTTATATTTTAAAGACTATTTACCCTAGAAAAGTTAAGAAGTTGTCATTTGAAAGCTCAGTTTATTAGCTTCCCAAGTAAATCACCAATCATCAATAACATCATCTTGAACATCACTGTCACAGAACAAATAAAAAGAGCATTCGTGCTGTCAGCTCCACCGGAAGAACCCCAAAAGAGATAGTAGAGTTCCACAAATTCTCATTGTCCTTAATCTAGCAAGGTCAGCAACAAACAGAACCCTGATGACATCCCTACCAACCATAATAAGAAGCATGCCATTCCTCACACATCATCGTTTGTCACCACGGTACAAGGGATGGAGGACAATGGCCCTAGGAAATCAATGAATGCCTTATTCAAGGAGTTAGGTGTTGTTTATGGTATCATCCACCATATCATCCCCTAGGACCAGCTACTATGTTCTTAAGAGGGGTCAATTTATGGACCATGCCATGCAGGAAAGGCATTTAATAAAGGCAAAGAAGTCACGGACCCCCCAAAAAAAAAAAAAAAAAACTTGTAGATTCTTGTCAGAAAACATTTTTTTTACCATGACCAGAAGGTTGACAGGCAGAATGACAGGTGATTGTGCAGAACCCTGATGATGTGCCCAGGGTCATGAACACAAAATTTCCTGCCACAACAATTGTCCTTAGGGTCATCTTCAGCAGGGCGAAATGTCATGCCTCCTCACTTCTTTCAGAAGGATTTAAAGGTCTGTACATTAATTAAAGTGCTGAGAAATGTAGTGAAGCCCTACATGGATGCCACTGCTAACAGAAGGCTTTACACCTTTCCAACAGGACTCTACTCTAGCCCACATGGCCAAAGAAAATAAAAAATGGCTTGAAGAGAAAATGCCCTACCACCAGTCACCAGATACTCCCCCCCCCCCCAAACTTGAATTTCTTGGACTGGAACAGAATAATATCCAAGTCGAACTGCGAATTTATCAGCTTGGAGCCATGCACTGGAACAGAATAATTTTCATACCCAAGTCTAACTGCGAATTTATCAGCTTAGTCTCTTTTTCAGCTTGAATTTATCTTTGAAGTCTCATTATCAGCCCATTTATGGGTACCAGAATTCTGCTGAACAGTGATCGCATTTCTCCAATCTTTTGTCATCAATAACAATGCATTCAAAAGCCTGCATCACTGTTTTCTTACAGGGTTCGTACAGCAGGGTCCAAAACTTTTTCCAGGACTAATATACATCATTTTCTAGGTTTGCATTTTTTTCATCACCATACGTATTATAAATTAGTTTATTAAAATAATTAACATAGAAAGAAAAAATTACCTCAATGACTGTGAAACAGGTCAGATTGATTCTTTATCACCCACTCATTTTTTTGTTGCACAGTGAGTTTATTATTGTTGCATTCTTACTTAGTAGTTATCACACACACAAACATTATAGTTATGTTGAATGACTTTTAGTTAGCTCATTAGATTAATTATGTCTCATCATGTGGCTTTTCAATCCAGATACACCTATGTTTGAAATGTCAAAGCATTTCATGCACAATTTGCGAGTTCCACATTTGTTACTGGTACTGGGTAACATCCAACCTAAAAATTAACTATTTTCTCACCAAACTCCTTGCAATACATTTTCCAGACATACTCTGGAAGAAGGAATAAAATAATCTGTAACCAGTGATATAACAACAAACCACAACCTTGTTGTTAAATGAACAAAGTAACAAATGCGAGCAATGGAATGGAAAACATGAACAATTAAAAAAAAAAAATGGAAAAAAAAATGGAGCTATGGCAAAGATTAAAGTACCTAACAACTAGTGTAGCCCATAAGCGTTTCTCAGGACATGTTACACTGGGCAGGGATTGGTTATTGAGCCCAGTCCTGGATATAGTTTCATGAATTCGGATCAAAAGAAGTCATGGAACTATATCCAGGACTCACAGTTGTGAAACCAAAAGACTTGAAAACAAGTTTCAACACTTAGCCTCCACTCAAACGAACACTCGAAGTTCGGCTCCCACGAAGGTTGCCGATACCAACTTTCCAAGATATGTGAACCGGTCTTCTGTGCCTATTTCTGCTGAAATTGATAAACTACTTGTCAATGGACCCAAATTTTCTCTTATTGCTAATCCTAGCCTACCACATACTATTTCATTACTAGAAGCAGTGATCCAAAACACGGATCCTGCACATCAACCAATCATTTGTGCAAAATTGGCTATTGCAATTTCCGAGGTTCAAACCCCAAGGCTCAAACACACTCCTCTTACTTTTTGAAGAAATTTAGAAATTTCACCCAGTGTAATACTTGCAGTTTGCAAAGCAGACAAAGCAGGATGTCCTGTCTTCATCCATAAGAATTCTTTGGACAACAAAGTGGCTGATTTCCTTAAAAAAAAAAAAAAAAAAAGGCATGAGACTCAATGCTGACAACACTGAAAAACTTCGCAAAGCTGTTAGTATGCTTTCTAAAAAATCTTCTCTGAAATGTTTCTTAGGAGACACCCCCCCCCCCCCAGCTCACTTTCGTACTCCTAGGTTTTTCTTACAGATAAAGCTACATAAAGTTGGACATCCCATTAAGCCATTAATTAAAAACGCAGTTCCTCCTGCAGTCAATCTTGAAAAGCAATTGGTCAAATGTTGCAATGTTCTGAAAAGAAATAATCCTTATTCTGTTGTATCGACCAAGGACTTCATCCAGAAACTCCCTTCTTCCATCAATCCTCAAGATTTCCTGTACACCTTTGATGTGGATTCACTGTTTCCTTCTGTTCCTTTCTTTGATGCCTACATGCTCATGGTCAAAAAACTAATGGAGCACCAAGAACTTCCTGGAGAACTGATCAAAGATCTTTATGATTGTTTTGATTCATTGGAAAATTATTCCTGTTTTGTATACAATGGTATCTATTACCAACAAAAACAAGGTGTACTTATGTGCTCTCCTCTTTCCCCATTACTTGCTGAAATTTATTTGCAGAATATTGAAACATTAATTGTTGCCCCATTCCTCTTAAAATCCACCATTTGGTTAAGGTATGTGGACAACATCATTATTTGGCCACACCAGAAACATTCTCTGTTGAACTCATGTCCTCCATAACTTCAAAATTCCTGCATATAAAATTTTCTTCTCAAGAACAGATCTACAATAATATTAGTTTTCTGGATGTTAACATCAACCCAGACTTCTCACTTAGCCTCTCTGTTAACAGGAAACCTTCTGCCACCCATAATATCATCCCTTACCATTCCAGCACCTTTGGAAAATACAAACTGTCTGCTCTAAAGTCATACATTTACTGTGCTAACCTTATTTGCAACAGCCATTCTGCTCTTCAACAAGAATATCAGAACATCATCAACATTGGCAAATTGCATGGTTTTCCACCCCTCTTAGTATATAGACTAATCCAGAGGTTTAAATCACAGAATAGATCTAGTTTACTGCCTGAACCTTCCACCACTTATCAGTTTGTTGGCACTTTGCCTTTTAGCCTGTCCTTCACTCATAAAGTATGCTCTATTTTCAAGTCTTTTGGCTACAGGATTGCAGTCAAACCACCTCCACATCTTCTCAACCTCATCCTTAATATGACAGAGATCTCAATAAACCCATAGAGTTACAAGGTGTCTATTCTATCCCTATCAACACTTCCACAGGTGTTACCCACTATTATTGGTAGTACTTACTGCAGCATAAACCGGCAATTGATGGAGCATATCACAGATGTTAAGAAAGGCAGCACTTTCACCCCCTTTCAATTTTAACCATCAGCAAAATGTCTGCAGTTCCCGATTGGCACAATGTTAAGCGGATCGCTGCATTCAGCAAGCCCTCAGGTACTGTGAAAGCATTGAAATCTACCTTACCCCTAACACCTGCAATACTGACACACCTTTTAACATACCTATTATTTGGAAAGAGATTTTGAAATCTGGTAACAACTGACGCTTTCATCACTTGTATCATTCCATGGCTGATGAAGGTAGAAGTCGCTACCAAAACGTCCAGCTTATATTAAACAAATTAATTTGTTGTTAGTTATGTGCATTGCCTACCCACTCATTTATGAACCAGCTTATAATTTTCAACGTAACTTACGCGTGCGATGCCGATTTCAAGAATTCTTTTAAAGTTGCAAGGTACTTGAATCCTAAAGAACAGCAATACATCAGCATTAAAATTTCAAAAAAAAAAAAAAAAAAAAATGAAATACGTAAAGACTTAATATGTAACATCTATCTCTCTCTACTGAAGAATTTTCTAAGATATACTAAACATCTGAAAAAACATCACTTGAAGATATGCAGAATTCTTACCAGGCTGGAAGTCCTAAACCTGCGCAATGCATTAGCACACCTTTTCCAGTTGCGGATTTTCAGATCCCTCAAAGAGATGTCCCTCCACTGATAAAAAAAGAACAAATCTTAATATAAGCAGACACGCACACATGTAAGTAAATACATTCTGTCATTTATATCAAGACCACCAAAATGCAATCGTGACCTTTGAACAACCTTTGAGTAGTTGTAGAAAATTGTGACTTTTGGACAGTTGTCTTTGAGTAGTTGTATATTGTCACCTTATTGGGTTACAAGGTTGAAATTTGAGTCTTTTTATAGCATTTTATATGAGCTTTTATATCATGTGTTGAAAATTAAAAAAAATATATATTGACCATTTTAATATCACCGAAATAACCTTTGACCTTGAATATCTACCCCCCCCCACTTCAACATCTTGAAAAGTGCATGCCAACTTTCAAGCTAGGACAGCAATATGATCATTATCTATAAAAATATTGATATGAAATACACCTTCACCAAAAATGGCCTCAAAATGATGTAATGAAAAGTGAAAGCATTTCAGGACTAAATAATAAATTGAAACTGAAAGGATTAATCAATCAGAAAGTATCTCCATCATACTTACGCCAGACGCCATTCACACATGATATTGACACTTCACTCCATTCCACTGAAATATTGGAGATCCCTTTCATGATGTTGTATGACTTCCAGCAAAAAGCAATAAACCTTTAATGACTATCATTTTTTCAAATAAAAATTACATAAAAAGCAAATAATATAGCACTATCTCTGTCTGTCTGTCTGTCTGTCTCTCTCTCTCTCTCTCTCTCTCTCTCTCTCACATACACACAAATCAACAAACTCTTTTGCTTAATCAGTCACAAAGTCAATGTCTTTCTTCTCCACAAGGACAATAATGCAATTTTTCAGCAAATCAGATTCTGGGCAATACTGATATTTACTGATATAACATGCAGAAAGTGAAGGATTGAATATAACTCTTAGCTTGCAATTTCTTTCTTTATAGATGTTAATGGGAAGTTCATTTTCAGTAGTTAATCTTTCCAACTGACACCCAAAAAACATGATTTTAAAGTTTTGATGAGTTGTGTATACACATACACTATGTGTACCCCTTGCTGTAACAAGGATACAATATTTTGGGTGCAGCTCTACAAACTCTGACAAACCAATTTTACCTCTGGTTATGTAGTCTTAAACTGTTCATAAATCTCTCTTGGATTTTCCTAGGCATTGGCCTGCCTACAATAATCATGGCAATGAAAATTTTACACCAAATCAGCTGTTTCCTGCTTTAATATCTTACCTGAGTTCAGGTTTGTCATTGATAAAGTAAAGGTGGATTCCAGAAAAAAACGGACATGACACTTAAATTTTAAAATTCGTTTTTATTAATAGTGTTGTATATCATTCTATTCAGAAAAATATAAATTTTTTATATGTGCCAATAATTTTGATGAATAATACAATGACCTTGATAAAAGTAAGGTCAAAGTCGCTCGTTCTTCTCATGCAGCTGCATCAATGAAAAACACTAATTTTGACCATAGCAGAAATTGGGTTAATATTTTAATACACTGCCGGACAATTGCTAAGGACGGATGACAATAGCAACAATAGCAACCATAAAATGGAAGGCGGAAAATGTGGAAATTAGCATAAGTGCGGGATACAATAAGACGTGTTGTGCGTATGCAAATTTTGGATTGCCGAACTTGTTCGTGACGTCGTAGCGCTGATAAGAGATATAAAGGATTTAACACGTATTGACCGTTGTTGTTCAAACGCAAAGTTGAAAGGGAAAGAATCAATTGACGGACTTGCAATTTTCAGTATGTCTTCCCGACATCACCTAGATGATTTTACGCGTGGCCGTATTATTGGCAAGATTGAAGACGGGCGAAAAATAACAGATGTTGCCAGGGAGTTTGACGTCAGCCACAGTGTTGTTTCAAGGCTTAGGAAATCATTTCAAACAAATGGAGAGTGTAGCAAACGTCACGGGGGAGGTCGTGTTCGCAGTACGACACCTGCAGAAGATCAGTACATAGTGCTATCAACAAAAAGACACCGGCGCAGCACAGCTAGTGAGGTAGCAAATCAGTTTATGGCTGCTACTGGCAAGCGGATCTCCCGAAAAACTGTCGCCAGACGTTTGAATGAAGGAGGACTATACGCCCGCCGTCCTGTAGTGTGCATCTCATTGTCCAGATGTCACCGTACCGCCCGTTTGCAATGGTGCCATCAACATTGCAATTGGACTGATAACAACTCGTCTGCTGTCCTCTTCTCAGATGAGAGTAGATACAGTCTATCGTCTGATTGTCGACGACAACTGATCTGGCGTGATAGTGGTACTGCATATTGTCCAGCAAACATACAGGAAAGGGACCGATATTCGACATGTAGTGTCAAGATATGGGCTGGCATCATGATCAATGGCCGTACGTCCCTCTATGTGTTTCCAACTGGGACTATGACTGGCCAACGATACATTAATGATGTTCTGCTACCTCATGTCCGCATGTTCCGTGGTGCTGTCGGTGATAGATTCATTTTCATGGACGACAACGCAACATGTCATCGAATGTCTAGTTCACAGTTGAATTTCCTTACGTCTTCAGTGATACTTTTTCGTACTGTCTTGCATAGCTCTATATATTCCACTTTGGAAGTCACATTTTCTTTAGTTGTCCTCATCACTCTTCTTTTTTGCATCAACATTTTGGTTTTTCCTGATAATTTGTTCACATGCAATTTGTTCTCAGATCCAGCTAATTTTGTTGCTGTTTCCATAAGAGCTTTGGTTACTTTTCTGTTAACTTCAGAAATATCCACTTCTTCCGATGTTAGGCCTTCTAAAGCAGAGAACCTGTTCTTCAGTTCCAACTTGAAGGTATTATGGTGTTTTTTAAGGTTGGTTATGTCAATAGATTTTGTTTGTCTTATGAGCTTGCCACGTTCAAGTTTAGTGTTGAGGTGCATCTTACATCTCACCAATCTATGGTCACTACCTGTGTTTAACTTGTTTAGCACATTGCAGTCTTCTATGACGAATTTTTTGTTACACATAATAAAATCAATTTCACTTGTCGTCCCATTTGGATGTCTCCATGTCCATTTCCTGTGTGGCTTTTTCTTGAAGAAGGAGTTCAATATGAAAAACCCTTCTGCCTCTGCAAACTCAACGAGAGTATTTCCACGCTGGTTTCTGTTGCCGTGACCGAATTTACCTACTGAAGTTTCATTCTGCTGCTGTTGCCCTATTATTGTATTGAAATATCCCATAATTATCTTTAAGTGCTGCTTACCTTTATTATTTAGATCACGAATTTCCTCATAAAATTCTTCAATTTCTTCTTCAGCATGACTTGTGGTGGGTGCATAAGTTTGAATAATCTGAGCCTGGTATCTTCTCGAGAGTTGGATAACGAGTCGTGCAGCTCTGTCAGAGGAACTTTCAACTTCTACAACTTTATCCTTCAGTTTCTTGTTTATTATAAATCCAGCACCACTAGTTCTGCCAGTATCTGTCCCACGATAGTAGAAGAGATGTCCACTTTTCAGTTCAACGAGATCTTCTCCTTACCTCACTTAGCCCGACGATGTCCCACTTGATCCTTTGTAGTTCCTCTTCCAATTCAAGAAGCCTTGAATCAGAAGATAGGGAGCGTCCGTTATATGTAGCCAAGGTCAGCATCAGATGGCAGCCTAGTCCGGTCCTCCGGGAATTCTTAGCACCCTCTGCCTTCATGTCGCACTGGCCGCTGCCTTGGCCAGGTACATTCCAGCTGCCGGAGACTGAGGGCCAAGATTTAAGTTGTGGAGTCATTTTGGAGGGGTTTGGCCATAACTCACCACGCTGGCCAAGCGGGTTGGTGAGTGTGGGATAGCATTTCCTCTAATCCCGATGGTATAGTTATACCGCTATTGGCGGTATAACTATACCATGAATATGGTGTTACTGGGTACCTACTTAATGGTGTAAAAGCCATACATCTACACATAGTAATATTAATAGGAAAATGTCACAATGGCTCACAAAAAAAAAAAAAAAAAAAAAAAAAGAAGTAAAATAATGCAACTTTGAAGTGCCCAGAGCAACGAAATTTTCAAGACAGAATTTGATCAATTCCACTGATATGCAGTAAAATATCAAGTTCAATCCAAAAAAATTCAAAAAGAATGGGTCAGTGTCCCATTATGACTTACCAAAAAATGTTGGGATGCTAAATTTCTCCAACTTCTACAAACCTGACTGGATCTGTAAATGCAAATGATAAACAGAATTTATATACAAACTGAGGATACAGTGCAAAGCAAGTGAAACTTACTATTTAATTACTAATGAGACCTGGCACAAATACATGAATGCAAATTACTTTGAGATTTAACCAAAGAATCAGTAAAATGTGAAAAAAATAATTATAAAATATACTTCCAAAATTTTTGATAAAGAGATAATGTAAACAATTTGAGCATTAAAATTATTCCTTAGATCGAGTAAAGCAAAAATTCATCTAGGGGCAACTAACATGCAGCTAGTTAAAAATAAGTGCTTTTCAAGTACTTTTCTGTCATTTTTGGCAAAAAATAAGGACTTCTAAGTACACTGAATTAAAAAAAAATGCACTTTTTAAGGGCATTTAAGGACTTGTAAGGGTTGTGGGAATTTCATACCTATGACAATTTAGCCTTTTCTATCTCCAATACAAATAGAATGTTATTTCTGGAAACGAAGGTATCATATCTATAAGTGAACAAAGAAAACTAACGCAAGAACTTTAACTTCTGATATAAGCATATATTAATGAAAATATTTTAATAATTGAAATGTTTTTCAGGTTTCACTGACGACAGGTGGACGAGTTGATCAGACAAGATTAGCACCAGAGCATCCATGAGTTGCCCGCAAATGTGCACATGTCACGGCTCGGTGTACACCATTATTCATGAACATCTGAATTATTGGCTCCTTTGCGCTTACTGGATTTCGAAGGTTTTTACTGAGGAACAGAAGTAGAGACTAGGTGACGCATCTGCTGTGGTATCACTGTGAAGGAAATGAGTTCTTAGGTCACACTGTCGTTGGAGATGAATTGTGGGGCCAACACTACAAGCCTGAAACATGATGGCAAAGCCTGCAGTGAAAGCATCCAGAATCACCATCCCCAAAGAAGGCCAAGAAGAACATCTCTGCTGCAAAAGGTAATGTTGACATTTTTCTTTTTTGGCAGTGAGGAGCCATTACTGATAAAATATGAATATGGGGAGACTGTCAATGCTGCCCGCTATTGTGCCACACTGCAATGCCTGTGCAGTGCAATCAAGAACAACTGCCATGGCTTATTATCAAGAGGTATCACCTTATTGCACGACCCCATGTGGCTAATGTTACAATGGAAACACTGCGGAAATTTTAGTGGGAAACTCTTGCACACCCTCTCTACAGTCCGGACCTTCTGTCTTGTGACTTTCACATTTTCATTTAGGTGAAGCTAAAGGGTTGCAGATTTGCATCAGTTGCCTAAATGCAGGAGGCAGTTGCACTAATTCTAATGCAGCAACCAAGTGACATCTATGAGTGTGGAATCAGTCTCGTTAGTCAGTGGGGGATTTATGCCTCAAAGCTGGTGGCAACTTTTTTTGACAGAAAAGTAATACTTTCTGACATATACCAATGAGCACCAGGAGCAGAATTATGTTCAGTATTCTGCAACATGACTTCCAAAAATTGTAAACGTTTTTCAAGCAAAGCACGAAACACTTTGACCAAATTTCATAAAAAATTAAGTGAGTAAATCACAGTAAAACAAACATTAAAAAATTACTTACCATCAGTTTAAACCCCTTGTTAAATATAACAATACATAAAAACACATTATTTAAATCAAATAAATTTATTTAGAACCAGAGTATTTAGAGTTTGATATTTTGTCAATACCTTTTAAAGTTAAATAGTGTGCCACTGATGCAGATGAATTATTCACAAAGTGTCTGCAGTAATTTGGTCTATACATTGAAACTAGGGCAGCTTTCAGTATTTTTTGAACTGATTTATGTCCAAATTGTGCTCTGTTTGACAGTATAAACATTCATTTACCATTTGTTCCAACTATAACATCATCTGTCATTAAATTAGTATTGGGTCTTTTACTTATACACCATGTCAATTGTTGAACCCCAGGATTCACAAATTGCATCTGAGACAGGCAGAGAAAGAATAAAAACAGCTAACTTAATAAATTTTGGAATCTCTGCTTTCATTCCCTTTAAAGCTTGTTTTAAGAGAGCTTTAAATCTGGAAAAATGTTCCACTTGTCCTACTTTCTTACAAATTTCTATAGGTCCAAGTGACAAAAACAGTATACTCAAAGAATAATTTTTTTTTCTTCTTCTTCAGAGTGTGGAACATGGAAAAACCTTAAAAAATTCAATGAAATTGGAAAGATCTTCCAATTCTTTTTTCTGCTTAGAACTGACACAAGTTCTTGGAAATATTCAAATACAATTATTATTAATTATTCAGAATTCAATTGCTCTTCTTATAATTATGTCAACAATTTTCTCCTTTTCAAAGTATGTACTGTATTATTCTAATAGATCAGCTACATAGCCTGTTATCTTCTGAATATCCCAACATAAGGAAGCTATGTCAGAGTTATTCCGCATTTTCTGCTGTTGTTAACTTGAGATGATTTTTTTCCAAGATGGACACCTAACACTCTCCCTAGCAATATGTGGTTTAACATGGCTTGGTCAACTTGGTGCCTCCCACTTTCACAACGTACTAGCAGGGAGGAGGAAAAGGGTCCTTCAAAAAGCGCAGGGAGAAACAATCAGCTACCATTCCAAATGGTAGGGGTGGGTGGATCAGTGTGTGGGGGAGGGTGAGGGATTGTTTGGTACTCCGGAGAGAAGGGCCGGGAGTGTAGACAAGAGGAGTTACCGGCAGATCGGACACGCCAGCGAGCGCTGCGCTCGCAAATTTAAGATAAAAAAATTTCTGCAAGGTATTGAAATTTAAGATTAAAAAGAAAAATGTTCTGCAAGGGGTGACTTTGTTCTGCAACGTACGTCGCAGTTTAAAGTACTTTCTGCTCCTGGGCGATGAACCATCACATTATGACCACCTACCTAATAAGCTGGAATCCCTTTAGCCAGCAAAACAGTGGCCACTCAGAGAGGCATCGATTCGATGAGGTGGCAATAGGTATCCTGGGGTATCTGGTACCATAATGTCAACAGCAGGTCCTCCAGTTCCCATACATTTCAGGATGGTGGTGATTTAGCGTGAACCCACTTTTTTAAGTCAAACTACAAATGCTCGATTGGGTTGGCCAGGGCATTAACAGAAAGTCACCAGCATGTTCCTTGAACTACTCCTTTATGATTCTGGCAGTGTGGCATGGCGCATTATCCTGTTGGTGAAGGCCATCACCAGCAGGAAACAGAGTTGCCACGAATGGGTGAACTTGGTCCACAATGATGTTCAGATACCTGACAGCTGTCAGGGATTGTGCTTTAGGGATAATGAGGTGTGAAGTGTCCCAAGAAAACATCGCCTACAGCATAACACTGCCACCGCCGGCCTGTTTCTGCCCAACAGTGCATCCAGGTGCCATAGCCTCTGTTGGTAATCGGCATATCTGTGCTCAGCCGCCTATGTGATGCACCGGGAATCTTGATTCATCAGACCAGGCCACTTTTTTCCAAGCATCCACGGTACAATCTCAATGATTTGGGGCCCATTTCATGCATTGTTCGCAATGACATGCAGTGAGCATGGGGACCACCGCTGGGTCTTTGGCTACGCAGGCCCATGCACCGAAGGCTGTGATGAACTGTGTGCCGTGACACATTGCCCTGATCACCACTGTTGTAGCTGTGAGTGATTTGTTGCACTGTGGCCCTGCAGTCACTGTGTACAATGCGTGATAATCTTCGCTCCCCTCTGGCATCAATGAACTACGGATGACACACGGCTGGACGACGGTTTGTTGTTTGCCATCTGTGCAGCACTTTTTATACGTATTCACTACAGTGGCACGTGAACAACCCACAAGGTACACTGTTCCCTAAATCGCAGTTCCGAGGTGCCATGCCATCACAATTTGTCCTTTATCAAACTCCAATAAATTGGCAGCTCTTCGCATTCTAACTCAGAGCACTCTAACCGAAAGTTGGTCCTTGGGTTGTAAATATACTGTTTTGAGAACTTCACCTGCACCACTGCTCGGTCTCCAGGCTGGGGGATGATCATAATGTAATGGCTAAACGGTGTAATCACCTTGGCTCACTTTCGTCTGACTCGTCCTTAAATATATATATATATAATGTTTCTTGGGCAGGGAAAACTTAAAACTGGACACAGGTGGCCAATTATTGGAATTCTATAATGCATATATGCCTACAATGCAAGTAGAGTGACTTGGTTTATGAAAGAATATTTCAGATGGAGGTAAACAGGAATGCATGCTATTTTAAATTTAAGCACTATGATACAGATGTTAGTTCGGTATACGTGGCAAAAGTTCTCATCATTACCCTCATGAAAAACAAAGCTGTTCTTTACTTATGCAATGTTTTCTTTCAATTTATTGCATAGTTTCCATTGTTAATAATGACCTATTACCATCATTCAGTTAGCTGTTTAATTCTCTTATGAAAGAAAGGATCTCCTTGCAGTCAAAAACATTTGAACTGAGATGTTTTGACCTCTAAATGATCTCAAGTGGTTTTTACCTGCCACACGATTCTGCAGTAACCAAAGTAAGTGAAAATCTGTTGGTGCTGAAAAATCCAGTGCGTACACTACCATAGTTGTATAAAGATAAAATGCATTTGCGTACACAACCAATGAAACAGAAAAATTGCTGCAAACCTGTGAATCACGACAATTAAAAATAATAATTAATAAAACAATAAATAATTATTAGAACATTACAGATTCCTGTGAGGACAAAATAAGCACATTACAACTGAATGTGCAACAGTGTGTGTGAATAAACAAAGACATCGCTCTTTCCACGTTTTAGCAACGCACAGCAACTGAAAAATTGTTATTCGGTCCAACAATTTTTTGGTTGCTGTGTGTTGCTAAAATGTTTAAAGAGCAATATCTTTATTAACTGACGCCACATATTTGGAGGATTTTCACTTTGGATCTCGCCCTTTGGATTTAACTGCTATAATTAATATACAGCCAGTGCTGTTAATGCCCACCAGGTGGAGACGTCTCATTAGCTGAGTCCATCTTATGAATTTATGATGTCAGAAGCTGACAGAAAAAACACACATAGAGCCGTGGATTGTTGGCCACCGTGGTCAAAAGGCTAACGCGCTCGGCTAGATATCGAGAGATCTGGGTTTCGATTCCCCAGTGGTGACCGAACAATAATTTTTCGGTTGCTGTGTGTTGCTAAAACGTGGAAAGTGCGATGTCTTTGTTTATTCACTGACTATTTGGAGGATTTTCAGTGTGGGAAATGGACCTTTAGGGAAAATATTAAAATATTGGACTATGAACCTCATAAAAAAAGACTAATTAAAGAAAGTTTTTGTATCTAGAAAAACAGTTCCACTAATGAATCTTCAAAAACTATAAATAGCATGTTCAACAACTTAATTTAAAAAAAAAGTAGACCCCCCCCCCACCAAAAAAAAAATATATTTTAATTTAATAACTGGCAACTGCAAGAGGAACTTGGCAATAAAATTTAAATTCTTTCTGTGTAAACAACTTTTGATACAGTTCCTATACATTGAGAACAAGGCCTTGATAAAATCTTAGGCCAGAAACATCTGTTAAGACAAAAGAACTCAGAAAATGTGAAAAATAATTGAAAGTTCTTCAGGTTAAAATAGAATGAAATATATTAATCTGAGTAACACTTTGAGGAAGTATTTTAATTGGTGTAAATAACATTTCATTTTTTTTTATTCTAATAGCAAAAAACTGTCTGCAAAATCTGCTAATAATTCTGAAACTATTTGTGTACGTCTACATTCTGGTACTCTGTAGTGTACTCTGTACACTACTGAGGCAAAAGTTATCAGCCAAGTTCCTAAAATCTGTGATGTGTTTCCCATTACCACATACAGTCTACATTTATCTAGAGGAAGACATACCTCTCTCATTCACCAAACTGGGATGCTTGGACTTCAAGGTCTTGTTTACTCTGTCAAGTTAATGGGAGTAAGGACTCATTGTGGTTGTTTAGTTAAGTGCTAACACCTCACAATGGATAATTCCTTTGCAATCCTACCAAACACAAAGCAGCGATCAGTTCCTGAAGTCATTTCTGAAGGCCACTCAGCCCCCCCCTTTTTTTTGCAAAAAGACATGCTACATTTAAGATTCTGGTCTCCAATCACCATTTGATCAAAGGAAGGATTGGTTTTCTACCTAGCTTGCAGATTTTTACTTATTGTCACTCTACTCATTAGGTTTTTTGCTGATATGATATGGTACCCGCTGATCCAGTTCTCAGACCATCCTTAGTGTAGCCTGAATTCCCCTCATGGTAGTTGTTCAATGATGAATGAAAGCCTATCAGCAAAATCATCAAAGCCAGACTTAATTACTGTCAATATTTTTTCATCACATATTTTAGGAGGGTGTCCAGAATGGGGCTAATCTTCAAGCATCCTATAATGTGAACAAAACTTCAAGAGCCAATCTCGAAGTGTTCATTCTCTTACCGTTTGTCCTGTATACTGATCATACGGGTTTTTTTATAAACTTAAGCAGCCATATTTTTTTTATTATCTTCTAGTCTACTGAGTTGAATAATATTAATTCACCTTAAAACTGACGTTATTTGCCATAAGAACTGCCTAGTTTTACCAACTTTTTCTTATTAAAAACAATTACTAACTTCTTAAAAACCCAACTTTACACATAAAAAAACTCTTAGGTACTTACAAAATTTCCTAAATTATTTACATAACCAAACTTATACAACCACCTGGTCCCATTTAAGGCACTCACTACCAATATTTAAATGTCAGAAACATTTAATAAATTATCACCTATTTACAACTAAAAATGTTCAGTCAAAATTTTTACACTTCAAAAGTACAGAAAACATTAACTACTGTTTTACATAAACTAAAATTCTATGATATAAAATAAGAAGGCTAAAAACCACTTCTGCAGCCCAGTCTTTCGTCGGTAAACTTTATTTGTCACTTAGGCCTTTCGTTCTTGCTTGGAACATCATCACAGCCCGCCTTTTACTCGTCAATATGGTCTCACACACAGTGGCGTGCCCAAAAGGGTGTCACCCCCTAATTTTTAGAACCTTTCAATATTTCAAAAATGCGATTTTAAAAGGAAAAGTTTTGTTAGTATTTGAAATTGTTTTCATGTCTCAGGACAACAATTTAAATGTCTTTTCTTCATGAGGACGAGGAAATGGCAAGGAGCCAAGGACCAAAACATCCCATTGCAATGCTAAATTTGAGTTCCATGGCTTATTGCAGATGACTCTAAAACATGTCAAAAAAGCAAGTAGTTTTGATTAAAATACCAAGAATCACATCGAAAGAAAACCAACACTGTAACATAAGCACAGAAAACCCAGAAGACTATTACAGGATTTCAATTTATGTACCATTTTTAGATGTTTATTAGTGCTTTAGAAAGTACTAGAGGCATGCACAGCTCTGTTATTGTTATGGCATTCGACAGGTGCCAGTTCTAGCTGCAGTCTAAAAGGAATAGTGAGTGATTTGGTTGATTTGTGCAAATTTGACATCAAGTTGAAGATGGAGGACCAAACTGTGCATTTTTGCCATATTTTACTCTTTTACTTCCGTAAAGGGAAGAACGCACTCCAAGCTTGTGAAAAGTTGCGTAAAGTGTACGGTGATAATGCCCTACAAGAACAACAGGGCCAGCGGTGGTTCGCAAAATTCCGTGCTGGCGATTTTGACCTCAACGATGCTCCTCGGTCCGGAAGGCCAACCGACGTTGATGACGACCAAATCAAGGCATTGATCGAGTCAAACCCACGTTACATGACACGAGAGATTGCAGACACATTGCACATCCATCATTCAAGCATTCACAACCACCTGAAGAAGCTGGGATACCTAAGCAAGAACCATGTGTGGGTTCCTCATGAACTCAAAGAAGCTCAATTGACGGCACATATAAACACCTGCGATATGCTCATTAAACGTGAAGATAACGATCCTTTTTTGAAGCGACTGATAACTGGTGACGAAAAGTGGATTGTGTGCAACAATGTGCTGTGCAAACGGTCTTAGTCCCGACGTGCTGCTTCGCCTCAAATGGCATCCAAAGCAGACATTCATCAGCGGAAGGTTCTGGTCTCAGTGTGGTGGGATTTTAAAGGTGTGTTTTTTCGAGCTCCTACCACGGAACCAAACAATCAATTCGAATATGTACTGTCGGCAATTGGACAGTTTGAATGAATCCATCATCCAGAAACGTCCAGAGCTTGTTTATCGTAAAGGTGTTGTGTTCCATCACCACAACACGAGACCACACATAAGTTTGATCACCCGCCAAAAATTATTGGAGCTTGGGTAGGATGTGTTGCCACACCCAGCATACTCGCCTGACCTTGCGCCATCAGACCTCCACTTGTTTCGCTCTCTTCAACAGTCCTTGCGTGGTATAACGTTAAATTCAGATGAGGCTGTAAATCAGCACCTTGTACAGTTTTTCACTATGAAAGACAGGTGCTTTTATGAACGAGGCATTCTGCAGCTCACTGAAAGATGGCAAAAGGTTATTGAGCAAAACGGGCATTATATCATTGATCTTTGTTCTTTCTATCAATAAATGACCTTTGCAAAACATGGCTAAAATACGTCATGACTTTTCTGACAACACTAGGTCTGGTAATAAGAATATTAATAATAATTTCCAGCAATATTTATTTGAATATTTTTGTGTGGATGTTGCACATATTTTAAAAATGCTCTCATAAACACATTTAGTTGTACATAAAAAATTTCGTACCCACCTTCCCCCAAATTCTGGGCATGCCACTACTGCTCACACCTACTCATACCTGCCAACTTTCAGAAGCAGAAATCCGTAAAAAAAATTAATCGATACATTCGATGAGATTACTCGTCACACATATTGATTAAATGTACCGTACATATCGATTTAAAAACAATGTTACCCAAATCAAGTACAGACTTGTAATTGAAGTGACTACAGATGTTTGAATTTATTGGCACATTTATATTGATTAAAATAGATTCTATACATAATTTCTCATTACTATGCTATCATTATGATCTATAAAGTGATAAAAATTTACTTTTACAGAAGTTTGTATCTAAAGAGAAGGATGTTCTACCCTTTCAATGGAATTGTGTCCCACACCATCATGAAACATAATAAAATGTTTTCAAAAACGAACCATTTTCATGTTAGGCTTTTATCTTACAGAGACACGAACGACGAGACAGTCAAATAAAAAAAATAAAATGAAATAAGTAAGAGTGACTGAGAGACATTACTGGTAAATTATGTTCAACTAAAAATGAAGTGAAAAAACATTTTGTACGAATCGCATCGAGTTCATTATAACTTTTAACAAAGGAAGTCAATTTCGTTATTTTTTTCCCACGCAGTCAATGCTTTATTTATGCTTGTCACTAGAAATATGATTTATAATATCATTCGTTCCACCATGCGAAATTCTGAAATTGCATCGAAACGTATATTCAAAACATCGACATGTAACGCATATTTTCCATTTTTGAAGATTTCGCAATACACAGGAATTCCGCAGAACACGCATTGCGGAATGTTTTATAGTACTTTTCCCCCTTTTATATTGCTGCTCATAGCGAATCACTAATACAAAATTTATTACCACTCGGTAAAAAAATGCAAGTAAAAACTGCTATAGTAAAATAGCAGCTTAAAGAGTTGCAATTTGAAGAAGAAAAATATCCAATTGCAGAGCTATCCGATTCGAGCTGGTCAGCTAGGAAAGCATAGAGCAACTGAAAGGTTCTTTCATCTAGAAACAAAGGTTTAGGTTTTAGTTACGAATGTCATCCTCTGGGGTCCTCCTCTCCCTCCCCACTATTCCTTACAGGCGGATCGATGCCTTGTCTTTTGCCAAATCCGACCCCTTTAGCTGCATCCTTTATACTTCCAAATGGCACTGATTTTATAGTTTCGTCTTCCCTTCCTGTCCTCCCCCCTTCCCCTCATCTTACTGAATAGAGCTTCTCTAGTCTAGTTATTCCTTTACAAAAACAATCTGGGCCCATCAACGTATGAACTACCCCCCTCTCCTGCAGTAAAACTAACACAATGAGCTTTGCTGGAACAAAACCAACAGTCTTTTACATCAGGCGTCACAAGAAATGATACAGCCACTTCGTCAGTGACATCCTCCCCATCTCCCTTTGCAGTGTAGCCACGGTTTGAACCAGGATTTTAATTCCGATCTTACAACTCCGGAAAAAAAAAAAAAAGTTTAACATGACAAAATGCGGAATACACGTATTCTGTTTTAAAAAATGAAAATCTCTAAATATCACACAATTTGGTTTGATGAAAGTTACAGCGTTTTTTTTTTTTTTTAAAGTCCCCTCCCTAGATTAAACTCGTGCTGTCAAAATCTAGATATTTTAAAATTCAGAGTTGTTTTCTAAAAGCCCAAAATACCATACCTACAAAAATGTGTGGGTTTGCAAAAGCAACAGTGTTCTTCACAATACTTTACTATTTTCTTTACGAATCTCATTATGAAAAAATTGATACTGTATATTTTGCGTGTTTTTGCTTTATTATAGAACATTTTTTGTGCCTGTTAATTTTTAAATAGCTACCACAAACGCGTCGTTTTATAATTAAAAATTATATCCAAATCGGTCAATTTCCACAGAAGATATTGTGCTGAAAATCTAAAACGCGAGTGAACAAATCTCGCGCATGTACTACTGCACTGTTCCTGTGAATGCTGATAGCAACCATTTTCAATAGGATAGGTCCACTATGCGTGCTGAACAGCATACCCAAACTTCATCACAATCATGCTTTGATTTTACGCGAGTCATCACCAGAAAAAAAAAAGGACGGAAGAATGAATAGGAAAGCAGAGAGCAACTGAAAGAAATAGAAAGCAGAGAGCAACTGAAAATAATGTCTTGACTTTACCTTTGACCATTTTCAATAGGGATTTGACGAATTAGTATGTACCTGAACATATTATTTTTGTTGAATCAAGTCAAGACGTTTTTATGAATGTTATCGAGCGATGAACAAAGCACGGTTGGAAAGCGTAGAAAACTTACTGACAAACGAACCAACAAAATAAATCATTGCTGGAGCAGCACTCGCTCGAATCAACATGATACTTACTTTTTTTTTTTTAACTTCCTCTTATAGTAGCATTCTTTCGTTAGGTCAAATTTATTGCCAGAGAAGTCACGAAACCATGCCCCAATGCATTTTTAATTTCACAAAACTGGCATTTTTGTTTAATTTCATCATGTTGGGTATATCTGGGCTTAAAAATTCCACAGTTTTAAAACCTGTATGGATTTTTTTTCTACGATAACTACCTTCTGAGATAGCATTTCGAACTAGGAGGAATAAAGACACCTGTTCCACTGCAAGACACACCCCATGCTGATGGGCTGCTGAGAAGTTGCGACTCGGGAGACAAACAATGCATTATCTGAAAACAAGGTGGGAAACAGCACTCGCGAGAGAGGGGGGGGAAAGAACCGAGCCCAAGGTTAAACAAGCCCAGCTGGTTGGCGTTTTAGTGTTTGAAAAAAGGCAAAAAATAACCTAAAACGAGGGAAAACTACAGCAAAATGTTCCCAAATAAACACATATAACTGAAAACTTATTCGTAACTTACATCAGCACTTTACTTTGAATGGATTAAGTTAAAAAAAAAGTTTTAATAGTGGGCGCAAAATCATCAGAAAAAGAAAAAATCTCTCGGAGAAATGCCAAATCCGTAAAATTAACATTTCCCCCGTAAAACAAGTCACATTTCCGTAAATATTATGGGTAAACCGTAAAACCTGGCAGGTAAGCCTACTGTACCAATGCGAAATTGCAAAATGGAATCTGGAGTTGATCACACTTTCAATACATAGGTGAGCTAATGTCACTCAACTCGATAGACTAGGAAATAATACTTTTGCAACACATTTATAGATATTTTTGGACTTGAAAAAAGGGCCAAATTATGCATGCTATTCATATCTTTTTTAATGAAAGCAAAAAACAAACAGTGATGAACGTGCACTTTATCAAAATGCACTTTTAACACAACCGATGCTACATACTAAATGAATTGCCTTCTGTTTTTGCTTCTGCCAAATCTTCTGTTTTTATCACAGCAAAGTTTCACCTGGCTAACTGCCACCAGCTCTATGCTTTGGAAGACTAATATACACTCACTTGCCAGGTAATGGTAAACAGCAAGAACTTATGCACTTACCCAACAGCATGCTGATGAGATTTATAATGCATGTGAAGGAAAGTAAGGCACACAGCCTGCACCTCTGCTGAAAATAATAATACGGGTGCGAAGGCAATGAACGTTGAAATAACCCCAGCTCCAGCTTCTGTAACTTCAAGAACTCCATTCCTTAAATCTTGTTTAACTTACAGCAACTTCGTTAAAAATACTACGACTGAAATGAATCTGAAATGATCCCAGTTCCAGCTTCTGTAACTTCAAGAACTCCATTCCTTAAATCTTATTCAACTTACAGCAACTCAGTTAAAAATACAGGTGCAAAGGCAATGTATCTGAAATGACCTCAGTTCCAGCTTCTGTAACTTTAAGAACTACATTCCTTAAATCTTATTCAACTTACAGTAACTCAGTTTTCGTAAAGCTTGTGGTATTGAAACACATTTTTGGTGAGGGGCTTCATGATTTTTAACTAAAAAAAAAAAAGAGCCAAGTTCTACAAAGAATGGCAGCTTGTCATGTCAAGCAGAAAAAAGCTTGGTAGCAAGGTTGTGCATGGACTTAAAGAAAATTATGGCAACACAAAGCTGTGCTGGCATGTGAAGGCATGAAAAGTACAGAACATCTGTAGCAGCAAATCACACATTTACATCATAAATGAACAAACACAACTACTTTCCTTAAAAGAAGTTGTGGCCAATTAAGTAGTAACTGATTTTGCACTCTATCACAAGTTTAAAATTTGTTTTATCATAATACACAAAAGCAATGAAAAATGTTGCTGTTAAAAAAAAATAAATTAGAAATTAAATCAGATTTTCAATTCAATTAATAATAATAACAATAATAATCTGCTTACCTGAGCAAATCATTCACTGGCAATTTTTCAAATATGAGATTAAGGCCATTGAAACCCCACATCAGCTTGTTTATTCCAGAAGAAGAAGATATCATAGCATTTTTCCTAAAGGAAGTAGAAGAACTAACAACATTTAATGTGTCAGAACTGCTGGATGAAGTCTTGGATCCCTCTTCCTTCTCTGTGCTGTCTGTCCTTGATGTCTGCTCATCTTCACTAGTTACACTATTAGAAACACTATTCTTCAGTGGGCTACTTTGCCCACTGCCGGAATACTGATCTCCAGGCACAGAAGTTTCAGATGACTCAGACACATCAGATAGTCGTGGCTGGCGTTTTGTGTATCCAGTGGCATCCGCATCACTTACATCCTTGTTCGGGAAATCACTTTTGCGTTTCTCACTCTCGGGTTGACTTTCGCTACTAACACCATTCACACATTCACTGGAAGATGAAGTTCCTGCTGGCAATGGGGCGGGAACCCCAGTGGCATCGGCTCCTGACGAAGAGACTTGGTTAGAACAACCAGCAGGCACGATATTGAAGTCACATAACTTTAATGGCTGTCGATTTGCCTTCTCAGTGATACTTACACTGGAAGAAACACTGTCGACTTTCCTGAATGTGATGGCAGCATTGTTCTTGTTCATGGCAAAAGGAGCCTGTGTCACTACTATGGTGCTGCTGTAAGGTGTTATTTTAACCTGCTGAACTGTACTACTCTTGTTCGGCCCCGGCAGCAACATTGGAGTAGTGGGTGTATTCATGGTTGATGCAGGAAGTATGAACCTAGGAGCTCTCACATTTTTCCCAGGGGGAGGCATGGCTTTGGTACATGAATTTACATTAGGTGAAGGTACCTGAGAAGCTACTGGATTTGCACTCCTTTGGAACTGCAAGTAAGGAAGCACAGTTGGAGGATTAACACACTTGTTGTCTCCTGCAACATTAAAGTTATTTAGTGAATGTGGGGCAGGTGGTGAAGACATTTGTCGCTTGTTCTGGGTGAGTTGATTTCGCAAAATCAATGATCCTGGTACCAACGGAGGCAATTTTGTAAAGGCAGGATCTTTATGAGCACCACCAGGTGTCAGAGCTGCACACAGAGCTGGAGTGCTTCTGGTTATTCCATTGTTTGTTTCAAATCCAGAAGTAGTTGCCAACCCGAGAGGGTTTTCCATTTTCTTGTGGTCCGTATCAGGAGCACGCTTTAGTGGAGGCGGGCCGCAATACGGGCGAGAAAAAGTCGCCATGTTTGGCTGATGTTTGGACGTTCTCCACTCCAGCTGCTTTATTGGAGGATCATGAGGGTTTTGTTCCAGCACAACTTCTGGAAACAAATCAATTTCGGAAATTTCTTCACAAGAATTGGAAGCAGTGTTCTTTTCAGATACATGATTAGAGTCACTGACCTCTGGTCGAATACTCTGTGGTGATCCTTCAATGCCAGTGGCGCAAAGCTGAAAAAAGACAAATTTTTTTTTATAATAGTACAAGCTTTTTTTGAAATGAAAGCACAAATGAAATAAACATACATGAGACCGGCCGATGACAAAAAAAGCTGAACTTTTTACTGGGTGGAAAATTGGGACACGCGAACGCGCGGTGAGCAAATTCAAATACAGCATATATACAATATTTAAGAGTACGCTAGCCATATGGAATTATTTTCTGTAAATTATGCAAGTAAATATTAAAGTGAAGCACATTATTATATTCACAATAGAAAAGTAGGGATTTAAGAACAAAATAAAATGAAATATTTTAAAAAATCAGATTTAAAACTTACATGTGAATCTTTACTAGCTAAATCCTGAGGTGAAAAGTATTTGTCTAGGAAAGTTTGTGAATTTAGTCAAGCAATTAGATACTTGCAAGAATTAGAAACATATCCACAGCTTAGTTTTTAGTCATTGAAGAAGTCAATAAAGTATTTCTCAATGTAACCTTATAAAATGGCTTGCAAAATTTTTTGCTTGCATTGTGAATATGGTGACATGAATCTCCATCAACGTCAAGCAAGTGGGGGAGATTTTCTCTGCCGAATTCTTGTTTTTAACCCTGTTTTTGAGCCTCTCATGACACACTCTTTCCACTTAGCTTTCAAACAAGCAAAACAAATTCCTTCTTAGAAAGAAAGAATGAAAAAAAAAACCGGAAAGCTGCGTCACAAACTTTTTAGAGGCTTCGGCTCGACGTAATACTGGCGAGAAGCCGTGCCTCCCCCCACTTAGCTTTCAAATATGCAAAACACATTCTTCCTTAGAAAAAAAGAAAGGAAAGAAACAGAGTTGCGTCACGAACTTTGTTCAGCGGCTTCGGGCCGACGTTATCCTAGCCGGGCGCTGTGCTTTCTTTCCACTAAGTTTTCAAACAAGCAGAACACATTAATCCTCCTTAGAAAAAAACCCAAAAAGGTTCGTCACGAACGTCGGGCAGACGCAATTCCGGGCAACAGCAAAAGCACGTTTGAACCAACGTAATTCCGGATCACGGCAAAAGAAGCACGTCTGAACCAATGTAATTCCGGATCACGGTAAAAGAAGCCCGCCAGGCCTACATAATCCCGCAACGCGCCGCCGTTCTTCCTTTTCACTTAGCTTTCAAACAAGCAAAACAAAAATTCCTTCTCTTCGGGAGGAGGGGGTTTGAACGAATTTAAGAAAAGAAAGCTGCGTCACAAACTTTATTTAGATGCTTCAGGTAGACATAATCCCGGGCCATGGCGAAAGAAGCACGACGGGCATTTTTTTTGTTTGTTCACACTTTGAAACAAGCAAAACAAATTCCACCACTTGAGAACGAGGAAAAAAAAAAAAAAAAAAACAAAGGGCTGTGTTACGAACTTTGTTCAGAGGCTTTTAAGTCGATTATTTACAAAATCAGTAAAACTTTCTTAATAACAGCGAAAATCTGAATATCCATAATTTTTTTGTTAGTCACCCGTAATCCCGGGGGAAATCTGTAATAATTACGGAGATTCCGTATTTTTTGGCATCCTCCGTAGGAAGAGGATTCACGAGAGCTTTGATTCTTGAACGATCTTAGAAAAGCGGGAATGCATTCGGGGACATTTGCAAATTACAAGAGAGAGTTTCTGGCGACGACTTCACGGATAGAATCAAGCGGATAGTTTGGCCCTGATAGAATGCAGAGTGGCGATTTCCCGCAAGACACGGAAAGGGCTGCAGTAGTTTCCCTAACGCACTAAGTAGGCGGAGCTTCCACCCTTTGCGTTGCGATGCTCAAGTGACTGACATCCCATCCATTGTTGATGACAGCAGTAAACGAATTGAGCTCCTGACTCCACTCTCCAACATTTCTTCTTGCCCCCTGCGTCTGCTCCAAAAACAACGCTTTCAGCTAGAAAGCGCTTAGTTTTTTTACTCCACAAAAAAGCGGAATTCCGCTTTTTTTTAATTTTTCTACAGAACGACGACCGCCCCCTAAAAAATCTTGAAAAATTTTTCTTCATTTTTGCAATGACCTTGAGAATGACCAAAATGATGCCGAAAAAAGCAGAATTCCGCGAATTCGCGGAAGAATTTCTTGTATGAATAAAAGAAAGGTGAAAAAGAAACAAACACGAAAACCAACTTTATATTGCAAACCACATTTATGCTTATTCGTAAAACTAAAGAAAAAACCGTTAAGTTAGATACATTTCACCGTGCAAATTCTTGAACTCTACTAACCCATAGATTCCACCCCCCCTACTTTTTTGAGGACAGGCTGGTGTAGGTGTGATTTTAAGTGAAAAGATGAAGAACAACTTGATTCACTATAGTTGTGTAAGTGAGAGAATTCTCTGGATTCGTTTGAAAGTGAAACTTCAGAGAATTGTAATTGTTGTAGTGTATGCTCCTTGTGACTCGGAACCTTCTGATAAGAAAGAAGATTTCTGGAATGAGCTAAAAGCTGTTTTGAGCCAGTTTGGTGCTAAAGAAAAAGTTATAATAGCAGGGGATTTCAATGCTAGAGTAGGTGTGCAGAATGCAATTTCTGACAATGTTCTGGGTAAGTTTAATGATCCTTGTGTGAATGACAATGGTGAAAGATTAATTGAACTCTGCATTGAGAATGGTTTGTGTGTATCTAATACATTTTTCAACCACAAGTATATCCACACATATACTTGGGAAAATCGTACACTTGGTCAAAAGAGTGTGATAGATTTTGTTGTCTATGATCAGCGTTTGAAACACTTAGTTGTTGACACCCGTGTGATGTGAGGTGCGGATGTTGGTTCTGATCATTACTTGGTAGTGTCACGAGTGAAACTTAATGTTGGTTGGAGGAAAAGGAATAGGAAGAGACCCAGGATAGAAAGAATAAAGGTCGATAGGCTCCTTGAAGATCATCAGCAGTATTCTGACTTACTCAGAGAACGACTGAAGGATCTGAAGTCTGGTGAGAGGGATGTAGAAAAGAAGTGGGAATGTTTTAAGAACTGTGTTGTCACTGCTGCTAAAGAGGTCTGTGGCACCACAATTGTGGGTAGCAATAGAGGTGATGCTTGGTGGAATAGTGAGATTGAAGAGGCAGTAAAAAGAAAGAAGGAATCCTGTTTGGGGATGTTGCAAGGTAGAGTCTCTGTGGATGAATATCGCTGTAAGAAGCGTGAAGCTGCTAAGCTGGTTCGCCACAGTAAGGCAAAAGATAGGAAGGAGAAAGTGGAAAGGCATGAACTGGCTTTTTGAAAAGATAGGAAGTCCTTCTGGAAGCACAAGAGACTCAGGAAAAATAGGGGAAACAAAGTTGTAAGTTGTGTGAAGAATGAGATTGTAGAAATTATATGGGAGCCCAATGAGTTAAGTGACAAATGGGGTGAATACTTCTGTGAGTTGTTAGATCAGGAAAGCAAAGATGATTCTGAGACAGACGTAGATGATGTCACAATGAGGGATGAAAGCAGAGGAGGGATCTCAAGAGAAGAAGTGTGTAAAGCTCTAAAATCTCTTCAGAATGGTAAGGATCCAGGAATTGATGGCATAACTGCAGAGATGTTGAAATATGGTGGTGACTCTAATTGACTGGTTAACTGAAATTTGCCAGTTGTGCTGGGAGTTAGGAATGGTCCCTCAGGATTGGAAGGATGCTATTATTGTTCCCTTGTATAAGGAAAAAGGTGATCAGACTGAATGCAAGAACTATCGTGGTATTAGCCTACTGAGTGTGCCAGGGAAAGTGTTTGGTAAGGTTGTTATTGAAAAAGTACGAGGTCTTACATCATTGAAAGTGTGGGATGTTCAGAGTGGTTTTATGCCTGGTAAAGGCTGCACCAACCAAATTTTTGCATTACGCACAATGATTGAAAAGTATCTGGCTGTTGGTAAGAAAGTTTTTGCTGCCTTCATAGAATTAGAGAAAGCTGACAACCAAATAAATAGGACACTTTTGTGGAAGGTATTGAATGAATATGGTGTTACTGGGAATCTACTTAATAGTGTAAAAGCCATGCATGCTGGTAGTAGATCTTGTGTACGAGTGAATGGTGTTTTATCAAAATGGTTTTCCATTGGTGCAGGAGTTAGACAAGGTTGTGTAATGTCACCATGGCTGTTTAATATATTTATGGACGCATGCATGCGTGATGCCAAAATAGATAATAGCGGTTTATGTCTTGGTGATATCCGTGTGTGCAGATTGCTGTATGCTGATGACACTGTCCTGTTGGTAGAGAGCAAAAGTGAGTTGCAGAGTATGTTGACTCGAATTCACGAAGTTTGCATGAAATTCAAACTGAGTACAAATAAGGAAAAAACCAAAGTTATGGTGTTTGAGAGAGGAACTGATAGCACTGAATGTAATGTAAGTATAAATGCCACTGTGATTGACCAGGTGAGTGAGTTTGCGTATTTAGGAAGCATGTTTGACAGAGAGAACAAGTTGGATGGTGAAATCAGTAGGCGAGTGAATTCTTCTTTGAAAGTCATAGCTGCTCTGGGAGGTTTTCACAGGAATGATGGGTTCTCTAGAGAGTCCCGCATGGCTGTGTTTGAAACTGTAATTGTTCCTACTCTGATGTATGGTAGTGAAACCTGGGTACTGCAGAAGAAACATAGGAGTTGTTTGTGTGCTGGAGAAATGCGTTACTTACGTGGGGTTTGTGGCAAGACACGATCTGATTGTGTGAGGAATGAAGATGTATTGCAGTTGTGTGATGTGAAGCAAAATGTTGTTAGCAAGGTGGAGACCAATATGCTTCGGTGGTTCGGCCATGTTGAAAGAATGAGTGATGAAATGCTTACTAAGAAAATCTTTTCAGCCCAAGTGGCAGGAAGGAAAGGCAGAGGAAGGCCAAGAAAGACATGGGTGGATCAGATTCAGGAGTGTCTGCATGAGAAAAAGATTATGAGTATGAAGTAAAAAGATCTTGTGTACGGCGTGTAATGGATATCAGTGAAGCACGAGTTGTATGTCAAGATCGCTGTAAATGGAGAAGTTTGATACGACAACAATAAGTAAAAATATCTGGAAGTTTGTATTTCTTTTTGGAGCTAACCTCTGAATCTCAGAGAACAGCTTAGTGATATGCATGTAATGACCACCAAGAACAACTACCAGGGAAATGAGCAGTAGCCCATCACGTTAGCTGTGTATCAGTTGTTACAGCGAATTATAGACCTTCTTTTACCTGATTGGCTACATCCTGATGCTATCCTAATCTTACTCCAGCCTTTATGAGGGTTGACACCAGGGTTGTGCAATTACGTGTAAAAAAAAGGTTTTCTACATGACATGTAAATTATGCATAAAATACGTAGAAAACGTAAAATTAAACAAGCAAACAAAAAAACATGGCTTTATGCTGTTAATTAACTTGCTATGTATGAATACCACAAAAAACGGGATCCTTTAAAAACCAACATACCTTTCGGTATTTTCATATCATCTTATTTGAACAGTGCAAACTGCCACGTCCATGTGACATACCATCAGGATACCACGTACACATAAGTATCACGTCATATTGTTTTGTTTTGTTTTCGGTTTTTCCCCCTAGCCTTCATATTCACACGGGGAAAATCCTTTTCTTTATGATAATTAGTGTCGGGCCCACTTTAAATTATTATGTTCGGCAAAGGAAGTCAGAAGCCACGCCATGTAGTTTAAAGTGAAACGAGACAATAGTAACAATCAAAATGAGACGTTGCCTCGCGACTCGCCTTTGATATCCATGCGCATGCTGCTGGCTGGCGGCTCCTGTTTCTACAGTGATTCACTGCTAGGCAGACGAAGAAGTTCAACAGCGTCGGCAACTTCTTGTTGACTCGGCGGTAAAACTATAACTATGCGAACTACACATGTTTTCTGTTATTTAAATGCGGGAGATATTAGTGTTGGCTTCAGTTCAAAGCTGAGAGCATTCTTAATAAACACTGCTTTTTTCCATCCTCACTAGTCGTTGAAGGAGGTTCAACATTCTAATTGAAGACTCTTCCCCTATGAATCGCGGGGGTCGAATTCTTCATAATGCGTACGAGGAACTCGGATTTATTCCACTTAAAGTGGAACACAACTGTGCCAAGTGTTGTGAATGTGGATGAACTGTCAAGAATACAGCAAGGGAGCATCTTAAAGCCCACGGGAAGGTCTGAGCCCGGACTTCTGCCAAAGCTCCTGAACCGCTGCCGCTACCACCGAGTTCCAGTTCTACCTTGCATCGATCAGACTCGGAAATGTCTACAGACATTGACGATCCTCTGATTCCAGTTGCAAGCCCCAGCCCCCAGTTCCTGCTCAACCGTGTCCGTGGTGACGAGTCTACCCTCCTCATCTCATGAAGAGGAAGACAGTTTCTACCTTGAATCACCCATCACTGTAAGTTCTAAACCTCCCATGGTTAAAGGACAGATAACCGATTTTTTGGGCAGGTTGAATGCCTCCACAAAGCATGAAATAGATTTTGCTATTGCAAAGGTTTTCTATGGTTGCAACATCCCATTTAGTGTGGTAGAATCGATGCATTTTAAACAGTTCTGTCAAAAAATGTGGCCTGTCTATAAACCAATAACAAAAGCCTTTTCTGATAAACTTCTGGATGAAGTGTATGATGAAGTTACTAAGATCACCATCAGTGCTGCAGACACAGACTCCGTTTTGCTCATAGACTGTTGGAAAAATGAATCGAACAACGTTGTAACACTTCTTCACAATCCCTGTGGAAGTAGTAACAAAGCTGAAAGTGTTTTTCTTGATGCTTTCGACATGTCTGGTTCACCAGAAACAGATGAAGCACTTTGTGATGTGGTCAGTGAATCAAAAAAGCTAGCTAAAGAACGATACAATGTGAATATTTATTGTACAGTTTCCGACAACGCCAGTAACATGGCTAAAATGGGTAAAAATCAGGGCCTGTGGCATTCTACCTGCAATGCCCATACTGGAAATCTTCTAACTAAGGATCTTTTCTGGAAAAACACTGTATCTCATGTGAATATGGTGTTGAGGTCTTTCAAGCACCCTGATTGAGAACATGAACTAAGAGAAAATGGTGGCTCTAAAGTATGCCTCGCTGCAGACACTCGCTGGTGTTCTCAGAGGGATGCCTGTTTGTACTTGACTAACAATCTAAGTGCAATGAGGACAGTTGCTGCCACTGATGAAGCTGACAAATTGTCTTCTCAAATTAAATCCCTCCTCTATGATAGTGTCTTTCTCAAAGAAATGGCTGATACAATCGCAGTGCTTAATCCAGTAAGTCAGCTAATAAATATATGCAAAAAAAAAAAAAAAAAAAAAAAAAAAAAAAAGAAGCAACTACAGCAGATGCAGTTGAATTGTGGATGGACTTACTCAACATCTACCTGAGGACCATAAGGACTTCATGTCACATGTAGAAAAAAGGAGAAACCAATTGCTAAATGTATACAGCCTTGCAGCCAATGTTCTCCTTCCTGTGTACCAGGGGCAGAAAATGAATGATAAACATCATTAACAAGTAGAGGAGTTCATTTTAGAGAACCTTGACCCCTCGGGGAAAACCAGTTTTCAACAGTATCGAGAAAAATCTGGAAAGTTTGGAGCGCTTATGAAGAAGGGTGTTAAATCACCACAGACATTCTGGTACTTCGCCAATCGGCACCATAAGGAGTTGTCAGCAGTTGCTTTGAAGTTAATCAACATCCCAGCATCTTCAGAACAACTTGAAAGACTTTTCTCTAATTGGTCTTTTGTCCATAATACTACAAGAAACCGGCTCAGCTTCGAACGTTCGAAGAAATTGGTTCAAATATATTATACTCTTAAGTTACAAGATCATAACAGGGAGGATTATTAGTGTGATTAAGGGTGTGTGAGAACTGAGAGTGACAATTATAAACATTTAAAGAGTTACATTTAAAACAAGTAGTTTAATGTTTTGTCAAATTTACAGTTTTTTTCCTTTAAGGGTATAAGTATAGCACAATCAATATGAAAAACGTTTAGAGTTTTAAAAGGGTAAAATTATGATTTTGAAGAGTACACCTGGATAATATGTCAAACACAGATATTATTAAATGAAAATGTACAATATTTTGCATTATAGACATGCCAATGCCAAAATATTATGTTTGGTGAACAAACTAAACATAAAATTGCTTATTTTATAGAATTATATAAATACGAAAATACACTCGACGAATTTGAAGCTGTTAATAAAATCTTGAATTCTATTCAATATACATTGTGATTTTTATTGATGCTAGTGCAAGAGGTAGATTATTTTCTCCATTTTTAATATATAAGAAAGAACAGATACATTATAATTTCTAAAAAGAAATCTGTTAATAGGTGGCTGAGCTGTATGAACAATCTTAAGAGAATAATGATTTCATAGTGAAATATACGAGACATTTTAAGTTTAAAATGTAATATAATTAAAGTAGTTTTTATATTATATTATTTATACACACACATGAAAAAAAAATAGTTTTTTACGTCTGCGTAAAAAACTGGTTTTCTATGCCAAGTAAATTACCTGTATATTACGCGTAATTTACGTAACTAGTAAATTACCTTGCCAACCCTGATTGACACAGAGCTTGTAGAGTGCTGTCCAAAATGTGTATGCTGCAGCAAGGGTCATCGCAGCAGGGAGTGCACAGCTGACAAAAAGACACAGCGTTTCTGTGTCAACTGCATTTGCGAACATGGGGCTAACTGGCTTGGTTGCCCCATTTACAGGCAGCTTGCCAACAAGCTGCCAAAAAACTCCAGGCAGAAACCAGAGCCGAGACAAAAGAAGAATGCAATAAACAGTAGGGCCCTATTCAACCGGCTCCTGTTATTTTGAAGCTGGTTAACCAGCAAAGGTTACGCCTGCCACTCAGGCCATAACAAAAGTGGCTCCCCCACCCTGCCACTACCAAGGTCACGGATCAAAAGCTGCTCTCAGACCTTGTGGAGCGCATTGATCCCGCTGTCCTCAAACAGGTTCTAGTTGCCTGCATGGCGACTTAAGCCTGAGCTCCTGTGCCTAGTAGTGCATTATGGATAGTCTAAACATGTTTCGGAATGCGAACTGCATCAGGAATAAAGTTGCCGAACTTGCAAGGTTCCTGAAAGATCGTGACATCGATGTTGCTCTTATCCGCGAGTCCTAACTCACACCTAAGATCAAGCGAGTAAGTGTTGCGAACTACCAGGTGTTCCAGCACAGCACATCCGTCCCTCTACAGGCACAGAGCAGGAGGTAATGTCATTTTACTCAGAAATGGTGTAAGTGCATCCATTGCACCCTTCAAGCATCTCAAAGATGTTGAGGCACTGGCTGTTAAGCTAAAAACAAGCTCCAGCTTGATTAAATTAGCTTCCATTTACAACAGCCAAGGGGAGGTACCTTCTGACGATGATCTTGACATCCTCTATGGGGACCCCATCCCCACTGTAGTGGCTGGTGACTGGAATGCTAAACAGTCTGACTGGTTTAGTTGATTAACTAACAGTGCTGTCACAATACATTGACAAGCTGGATCTTACTGTTGCAAGTCCGGTCCATGCAACTTGCACACTATCCCACGGGGTGACCAATGTCACTGATTTTGCTGCACTTCCATCAGGTCTCTGTGGTTTTTGGTCTTTACTCTGATCATGATCCAGTCCTACTGCGATTAAATGGAGTTGCAACACCTGGCGGACGATGATGTATACTGATTGGAAGTTGTTCCAGGAAATTATTGCTCAGGTTGATCTGCCTACGGTGCACACCAGTACTCACTCGAATGTCGACAGTGCGGTGGAGGAACTCACTAGCTGCATACAGGCAATATTGGATTTATCAAGGAAGCCATTTGCTCCTGCCTGAGACCCTTATGCGCTTCCTCCCCGTATTGTTTGGTTGATCCAGCAGAAGAATAAGTTCTGGAAAATCTGGCAGCGGTCCAGATCAGCTGACAACAGGGTTCGTTACAACTCGTGTCACAAATTCGTCAGGGCAGAAATCTGCATGTTCAGAGAACTGCAATGGAACAATCTTCTCATCGCAGGTCAACCTTGTCAGGATGATGTGTGGACCATCCTTAGAAAACACCGACATAGTAAGACTGCCATACTGCCTATTCTTGGTCCACAGGATTCGGTGTACGGTGATGACGAGAAGGCTGGGGTCCTTGCTGGTGCCCTAGAGGAGCAGTTCTCACCTCATGACATTCAAAATCCAGGTCACACTGACAGGGTCATGGAGGCTTTAGCTACATATGACCTTGATGATACAGATAAGGTCATCTCACCTGTCAGTTACCTTGAGGTAACTCGACACATCAAAAAGCTAAAGGCGAAGAAAGCTCCCGGCTGGAAGAGCTGTTTAACTGCTCCCTGAGAGCTGGATTTTGGTACTGGTGGATATTTTCAACAAGTCTCTCCAGCTGAAGTATTTCCCCAGGGATGGGGGGGGGAGTGGTAGTGGTGTTACCCAAACCTGGAACTAATCATACCTTACTGGAGAACTACAGTCTGATATCTCTCTTGCCCATCCTGGGCAAACTCCTGGAGAAGATCATCCTCTCGAGGCTTTTGGAATTCTGTGATGCTAATGGTCTGATTCCTGACAAACACGGTGGTTTCTGGCCAAAGCATACCAGTATCCACCAGTTGATCAGAATTAAGAAATTCATTTCTGAAGGACGTGATTAGAGCGAGTATTCCACTGCTGTCTTCACGGACATCCGCAAGGCCTTTGACCGCATATGGCACGGTCTCCTTCACAAGTTGCAGGAGCTTCGGTGTCCTCACCCACTTCTTGAGCTCATTGGCTCCCATCTCAACAGCCGCAATTTCACTGTTAAAGATTAACGGTGAGCTTTCTTCGGAAATGAAGATTCGAGCTGGCGTTCGTCAGGGTTCTGTTCTTGGACCAAGTACGGGCAGGTCATGATGCACGCAGATGATACAACTGCTGTCATCAGGTCCCTGAACAAAAGCAAAGCTCCTCCAGGACTTTTTCTCTCAGTTGGAAACCTACTACACTGACTGGCGGATCAAGATCAACCCGTCCAAGAACAGTGCACTGTTTTTTTTGGATCTCTCCAAGGAGTATCAAAACTTGTTATGTTTTGAGAGACAATCCCCTGGACTACCTCCCACTAAGTACCTAGGGCTCCAACTAGATTGTTGACTTTCATGGGTAGCAAACACCAGCTACCACATGAATAAAGCTAGACAATGCCTTGGGCAGCAAGCTCCACTACTCCACTGGAGAAACTTCCTTACAACATAGCACAAAGTACTGCTATACAAGATGGTCATCAGGCCAATGCTCACCTACACCTCTCATCTGGATAGGTATTAGTAGGAATCAGAGAGATAGAATCAAGAGGGTGCACAGCCGAGCACTTCGTATGATCACTGGGGCTCCCCCTGGACCCCACTTCGGAACCTGAGGAATAGACTTGCAGTTGAGAAGGTACATGGGTTTTCCACCACTCTCCAAGAAGTTCTTCAAGAAAGCGGAAGCCCACCCTAATGGACTTGTTAGAGGTGTGGTTGACTACGATCCCAGCGAATTGCTTAGGTACCCCAGAACCAAGGCAGCGATTGTTGCACCCCCCCCCCTCTCCAACACGGACTTGAGGAACGGCAGCACTGTTTTCTGGGCTGGAGGCCTTGGATCAGATGGAGGACTGGAATCAGATGGATAGTAAGTGTGTGAACATTGGTGCGTGCTAGACAGACTACCAACCCCTTCTTTTTCTGGTTATCATTGAGATGGTATGTACTGATTACTGCTCCGACATCCGGATGTGGTTTCTGTGAGTTTCAGTCCCCCTGCAGTGGTGTCAGCAGCTGGGTGGTGTTGTGGTTTTCCGAGATGGGTGCTGTAGTGCTTGGTTCCCCCTACCCTTCCCCTCTCTCTCTTCCCCCAACCTGGACTTGTGTGCAATTCACTCGAAAGATATGCCCCCCCCACTCATTTTTCTGTTTATCTTTCCTATTGCGTTCACTTACTCGGATCTCTTAGCTTCCTATTTCAAAGGGCAGTTTTAGACCTGAGGTCAGACTTTTGCCTTCCTACAACTTTTTCAAACATAGTATAGCAAATTAGAGCATTGTAGTGGCCACTTCTTGCTGTTATTAGGGTATAATTTGTGTACATTCTCGATAATGGTTAAAACCGCAGAATTGTTCATAGTGGACAGAGTAAACATAGTTGTTCTGCATGAAGAGGGTTATTCTTCAAAGCAAATCGCTGAAAGAGTGGGATGTATTCAATCTACAGTTATTAGGCTACTGAAGAAAGTAAAGTACACTGCTGATATTAAAAATATGCATCACAGTGGAAGGCACAAATCCGTGATAACCAGGCATGACAAAGTGCTCAGAAAGATAATGCTTGGTAGACAGGAGGCTCAATTTACCTGAATTGCTTCAAAGACGGACCGAAGTGAATGATGTTACTGTTAGTACATCTACTGTTAGGAGGAGGCTGCTTCACTATGACTTATGTGGCTACAAAGGCAGGCGTAAACCACTATTAACTGCAAATCAAAGACAGCGTACACTTCAGTGGGCAAAACAGCATGTCTCATGGTCAACCAAGCATAGGGAAAATGTTCTTTTCATAAATGAATCAGAATTTTGCCTTAATGGGAATCAGAGTAGTGCCTATGTAAGGAGATTCAAGCATGGAGAATTCCATCCAAGCTGCTTAGTGACTACTGTTAAGCATCCAAGCAATGGGAAAATGTTCTTTTCAGTGATGAACCAGAATTTTGCCTTAATGGGAATCAGAGTAGTGCCTACGTAAGGAGATTCAAGCATGAAGAATTCCATCCAAGCTGCTTAGTGACTACTGTTAAGCAACCAAGCAATGGGAAAATGTTCTTTTCAGTGATGAATCAGAATTTTGCCTTAATAGGAATCAGAGTAGTGCCTATGTAAGGAGGTTCAAGCATGAAGAATTCCATCCAAGCTGCTTAGTGACTACTGTTAAGCATCTGGTGAAGATCATGGTTTGCAGCTGTATGTGTGCACATGGCGGTGGGAACCTCCATATTGTCAATGCTACGGTAAATGCCCAGAAATACATCTTGATATTAGAAAACAAGATGCTACCATCATCTAGAAGACTTTATGACAGCAATTTTATTTTTCAAGATGACAATGCTCCCTGTCATCATGCTGAATTAGTGAAAACATGGTTTCAGGGAAATAATAATAAAAAAAAAATGTTCAACATCTTGATTGGCCCTCACAGTCGCTAAACTTAAACCTGATTGGAAATTTGTGGTTCAAAGTGTCATATGAACTATCAAAAAAGAAGCCAACAACTAATTGAAGATGTAATTCAAATTTGGAATCGTATTGTTCAACCCAATCTTTTACAAAAAGCTTTTTCACATTATGACATCAAGATGCAAAGCTGTGATTAAAGCAAAAGGCTGGACAACAAAATATTTGGTACATTTTATAATTTTGCTTCATTATATGTCTGTATTTAAATGTTATTTCATTCCTTATGAATTACAAAAACGATTTATTGCTGTAAATCTAAGTAATGGGTAAATGATCCTTTTCATAGTAATTTGGACTTGGTTATGATTTTTGTAATGTATCTTAATAACAGAAGTAGCTACAGGAAAAACTAAGACATTTTTTAAATCTCCATCAAATTTCACATCTAATGACATAAATGATGAAATAACTATGAAAATCAGATAGGTAAAGAGTTAAACTTAAAAATACATGGTTATTGTGATGCAATATCTTTGCACACCACTGTACAATTCTGATATTTTTGATTTCTTGCTCTCTCTCATGTAGCAGTTACTGCCAATACAATTCCACAGCGTTTTTACTCAGTCTTTCTAACTCGACTGCAAGCAGAGAGGGTTCAGGATGCAGAACTGGGAGTAAATGTGATCCAGAAGATCAGAATATGCAGGTGTCATGGGAGACACTTATTCTTTTTAAATTGCACTAACCTGTGGGGTCCATAAAATAACTAAAAAGCAGTTATAATTTCCATAAATTTTACGAGTAAATCACAAAACTTGGCAGGTATGCTACCAGTTGCAGGGAAGGGAGAGACCCAGTGCCATAAGACGTGATCATCACCTACGCCTCATCCGAGACTTGAACCTGATCCTATCTCAGATGGCTAGCCAGAAACACAGTATAAACCAGGGGCAGATTACTGTGCGACCTTTTAAAAAAAAGTTGAATAATGTGCTTAATGTCAAAAGGCAAACAAAAACTCTACTGAGCATCTATGGTTGGATGTTGACCGTGCTGTTTGCTGCGAAACTGTGGTACCGTCCAACCCCACATGATGTTACTTTATAAAAAAGGAAAAGAATCAGATAAAGGCAATTTTATTTCACATGAGCATATGCACTAGGGAAGTCAAATTTATAGACAGAAATCAGCAAGAACATCAGTCAAGCAATCCAGATCTTTCGCTTTTATGAAAAAATATGTATTACAATCTTTCATTAAATCAGAATCATAATGGCACTATATAGTTATTGCAACAATATACTATTACACTTGTCAGTGTACATATATCTTTTATAAAACTCCAATTTACAGTTACCTAATGCTTTTACTAATTGTCTGCAGTTCCCAATTATATCGTGAAACTCGTTACCTATCCATCTTATATACTCAGGATATATTGCAATACAATTTAAAGTCAACACAGATCCAGCAACTGCAAAAGACCTAACTGACAAAAATCAGAACCTATATTTAACAAAATAAAAGAGCATACATCCATTTTTTTCATTTATTTGCACTACACATACTTTGTGAACACAGCAAGAAAGTAAAAAAAAAAAAAAAAAATTGATGTATTATTATGTGCATAGCAAAAAAAAAAATCATACTCATATATAAAGTATAGAAGATCTTGAATAAAGTGTGTGATGGATGTCAGTGAAGCCAGAGTTGTATGTCAAGATCGCTGTAAATGGAGGCAACAGTAAGTAAAAATTAACTGGTAGTTTGTATTTCTTTGTAGATCTAAGCTCTGAATCTAAGAGAACAGCTTAGTGATATGCATGTATACAGTCAACACTTGATATAATCACCCCATTTGTTACATTTACATTGTGGCATTACATTAATTTTTTCAATTACCTTGAAAAAACCCAAATTTTGTTAATCATGGTTCATAGGAAACCAAAATTAAGTGTTAAATTAAAAACAATTTTAAAAAATGATGTTGTGTACTTAGTACACACTGTAGTTCGAACTGTCTGTTTCCACCTCAGAAGCTACCGGTATATGTTAAATGCGAAAATTTACTTTTCGAGATAGGAAGACAAAGTTAACATTTTAATTGCAAGGGAATGAATAAAAAACTGTATTGCATTACCAAAATCTTATCAAGTGAAAATTAATAGCATTACACAAAATTCTTTTACATACCTTAGTTTCTTTTAAAAAAAAAAAAAAAAAAACTCGTTTATTTTCATTTGTGTTTTAGACTTCAACTCAATAATTTTCAAAGCACAATCTAGTTTAATAAGTGTGTTTTATATATTGCTATCCTTCTAGTTTGCTTCACAGAATCTTCTTAATGTTGAAAGACAATGATTCACATCTTTGAAAAAATCAGTTTTTAACATTAAGTTTGCCACAACTGAATCACATCCCCAACTCTCCTCCAAAAAAGGAATAGGAACTCTCACACAGGTTTCAAGTGGCGGTACTGCAAGTATGTTTTGTGTTCGGAAAGGAGGTAGGCGATGCAATATACAGGGTGGTTATAAATTAGTTGGTCAAAAATAAAAATTTATTGTGCATAGTTATAATGATGCATATGATAATAAGTACAAATAATATATAGTTAAACACACCAAGTTTACCTTTTTTCACAAATGCTCGAAGTGGCTTCCCTTGGTTACTCTGCAAGTGTCCCATCTGTAAATCAGTTCTTCCCACATTATAGCCAGCATGTCAGCATCGAACAATGCAAGTGCAGCAGTGAGTCTTGATTTCATTTCAGGAAGGGACTTGGGAAGTGGCGGAAGGTAAACCTGATCTTTAACAAAACCCCATAGACCAAAATCTAGGGGCATTAAGTCCAGTGATGGGGAGGGGGGGGGAGAAGCATGCAATTGGGCTGCTGCAACCAATCCAAACTGGGACTTCAGCCTTGAAATAAGTAAAAAGTGATGTCCTTGTGGTAGTGAGGAGGCACCTTTGTCTTGCTGGTAAATGAAACCTCCATCCATTGTTTTCTTGAGGATTGTCATTAGGCAAATCTGAAGCATCATTTCTGGTTTCAGGTCTGACTTGGCAGTTTTTCCTATGAACCACATGTCCAGTCTCGGAAAATTGTTTGTACCATGCTACAATACTGTCTCGTTTTGGTGCAGTTTTCCTGCATTTTTGACGAAAATGTCGTTGCCTTTGTGTTGCTGAATGCGTCTCGTGAAACCACAGGAAGCATTTCACTTTTTCCGCGCTGCTGAATGTCGCCATCATACCAAGAACAATGAAGCAATGGTGATGGGAGCAATCGCGCATTGTCTGCTGGTGATACGTGACCTTGCATGACTCAGCATCATCATCTGTCCACAAAAGATAAACTTGGTGTGTTTCACTATACATCATTCGTACTTATTATCATTTGCATCCTTATACCTATGCACAATAATGTTTTCTTTTTGCCCAACTAATTTATGACCACCCGGTATATTTTAGTTGGCTGATGCCGCGGTTTTACAGGTGGTGGTAAATCGAGGGTTAACTTTATCTATGTACTGTATATACCTATGTATATCTACATATATATTACTATACAATTTTAAATGATTATTAAATTAATATGGGCAGAATGACAGAACTTAAGATATACTATTTTCATTGAAAAACTCAGAAGACGAGCCTATGAAATAAATAGCAACTACTACAGTAAAACCTCGAAAATCCGGCATCCAGAAATCTGCCACATTTCTGATTTCGTTTTCATGAGAATATCCGATGTTTCACCAATAACCATGGAAATCTCCCAACGTACTTCTCGACAGCACATCGTGAAATCATCCGATTTCAGTGTGCGAATTGCTGATAGCTGCCTATGTGTAACATTGGGAAGTTTCTCAAATTCGTCATCTCATTGGGCCGAGCTGAAATGACGTGGACCAATGAGGCGACGAATCGGCTTGTACGTTTGAAATGCGTGACGAACATGTGATGATGATCTGTGCTTGGTGGCCGTAAGTGGATTCGACCGTGTAATGAAATCTACATCGGCCTTCAGGATGCATCACGGTAATCGCTTTTGCGATGTATCGTAGTTTCGTCAGTTGAAAAACCGTAACATCGATGTAAAATTCACATGGGGTTTTCGCGATGCATCAAAACATTGCCCAGCTCTAAATGTTGCTCTGACTGTTTTCAAGTTTTTGCCTAACCAATTGCCAAATTCAATTTTTTGTCGACAGTTTTATAATCAATAATACAAAAAGGTAATCGCCAAAATTCTCCCCCCCCGCAAATTGTGAAGAATGCGATCAGCAGCGCAACCTCTGCATATTTATGAGCCGCACATGTGCAAATTTTCGTTAAAGTGACTTGTTACGTGTAAGTACGTGCTTTACATTATGTCTGTTACGCAATTTTTGGACAGCTTAGAAATCCGTAATTTTCATAAATCCAGCACTCATTCTGCCCTTTGATGCGGGATTTTTGAGGTTTTACTGTACATGAAAATTTCGTGAATACTCACCTTACAGATGAAATCTTTCGGTGGTTTGTTTGATTTGATGGAAACACAGCGAGGATGAAACAAACACAGGCACTTTTTACACTGGAGGGTGGGATCTTCACCATGACTATCAACACACTGTTTAGAGCACCTTCTGATAGTGTTTTCTTCCCAATGTTGACTATGAAGGATATTCATAAAATTTAGTGGTACAAGTATAATGCACTGTCCAACTACATAAAATAACTTGACAGCATTAAAAGACAATGTATTAACTTGAACTTAAAAGTTGAATTACATATACTGTATACTATATAGAGGGTTGGTGCACATGAAATGTTCAAAATGAGAGTATTACCTGCAATCCCTCATAAAAATACAAAGCAACTGCCAGCCCAGTCAAAGCTACTCTCCTCTGAATCAACACACTTCTGCCAACAGGTTATAAGGATTTGGGTCTAATAGAGATAAAATCATGAAGTCTGTGAAGCAAAGAAGGTGGCAAAGGCCTGACACATAGCTTCATCATTTAGGAAGTTCTTTTCTCCTAAGAAATTATCCACATGCCACAATAGGTGATAATCTGTGGGATCAAGGTCTGTAGAATATGCAGGGTGAGCAGAGTTTTGCAGTCCAACTGGTGGATTTGTTGATGGTCTTTAGGGAGACGTGTGGGCCATGTTGTCATGTAACATAAGAACCCCATGCTAGTTGACAGGAACTAGCTGCTTCGTATGGAGCTTTTTGTGCATCTGCTGCATTTCAGCACAACTGCTGTCCGAATTGATGGTGTCGCCTGGTTGGAGAAATGAATGATGAATCAAGCTTGCAGCAGACCACAATACAAGAATCCAACACATTCCACTGCTACAGGGGTGTCTTTTTACAGTGTATAGGTGGCTCTGTGAAATCTAACCACTGTGCTGATTGCATACAGTTGTTGTAGAGGACCCAATTATCAGCATAGTTCACTGCAGGACCCCCCCCCCCCAGTGTTTTGCAACAAGAAAATTGCCCACCTTCTGATGTCTTATTGGCTGCTGTCAATTCATGTGACACCTAGAGATATCCAGCTTTTTCACTTTTTCCTGGAGCTAGGCAAGTGCTGAACAGTACACATGAACTTTTGCTGTGATCTCACAGACTCTTCATAGTATGGACCAGCTTACGTCATATTCTGCAATTATTCATCCTTTGCAGTTACTGGTGGACAAGTCCGAGGCACATTAGCAAATGGCCACAGCTCTTGCCTGGAATTTTGCAAACCATCAGCCATATGCTGCGTTAATTTATTTGCAGTACCCTGCCTATACACCACATTAATGTTTAAGACTGCCACACCTGAAGAATGATCAAGTTTGAAAATTGTGTGCAAGTAGCTTTTCTAATAACTAAATTGTCTAATATACAACTAGCTTGTCTAATGTGCAACTAGCTTGTCTGCACTGCTTGAATTCATCTTGCTATGGACTCTATTAAATGTTGCTATGTTGCTTGGGGTATATTAGCATAAATGTGATGAATTCCATTCTCTAGATCTTGAAGATTTGATGGTAATGGATCCAGCTGTCTGATGCCCCTTTCAACTTTGCCTCACAAATGCTCCGTTGAATTGAGATCTGGTGATTGATGAGGCCACTGAAAGCAGGGAAAAGTCTCCATGATGCTCCCCAAACCATACAAGTAGAATGCAAGCACTCTGACATGAAGCATCGTCATGCTGAAAGTGTCCATCACCATTGACATAAACCATCAACATAATTGGTCGGCAACAATATTTAAACACTTTGAGCAGTTAGATGTTGCTCCACATGAATCAAAGGGCCCAAACACTCCAACAAAAACATTTCCTTTGCCAGCTTGAAGAGTACTGACAATGCAAGATGGGACCGCGCTTTTGTACTGCTGTTTCTATATAATCACTCTTCCATCTGCATTGTGAAGCTGAAAATGTGATTTGTCAGACCACATTACCTTCTTTCAATCATTTACTATCCAATTCTTGTGTTCTTGAGCAAACTGGCAGCGTTTCTTCTTCCTCACTGCAGATAGCAATGGCTTACGGACATCCCATTTGCTTCTGTAGCCCATACAATGTAATGTGCAGTGAAATGTTCGTTGAAAGGTAATCTGACTTGGCCCCTGATTCAGATTATCTGTAATTTGATGAAATGTTACCCATCTGTTGGACTGAGCAGGTCTGCCTGTTCTTCAATCAGCTCAAGCATCCAGTAGCCATTGATGACAACACACCTTGTGCTCAGACTTGGTTTTTCGACTGGTGATCCAGTCTCTGTAAACTTTAACAACAGCTGCCCTCGAGCATTAAGTGCAGTCATTTTGCTAATGCTGGCAACAATGCTTTGAGCCTCCACGATCAAAGTCCATGAGATCATGTCTTTAACACATTATTTTTTGCGCAATACACTTAATTAGATTTTGCATGTCTTCAGTGTTACCTTTTTATACTGATTCAGCCATCTTGAGTCCGAAGCAACTGCAGGACAGCTACTTTGTTGCATATTATGGTCTGGTGGTCATAATAATTTGGCCACTTAGTGAACTGATTATGTGACATATGCAACTTGACATTGCTGGATGAAACCATTTTGCTGGAGAGGTCGAATATGCCTGCCTATTCGATATCAGACATTACACCAACCCATTATTTTCATTTCTATTAAAAATGTGATTTCTGCCCTTTGAATATGATGTTGAATAACAGAATGGTACTTTTCATTAAAAAAAAGTGATTTCTATTAAAAATGTGATTTCTGCCTCTTGAGCAGATGTTGAATAACATAATGGTACTTTTACACTGGGCAATACAGACAATTACTTGATGTGTTCTTTAATTGTAATCCACTGTTTGAAAAATTGTGAAATACACATTTAGTACACTATATGGTTTGAACACATTTACAGAAAATATATATTTCAGGACTCTTCCACTAGTTTACCAAAAAATTCAAGGAGCTTAAATTTTTGCCAGAATCAGAGCTTTGTTTGTATTTTCCAACTTAGGCTGAAATTCACTATGCATTTAGAATTTTTATATATATGGGTCCCACTCTTACTGTGTTTTTCAATGTGTCTTACATCTCCAATGAGGTGGCAAAATTGCCCCGTATAAAGCTCATATGAAGCACTTTGGAACATAGCACAATGATAATAACACAAATCAATTTTGCTGTGGCACTGAAGATTCCCTATTCCATAGTCATTTATTCCCATGCACATTGGTGGCAGGGAGGTCAAATATTAATCTCCTTCAGCTAGAAAAGAGTCAGTCAAAAGAAACTGCCATCCAGGAGTAGGAGAAAGGCTTTCTCATGCTGTTGCGACTCCAACTACTATAACACAAACCAAGGTCATTGGAAATACAGCACTCAAACATCTTGCACTGCAGTATCGCATGAAATGAAAGAGATGACATCATGTCTTCCACACTTCATAGAGGGAAGTGATGTCATTTAAAGCAAATGCCTCAAGGACCTACAAAAAAGTGACATAGTCAATCCAAACATATCGACCAATTTTTATCTTTTTTTCATTGCAAGAAAAAAAATTCCGAACTATTCCACGAAACTTCTAAAAATATGAAAAATCAATGACTTTTAAGGCCTGGAAAAAAGAGAAATCAAATTCTGGAATTTTCCCAAGATTCCAAGGGTACATGACACTAACATACCTGTTGTTCTTACATTTTGTACAGTTCTGCATAACAGAGTAGGCACACCACTTTACTATTAATTACTTTCATATATGTTGCTTAGTCTACCATTGTTCCATGGTAGACTAAGCAACATACATATATATTAAAGGAATATTCAAATTATTTATATGTTAAAAATAGTTACCATGCATTACTAAAAGCATAACTTTGTCAGGTTTTTAAAAGCACTTAAAAACAATAAAACTTTTCAAAAGAGTAAAAAAAAACAAAAAAAAACAACATAAGAACAACTTAAACTCTCAAGAAATTTCTATGAGTCCTTCTCAGAAGGTTTCTGATGCACATTTAGGTAATAAATTTCTCGGTGATGACATTTTGCTGAGGTTTCATTTGTTATTTCTCATTGGCTGCTGCTCTACATCAAACTGTCTGATGTAGCAGGAGCATCTAAGGGTGGCAAGCACTTATTTTCATTTTATTTTTTCATGTGTTAAAAGTTATAGGTGCTGTTAGTTTTGCAATTGTGATTTTTAGTTTTCTCAATAAATAGTGCTTCAGCAATTCTAAGTTCTTTTTCAGTCTGTTATTAGTTTAAAATTCTTATACTTCCAGTCAGTTCAACTTCATTTTCAACATAATGTAGGATGAGAAACATTAGGCCGAATGCTGCAGTCATGTGCCTGGTTCTTACTTCACAACAATAATGTGAAACTACAGGTCTAATATACACTGCTGGCCACCCAAAATGCAACACCAAGAAGGTAGCATCTGATTTGTCCTGAAATTCGCAGCATGCGTCGCCCGCGAGAGGACATGCAAACGATTAGCATTGCAGGGCATATGCAAATCATATGCGCCCGGCACGCCACCAAGAAGCACTATAAGAAGGGTGCACAGAAGGCGGGTGTAAGTAGTGGAAGTGTGTTGTGCTGCTGGAGCTGTGCGTGGGAAGCTTCCTGATGCCTCATCGCAGAATACGGCAGTCATTCCAGCATGTTTCGGAGTTCGACAGAGGACGAATAGTGGCTTGTTGCACCGTGACATCGGCGCCCGTGTGGGACGACATGAGGCGAGTATGGATTCGGTGGATGCGGGAGGGATGGACGGACCGACACGAGTGATTGCCGCAGCCGCGGCACACCACCGAACGAGAGGTCTAGCATTGACAGCTCGCACCGCCACATCACGAACACTAGCACATTACGGTGCGTTGCGCAACAGCCTGTGTCAGCACGTACCGTTTGACGTCGTCTGCAGGAGCGGGGACTTGTCGCACGGCGGCCATTGCTCCGATTACCACTGATGTTACACCACCGGCGAGTGCAGCGGCAGTGGGCCATTGAACGCCGCACCTGGATTACGGAATGGCACGACATTGTCTTCTCTGACGAATCCCGCTTCTGCCTGCAACACCACGATGGTTGGATCCACATGCGGCGGCACTGTGGCGAGAGACTGTATGATGCCTGTATTATGCATTGCCATACAGGTCAGTCGCCTGGCGTTATGGTTTGGGGCACAATTGGATATGACACCCGCACCCGTCTGGTACGCATCGCAGGTACACTCAACAGCCACCGCTACATCTCCGACGTTTTGAAGCCTGTAGTCCTCCCTTACCTGCAGGACCTGCCAGCGGCCACGTTTCAACAGGATAATGTGCGCCCACATGGGGCACGCATCGTGCAACAATTCTTCACGGCACACCAGGTGTCACTGCTGCCGTGGCCCGCCTGTTCTCCCGATATGTTGCCCATCGAACACGTCTGGTTGCTGATCAGCAACCGAGTGGCCCGGCAGCACCACCTGTGGCTATGCCTGATGAACTGTGGCAACGTGTGGAAGCAGCCTGGACCGACATACCCCAAGCCCACATCCAAAGCCTCTTTCGTTCGATGTCGTGGCATGTAGCGGCCGTTATTGCCAGCCAAAGAGGCCACCTGAATTATTGATGTCTGCGTGTTCCGCAAGTCGCACGGGCCTGTGAGCTCAATCGTTTCATCTTTGTATCTGTTATGTGTCTAGTAAATCTGGCTTTGCTATCTCGTGTCCTTTTTGGCATTGCATTTTGGGTGGCCAGCAGTGTAGATAAAAAAAAAATGTTTTTTCGAGAAGTAAAGGTTTAATAAATACTAAAAAGCGAAAACATTATGACCACCTGTCTAATATGACATTGGTCCACCGAAACAACTCTACCTGGCAAGGCATTCACGCTACAAGGTTCCTAAAAGCGTTTTGCGGTATTTGGCACCAATACATTACCAGCACATCCTTGAACACTTGTAAGTTACGTGGTTGATTTGCTGTGGATCATATTTCCTGCTCCAACACAAACGACACATGCTTGATTCGATTGATATGTGGAAAATTTAGAGGCCAGGGAAATAGCTGGCAGTCTTCCTCATGTTCTGTGAACCATTCTCGAACAATGCAGGTAGTGTGGCATGAAGCATTATGCTGCTGAAAGAAGGCACTACTAGAGGGGAATACCGTTGCCATAAAAGGATGTACCTGGTCTACAATGATGTTTACTTAAGTGGCAGGCAGACATCATAGTTTCCTACATACGTATTAGCAGACCAAGAGTTTTCAAGCAAAACATTGCCCAAAACATTACACTTCCTCCACCAGCCGGTTTTAATCTCACAGTGCATCCTGGTGCCAATACTTCCCCAGGGAAACGATGGACACGCACTTGGCCGTCCACATGGTGCGACAGGAAACCAGATTCATTGGACTATAAGACCTTCTAATCAGTCAAGGTCCAGTTTTGTTGCTTGCATGCCCATTATAGGCACTTCTGATAATGAACCAACGACAGCTTGGGCTTTTGCAGTGGCCGGCAACTACACAGCCCCATTTTCAGCATGGTTCGATGTACTGTGTGCTGTGACAGCATTACATCTGTCACTAGCATTCCAATTACCAGCGAGTTGCACCACAGTACCCCTTCTGTTGGCTTGTACCACGTGGGATAGCCTTCACTCACCTCTAGCATCAATAACCGTGGTTAATCCACACCTTACCAACAGTTCGTATGTTTTCATTCCATTTGAAAACAAGAATAACACTGATTAGCAGAGCACAATATTAGGTATTATTTATAATGTTTCATGACCTCCACAAATGCTATCATTTAACTGCAGTTGCTTCAATTTGCATAAAGATACACTGGTCATAATGTTTTGGCTCTTCAGTGTAGCAGTATAAAGTAACAGAGTTGTAATATAGATATTTTAAAAAATCTTTTCAAAATACTCTTTTCTTTAATTAAAAAAAGGATGCACTTTTATCAAAGACAAGACAAAGAACTTTAAAATATAACTTACGGTTGCAAAAGTTTCTTAGTTGACACCAGCAGAGGATTTAAATCAAGCCTATTTGAAAAGATTAAGATTCAAAACTAAATAATTAAGTAATTCAAGAATCTGAAAAACTACAGATATTAAAAAAAATGATATTATTTCTGCATTTTAAGAAATGGGTATACACATAACTTGCTCGAGATCATGATCAATATAAAATTTAAGAACAAAAGGAAAAAAAAAAAAAAAAAAGAAAAAAAAGAAAAAAGCTTGCATCCTTAAAATTTAGTGGTAAAATTTAAGCATATAAGAAACTCCCATATTAATTTACAATTTATGTCAAGAGCTAGTTAATCCAGCTGTCAGATTTTCAGGTAATACCCCTACCCTTACTCAGGACTACAGCTATAGTAGGTGTTGGCATTCATGAGGCAAATTTAAACTTTTCAAATCACTTAAAGAAACAGTAAACTTAAAAATAAAAAAAGGTCCTCTATTATGCTATTTCGAAATTTGGGTGCGCGGAGATAGACAGTTCAATTCGCCAGGTTTTTGCTCCAAATACTGTACATATTCCATTATGGATATTCGCAAGGGAAATATTGTTTGTATTGCCTTCCAAAAAGGTGTTTTTGATGGGAAAAGAATGCATGTGATTTATTACTCTCAGAACTCTATGAAGAGATAAAGATATCAGTTATTTTTTTTATCAGATAGACATAGAAGCATTCGTGCCCTCGTGAAAAAAAAAATCCCCATATTGATTATCAGTTTGATGTGTGGCACATGGCCAAAAGTTTGACTAAAAATCTAAAAGCTGCTGAAAAGAAAGCTTCTTTACTAGAAGCATGGCGGTCCAGTATAACCAACCATTTATGGTGGTCAGCTCAAACGTGTAATGGAGACGCTTAACTGCTGGTAGAAAAATTTCTATCTGTGACTAAACTGCCATACAGTAATAACAGTTAGATAAACTGCCTTCTAGAGCTATATAGGCTACCATGTTCAACTACTGCGGTATTTTTATTTTCGTGTGTGTGTGTTGGTGGAGGGGGGGGCATTAATGACTTTGCACTTGGGCTACGAGAAATACTCAAAGTTGTTTCTCGCATGACATTATTAGAAACTAAAAAATATATATATATACACTTAGTTTAGTGGAAAGTACCTTTATACACTCGTATATAGACAGCAGCTGACAAATCTTCAGTGACAGTGGAAATTAATCGAAATAGTCTGGGTCATTTCCAGGGAAACAAACAAAACCCGAATGCTGTTCATTAGACTCAGGAAAACATTCTTTAATTTTACTTACAACACAGGAAGGGATTACTTTTTCGATTGTTCACCCTGCAGGTATCCAGGCATTCACCCAATATACGAATTGTTTCTATGCAACGTGTCTCCATAGTTTGTTACATACAAGTTCATATTTTTTCTCTCTCGTTTTTTTCTGCCTGAAGAATCATTTAATAGCGACTTGTCTGCAAGGTGTGAATGTTTAAAACAACACTGTTGAATGATTCGTGGTTTATTATACATTGGGCACTATCTTTTATTTTCATCATCTGATCACTTTTGTTGTAACACAAACACTCAGCATCTGTTGACATTCTCTCACAGTTATCACATTGGCACCAGTCAAGATTACCTTTTCTACCCTCGAATTTGTTTTCACATTCCTTGTTAAACATTCGTACTGTACCAGCCGAATATCGTGGTTCAAATGAATAGGGATTTAAACCAGCCATTTTACAGAGGACGGGATCGACTGCGCTGCACAGAACGGTAAACAGCACCCGACTGGAGCCCTCTGCATGCTGAGCGTTTGGTCTCTTGTCTAGTGTGACGTCACTGCTGGTTTTAAAAAACGCTCTAGCGGGAGAACTTCTTACGATAAAGCATTTCTGATTGCATCAATTTTTCATGTCTCTTTCAACATTACATTAGGGGGGGCGTGTGCCCAAAACGAGTTTATTGTTCCTTTAATGTTGTACCTCTTCTATTTACAGTCCTTCTGATAATTTTCGTTTGAAAAAGGTGTGTGCATTTTAAAATATAGGACATAAGTGTTTTGGGACGCTAGAAGTTCTGGCACATCAACAGCATCGCAGTGTTTGACTTAGTCTATCTCGGCAACCGTGAGCGCAACACGACTGTGCATGGTATCATTTTAGAGCTCTCGACGAGATCTATTCAAATATACGAAGAACATTTCACAGTAGTTTGAACTGAACATTTAAAAAATTGTTTTCTTGTGTCAAAAGAAAACTGTCACAAGGACTGGAAATAGAGAGAAGAGGCACAACATTACATGATTTGGAAGGTTGGATTTTACCCCACGAATGGCAACACCTACCATAGCTGTTGTCCTGAGGAAGGGCTACGGTACTACCCGAAAATTTGACTTAAAAATCACCCTTATTCCTTAGTAAAATACATAAATTTGAAATATTTGTATGCAATAAATCTAGGAATAGCCATGACATCAATTATTACCAAGTATACAGAAGAAATAAAGCAAACATTAATTCTTGTGTATTGGATCTCTAATTCTAATTAAGTACAGATTGAAAACACAGTGAATTAATAAGTTCATGAAGAAAATTCTTAAAAAAACACATTTTCTTCTCTTTTTTTTTTTCCTGCACATTTTCCCATAGCATCAATACTTTATTTTTCATAGCCATATGCATTTACATAATAAACTGTTGTTATTTTATCATTTTGCAACCTTTCTCATTTTTGTTTGAAGTTGATTTATCGGATATCATCATATAAAGCAAGCCAGATTCATCCATGTTACACATATCTTTTAATTCACAGCCAAATATGATTTCTAACATTTTCTTTCTTTGTTCATCTACTGACCTTTCAAGTCTCAGCTAATTCAGTATGTTTTAAAATAAAAACTAAAACTGATCAATGAAAAAATTTACACAGCAAGCAGTCCCTCCATAAAACAGTGCAAAGGCATTGGATAAGTAAAGGTTTTAGAATCCAAAATGTGTGATAATAAATGTCATTTTCTAAGGGTGTACAGCCTCCTGGAAATGTAAGATGTAGTAGTTAAGGTATGAGCAGGGTAATTAGTTTGATATTGAACTGGACGGACACACACACACACACACACACACACACACACACACACACACACACACACACACACACACACACACACACACACACACACACACACACACACACACACACACTCTCTCTCTCTCTCTCTCTCTCTCTCTCTCTCTCTCTCTCTCTCTCTCTCTCTCTCTCTCTCTCTCTCTCTCTCTCTCTCTCTCATTTTAGTCAGATGCTGTAAATCACAGAAGAGACTTCCCTTGATTTTCAGTAGCTTACACACTTCGCTAATGGCATCAATCTTTTTTCAAGGGAGTGGGTCTGGGGGTGAATACGGTCTCAGCCATTCCACAAAACTTCTTTGACGACACATCTAACATGCTTTTGGGGCACACTTAAGAAAAAATGTGGGCAATTTGGAGTGTCCGTTGCAAGCGAATATTTTGAAAGGTTCAACAGGGTGGTCATTCTCTGATGAGAAAACCCCCAAATGCCGTTAGAATACTAGGTGGATGGCAGTCGTCAAGGCGGCAGTTTAAAGGGGAGAAATATCCATTTAGTAGAGTTGGATAAGATTTCTAACTGGGTAGGGTGTCTAACAAATTTGGGAAACACAATTTCATGCCCAATAAGTAATGTATGTACATACATACACACATACATATCATTAAGCTGTCCTCTGATATTCAGAGGTTAGCTCCTCAAAGAAAGACCATCTGACCAATAAACATTTAACAGATAATACAATCCAGCAGATAAATTTTTGATTGATTATTTACTTACTGTTGCCGTATCAAACTTCTCCATTTACAGTGATCTTGACATGCAACACGGGCTTCAGTGACATCCATCACACGTCATACACATGACCTTCTAAACTTCACACTCATAATCTTTTTCTTATTCAGGCACTCGTGAATCTAATCCTCCCACGACTTCCTTGGCTTTTCTCTGCCTTTCTTTCCTGCCACTTGGGCAGAGAAAATTTTCTTAGTAAGCATCTCATCACTCATTCTTGCAACATGGCCAAACCACCGAAGCATATTAGTCTCCACCTTGCTAACAACATTTTGCTTCACACTACACAACTGCAACATATCTTCATCCCTCACATGATCTGAACATGTCTCTCCCCCCCGTAAGTAATGCATTACTCCGGCACACAAATGACTCCTATGTCTCTTCTGTAGTAACCAGGTTTCACTGCCATACATCAGAGTAGGAACAATTACACTTTCATACATAGCCATGCGGGACTCTCTAGAGAACCCATCATTCCTGTGAAAACCTCCCAAAGCAGCTATGACTTTCAATGAAAAATTCACTCGCCTACTAATTTCGCCATCTAATCTGTTCTATCTGTCAAACAAGCTTCCCAAATATACAAACTCATTCACCTGGCCAATAACTGTGCCACTTAGACTTATATTACATTCAGAACCACCAGTTGCTCTCTCAAAAACCATAACTTTGGGTTTTCCCTTATTTACAGTCAGTTTGAATTTCATACAAATTTTGTACATCTGGGACAACATGCTCTGCAACTCACTTTTGCTCTCTGCCAACAGGACTGTGTCATCAGCATACAGCAATCTGCACACACACGGGTATTACCAAGACATAAACCAGTATTGTCCATCTTGGCATCGTGCATGCATACATCCATAAATATATTAAACAGCCATGGTGACATTACACAACCTTGCCTGACACCTGCACCAATGGAAAACCATTTTGATATGACACCATTCACTCGTACACAAGCTCTACTCTACTGTCAGCATACATAGCTTTCACACTATTAAATAGATTCCCAGGAACACCATATTCATTCAATATCTTCCACAGAAGTATCCTATTTACTCGGTCATATATATATCTATCTATCTATCTATCTATATATATATATATATACACTGCTGGCCATTTAAAATGCAACACCAAGAAGGACACGAGATAGCAAAGCCAGATTTACTGGACACATAACAACAGATACAAAGATGAAACGATCGAGCTTACAGGCCCGTGCGACTTGCGGAACATGCAGACATCAATAATTCAGGTGGCCTCTTTGGCTGGCAATAACGGCCGCTACACGCCACGACATCGAACGAAAGAGGCTTTGGATGTGGGCTTGGGGTACGGCGGCCCAGACTGCTTCCACACATTGCCACAGTTCATCAGGCGTAGCCGCGGGTAGTGCTTGGCGGGCCACTCGGTTGCAGATCAGCGACCAGACGTGTTCGATGGGCAACAAATCGGGAGAACAGGCGGGCCACGGCAGCAGAGACACCTGGTGGGCCGCGAAAAATTGTTGCACGATACGTGCTACGTGCGGGCGCACATTGTCCTGTTGAAATGTGGCCGCTGGCAGGTCCTGCAGGTAAGGGAGGACTACAGGCTCCAAAACGTCGGAGATGTAGCAGTGGCTGTTGAGTGTACCAGTGATGCGTACCAGAGGGGTGCGGGTGTCATATCCAATTGCGCCCCAAACCATAACACCATGCGACGGACCATTATGGCGATGCATGATGCAGGCACCATACAGTCTCTTGCCGCGGTGCCGCAACACGCGGACCCGACCATCGTGGGGTTGCAGGCAGAAGCAGGATTCGTCGGAGAAGACAATGTCGTGCCATTCTGTAGTCCAGGTGCGGCGTTCAATGGCCCACTGCCGCCGCACTCGCCGGTGGTGTAACGTCAATGGTTATCAGAGCAATGGGTGCCGTGTGACAAGTCCCTGCTCCAGCAGACTACGTGCCGACACAGGCCGTTGACAACACACCCCAATTCTTGCGCTAACGTTTGTGGCGTGGCGGTGCGAGCCGTCAATTCCCGCCACACAACATGCCGGTCCTCTCGTTCGGTGGTGTGCCATGGCTGCGGCAATCGCTCATGTTGGTTTGTCCGTCCCTCCTGCACCCACCGAATCCATACTAGTCTCACTGTGGCTGGATGCCTCAGTATGATAAACCGCTGTCGCGATAAGCCACTATTTGTCCTTTGTCGAACTCCGAAATGTGCTGGAATGACTGCCGTATAATGCGACGAGGCATCAGGAAGCTCTGGCCAGCAGTGTATATATATTGTACTGAAGACTTTTAAAAAAGTTTTCATGAAAATTTATTATTGGGCATGAAATTGCATTTTCATATATATATATATGCCTATCCAGGCTGCGGTACATGTACATGTATACACACACATACTATATATATATATATATATATATATATTAAAAAGAAGGGATACTAGGCTCTGTTTTTTTCAATGGAAAAAATGCTTCCTTTTGTTTTGCTACAAGATTTCATTACACGCCCTTCTTTAACATTTATACCTAACAAATGTCCTGACTCCATTAGTAGCATAATGTAAATTGCTAAATCGATCTCAAAGTTTTGTAAACAACATTATGAATGTAACATTTTCAATGCTAAGGCAGATTTTGTTTTATCAGATTTCTTTGCGGAAGAGGGAACAAATGTCCCTTTCCTTTAATCCTTAAATTGTTAGATGGATTGCACCTTATATGGTCATGTATGGAGAATTACTTAAGATTTTTGCCAGAAAATGAACAATAACTAAAAATAAATTCATGACCCCAAGCTAAAATTCATGACTTTTTCTTGATTTTCATTACCTTTTTCCAAATTCCTCACTTTTTCGTGACTTTCATGAATTTTATGACGAGTAGACAGACACCCTATGTAACCAATAAGAAATGGGCAGAAGGCTAGGTGGGGGTTTATCAAGGTTAGACAGTATATATATATATATATATATATATATATATATATCATCATCATCATCATCATCATTGTCAACCATTATCAATCCACTGCTGGACGAAGGTCTCCCCAAGTTTCCTCCACAACGGTCTGTCTTGTGCCAGTCTCCTCCATGTCACTCCCGCATATTTACGAATTTCATCCACCCATCTCCCATGTGGTCTTTTTCTGGGTCTTTTCCTGTCCCTTGGAGTCCAATCTAAAATTTCGGCTGTCCATCTATGGTCTGTCCTTCTGGCAGTATGTCCAGCCCATTGCCATTTCAGGGATTTAACTCTGATCATGATGTCTTCCACTCTCGTCATTTTTCGGATCCACGAGTTCCTCTTCTTATCTCTCCTGGTTATACCAAGCATGCACCTCTCCATGCTTCTTTGAGTTGTCTGCAGCTTTTGTATGTCTCTTTTAGTTAAGGTCCACGTCTCTGCACCATACGTAAGCACTGGAAGGATGCATTGATCAAACACTTTTCTTTTAAGACATAATGGCATATTGCTCTTGAAAATTATGCTGTTTCTTCCAAAAGCTCTCCAGGCAAGTTTTGTACGCCGATTAATTTCTTCATCAATGTGACCCTCACTTGATATCTGCTGTCCAAGATAAACATACGTATCTGTTATCTCCAGTTTTTCTCCATCAATCGATAAATCTTCATTTCTTGTAAAAGCATTGAACATCACTTTTGTCTTCTGAAAGTTCATTTTTAATCCCACTTCTTTACTCTTGTCAGCAAGTTCCTGGATCATACTCTGCAGCTCTGATGGGGTAGTTGCAAAAATGACTATGTCATCAGCAAAACGAAGGTGGGTTAGATAATCTCCATTAATCTTTATCCCTTTGTTTTCCCAGTTCAGTGATTGAAAGACATTTTCCAATGTGGCATTAAAGAGCTTCGGAGATATGGTGTCACCTTGTCTCACTCCCTTTCCAATTTTTATGTGTGTTGTATTTTCAAACAGCCGAATCTTTGCACTTGCATTTTCATAGATGTTATTAATAATATTAATGTATGCATCTTCAATACCGCAGGATTTCAGAGCCGTGGTAACTGCTGATGGTTTCACCGAATCAAAGGCTTTTTCATAATCGATAAAAGCCATGCACAATGGAAGTTCATATTCCCTCGCTCTTTCAATCAGTTCTCTCAGTACGTGGATATGATCTATTGTGCTGTAGCCACTCCTGAATCCAGCTTGTTCTCTCGGTTGAGCCATGTCCAGTGTTACCTTCAAGCGGTGTGAAAGAACTTTAGTGAAGATTTTATAAACCACTGATAGGAGGCTGATAGGTCTGTAGTTCCTGAGATCCTCAATGTCACCTTTTTTATGTAGCAGGATCATTGTAGCATTGTTCCAATCCTCAGGAATCTTCCCTTCATTAAGGCATCGAGTGAAAATTTGGGCGAGTACTGTTTCAATTTCTCCACTTGCTTCTTGTATGATGTCTATAGTAATTCCATCTTCTCCTGGAGCTTTCCCTCGCTTCATGTTCTTGATTGCATGAGCAACTTCTGCTGGGAGGACTGGAAGAACTCTGGTACCTTTCATGATGTCTGGATTACATGTATCATCCCTTTCATATAATTTGGAGTAGAAATCTTTCACTCTTGTCAAAATTTCACCTCTATTTCTTGTTATAGAACCATCTTCTTTTCTCAGAGCCATAATCAGTTTTCTTCCCTTACTGAGATGTCCCTTTGCTATCTTAAGGCTTTGGTTGTTTTCAATTGCTTTCCTCACTAGCTCACAGTTGAATTTCCTTACGTCTTCAGTGATACTTTTTCGTGTTGTCTTGCATAGCTCTATATATTCCACTTTGGAAGTCACATCTACTTTAGTTGTCCTCATCTCTCTTCTTTTTGCATCAACATTTTGGTTTTTCGTGATAATTTGTTCACATGCAACTTGTTCTTAGACCCAGCTAATTTTGTTGCTGTTTCCATTAGAGCTTTGGTTACTTTTCTGTTAACTTCCGAAATATCCACTTCTTCCGATGTTAGGCCTTCTAAAGCAGAGAATCTGTTCTTCAGTTCCAACTTGAAAGTATTATGGTGTTTTTTAAGGTTGGTTATGTCAATACATTTTGTTTGTCTTATGAGCTTGCCACGTTCCAGTTTAGTGTTGAGGTGCATCTTACATCTCACCAATCTATGGTCACTACCTGTGTTGAACTTGTTCAGCACACTGCAGTCTTCGATGACGAATTTTTTGTTACACATAATAAAATCAATTTCACTTGTCGTCCCAATTGGATGTCTCCATGTCCATTTCCTGTGTGGCTTTTTCTTGAAAAAGGAGTTCAAGATGAAAAATCCTTCTGCCTCTGCAAACTCAACGAGAGTATTTCCACGCTGGTTTCTGTTGCCGTGACCGAATTTACCTACTGAAGTTTCATTCTGTTGCCGTTGCCCTATTTTTGCATTGAAATCTCCCATAATTATCTTCAAGTGCTGCTTACCTTTATTATTTAGATGACGAATTTCCTCATAAAATTCTTCAATTTCTTCTTCAGGATGACTTGTGGTGGGTGCATAAGTTTGAATAATCTGAGCCTGGTATCTTCTCGATAGTTGGATAACGAGTCGTGCAGCTCTGTCAGAGGAACTTTCAACTTCTACCACTTTATCCTTCAGTTTCTTGTTTATTATAAATCCAACACCACTAGTTCTGCCAGTATCTGTCCCACGATAATAGAAGAGATGTCCACTTTTCAGTTCAATGAGATCTTCTCCTTTTCTCCTTACCTCACTTAGCCCGACGATGTCCCACTTGATCCTTTGTAGTTCCTCTTCCAATTCAAGAAGCCTTGAATCAGAAGATAGGGAGCGTCCGTTATAGGTAGCCAAGGTCAGCATCAAATATATATATATATATATATATATATATATATATATATATATATAACACCAACCTTTCGTGCACTGACAATTTTTTCAAGGCTTATCAACCATAATAAACAATGCAGAACTGAAAATCATTTACATATTTATCATTTGAAAACATTTGTTTAATTTAAGGTATGCACCATCACATTTAGTTAGCACTGTGTATGTCATGGAGCACGGTTTTACAATAATTAAATATTACACTAAATGTACCACTTATTTAAAAATGTGCCATACCAAAGGCAGCTCGTACAATATGTTTTCATTGCAAATACCTGGTCTCATCAATATTTCAATAGTCTCCTTGATCGCAGCTTCTTCTTGGGTGGTATATCTAGCGATGCATGTTGAATCCTTCCAAACAGAAATGGTTGCATTGAACAAGACTCCCTCCCCTATAGTGAAACTACCAGTTTCTTACTGATTTTACTAAATGATGTTTTTTTGTTTTTTTAAGCAACCCTCACACATTATTTTCATATATAATTCACATGGTACATAAATGTTCTGCTCTGTTACCACAACAACAAAAACGGGGTTTTCACAGCTGTTGCATCATCACATCCAAAGCATTCTGACATGACATCAGAGCTGCACTATGTCACAGAGTCAAAGTTGTTTCAACAAATCCTTAGAAAAAAGTAAGACATTACGTCATGAATATTTATTCTATTTCGTTGCTCATAAACAACCTCGGAGAAACAAAAACATGATTTTATAGATAATTAAATGATATACTTCCCTTTACTTCTTTTGTAGCTGCACACGGGAAAGAGTGTGATTAATAAATAAACTGAATTAAGATCCAGGCAAGTTTTTAAATATTTTTTTCTTTCCTTTTTTTTTTTTTTTTTTAACTACAACTTACTGCAGTTTAAGAATTGAATATTTAAAAGTGATTTAACACATGGCTAATCCATGATTCTATCTTTTTTTTTCTATGTGTTTATTAATTCATTGCAGATACATATAAGATTTATTTTATGTAATTATAGCCACTGATAATAAAAACACTAAACATTTTAGCTAACCTGTGTCATAAAGCTGCTACGTTGGACGGTGATGCAATTTCATCTGGGAAACATTTTCCGGTCACAGAACACCTGCCCGAAAACACGAAAAGCTAAGAGTGACGGCCCAAATATTTATATCTCAGTTGTTTCTAATGGTGAGGACATGAATTACACAACATCAACAGAACACATTTATTAAAAACGTAATTATTAAGCAGTTGCTGAATTAATTTCACTCTATTCTACTTTATACCCATAATATTTTTGACGGGTTGTTGCTACTAAAAACATAATTATTAAGCAGTTGAAAATACTCCAAATACGTGGCGACAGTAAATAAATAAATACATCGCTCTTTAACCACGTTCTAGAAACACACAGCAACCGAAAATTTGTTTTTCAGCCGTCACTGTGGAATTGAACCAACAGAACTCTCGATATCCAGCCGAGTGTTCTAGAACGTGGTTAAGAGCGATGTATTTATTTATTTATTAAGCAGTTGCTGAATTAATTTCATTTTATTCTATTTTAGGCTTATAATATTTGACGGGTTGTTGCCAGTCTCTTTAATGAAATCTTTATAGTTTCTTTAATACTTGAAAACAGTTTCAAAGAAGAAAATCTAAATCTAAGATAGGCTCCTATTTTTAACGTCACATACACAATGCTGCTTGAAAGTCAATGAAAAATTGGGAGGATGGGGCAAATGAAACACTGTAAGATGAAGTTAATGTCCTGGTCACAAAGCAATGCATATACAATTAGGGACACTACATTTTACCATACTGCTATCTAAAATACACTTCAGCACTGATCGTTTTGTGAGTGCACAAATTAAATTAAGAGCATGCTAACTCGAGAATACATGGAAAAATATATGAAAATGTACTAATAAGCTTTGCTATATGGTATGCACATAGCATCCCCCCCCCTCATGTAAGTAATGATCCACAGCACGGATTGAAAAATATCTGAAAAGTTACATGACCAGCTGGGCATGTGCAGAAATTATTTACCTGCGCAGGTAGTGAAAGCTTGATGCCCAGGAATATGTCTGTTAGATAACAAATCAGAACCCTCATTTCTTTTTTTTTTTTTTTTTTTTTTTTTTGAAGTTAAAAAATAAGAACTTTTTTACATGTTTTGCATTTTCATTCTGTATTCAAAATGTTCAATGCACAAAAGTTTTAGGATAATGATGCTGAAATTGGCATGAAATGGTATAATTGGTATTTGAGAAATTTAAGGAGTCTGTCGTGTTCCTTTAGTTGAAGTTTTTGCTCTTTGTCACTAACACTGGAGGCTAGTTCCGTCAGAGGCATGCATCCTGTCGCTCACTGTAAACAACATTTGGAGCACAACTACATACGGTTCCAATTTCTGGACCTAGAGCATAATTAAAGAAGTGATATTCTTCTGTCTATGGCACTCTGCAACAATAACACAACTTTTTGTGATTAGCAGTGAAATGAAACATTGCATGCAATTATAGTCTTTTTTTTTTCTTATTGTGAGAAATTCTATTCTAAACTTATTAATTTTTAAATTTAGTTTCCCAGATCGGGCAACTAGATTTTTTATTTACCTGCCCAGGCCAATAATTTGCATGCCTCAGGCATGCTATTTTTCAAGCCCTGCACAGGGTTCGCATGCAGAGTCCCATCATCTTTTAAGCAAAGCGCATGTAAGTTCTTGAAGAGCCATTTTCTGAAGTACTGGGAGATCTAACCTGCACTGAAGAGTACCTGACCAGTGTATCGTCAGATCTTATGTTTGGTAAACAAGGTGGCCATTCTAGACAAATAACATACTGCTATCAAAAATACATCCCCTCGCTCTCCACATACTTATCTACAAAGGCTGCTCTACATGGGAAAGCACTGACAAATAGAGCTCACAACACCCCCAGAACAAAATGAATATATAAGGTTTTAGAATGCCACCTGGTATCTCTGAGAAGTTGCTAATTCAAAACAAAAGCCATCTCTAAGAAATAAAACTGAGGTTGAAAGATACATTAAAGTCTTTCTAAAGAAACCAACACTTATTTGACATAAAAAGCAGATACAAAAATTGGGGCGCATCAGCAGCACTTTTTATCTCAGCCACAGAATAAACGAAGATAATGTGAGGTTTTAACATGCAGACCTGCCAACTTTCAAGAACTGAAATCCGCAAAAAAATGTTAGTGAACGTTTAATCGATATGCTAGATTGACTGATGTATCGAACATACCGATTAGAATATTATGAAAATGGTTTGTCGACTTAAATCGACTTCTTATGCTACATTCAGGATATCTGACATTATTCAACGCCTACAGCGATTAAAATGCAGTCAATACATAAACATCACATTAGTACATTACCGTTAGGCTACATACACTAAAATTTTGTTAGTAACTGCGAAATTATTGTGGTATACTGCAGTAACTTTTCATTTTAACTTAACTGAGATTTTGACCTTACAATTTCTGTGCCAACACATTGGCATACCTTTAAGAAACACAACTTCAGGTCTTATACATGAGACTTCTAATTTTTACCTATCTCTCTCTCTTTTCCAGCCAGTCATAATCTTAGAGCGTTTTTACGGGGTCTTTTCCCTTGGGATGCGAGCAGACAGGGTAGGTGGCAAGCAAAAGTGGCAGAAAAAGTGGTCAGGTAAATGAGAATACATAGGTGCCATGGTACTTGAAGACACTTATTGTTTTTAAATTACACTAACCTGGGATAAAAAAAAATTCTAAAATATGTCGTCTGTAAAATAACCGTAATAGGCGTACAGTTTCTGTAAACTTTATGGATAAGCTGTAAAACTTGGTAGGTATGAACATATGATGCATCAGATTTTAAAACAAATTTCCAAATAAATGGAATTTGATGAAGTGAATCCATACAGGTTTTATAGGGAAGGCAAAATTATGTATTTTCACAATACCTAAGAGATTTTTCATTCATTAACAGAGAAATGAGTTTTGTGTTTTTCCAAACAGCAACAGCAGAAATATTACTGATGGTCAATAATTAAAAAGAAGTAGATGGGTTACTTTTTTTTAACATAGGTGATGTCTTCTGCCAGATGCCTATTAATACTATGGTACATACTTCCAATGTAGTAGATAATACCTGCTAAGGTGTTGAACAGAGCAGAATAAACACATGGGAAATAAAGGGGTTAGTCCGGATCTCTGTCTTTATTAAATTAATAAGTTGTAAACGAGGCTCAACTGCAGTCCTGTAATACAAAAAGGATTTAAAAATTGAACAAATCTTATAAGATAAAAAATAGGTTTCAAGGAATAGGGTCAATAAATTAACAGGCAGTTGGAAGTTCAGGAAGTAAACAAATGACCCTTTTTTTTTTTTCTTTCTTTCTCGACTTAGATTTCTTAACTGAACTGTGGATTAAAGAAGATGAAAAATTTATGAGGTTGTTCCAGTGGCAGAGTGGTAAAAGACACTGGCTTCTAACCATTCATCTGAGATGGGTCTAGGTTTGAATCTCACATGAAGCAAAGATGGGGTGTTTTGTCTTACACCACTGGCTCTTCCTTGGAACCAGTATTCCGAAATTAGGGAGTGTAACTTCTTATTACTCCACTGAGTTGCTCACAGTGGTCATTAAATTCCAGAAGAAACAACAACAAAAACAATTAGGTAACGCAACTGTTGATAAACCAAGCACATAAAACCAAAGTAACTCTCTGTTTACTGAGTCAGGAATTAAACAGGCATTTTGCCGAGCTGTTGCTCATCGACTGATGGCCTTTTCAAGGCATATAGCACAAAATCAACTAGGTTTTATGCTGTATTTTTTAGTTCTATGCATTTTCTTGGCAAAATGTCTGTTTAATCCCTTACACCAATAAACGAATTGTTAGTTTAGTTTTAACAAGAAAGTTATGTGATTTATCAATGCTTAAAATATTATTCTTGTAATGAGAGCAGGTTATTGCAAATAAGGTGAGCTCTATGCAGAACGATTTGAAAGCTGCAAATTTGTATTTCTCAAAGGCATATGAATGTTAAGGGATGACATTGTGAAGTTTTAATCTTGTGTTATACAGATTTCAGCCATTCCTCTCTTCATTACAAAACTTATGCTAATAAAAGTAAAAAACAAAGATACAGACATAGCAAGTATATCTATCTACCTTGACATAGCAAGTATATCTATCTACCTTGACATAGCAAGTATATCTACCTTGTGTTCATTGTGTATGAACACATTTCATACACAGAGATGCCAACCTGAGAGAAGGGTCATCAGTACAAAAATCCAAAGTTTTCAGTAGTTTTCAGTACAATTTTCAGTACAACAAAAAATATTTATTTTAAAATTCCATAAGTGATTAATTGGCCTTAAGACTTAATTTAGTTGCTTTTTTTAGCTCTGTTCACTTCTTTTGTAAACTTTTTCTCATAGCAAAGTTCAGATTTTGCAATGTCCATGGTCTTCTCAACCATCAACACACTTAATGTTCCTGTTGACAAGTTGGGTCGGAAATTAGTGGCATTTCAACAGCTTAAGCCAGCCGAGAGACGCAACTTAAACAAAACCATTACAAAGAATGCCCGCATGTAAAGCGCGATTTCCTCTTATTTTCCTTCTGGCCTTTTTTGTTTTTTTCCAGATTTTAACAGTTTCGGAGAAAAATGATTGTGCCAACCCTTGAATTTTTTAACAATACAGAGCAATTATGAAATAAAATGCAGTAAACTATTTTTATTTTATTTTATCATATCTACACCAAGATCGGTCATTTTGTCCGAGGTAGGGAGTGGGGTTGTGTGACATCGCCGATGATCAGCGTGGAACCTCCAGCCTCGGCGGCGAAGCAGCAGAAGCGCCACCTATTGCCAGTTGCTTCGTTGAAGCAGACGACGCAGGCCAGATACCGAAATATAGCTGGCAAAACATTGATGGAGATTCTGCATTGCGCTTTTTGACTATTCTTATATGCAACCTGTTATTGAGTTGTCTGAATACACTAAAGCACTTGGGTCCATGAGAAATGCTAAGGGGTTCCGCAAATAACACAAAAATTATGCTAAATAAAGTTAGTGGGGGAAATGCGGTGTCATAGCAACAAACGCGTAGTATTAGGCATGTAGTGCATAGTAAAGCTAAAGAAATGCCTAGTTTCTACGCCAAATGCGTAGGGGTTGGCATTCCTGCGAAGGTGTATAAGGACTATCTGTAAAGTGCGTTTTTTCCCCCAAAAAAGGTAAAAAATACAAAATTTTGTTCAGGAATCTTGCTGGGCTTTTCCGTAGTTTTTCGGGTGCCTTCCGTAAAACCGTAAGACGAAGTGAAAATCCGTACAAGTGGGCATCTCTGCATACATGATTAATGCAATAGACTGCCTGTGCCAGAATGATCTCCTTCTGTCAGAAGCATGCATATAAGATATTGTGCTCCACATTCACTACTGATGTATATTTGGAAGGAATATGTCTTGAGGCAAAACTTACACTGGTAAGTGAACAAAATATTGCACTACTAGTTGAGCATCTGGTTAACACTGTCAGCACCATAAGAATTATTTATGACTGAGCTATGCTGTTAACAGAACACTGATACAGTCTGGTTCACAGATTACTTCTGAATAGTTGTACTACTGCTGTAGCCCTACTCCTTAGACAACTGGAGAATCCTGACCACTGGTCATCTGGCTTACATAGCATTTCTTAATAGTTCTACTCACTGTTGCAGATCTAGTAACTGCTCCACTGAGCACCACTGGTCACTTGGCTCACAGAACATTTTTGAATAGTTGTTTTCACTGTTGAAGATTTACTCATTATTTCTTTTGGGGAACACTGACCACAACTATTTGGTTTACAAAACACTCCTCTACCATCATATTGCAATAGTTTTTTCTGTTATTAAAGTTTTCTGTTAATTTTCTAGACATGTGACCTGTTCTGAAAGTTGCGACATTGATTTTTTAAAAATCAAAGTGCCAGAAAAACATTTTTTTAATCACCGTACTATACATAGAACCTGAATTTATAATTTTTTAACAGTTAATCTGCAGATTTTATGACAAAAACTGTGTTTGATAAAACACATATTTAAAAAAAAAAAAACAGTACTTTTCGGTTTTTTTCAGACTGAAAGGAGAAAGGGAGAAACTTATGGCTATACACAGAGAAAAAATACCCTCACATTTTAGATGGGCTGAAAAAATATAGGCTATGAGCTACATTAATTAAAAATGCAAAAATTTGAATCTTTTTCTGAGTAACTCTTTGCCTATGGATGCAACACATCTTGCTGATATCCTTCAGAAAACACGAAAATTACATTGCCCTGGAATGGAAAAAGAATTTGCATCTCCCAATTTGTGTTCAAGCATGTTTCTGTTTAACTGCCCAGGGCAACAAAGCTCCACGCAACTGAAACTCAAGAGATGTAGCTTAGGAATTCAAATACGTAGCTCATTTAAAAAGTTTTGAACACTGTGCAGGCAATGCCCGTAGGATGATGCAATCTCTCCAAACGTTGCGCTGAGTCAGACTTCAGTATACAATGTTGTGTCTATGTTTGCTGGCTAATTTGCTCCTGTTCCAAAAACTTCTGTCTAGAAATGGAGGAAGAAAGTGAGTCAGGTCAGATCTTGTGTAGCGACCAGCGACCCTACATTATAATTGAAACTTTGAAAGGAAAATCCCCTAACAAAATTCATAAAGCTTTGTGTGAAGTTTGTGGGGTTAGTGTAGTGGATAGTAGCACAGTGTCACAGTGGGCTTCTCGTTTCCGCCAAGGTCAGAAAAGCATCAAAGACGACCTAAGAAGCGGCCGGCCATTAGATGCAACGGACGGCACTTTTGTAATTATCGTCAACAGCATTTTGGAAGAAGGTCGACAGAAAACATGTGAAGAGATTGCATACGAAGCAAACATGTCTACCGCTTTGGCTTTCAGAATCCTAATTGAAAAATTACAGAGGAGAAAAGTAGCTGCCAAATGGGTTCCACTAAATCCGGGTTAAGACCAGCAAGCAGTTTGTAAAGGGATCACAGCTTCAGCGGTATGAGACAGAAGGCAAGCAGTTTTTGGACAGAATTGTTGCAAAAGATGAAACCTGGATACAAGATGTTGAAAAAGAACTGAAATCTCAGTCCGCTCAGTGGAAACATCCAAAATCACCTCACCAGAAAAAATTCCACCACTAACAATCCAAGGTTAAGCTGATGATGATTATGGCCTATGACAAGGTTGGAATGATAGCAACAGACAAAGTAGAGTGCCCAAGGGGACCACTGCATCAGCAGAATACTACAGAAGGTTTCTGAAAAATGTTTTGCACCCAAAGATTTGCCAAAGAAGGCCTGAAATGCTCGAAGCTGGCGTCATCATTTTGCATGACAATGCGAGGCCGATGTTGCCCTACACAGTAAGAGACATTATGCAAAAGTATGAATGGGAATTGCTTCCCCATGTGCCATACAGTCCTGACATGAGCCCACCAAACTATGACTTGTTTCCAAAACTGAAGAAGCCACTCTGCAAGAAACGATTCAGTATGATTAAGGATGTTTCTAATGAGGTGACTCGATTTATCTGACACTTCAACAATGGAGGTGTCCTGACTGGAATACAAGACTTGCCCAAACATTGGGCCGCTGTCATAAAGAAACATGGAGATTACTTCGAAGGCCTGTAAAGGTAGGTTGTGAAATAAATTCGTTATTTAAGAGATAACCCACAGTGTGTAAAACTTTTGAAATGATGTTCGTAAGTTTCACAGTAATTTAACTTATGCGGGGTTGTCTCCCGTTCCAGAGTGATGTTATTTCCGAGTTTTCCAAATTACAGTTACGACGGGAAAATCAGTAAAATATACGACATCTATATGCCAACAGTGTTATGTACATGGCTTTTGTGTACTTGTGACAAATTAATTTCTTCCTGGAATTCACTTGCCACCACTCCTTTTTCTAAGTGTTTCATCACGTTTGTACCAATAATTCTGCAGCGCTTAAGCCATTGCGCAATTTTCTGGCAAGAAACTTTTCCAAACTGATATCTGCATATTTTGCAGTATTCATCTCCACTACAGCAGCAACTTTGAAAAAATATTACACAGCCACAAAATATTAAGCCATTGGTAATGCAGTTAAAAATACACCACACTGTGAACACTCAAAAAACACATATAGCGTATTAAATCCGTTTATTTTTGCAGCGTAGTAAGTTCAAAGATTTACTATGCCATAAGTTCAAAGGCGAATCTTTGAACTTACTTTTTTTTTTTTAATTTGATTGACATTAAATGTCTGTAATTACTGTTTCACACGTTATGCAAGTTCAGCAATCGAGAGATTGCTAAATGACGTTAACATAGTATTGGCAATTGAAATCAAGAATAATAATAATAAGTATCTGTACTTACAATATTCATAGTGGCTGTCGGGGCTTCATATGTACATCTTCAAAGAATGTGAATTTTTTTCAATTGTGAAGTTTAGATTAAAATTCATGATATTGTAAAATCTGCACCAGATAAAATTAAACAAGATGAATTTTTACAATGCAAAATTTTTTTTTAACATCAACGAAATAAGAAACTGAATTAAAACCTTGTTGAATTTTTTTAAAAAACGAACTATAATCTTGAAGAGGAAATAATCTTGACTGCGAAGCACCTTGATAAATAACAAAATATGAAGATGAATTATAATTTTGCTGAAATTTTAAAAACGAAGAGTCTTGAAAAAGAAAATAATCCAAAAAATATAAATCTCCCGACTGCGAAGCACCAAACTAGTTTCTGCTAACACTCGTAGCCATCATCAGTGGTAGGTGCACGGACATTGGAATTACCGCACTCACTCGCTCAGGTATGCTGCTTAACCCTAATGTATGTTCATCCCTGTCATGTAGATATTTGCGCATCATGATTTGGGTTCTACTGCACACATCAATGGTGTCGCCATCTGTAGTTAAACAAAAATAAACAAGTAGCATTTATGTAGAAATATTCACCTGTATTTTTAAGTAATATTTGATGTCACTTGTTTTTTGTTAAAGTTTTTCTTCTTGAAATGTTTTCTCTCCTGTTCCATAAGGTACCTCCATGCAAACTGAAGCTCTACTGGACTATTAACATTACAGTTGTATCTTTTGGTTTTCTCAATGACTACAGCTTCGGAGGTTAGAATCTGGGCATGTGATCTATGCAATGTTAGAATTTTCGTGTTAGTCCAATCAGGAGTTACATGATTTTTGATACAATGTTGTATTAATGAAGTTTTTTCATCTTTTCTTGTCCAATTCGTAATATGTTCATTTAATCTAGTCAAAAATCTTCTACGCGTACTTCTGATATATACTTTGTCTTTTTGGTTTTCATCCTTAACTGTTGGAATGACATAAATGCCAGATTTATTTAGAATTGATCTATTAGTAGCAGTAGTAAGTATGCTTCCATTGTCAATAACTGTTTCTGCAATGTTAATATTGTTGTTGTAACATTCTTTTTTTAAAATAGTACTAATAGGATGTAAGTATGGAAATTTTCCATAATATTGCTGTATTTCTTTTTCAATTCCAACAGTTAAGGATAACCAAAAAGACAAAGTATATATCGGAAGTACGCGTAGAAGATTTTTGACTAGATTAAATGAACATGTTACGAATTGGACAAGAAAGATAAAAAAACTTCATTAATACAACATTGTATCAAAAATCATGTAACTACTGATTGGACTAACACGAAAATTCTAACATTGCACAGATCACATGCCCAGATTCTAACCTCCGAGGCTGTAGTCATTGAGAAAACCAAAAAATACAACTGTAACGTTAATAGTCCAGTAGAGCTTCAGCTTGCATGGAGGTACCTTATTGAACAGGAGAGAAAACATTTCAAGAAGAAAAACATTAACAAAAAACAAGTGACATCAAATATTACTTAAAATTACAGGTGAATATTTCTACATAAATGCTACTTGTTTATTTTTGTTTAACTACAGATGGCGACACTAATCATGTGCGCAGTAGAACCCAAATCATGATGTGCAAATATCTACATGACAGAGCTGAACATACATTAGGGTTAAGCAGCATACCTGAGCGAGTGAGTGCGGTAATTCCAATGTCCGTGCACCTACCACTGATGACGGCTACGAGTGTTAGCAGAAACTAGTTTGGTGCTTCGCAGTCGGGAGATTTATATTTTTTGGATTATTTTCTTTTTCAAGACTCTTCGTTTTTAAAATTTCAGCAAAATTATAATTTGTCTTCATATTTTGTTATTTATCAAGGTGCTTCGCAGTCAAGATTATTTCCTCTTTGAGATTATAGTTCGTTTTTTAAAAAAAATTCAACAAGGTTTTAATTCAGTTTCTTATTTCGTTGATGTTAAAAAAATTTTTGCGTTGTAAAAATTCATCTTGTTTAATTTTATCTGGTGCAGATTTTACAATATCATGAATTTTAATCTAAACTTCACAATTGAAAAAAATTCACATTCTTTGAAGACGTACATATGAAGCCCCGACAGCCACTATGAATATTGTAAGTACAGATACTTATTATTATTATTCTTGATTTCAGTTGCCAATACTATGTTAACGTCATTTAGCAATCTCCCGATTGCTGAACTTGCATAACGTGTGAAACAGTAATTACAGACATTTAATGTCAATCAAATTAAAATATCGTAGCCACGTAAAAAGTATGTTCATTGCAAATTGGCGAAAATTGAACAACGATATATTTGAACTTACTACGCCACAAAAATAAATGGATTTAATATGCTATATGTGTTTTTTTAAATATTAAGCCTATTTACAATATCTGTACAATGCTCTATGAAAATCTATTCACAAATAAATATTTTGCAATAAAAATTGTGGATCACTTTAAACAGCATTTTCAGGCATATTTTTCTCCCAGAAGTTTCTTCTTTCACTATTTTCCTCCTTTGGGAAAAAGAGAGAAACCAATCAGCATTTCCAGATTAATGATCAGTGATGCTATTGTTACATGATGCAGTTTTCAAATTTTCTGTGACAATGGCTATTTGGGTAACAATGAAATAAAGTGCTTCTACTCCAAAAATAATATGCCTGTCGCATATTTCAGAAGATTCATTTTTTTTATTAATTTCTGTGATGGTATTTCCATTTAATCCTCTAGGATACTACAATTGATCAATATAGCCTGCCTAGAATTTTTTAATATGCTAATATGCACGTGTGAAAATGTTCTAGAACTTCAAAATTCACTTTGATTTACTACAAATTATGCTATTTCAAGCCACTGATTATTTATACGAAGTAACTATCAAAGCATCAGTCATTCACAACAGATATTCAACAATATTGAAGAAATAAGCACACATCAAGGCAACCTGTTCTAATGACACATGCATTTTTTTAATTTTGTAGCTAATTTCTCCAAAAGAATAAATATGTTTACTAATAACAGTGACAAAGAATTTAAAATGCCAATTTATAAATTTTAATTAAAGACTGATTTTGTGGCATAGAAGCTCTTCCCTAGTAAGTTTTTTTTTTTTTTTTTTTTTTTTTTTTAAATTGGTGTGAGGTTCATAACGCAAAAGCTCAACCACATTCTTGTTTTTCCCCTCTGCTGGGACTTTCTATTATGAATGTTTTTTTTTTTTTTTTTATTGGAGGTTTAACGACCACTGTGAGCAACTCAATGGGCTATAAAAGCAGTCGCCCGTCACTACTTTAGGGTCCCTGGTTCAAGGGAAGGGAGAGAGCCAGTGCCGTAAGACAAACACAACATGCATGCCACACCGGGATTCGAACCCGGGCCCTTTTCGGACGAATGATCAGAGGCCATCACTTAGAGCACTGCGCCACCAGGGGCAGCATTATGAATGTTCATTGCTCACTAACAGACTGACAAAAAAAGAGGAGGGGGTACGTGAAACATCAGCTCACTACCATAATTTTGAAGTAATTTAGAAAGTTAATAATGAATTTCAAGAACATTTTTAACATGTGTATTGTTTTTGCAATGGGGTGGGTGGGTGGGTGGGGGAAGGGGATCCAAGTGTGAAATTTTTGAGTGCCACTTTCTAATTTAAATCACTTCTCAGTTAAAAAAATCTTGAGTATGCTTGACAATTTCCTGATTGCAAACAGTGTTCTGATAGAAATCTTAAGGATATGTCCAAAAGAAACTAAATACACCCTAATAACTGAGAAGACAATACAGTTACATAAAACTGCCTGGGTATTTTAATGGATTAAGCTTTGGCCTGCCAATGGGAGGCTTTGTCAAGATAAGTTACATCAGATGAATAATAACCCGTTCGGAGTTTAAAATAACGAATATAACAATACAAGCACATGAACTTGCAAAAATTCAAATGTGTAAAATTGTGCGAGAACGACAAACCTATGCACGAACTACATTTCCAATGATTTTTTTAACTATGCACAAACAACATTTATAATGAATTTAACCATGTACAAGTAAAAATAAATGCAAATATTTATGCATTTGGTAATTTTTAGATGTTTATAATACAAACAAATTATATCACATTTTGATACCATACCCGATGTTTTCCGTTGTCTATAGCGGACCGACGATTTCCATAGCATACTAGACATTTTCCGTCGTCTGAGTGGACCGACGATTTCCATAGCATACTCGACATTTTCCGTCGTTCACAGTGAAACGACGATTTCCATATCATACTCGATGTTTTCTGTCATCCGTAGAGTACCGACGATTTATATAGCATACTCTATGTTTTCTGTTGTCCGTAGAGGACCGACGATTTCCACAGTAACTTCATATCATAAAATCCGCAGTAGTTGGAGTCTCTGAATCTTTCTTCCTACCGCATGATGTTATTCAGCGTCAAGCGGAGCGGTGTGCACGGAAAATTTACGGGGACGAAGCACGTGTTTTACCGCACAATGTTGCAAACTCTGCATTTTTGTAGCAAGATGGCACAAGATTTTTGTTTTGAAGCACATTGACGTAAAATTCCCATCTCTGTTATATATTTCATTTATAGGGATTTTTTTAGAAAACAATACAGAAAATTTTAAAAATCTAGAAGAAAAGAAAAGTTCTTTCGCCCGGAAAACCGGAAGACTGTATGAAAAAAAGGAGAACTTCTGCAAAATCCGGAAGAGTTGGCAGGTACGATTTAACTGAAACATTAACAAATATTTCTAATGGAAAATTTAAAATTTTTCTTTAAATATACGGAAATAAGTAAAAGAAAAAAAAAAGTGATCTATGCGTAAAATAGTAAAGAACAGTTAAAATGCATAACAGTTGGCAGGTATGGCAATGGTCATTACATGGATCCCATGTTCATGTAGTATAATAAGCAAAGATATCAAGTCATAGTTCGTTCATCTTGAGTTCAGAGCCTGTGGAGAATGAAGGTCTATGGCGATGGTAGTTGAACAGATACACCATCATTGTATACATCACCTCTTCAGATAATTTCAATAGACTCTCTTATCATAGTTCCCCTGTAAGTTGTGAATGGGCCATCAGTTTCCTTTCATTTCATAGGGAATTGCTGTGTTGTAAAGTATATTTATTTAAATGGGAAGGAAAGGAACAACTACTTTTCTCGCAGGTCACAGTTCATTTCCAAGCTACGTCAAATTACTTGTACGGGAAACAATTAGAGGAAGTTTTGTGTGCATGTGTGCTCATAAAATCCTCCTAACACTTTTTTGTCAACATAATTTTTCATCCTGCGGCGAGTGGCATGTTTATACTTAACAATATCTTTACGAAGGGCAATACATTTATGCGATGTTGATCAGGCAAAGTGCGAGAAAGGTCTGGAGCCCACTCAGGTCATTTGCAGTAACTCCCCACAAATAACGTCATCCAAAACGGAGACAGAAGCTTTAGCGCCTGCACTGACACACCTGAAACCAATAAAGCACTCACGGCAAAGATTTAAATCAGTAGTAACTAGGTAAATTTTTTATATTTTTTTCGGCAATGTGAGGGTAAAGATGTGAAATGAATAATTTATGCAACTCTTGTGAGGTGCAGCAACGCAAGAAAAAGAATTTACGATTACAAGAAAATTTCTACCCCGTCTAACTTTTGTTCTCGCAATTTTTTTCCCCCATGTATAAGCTGAAACCTTAGGAAAAATTACGAGAGAATGACGAATTTTATATTTCTTATTCTAAATAACGGAGATGTTTGCGTTTTTACGGAAAACGGTTCCACTATGCACAAAAATTCAAAAAATAATATCTTCTAATCTATCAGAAACAAAAAAAGTTGAAACTTTTAGGGTTTTTTCATAACTTGGAGGCAGCTACCGTAAGAATCGGTGATGTGTTGGTGGAAAATTATTTCAATATCTGACAATTTTGCGTGGAATGACCCAGATGTGAAAATCTATGGTTCCGGGCGTCGGACTACCCTATTTTTCGCAACCAGCCAACTCTTGCAGTAATCGGAATATCGTCTTAAAATAGCATTATGAAATAGAAATATGACAGAATCAAGAAAAATCTCTTTCCGGCCGTAGAACAACGAATTTAGAAAACGGCCGTGAAATCTGGGAAATTTGGTAGGTATGCAATAGTACCGGCTTCATTGCATGGTATTTTTCATACAAAATACTCGTAAGTACTATAAAAAAATTGATCTTTCCCCCTCTTTGAAGAATCTTCCTATTTCATAATATCTTCCCTGTTCAAACATTTGAAGGTACATACTTTTCCAACTATACCAACTCTGCTACAGAATTACGAAAGCGAAGCTTTAGTTCGTAAGTGATACAAACTTTTTTCAAAATAAATTAGGTGCCCTCAATTTGCAACATTCATCTACACTGCTCTTGAAGGGAGAGGGGGGGGGCGAATTTATTAGGATGACCAACATCCGGCAACATAAAATGTTTTTGTACGGTTTGATAAAAGACAAGTGGAACATGCAAAAGGAAAGGGGGGGGAAAGCGCAACTTCTAAAGTTTTCGATGAATTTTGGCGAAATTTAAAATGGAACGTTATTTTCATATATCTTGCCCACTGAAAAAATTTCAGTCGGTTATTTAAAAAATTGAGGAAATAGCTTTTTCATAATTTTTTTTCACAGTCTACACAGAGAACCTGGGCACCTAATTAGGAACAAGCGACTGCCTCTGCGCGAACGCAGCAGATAAGAGCCTGCGAAATCGGTGTGTGATTAATGGCTTTCTCTCACGCTTTGACGTGTCCGTTTGTAGTTTAGAGCATCTGGAGATGGGGGAAACCGTGAAGAGACGCACTCCCCAGCACAGCTGCACTTTAATCGGTGGGTGGGTTACCTCGAAGGATAAAACAACTCGGAATTATTTTAAAACTTAGCAATACAGAAATATATTCTACATAAGTCTGAAAGAAAATATTTTTTTGGCAAAATAAAAATTCCGTGACTTTTCAGTTCCCTGATAAAAAATTCCCTGATTTTTACGGAAAAACACGATTTCCCCGAGTTTTCCCTGATTTTTGGAACAATTTTCAAATTCCCTGAGAATTCCCGGTTTTCCAGGTGGCGTGGGAACCCTGCCTACAAGATAAAGGGAAACTGGTGGCTCCATTCACAGCTTTCAGGGTAACTACAATCAGAGAGACTAGAGGAACTGTCACAAGAAAACTGAAGTCTGCAATGATAATGTATCTATTGAACTGCCATCAACATGGACCTTCATTCTCCACAGGCTCTGAACTCGAGAAGAACGAACTATGACTTGATATGTTCTGTTCTTAAGATTTAATTTTAAACTCCAAGTAGGTTATTGTCGAAACATCTTGTTGGCAGGTGAAACCTCAGCAAATTAAAACACTTTTTCTTCCTACACCAATTAGAGATTTATGTGATTTTAATGTCTTCTCAGTGTTTTGATAATTTAAAAGTATAGAATTCCAGCGATACTTTTTAAATTAATTGAACAGAGGTCTTAACAAGTTTAGAAGATATCCTACAACACTTATTCATTACATTGAAAATCACAAGCAAAAAAATATCTATAAAAAATGCGTATGGACCTCCAACATGATAAAATTGGGGTGAGAGGGGCAACATCCAGACAGAAAACTATCTCTAGTGATAAACGATGCTTACTTTTTTATAGTTACAGGTTCGTTTTTCTTGCGTTTCGGAGTGACATTTTCATTCGACCCAACTTGTTTGTTGATAGGCCTTTTCAATTGTTCCTTGTCCTTAGGCTTATCTTTGTCTTCCTTCGAGCTTTTCTTCAAAGGAGAAGGAAATGTAAAAGGCAATTTAATTTTTGGCACTCTTTTCTCTTCAGTAATTACTGAAACAGATTTGTTTTCAGTATTGCTCTGTTTCTTTGGTTTTAAAGTGCTGTACGAAGGAGTTCCTAATTTTATCTTAGCTGCTCTTTCTTTTTCAAATGGCTCTCTGTATATCACTTCTTTTGCAAAAGTAAAATTACTTAATTGCAAATTAGGTATCCTGTTTTTGTTCACTGAAAGGAAATTAAAACTGGAATTAACATATTTAGTTACACAAGATACAAACGAATAATAATTACATATATAATACATAAAATTAACATCCTGTCAATAAACCACTTTAATAAAATTGGAAATAAAATTTTCAAAACAAACAGACCTTCCCTTCTACAACATGTACAACAACAGGAACATATATAAAATAAAATTAATTATGATGCATTCGGTTCCTGCTATTCACAATCTCTTTTTATTTATTTTTTATTTGGTTTTTGTACTAATCTTTGAATGACAATTATCACAGGCCTTTTTATGCGGTACTTGGGCTTAAGCTTGTCTGGTTGACCTTTTGTACATGGAAAATTTTGAAAATCTAAAACTTGAAATGAACAAAATTTGTAACTAACCATATTTTTTTTAATACCCCCTTCTTAAATCCTAGTAGATAAGTGAATGCTTTTAATGCTTCATTCCAAAACCAAAGTCTTAGCATGGGAACTCAGGGTAAAATTCCAACATACAAAATGTTGGTTAGTTAGTATCTGAGAGACAAGAGAATAAATGCATGCCCATGTGCATGTATGTTGCTGTGTGAATTATAGGACATACATACATGCACACAGTTATGCTCCTATTTAACAGAATAGTCAATGGTATAAGATTATGGAATCACTTATTTGTTTCCATTTACATATGTCCTAGCCGGCCACTCCAAATCACATTTAAGGAAATTATCCTTCTTTGTTTCTGCGTGTTTTCATATTTTACATTAAAATAAATTCAGCATTTTGTGTCGCATGTTTATATTTTATTTTACTATTGTTAAGTAGTCCATTTCTTGTTTTTACATAATTTTCCCTAAAGAAGTAACCTAACTAAAATTCACCTGATACTAGTGCAATACTAATGCTTTTCTGCATCGCCTTTTCCTTTATTTTCTTTTTACATTATTTCTTTATTTATTTATTTGGTCCTCCTTAAATTTCAATAAAACATCTAAGACACAAACCAGAAACACGTGAAGTTTTAAAAAAAGACTTATTTGTAAAATCAACATAAATTCTGAACCAGCGTATCATGATTAGTGCACATTAATGACTGATCAACCATTACTTATCACAAAATTTTTCTCCTGGCCAATGAAAGTTATCAAAAACTACAAAGTTTTGTTAACAAACAATAACATGCAAAACATTATTATGCTCAGTCATAAAAACATTTCTTACTTCTATGCCCCAAGACGGATGGGAATTTAGTCAAAATTTCAAGAATGTGAAATTTAACAAGCCAGTTCTGGTTGTAGTGTTTTAGAATGCAATATCATTACTAAACACAGATGTATGACTCCAGTGCACAATGAAATATAAAATACTCTGCACTTGTCAGTTTACCATTTGTGTGACAACTGAAGATGTTATTCACAGAGTTGTATAAAAATAAAATGTATCTGCGTACACAACCATTAAAACAGAAAACTTGCTGCAAACGCGTGAATCACGATAACAATAAAATAATATAATTTAAAGAAAAATTAATATAACAATAAATAATAATTATTATTAGAACATTACAGATTCCAGAGAGGACAGATGAGTCATAGACGTGGCGGATGATACCCGCCCTCGGCGAAAAAGAAATTCCTCGCGAGCGCCGACATCCGAGCTAAAGAGGCGTCATAGGCATAGCAGATGACACTCAACACGCGAGCTATTCGGTGAAAACGAAATTCCTCGCGAGCGCCGACACGCGAGCCATAGAGGCGTCATCGGCATGGCGGGTGACACCCAGATGAATTTTCCCCCCTTTATACGGTGAAAAAGAAACGTTTCGCGAGCCCCGACGTGCGAGTTATAGGGGCGTCATCGGCGTGGCGAGTGACACCCGACCTATTCGACGAAAAAGAAACGTCTCGCGAGCACCGACATGCGAGCTATAATAGAGGCGTTATCGGCATGGATTGTGCCACCCGACACGTGCGATATTCGGCGAAAAAGAAATGTCTCGCAAGCACCGACCCACGAGCTATAGAGGCGTAATGAGCGCGGCGGATGACACCCGACACGCAAGCTATTTGGCGAAAACGAAATGTCTCACGAGCGCCAACATGCGAGATATAGACACATCATTGGCATGGAGGGCGACACCCGACATATTCGGCGAAAAAGAAATGTCTCACAAGCCCCGACATCCGAGCTATAGAGGCGTCATAGATGTGGCGGATGACACCCAACCTATTCGGCGAAAAAGAAATTCCTCGCGTGCGCCGACATCCGAGCTATGGAGGCGTCATACGCATCGCGGATAACACCCGTGTTATCCATGAGCTATATAACATGGGTGTTACATGCGAGCTATTCAGTGAAAACAAAATTTCTCGCGAGCGCCGACATGCGAGCCAAGAGGCGTCATCGGCATGCGGGTGACACCCGACACGCAGATTACATTTCTTTTTCTTTCTCCAGTGAAAAAGAAACGCTTCGCGAGCCCCGACATGCGAGCTATAGAGGCGTCATCGGAGTGGCGGGTGAGATATTCAGCAATTTCGCAATGTCGGGTGTCATCCGATAGTCGAGTGGAAAGGGTTAAAACGTTTGCACCGAAATTTTCACAAGCACAAAGCCACATGCAATCAATGTAAAGAGTTGCCAAAAGGCTCTGAGCTGAGTTCTCTCTCTACTTTTGCGCACGGTACTCTCAAATGGCTGTATGGGGATTCACGTGATAAACTACACCTCCGTTGACGGGGGAAGTTAGAACATCGAAGGCGCATAAGGGACTATCTGTAAAGTGCGTTTTTTCGACCAAAAGACGGTAAAAAAATAGAAATTGCGTGCAGGGATCTTGTGAGGGCTTTTCCGTAGTTTTTCCACGTGACTTCCGTAAAACCGTAAGATGGAGTGAAAATCCGTAAAAGTTAGCATCTCTGAATACCTATGAATCCTTTAGAAACAGAACCATTGTATCCTGCCACGGGAGAGCCATTTTCAGTCGCCCTCCGCATCAACAAATTAGCTAATGACCGACCTTATACGAAATTGCGCCCTCGCACGGAATGAAATAACTGCGCTATCCCAAAGAGCAGGGAACGACATATAAACAATCTCAATTGCACAGAACTCCAAAAGACCACCAAACAAACAATCAGCAAACAATCTTCATCAGGATTTCATAACGCACAGCATCGTTTCTCGTACATACCATGTGATTACAACAAAACTCTTCCTCCATAAGCAAAAAAAATTTAATTTTCTACATCGCGAAATCGTTGTTTTTCCGTCACTTTTGCTGAAAAAACAACGGATTAGAAGGTAGGTGAAAAACATTCCAAAATTTTGGGATTGGCGGTACAGTACGTGTTGATTAAGCGTCATTCAATTCGACGTTTAAAACAGCATTTTTTGCCGTGAAAACATTTTTTTTGCTCAGCAATTTTTTCTGTGGACTGCCGTTTCGGCGCAAATATTAATTTTTTTTCTTAATTTGTAGCAGTTTGGCGCAAGATAATGAAATTGGCACAGTTCGGCGCAATTGGTGCAAACTTTTCATCACTGAACAATGTGCTGCGCAAACGGTCTTGGTCCCAACGTGATGCTTCACCTCAAACGACATTCAAAGCAGACATTAATCAGTGGAAGGTTCTGGTCTCAGTGTGGTGGGATTTTAAAGGTGTCGTTTTTTTAGCTCCTACCACAGAACAAATCAATTCGAATGTGTACTGCCGGCAATTGGACAGTTTGAACGAATCCATCATGCAGAAATGTCCAGAGCTTGTTCATCGTAAAGGTGTTGTATTCCATCACCACAACGTGAGACCACACACAAGTTTGATCACCCGCCAAAAATTATGGGAGCTTGGATAGGATGTGTTGCCACACCCAGCATACTCGCCTGACCTTGCGTCGTCAGACCTCCACTTGTTTTGCTCTCTTCAACAGTCCTTGTATGGTATAACGTTCAATTCAGATGAGGCTGTAAATCAGCACCTTGTACAGTTTTTCGCCACGAAAGACAGGTCCTTCTATGAACGAGGCATTCTGCAGCTCACTGAAAGATGGCAAATGGTTATCGAACAAAACGGGCATTATATCATTTATTGATCTTTGCAAAACATGGCTAAAATATGTCAAGACTTTTCCGACAACCCAATATATATATAACTACGTATTTACCCTTTATTATATATATATATATATATATATATATATATATATAAAGGGTAAATGTGTAGTTTAGTGAGTGTCCTAAATTATTTGGCTAAATATTTAAAAAAAAAGTGAAGGTTGATATGAAATAATGAAAAAATTTCAAATTTATTACGCATTTTAAAGATTTTTATTGTAAAATTGGCCTGCAAGTACGGCAATTCAATGTAAACACAAGCTACAGCAAGCTTACCCTCGTGCTGAGACAGCATGAAATGGCCTCGCAGCATGAGCCGAAGATTGTTTCCACGAGGCAGCAGTGCTGGGAGTTACCTTCGCGTAGCATGTTTACATCCCCATATTTGCAGGTAAATTCTACAGTAAAAATATTTAAAATGCCTTGTAAAGCTGATATTTTTTTTTTTACCATTTCACACCAAATTACATACTTTAAAATATGTACAAACCTGCCAACCTCTCAGAACCAAAAAACGTAACAATCGAATAGAAAAATCGTAACATGACGCATGCTGATAATTTTTGAAGCCAATTTCAACTATATAATTCTTGATGATGAGAATGTAGGGATTTTTTCTTACATCAAAATTTTATTGAGAAACTAATTAAATCTAATCAGCAAACACTTTTATGTTGTTAATTATTAGAAAAAAAAAATCACGATTATGGGAGAAATCCTCACTGCCTAATTTTTCAGAAATTTTGGGAGGCGGAAAACTTGCATCTTAGGAAGTATGCAAGATGGTTTAATCGGGCTTTGGGGATGTCGCTTTTGTCTGCAGGACCAAAATAAATCTGCGATGTGCACCAGCCATCGCCGCGATTCTGCTACGAGGATTAGTAGAAAATGTACGTCGGCCGTCAACGCGATTCTTCTATGGGGGTTGGGTACAAAAGAAATCTGTGATGTACGTTGGCCATCGCCACGATTCTTCTACTGGGATGAGCACAAAATAAGCGCCTGCGATGTATGTCGCCACGAGTCTTGTATGGGGACGAGTACAAAATAAATCTACGATGTATATCGGCCGTAGCCATGATTCTTCTACGGGAATGAGTACAAAATAAACTTGCGATGTACGTCATCACGATTCTTCTACAAGTATGAGTACAAAATAGTTATGCGACATACACTGTCCTTTGCGAGGACAAAAAAAAAAAAAAAAAATTACTATTACGGAAGAAATCCTTACTACGCCTAACTTCCGTTTTCGGAAATTTTGAAAGGCAGAAAACTTGCATCTATGAGAGGGAGTCTGCAAAATGGTTTAATAGGGTTCTGGGGATTTTCCTTTTGTCTGTAGGACCAAAATAAATCTGCGAAGTACGGCACCCGTCGCTGCGATTCTGCTACAAAGGCTTCTGTCGGAAAAAATGGGGGAAAACGACTATTTTAAAAAAAATCGTATTTTTGGCTGCAAAATCATATGAGCGTACTGCAGCAGGATTTATCGTGCTAAATACGATAAAATCGTAACAGTTGGCCGGTCTGTATGTATGTCGATTTTTTTTTTTTTTCGAAATTTTCAGCCGAATAATTTAGGATGCTAAAACATGAACCAAAAACTGAGGCATACTGGACTCTTTCAACACAAGGTTTATTTTCAACAATAGCAATGAAATCGTAAGATCAATTTCACTTTAGCATCAATGAATATTCTTTGATCTCAGTCAGTGCCAGACACATAAAAACTCAGGTCATGTGATTCTGTTCCCTTCATGGGTAATGCTATTTGCCAAAGGAAAAAAGGCAGGGAATCTGCCCAGTGAACTAAACAACTGAGTAGTTCAGCTACAATGCATTGAACATGTACTTCAAAAAACATCTGTTGTTTTTTAAACAAAACTATTTTCTTTTACAAAATGTTAAAATATACTGATGAAAAAACGTGAAAATAGCATATCGTAACACCTGAAGAAAATTCATGACACAAGTTTACTTTTCCACGACAAACACCTCATTTTTGAAAAAATTCATTTCTTTTCTAGTACTAGATTTTTTTTATTTATTTATTTATTATTATTATTATTATTTTTTTTGAAATTCCAGGTTTTCTAGGATGCGAATTTAATGAAATAAAGTTTAATGTTTTGGGTATATCTCAATTATTTGGCTAAATTCTTAATTTAATGAAATCAAGTTCAGTGATTTGGCTAGATCTCAACTGGCTGCACTGCATAATTCATTTAACACGCTCCCTGCGTTACGACCCACCCGTGGGTGGTAACATGTTAACTTCTACATTTTTCAGAGGAGGAAAAAAAAAAAGTTTCTATACATAAATCTGTAGTGGATATCAGTCACTTTATGTATATTATATATCTTTAAACGTCCTACCGGTGCGTCATACAGCACTGTATTGAAACAATTACGACCCCACCTGTGGGTCGCAAGTCGCTAACTTTTACATTTTTCGAGGAGGAAAAAAAAAGTTTATATACATAAATCTGTAGTAGATAACAGCTGCTTTATGTATATCTTTAAACATCGCACCGGTGTGTCGTAATGCGTTAACTTCTACATTTTTCAGGAATGGGAAAAAAAAAGTTTATATACATAAATCTGTAGTGGATATCAGTCACTTTATGTATATATATTTAAACGACCCACCAGTGTGTCGTACAGCACTGTATTGATACAGTTAAGACACCACCGGTGGGTCGTAACGTACTAAAAAAAAAAAAAAAAAAAAAAAAACACCAAAAAACGTCAACGCAGCGAATGTGTTAAGGCATAATTTTTATTTGCCGTTGTCAAGTGTAAACATAATAAATCTATAGAATGTAAGAAAAGTAGCAAGCATTTACTGAAAAAGTAGAAATTGAATAAAATGCAACTTACAGTATGCACCTATTTCTGGCATGGATCTCTGAAAAACATGAGAGAAAAAATAAATGACAAAAGAAATTCAGTACATGAATTACAGAAAATATTTTCACATAATTTAAAAAAAAAACACACACATACCTACCAACCAATATCAGCAAAAATCCAGAAACTATTCTGAAAATTGAGTATGTTTCAGAATCCAAGAAATATGAAAAAAGTCAATTTATGAGAGCATTTAGAAATGCAAAAATTACAAAGGACCCTCACTTGTAGTTTTTTTTTTCTTTTTGATAAATGACATCAAATTTATAATGTCAAAGTGAGGAATATAAATATTTTACCTTAAAAAATCTCTTACCCATTCAGATTTACCGAAAACCGTGAACTGTTCAGTAAAACATTTAATAATGAATTTGCGCAATTTCATATTTTTCGCTTTTTTCAGCAGTAATGAATAAAACGGCATTACATTACACAGTAAAAAACAAAATGCCAGAGCAATACAATGACAGGGTAGATTCATAAAAAGCGAATTTTTTTTTTTTAAAATTGTCCATAAATTGAGCACATTTTGCAAGAAATACTAGATGGTTTCAAGATATACAGTAGTGGCCAAAATTGTGGAAACATTTTGGAAAAAGTGCATTTTTGAGGTTTGATGGCTCATAACACTTTTTTTTTTTTTTTTTTTTTGAGTAATACCATAAAATAAATATATAAATAGAAGTTACGAACTGTAAAATTTTTTTTGTAGGAAAGTATAAAAGTATAAGCATAAAGATTGTGTAAACACTGAGTGGCCACTTTATTATGAGAACCCCTCAGTACTTCGTTGGGCCACCTTTTGCCTTAATACTGCGTCGATTCTTTGTGGCATGGACTCCACGAGATGTTGATAGGTGGTTTGTGGAATCTGAGACCATGCTTGATGAATAGCACTTTCCAAGAGTGTGAGATTACAGGGTTGTGGATCCAGCTGTCTGATGGCGCCTTCCACTTCAACCCACAAATTCTCAATGGGGTTGAGATCTGGAGATTGGGGGGGGGGGGGTGTCACCTAAGCAAAGTAAACTCACAGGCAGGTTCCTGAAACCAATCCTGTACAATACGAGCACTATGGCAGGACGCATTATCTTGTTGAAAGTAGCCATCGCCATTGGGATAAACCATCCACATGACAGGATGCACTTGGTCCGCAATGATGTTTAGATATGATGTGCCAGTCAGACATCCCCAAACCATAACATTGCCTCCACCAGCTTGAAGGGTTGTAGCAATGCATTTGGGGTCCATGCTTTCGTACTGTTTCTGCTAAATTCTCACTCGGTCGTCGGCATGTGCAACTAAAAATGTGATTCATCGGACCACATAATTTATTTCCAATTATCGACTGTCCAATCCTTGTGCTCCTGTGCAAACTGGAGACGTTTTCTCTTGTTAACAGCAGACAGCAAAGGTGTTCGAACAGGCCTTCGGCTGCCATATCCCATTCGATGCAGTGTACGGCGAACAGCGTGTGCATAGATCATTTAAGGGGATCCTTGATTAAGATGGTCTGTAATTTGCTGCACTGTTGCCCTTCTGTTGTCTGTTACCAGTCTGGACACACTCTGTTCCGTCCGAGCAGTCACTAGTCGATGACGACCACATGTTACACATAGAGACCCAGTTTTTTGGCTGACAGTCCAGTCTTTAAATACTTTAACAACAGCTGCTCTGGAACATTTTATGAATGCGGTGGTTTCGGTGATACTCGCTCCATGGCTCCAAGCTCCTACAATCATCCCACGTTGAAAGTCCGTCAAATCGCATTTTTTACCCATCTCGTCACCCAAAAATCACTTCTACTACTGTTGCAAGCACTAAGCTTTCCCTTTTTATACTAGCCTCGCCCTCTGGTGGCAACAGTGTGCAGCCATAGCTCATGTGCTTAAAACAGGTGGTCATAATAAAGTGGCCACTCAGTGTATATCAATGGAAACATAATTTCATCAAGAATGTAATGCATCAAAATCTGTTCAATTATCTGTATTCTATGAAAAGTTATAGCCAAATAACCAGAAAAAGGAAGCACCACTCTCTTAGGTTGATATGAAGTAGCTTTCCTTCATCTGAATGTAGCCAATGAGCATGAGTGTTTAGAGAGCCAATCAGGTGTTATCTTGTGTTGGCAATGAGCCAATCAGGTCACAGTAGGATTCAGCTATTGATGTCATGCATCGGAGCTGAGAGTAGGACATTTGTCAGTGTGTCATGTGATTGCTATAAAGTTGGGGTTTTGTGTTTGTGTGTGTGTGTGTGTGTGTGTGTGTTCTTTCATTTAGTAAGCTTGTAAAACATAATAAAATTAAAGAAATGGTGCAAAGAGTTGACTGGTCACCCAGAAAGCGATGTAAAATAGTACTATAAAGTGAACAAGGCTTCAGTTATGAAGAAAAATTGGCGGAAACTTAACCAAAGGTGGCATTTCTGAATTTTTGAAGAGGTATAAAGAAGACTCAGTCACTACATAACCAGACAGGTAAAAGCAGGAAAAAGTGCACAACAGCAAGTGATGATAAAAGAATTAAGAGACTGCGCCTAGGTGACAGAAGAAAATCATCTCGGTGTATACAAGATGAAATAGCGAAATACAATGTGAAGTTGAGTGCAAGGACTGTTCGGCACAGACTGCAGGAATTTGGTCTATAAGCTAGAATTCCACAAAAAAGCCATTTTTATCTCTCAAACAAAGGTTGAAAAGATTAAACTGGGTTAAAATCCATGTTAACTGGGCAGCGGAACAATGGGACAGTGTTATTTGGAGTGATGATACCAAAATTCTCCTGTTTGGTAGCGATGGCATAAAATACGTAAGGAGAAGAATTGGAAAAGATTTGCATCCTGATTGCATTACATGTACCATGAAACACACAGTTAGTGTTATGATCTGGGGCTGTATGACATCAAAAGGTGTGGGCAGAATTTGCGTGATTAATAGGAATATAAATGGCCAAAAATACATTAATGAAAGACTTGAGCCCAAACTGAAGCCTTCCGCACGGGATCTTTTCCAAGATAATGAAACATTTATATTTCAACAGGATTCAGCTCCATGTCATGTTGCTGCTGTGTGCAAAAAGTGGTTTCAAGAAAATCATATTCCACTACTGGAATAGCAGAGACCTTAACCCCATCGAAAATCTATGGAGCCGACTAAAGAAACTTGTTAGTCAGAAGCAACCCAGCAATAAAACCCAATTAATAGAAGCAATAATTCAACCTTGGTTTCACAGTATAATAGCTGTAGAACTAAAAAACTTGGTTCACTCCATGGGAAGGAGTTGTAAGGCCGTAATTAACGCTAAAGTTTACCCAACTAAGTATTAACTGACATGGTGAGAATTTTTGTATATTTCATCTTTTCTATGTGTTTTTCCTTTTTTCTCCTTTATATCTGTTCAATTATATGTATTCTATGAAAAGTTATAATATAAAATCCTCCATAAAAGTTATTGAATTGCATTTTTGATGAAATCATCTTTCCATTGATATATAATTTTATGGTATTACTCCAAAAAAAAAAAAAAAGTATTATGAGCCATCAAACCTCAAAAACACATTTCCAAATGGTTTCCACAATTTTGGCCACTACTGTATATTTTTTTAGTTTACCTCAAAAATCAATGTATGTTCCAATGGGAACCTTACAGTAAGCATAGTAAGTGCATACACAGACTGGAAGTTGTTCATGGTCATCTTCAAACAGTGGTGTAGTCCGAAATTTCTAAAGGGGAAAGGTTCAAGGATTTGGTTTATCTGTGAAAGCCTCGTATAAAAAAAATACCCTATGTAAAAATAAGCCCAAAATATGCAAAAGTAAAAAAAAAAAGTTCCACTCAGACGCAGTTTTGGCCTTATGCACACACAGCAATTGTTGTCTTGGAAGACAGGAGTGGCAATATGATGCTGGTCTTGGAGATGAAAGGCAAAGGGCAACACTTCATTCAGAACACAGAGGTATGCATGCTGGTTCAAATTCATCGTCACTGCAATGAGAGGTCCATTTCGTGGTACGAAAAACATCCAGAACATCACAGAATGGCTCCTTTTTGCCACTCAGAATGTCTGTCTTATGACCCATATTGCAGACTAAAGTCAACACACACATTGCTCTTCACCACTGCACAAGTCAAAATGACCCCCACGTCAGGGCTATTTATCTCTCAACAATGTCATCACAGCACCCTCTGTGCAACCAGTAACTTCCTAATGTCATTTCTGTCAGGGGTGACTAATTTTTTGTCCAGTGTGCTTAAGCATATATCACTTTAAATTCGTACTCAATCCACCTCCGGACCCAAGCAAAAAAAAAAAAAAAAAAAAAAAAAATTCTACAATAAAAAAAAAAAAAATTGTTCACAGCAGGAAAATTTCTAGTACTACTTTGGACTTTCCAAGATCTGGAAAGGGTTCCAGGATTCCATGGACCATGATAACTCTACACATGGCCAGAGATACTTATTGCTTAGACATCCAAAACACAGAAAAATCCCAGAAAAAATGCAACAATACTGAAAACATTCAACAAGCACTCTCCAAAATGTTTAATGAAAGTTAGAACCTAGAAAACAAAAGAATAAACTTTACACACACCGTTAAAAAGGTCATTCCACTCAAATTTTCATAGCATATGTGATACTTTCCGTAATCCGTAGCGGACCTATGATTTTCATAGTGACTACGGAGAATACATAGGAGTTGAAGTGTCTGGATCTGACACTGATGAGTAGAAATCTTTTTTGATTTTTTTTTTTTAACCAAAGAAAATACCCATCACATTCAGTAGCATTACTGAGGGGAAGAATAAGTACTGCCAACGAAACCTATGTAATTCCATCAAACTTCAGGAATCCTTTTACTCCACCCATGTTCTTCAATAAATCATATTGCATGTCAGTGCACTCTTCAGGAAAAATCTGAGACAAATCTTCAGTTTACTAATAAAAAGAAAAAGAGGTTTTCAATTTAAGCTTATTAATTCTGGCATTTATCAGCATTCACTTTCCAGGAACTTTTTCCCCTAACGTAGTCGCACCCTGTGGTGAAAAAAATGCCAAACAGGAGTGTAGAATTCTTTCCTTCCCTCTCTTTTTCAACACGTGGACAATTCTGTAAGTGCTATTTCTAATGTTTGCGTCAGAATTTCCTTTTTGTACTTCACGAGAGTGATATTGTATACAGCGGAGCATCATTTATACATTTTTCAAGGGATCAAGTACAATTAACATATAATTGAAAAAACAACAGCATATAAACCAAGGCTGAACTGGATGAACAAACTATAACATTAACCTTGGAGACAATAGACTTTTAGTGATTGGCCAGTGGGTGTGAAAGACAATTTTTGCTGTTAGATGGCACAGTGTCCCAAGGTATAAACAACACAGTTTCCACATTGTTCGCATGACTGGATTGCGTTTGTTAAAAAAAAAAAAAAAAAAAAAAAAATCCACTACAGTTTTACAAACAATCTATTGCTTTCATGGTAAAATATAATATGCATTCCATTACGGTTTACTGCTGTTTGCCGATGAGCAAGTCTTGTAAAGCGAAACTTAAAGAAATGTCATTCCACGAGTTCTCACCAGATCAGAACCTGAAGCATCTGCGGCTGGAAGCAATATCACGGCAGGATTTTCAACCAAATGACAAGTCGCCATTAAGTGTTCTTTGTGGTAAGGAGTTTCAGTCTGATTATTACGTAACTAACATGAGGGTGACTGAAGGAAAATACTATACCATCTATATATTTTCAGGTTATAAACATCATACAGAAAGTGCCTCTTACACAAAAAAAAAAAAAAAAAAAAAAAAAAATAGCAGACGTGTTCTTTAGAGAAGGACTGCAGACTAACTGCGCTAATACAAAAAGGAAAACGAGTATGTTATACAGTGTAACTTGTCTAAATCGAATTTTTAATTTGGTCCCTTGAATTTTCTATATAAATAATGTTAAAGAAAACCCATTAATTAGACTTTTTTTTTTTTTTAATTTTGTTGTTTAATTCTAAGAAAGCCTTATTTTCGCATTCTCGTATTTTCAACAATTACCTTTTAAAATGGGTATGTTCTGTTCCGGATGAAGTTCCTAGTTCTGGATTAAGCAACAAGTTAAACCTGAAACTATAGCCGACTGCTTCGGAAAAGCAGGTTTCCAGCACCCCGATGACGAGTCTCAACTACCTCAAGGTAATGGTGGCGAATAGATCATACCCACTGTGGAGTACTGGGAAGATGTAGGCCGTGATGTACCGTATGAGGCTTTTGTGAGCATTGATGACAATTTAGCTGTTTGTGGTGAGCTCACAGATGATGAGATCTTGGCTGATGTTATGAATAAGAAGACCTGCTGTGCATCTTCAGATGAAGAACTGGAACGGCAAGAATTTCCCGAAGAGCGCCTTCCAAATTCAGTAGAGGCCTTGGTTCACCTCCAACAGTTAAGGAAGTTTGTTGAGGGACAGCAGAATGTAAGTGACTCTCTATTTCATTCACTCAAATAACTTGAGGAATTTACACTTACCCATAACAAATTCTAAGAAGCAGGCCAAAATTAGAAATTTTTTGTACAGAAAATTTGTAAATTTACCGTACTGTACTTTTTCGTATGTTATGAATAAATACATTGTTTTTTTACAGTACTTGAATGTGCCCATGTTCAAACTTGCCTAATTCGAATTATTTTTGTAGTCCCTTCAGCTTCGAATTATCCAAGTTACACTGTGCTTGGATAATACATAATTATTAGTTAATCTTATGAATATTGTTAGCAGCAGAGAGCAAAAGTGAGTTGCAGAGTATGTTGACTCAGATGTATGAAGTTTGCAAGAAATTCGAACTGAGTATTAATAAGGGTAAAACCAAAGTTATAGTTTCTGAGAGAGGAACTCGTAGTACTGAATATAAGTCTAAATGGCACTGTGATTGATCAGGTGAATGAGTTTGTGTATTTAAGAAGAGCGTTTGACAGAGAGAACAAATTGGATGGTGAAATTAGTAGGCAAGTGAATTCATTGAAAGTCATGGCTACTCTGGGCGGTTTTCTCAGTTATGATGGGTTCCCAAGGGAGTCCCACATGGCTGTGTATGAAAGTGTAATTGTTCCTACTCTGATGTATGGCAATGAAACCTGGGTACTACAGAAGAAACATAGGAGCCGTTTGTGTGCTGGAGAAATGCGTTACTTACGTGGGATTTGTGGCAAGACACGATCTGATTGTGTGAGGAATGAAGATGTATTGCTGTTGTGTGATGTGAAGCAAAATGTTGTTAGCAAGGTGGAGACCAATATGCTTTGGTGGTTTGGCCATGTTGAAAGAATGAGTGATGAAATGCTTACTAAGAAAATCTTTTCAGCCCAAGTGGCAGGAAGGAAAGGCAGAGGAAGGCCAAGGAAGATATGGGTGGACCAGATTCAGGAGTGTCTGCATGAGAAAAAGATTATGAGTATGAAGTATAAAAGATCTTGTGTACGGCGTGTTATGGATATCAGTAAAGCTCGAGTTGTCTGTCAAGATCGCCGTAAATGGAGAAGTTTGATACGACAACAATAAGTAAAAATATCTGGAAGTTTGTATTTCTTTTGGAGCTAACCTATGAATCTCAGAGAACAGATACATACATACATACATGTATGTATGTATGTATGTATGTATGTAATGTATGTATGTATGTATGTAACTTCAATAATTTAAAAAAGAAACTGATTGTTCTTTTGCTCAAGAAATGAATTTCGGTAATTAAATTTACAGCATAATAATAATAACAACAAAAGTAAAATTTTAATTTTCACTGAATAATTTATTCCACTTAGTAGTTCTAATTCTGACTATTATATAGCTCTAATTATTGTACTATTCTCTTTTACGTGCGATATTTCAAAGTAACTTGTACAGAAAACTAGCGGATAATGCTTACCTTGGCATTCCTTTCTAGCGACGGGAACATTTCACGCACGTGTTTTCCGGTCTTTGTTGAGGTTATTGTCCTAAAGTCCGTTGTATGCGATGACTGGCTTTACTTCTCACACTTTTCGCTGGATATACTCATTGGATCTTTGCCTTAGGATTCAAACATCAATTTTTACCGTTCTTTATACTCGAAATTTTCGCCCATACTCTGGGCATCTTCAGGAGCGTGGCGACTTTACCACCGATGTTCGTGGTTAACTTCGCGCTAATGGAGTCCGATACTCCTTGTTGCCATTCGTCGGAAAAACTTTCCTGGATATATTTCGTTATCAAGCCTGGCTGGCGCTATCTATGTTTCGTTAAGAACACTTTTTTTCCCCGTATTTTTTTTTTAATTTTTTTAATTTTCTTCTCCTATTCTGGTTTTCTTGTCTTTTTGCCTGTTTTTCTTTTGTTGTTGTTGTTTTTCTTGTCTTATTAGTTCTTTCCACAGGCCCGATAATGTGCTAGGGTCGTTCTGGTTACATACCCTTGCTTTATTTTTGTAGATTAATATTGCTTCTTCCCTCCTCATTTGCCTTTCCGATTTTTTATTCTTTTTTAGCATTTTAATTTCATCGAACTTTGGGAATGTCCGGTTTTCCAAGCAGAATTGCACTAAAGCAGTTTTGGCTTCTTTTTTTGCCAGTTAGATATGTGTTGTTTAAGTCTTTTTTTTAATCTGTTTTTCGTACTTCCAATGTACGATATTGGGGGTATGTGTGCTATTGGAATTTCGTAGGTTCCTGATTCTTCTAGCATTTTTTTCCTCTGTTTTTTTTGTTGACAGTCATACTTTCACGGTGTGCACTGAGCTTCCTAGTTGTAAGTCATATTTAGCACAGTGCCTATTGATTTCTTTACTCACTCCTTCCAGGTATGGGAAAGCTCCAATGTATTTCAATTTTTATTTCTCATCTTCCTTTGGTTGTGCACTTCTTGGCCTTCTTTACTCTGAGTCATATGCCTTTTACTCTCATGTATCCATTTATTAATTAGCTTGCTCGGGTACCCATACTCTTGTGATATTTTCGAGATAAACTCTAGCTCTTGATTTTTAGCCTGTTGTTAGATGTGTGTGTGTGTGTGCGCTCGCCGTGTCAAGTTTACTATGCTGTTTTTCGTCGCACCATCCAGTGATACATAAAAAAAACAGCATAGTAAACTTGTTACGGCGAGCGTACACACACACATCTAACAACAGGCTAAAAAATCAAGAGCTAGAGTTTATCTCAAAAAAAAAAAAAAAGAGTATGGGTACCCGAGCAAGCTAATTAATAAATGGATACATGAGAGTAAAAAGCATATGACTCAGAGTAAAGAAGGCCAAGAAGTGCACAACCAAAGGAAGATGAGAAATAAAAAATTGAAATACATTGGAGCTTTCCCATACCTGGAAGGAGTGAGTAAAGAAATCAATAGGCACTGTGCTAAATATGACTTACAACTAGGAAGCTCAGTGCACACCGTGAAAAAAATGACTGTCAAAAAAAAAAAACAGAGGAAAAAATGCTAGAAGAATCAGGAACCTATGGAATTCCAATAGCACACATACCCCCAATATCGTACATTGGAAGTACGAAAAACAGATTAAAAAAAAGACTTAAACAACACATATCTAACTGGCAAAAAAACAGCCAAAACTGCTTTAGTGCAATTCTGCTTGGAAAACCGGACATTCCCAAAGTTCGATGAAATTAAAATGCTAAAAAAGAATAAAAAATCGGAAAGGCAAATGAGGAGGGAAGAAGCAATATTAATCTACAAAAATAAAGCAAGGGTATGTAACCAGAACGACCCTAGCACATTATCGGGCCTGTGGAAAGAACTAATAAGACAAGAAAAACAACAACAAAAGAAAAACAGACAAAAAAAGACAAGAAAACCAGAATAGGAGAAGAAAATTAAAAAAATTAAAAAAAAAAAATAAGGGAAAAAAAAAGTGTTCTTAACGAAACATAGATGGCGCCAGCCGGGTTTGATAACGAAATATATCCAGGAAAGTTTTTCCGACGAATGGCAACAAGGAGTATCGGACTCCATTAGCGCGAAGTTAACCACGAACATCGGTGGTAAAGTCGCCACGCTCCTGAAGATGCCCAGAGTATGGGCGAAAATTTCGAGTATAAAGAACGGCAAAAATTGATGTTTGAATCCTAAGGCAAAGATCCAATGAGTATACCCAGCGAAAAGTGTGAGAAGTAAAGCCAGTCATCGCATACAACGGACTTTAGGACAATAACCTCAACAAAGACCGGAAAACACGTGCGTGAAATGTTCCCGTTGCTAGAAAGGAATGCCAAGGTAAGCATTATCCGCCAGTTTTCTGTACAAGTTACTTTGAATAATTTATGTTCATTTAAAACATTCCATTTACCCCTTCCACTCTCTCACACACAAATATTACACTATATGCAGAACTTTATTTTATAATACATTTCCATATGCTACATAATGAATGGCTTTTCTTAACATGCAAAATCAAATAATGCACTGTAAACTTTAATTAGCACAAACTTACAAGTTTTGTACCCTCAGGGGTAAAATAGTAGATATCTGCCTTTCGCTTTCCTGCCTGAGGACTATCATTTGTAGCCCTATACACAACCTCTCTCATCCAGCCTATTAAAAGAAAAAAAAAAGTCAAATAAAAATATACATACATAATAATGACTTTTTAGAACGTAAATTTTACAGCATGAAACTTTGCACAATATTTCAATTTTTGACGGTATTTTATAGCATGCTAAACAGCTGTTGATAATGGCTTCTTCGTCTTCTTAAAGGCATTCTTGACTAACATCAACACATTACGTCGAATCTCAACGATAACTAACGCTCACGAACGTTACAGCGCATATTTACAGCAAACCTGCTTTGCATGTTCCGAGTAGCGCCACACGTATGTGCCGAGCGCGAAATTTGCATAGACATCATCTTACAGATGTACTCTCACCGCCTACCGACTGTCGTTTATCTAACACAAGCCCTTCTTGGTGTTGGGATTTTTTTTTTCCGTCAGTGTATATATATATATATTTAGTACTGTACTCACTAATATATAGGATCATGCACAATCTGGCATGCTTTCACTCACTAACAGGCAGCTTTTTCATGACACTAGAGAAATGTACAGACTTAAGTTGAAAAGCTTTTCAGTTTTACTAACACCCCCCCCCCACACACACATTATAACAGGACACTGCTGCAGAAGAAAACAAGGTAATTTTCCCAAGAAATGCCAAGTGTTCCAATTTTTTCAGTCATTAATTTTGTTGTATTTCCTGATGCTGAAGATAAAATATGTTTAAATACCTTAACATTACTTTTCTGTTCTTCACATACTGTTTTGCTAATAAGTTTTATGAATAAGATTTGAGCTTTTTGTAATGCTGTTTAATAACAAACACCATCTTGTACATTAAATCAGAATACTATCACACCAATGCCCCATCCCATCCCTAGGGTCTGTGGTCCAGTGACTTTTTGTTCTCCGCTTTCTTTCCTCCGATGCAAAGCCGGGAACAGATCCGTCGAGATCGGAACAAAAGTACAAAACATTGTTTTTTAGAATGTTTCGTACTTTTGTTCTAGAAGTCACAAATTTTATGCATACGTTTTTGAATTTGTTATAAAAGACGCCTTAATGAGCTTAGATTTTGCAATAGTTTCACTCAAAATTTGCGAACTGTACCCGAGTTATTGGTTACTGTTGGCAGCTTGTCCTAGTTTCAGGTGCAAAGGGACTTTAAACCTGTAAAAAAAAGTTTATTTTGAAGTTAAACTTTTACAAAACAGAATATATTTTTTTTTGATAACAAAAAAAAAAACAGATTTTTAACATAACAAGTGAATGGTTAGCTAGCTGACTCTACAAAAAAAAAAAAAAATGATTTATGTGTTAGCTGTGGTTTGTGAGCTATGTCTCATTAAATCTAAGAAGTACAAAATTACTAAAATTCACTTTGAATACTTAATAATACTTTTCTATGGCACTTAATGCCGCTTTAAGCCTTATTTTGATAGAGTGAAAAATTAGCTTTAATTTGACACCAAAATAAGCCCAATTGGTTGAAAAGTAAGCAACCTAGGAGAATTTTCTGAACTGACGCAGAATGTGCAACAGCCTAGATTGCACAAAAAGAGTGTGGTTGAATATTAAAAATCAGGTGATTTGGAGTGGAAGGAGCCAGCTGCACTTTCCTTTTCAATTGATTTTCAGCCATCTTTAAACATCTTAAACCACCTGCGATGGAAGTACTAATTCAACACCATAAGCTTCTTCAAAGCATTTCATTAGCTCCAGCTGACATTTCCTTGAGACAGAATCATAATTTTAAAGCTGCGTATTACTCATCGCACATCACCTCAATTGTGATGTAGATGAATGTTAACTTATTTTCACTTAAGCACGTGCCAAGGTCAAAGAACGCATACAAGTTTACTGCACATCTGCTATGCAACACAGTTTGGTTGGACCTTACATTCTGGTCCTAAAGTATGGTTAAAATGCACAGAACAAAGTTTGCTAGTGAAAAAATTATGATAATTCTTTATTGAACAGCAGCGTCTGTTCATGCGCATTATGTACACCTGAGATCAGAATTCTGGTTTGTTGCTGGTGGCACTTACAAACACCAGAATTATGTAGTAAGCATACCATCCATACCTTACCTGACAATTACACCAATTCACATAAAGAAACCAAAAAAAAAAAAAAAGTCAGTACTTCTGAATATCTATGTATCAACTTACCCATTGAGAAGGGTTTGATAATATCATCACTGAAACTACTTTTCTTCTCAGTTTTCAAGTTCTTCCCAAGGATTGGTGAAACTTCTGAAAAATGGAGATGAATAAAAATTAATCAATAAGTGACGGTTGTATTAAAATGAGAGATAAAAAAAAAAGAACAAGTTCAAAAGATTCTCACTAGCATTAAAGCCTGGAGAAGTCACATGTACTGAACATAGAGCAGCTGGATCTGTGGGATACAAAAAACCAGTGCTGTTAATTAGAAAAAAAGCATCTATGTCTCACCAGGAATTTAAATCTAGGCCCAGTAGTGTAAGAAACCAGAATCTTATGTCCTAAAAAGTATACAGGGTGATTCAACAAAACAAGAGGGGTGATAGTACAGAGTAAGAAACCAGAATCTTTTGTCCTAAAAAGGATACAGGGTAAACTCCTTCAACAAAACAAGAGGGGTGATAGTACACACCAAGATGAACAATCTTTGCAATGGAACCTAGGGCCACATTCCACTCCTAGTGCCAGAAAAGAGCATGTTCGAAAAACGTCCAGCAGGCGCACGGAGTTCCAACCAGTGCATGAGAAACACAAGATGCACAGAACACGTGCGTAGACGATGAGGATCAAACATTTAAAAATGCAGCCGAACCTGTTCGGCGATATTACCGTGCCAACATCACATGAGAATTGATGTATTCGTGAAGGGCATGGAGGACTACACATATGTTATATCCCGGGCGGCGGATCGGACGCGGTGGACCTGTGACTTGGCCTCCACACTCCCCGGACCTTAATCCACTGGACTTCTTCTGGGGTACATGAAAACATTGGTGTACGAGATGCCTGAGGACTCCCTGGAAAATCTCGTCGTGTGAATCGCTGTTGCTGCGAACAAGATTAAACACCACACCGGGAGTTTAGGAGAGAATGCGACAGTCCTTCATTCGCCAGTGTGGGCAGTGCAACGACGCCCTTGGACACCAGTTTGAGCAGCTCTTTCGAGTCTTTCTCTGATCTGATTGGAATTGTGCAACTCATAAATTAGGTACATCTCTGTTTTCACTGTTGAAAGCTCAACGTGGATATGTAACTTTAGTCTTTTCTGGCACTAAGAGAGAAATGTGTCCCTAGGTTCCATTGAAAAAAGTGTTCGTCTTGATGTGTACTATCACCCCTCTTGTTTTGTTGAAGGAGTTTACTACAATCACCTTGTATATGATAAGTATATACATATCATAAGATGCAAGGTCAGGTGATGTGCAAATATAGCACAGCCTCTCCTTGACGAATGTAAATCTCACCTTCTCGTGATGCTTCCTGCTTCTACTCAAGGGGCTCTGGCGACTGCCACATAGTGGTGAACTATACCACCGGGATTAGAGGAAATGCTATCTCGCGCTCACCAACCCGCTTAGCCAGTCTGGTGGGTTTTGTCCCACTCCCTACCCCCAAGATGACTCCAAAACTTAAAACTTGGCCCTCAGTCCCTGTCAGCTGGAATGTACCTGGCCAAGGCAGCGACCAGTGCAACACGAACACAGAGGGTGATAAGAATCACAGGAGGACCAGACTAGGCTGCCATCTGATGCTGACCTCGGCTACGTTCAATGGACAATCTCTATCTGCTGATTCAAGGCTCCTTGAATTGATGGAGGAGACATTGGATACATTACATGATACATTGTGATTAAAATCTAGTTCCATCAGTCTTAAACTTTAATTTGGCAAACAGGTTTTCCTTAAGGTGCTAATCTCTGAATATCAGAGAACAGCTTAGTGTTATGTATCAGAAACTCTTAGGAATATAAGCCTCCCTGATTTAGGGCCGAGATACTCTGATAGCCTTAAAAAAAGGGACAGAGGCAGCACCACCAGAAAAACACACCAACCAAGCTTCATTTGAGCTCATTTCAGATGAACGTGTTTCGAGCCACTCAGTCTATTGGATTTTTCAAAAATAAGCCCTTGCAATTAAGAAAGGAAAAAGCTGAGAAAGAGGACTGGATTTTATTTGTTTTTGCTCAATGCTGTATATTTGTGAAATTATCTAAATTTAAAAAAAAAAAAATCAGCTGTTTTGGGTTTGAAATTATACATCACAAATAAAGGATGGCAAAAAATGAAAACATTCATGAACTTTTCTTTATTTATTTATTTCCAATTTTTTCCTAATTACATAAAGAAAGAAAAATCATTGAAGGAGAGCGAAGTTTTCAACCACATCCCACCATTCTACATTTCTTAAGAAATATTCAGCTATGTGTTTATTCCAAGAATGTATGTAAGCAAGAAATATAATTGTGACAACATAAATGCATAAAACATACCTGCAACTGGAACTGTATGCACATCATCACCATCATTTCTTTTGGGAACTTTTCTTCCACTCGGATTAAGCTGTGCCAGCAGCTTATTTTCTTTTGGTTGTGAAGATTTCAATGCTGTATACACAGAAAGAAATAATGCAAATGTACAAACGCTCCCTTTTAAAGCATAAAATATGCATAAAATAAATTAATAAGGGGAAAAAAGCATTCAATCATTGGCCTGAACACTGTTAACTTATTTACGAAAAGTAACATCACTAGCCCATCCACACCCAAAACCTTCAATTCACACTGTCTGGCAGCAAGTGCACTTATCTGTTAATCCCTGAATTCCAGAAAATCCCCTCTTGGTATACAGGGTTGGATTGACCAGTCGCATGCATGATTGCGTGGTAGGCCGCTGCTGGAGAGTTCCCCCCCCAATTGCATTATTCTAATTTGGTAAGCAATAAGTTTCCTCATAGCTAGCTGTGTGTGTACCCGTGCGTACGTGCCACAAACCGTTGGTGAAAGTTTTTAAGACAAAGATATCTTGAAATTACATTATGCTAACCAAGGATTTGTGTTACTGTGAATGCGAGATATTCTTCTACGTCCACATTTCATCGCTGGATTGCCGATGCTCAATATGGACTTTCACTTCTGTTTCATTTTCATACACTCCGTAATGTCTGCAGTGGAATGCCGTTATAACTATAACCTTCTACCTCACATTCCCACTTTTCTATAAACCAGCAGTACCCATCTAATGGTGTGGTGCCTGCTACCGGTGCCTGACAGGCAAAACTATAAGGATTGGTCAAATGAAAAGGTGATACAAGTCATGGAAAGGCACATATATGTACCAGTTAAAAGTAGTTACTGTAGGCTTGTAGGCAGCGGTCCCACTGTTGCGATGGCTAGTGAATACCTTTCTTGAAGAAGTATCTGGGCTGGGAGAGGAACTAATCCGTCACACAGACATGCAGTTCATCCTCCGATGGGAAACATCAACACTTTAGATGTTTCGTAAGGGGGCCAAACAAATTGTAATCACAGGATGACATATCTGGACTATACAGCAGATGCTGTAGTACTTCCCATTGAAATTTCATCAGAAGAGTGGTAGTTTCACGGGAGACATGTGGCCGAGCATTATCGTGTAACAACACGATAACAGAGCTCAATATCTCATGCTTTTGTTTTTGATGGCAGTACGCAGTCGTTGCAGTGTCTAACAGTATGCTGCACTGTTGATGGTAACCTGCTGACGGAAGAAGTCGATAAGTAGCACACCCCTTTCATTGAAGAACACCATTAACAAAACCTTCCCACTCCGTGGCGTGGCTTTGAGCTTTTTGCGTGATGCTTCCACTGCATACTGTTGCGTTTTGTTTTGGGTTCAAACAGACAGCATAAAGTTTCATCACCTGTCACTAATCTGGAAAGGAAGGCAGGGTCACTCTGATACCGCACCAAATGCTCCAGTAAAAGGCCGATTCGAAGACTTTTGTGCATCAGACAACAACTTTGGCACCCATTGTGCACACTTTCCTGTATCCCAACTTCTCATGCACAGCTGTCCACATGGTGCCATGACTCACATTGAATGTCTGTTCCAGGGAACGTATGGTTATCCTACGATCGGCCTTCACGCATTCATCTACTTGTTCCACGAGTTCGGGTGTGACGACAACGTTGGCCTAGCTGGGTCGCGCACCATCCAACAGGCTGTCATTAAATTGTCGGAAACATGCGTTTCACTTATGGATTGTTACACTTTTAGTGCGACAACTGAAATAAAAGCACCAGTTTTCACTGAACTCACTACATTTGGGTCTGTAACAAAACACTGACTCAAATTCAAGTAACCATCTCTGATAAAGTAATGAATAACCTGAGAATTTCTCACAGGACAGGTGTTGCTAAATTCGAGGAGAGAAGCAAAATCACTGATGCCCTCTCCTTTCAGAGCATATGTAACAAACAAAACAGCAAAATTTAGAATATCAGAAAATTCTTGATTTCAATACACCATCGTGACTGCCCTGCTTCCAACAATAATTGCCATACTACCTTACCAACCACATCTGTGATTGCAGGGAAATTCATGCTACTTTACAGAGGAATATTATACATTGCCTTACTTACTTTGTTTCCAACCCATCATATTTCACAACTGTTTCACTGATATTACTGATGTTTAGCTCCAGGCTATGTTACTCAATATGACACACAAGGGCCAGCTTTAGCATTCGGGACACCTGTTGCAACATTTTTTGCAGATGCCTCTTCAAGTTTTTTGAGGGGACAGTGCCCACTGGATTACATTTCTTTTTACCCACATATGAAAGATATACAATATCATATACAGGGTGTCCCACGATTCATTGGACAGTGGAATATCTAGTGATCGGACGAAGCTATTGAGGTGAAACAAAAAGCAATGTAAATGAGTGAAGATGAGCTACCACGGAATGCAAAAGTTGACCCCCTTCCCCGGGGTTTGGGGGAACGGGAAGAAAATGAAAACGAAAATCTGCGATAAAATTTTTTTGTCAATGTACAATGTATGTCCAAAGACTGCTCATTTGAAAGCCATGTTTATGCACAGATCATTAGCGAAAACACAATTGAATTTCACCGAAAGAGCGCGAAATTGCAGGGGTGCAAAATGTGATGTTCCATGTCTCCAAAACCGCAGAAATAACCCAGAAAGGAAACTGTTCGTTGCAAATGTAGATGCATGGAGGCATGAAACAAAGTTCTACCAGACCCTTGTATTTGTACACATCCACGTAATGTGTGTGCTGCGACGAGCCAGTACTGTTTGTTGTTTGGATGCACCGATGACATTACGCATGCTAACTGAACAACAAAATGGATAAAACACCGAAGAGTCACTGTTTCGAGACAGAAAAACCAATTTTTATTTCCATATTGGAAAGTACAGGTCTTAATGACTTATGACCTAAAATAAAGTGCCCAAATGTGTTCGTGCATGCATGCACAAGTTCGGGTCAGCCTTAATTCCAGAGTGTGGAACTTGTTGGATGTCAGAGCAATCCTCAGCCCAGACAACATATCATGTGTGCAGATTAGCTGTTCAACTGGATAACAAAACATAAAAAGATGCAAACTACGACCACATCACATTACCTGTTCAAAGTGACCACCATTGTTCTGGAGACACATTTCGAATCTGGTCATAAGTGCTTCCTGGGTTGCTGATTGCACAGTTCTGGGAGATATTCTTCCACATTCTGAACATATTCTTTGTTGCAGTTCGTCCAGTGTATGCACTTCATTTGAATAAACAACTGTTTTCAAATGACCCCATAGGAAATAAACTAATGGTGTCAAATCAGGAGATCTTGGAGGCCACTTGATTGGTCCATGGGTACCAATCCATTGGTTAGGAAAGTGAACATTCAAATATTCTGTCACAGGGCGAAAAGTATGTGGTGGTGCACCATCCTGCTGAAACAACATGTCCTGCCTTTCCCTTAGTGGTATGTCCTCCAGCAACCCAGGTAAAATATTCTTCAGGAAATGAAGGTAGTGATTGCCTGTCAAAATACCTTCGTAAAAATAAGGGCCTATGATGTGGTTATTCAGCATGCCACACCATACGTTTATACCCCAAACACGTTGAAACAGTGTTTGTCTCATCCAGAGAGGATTTATGCCATTCCAATAATGGCAATTGTGCCGATTTACAACTCCATTGTTGTGGAACCGTGCTTCGTTGTTCCAAAGAATTTTCGCCTTAACTTTGACATTGTTCACGAGACAGAGAAACAGGCTAGGAATTCTAACCTCCTTTTCGGATAATTGGCGTCCAATCCTTGTGTTAAGTACAGCTTGTAAGGCTGATATTTGTTGTTATCGCGTAAAATAGGGTGCACAGATGTTTTCAAAATGCCTACTTCACCGGATACTTGTCGCACTGAGGTACATGGATTCAAATGAAATGTACCCACTACTGCAGTAGCATGTGCCTCATCAGTTGCAGTTTTTGGATGGTACGCCTTTTTCCTGGATGGCAATGTGCCACTACTGCGCAGTTTGTGTTCCACATGTCAAAATAAGTTTTTACTAGGCGGATGACAGTCTGGATATTTCTCTCTGTACATTTGGGCTGCTGAACGACAATTTCGTTTACATACATACATCATACATATCACTAAGCTGTTCTCTGAGATTCAGACGTTAGCTCCAAAAAGAAATACAAACTTCCAGATATTTTTACTTATTGTTGTCGTATCAAACTTCTCCATTTACAGCAATCTTGACATACAACTGGTGCTTCACTAATATTCATTACACGCCATACACAAGATCTTTTATACTTCATACTCATAATCTTTTTCTCGTGCAGACACTCCTGAATCTGATCCACCCATGTCTTCCTTGGCCTTCCTATGCCTTTCCTTCCTGCCACTTGGGCTGAAAAGATTTTCTTAGTAAGCATTTCATCACTCATTCTTTCAACATGGCCAAACTACCGAAGCATATTGGTCTCTACCTTGCTAACAACATTTTGCTTCACATCACACAGCTGCAATACATCTTCATTTCTCACACAATCATATCGTTCATTGCCACAAACCCCACGTAAGTAACACATTTCTCCAGCACACAAACAACTCCTATGTTTCTTCTGCAGTACCCAGGTTTCACTGCCATACATCAGAGTAGGAACAATTACAGTTTCATACACAGCCATGCGGGACTCTCTAGAGAACCCATCATTCCTGTGAAAACCTCCCAAAGCAGATATGACTTTCAAAGAAGAATTCACTCGCCTACTGATTTCACCATCCAACTTGTTCTCTCTGTCAAACATGCTTCCTAAATACACAAACTCACTCACCTGGTCAATCACAGTGCCATTTATGCTTACATTACATTCAGTGCTACCCGTTCCTCTCTCAAACGCCATAACTTTGGTTTTTTCCTTATTTGTACTCAGTTTGAATTTAATGCAAACTTCGTGCATCTGAGTCAACATACTCTGCAACTCACTTTTGCTCTCTGCCAACAGGACAGTGTCATCAGCATACAGCAATCTGCACACACGGATATCACCAAGACATGAACCACTATTATCTGTTTTGGCATCATGCATGCATGCATCCATAAATATATTAAACAGCCATGGTGACATTACACAACCTTGCCTAACTCCTGCACCAACAGAAAACCATTTTGATAAAACACCATTCACTCGTACACAAGCTCTACTACCAGCATACATGGCTTTTACACTATTAAGTAGATTCCCAGTAACACCATATTCATTCAATACCTTCCACAAAAGTGTCCTATTCACTCGGTCGTAAGCTTTCTCTAAATCTATGAAGGCAGTAAAAACTTTCTTCCCAACAGCCAGATACTTTTCAATCATCGTGTGAAATGCAAAAATCTGGTTAGTGCAGACTTTACCAGGCATAAAACCACTCTGAACATCCCACACTTTCAATGATGTAAGACCCCATACTTTTTCAATAACAACCTTACCAAACCCTTTCCCTGGCACACTCAGTAGGCTAATACCACTATAGTTCTTGCATTCAGTCTGATCACCTTTTCCCTTATACAAGGGAACAATGATAGCATCCTTCCAATCCCGATGGACCATTCCTAACTCCCAGCACACATCCACAGAGACTCTACCTTGCAACATCCCCAAATAGGCTTTCTTCTTTCTCTTTACTGCCTCTTCAATCTCACGATTCCACCAAGCACCACCTCTATTGTTACCCACTATTGTGGCGCAACAGACCTCTTTAGCAGCAGTGACAACACAGTTCTTAAAACATTTTTCTACATCCCTCTCACCAGACTTCAGATCCTTCAGTCGTTCTCTGAGTAAGTCAGAATACCGCTGATGATCTTCAAGGAGCCTGTCAACCTTTATTCTTTCTATCCTGGGTCTCTTCCTATTCCTTTTCCTCCAACCAACATTAAGTTACACTCGTGACATTACCAAGTAATGATGAGATCCAACCCGTACCTCTCATCACACGGGTGTCAACAACTAAGTGTTTCAAATGCTGATCGTAGACAACAAAATCTATCACACTCTTTTGACCAAGAGTACGATTTTTCCAAGTATATGTGTGGATATACTTGTGGTTGAAAAATGTATTAGATACACACAAACTATTCTCAATGCAGAGTTCAATTAATTTTTCACCATTATCATTCACACAAGGATCATTAAACTTACCCAGAACATTGTCAGAAATTGCATTCTGCACACCTACTCTAGCATTGAAATCCCCTGCTATTATAACTTTTTCTTTAGCACCAAACTAGCTCAAAACAGCTTTTAGCTCATTCCAGAAATCTTTTTTCTTATCAGAAGGTTCCGAGTCACAAGGAGCATACACTACAACAATTACAATTCTCTGAAGTTTCACTTTCAAACGAATCCAGAGAATTCTCTCACTTACACAACTATAGTGAATCAAGTTGTTCTTCATCTTTTCACTTAAAATCACACCTACACTAGCCTGTTCTCTCATATTATCCAATACTCAAAATCAAAGACTTTCTAGGCCTCGAAAAATGATAAATTCAATTCCAAGATTCCAGGTGCTGTGCAAACCCTGTGGGATGTCCCTCTTTTTCACTATTACCTAAGCTATTAAAAATGAGTAACAAGTTCAGAAAAATATTTTTAAAAAAAATACGTACAGGGAGTACCCCCCCCCCTAGTGAATTTTTTAATTTTAGGAATTCAAATTCCCAAAATCAAACATTTACCGTTGGAACAATAATTTCTGGGGTTTCCAAACATTTTTATTAAAAATGAGTAACAAGTTCAGAAAAATATTTAAAAATTACAGGGGGAGCCATCCCCCACCTATGATTTTTGTAATTTTAAGAATTCAAAATTTCCAAAATCACAAACATTTGTTGCTAGAGCAATAATTTCTGGGGGTTCCAAACATTTTTGGCCAGCAGATGATGTGAAGACAAAAAAATATTGAGAAAACATCCAATAAACAATCCTAAAAATGTTTAATAAATGTTAGAAACTTGACAACATGACAAAAAGATTTACACAGATGCTGAAAACATTATTTCACTGAGATTTCATATTTCCGTACTGACTACACAGAATCTGTAACACTTGTGTACGGGTCAACTTCCAAGCAACGCTGAGGCACATAACAAAGTTCATGCAATCATGCCTCTTGCTCACTACACCAGGAGAACATTGCAAACTTGTCATCTGGGAAAGGTGTGCTCCAAATAAATAACTTCCAGCAGAAAATTGGAAATTGCGAATTTTATGAAAGAAAAAAAAAAATTGCATCCCACCCACTAAATGAGTAATGGAAGATATAAAAAAAAATTAAGTACAATAATTTCCAGCGGTCAAAATTAATTTTAAGGACTTTTCCAGTAGTCTGAGGGAAAATGAGGATAAAAATGTCTATTTAAGGAGTTCTTAAATTCCAGGATGTGTACAAAACCTGTGAAGTACCAGCCTAGTTCAACCCTAGACAATTAATTAGGACACAAAATGTTTAGCCAAATGAACATTAAAGTTACATTGAATACCATCATATACAATTTGAACAGAGAAAATTACAACAAATTTCCTGAAAAATTATACTGTCATGACAAAAATACATCTTTTTCAAAAATGTCAAAAAAACAACAACAAAAAAACAATAAATAATAAAAAAAAACATTATTAAGATACTAAAAATATGGTCTAGAAATGCACAACGTTTAAGAACTCCTTAAACGGACAAAAATTTCTACATATTTATAAAAATGACTGGTACTGTTTGACTACAATACACACCCAAAATAGGTGGAGTGTAAAGTTCATCACCAAAAGCTTTTCGGCAGATCTTCCTTCCACTGGAGCTGTAACGAACAGGTTCAGAATCCATGGAAGTAGAGTCTGGAGGCTCAACTGTATACATAGAAGAGAAATAAAATATTAAGAACATTTTAGATTTACATTCAACACACATTTTTACAAATGCTCAGAACTTCACATAGCCCCCCCCCAAAAAAAAACAACAAGAATACGGCAGCAAAAGATTCCCAGTAACTGAAAATAACTAGTTTATTACAATTAATTGAAGTATTTTATATCACATGGCTTTAGCTGCAGTACATCAAAATCTACAGTACCAGAATGCACGATTTATGTATAGGCCTTCAATGAAACATTTGACAGACAATTTTCATCAGAACTAATAAATATACACCGAGTGATCACTGAATAATGGCCACCCCCTATAAAAGACGGATGCACCCTATTGAGCACATGATTTCTGAGAGCGAGAAATTAGTCGACCGACATAGCATATATATATATATATATAAGGTGTGATTTTTTTTTTTTTTTTGATTGGAGGTTTTACGACCACCGTGAGCAACTCAATGGGCTATAAGCAGTCGCCCGTCCCTAATTTAGGGTCACTGGTTCCAGGGAAGGGAGAGAGCCAGTGCCGTAAGACAAAAACAACATCCATGCCTGACCGGGATTCGAACCCAGACCCCTTACGGACGAATGATCAGAGGCCAGCGCCTTAGACCACTGCGCCACCGGGGCGGCTAAGGTGTGATTGGAGCAGTAGATAGTAAAATTCATAGCATGATGGATAAACAGAAGGATTTATCGGACTTTGAGAAAAGACAGATTGTGGGAGCTCAGAGGGCAGGTGCCTCAATTTCCCTAATGGCTGAACTGGCGGATTGCTCGCGAGCTGCCACAGTTACAGTGCATCAGGACTGGTGTGAAAATGGTTGAACAGCGACCTGGAGACAAAATTTCACATGACGCCGAAAGGTTGACGTGAGAGGTGAGCATCGGGGTCTGACGGCTCATACAGGGCAACAGATGCAGCACTGTTCAACATTTGACTCTGCAATACAACAGACATCAGCATGAAACAGGATTTGTCATGATCATGTGTCACACCTATGGGCTATAACAACAAACAGCTCCCACAATGTCTCCTCATAATAACAGTTCACCGGCACATAAGACTTGTCTAGTGCAAAGGTCATGCAAGTTGGTCGTTGGATGACTGGAAAAAGTATGCTGGTCTGACAAGTGTGTTTTTTACTCTACTCCATTGATGGTCGTGTACGTGTTTGGTGCAAACAACATGAGGCACTTGATCCGTCTTGCACAGTCTTCACAGCGCAAGCCAGTGGAGGCGGATGTATGGTGTGGGGCATGTTTATGTGGCAAGAACTTGGACCCCTGGTGCATGTGGAAACCACATATGACTGGTGCCCACTATTGTAAATTGCTTGCTGACTCTGAACACCCAGGAATGTTGCCCTTTCTTCCGAGTTTTAGTGGTGTATTCCAAGATGACAATATGCCGAGCCACAAGTCAAACGTTGTGCAGGAATGTCATGCAAGAGATTCAGAAAAAAACATAAGAGTTGGAAGTGATAACCAGTATTTCCGGTAATATAAATAGAAGTTTCGAACTGTAAAAAAATATTTGTAGGAAAGTATAAGCATAAAAGATTGTGTAATATAATAGAATTATATTTATTAAAGTTCTGCAAGAGGAAGACATGCCAGATAAAGAAAATAATGTCACACCAAAAGTGTGGAAATATCAAATGGTTATTCAAATATGTAATAATGTATCAAAACAGGCCATTATTGAATGGCAATAAATATTTTAAAATGTGTAATATCAAAATAGATGCACAGTCAAAAGATAATTATATACGGGGTGATTCAGAACTCATGGGACAAACTTTAAGTGGTGGTAGAGCACACTGCAACAAACATTTTTTGTATAGGAACGTATGCGCGCAAGTGACGCATTGAGGCACAAACACAAAAAACAGATATGAAAGGAAACATAAATTGTGTACTTACAGCATCGTTGACAGGTGTTTCTTTACAGCAATGTTTACAATAATTGCTCAAAATTGAGTCCACCAACAGTAATGCACGCGTGGCAGCGTCGACGGAGTGATTGGTGTACAGTTTCAAAGATGCCAGGTATTTCTCGCACACGTGCAGTCACAACGGGTATTCGAGCGACGAGGTCCTCAACAGAGTCAACTGGAGTCTCGTAAACGTGGGTCTTCAGATGTCTTCTTAAAAAGTAATCGAGGCTCGATCAATCAGGCAATTGGGGTGGCCAACAGACTGGTCCACTACAGCCAATCCATCGCACCTCAAAGTGGCATCCAGGTAATTGCACACATTAATGCTGAAACCACAGTCCTTGTCGGACGGCCAGTAGTACATCCTGAAGCAATTCTGGTAAAACCTCTCCCAGAAAAATACGATAACATCTGCCAAGCAGATGTATAATGTGCAAGCCACCTACTGCTCTCTATCGGCAACAGTACACGCCAATCACTCCGTCGACGCTGCCACGCATGTATTACTGTTGGTGGACCCAATTTTGAGCAATTATTGTAAATATTGCTGTAAGGAAGCACTTGTCAATGATGCTGTAAGTACACAATTTGTTTCCTTTCATGTCTATTTCTTGTGTTTGTGCCTCAATGCATCACTTGCACCCATATATTCCTATACAAAAATTTTTTGTTACACTAAGAATAATGATAATATAGATATAAATTACAGGGGTTGTTTAGAACATTTATATTGGAATGCTTGCGCTATTAAACTTTATGCATGTTGAAATCAAGAAAAAAAAAAAACATTCAGCAAAACATTTCAAGAAACTTGAATTTTCAAAAAATAAATAAATGCAAAATAGTAGTTTAGAAGAACGACATACTTATGAAGTGGACGATCACAATAACAGAGGTGGATACAGTCTCTCCAAAAATCACAGAAGGCAAACTGCACTGTTGATGACTCAAAGAAATCAAAAGAGGCAAAGAAATGTTTCAATTTGCGTACAAGTTGCAGATTAAGAACACAAAAACCGTAAGAGAAAAATTCCCAGCGATTTCCTTGAATTACTATCTACAGTGCAATTTGCCTCCAATTAATGATACAAGACAGTGTCTTCCTTCATCACGGTGATCATTCGCTTCGTACGTATGAAAATTCTTTCCTTTAGATTTATTTTCTGGCATTCAACCATTTTCTCTGAACATTTATTTGCACAATTTTTTTTTTTTTTTTTTTTTTGTAATTTCACAGCTTTTCCTGAGAACTAAAATGTTGATATTTCAATGTACAGCAACAAGCAAATAGTAAGAGCACTCCAATACGAATATCCTAAACAACCTGTAATTTGCATTTTCATTGTGTTTATAGCTCTCGTATAAATTTGTGAGCAACTTGTTCCTAATATAAATACACAGTGAAACCTGCCTAGCAAAGTTATCACGGTTCTGTGAAAAACTGACCATCAAACAGAGTGGTTCAGTCTGCCAAAATCTCCCCACCCCCCATACACACACATACACACTTGAGAAGAAAATGAAAGACTTTCCACTTTTTAATACAGCCTGCTGTGAAGTGCTGTTCAGTCTTTCTTTCTTGCCATTTTGTTTTTCAGGAATCTTACTCACAGCCAGAAGTAAGACTGAGGAATAGGGTATGATGTTTGGAACCTATTGTATATAGGTTGTTGCAAATCAGGTGTTCCTACCACATGTTTCACGGGAGAAAATGGAAGGTAAAGAGATGCTGAACGCAATAGCAGCACTACTGCGGTTGAACTTTGAAAACATTACATCCCCAATTAAAAAGTCAGCAATGTTTTTGTTTGCCATGTGGAATAGACAATCAAGCATGCTCAAACAATACAGCCGCTATGTGAGACAGCTAGGTTTGTTGTTGTGAAAGAGATAAACTCCTACTGGGTGGCATGCTCTAATTTAGAACAATTTAAGATTGAACATGAGTACCCTAGTTAACAGAAAACCATACCATCTGCAAACAAAATTCGAAGAACTTGACACTTGGCAGACCCCAAGACCACTGACCATTTACAGTCTTGTGAAAGGTGGTGGCAGGGAGAAAAAGAAAAAGCCTTTAAATGTTTCTAAACTCACAGAATTTTTGTTATCTTTCTAGAACTTCCTAAACAAGATTTTTCTCTAAGTTCGATGTGCAGGTGACCACAAAATGCAGGTATATACTGAGTTCGCTTTGCACTAAGAACACCTGCCAAATGATGCGTTGGTTCACCTTTCTATGCAACCACAGCTGGCAGATGCTTAGGAACAGATTTTATATGGTGTCGAACATCCTGCCTGAATAACTTGACTTATGCCCCCTGCAGCAGCTCCATCAGTTCACACTCATTCCATGGAGGAGGATCAACAGCTCTCACACCTCCATACCCTACAAATGTTCAATTGGGTTACAGTCAAGGGAGTTTGGAGGCCAAGGCAATGTGGTGAATTCGTTGTTATGTATCCACAACAACTCATTTAGTTACACAAGCCCAATGAAATGATGTGTTGTCCTGCTGAGAGATGGCACCGTGGTCTGAGTAAACCTCCTGCAGATATGGATGAAGATGCTCAACTAATGAGTCCATGTAGCATCCACCATTCAGTATTTATGGGATGATAACCAACGGACCTCGGACTTGCCAGGAAAAAGCTTCCCAGATCAGACCACCACCCACATTGGCTTGTAGAATCCCAACTGTACAACCAGGGGATAGGGCTTCATGCTGTTTATGCCATATGTGAACATGGCCATCAGCACGGAGGAGCAGGAAATGAGAATCATCACTTCAGACGACCTTCTTCCATCTGTCAAGGGTATGTTGCAGACATTTCTTGGCCCATGCAAGATGTTTCGATGGCTGGGCATTATCACGAGTACCACTATTGGTCTCTGGCTGTGGAATCCCAGGCGAAGCAAGGTATGGCGCACGGTGCATGTGGAAATAGGTCAAACTGCACCACTGTTTTACTGGTGGATGACTGCTTCATGTTGTTGCTGAGAAACCAGTTATGACATCCGACGTTCATCTCAAGAATCGATCACATGTGGCTGACCAATGTGAGCCCTTTTGCTGGACATCTGTGCATGATTAATCTAGTCCTGGTACACTGTTGATACAATAGTATGGGAGCAGCCAATATGTTTGGCTGTTTCCAAAATACTGGCACCCAGAGCTGTATAAAAAAAATGTATCTGCGTACACAATCACTGAAACAGAAAAGTTGCTGCAAACCGGCGAAGTGCGAACCACGATAACAGCAGTATAAGATTATTTTTAAAAAATTCATAAAACAAAAAATTGTTATTAGAACATTACAACTGAATGTGCAGCAATGTGTGTGAAATGGAGCTTTATGGCAAAATATTAAAATATTGGACAATGAACCTCTTAAAAACAAGAGATTAATTAAAGATAATTTTTATATGCAGAAAAACAGATCCATTAATGAACCATCAAAATTTATAAATAGCATTTTCAACAACTTAATTCAACAATAGATTATTTTAAAAAAATTAATAAAACAAAAACAGATTTAAATGAGAACGAAATAAGTACATAAAAAATATTTTATTTTAATAACTGGCAACTACAAGAGGAATCTGCATAGCAATAAAATTTAAACTGTTTCTGTATAAACAAAACTTTTGATACAGTTCTTATACATTGAGAACAGGCCTTGATAAACTCTAAAGGCCAGAAATGTCTGTAAAAACAAAATAACTTAATAGATAATGTGTAAAATAATTGAAAGTTCTTCAAGTTAAAAAAGATTTAAGTTAAAATATATTTAAGTATATTAATCTCAGTAAAGTCTTTGAATTGCTGTAAATAACATTTTTTTTAATCTACAAGCAAAAACTATCTTCAAAATCTGCTAATAATTTCTAAACTATCCGCGCACAGCGTACGTCTACCTTCTGCTACTCTGCTGGCACCTGCCCTATGAGTCCCAACTACCTGGCAGTTGTCAAATTGGTTTAAGTCATCACATTTTCCTATTACTGGCAAATGTTTATTGATTATGTACGGCGGACAGGTGTGCATAGTTTATAGTAGCCACACATGACGTCGATATCACGTGTGTGCTTCATTATCGCTCCAAATATGTAAAACTGGGGACGCTCCTAATGCAAAACTAAATCAGTGTATTCTCATATGCGTTTCAAAAATAGTTACCCATGGCAACACTCTGCAAGTGGCCATCAAATAGAATTCACTGTTGCTATAGGTGATAACATGTGTCTAAAAAATAAATAAATAGCTGCTTTAAAAAGTGACCACGGAATGTGATTAACCGCCAACAGAGGTTTCACTGTATATGAAAATAAAAAGAAGGTAGCTATTAATAATGTCGCACAGCAATTTTTCGAAAAGTAGAAATTTACCTTTAATAGTAACCACTGGTTCCATGTTTTTTGACTCTGACACAGGCTCATCTTTTTTGGCTGAGGAAGAAAGGAATGGCTCTGGCACAGACCATGCTGAACCAGAGGGCTCCTCTATGGAAGGAAATTTTGCATTATCACTCGAAAAATCAAACAAATAAAACTCTCAGAGATGCAGAACTCTGAGCATGAACAAAAAATCTTAGGCTAACCAATGATCTACTAAAGAACATGACAGTAAATTTTAGAATGAAAATGATTAGAAAGCAGAGGACCCAATTAAAGCAATATCCAACATGCAGTAAATGCTCAGTAAAAGAGTTTGCTTCAAACACAGAATTTTAGAATAAAAATGATTAGAAAGCAGATCACCGAATAAAAACATTACATGGCATGCACTACATTGCTTAGTAAAAAGAATTTGTTCTGAACACTGAATTTCAAAATGAAAATGCTTTGACAGCAGAGCACCCAAGCTGGTTCTAGACACTACTCAGCATGCAATCACAATGCTTAACAAAAAAGACTGTCTGCAAATCTGAAGTGAAAATGAGAATGTAGAGCCACTTATCATGCACGTAAAATGCATAGTAAAATAGGAAAAAAAAAAATCCGACTTGCAATAACTTACCTTAAAAATTAATTTGTCTTTTGCATCTAAAATTACTACGGGACATGATAAAAATTAAAATTTTCAGAATTGTCACTTTGCTCAATCAAATTTTTATAACCAAAAAGTTAATTTCAAATAGTTTTTTCAAGGATAAAAATCGATCAATAGAATTTTCCTGGAAATCTCCGAAAGAAAAAAACAAGGTTTGGATAATATGCTATTATCCAATCTTTTGCATCAAAAATGTGCATGACAAACAATGGCATTATCGAACTTTGGCTGAACTGGAAAACATTATTAAACTGGAAAAATTATCATCTTGGATCTCCTACTAAGACACAAAAGTAATGCATGGAATGTCAAATTTACTCTGATATGATTACATCATCAATCATGTAACACCACCAACTAATTCTTACTTCACATATGGCTATACAAAACTTACCTCTCAAGCTATTAAATCGAAAACAAATGCTGTCTCCTGCACGATACACTTTAATGATAAAAACTATGTACAATTAAAATAAATATATGTTTAAGAACTTTCAACGCCACAACGGCGTCCTCAGAAACATTGCAGCAGTGAGCACAGAAGTGAGTAGCTTATATAATTTACAAGACGAATAGCAGTTAATGCGCATGTGCAATAATCGGCAAAGTCCAAATCAAGTTCAGTGGGTACAAGCATAGTTGGTGGGCGTGACCTGGCCCAAAAGTGTTCTCCAAGGAAGGGGGATAAACACGGGGGTTCATCGTTACAACAACTTTCACCATTGACGAATATGTGAATACTTCCACAGAAAAGTGTTGATCGGCAATTCCCGAGAGAATGCAGAATAATGGTGTCATTCCAACATGGTAGGTAAGAATCGTTTAAACAGAGTCTCGACAAAGATGTAGCACCAGAATGCGTCCTGAGATTATACCGGTGTTAGTAAATGCGGTGCCCCAAATTACGAGTGGTAGAGCCCACATAACATAAATCGAGCTCTGCAGGGTTAGTAGATTTAAGTGGAACCAAATATACACCGTGACGGTTCACACATTCAACAGTGTTAAATAAAGTATTAGACCTTACACTAAACTTGAGTTTGTACTTATGACATATGTTCTTTAAGATGTTACATACAGGTGGTATATATGGAACAGATCCCACAAATTGGTAGTCACATGTATGTGCAAGCAAAGCTGTCTGCGGTCGACCAATTGATTTCTTAACAATCAAGCAATCAATCATGTGATGAGGGCAACCGAAAGTCAAGGCAAACTGTTTAATCGTAGCTAACTCTTGGTCCCAGAGATCCTGTGTGGACGAACGTGTGAATGCAGGATTAATAAGAAAATGAAAACCAGATAATTTTTGCATCATTGGATGAGAAGAAGTAAAAGGTATAAACGTGGCAGAAAAAGTTGGTTTACGGTAAACAGAAAATGATAAGGAGTTATCAAAAAGATTACGAAAAAGGCAAAATGCCTAAATCCTTTTTTTTTTTTACGACTTTTGCCTTTTTTCGCCTTCAGCATTAGAAATTACATAAATACAGGGTGTCCGAGAATTATTGGACACATTACAAAATATTAAACAGATAGAAAGAAACTGACTGTACTAACTTACAATGTAACTACACAAGTTAATAAATTTTGATGTGAGATGCCTTGGTTGCTTGTAGTACGTCCAAGCGATACTCGATTTCATGCCATGTATTGGCAAGCATCTGAGGAGTTATGGAATTAATAGTAGCTGTGATATGCTGCTTCAGTTCCTGCAAATCAGTACAAGGCGTCTGATAGACACGATCCTTCACATAACCCCACATGAAATAATCCAATGGAGTTAGATCTGGAAAGTGAGGAGGCCACGGAATGGGACCACCACGCCCAATCTATCTGTTGGGGAAATGCTCATTTAGGCACTTACGTACACACGTTGACCAATGCAGAGGCACACAGTCTTGTTGGGAAACGACGCTGTCGTATCTTTTGATCTGGGGTATAGCGAAATTTTCTACCATATCCAAGTAAATGTCACCATTTATGGTTTTTGTCGCAGAAGATGAAGGGGCCAATCATTTCTTTTTTTGATAGGGCGCACCACACATTAACTTTTGGAAAATCACATTCTAGTTCAATAGCAGGATGAGGCGGTTCACTGCCCCGTATCCTACAGTTGTGACGATTCACAATACCTGATACATGAAATATGGATTCATCACTAAAAATTACAGTACTGAGAAAATTTTCGTTGTTTTCCACTTGACTCAGCATATCCACAGCGAAATTGTATCGCAGAGTGGGATCATTTACATGCATCTTTTGCACTATTTGAACTTTATAAGCATGAAACTTTAATTTCTTGTGCAAGATATCGTGAACTGTTGATTTCGGAATGCACAGTTCTCTGCTTGCTTTACGAACGGATTTCCTGGGGCTTCGTCGGAAACTTTCATTAACTTGGTCAACCGTCTCACCTCTGACACTAGGCCTACAGATTCCTCCACGATGTTCCACATTGCCAGTTTCTTTAAACTGTTTCATCCACCGCTTAACTGAATTCGTTGACGGAGGATCACAACCATACTGTAAACGGTATCGTCTTTTAACTATAATGACATACTTTAATTCCGCAAGCCATAAAACACACACACACACACACACACACACACACACACACACACACACACACACACACACACACACACACACACACGGCCTTCTGTTGTACGGATGACATGACTACTGATTGCGCATTTCTCAAACATTCCTCATCAGGCCATACCTATCGCCATCTATCGGATTACAGGAATAACAATTCTGCAAAACAAAAATATAGAAACCGTGTTAGTAATACGTGACATAGAAAAACAGACAATGCTCATAGTTTTTGTTGTGCATAATTTTGTAATGTGTCCAATAATTCTCGGACACCCTGTATAGTGCCAGCGTAGACATTTGATACTAACAATCCTGTAAAAACTAAGCAAACAACAGTTTATAAAAGTTTGGATGGGAAGGCTATGAACGCAACTTGAAAAGGGTGCTTGGGTGTGATCATAGTATCAAGAAAAGCTCACAATTCAGATCATCTCCTTTCTCTTTTGTGCTGCAAGTTATGGTTTTAGAACTGGTACACTGCTGGGACACATATTTCTATGTGGAAGAAAAAAATCTAGACACAGAAAATATTCAGTATAGAAATTAAAGGATTGGAGAATGGGATCATATAGAAAATAGAGAAAAAAAATTAGAGACATGAGTTTAAAGGTTGTGCTGGGGACTAATAACTTGATTAATATTATGCAATTTTATCATCATTCTCTTTTGAACCAAAATATCTTGCTTTTAATTAAAATCCTTGGCATATGAACAGATACATGGGGCTTCACGCTGATAGAATCATAATTCAGATGAAAGAAATATATTTCATGCAAGGGATTTTAAAAATTAAATACATTTACTTCAACATGAAACCGAGAACATTTCATTTTTTCTTTTTCTTTTTTTTTTGGAAGCGGAGATACATTGCAACAGTGACAAGTAACCCAGGCTTTATATCAAAAGGGGAGGCGTGGTAAGAACCAATTTATTTACCTGTTGAAAGCACTTTATCTTGACTCATACTTCTTTTTCTTTTATTTCTTGCAGAATTGGATAACAACAATACTTCAAGCTCTGATACCTTACCATTACCTACAAAAAAAAAAAAAAAAAAAAAAAAAAAAATATTTTACAGTGACCTTTGCTTCTTGCCTACTGTAACTATGGAATGGAATATACATAGATTCATATATTCAAAGCTTCTTAACAAATGGAAGGAAACTAATTGTATGAATTTAACAATATAAATAAAACAAAAAAAAATTATATCTTACAGCAAACAGTACCTTCCATATGAACTAAAAAAGAATCATTACAGAAAAAAAATTAAGCCTTATTTTACCTGGTTCAGGCATGTTTTCTTCACTTGCACTATTCTTCCCCTTATTTCTTGAGGAATTTTCACTAATATCTGAACTTTCTGATGATTCTGTACATAGAGATGGAAATATAAAAATTAACTTGGAGAAACAGGGGGAAAGGGCTGAACAAGCTTTAGTTTTTTTAACTGCAAAATGAAACAAAATTGCTATGGATTTCAAATACACAGTGTAAAACGAATCAAACTTGGGATAAAAAAAAAAAGTATTCTGTACTGAAATGTATGCATATACCTGTATGTACCTAGGAAAAGAATACATGAAAGAATTCGTGTATTTTGGAAATGTCTTTATACTTTACAGTGTGCATGCATCAGGCAATTAAGTATGAGGTAAAATGTATGTTAAAAACCACCCTATTACATCAGTAATAGTGTAGTTTTAACATATTAAACACTTAGAAACGACTTTAGGAGAAGCCAATTTAGCACGATTTCATCACATGGGTTGCACATTCAGTAGTCTACTTATTATATTTCATTACAGACAGCAGTACTGTGCAACAAAAGCATATTTTTGTACTTGAACAGAGAATAGTTTGTAAGATTGGAGGAGTTGATATCCAAACCACTATGAAATAGCAAAATAAAAAAGACACAGCAACAGAAATGCCACTTTGGAACCTTCCTCTTCAAAATCATCTCTTCATCAACTCTTTTTAAGAAATTCAAATCTACTGAGAAACTTAAGGCTTTGTACTCAGCTAGTAAAAAAAATATCCTCACTTGTTAATTAGGACAAAATACAGAGTCACGCTGTTTTCAGTAGTTCATTGGACAAAGATTTTTCTAATGCCACTTTATCTTATTTTAATGAGAGGTCAAGGAGCTTCTGGTACCCATTGGCTGCAACAGTACTACTGCTACCAAATGAAACAGAGAATGCATGGTATGACCTCCTGAAGAAAAGCTAAACAGGCCATTTCACTGGCTGATTTGTAAATTCCATTCCAACGAGATGCCCTTTTGCCACCTATTTCAAAAAATTTGGTGGCCATACAACAGAACCTTAACCACATTACTCTTACTCTCTTTTAATTACTCTTACTCTTATTACTCATTAGTCTTTTAAATCTAATAGGAGAAATTCTTGAGGAAAGTGAGAAATTGCACACTCAAGCAGTGGACAGAACAGTTCAAATTGTTACCAACTACTGATTAGTTTTGAAGAAAGTATGTACAGGGATAAAAGCAATATATAAAAAAAAAAAATTCAGGACACAATTTTTCTTAAGTTTCAAGACAATTTCAGGACATATTTTGGCAGACCTTAAATCAAATATTGGTATAAATGCAGAAATATTATTCTTTTTCTAAAAAGCTATCTAAATTATTGCCCAGTTATTAGCAGGATTTTTTTCACTTTTAAGGCTAGCAACAACACCCCTAAAGTTTCAGTGGTTAGGTTTGTTTAAATTCTGTTTGACTCTTACGGACAATGCTCTTTTTAGCACCAATTGCACCAGTCATTTTTAAAATATTTGACAATGCGGTATCAATTGTAGAACTACTCGAAACACCTTCCAATTCATCAATTTGATATAAGGCAAACTCCAATTCCACCTTGTCCAGACCATTGTTACTTAACAGCAGCAGCTGGGAAAATATTTGCCAAGCATAATTTCTTTTTTTTTTTTTTTTAAGGTTTAACGACCACAATGAGCAACTCAATAAATTAGGGACAAGCTGTCACTCGTCCCTAATTTATGTACACTGATTCCAGGGAAGGGAAAGAGCCAGTGCCGTAAGACAAACACAACATGCTTCACCGGGATTCGAACCCGGACCCATCTTGGACGAATCATCAGAAGATTGCTAAGTACATTGCTGAAGAAAAGGAAGCTTCTTCCATCCTAATTCCTATATTAGCAACTTCTGCGTGCAGCAGAATTCCACTTTTCAGTCAGAATTTCTTCAAAATATAGTCATATGTAACACTTAACATATGGTCAGGTGATGTGCAACGCCTTTTCTTGACAAATGTCAACTCCACCTTCTCGTTGTGCATCAATTTCCCACTAAAGGGGCTCTGACGACCGACAATAGCGGTATAACTATACCATCGGGATTAGAGGAAATGCTGTTCCACACTCACCAACCAGCTTGGCCAGTGTGGTGAGTTATGGCCAAACCCCTCCAAAATGACTCCATAGCTTAAATCTTGGCCCTCAGTCTCCGGCAGCTGGAATGTACCTGGCCAAGGCAGCGGCCAGTGCGACATGAAGGCAGAGGGTGCTAAGAATGCCCGGAGGACCAGATTAGGTTGCCATCTGATGCTGACCTTGGCTACTTACAATGGACACTCTCTACCTTCTGATTCAAAGCTCCTTGAATTGGAAGAGGAACTACAAAGGATAAAGTGGGACATGGTCAGGCTAAATAAGGTAAGGAGAAAAGGAGAAGATCTCACTGAACTGAAAAGTGGACATCTCTTCTACTATCATGGGACAGATACTGGCAGAACTAGCGATGTTGGATTTATAATAAACAAGAAACTGAAGGATGAAGTTGTAGAAGTTGAAAGTTCCTCTGACAGAGCTGCACAACTTGTTATCCAACTCTCGAGATGATACCAGTCGCAGATTATTTAAGCTTATGCAATCACCACAAGCCATCCTGAAGAAGAGATTGAAGAATTTTATGAGGAAATTCATCATCTAAATACACTGGTGTGCAAAAATTAAGGACGAAGAGGATAAATTAGCATAACAGCGGAACGAGCAGGCAGAACGGACCGAAAGACCACTCAGGAAATAAACTAGGGTCCGGTAGGGCATGCGCATATATGCAGCATGATCGGGGGGGGGGCGGAAAGGTATAAAGCACATGGGCGGCGTACGCTCAGCAATTCGGTGAAAGCTATTGCACGGTGTACATCAGTTTGAACGACGTCGAGTTGCTGCCACCGTGTGATATGGCCAACAGGCAATCCAGTAGACGACATCTGGATGACTTTACCCGAGGTCGCGTCATTGGGAAGTTGGAAGAAGGTTGAAGTGTGACAGAGGAGTTCGGGATCGCTTACGAGCTTGGAGAGCATTTTAAACGACAGGAACAGCTGTCCGAGAGTTTAGCAGTGATCGTCCACGAGCAACCACGGTGGCGGATGACCGGTATATTGTCCTACAGGTGAGAAGAGACAGACGGCAGACAGCGGGAGAAATCACAAGGCCCATGCAACAGATAACTGGACGTCCGTCATCGCGTTTTACCGTGGCCAGGAGGCTGCACAAAGGTGGTCTATTTGCACAACAACCAGTATGGTGTGTGCCATTAACGCCTGCTCTTCACAGACAGCGGTTTCTGTGGTGCCAGAAACACAAGAACTGGACACATCAGCAATGGGGTCGAGTTCTCTTTATGGATGAGAGCCGATTTAGTCTGACGAGCGATTCTGGATGTAGACACATCTGGAGAGAGCACGGAACATGCAATCACACCTCCAACATCATTGAAAGGGACCGGTTTGGAGGTGGCGGAGTTCTCGTTTGGGGCGGTATCATGCTTGGTAGCTGTACTGACCTCCACATCTTCCAAGGAGCTTCAGTCACTGGTGTCCGCTATTGTACCGAGGTTCTCCTGCCTCACGTGCGTCTGTTTAGAGGTGCTGTGGGTCCTGAGTTCCTCTACAACGCTACACCTCATCGTACTGTGGCTGTCGCAGAGCTGTTGGAGAGTTAAAATATTCAACGCCTGGATTGGCCCCAAAGGTCCCCGGACCTAAATCCAATCGAACACGTGTGGGACCTTCTTGGGAGACGCTTGGCAGCACGTCACCACAGCTGCGAATGGCACTACACGAGGAATGGGCCGCAATGCTTCAACAGCTCCTTGACAACCTCGTCCTCAGCCTGGACAGACGTTGTAAATTCTGCAATGCAGTCAGGGGTGACCATATCCCCTACTAAAGACTTTTCTTGGCAGCCGCCTGTCGCATGGACGTTTCTGTCTTTTGTCCAGTTGTGCTCAAAGCTACCTTTTCAATAAAGTGCCTTTGTATCCTTTGGATTCCTTGTTTGGATGATTTTGCTCACTTGTCCCCATATTCTTACATCTTGGAGATCTTATGGTATAATTTGAGTCGATGTGGAGCACTTCTGCACGACGTTACATTCGAAAAACCATCTCGTTCTTAATTTTTGTATGCCAGTGTAATAAAGGCAAGCAGCACTTTAAGATCATTATGGGAGATTTCAATGCGAAAATAGGGCAACAGCAACAGAACGAAACTTTAGTAGGTAAATTCGGTCACAGTAACAGAAACCAACGAGGAAATACTCTCGTACAGTTTGCAGAGGCAGAAGGGTTTTTCATCATGAACTCCTTTTTCAACTCTATTGTTCTTACGATTTTTTTTATTTTTCGGAGAAAACTCTTCTCCTTCTTCAGGCTGTCTTTTTGTTGTCACTTATTCCTGTCACTATCAAGAAAAAGCTGCAAAGGAAATGGACATGGAGGCATCCCAATGGATTGACAAGTGAAATTGATTTTATTATGTGTAACAAGAAATTTGTCACGGAAGACTGCAGTGTGCTGAACAAGTTCAACACATGTAGTGACCATAGAATGGTAAGATGCACCTTAATGCTAAACTCATGAGTGGCAAGCTCATAAAACAAACAAAGTATATTGACCTGACCAACCTTAAAAAACATCATAATACCTTCAACTTGGAACTGAGGAACAGATTCTCTGCTTTAAAAGGATTAACATCGGAAGAAGTGGATATTTCTGAAGTTAACAGAAAAGTAAACAAAGCTCTTATGGAAATAGCAATAAAAATAGCTGGTACTAAGAACAAGTTGCATATGAACAAATTATAAGGAAAAAAAATTTGGATGCAAAAAGAAGAGAGATGAAGACAACTAAAGGAGATATGACTTCTACAATGGAATATATAGAGCTATGCAAGACAGTACGAAAAAGTATCACTGAAGATGTAAGGAAATTCAACTGTGAACTAGTGAGGAAAATGACTTAAAACAACCAAAGCCTGAAAAGAGCAAAGAGACATCTGAGTAAGGGAAGAAAACAGATTATGGCTCTGAGAAAAGAAGATGGTTCTGTAACAAGAAATAGAGGCGAAATTTTAACAAGTGTGAAAGATTTCTACTCAAAACTATATGAAAGGGATGATACATGTACTCTAGACATTACGGAAGGTACCAGTACCAGAGTTCTTCCAGTTCTCCTAGCAGAAGTTGCACATGCATCCAAGAACATGAAACAGGGAAAAGCTTCAGGAGAAGATGGAATTACCGTGGACATCATACAAGAAGCAAGTGGAAAAATTGAAACAGTACTCGCCCAAGTTTTCACTCGGTGCCTTAATGAAGGGAAGATTCCTGAGGATTGGAACAATGCTACAATGATCCTGCTACATAAAAAAGGTGACATTGAAGATATCAGAAACTACAGACCTATCAGCCTCCTATCAGTGGTTTATAAAATCTTCACTAAATTAGTTATTTCACACCGCTTGAAGGTAACACTGGACATGGCTCAACCAAGAGAACAAGCTGGATTCCGCAGCGGCTACAGCACTATAGATCATATCCACGTACTGAGAGAACTAATTGAAAGAGTGAGGAAATATGAACTTTCGTTATGCATGGCTTTTATCAATTACGAAAAGGCCTTTGATTCGGTGAAAACATCAGCAGTTACAATGGCTTTGAAATCTTGCGGTATTAAAGATGCATAGATTAATATCATTTATAACATCTATGAAAATGCAACTGCAAAGATTCAGCTATTTGAGAATACAGCACACATAAAAATTGGAAAGGGAGTGAGACAAGGCGACATATCTCCCAAACTCTTTAATGCCACTTAGGAAAAAGTCTTTCAATCACTGAACTGGGAAAACAAAGGGATAAAGATTAATGGATATTATCTAACTCACCTTCGTTTTGCGGATGACGTAGTCATTTTTGCAACTACCCCATCAGAGCTGCAGAGTATGATCCAGGTACTTGCTGACAAAAGTAGAGAAGTGGGATTAAAAATGAACTTTCAGAAGACAAAAGTGGTGTACAATGGTTTTACAAGAAATGAAGATTTATTGATTGATGGGGGAAAAGCTGGAGATAACAGATGTGTTCGTTTATCTTGGACAGCAGATATCAAATGAGGGTCATATTAATGAAAAAATTAATCGGCATATAAAACTTGCCTGGAGAGCTTTTGGAAAAAACAGTATAATTTTTAAGAGCAATATGCCTTTATGTCTTAAAAGAAAAGAGTTTGTTCAATGCATCCTTCCAGTGCTTACGTATGGTGCAGAGAACAGGACCTTAACTAAAAGAGACATACAAAGACTGCAGACAACTCAAAAAAGCATGGAGAGGTGCATGCTTGGTGTAACCAGGAGAGATAAGAAGAGGGACTCGTGGATCTGAAAAATGACAAGAGTGGAAGACATCATGATCAGAGTAAAATCCCTGAAATGGCAATGGGCTGGACATACTGAAGAACAGACCATCGATGGACAGTCAAAATTTTAGATTGGATTTCAAGGGACAGGAAAAAGACCCAGAAGAAGACCACGTGGGAGATGGGTGGATGAAATTCGAAAGTAGCGGGAGTAACATGGAGGAGACTGGCACAAGACAGACCGTTGTGGAAGAAACTTGGGGAGACCTTCGTCCAGCAGTGGATTGATAATGGTTGACAATGATGATGGACACTTAGCAACAACACAGGATAGTCAGAACATCGGGAGATTATGATTACAGGAGAAATCTTCGCTTCGACTATCTTCCGTTCTGGGAAACTCTTTCCTCTATTTTCAAGCTGAAATGTAAGTATTTATGGAATAAATGGATATTTAAAAAAAAACACTGTGCATAAGGAAAGTCGCGAGAAAACATTACGATTACAGGAGAAATCTTCACTCTAACCATTTCTGCTCATTTTGTGCATCGATCACGAGAAAGCCCCAAATGAGAACGGCTGACGTAATCCCGGGGCCCTGCGCCGTGCTTTCTTTCCACTTAGTTTTCAAACAAACAAAACAAATTCCTCCTCCTCAGATAAAAAAAAACAAAAAACAAAGAGGTGCTTGACGAACTTAGTTCAGAGGCATGGGGCCGACGCAATCCCGGGCCACTGTGAAAGAAGCCTGTCGGGCTGACGTAATCCTGGGTCATGGCGAAATAAGCAAGCCGGGCCTACGTATCCAGCCTGGCGCCGTTCTTTTTTTCCACTTAGTTTCCAAAGAAGCAAAACAAATTCTTTCTCCTCAGAAAAAAAAAAAAAAAAAAAAAAAAGAAAGAAAAGAAACAAAGAGCTGCGTCACGAACTTTATTCAGAGCCTTCGGGCGGATGTAATCCCGGGCAACAGTGAAAGAAGCACGCAGGGCCGACTTAATCCCGAGCAACGGCGAAAGAAGCACGCAGGGCCGACCTAATCCCGGGCCACTGCGAAAGAAGCATGCCGGGTCTAAGTAATCTCGGCCCAGCACCGTGCTTCCCTCCCACTCTTTCAAACAAGGAAAACAAATTTCTCCCTCTAAGAAAAAAAAAAAAAAAAAGAAAGAAAAGAAACAAGGAGCTGTGTTACGAACTTTGTTCAGAGGCATTACATTGATTAATTACAAAACTAGTAAAAATTTCTTAACAGCGAAAATCTGAATATCAGTAATTTTTCGTTAGATATCCGTAATAATTACAGAGATTCTGTTATGGTTGGCATCTGCGCGTCCTCCGTAAGAAGCGGCTTCACGGCAGCTTCAATACTTGAACGATCTCACAAGAGCAGGAACATGTTCACGTACATCGCAAATTAAAAGAGTGAGAGCTCTTGGTGATGACGTCACAACAATAGAGTACTCTCTCCGTCGTTCTATTTTTTTTTATTTACGCGGTACTTGTAAATGCTTGATGATGAATCAATATACATAGTTTACCATTTATTTTTAAAATTTCAGGATTACACTCAAATTTTCAGGATTTAGAACAAAAATAAGGACATTTAAGGACAAAAAAAAAAAAAACAAAAAAAAACGGGAATTTCAGAATTTCAGGAAAACTCCGACCCCTGTATAATGTATTAGAAATAGGGACACATACATTTCATTAGAAAAAATTCTTTAAAAATATTAAGTCGCTCCATTTCACTATTACTGAAGATATAAAAAACGAGGTACATGATCAGTGATCTCTCTCTCTCTCTCTCACACACATATACACAGAGAGAGAGAGAGAAAACATTAAAAAATAAATATATAATCAGGCAGAGAGAGAGAGAGAGAGAGAGAGAGAGAGAGAGAGAGAGAGAGAGAGAGATAAAACAAGGAAAATCAGAAAACTTTAATATGCGGAAACAGAAAATGACGTCACATTCTTATTGCTGTTACACAGCAGTCATTTACAGTGTGATTACAAACATTTGCTAGATTCGCCGACTTTTATCCAGTTTTTTTAATTGCTCCCTACCCTAACCCCATTCTTCGACCTATTTCTTTAAATTTTTCATTGCTGGAATGAAGTACTACTTCACAACCTTTCACCAAAATGCAAAAAAAAAAACCAAGGACTTTCCAAGGCTTGGAAATGAAAGGTAAATAAATTTCAGAATTTTATCAGGATTCCACGGGCCGTGTGAACTGTCACATGACCCAATGCTTATAACAATTATAACATGAAAAAAAAATTAACAATGAAACAAAACAAAACCAAAAAACACTAAAGAAATGTCACAATATTGAAAACACCCATTGAACATTCCCGAAAATATTTAAACTAGTGTTATAATCTTGAAAAAATGAAAATAAACTTCACACAAATGCTCAATAAAGTTATTTCACTGAGATTTTTGATTTCCATAGCATACTCAATGTTTAACGTAGTCCGTAGCGGACTGATGATTTCCATAATAACTACATAAAATCCGTAGTACTTGGAGCCTCTTACTCTTTCTTTCCACTGCATGGTCTTACTTGGTGTCAAACAGAACAGTGTGCGCCATTAATTTACTGTGCCAAAGTCCCGATGATGATGATGACGGGACACAGTGGTTGTAGCGCACTATGGCACAAAATTTATCTTTTGTAGCAAGATGGTGCAAGATTTATGTTTTGGCGTAAATTGATGCAATTGGTATAAAAATTCCATCCCTGTACGAACTTCACCATGGATGTGACGTCATAAACCAGTACTTCGACTTTCCAAGCCACTGATTGTCTTCACCACTGTGTTACTGTGGAAATTAAGTCACAATTGGTTTTCAAGTATTTTTAAGCTAATTTTCTGCCACAACACAAAATATGTTTCCATTAGCATTAACCAGAGCCAAGGCACTTCAATCACATTACTATTTCACATATTATCTTCCTATATAAAAAAAAACAAAAAAAACAGAGCTGCTGGAAAATGTAATACAGAAGCTCTTAAGGAGCAAATAAATTTCAACAGATGAAGCTGTCAAATGTGCATAACCATTGCTAGAAGTTTTAGTTTATGGGAGATAGAGTTGCACAGAATACATTCTGGGGGTCATATTGGGGGCCCCTTTTCTAAGGAATAAGTGTGAATAAGTCATACTTTTGATATATACTGTAATACCGGCATTTTACCAATGTGGATGCTAGACGGAACTAGGGTTATAGAAAACACCCATGCCTGATCTACGACTCAAATCCGGTTTCATGAGATGAGGGACCAGAAGCACAAAATCACTATGTCATAGAGGGGGGGGGGGACTAGCCTGATTTTATTGGATTGCACACTATGGCACTCTGAGGTAAATCATAAAGGTGATAAGTCCGTGGAGAAGCCAAAATCACCGACAGAATTCAGGACACAAATCTGACTAATTTCCAATAAAACTCATCAAAATGCGTGGAAATTTTACAGTGCAGACTAAATACTGTGTAACACATCCGAAAGACCAGGCATCAACTCTGGAAAAAAAACCCCATGCATTTTAACTTAAATAACAAACATAGTGCTTGAAGAAAAAAAAAAAAAATTAGAAGGTAATATCAAAATCTTTGCATTTCTTTGGTTGTTGTTTTTTTTTTTCCAAAACATGGTGCAAAAAAATGCTCCCCAATTTTCGACAAAATTAAATTACCAAATTTACGTCATGATGTTGCAATTTACTAAAATACGTTTGTTTATCTGCTGAATATTGCTTAAATCCATTGAAAACTTTTTAATTATAGATGATTTTTTTTATTAAAACAGTAACTCAGACGTCTGAATAACAACGTATGTTTGTAATTCAAATAGAGTCCATATCATCACAGAAAAAAAATTTAAGGATCACTCTGTTTAAATAAACCATGGCATCTAAAAAAAATAATTCACTTGCTTTTCCCGTAATTTATAATTACTATTTCTTTTTTTCAATCCGATTATGCAACGGATTTTTTTTTTTTTTGCATCTGCTAAAGTTCCTAACGGAATTTGGCGAAATTTGCACTAGAACTTTATTGTGACGTATCTTAACTACTGTAAAAATTTTACTGTGTTATTTTCAAAATTCGGAAAAATGGATTTCTGAAAATATTCTCCTAGTCCTTTTGAGCTGTGGAAGTGATAAACAGGTGTTTGCTTTCTTCCCAACCAAGGGCTTCAGATCAGCGCTCCCAGCTGTCAATCAACCGTTGCTATGGTAACACCCTTTCTGCTGGAGGCTCACTCTGTCCAAAGAGGCACACATACTTGTCCATAATAAAAATTACCAATGCTAACTTTTAAAGTTTTAAACCGATTCAATTGGAATTTTGTAAGTGAGCTTCTGTAATCCAATTACAGTGAATGTAAAAATTTCAATCACTTTCGTGAAAAATTCGCAAAGATAGTTTTCTTATTTTTTATCATAAGTAGCGGAAGTCTCTTGAGGGGAGGGAGGGTGGCATGCACATAAACAAGAAGATGAATGTGTTGTTCAGGCATACTCCTCACTGGTGGATGCCAGCTGACTTGGTACATACGCGACCCCCTGCAAATACTAAATGCCTCTTCTTTCCCCTTCCGTTCTCAGTTCACAGTTGTCGGACGGACATCAAGCTCCCCTTCGACCTAATTCGTCATTTTCATGTTTTCATGTAGGACTTCCGTTCACAGGGAGTAGAGTTTAGGTCCCAGCCACCTACAGCGAGATCGCCTTTTAGGCAGGACACAGAAACGGAAGGAATGAGAGCAAGTCTAGCCACTTTTGACAGAACAGTTTGTAGTGAGATTAGAGTACAGTAGATGGCGCCACCGTACAAGTACGATATTGCACATAGATGGGTGAGAGAATTTCAGGGAGGGGCATAGGAAAGGATACCCATTTAACCAGTGGGTCCAGCCTGGGGGCCGTCACTTTACGTGCTCGTCCGATGCACGGCGGATATTCAGCGATTGTCAGTAAATCACACCATCTCTGAAAGATCAGCCCAGGCTAGAACCTGGGGACCCAGCATCGATAGTCTGAAACACTAACCACTAAGCCATCCGTGGCTCTCCCTTCGACCTACTAGTAATCATCCAATTTTATTGCACTGGAAGTAGTGCCTTTTTTTTCTTTTTTTCCCCCAGCCAAATTAGAATTTGGTACACATCAGAAACCGCTGCCGGTGGTTTCTCTGAGAACAGAGAAAAGGAACTTTAAAAAATGAAGGGGTAACAGTAACACGATTTCCTAAAAGGGCATTTTTTAAGCACTAATTTCAAATTTCAAGGCTTTTCAAGACAGCATTAAAAAAAACACAGTTTTTCCAGGATATTCCAGGCCTTGAAAATGTAATCATGATTTTCCAGGACTTTCCAGGTTTTCAAACACGCGTGCGCACCCTGTGGATTGCACACTATGGCACTCTGAGGTAAATCATAAAGGTGATAAGTCCGTGGATAAGCCAAAATCACCGACAGAATTCAGGATACAAATCTGACTAATTTCCAATAAAACTCATCAAAATGCGTGGAAATTTTACAGTGCAGACTAAATACTGTGTAACACATCCGAAAGACCAGGCATCAACTCTGGGGGAAAAAAAAAAAACCATGCATTTTAACTTAAATAACAAACATAGTGCTTGAAGAAAAAAAACTAAAATTAAAAGGTAATATCAAAATCTTTGCATTTCTTTGTTTTTTTTTTTTTCCAAAACATGGTGCTTGAAAAAATGAAAAAAATATATGTTAAAAGGTAATACCAAAATCTTTGCATTTCTTTGGCTCTTTTTCTTTTTTTCCGCTGATCCTGCTAGTGGGTGCTGTAGGGGTTTAACCGACTGGCGACTCATGCTGTCGGTTTGTACATGAAGCCAAGCATGGTGGTCGATAAAGTTCATTTGTGGCACAGTCTGTTATTCGTGTTTAATTTAGGGAAATGTACGAGTGAAGCATACGGTTCAATATGTCAGGCATATAGCGGAACGGTTATGGGTTAGCGGATGTGTCGAGAATGGTTTGCCAGGTTTAGGAAAGGTAATTTAAGCTTGGAAGACAAGCCAAGTGCAAATAGATCGCAGAAACTCGCAGACGAGGAGCTGGAATTGCTGTTGCAAGAGGATGCCACACAATCGACTACGCAACTAGTGAAACGTTTCAAAGTGGCTCAATCAACGGTGGTACGGCGTCTACAGGCCTTAGGAAAGATCCAGAAGATTGGTAAGTAGGTTCTGCATACTTTAACGGAGCGTAATATTGGTCAACCACTGGGCATCTGCATGTCGTTGCTGACGAGGTTTCAAGGGAAGAATTTTTGTGGAAGGTTGTCACCGGCTATGAAAAATGGGTCTATTGTGATAACCCCATGCACAAGCGTTCCTGGGTCGACCCAGGCCAGCCATCAACATCCATAGCAAAACAGGATATCCCTGGGGAAAAGGTGCTGTTGTGTGTATGATGGGATATGCATGGAGTGCTGTGATTTCGTACTGTTGAAACTGGGCGAAATAATCACTGCACAACAATATAGTGATCAGCTGATAAAACAGAACGCTGCAATCGAGCAAAAACACTCATGGACAGGTAAAGGATGCCGCCTAGTCATCCTGTTACACAATAATGCCAGACCACATGTTGGTGCCACCACGAAATCAAACCTTAAACAGTTACACTGCGAGATTTTACCGCACCCGTCTTACTCCCCGGACATTGCACCCTCAGACTTTCGTTTGTTTTACTCTATGCAACATGCCCTAGCCCAACAGCGGTTTACCACAGTTCCAGAGGTGGAAAATTTCGTCACTGCATTCTTTAGCTCAAAACCCGAGCCCTTCTATCACAGGGTCATTCATTTGTTGCCTGAAAAATGACAAAAGGTCATTGATGCTAACGGCCAATATTTTGTTGAATAAATGTGTACTGGGTTTCCTGATTGTTTCTGTCTCCTTAAAATGGCAGAAACTTTTGCATAACCCTAATTATTTCATTTTCTCTAATTAACAGGAGATTTGCACTTATCACGGTGAAAATTCACCCAACTGAGTTGCAAGTAGGCATGAAAATAAGGATCATGGCTTCATACGAAATTTTATGCTCGACAATGGTACCAAAAATAAATATATAAATAAATAAACTGGAGAGTAATCGTTTATCCCAGTTATGCTACAGAGTATGGCATCAAATAACTTGCGAGTTTATGATGAAATAATCTTCTACACAAATTCTGCGAAAATGATGTAGACCAGGGCTGGAAAAATAAGCTCGAGATCTAGGAGCCAGGTGAAACGAAAGCAAATTTCAAAGTATCGTGCACAAATGTAATGCATAGTGATGTTGTTGGAACAAAGAGTAATAATATAAGTGTATTAAGCACTGCCTATTACCCAAACTACTTACTGCTAAATGAAATTCAAATTTGGTCTATAATCTCAGGGTTCTATAGTTTTGATAAAAATCCAAACATAAAGAATGTGGGGGAGAAAAAAAGTTTAACCTCATCAATCTGAGATGAAAACTGTTTGGAAGAAAATAATAGCTAAAAAAATTGTGACCGTCAGCTTCCAGAGTACTGCGTAATACGACTTTAAAAACGAAGCAGGGGTGTTGAAAAATACGTAAATATGTGGTTTTAGAAAACAAAAATCTGAGATAAAGTCATCTAGAAATAAAAAAGATAAATAAAATAAAATAAAATGCGACCGTCAACTTCTGAAAGCCGCATGGCCGCAGAAACGAAAGGGAATGTTGCAAACGCTTAACAAATATGGATTTCGTAAAGAAATAAAACAAAAGCCAAAAAACGCAAAAACTGCGATCAACTTCCAGAATGCCTTGTAATGCGACCGTAAAAAAAAAAAAAAAAAAGACTGACGATAAAAATGTTTGTAAAAATATGGTTTAAAAACTAAATAAAGAGGAAGAACAAAAAAATATATATACACCTTATAAATCTAACTGAATACTGAAGTGAAGCTATCTGGACGCAAAAGGGAAAAAAACATTGTGACATCAACTTACAGATAGCCGGCGGCCACTAAAACAGAGAAAACGTTTTAAAAATAGGGTGCTGCTCTCGTAAAAAAGAAATAAAAAGATATTGCCTGAATTTAACTTTCAGTTAGATTAAAATTTAGGCCTCTATGCCAAAAAAAAAAAAAAAAAAAAAAAAAAAAGGAGGAATTGCGACCATTAGCTTCCATCAACCACCACATCAAACGTGCGTGGTGCATCAAAAGTGCATAAAAATATCGCTTCCGAGATTCAAAGCTCAAGAAAAGCAATTATATCTCATCAAGTTATCTGTTTGAAAAATATGGAAGAATGAAAGCTAAAACAAAATAAAGAGGGCGGGACATCTATCGATTTATAGTTGTCTGCGTGAACTATCGATTACAGCTTTACATCTTAAACACGAGCCAACGTTAAAAATGCGTGAAAATTTCCTTTCTTTTGTTTCAAAATTTAAAGTAATCTTAAAAAGAATTAATGTTATAGAATAACAGTCTGCAGACCTTTCCTAGAATCTGCGACGTGCGTCGCTGCGTCTCGCTGTTTCTGCTCCCTGGCCGGCAGCTTAAACCAAACAGTGTGATCTTCGATGTCTTCCACGATCTGACAGGATAGTCACGTGATTCAGAGGATTTCATCGCGTTTCTCTGCTTGAAACACACGGTTCAGAATAAAAGCTGACAGAATTTATAAATGCGATCAAAGCAGAAAATTTCAGAGTTTGATTTTATTAAATTACAATTTGTTGAAGTTACATTTTGCATCTATGAAATCAAAGTAATGACTGCAAATTACGAAATTCGAAGTAAAAAAAGTTGGGCGCTAGGACTAAATTCCCAGGCGCCCGGTAATTTTTCAACCCCGATGCAGACATTACCAAAACCGTAGTCATTACTGAATGTAGAATCACATCTGTAATGAAGTACTTTCGTGTAGCTTTTTATAGCCTACAGTGTACCGTAGTTTTTAAGTTTCACTAATTGTTCTATGCACTAAAGTTAGTGTATTATACACTAAAGTTGTATTTACCTTTTTCGGATGGGTTTTCAAAAACCTTTTTCGAAAATCACATCACTTTTTAACAACATCCCTACACCTCAGTATCTGCAACAGTGACTAACTCTGTGCAGTACATGACAACATCTACCCTTAGGAAGCAGACAGATGTGAAAAATCAGACCTAATTGACGACCCTAAGCAGTAGGATATAAATAACTCCCATGTGACTACCGTTCTAATAATGGAGCATGAGGCAAAAATGGGTTAAAACCTCCTCATTATGAGCCAACATTATTTTGAAAAAACTAAGGAAATGATCATTTCAGAAAAATTTGAAGTGGCCTTACCAGTTTGACTAAGATGAGAAATGGAATTAGACTCAGTCTGCTTCTCAGCTTCAATGGAAAGGCACTCAGATGGCTGTTTCAAATTAGATTCAGACATTTGTTCTGCAAAAATAAAAAGACACGTATTTTAACTTAAATAACACAAACGGTGCTCAGAAAAAGAAAAAAAAAAAAAAAAAAAAGGCAACTAAATTATACCACATCACCATCTATGAAACTAAAATGCTGCCAGGAATAGAAGTAAACCAGAAATAATAAAAATAAACATTTCTAAACTTTTGCCCATCAACTACTAGATTATTTTTTCTTGAAAAAGCCACCTAGCTGATGAGCAATAGCTTTCGAACATTTATTTCTATTTTTTACTCTAATAAATCAGATTACTAATATACCTTGATCAAAAAAATTAGGGATGCAAGAGATATTGTAAGGAAAATCATGTGCAATTGACGCTGTTGAACATATAAAAAAAAATTTATGCTGGTAGGAAGGCCATTTCACGTAATATGAAGAAACCAATTATGTAGAAAATTTCATGCACGTTTTATTACATATTAAACTTTAGGAATAGTCAGATTTGTAAGATCTTTCGGTTGCGGCATCAGCCTTGTTCACACTAAATGCAAGCACTTACGTGGTTAACATAGTTTCTTCAGTTGTTACCAGTAGAGATTTCCAAATTATCGGATTACTGAAGGGTGCAGGGTGCGTCTGAATTGCAAGAGTTTTTATTGAAGATAATTTCAATGCTTTTTCTGTAGATCAATGAAAATTTGTTTAAAAAGGGTACAATCTCAGTTTGGAGAGGCAGAGGTATCTTCAAATAGTCAGAAGAGAAAGTGCAGAAGTGAGAAAGACTTTTTCTGACATACCTTTTATGTTCCAAAATTCTGCAGTTGATTGTACGAAAGCTACTACCAATATAACATTTTTCGCCTGAGGGAGTAGACATAGGGATGAGGTAAATGCCAGAATGGTCTAAAGGATCAAGAGGATTTCTGTCTTTAGATATTGAGCACCCTTTTCAAACAAATTTTCACTGTGCTACAGAGAAAGCATTGAAATTCTCTTCAATAAAAACTCTTGCAATTCGGAGGCACCCTTCAGTATTCCGATAATGTTGAAAATCTCTACTGGCAACAGCTAAAGAAACAACATCAACCACATGAGTGCTTGCTTTTAGTGTGAACAAGGCTGATGCTGCAGCCGAAAGATCTTACAAATCCAACTATTCCTAAAGTTTATTACATAATAAAATGTGTGAAATGTTCTGCATTATTGGTTTATTTTAATGTAAAACACAGTAGAATATTCAGTAATATGGGTAAGAAAAAGCACACTGAAGAATTTTTAGGCAATATTATCATTTAATGCACACAATATGATGCTATATAATAATATGTATAGCTATACAACAAGAAAAAATAATTTTTTGAAGGTGGTAACTTACCTCTACTATGGTGTGTGCTCCTCCACAAATGGCTAAGACTGCTGCACACACCTGTGTGACATGGAACTCTTGAGGTTATTGAGTAGGTTTTTGGGGGTGTCTTTGCCACTCCTCAGTGAAGGCAGTCTCCAGTTCAAGAAGAGCATCTGAATTGCAAAAATGTGCCGGCGAAGCTGCAATGAGTCTGGTAAGTGCATCCCAGACATGCTTAACTGGATTTAAGTCAGGGGAGAATGCTGATCATTATATACCCTTGGCTCCCTCCTCTTGTAGTATGTTGTCCACTAGCCAAGCTCTGAGAGATCAAACATTATCATCCATGAAAAGGAAAAAAACCCACTGACAGCTGCAGCATACGGCTTAAAATAAAGTCTGAGAACCTCATCTCTATATCTGTGAGCAATCAGATTGCCATTTTTGATGATGCACAGCTACATTACTTGCAAACTTTTTATTCATCTTTTCCATTGCAATTTTAAGGGTCCATATTCAAAATGTTCAGCACACAAAAATATCTAAGTTTTAAGAAAGATGATGATTCTGAAAATGGTATTTGAGAAATTTAGTAATGCCATATATGCTCTGGATCCAGAAATTCGAGCCATATGTAGCCAAAGTACTTAACTAATAAATCATATTTGACACAGATTTCAGCCAGTTTTCATCACTATTTATGGTATATGTGGGAATAAGTTTTCCACTCTTCCTATTTATGTGCATTGCAAAAATGTTTATTACAGGAAATTTAGCTGGGCGCCAGGGAAAATTAGCTGGGTGGGTCGCCCAGTAAAAATGCATTAGGGAGAACATTACTCATTGCTAGACCCACCCTAAATCATACTGATATTCATTACTTAACACAACTTGATTAACTGTATCTGAAGCAACAAGCTGATGTTCTTTAAGATAAACCAAGTACCAGCATTTGTAAAGTTTGCTCTTCTTCCAGCTAACCAGAATGCATTGCACTGAATCGTTTTTAAATGACACTTTGCCTTTGTTTCAGCAGTACTGCTCAGGGCATTGAGAACTACCACTGTTTGTTCATCAGTGGGAGCTCCCATGCCTTCACTCCGTGCCTACTCGCTAAAGTTATACCAGAGAGGCCCAACCTCAACAGTGGCTGTGCAATATTTCGCTCCCCTGCCACAATGCCATTCCGTCACTAACTAAACATTTGGAGCAAAACTACACATGACCCTAATTGTAACATAATTAAAAAAATGATATTGTACTGTCCTTTGCACTCCGTAACAGCAATACAACTTCCAGTGATTTGCATTAAAATAAAAACTGATATGAAATGACAGTTTCTTTTTCTTACAAGGGAAAATTTTCCATTCAAAACTTTTTCTTCTTAAATGTAGCTGCCAGACCAGGAAACTACATTTGTTTTTTACCTGCCCAAGCCAATAAATTACATGCCTCTAGCATCTCAGGCATAGTAATTTTTAAGCCCCAATGCAATTGAAACAGAACGTCTGCCACTCCAAATCGGTCAAGGTGACTTCTGTGATTGGAACAAAAAATATCCATTTCAGCAGATTTTAAACAAATTCTGGGTAAATGTAATACAACCTTTTGTACACTTTTGGAATGGTTTCTTAGGAATGTAATATTGTGTTTCGAATGCTCGGATCACTAACGAATTTAAGACACAAAATGCATATATATCATCATCATCATCATTGTCAACCATTATCAATCCACTGCTGGACGAAGGTCTCCCCAAGTTTCCTCCACAACGGTCTGTCTTGTGCCAGTCTCCTCCATGTCACTCCCGCATATTTACGAATTTCATCCACCCATCTCCCATGTGGTCTTTTTCTGGGTCTTTTCCTGTCCCTTGGAATCCAATCTAAAATTTCGGCTGTCCATCGATGGTCTGTCCTTCTGGCAGTATGTCCAGCCCATTGCCATTTCAGGGATTTAACTCTGATCATGATGTCTTCCACTCTCGTCATTTTTCGGATCCACGAGTTCCTCTTCTTATCTCTCCTGGTTATACCAAGCATGCACCTCTCCATGCTTCTTTGAGTTGTCTGCAGCCTTTGTATGTCTCTTCTAGTTAAGGTCCACGTCTCTGCACCATACATAAGCACTGGAAGGATGCATTGATCAAACACTTTTCTTTTAAGACATAATGGCATATTGCTCTTGAAAATTATGCTGTTTCTTCCAAAAGCTCTCCAGGCAAGTTTTGTACGCCGATTAATTTCTTCATCAATGTGACCCTCACTTGATATCTGCTGTCCAAGATAAACATACGTATCTGTTATCTCCAGTTTTTCTCCATCAATCGATAAATCTTCATTTCTTGTAAAAGCATTGAACATCACTTTTGTCTTCTGAAAGTTCATTTTTAATCCCACTTCTTTACTCTTGTCAGCAAGTTCCTGGATCATACTCTGTAGCTCTGATGGGGTAGTTGCAAAAATGACTACGTCATCAGCAAAACGAAGGTGGGTTAGATAATCTCCATTAATCTTTATCCCCTTGTTTTCCCAGTTCAGTGATTGAAAGACATTTTCCAATGTGGCATTAAAGAGCTTCGGAGATATGGTGTCACCTTGTCTCACTCCCTTTCCAATTTTTATGTGTGTTGTATTTTCAAACAGCCGAATCTTTGCCCTTGCATTTTCATAGATGTTATTAATAATATTAATGTATGCATCTTCAATACCGCAGGATTTCAGAGCCGTGGTAACTGCTGATGGTTTCACCGAATCAAAGGCTTTTTCATAATCGATAAAAGCCATGCACAATGGAAGTTCATATTCCCTCGCTCTTTCAATTAGTTCTCTCAGTACGTGGATATGATCTATTGTGCTGTAGCCACTCCTGAATCCAGCTTGTTCTCTCGGTTGAGCCATGTCCAGTGTTACCTTCAAGCGGTGTGAAAGAACTTTAGTGAAGATTTTATAAACCACTGATAGGAGGCTGATAGGTCTGTAGTTCCTGAGATCCTCAATGTCACCTTTTTTATGTAGCAGGATCATTGTAGCATTGTTCCAATCCTCAGGAATCTTCCCTTCATTAAGGCATCGAGTGAAAATTTGGGCGAGTACTGTTTCAATTTCTCCACTTGCTTCTTGTATGATGTCTATAGTAATTCCATCTTCTCCTGGAGCTTTCCCCCGCTTCATGTTCTTGATTGCATGAGCAACTTCTGCTGGGAGGACTGGAAGAACTCTGGTACCTTTCATGATGTCTGGAGTACATGTATCATCCCTTTCATATAATTTGGAGTAGAAATCTTTCACTCTTGTCAAAATTTCGCCTCTATTTCTTGTTATAGAACCATCTTCTTTTCTCAGAGCCATAATCTGTTTTCTTCCCTTACTGAGATGTCCCTTTGCTATCTTAAGGCTTTGGTTGTTTTCAATTGCTTTCCTCACTAGCTCACAGTTGAATTTCCTTACATCTTCAGTGATACTTTTTCGTGTTGTCTTGCATAGCTCTATATATTCCACTTTGGAAGTCACATCTTCTTTAGTTGTCCTCATCTCTCTTCTTTTTTGCATCAACATTTTGGTTTTTCCTGATAATTTGTTCACATGCAACTTGTTCTTAGACCCAGCTAATTTTGTTGCTGTTTCCATTAGAGCTTTGGTTACTTTTCTGTTAACTTCCGAAATATCCACTTCTTCCGATGTTAGGCCTTCTAAAGCAGAGAATCTGTTCTTCAGTTCCAACTTGAAAGTATTATGGTGTTTTTTAAGGTTGGTTATGTCAATACATTTTGTTTGTCTTATGAGCTTGCCACGTTCCAGTTTAGTGTTGAGGTGCATCTTACATCTCACCAATCTATGGTCACTACCTGTGTTGAACTTGTTCAGCACACTGCAGTCTTCGATGACGAATTTTTTGTTACACATAATAAAATCAATTTCACTTGTCGTCCCAATTGGATGTCTCCATGTCCATTTCCTGTGTGGGTTTTTCTTGAAAAAGGAGTTCAAGATGAAAAATCCTTCTGCCTCTGCAAACTCAACGAGAGTATTTCCACGCTGGTTTCTGTTGCCGTGACCGAATTTACCTACTGAAGTTTCATTCTGTTGCCGTTGCCCTATTTTTGCATTGAAATCTCCCATAATTATCTTCAAGTGCTGCTTACCTTTATTATTTAGATGACGAATTTCCTCATAAAATTCTTCAATTTCTTCTTCAGGATGACTTGTGGTGGGTGCATAAGTTTGAATAATCTGAGCCTGGTATCTTTTCGAGAGTTGGATAACAAGTCGTGCAGCTCTGTCAGAGGAACTTTCAACTTCTACAACTTTATCCTTCAGTTTCTTGTTTATTATAAATCCAACACCACTAGTTCTGCCAGTATCTGTCCCACGATAGTAGAAGAGATGTCCACTTTTCAGTTCGATGAGATCTTCTCCTTTTCTCCTTACCTCACTTAGCCCGACGATGTCCCACTTGATCCTTTGTAGTTCCTCTTCCAATTCAAGAAGCCTTGAATCAGAAGATAGGGAGCGTCCGTTATAGGTAGCCAAGGTCAGCATCAAATGGCAGCCTAGTCCGGTCCTCCGGGGATTCTTAGCACCCTCTGCCTTCATGTCGCACTGGCCGCTGCCTTGGCCAGGTACATTCCAGCTGCCGGAGACTGAGGGCCAAGATTTAAGTTGTGGAGTCATTTTGGAGGTGTTTGGCCATAACTCACCACGCTGGCCAAGCGGGTTGGTGAGTGTGGGATAGCATTTCCTCTGATCCCGATGGTATAGTTATACCGCTATTGGCGGTCGTCAGAGCCCCTTTAGTGGGAACAGGATGCACCACGAGAAGGCGGGGTTGACATTTGTCAAGGAGAGGCTGTGATGTTACGCATCACCTGACCTTACATCCCGCATATATATATATATATATATATATATATATCATCATCATCATCATTGTCAACCATTATCAATCCACTGCTGGACGAAGGTCTCCCCAAGTTTCCTCCACAACGGTCTGTCTTGTGCCAGTCTCCTCCATGTCACCCCTGCATACTTTCGAATTTCATCCACCCATCTCCCATGTGGTCTTCTTCTGGGTCTTTTCCTGTCCCTTGGAATCCAATCTAAAATTTCGGCTGTCCATCGATGATCTGTCCTTCTGGCAGTATGTCCAGCCCATTGCCATTTCAGGGATTTAACTCTGATCATGATGTCTTCCACTCTAGTCATTTTTCGGATCCACGAGTTCCTCTTCTTATCTCTCCTGGTTACACCAAGCATGCACCTCTCCATGCTTCTTTGAGTTGTCTGCAGCCTTTGTATGTCTCTTTTAGTTAAGGTCCACGTCTCTGCACCATACGTAAGCACTGGAAGGATGCATTGATCAAACACTTTTCTTTTAAGACATAATGGCATATTGCTCTTGAAAATTATGCTGTTTCTTCCAAAAGCTCTCCAGGCAAGTTTTGTACGCCGATTAATTTCTTCATCAATGTGACCCTCACTTGATATCTGCTGTCCAAGATAAACGTACGTGTCTGTTATCTCCAGCTTTTCTCCATCAATCGATAAATCTTCATTTCTTGTAAAAGCATTGAACATCACTTTTGTCTTCTGAAAGTTCATTTTTAATCCCACTTCTTTACTCTTGTCAGCAAGTTCCTGGATCATACTCTGCAGCTCTGATGGGGTAGTTGCAAAAATGACTACGTCATCAGCAAAACGAAGGTGGGTTAGATAATCTCCATTAATCTTTATCCCCTTGTTTTCCCAGCTCAGCGACTGAAAAACACCCTCCAATGTGGCATTAAAGAGCTTCGGAGATATGTTGTCACCTTGTCTCACTCCCTTTCCAATTTTTACGTGTGTTGTATTTTCAAACAGCCGAATCTTTGCACTTGCATTTTCATAGATGTTATTAATAATATTAATGTATGCATCTTCAATACCGCAGGTTTTCAGAGCCATTGTAACTGCTGATGGTTTCACCGAATCAAAGGCTTTTTCATAATCGATAAAAGCCATGCACAATGGAAGTTCATATTCCCTCGCTCTTTCAATTAGTTCTCTCAGCACGTGGATATGATCTATTGTGCTGTAGCCACTCCTGAATCCAGCTTGTTCTCTCGGTTGAGCCATGTCCAGTGTTACCTTCAAGCGGTGTGAAAGAACTTTAGTGAAGATTTTATAAACTACTGATAGGAGGCTGATAGGTCTGTAGTTTCCGAGATCCTCAATGTCACCTTTCTTATGTAGCAGGATCATTGTAGCGGTGTTCCAATCCTCAGGAATCTTTCCTTCATTAAGGCATCGAGTGAAAATTTGGGCGAGTACTGTTTCGATTTCTCCACTTGCTTCTTGTATGATGTCTACAGTAATTCCATCTTCTCCTGGAGCTTTTCCTCGCTTCATGTTCTTGATTGCATGTGCAACTTCTGCTGGAAGGACTGGAGGAACTCTGGTACTGGTATCTTTCATGATGTCTGGAGTGCATATATCATCCCTTTCATATAATTTGGAGTAGAAATCTTTCACTCTTGTCAAAATTTCGCCTCTATTTCTTGTTACAGAACCATCTTCTTTTCTCAGTGCCATAATCTGTTTTCTTCCCTTACTGAGATGTCCCTTTGCTATCTTTAGGCTTTGGTTGTTTTCAATTGCTTTCCTCACTAGTTCACAGTTGAATTTCCTTACGTCTTCAGTGATACTTTTTCTTACTGTCTTGCATAGCTCTATATATTCCACTTTGGAAGTCACATCTTCTTTAGTTGTCCTCATCTCTCTTCTTTTTTGCATCAACATTTTGGTTTTTCCTGATAATTTGTTCACATGCAACTTGTTCTTAGACCCAGCTAATTTTGTTGCTGTTTCCATAAGAGCTTTGGTTACTTTTCTGTTAACTTCAGAGATGTCCACTTCTTCCGATGTTAGGCCTTCTAAAGCAGAGAACCTGTTCTTCAGTTCTAACTTGAAGGTATTATGGTGTTTTTTGAGGTTGGTTATGTCAATAGACTTTGTTTGTCTTATGAGCTTGCCACGTTCAAGTTTAGCGTTGAGGTGCATCTTACATCTCACCAATCTATGGTCACTACCTGTGTTGAACTTGTTTAGCACACTGCAGTCTTCTATGACGAATTTTTTGTTACACATAATAAAATCAATTTCATTTGTCGTCCCATTTGGATGTCTCCATGTCCATTTCCTGTGTGGCTTTTTCTTGAAGAAGGAGTTCAAGATGAAAAACCCTTCTGCCTCTGCAAACTCAACGAGAGTATTTCCACGCTGGTTTCTGTTGCCGTGACCGAATTTACCTACTGAAGTTTCATTCTGTTGCCGTTGCCCTATTTTTGCATTGAAATCTCCCATAATTATTTTCAAGTGCTGCTTACCTTTATTATTTAGATGACAAATTTCCTCATAAAATTCTTCAATTTCTTCTTCAGGATGACTTGTGGTGGGTGCATAAGTTTGAATAATCTGAGCCTGGTATCTTTTCGAGAGTTGGATAACAAGTCGTGCAGCTCTGTCAGAGGAACTTTCAACTTCTACAACTTTATCCTTCAGTTTCTTGTTTATTATAAATCCAACACCACTAGTTCTGCCAGTATCTGTCCCACGATAGTAGAAGAGATGTCCACTTTTCAGTTCCATGAGATCTTCTCCTTTTCTCCTTACCTCACTTAGCCCCACGATGTCCCACTTGATCCTTTGTAATTCCTCTTCCAATTCAAGAAGCCTTGAATCAGAAGATAGGGAGCGTCCATTGTACGTTGCCAAGGTCAGCATCAGATGGCAGCCTAGTCCGGTCCTCCGGGGATCATGTCGCACTGGCCGCTGTCTTGGCCAGGTACATTCCAGCTGCCGGAGACTGAGGGCCAAGATTTAAGTTGTGGAATCATTTTGGAGGGGTTTGGCCATAACTCACCACGCTGGCCAAGCGGGTTGGTGAGTGTGGGATAGAATTTCCTCTAATCCCGATGGTATAGTTATACCGCTATGGGCGGTCGTCAGAGCCCCTTTAGTGGGAACAGGATGCACCACGAGAAGGCGGGGTTGACATTTGTCAAGGAGAGGCTGTGATGTTACGCATCACTTGACCTTACATCCTCATATATATATATATATATATATATAGGTTTTTTTCTCATTGAGAAATATCAATCACCAATCAATAAATAAGTGAATATGGCGCATAAGTCAAAGCCCAGACTACTGAAGAAAAAAGTATTGTCTTATACGCAGAAAAACACAGTACTTCTTCCCTCAGTTTTTTTTTTCTTTTTTGCCAACATTTCTAGCCTTATACTATCAATGTATGTTCTTAATGCCTAGCATTGCTTTACAAAACTTGTTGATACTGAATACAGTTCAACAATTGTTGCCAAACCTCACTTTTATATTTTGCCACTATTTAAAATAAAACTCAATTGAGGATACTTCCTGGATCCTTAGCTGCTTTCATTAAGCAAGTCATTAAAGAAAGGTCAGTATGCATTAGCTGGGCGCCAGTAGAAATATATCAGTAAATGTCAAAATTGTTGACAGATGGCACCATATGAATGATCATTTCTTTTTAGAATTTAGCTGTAATGAACGACATGAGTTTATTTTGGCAAATACAATTGATGAAGAAAATAAATCACAAAAATGGCAGTAATATTGCGATTATTTTTCTTGAGTTTTTTTTTTTTTTAATCTAGAGGTAGCATATTTGTAGTCTCTCATTGGCTTCTTTAAGCACAGAGTCTGATGATTCTTGTACTTCTTTTTTTTTTCTTGAACAATAATTTTTTCTTGTTTTACATGTTTTCTATAATTTGCTTTCTGCTCTTCAAATCCTTTATTTAGCTGTTCTTGTTTCAATCTCTCAGCACTTTCTTTCTCTGCTTTCAGTTGCTGTTCCTTTAATCTCTGCTCCTCTTCCAAATGGTTGCTATATGACCTATATGCACTAAGTGCTAATTTTATTAGTTCTTTGGTTATTGGTACCTTTGCAACTTGGTTGTTATACATTTGTAAAGCAGCTCAAACTGTTAGTCTCTCATTCAACATCTTCTCAGGCATAGATGCCTTCTCCTCTGAAAGAACTCTTCGTGATACAGAAGAGCCTCTCTCTACATCGAAGTTGCCATGTGATAAAGCAAGGCATGCTTTCACAACTTTAGCCAAAGATGGATATTTCCAGTCTCCAAATGTCTCTCCAAAAATGATCAATCATAATTTCGCTGTTTGGAATAAATTCTTATACATACAAGTACATCTATACCTAGACCCACATGTGATTAGAGGAACAACCTACTCAAATGACAAAAAGTACTGTCTCGTTATTTTCAACAGATACGCACAAATGTCTCGCCAGGTGTTTTTTTTTATTACCACTTAATTTTTTCATTATGAACAATTCCTAACTTATATTAGACAGGTAAAGAACGATAATATCCGTTTATTGGCATAAAACAGCAAACAACTGGTTGCAAGCTTTCAGCACCTATGGGTGCCTTTTTCAGGCTTAGAACAACGTTAGTAACCTAAATGAATGAACAGAAAATTTAAATATACATATAAAATGTATAAAAATGAGACAGCATGGCCCGTGAGGAAACAGTTGAAAATGAGAAGAATAAGGCACTTTCACGAGAGGCACGCAGGAACATGTGCCATATCAACGGCAGCCCCAAAGACACAACATCACTGCAGACCTCATTGCCAAACAAGATCTCCAGAGACTCCCTAATGGCTGTACCTCTGTCGATAGTCTATGGTACAACCTGTTGCAAATCGGCCCATTCTGGAGTGGCAGAAGATGTCATGACCTCCCTAGATAGGGCAGTGGATGATTTATTCTTCAAGACAAAAGAGACATCTTGAAGAATAAATCATCCACTGCTCTATCTAGGAAGGTCATGACATCTTCTGCTGCTCCACAATGGGCCGATTTGCAACAGGTTGCACCATAGACTACCGCCAGAGGTACACAGAGATTGCCAATTTGAGAAAGGGGTCATCAGTAAAAAAATCCGAAGTTTTCAGTAAAACCGCTTCAACCTCCAGTAAAATTTTCAGTATATCAAAAATATTTACTTCAAAATCTCAGAATCGTTTATAACACTTTTTAACAAAATGAATAAGTTAAGTTCCAAAATTTAGTTTTATTTAAAAATTATATATTTCTGCAGTAGAGGCCACAACTTAACAGTGAAAGTTCAGCTGTGGCTCGCCATCACTGACATACGAGCTATAAGAGGCATCATCGGCGTGGCGGGTGACACCCGAAACGCGAGCTATACAGTGAAAAAATGTCTCGTGAGCCCCAACATAAGCGATACAGAGGAGTCATCGGCGTGGTGTATGACACCCAATATGCGACTACGGCGCTCGCGATTCCTCGCGGGCGACTTCCATAAAACCGTATAATGGAGTGAAAATCCGTACAAACTACAGAAAATCCGTAAAAGTTGACATCTCTGGGTACAGCCATTAGAATATCTGGAGATCTTGTTTAGCAATGATGTCTACAACGATGACGTGTCAATGGAGCTGCCTTTGACAAGGCGCATGTTCCTGTGTGACTCTCGTGCAAGTACCCGATTCTTCTCTTTTTCAACTGTTTCCGCACATGCCGTGCTGTCTCGTTTTTATACAATTTATACATTTTGCATATTTAAATTTTCTGTTCATTCATTTAGGTTACTAACGTTGTTCTAAACCACGTCTAAGCCTGAAGAAGGGACCCGTAGGTGACGAAAGCTTGCAACCAGTTGTTTGCTGTTTTATGTCAATAAACGGATATTATCGTTCTTTACCTAGTTGTTTGGCGTATTACTACCCGTTTTTATCTAGCTTATATTAGACAGTTTGCAGATAATGTAAAGTGAGTTTAAATGTCTGATGGCGAAAACATGCATTTTCCGTGTCATTCGGAAAATAAAGCTGTAAAAACAATCACGCAAATTTATTTCAATGAACATATTATTCATGAAATTTGAGGTACAAAGTTTTTGACTTAAAATTGATTCATTTAACTTCAAATAAACTTCAGTAAACACAGAAAACAACAGTCTTTAATATGGCGAAGGCAAGATACGTGCTCGCTCCTGGCACTGCCGTATTCCAAACAGAAAAACTGGACACTTTTTTGGTGGAATATCTTGATTTGAGTAGGTTGTTCATTTAATCTCATGTGGGTCTAATCTATACTTGCCACTGACTTTTCTCCATCATATTTGCAATAAAGCAGAAAGCAATGAACTGAACGAGACATATCGATAATGATTTGACATGTACATATTGATATCAAAGTTGATATTCACGTGTACCGATATTAAAACTGATGTTATACAAGCACATCGGAATATGCAACACAAATTAAATTTTTTTAAAAATAGTAGCCTTACAATTAAAATAGTTTAAGGTTTTTCTGAAACTAGTTGCTTTTGGCTGTTTTTGTAAGAAATAGTAGCCATAGTCGCCTGTTATCAAAAATAGTAGCAATAGTCGCCACAGGCAGCCCTACGAGTGAAAGAATCAGTAAATTAGGCCCTAATATGAAGCTATATTTTGAAATTGATAGTATTCAATGGTGCTGCAATATTAGAAATGCAGATCTACGGTAGGTTCACCCGTTGGAAATTAGTTTCAGAGTAGTCGGCTTCCTTTTTTAACTGCTGTTCCATTTATTTATAGCTGAAGTAAGAATTCAACTTCTATTAAATGGTGTGAACAACAGCTGGACATGGCAAGTCACACAACTGTTGATTGGAATAACTATTTGCAAGAAATTTGCGCAAATGTTTTCGAACATCAGTCGGACAAAAAATTGGTGGCCCAGGATTAATTGTGGAGATAAACGAAACACAATTTTCGAAAAGAAAGTCTAATACAGGTCATGTGCTTCCAGAGCAAAGGATTTTCAGAGGAATTCATCGTTCTACTAATGACCGTTTTTTAGTGAAAGTGCCAGACAGAAGTGCAAAAACCCTGTTGAAGGAAATTAAGAATCATGTCGCGGAACATTCTACAATCTATTCGGATTCATGGAAGGCATATAAGACTGAGGTGCTAGAAGGGGCAGGTTTTGAACATTTCAAAGTCAATCGCAAGTACAACTTTGTTGACTCGGAGAATGAAGCTCATACTCAAACAACAGAAAGATTGTGGGAATCAGCTAAATGGAGAAACAAATGTAATTGCGGAACTGCTAGACAGCATATCGATTCATACTTAGCTCAGTTCATGTGGAAACATCATTTAGCTTTATCAGACCCATTTGATTCCATTTTAAATTGTAATAAAACTTCTTGGACCCCCAAAATTAATGTGTAGGTTTCAGGCCACTAATAATGCTTCTATGTTGCAACACATTTCCTTCATGAATTGTGTTTACCAAAAATAAACTCATCACGTCATTCATTACAGCTAAATTCTATAAAGAAATAACCATTCATATGAGGTCATCTATCGACAATTGTGACATTTACTGATACATTTCTACTGGCGCCCAGATAATGCATAAGTACCAAAAGGTCTTATACACTGGGATTAATTGATTGATCCTATATTTTCGACGCTGTAAGTCCCTCGAAAACCCCTCATCTGATTTGTGGATCATAATCCAAAATTTCATTTTTGTCCCACAGTGGGTTGCAACTTGCGTGTTTCTAAAAATTGCACTGTTCTAATCTCCGTCCTTAATAGCTGTTTTATGTTCTTCTGTAATCAATTTCACTTTTTGAGTTGCCTGGTATCCAGTATATTTCTCACTACAATTCAGGGATTATTTGTTAAATGGCATTCCATTTTTCCATGCAGGTGAAGAATGAAGTTCCTATTTGCCAAGTTTACCATCTTATTTTACCTTAATTTATTTTAACTTAACATAGCAAGAAACTTAATAAAAAGAACCAAGTTACTTCCTCAAAACAAAATGTATAAAAAAAAATATGGAAATGGCTAAAATTTTGATTTACTAAGATTTTTTTGCAAAATAATTATCATTAATAAGTTATGTTATACAATGAAAATGAATCACAATATCATAAACTAACAACAAAGAATACAGATACATACTTATAAGGTACAGATTCTAACCTTTAGCTTTTCTTAAATATAAACACAATTATTCAGTCCAATTATTCAACTCTTGAATATTCAATTTTAAAAATTAAGAGCTAATAACAGACTCTAAATTTGAGTTATTAATTCATGTGCAAACATTGGAAGCCCTTTGGTGTCATTCGCGGTCCATTTTCAATGCTTTCACATACTGTTTTTGCTTTGTTGATTCAAGAAGAGCATTAGAAAACTGTTGCCAGATTATGAAGTTCATTGTTTCATGTCTGGAAAAATATAGGTACTTTCGAATTTCAATGTCAGAAAATAGAAGACGTTAGAAACATTACTAATCTTTTAATGGTTCATTTAAAAAGTTTATCTTGTAAAAACCTTGTTCTATGAGCATTTGTTTGTTTGTTTGTTTGTTGTTGATTTCAGAATTAACATTTGAACTTGATATCATTTAGGGCTAACAACTTCAATTTTATATGTATCACTGCAGTACACTAATGTAATATTTGCTTTTGATGGCAAGAATTACTTAACTGTTTCCTCTAACCTATAAGATGTTTGACAAGTGTAAACTTCATTATGATCTAGTGACTGAAGTTCCATAGATCATGTCACTTGCTTGCCATTTTTATCTTTTTATTTAATTTTCCTGTTTAATTAAACAATTTTGCAAGTTTATTAATTGCTCTGCTGGCTATTCTGATGCACTGCCTGTAGGTAATTATGGAAAACTGAACAAGCATTTATAACAGTCAGAAATAAAAACAGAAACCACATCACATGAGAGGACATTCATTCCACGTCAAATCAATGCAGCACGCAACCCCGTGACATCTCAGATTTTAATGAATTTCGTGAAAAGTTATTATAGTTTAGTAAATATATTATATATATATATATATATATACACTAAGTGTCAAAAGTCATGGGATCATGTAGAACCTCCTTTAGCCTGCAGAAAAGAAGCAACTCAGGCCACTAATAATGCTTCTATGTTGCAACACATTTCCTTCATGAATTGCGTTTACCAAAAATAAACTCATCACGTCATTCATTACAGCTAAATTCTATAAAGAAATAACCATTCATATGAGGTCATCTATCGACAATTGTGACATTTACTGATACATTTCTACTGGCGCCCAGATAATGCATAAGTACCGAAAGGTCTTATACACTGGGATTAATTGATTGATCCTATATTTTCGACGCTGTAAGTCCCTCGAAAACCCCTCATCTGATTTGTGGATCATAATCCAAAATTTCATTTTTGTCCCACAGTGGGTTGCAACTTGCGTGTTCCTAAAAATTGCACTGTTCTAATCTCCGTCCTTAATAGCTGTTTTATGTTCTTCTGTAATCAATTTCACTTTTTGAGTTGCCTGGTATCCAGTATATTTCTCACTACAATTCAGGGATTATTTGTTAAATGGCATTCCATTTTTCCATGCAGGTGAAGAATGAAGTTCCTATTTGCCAAGTTTACCATCTTATTTTACCTTAATTTATTTTAACTTAACATAGCAAGAAACTTAATAAAAAGAACCAAGTTACTTCCTCAAAACAAAATGTATAAAAAAAAATATGGAAATGGCTAAAATTTTGATTTACTAAGATTTTTTTGCAAAATAATTATCATTAATAAGTTATGTTATACAATGAAAATGAATCACAATATCATAAACTAACAACAAAGAATACAGATACATACTTATAAGGTACAGATTCTAACCTTTAGCTTTTCTTAAATATAAACACAATTATTCAGTCCAATTATTCAACTCTTGAATATTCAGTTTTAAAAATTAAGAGCTAATAACAGACTTTAAATTTGAGTTATTAATTCATGTGCAAACATTGGAAGCCCTTTGGTGTCATTCGCGGTCCATTTTCAATGCTTTCACATACTGTTTTTGCTTTGTTGATTCAAGAAGAGCATTAGAAAACTGTTGCCAGATTATGAAGTTCATTGTTTCATGTCTGGAAAAATATAGGTACTTTCGAATTTCAATGTCAGAAAATAGAAGACGTTAGAAACATTACTAATCTTTTAATGGTTCATTTAAAAAGTTTATCTTGTAAAAACCTTGTTCTATGAGCATTTTTTTTTTGTTGTTGTTGATTTCAGAATTAACATTTGAACTTGATATCATTTAGGGCTAACAACTTCAATTTTATATGTATCACTGCAGTACACTAATGTAATATTTGCTTTTGATGGCAAGAATTACTTAACTGTTTCCTCTAACCTATAAGATGTTTGACAAGTGTAAACTTCATTATGATCTAGTGACTGAAGTTCCTTAGACCATGTCACTTGCTTGCCATTTTTATCTTTTTATTTAATTTTCCTGTTTAATTAAACAATTTTGCAAGTTTATTAATTGCTTTGCTAGCTATTCTGGTGCACTGCCTGTAGGTAATTATGGAAAACTGAACAAGCATTTATAACAGTCAGAAATAAAAACAGCAACCACATCACATAAGAGGACATTCATTCCACGTCAAATCAATGCAGCACGCAACCCCGTGACATCTCAGATTTTAATGAATTTCGTGAAAAGGTATTATAGTTAAGTAGTAAATATATTATATATATATACACTAAGTGTCAAAAGTCATGGGATCATGTAGGACCTCCTTTAGCCTGCAGAAAAGAAGCAACTCAACGTTGCATTGATTCCACAAGTGGATAGAAGACTTCTGGAGAAGTTGAGCCATACCGTCTGAACAGCTGCCCACAGTTCCCTGGTATTTGTAGCTGCAGAATCTTGGGTGTGATTGGACCTTTCCACTATGCCCCACAAGTGCTGAATTGGGTTAATGTCGGTCGAACACGGTGGCCACACCATCCGTCGGAAATGTCAAGAATGTTCCTCGAACCAATTTTGGACAAATTGGGCACGATGACACGGTCAGCGGTCGATCCAGGTTTTTAAAGATGATACCCAATTTTGTGAATTTTTGCCTGTTTTTCTAATCAGAGCAATTTTCTATTACTATTATTCTGAAAATAAAATTGTTTTATTTTAGTTATTTTTTAATAATTATTTTAATTTCATTTTATTCCTATTTGTGGTCCACACTTCCTGGGTTTGCAGCAAGTTTTCTGTTTTGATGATTGTGCATGCCAGGGCTGCAAAAATATATTCCAGATCTAGGAGACAGTTCCAAAATTTAGGTGCCAGCAGTAATTTAAAGAATCATACTCAAAAGTAATGTGTCAAGATGATGGACCAAAAAACAAAAAGTTTTATTGTATTTTTTACTATCATTTTTTTAAACCCAATAAACCCAAATCACTTACTTCTAGTTGGTGCTCTCAAAAAATTTAAATTTTTTTAGATTTCATTTTATTTAAGTATAACTTATTCAAATTAAATTTTGCACATATAAGCAAAAAGTACCATATTTTCCTTCCTATAATCCGGGGTGGCAATTATAACTCACGGGCTACGAAATTTAGAAACAAATAAAAAAATTCTTGCCCACAATCCGCGGCGAGAATAAAAAATTATTAAGCGTAATTTGTGGCAGCGTATCGTAAAACTCAGAAAAATGCAACTTTTCCGTCATATAATCCGCGTCAACCTATACGCAGACCATGAAATTCAGAAATAAGATATCAGCATCTGTTATGCTGATCCTGTAGCATAACTAAAAGTAGTGATTCATTCGACAACCAAAAGTCCAAAGTTGCATGAAAGTAACTATCTTATTTGGAAAAAATAAAATAAAAATGGAAATTCCTAGTTTTTTTAGAATTACCATACCTGCCAACCTGAGAAAATTCAAATGTGTAAAAGTGTGTGTGAACGACATTTCTAATGATTTTTTTTTAACTATGCGCAAGCAACATTTATAATGAATTTAAATATGTACAAGTAAAAAGAAACGCAAGTATTTATGCGTTTGGTAATTATTAGATGTTTACAATACAAACAAATTATATCACATAATTTGTTAAAATATAAAATAAATACAAACAATTATATCACATATAATTTATGACACCATACTCGACGTCTTACGTCGTCCGTTGCGGACTGACAATTTCCATAGCATACTTGACGTTTCCCACCGTCCGCAATGGACCGGCGATTTCCATACCATACTCTATGTGTTCCATCGTCCGTACCGAACTGACGATTATCACAGCAACTACGTAAAATTGTCAGTAGTAGGAGTATACAAATCTTTCTTCCCACCGCATGATCTTATTCAGCGTCAAGCGGAACGGTGTGCACAGAGACTTTACTGCGCCGAAATCCCGACGGGACAAGGGTGTTCTGGCACACAATGTCGCAAAATCTGCCTTTTGTAGCAAGATGACGCAAGATTTTTGTTTTGGCGAACATTGGCGCAAAATTACCATCTCTGTTATATATTTTATTTATTGGGATATTGTTAGCAAAAAATACAGAAAATTTTAAAAATTCGGAAGAAAATTTCTTCTGGTTGTAAAACCAGAAGAGCTGGCAGGTACAGGGATCATAGCATATTTCTGGAAAATTTTAGGTAGGAATTTTAAAAATTTTTAGAAAAATCTTAGGAAAATTTTTAGGGGTGTATTTCAATAAAAACTAGATGTATATTTGCATACATTGTAACGAGTTTGCTTCACACCCTTCAACCATATATACTGATAGACTGCGCATGGCATCAAAATTTCTGGCTCCAACGTAAAATCACATGACATCAGTCAAAAAGATAGGTTACACCTGCATGCTGTGCTTAAGTTGCTCAGAGCGACATATATAGTAAAGGAAGTTCTATGATTTTTCATGGGCAATAAACGAATTAAATACCTAAATCAATAAAGTTCAATTACTTAACCAGAAAACTTGCAGCTATTGATATAAAAATATAGTACCGGTAACTTAAGAAAAAAAAAAAAAAACTTGCAGCTATTGATATAAAAATATAGTACCGGTAACTTAAGAAAAAAACAAAAACAAAAACGAAATGCACGTTCAAAATTCTTCGCAAATGTTAATCACATTATAAATCACGAAATGTAAACAACCCGATCATGCATGTATATATCTCATAAGTAAGCAAACTTACCTGAAGAGTTTTCATTATATATGAGGCGCATTCACATAATACACCGAAAACACTGAAGTTCTGCAGCGTAAATTAGTATTCATAAGAGCATTTTTACACGAAATTTCGAGTCTGATGATGACATGCCCAATGTTGGAGCCACGGCGGCTTTGATGCAGCTATTGCCAATGCACAGTCAATTAGCATATATGGTCGAAGTTCACACCCAAATTTTTTGCATAACGTCAATGTCTAAAGTTTAAGTATGATTTACTTCTAATGTTCAGTTCTTATCTTTTCACGTGTTATTATCATATTCAAGTATATTTACCACATTCAAATTTCACTTTGAACATTAATATGCTGTTGAACCAGAAGCAATTCACAATTTTCAGCATAAAGTTTTCAGGTTTCACATTAAATTATAATATCCTAAAAAGGTAATTGAAAACCAAGAACTATGTACAATTGTTCACTAAATTACTTTTTCATATTATTGTTTTAACCTTTTCCTGCTTCCACCACAACTTATTTACTTTCAGTTTTCTTTATTTCAGCTGAACCTTGTATGATCAAGTTAGAGGCAACTGCTATTTCAACAGTATTTTGTTTTTCTACAGCTTTTCTCATCCTTTCTGTTCTCTCTTGAATTACTGCTAGGGAGGTTTCTTTATCTTTTTTAAGTCGATTTATTTCTGCATCATTTTCTTTTATTTTGTCATCAAATTCAGCTTTTCTTTTTTTCTCTAGCCACTTTTCCTTATTTTCCCTCTCTTTCTGCTTCCTTTCTTTTACCTTTTTTGATTCTTCTTCCTTCAGCTTATCAACATACTCTTTATAAAATTTATGTGAATCACGAACACTATTTAACAAATTTCTTGTTATGGGAACTTTACTTACACATCCATAGTGTTTAATGGCCCCTTTAACTATTCTTAATGATGCTATAATTGAGTCTTTTAAGTTAGCCTTGTCCTTCCTCAACAGAGCAGTGTTAACTGAAAATCCCCTTTCTGCATTGCATCAGCATTACCATGAGGTAAAACTAAAATTGACTTGAGTTTAGCAAGATTTGAGTATTTTTCTTTTCCGCTAGTCTTTAATACTAAATATATTACGCCAGTAATGATCAATCCGCACTGGAATATGCCCATCCTCTGAAAATTTCAAGAGTTCATCTAGAGTTAGCTTATCATAATTTAAAAGTTTCCACTCTTCTCTTACTCTATCAATTTGTTCCTCAGAAAGATGCAAAACACTTGAAATTCTAGTTATTTCCGAAAGTCCTTAAGTGACTGAAAGTTGAGTTGACTCTTTCTTTGGTTCTTTTACCTTTAAAACTTCTATGTCGCTTAGCTTTTTGATTGCAGAAACTGAATGGCAAATTTGACTTTAAATATTTTGTGGTTGCAATTAGTGATGATCTTACATCTAAGAGAAATAATTTCTGCCTGGTCTCCTGAACATTTCTGAGGAGATTTTTTTGTCTTCATACCAACTTCTAACTCCCTAGTTTTTTCCATGAATTTGTGTTTTCAAAATCTACATTCTTTAGATCCTCCAAATTTCCCTGCAATGACATCATCTTGGATAAACTGAGCCATAACATTCCTCAATAAAGTATTTAAATCAGAATATAACTGGTGTATTTTTGGTTCTTCACTCTGATAACATAATGAAAACTTTTCAAAATTTTGGTGTGAAAATGAAATTAATGCTAAATAGCAAGGAGTTAGCTCATTTTTCAGGAAACAGTGAATTCTTTTATACCTTGTCGAATTGCTTAGTTGTTTTTCAAATATTTTTTGAGATGGCAAGAAGTTTAAAAAATATTCTGTAATATTTAGCCATTGATCCAAGAGCCTCTGGGCTACAGAACCAATGGTTAACCATCTGTTGCTGACATGCTGCAAAAAAAATTTGGCTGTGACCAATGTTATATCCTCGACAGATTTATAATCCTTTCGTCTTGCAGCACTACTCTTTAAAAAGTAATGCATATCAGTAGCGAATTCGTCAAAATCTATATTTAAGCTTGTCAAAAAAATTTTAAATGCATTACTAACAACATGCAGGTTGCAAAAACCTAGTTACAAAGATTTCTGGCCTGTTTCTTTTTTTACAACTTCATTGAATTTGCGTAAAAAGCACTTATTTACATTTGGGCTGTCGACAAGGGTACACAAATAATTCTGTTCAACGAAATACTGAAGGATGATAACACATCAAGAATTTTTTTAGCAAAATATCTGCTGTTGCATGAACCAGAAAAATGCTTTTTAGGTAACGGCAAGAAACTGAATTTATTTCTGAAGACCAGTACCTGAGATACACAGCCAACTGCCGTTTCACTTGTGTATTTGTAGTTTCATCAAATGCTATAGTAACCTTTCCTGGGCTACTAGATGCCATGTCTTTTTTCAAATCCTCTTCAAAATATTTTGACAGTCCATGTGATATCACATAAGCAGCTTTTTTTTTTAAGTTGCATTTTGGCTGCAATAGCAGAATCAGGAAACATTTCTTTGAAAAGTTCCAACTGTTTCAGTGCATGAAACAAAAAGACATATTGTCCTTAGCAACTTTCATGGCCCATAATGCTTCGGCTTTAGCCAGCTGTAAATCATGACTCAGTACTTCACTAATATTTGTTTTGGGCTGAAGATCCCATCCTCCAAAGGCTTTCAGGATGGACTTATTTTATAATTTACTTTGGAATTTCTGCAAATGTTTTTTTTTCCTTTATGATGCACTTATACTTGTGAAAAGCCACTATTAGAAATATTGAAAATTTCTGAACACAATATACACTTAGCAGAAAATATTGTTTCAGTTGCAGAACACCATTCTTTCAACTTCACTCCGTCCAATTCTTTGGTGAGCCACGCATGTTGAAATTTCGTTTTGGATTTTGGCGTCTTAAACACTTGTATTACTAACCAGAAAACTGAAAATGAAAGGGTAGTACAAAAACACGCTCCAATATTGCAAAACCAGAGAACTTCCCGAAGTTTGGGTGCGAGGATGTCAGTAGAAAAAAAAAAGTAATCGCTAGAGAACTGAACTTGCACACAGCACAGAGAACACCATAAATGATGCAAAACCAGAAACTATCATATGCATCTCACGCAAGTTCAGTCAAAGTGAGTCAGAGCCGAGATATATTGTGCATCAAAGGTCGCCGTCGCCAAAGCAGGATCAAAGGAGGTCAATGATCACGTGCTCTACTGTCTGCCACGATAACACTCAGCTACAATCCCATCGTCTTTACCGGAGGTTACAGAAGGAGACCACATGTTTCCTCTTTGCTTCCACCCACTTACGAATTACAATAACAAAACATCAGCCGGAAGAGGAGGGTCCACGAGGAATGTCCAAAAATAAAGTACGATCTTCTGCGTGCCGCGGAGTTCGTCTGCAAAGTGCAATTATCGTATGATCATGAAAAAAAATTAATTGTTCCATTACAGGGGCCGCTGCATTCTGAAAATATAAAGAACCTCCATAGTGGGGGGGGGGATGGATTTTGCTATTTTTTCTTTGCATTTAGCGGGGGCATCCTCAATTATGGGTGCTGTAAACTTAATAAAGTAATTTCCACATCAAACACCAAAAACAAAATAGAAATCAGAAAAAAATCGGTAAGAAAATCACATCCGGGACTGAATGCAAACAAGTGGGGAAAATGACCCTTCCCCCAATGTTTTTTTCTTTAGATCTCCGTTACTCTCAAAAACTGTCTGAAGGCACAAAAGTGGACCCCCCCCCATGAAGCATGTGCATCTCGATGGCGTCATTTTCCCTCCCTTCAGCAGCATAGCATATAGACTGCGTTTCTACAATAACAGATCTTCTTACCTTATTGTAATGATAAATTTATTGGCGTTTAGTATCGGTTGTATTTTTAATAAATAAGCTTACGGAAATTTTAGGAAGAATAGTAAATTTTAGGTATAATTTTAGGAATTTAAAAAGGGTCACAAAATATTAGGAATTTTAGGAGGAATGCGATCCCTGCAGGTATGATTTAACTAAACATTAACAAATATTTGTCAAGGAAGATTTAATTTTTTTTTTTTTTAAATATACGGAAATGTGTAAAAAAAAAAAAAAAAGGAAAAGTGATCTGTGTGTAAAATTGTAAAGAACAGTTAAAATGCGCAAATTTTACGCAAAATGCGTAAAAGTTGGCAGGTATGCATTACCACTGTTTATTAGTTAGACCTAAAAAATCAGTAGTAGTATTTGGCTTTTCTAAAAATATTTCTCAAAAACTGAAGGACGAACAAAAGCCTTAACACTAATGTGATTAATGCAACAAACTAGCAAATGCAATTCAAAAAGTTATTTCGCTACCGCAACAATTACGTGGTGCGGAATAGCTCAGTGTGCTTTCCAGAGCTCTCAGCCCGGCCCACACTACATAATTAAGCACAAAATATTTTCTGGCAAAATGCTTTTTAAAAAAATGAAGAAAAAGACATATTTCCATCTCTTTGCAGCTCTCTAACTTCATACTGTCTTATTATTATTATTATTTTTTTTGCTACTGTTAGCTCATTTTCTGTACTTTTCCAACACCACCAGGCTAGCTGTCCTGACGCCATGTGGAATTTTTAAAAATTACAAGTACCATAAAAAAACATTGTTACAGTGTGTATCATCTGCAAATTTTAAATTTTTAACTGATGATTAATGGATTATACGACGAAAGTAAGGTATATACTGAAAATTATGCAACTTGACGCAAAAAAATAAAAAATAAAATAAAATTGGGGCATCAGAGACAAATTTTTAGGCACCCGGAATTTTTTCAGCCATGGTGTATGTAGATACAGTTACTATTATTATTACTTTCACAAGACTACTTTTAAACTGTTCGGGGGGGGGGGCAACAACAACAAAAACATTCCAGGTTGTATTAAAAAAGGAAAGTCAAAGGTCAAAAATTTTCAAGGCCTGGTGGAAATGAAATAACTCGTTACGCAAAATATATATATAAAAAAAGTCACTTATGTCATACCCAGGGTTGCCAACTTTTCAAGGACAGCTTGAGGAGCATCCAGAGAAATTTTGAGGAGCATTTTGCCTTACTTAAGGAGCAGTTATAAAAATATGTGCAGGATATGCTAGGAATTAAAAATCATTTCTATTAAGTCAGTGTAATTTATTTTTCACTTACCTGTACATCATTTTAGAGATAAACATGTGGCTTTTTTTGCCTTCTGCAGTACTTCATTGGCGAACACAGTCTGATAGCAAACACTTCCTTCGGCTTTAGCAGAACATTTTTCAATTAGCAATGCTATTAAAGCAGAAATTTCTAGGCTACTTTTAACAAGCTGCATCCCATTCTGCAGATTGTTTTTTAAAGATATTTTGCTGGCTGGTTAGCGACCGCTTCAGAGATTTAATTTTCTGCTCACGTTCCTGACCTTGCATGATGAAGTCCTTATGCTGCATTTCATGATGCCTCTTCACGTTGAATTTTTTTTTTTTTTTTTTTTTGGCACTACTACTGAAGCATTGCACAAGAGACAAATAAGTGAATTGTTTTGTTGTGCAAAACAGTATTTATATGTCCAAGCCTCTTGAAACAGACGATTTTCAGAATCCATCTTGTGTTTTTATCAAGCACCATGATTATTGTTTCCAAACTACAACGTGTTCCAACACTCATTGCCGACAATATGTAAGCACAATAACGATATCGTTATTTGCATAGCGAAAAAAAAAAAAAAAAAGATTTAAAACATTTCCTCGCAAGAAATGTTTTAATTTTTTTATTTTTCCACTACGGAACTAACAATATCGGTATTACCCAGGGGTGGGAAATTACGCTCGCCCACTCGCCGATGGCAAGTGGATTTCCTGGATTTTAGACCTCTTAAAAATTGCAGTTTATAAAATATATAAAATATTAATTTTGTAGGCTTTCACTATTTTTTTTTTTTACACCTTAAGCTTCTTCATTTATAAGATGGGCAAGTATATTCTAATCCGAAACCCAAACTCTGAAGTCATACCTCACTAGGCAGAAAAGCATTCTATTTTTTTAGACCGACCCCGGTGTTCATTCGCATGAAAGAGCGGAGCTGACATCACGGATGCTTAGCAGTCGCTCAAGGCCAAGCTGAGTCACTCTTGCTGCTGGTGGAATAAACCGGTTTCCCCCACTGCAGAACGCTGAGTAACCGCCAGGAAGCGAGCACAGGATTAATCGTTGCTGACGTCCCGCCTGTTCGATCATGTGGTACCTACAGCTGTCTTCTCGGAGCACCAACTAAATTGTCATTTTGCCTGAATGCGCGTTGGAAACAAAAACAACAAGGTTTTGGTGGGCAAAAGGCTTCCGCAACATAAAAAATCACAGTATCATTGAAAAACAGTGTATGATCTCAATATGTTCAATTTCCAAACAATCAACTTTATTTACATTTTTCCAATGCAATTCGTCCGGTAGCAATGTAGTTGTACCAGGTGATTATCCTCTACGCCACGTGTTTTGGTTGATAGCAATGTGATACAACTCTATTCTGGTTCTGAAAATGTTTTACTTAAAGATAGGAATGATGCAAAAAATTGTGAAAAGCCACAGAACAGGAAATTTCAGGAGAAATAAATAGAAGAATTTCCCTGTATTGTTTATAAAACATGGTCTTGCAAAATGTGGATTTTGCTGCAAAGCAGATGTGAAAGTCAATACATCATGTAAGTTTTCACAGAGATTTAGTGGCCCTTTCAAATTCCATGATAAATCTGTGCAGCATAGAAAAAATGTTGATTTTATTGAAAATTCATCACAGCTATTTGTTAGCACCCCATTGGCTAAATGCATTAAAAAGATGGATGAAAAAATATTTAAGCAGCTCAAAGTATTATTCAATCTGAGCTACTATATTGCAAAAAACAATAAGCCATTTTCTGACATTGAATCACTAGTCCTGTTATCCAGAAAGTTAGAGGTTGATGTACAAAACCAGTATGCAAACAGAAATGCTTGCAGGGAATTTATTTCTTGCATATCGGAGGTTATAACAGAGTCTGTATTGAAGGAACTAAAGCAGTCCAGTTCATTAGCATTCTTTTAGATGCCTCTACAGACAAGGGCACAATAGAGGAATTGATGATGTATGCGAGATATTTGAAAAGTGGTAAAATTGAAGAATGTTTTTTGGGACTTTTAGAATTAGAAAATAGCACACCTGAGTCCTATTTTTCTGCTATTGAGAAACAGTTTGTTTCTCTTGGTTTAAATTTAAAGAAAATTTTTTGGATTGTTGGTATAGCAACAAATGGGGCAGCTAACATGGTTGGTGAAGTATCTGGTTTATGTGCCAAATTTAAAGAATTTTTACCACATATATTGTCTGTGCATTGTGTTGCTCACCGATTGCAGTTAAGCATATTTTATACTCTGAAGAATGTATTGTATTTAGTAATGTTTGACACTATTCTTATTTTAATTTATAAATTTTATGGACATTCCAGTAAAAAAATCAAGCACCTGGAAAAAAATAGGCAACTTATTTAGCACAAAAAATTTAAAAAATTCAGGAATTGCACCAAATTAGATGGTTGGCATCTAAAGTAGGAGTTTTGAGAGCAATTTTTCATGACTACCAACCAGTTGTGTTGCATTTAGAAAATGAAGCTAGATTTTCTTCAAATCTTTAAAGACTTGTCCCTCGTTTTCCAAAAGCAGCATTTGCTTTTATGTCAAGTCAACAACAAAGTTTTGAAAGCAAAAAAGAAATCAGAAAATTTGCAGAAAGAAAGATGAAAATATGAAAAACAATTTTTTTACTTACAAAGATGCAGTTCTGACAAATGTTGCAAAGGGGAAGAAGTTCTTCAAATCTGACAGAAATACTATGATAGACTTTGCAAAAAAATATTTATTGCAAAGATTTTGTGACATTAATTCCCCCGTAATCACTTCAACATATGTTTTTGACACATTCACTTGGCCCACTGGAAAAGATTTGAGTGACTTTGGAAACAATGAAATCAAAATTATCTTGCATCACTTTAAGGAAGTAATCAAACATAAAAACAATGAGAAAGATATAAAAAAAAAGTGTGGTACACTAATGGTTTGACTGCAAAATAAGTAGCCAGAACTTGAAAGTTGATGAACTACTTTTAAAGATTACTGAACATAAGAAGTTTTTTTTTACATAAGCCAGTTGTTTTTGCTTCTTTGTGTGATACCAGAATCAACATCAACCTGTGAACGAGGCTTCAGCCAGATGTACCTTATCAAAAATCACTTGAGGACCTCATTAGTCAACAGAAGTATGAACAGTCTCCTAAATATACACATTAATGGGACATCATTAGAAAATTTTGATCCAGCAGACTCTATAGATAAGTGGTACTTTGGAGGTGGAACAAAGCATGTACAAGGGCATAAAAGAAAATTTTGTGATGCTGAATAATTGATGTAAAAATTTAAAAGAAACAAAGCTGAACAATCACTATTAATTAGGTATGAAATATTTAATTATAAAATAATAAATTGGTGCCATACATTTCCGTTATAAATCAAAGGTTTCATGGGGATTTTTTTTAATCTGGTATAGTGTATATATCATCATCATCATCATCATCATTGTCAACCATTATCAATCCACTGCTGGAAGAAGGTCTCCCCAAGTTTCCTCCACAACGGTCTGTCTTGTGCCAGTCTCCTCCATGTCACCCCTGCATACTTTCGAATTTCATCCACCCATCTCCCATGTGGTCTTCTTCTGGGTCTTTTCCTGTCCCTTGGAATCCAATCTAAAATTTCGGCTGTCCATCGATGATCTGTCCTTCTGGCAGTATGTCCAGCCCATTGCCATTTCAGGGATTTAACTCTGATCATGATGTCTTCCACTCTAGTCATTTTTCAGATCCACGAGTTCCTCTTCTTATCTCTCCTGGTTACACTAAGCATGCACCTCTCCATGCTTCTTTGAGTTGTCTGCAGCCTTTGTATGTCTCTTTTAGTTAAGGTCCACGTCTCTGCACCATACGTAAGCACTGGAAGGATGCATTGATCAAACACTTTTCTTTTAAGACATAATGGCATATTGCTCTTGAAAATTATGCTGTTTCTTCCAAAAGATCTCCAGGCAAGTTTTGTACGCCGATTAATTTCTTCATCAATGTGACCCTCACTTGATATCTGCTGTCCAAGATAAACGTACGTGTCTGTTATCTCCAGCTTTTCTCCATCAATCGATAAATCTTCATTTCTTGTAAAAGCATTGAACATCACTTTTGTCTTCTGAAAGTTCATTTTTAATCCCACTTCTTTACTCTTGTCAGCAAGTTCCTGGATCATACTCTGCAGCTCTGATGGGGTAGTTGCAAAAATGACTACGTCATCAGCAAAACGAAGGTGGGTTAGATAATCTTCATTAATCTTTATCCCCTTGTTTTCCCAGCTCAGCGACTGAAAAACACCCTCCAATGTGGCATTAAAGAGCTTCGGAGATATGGTGTCACCTTGTCTCACTCCCTTTCCAATTTTTACGTGTGTTGTATTTTCAAACAGCCGAATCTTTGCACTTGCATTTTCATAGATGTTATTAATAATATTAATGTATGCATCTTCAATACCGCAGGTTTTCAGAGCCATTGTAACTGCTGATGGTTTCACCGAATCAAAGGCTTTTTCATAATCGATAAAAGCCATGCACAATGGAAGTTCATATTCCCTCGCTCTTTCAATTAGTTCTCTCAGCACGTGGATACGATCTATTGTGCTGTAGCCACTCCTGAATCCAGCTTGTTCTCTCGGTTGAGCCATGTCCAGTGTTACCTTCAAGCGGTGTGAAAGAACTTTAGTGAAGATTTTATAAACTACTGATAGGAGGCTGATAGGTCTGTAGTTTCCGAGATCCTCAATGTCACCTTTCTTATGTAGCAGGATCATTGTAGCGGTGTTCCAATCCTCAGGAATCTTTCCTTCATTAAGGCATCGAGTGAAAATTTGGGCGAGTACTGTTTCGATTTCTCCACTTGCTTCTTGTATGATGTCTACAGTAATTCCATCTTCTCCTGGAGCTTTTCCTCGCTTCATGTTCTTGATTGCATGTGCAACTTCTGCTGGAAGGACTGGAGGAACTCTGGTACTGGTATCTTTCATGATGTCTGGAGTGCATATATCATCCCTTTCATATAATTTGGAGTAGAAATCTTTCACTCTTGTCAAAATTTCGCCTCTATTTCTTGTTACAGAACCATCTTCTTTTCTCAGTGCCATAATCTGTTTTCTTCCCTTACTGAGATGTCCCTTTGCTATCTTTAGGCTTTGGTTGTTTTCAATTGCTTTCCTCACTAGTTCACAGTTGAATTTCCTTACGTCTTCAGTGATACTTTTTCTTACTGTCTTGCATAGCTCTATATATTCCACTTTGGAAGTCACATCTTCTTTAGTTGTCCTCATCTCTCTTCTTTTTTGCATCAACATTTTGGTTTTTCCTGATAATTTGTTCACATGCAACTTGTTCTTAGACCCAGCTAATTTTGTTGCTGTTTCCATAAGAGCTTTGGTTACTTTTCTGTTAACTTCAGAGATGTCCACTTCTTCCGATGTTAGGCCTTCTAAAGCAGAGAACCTGTTCTTCAGTTCTAACTTGAAGGTATTATGGTGTTTTTTGAGGTTGGTTATGTCAATAGATTTTGTTTGTCTTATGAGCTTGCCACGTTCAAGTTTAGCGTTGAGGTGCATCTTACATCTCACCAATCTATGGTCACTACCTGTGTTGAACTTGTTTAGCACACTGCAGTCTTCTATGACGAATTTTTTGTTACACATAATAAAATCAATTTCATTTGTCGTCCCATTTGGATGTCTCCATGTCCATTTCCTGTGTGGCTTTTTCTTGAAGAAGGAGTTCAAGATGAAAAACCCTTCTGCCTCTGCAAACTCAACGAGAGTATTTCCACGCTGGTTTCTGTTGCCGTGACCGAATTTACCTACTGAAGTTTCATTCTGTTGCAGTTGCCCTATTTTTGCATTGAAATCTCCCATAATTATTTTCAAGTGCTGCTTACCTTTATTATTTAGATGACAAATTTCCTCATAAAATTCTTCAATTTCTTCTTCAGGATGACTTGTGGTGGGTGCATAAGTTTGAATAATCTGAGCCTGGTATCTTTTCGAGAGTTGGATAACAAGTCGTGCAGCTCTGTCAGAGGAACTTTCAACTTCTACAACTTTATCCTTCAGTTTCTTGTTTATTATAAATCCAACACCACTAGTTCTGCCAGTATCTGTCCCACGATAGTAGAAGAGATGTCCACTTTTCAGTTCGATGAGATCTTCTCCTTTTCTCCTTACCTCACTTAGCCCCACGATGTCCCACTTGATCCTTTGTAATTCCTCTTCCAATTCAAGAAGCCTTGAATCAGAAGATAGGGAGCGTCCATTGTAAGTAGCCAAGGTCAGCATCAGATGGCAGCCTAGTCCGGTCCTCCGGGGATTCTTAGCACCCTCTGCCTTCATGTCGCACTGGCCGCTGCCTTGGCCAGGTACATTCCAGCTGCCGGAGACTGAGGGCCAAGATTTAAGTTGTGGAATCATTTTGGAGGGGTTTGGCCATAACTCACCACGCTGGCCAAGCGGGTTGGTGAGTGTGGGATAGAATTTCCTCTAATCCCGATGGTATAGTTATACCGCTATGGGCGGTCGTCAGAGCCCCTTTAGTGGGAACAGGATGCACCACGAGAAGGCGGGGTTGACATTTGTCAAGGAGAGGCTGTGATGTTACGCATCACTTGACCTTACATCCCAGTGTATATATATATATATATATATATATATATATATATATTTCTATTACATAGGGGAAGAAATTCAAAATTTGTGTCATATCCCATCTCTGTACACTGTTGTCGTAATGTGCCTATATCGCGTCTTCTTGGCTAGTGGTAAAAATCCCTGGCTGGTAAGATTTTGCCGGAATTCCCCACTCCTGGGTATCAGAGATTTCTTGCAAGGAAATATACAACGGCGTGTTGGAGATAGAGGTTTGCTCTGGCCGCCGACCTTTTTCACTGTGTCGCCGCTGCAGCTATTTGATTGGCGCACCGATTCGCACAATGAAGTACTGGGAAATCATCAAATCCCGAGAAATCCGACACTGATGCTTCAAATAATCGCTAATAAAAAAATTTACATCAATTTTTACACGAGCGTCACTATTATAATCGCTAGTCCAGGTAGTGCCACTGCGCCGTCGACAAAATCTAGCCGGCACGCCGCCATGTTTTTTGCTTTGGCGCAGACCTCTAGTTGGAGATCATGGCGTCATTTCGAACTATTTCCAAACTTACGGCGAGCCGGAGGTTGTGCATCCCTAGTAATAAGAAGGGGAAAATATCCGATTTTTTTTTTTTGCTTAATGCTCAATTAAGAGGATTTTATGTATTTTATGGATTATGACTATTTCCGGAGCAAAATAACAACTTCGCGGAGCTTTAGTGTTTTTCAGGAGAAACTCCGCAAATTTTGGAGCAGTTGGCAACCCTGCATACCGATCCCTCATAAAGTGAACAGTCAGCTGCTCCACACCATGTTCCTCTCCTCATAATAGCAAACACGATTCACGGAATCCCTGTCTAGGTACAGCAAAAATTAAATAAGCACACTTCTCAACTTTCCTTCATGTCTGCAAGAACCGAACCTTCTGAAGTGATCAACACGAGAGGGTTCAGTTTGGGGAGACGGAGACAGAAATCTAAGGTGCAACACGTCTAAATTACTACGAGTGAGGAAGGACAGAGAAACAATCACATTCTCCATAAAAAGATGCTTCCACAATCCCTTGGAATTCTTTTCAGCGAGCACGAGTGGGTGTCGCCTATGCCACCGGTAACAATGATGCAGATTTTGATAGAGATCCGTCAGAAACCATTTTACTGTAAACAGTCAAAAAAAAAAAAAAAAAAAAAAAAAAAAGAGGAAGATGACACCGAGTTTTTGGGTGTAATAAGCACGTCTTTTGAATCTGTTCTGATGGAAATTAAATTTATCAAAGCTATTCAAAGTGAATGGAACCGGTATGAAAAACAATAGTATCTGAAGGAAGAAAGAAATTTTACAATCGGGATTTTAATCCCTCAGATATTGCTGTAAACGGAATCGTGAGCTTACACTCTCTGGTTGCAGACTTGTGCATTAAGAAAAACATGAATTTATATGATAAACATTTCACACCAGAAACACTCTCCAACACAGAAAGAATTTTTCAAATCGGACTCTTAGAAACAACGATATCGACAAAAATAAGATGTGACTTAACGTCCCCTGGTGGGAAAACCATGCATTATTTTAGGAGGAAAGCGGTATTGGTCATGAGCATGAGCGGTATTGGTCCAAGAAAAAAAAATCAGTCGAGTTTTCAGGAGCCCAGATTTTGCTACAAATACATCAGAAGCAGAAATTAACACTTATGACCCCTGGTGGCCAAACCATTATTTACCAAACATTAGAAATTATGTGAAAAATATTTTCCATCAAGTCCTGTATGCGATACAGGAAGAATTTTACAAATCAGAGTTTTAGAAGCAGAAATAATGCAGAAAATGCAATTTACCTTTGTGCCTCCTAGCGGAAATTCTATGATTTACTTGAAAATTTTGAATTTATAGGGAAAACATTTCGCATCGGAAACACTATCCAACAAACAAGGAATTTTTCAAATCGGGCTCTAGAAGTAGAGATATTGACAAAAATAAGATATAAATCTACGACCCCTGGTGTAGAAACCATGCATTATTTCAAGAAGAAAATGTTCCTAAAAGGTTTGTCGACGTGAGTAGTATCGGCCAACAAACGACTTTCTTTGCAATCAAGATTTTAGAAGCTCATATTTTGCTGCAAATACATCAGAAGCGGAAATTAAAACTTATGCCACCTGGTGGCCAGGCCATTTTTAACAAAAACTGGAAATTATGTGCTAACAATTTCCCATCAGGAGCTGTACCCGGTGTAGAAAGAATTTTTCAAATCTGAGATTTCAAGCAGAGACAAAGAAAGGTAACTTGATCACGCTAGTTACGTTAACTAAAACTTTTACAAAAAGTTCGTAAGTTGGAAGCTTTCGACCTTATCTTAGGTCTTCATCACGCCAATGGAGGACTAAAATTGTTGCCAGATTCTACATTTGAATTTTTCCTATTTTTGTTGCCAAAACTTAGAATTGATCTCCAGATCAACGGAATGTAGAGAGGAGATTCGGAGTTGCAAGTCATTGAGTTGAAAATAATTTCTATGCTTTCACGGTAACGGAGGGCAAAACGATTGTCAAACGAAGCAATTCGTTTTGCTTCGTTCCAGTGGGGAACTGCAGATGTGTCTTCCATTGTCAAAATAGACAAGGCAGTGTTGGGATTGCCTTTCGAAACATCTTTTCTGTGTTCTAAAATTCTATGGCTAATGCTCCTGTATGTGCTTCCAATGTATAAGCTATCCCCAGTAGAAGAAGAGATAGGAATGCAGTAAACTCCTGGGAGGTTCAGGCTTTCAACTTTGTCCCTATCCCTTTGTAGAAGTTTCAAGATGTTTGGGGTAGATTTAATGGCAAGATGGTAACCAAAACTTCTAAAAAGGATCTGTAACTTATAAGCATAGGAAGGATGGTAAGGAACAGAACCACAGAATTTCAGGTCTTCTTTCTTGTGAGGAAGGAGGCATTCAATTTTCGAATGGTTTTCATATTTCTTTATGAGGGAGTTAACTGTAACAGCAGGGAAACCATGAGAGAGGGCTATTGTAGAAATTTTGGAGAGTTCTTCTTGAAGAGAGAGGTGGTTGTTGCAAATGATATGAGCCCTGTGGATGTAGGACTTCAATGCTGCAAGCTTGTAGAGATGCAGGGTGCAAGATTTGTAGGGAATGATGTTAGTGGCTGCAGAAGGTTTTCGATAGACGGAACGAGTAATGGAGAGATCAGCGTTTCTGCAGATAGATACATCCAGGAAATCAATTTTGTGATTTACTTCCTTAGATATAGTGAGCTTAATGGAAGGAAATTTTTCTGTAATGGAGTTGATCAGTATCTGTAGCTCAGACTCGGAATGTGGCCAGCTAATGAAAATGTCGTCTACATATCTTAACCATAGGGAAGGTTGAAAAGGGTGTAGAGGAATTATGGAAACTTCAATATGTTGCATGTAGATTTCAGCAAGCAGAGGGGAAAGAGGTGAGCCCATGGGGAGACCAGATTGTTGCCTATACACAATTTTGTTGAAAACAAAACAACTGTGTTGATGAATAGTGTGGAAACAATCATAAAGATCTTTGATAAGAGGACCGGGGGGTTCAAAATGAAGAATCAATTTCTTCATGAGGAGCATGTAGGAATCAAAATATGGTACAGAGGAAACAAAGATTCTACATCAAGAGTATACAGATTATCACAAGGGAAAGGAATTAGGAAGGTTGTGGATGAAGTTTGAAGTAGAGACAACTGTATGAGGATGGTTGGCTGCCAGGGATTTGCATTTGTGGACCAATCTCTTTTCAAGGTTTACAGCTGGAGAAAACGAATATTCCACTAAAGGTCTGATGGGGTTACCAGCTTTATGCAGTTTCACTTGCAGGAAGAGCCTGGGAGTTCTAAAGTAAGGAGGGGGTGATATATCACCAAGGAAGGATTGAAGAGTTTCTTTCTTAGCTAATCTGTCAACTGAGTTTTTGAGTGAGTTGGTGGTGTCTGACTGTAAAGGGATGCAGTTAGCTGATGTAAGAAAAGAAAGCACTTTTGGTTTAGAGTTTCTTTACCAATGATGACTGGGCAACCAACTTTATCTGCTTTGCATACGGCTAGGTCATTTTCTTGAATAAATGACCTGAATTCTTTTAAACAAGAGGAAGAGTACTTGATTGGCACAGAATTTTGCTTGGATAAGATAACAGCAGCGTTGGCACGAAGGATAGGCTGCTGAACAGTCTCAGTTCTGTGGATGGCTGATTCTATAACAGAAACAGTTTGTGGAAGATTGATAGGAAGAGCAGGTGAAAATTTTGGGCCTAATGATAAGAATTTATCCAAGCTAGGAGGAATAGTGACAGAAGAAAGATTTACATACTTTGGCTTGTCAGTAGAGGCTGATGACGGAGATGTTGCTCGACTTTTTTGCTTGGAGAGTAGAAAATTGAATTTCTTTGTATGGCGAGCATATTCTTTTACTTCTATTGTTGAGAGAGTTTGGTTGATGCGAACCATGAAAATATCAAGCAAAGCAGGATGAGTGGTAGCAGCCAGTGATTGGTAGCTAATGTAGCAGGAAAGTTCAGTTTTAGCAATGGAGGAACGCAGGTCACGGATAGCGGCAGATAGGAGGTTATGGCTGGTTTGCTGTAGTAACGCACGGCACCGTCCTTTGAAGATGGGTTTGCAGATCTGAAAAGCTTGGGGAAGAATGCCAGAAGTCTTGCAGGAAACAAGAAAACGAAGGCTGCAAAGAGAATTAGTGACTTGAGTCCGAAGTTTCCGGAAGGAAATCCAATCTTTCGTCAGTCCAAAATAAAATGCCCGGAAGTTGCGTAGCTTTGAAACATGACGATTATGGGCAAAACACGTAACAATATTAACAAAGAAAGGTAACTTGATCACGCTAGTTACGTTAACTAAAACTTTTACAAAAAGTTCGTAAGTTGGAAGCTTTTGACCTTATCTTAGGTCTTCATCACGCCAATGGAGGACTAAAATTGTTGCCAGATTCTACATTTGAATTTTTCCTATTTTTGTTGCCAAAACTTAGAATTGATCTCCAGATCAACGGAATGTAGAGAGGAGATTCGGAGTTGCAAGTCATTGAGTTGAAAATAATTTCTATGCTTTCACGGTAACGGAGGGCAAAACGATTGTCAAACGAAGCAATTCGTTTTGCTTCGTTCCAGTGGGGAACTGCAGATGTGTCTTCCATTGTCAAAATAGACAAGGCAGTGTTGGGATTGCCTTTGAAACATCTTTTCTGTGTTCTAAAAATTCTATGGCTAATGCTCCTGTATGTGCTTCCAATGTATAAGCTATCCCCAGTAGAAGAAGAGATAGGAATGCAGTAAACTCCTGGGAGGTTCAGGCTTTTCAACTTTGTCCCTATCCCTTTGTAGAAGTTTCAAGATGTTTGGGGTAGATTTAATGGCAAGATGGTAACCAAAACTTCTAAAAGGATCTGTAACTTATAAGCATAGGAAGGATGGTAAGGAACAGAACCACAGAATTTCAGGTCTTCTTTCTTGTGAGGAAGGAGGCATTCAATTTTCGAATGGTTTTCATATTTCTTTATGAGGGAGTTAACTGTAACAGCAGGGAAACCATGAGAGAGGGCTATTGTAGAAATTTTGGAGAGTTCTTCTTGAAGAGAGAGGTGGTTGTTGCAAATGATATGAGCCCTGTGGATGTAGGACTTCAATGCTGCAAGCTTGTAGAGATGCAGGGTGCAAGATTTGTAGGGAATGATGTTAGTGGCTGCAGAAGGTTTTCGATAGAGCGGAACGAGTAATGGAGAGATCAGCGTTTCTGCAGATAGATACATCCAGGAAATCAATTTTGTGATTTACTTCCTTAGATATAGTGAGCTTAATGGAAGGAAATTTTTCTGTAATGGAGTTGATCAGTATCTGTAGCTCAGACTCGGAATGTGGCCAGCTAATGAAAATGTCGTCTACATATCTTAACCATAGGGAAGGTTGAAAAGGGTGTAGAGGAATTATGGAAACTTCAATATGTTGCATGTAGATTTCAGCAAGCAGAGGGGAAAGAGGTGAGCCCATGGGGAGACCAGATTGTTGCCTATACACAATTGATTCTTCATTTTGAACCCCCGGTCCTCTTATCAAAGATCTTTATGATTGTTTCCACACTATTCATCAACACAGTTGTTTTGTTTTCAACAAAATTGTGTATAGGCAACAATCTGGTCTCCCCATGGGCTCACCTCTTTCCCCTCTGCTTGCTGAAATCTACATGCAACATATTGAAGTTTCCATAATTCCTCTACACCCTTTTCAACCTTCCCTATGGTTAAGATATGTAGACGACATTTTCATTAGCTGGCCACATTCCGAGTCTGAGCTACAGATACTGATCAACTCCATTACAGAAAAATTTCCTTCCATTAAGCTCACTATATCTAAGGAAGTAAATCACAAAATTGATTTCCTGGATGTATCTATCTGCAGAAACGCTGATCTCTCCATTACTCGTTCCGTCTATCGAAAACCTTCTGCAGCCACTAACATCATTCCCTACAAATCTTGCACCCTGCATCTCTACAAGCTTGCAGCATTGAAGTCCTACATCCACAGGGCTCATATCATTTGCAACAACCACCTCTCTCTTCAAGAAGAACTCTCCAAAATTTCTACAATAGCCCTCTCTCATGGTTTCCCTGCTGTTACAGTTAACTCCCTCATAAAGAAATATGAAAACCATTCGAAAATTGAATGCCTCCTTCCTCACAAGAAAGAAGACCTGAAATTCTGTGGTTCTGTTCCTTACCATCCTTCCTATGCTTATAAGTTACAGATCCTTTTTAGAAGTTTTGGTTACCATCTTGCCATTAAATCTACCCCAAACATCTTGAAACTTCTACAAAGGGATAGGGACAAAGTTGAAAGCCTGAACCTCCCAGGAGTTTACTGCATTCCTATCTCTTCTTCTACTGGGGATAGCTTATACATTGGAAGCACATACAGGAGCATTAGCCATAGAATTTTAGAACACAGAAAAGATGTTTCGAAAGGCAATCCCAACACTGCCTTGTCTATTTTGACAATGGAAGACACATCTGCAGTTCCCCACTGGAACGAAGCAAAACGAATTGCTTCGTTTGACAATCGTTTTGCCCTCCGTTACCGTGAAAGCATAGAAATTATTTTCAACTCAATGACTTGCAACTCCGAATCTCCTCTCTACATTCCGTTGATCTGGAGATCTATTCTAAGTTTTGGCAACAAAAATAGGAAAAATTCAAATGTAGAATCTGGCAACAATTTTAGTCCTCCATTGGCGTGATGAAGACCTAAGATAAGGTCGAAAGCTTCCAACTTACGAACTTTTTGTAAAAGTTTTAGTTAACGTAACTAGCGTGATCAAGTTACCTTTCTTTGTTAATATTGTTACGTGTTTTGCCCATAATCGTCATGTTTCAAGCAGAGATATAGGGGGAAAAGCAATTTACCTTTACACCCCCTAGCAAAAAGTCTACAAATTACTTCTATGCCCCCTGGCGTAGAAACCATGCAATATTTTAAGAAGAAAATGTTTCTAAAAGGTTTGTCGACATGAGTAGTATCGATCTACAAATGACGTTTTTCTCAATCGATAATTTAGAAGCTCATATTTTGTTGCAAATACACCAGAAGCGGAAATTAAGATTTACGCCCCCTGGTGGCCAAACCATTTTCTTACAAAAATTGGAAATTATGTGCAAACATTTTCCCATCAGCATCTGGTGCAGAAAGAATTTTTCAAACTGGAGATTTAGAAGTAGAGATATAGGGGGAAACACAATTTACCTCTACATCCCCTAGCGGAAAGTCTATGAATTACTTGAACATTTTGAAATTATATGAAAAACATGTGTGTCACACTGAAAACACTATCCAACAAAGAAGGAATTTTTCAAATCGGACTCCTAGAAGTAGCGATATTGACAAAAATAAGATATACATCTACGCCCTTGGCGGAGAAATTGTGGAATATTTTAAGAAGAAAATATTCCAAAAAGGTTTATCGATGTGAGTGGCACCAGTCCACAAAAGTATTTTTTCAATTGATATTTTAGAAGCGCAGATTTTATGGCAAATACATCAGAAGCAAAAACTAACACTTACACCCCCTGGTGGCCAAAGTATTCTTTACAAAAACTTTGAAATTATATGCAAAAGATTTTCTTTCAGGAGGTGTATCTGCTGAAGAAAAAATTTTTCAAATCGGAGTTTCAAAAGAAGAGTTATCGGGAAAATTGTAATTTACTTTTACGCCTCTTAACGGAAAATCTCTAAAATACTCTTCGACATAAATGGAATCGAAAGATAAAAGAATTTTTTCAATCGGATGTTTAGAAGCAAATATGTGGAATAAAACGTATTTTTGAATTCAACATCATCTGCATTTACGCCTACTAGCGGCGAAATTGTACATCGTAAAAAAAAAAAAAACGAAATGAAGGATCATCATCCGCAAATTAAAAGCTTCCCAATACAAAAATAATTTTTCAAATCGGACTAATAGTTGCAGAGATATCATGGGTACGGACGGACGGACGAACTGGTAACATAAGCACGATCTTTTTTTACAAAAGACATGCTAAAAAAGACGTAATAGTTAAACATAATATTCAAGATGACTCTTGACTCCTACGCTAAACATTTTTTACTAGATTAAAATTTTTTACAGGAAACGAATATACCATTAAGTTTGAAATATTTCTGTGAAGATACCGTTAGAGCAAAAAATATTTTTAAGAAGATACCATCTAATGGCTTCAAGTGCAGCCTGGATCGACCCCTGATGGTGCATTTCCCGTCCGGAAAATCTCATCGTTGTTGGGTTACATGAAGTCTATGAAGGGCTGCAAGTGCTCACCCAGCAGAGCAACAAAGCGAGTACATGTTAATGACGTGTTTACAAGGACCAGAGGACCCAAACCGTGCCACATAAAGACACCGCACACATGTATGAAACCACCACCAGCTTGCACAGTGCCTGGTTGACAACTTGGGACCAAGTCTTATGGGGTCTGCACCACACCAGAACCCTACCATCAGCTTGTAACCCCTGGTAGCGTAACTCATCGAACCACGTTACATGTTGCTAGTCTTCCATGGTCCAATTACGGTGTTCACGAGCCTCAGTGAGGTGCTGTGCGCCATGCCGTGGTGTTAACAAAGGCATTGCGGTGGGTCTTCTGCTCCCATACCCCATGGATGCTAAATCACGCTGCACTGACCTGATGGATGTGTCTCTGGTAACACCTGAAATGAATGTGGTTGTTCTTTGAGCCACTGTCACTTGTCTGTTAGCATGGGCAATCATGGTCAGACACCACTGGCCATGGTCATTCAGCACACGTGGTCGGCCACTGCGCTGTCCACGGTGGGTGATAATGCCTTCCATGAGGTATTCTCGGTAAAAAGGTAACACTGTGGATCGAGGAATGTTGAATGTTCACACAACTTTGCATATGGAATGTCCAATTCATCTGGCTCCTACTACTATGCCTTGTTCAAACTTTGATAATTCATGTCAGCTTGCCATAATCCTACTGGCAGTTGTTAAACCTGACTCATGAGATTACACCTTGCAACTGATAAAAATCAAGATGTAAGTTAAAGCATTTATATGACAGCAACGCCAGCTAAATATTTGCATACTGCTATCCTATGACTTTTGGCAAGTCAGTGTGTGTGTGTGTGTGTGTGTGTTAGATATAAAAGTATGCAAAGAAAATTGGTGAAAACCATTTTTGAAAATTTCAATACGACACGGCTAATCAGGTAGGTTGTGCAGTTAGTTCGCAGCACACCTAATGGAACAGCAAGAAATACTGATAACTAGAAAATCGAAAAACACAGATTTCGATAAAATGCTCAATGATTCGTAAAATACACAGCTGCATAAAAAGATGAATTATAAAAATGGAAACCAGGTTGCCTTCTTCACGGGAGCATCAACCGGGTGAGTGGCTTTTCTGGTGTCAGTAAACGACAGGGAATAAACCCACGTCAACTGACAAATGCTCCCGAAGTCACTACTGAGTCATCATAATTCTAGAAACCATAACTACATGACATGCAGGCTATTCCTTATTTTAAAGTACCAACCTGTGTTTGATTGATTGCTTCTGATCCAACTTTTACATCTTCTGCTACTCCGTCTCAAAGGACGAGGCTCTTGCTTAACAAAATTCTTGACTGCTTCCTCTGGTGAAAGTTCCACTGGAAAACAGGAAGAGAAAAAATGCATAATATCCATAAAAAAAACAAAAGTGAAAGCCAACAATATTTCAAAAGAAAATAACTCATAGTATAATTTAAAAATAAACAATTCTGATTTTAAATGAGTGGGAAATACTACTTCTGATCTGATAGGTTCAATTGTCCTTCAGTTTTATAAGAAAAATTTGACATCCCTTCCTAAACTTATAAATGGAATCTTGATATTTCAAATAACTTACTTATTTCTGCATGAGTGTGAGTGAAACAGAATAAACCCACCATAATATTTGTTATGCGAACATCAGGGAGAACATAAATACATAAAATTCCACGTGTGCTAAATTAACAGCATCAATAATGATAAAAAAATAACAAGTAGCCTTTTTACAAATTACGCATTCACATTAGAAATGAGCGTCCTATTTCTTGGTGATCAGTAATTATTTTATCATACATTAACTCATAAGCAATCACCAACACTTAAAGAATTTCTTGCACAGATGCCACATATAATATTTTTGGCCATTTCTATATACAGTATATTTAGTCATTTATTTCATTGTTCCACATTCAATCACAACATATTTACTCTTTCAAGTAAGAAGAACACACAACAGCAACAAATAAAATTGACCAGAAAAATTACTTATCACAAAGATTTATTCAAATCTTTGTGTTAAAAAATATTTCCCAAAGATAGCTCGAAGAGAAGATATTTTTAAAATGCAAGGAATGGTCTATGGGGATAGGTGAGACAGGTTGCAGACTACAAACTCAAATAGCAGAACATAAAGCAGAGTCTATAAAAAAATTGCTCCAAGAAGACAGAATTAGATAAGCATGTTACAGAAACTGGACACAACATGGACTGGTTATTCACTAAAAGTCATCAGTTTTCTTTTCTTTTTTTCTTTTGACTAGAGGTTTGACGATCACTGTGAGCAACTCAATGGGCTATAAGCAGTCGCCTGTCCCTAATTTAGGGCCACTTACTCCAGGGAAGGGAGAGAGACAGTGCCGTAACACAAAAACAACATCATGCCTCACTGGGATTTGAACCCGGACTCATCTCGGACGAATGATCAGAAGCCATCGCTTAGACCACTGCACCACCGAGACGGCAAAAGCAATCCGTCTCCAGGGCAACTATCAAAAAAGAAAATTAAAAGGAATAGAAATTGAGGAAAATCAGACTTCTGTCATCAATGACTGCAGAGGTTTGTCCCTGCCTAACATTTGGCAAGATTTGGTAAAAAATAGCTGTAACCGCAACAGTGATGGAAAAAGAGTGACAACAAAAGACTGCCTGAAAGAAGAGTTTTCTCCGAAAATTTGCCTTTTTTATTTAAATTATTTTCTTAGAAGAAAAAAACCCATATTGGATGTTTTGATTAAGCATATTTACTCTGTCACCAGAGGAATTTCTAATATTGGTTGAAAACAGCAGGCTTCACACAACAATGCCACATACATTAAACATAGCAATTAAGTGAAAAATACACAGAGTTACATATAGTAATAAATTTCATTAAGCAGAAGCTTTTGACTATTCTATGGCCCTGATCACCTACAATCAACTGAATCTGAGGACTGGTTGCCAGCACTATAATGTAAATTGGAGGCGCAAATACAGTTGCCAGATTTTAGCAGAGAGTTTAAAAATAAATGGGATTTGGGGAGGGGTCTCTGATTTGTTATAGTGAAAACAAAGACAGCATACATTTAGTGTTTGTTCTTCCTACAGCCTTTTTACTAGGTGACCCACCGAGCTACATTTCCTTTAATGAATGCTTTCACAATGCACATAATAGTAAGAATGGATAACTTATTCCCATATAAACCATAAGTGTTGATGAAAACCGACTGAAATCTGTGTCACCCCTGTGGTGCCAAAGTGGTCAAAGCGCTGGCTTATGACCATTTGTCCGAGAAGGGTGCAGGTTCGAATACTGGAGACGCATGGATGTTGTGTTGTTCTTACAGCGCTGGTTCTCTCCCATCCCTGGAACTAGTGGCCCTACATTAAGGACGAGCGACTGCTTATAGCGTATTGAGTTGCTCACTGTGGTCATTAAAACTTCAATCAATCAATCAATCTCTCTCTCTCTCTCTCTCTCTCTCTATATATATATATATATATATAAAGAAATCTGTGCCAAATATAATTTATTAGTAAATACTCATTTTTTAAATCATTTTTGTAAAATTTTCTAACTGTATCACATTATGTTATATTAATGCCTACCACACCGCTAGACGTTTAATATGTATAACAATATTAAGCAAAACATTTATTTCATTTTTTTTTCAATTGGGGAGGGGTCATCAAAAGTACCACCCAGCTCAAATTTCTTGACACCCAGCTGTAAGAAAAATCTAATGAGAACACTAATGCGCTCATTATGGGGTCTCTGAATTGTTATCCTGGAAACAAGACAGCATTACATTCATTATGAACTCATAATTCATTAACTAATCTACTAAACCTTAAAAAAAAAACCAAGATGCTGTGAAGAAATTACAGCATCTTGGTCTTTTTGAGATATTGTCTCAATGTATTAGTGTAGCCTCCCATACACTAATACATTAAGACAATTCAATCCAATTATCAGCCTGTTACCAATCATTAAAGCCTGCTCTATAGTCATCATTTGCATCATTCGTGAGAGCGATGCAAAACTGAAGATAATTTTTAAGGGATTGGCGTGTGTAGCGCGGGGGAAGGTGATTGGGGGGGGGGCATTTTCTGCATGGGAACGGAATTCCGTCAATTAAAACTTTCAAAAACAGAAATTACAGTGGCGATTCCTCCTGTGTTGAGGTTATAGGATAGATAATGCAATTTGCTAGCAAAAATAAGGCCACTAGCAAGTGTTGCTACTGGTAAAAGAAAACAAAATCAAGGCCTGCTCTATAGCCATCATTTGCACCATTCGTGAAAGTGATGCAAAACTGAAGAGTATTTTTAGGGGACTGGCGTCTGTAGTGAGGGGGCATTTTCTGCATGGGAATAGAATTCTGTCTATTAAAACTTTCAAAAACGGAAATTAGAGTGGTGATTCCTCCTTGTATTGAGGTTACAGGATAGATAATAATGAAATTTGCTAGCAAGTACTGTCAAATATTTTTATCGATAAATGATTGTTTAAGGTAGTGTTTCCTAAAGTTTTGACATCTGTGTACGTCTTTTAAAATTTCTGTAACACTGAGTACCCCTTCCACATTAGGAAAATTGCATATACTTTATTAACAATCAAAAAATATCTATTACTTAAAATGTTGATACATGCATTTCAATGTTGCCAGAACAAAGGTAACTAAGGTGAAGGCACAACCCACTGGTTAAAATGCTAAAATATTTTGTATGTATTTACAAACTTTGGTTACAACGCTAAATATTTTACATTAAATTATTAAAACAGTAACTAACAGGCATGTATGTGGCCTGCAATAGTCAGCAGTAGACTGCTTGTGTTGCACCAGGAACCAGCCTTAATATAACATGTCTGTATCGTGGCACCGGCTAACGCTGTCAAGTGTGAGTATCTCAACACTTGCTCGTAATTCATTCACAGCATACCCCCTACAAACTCTACCCGTACCCCAGGGGTGAGCATACCACACTTTGGAAACACTGGTTTAAGGTTAAAAATGCAGGAAAATTTTCAGGGAAACAGAAGTCAGACGTAGCAAAGATTTCTTCTGTAAATGTAATTTTTGTTGCTCCCACTGTCCTGTATTATTGTTAAATGTTATTTTCCCCTCATAATTATTTGTCAACTGAAAATCTGGACATTTTTCATATCAGAAGAAAGGTTGAATCAATCAAGTCTCGATCACATGAACTGCAGACATCTTGTGGCTCATGAAGAGATGTGTTGTTGTTTTTTTCTCCACAGCTAAAGGAAAAACTGCTCAAAAATAACAAATTATTTGACCTTTGCAATGTGCGAAAACTTGTACATGAAAATGTCAAGGTTTCTTTCACCTGTTGTGAATGAGATGGACCACAGATTTCCTTCCTCCACAATAGAACTTCTTTTCAAAGTTTGAGTGTGTGGAACCTGAATCTATAAACAAATTACAGGTAACACAAGCTTTGGTACCAAGTCTTTCAAAAGCCTTGCAGATCAGTTCTGTTCAAAAATTAACGAAGAAGATGTAGTTATGAAGTATTCACTATTCAGATATACAGATTTAAAGAATGAATAGTATATGTGCCAAGAACATTTACATTTACTTATAAAGCAACCATCTGCCCACATTTTCATTAGTGCCAAATGTCCTGCAAGTATAGTTCAGAAGATGTCCAGAAATGTCAACATGAGAAAAGGGTGATCAGTAAAAAAATCCGAAGTTTTCAGTAAAACCGCTTCGACTCTCAGTAAGATTTTCAGTACATCAAAAATATTTATTTTAAAATCTCAGAATCATTCATAACACTTTTTAATAAAATGAATAAGTTCCAAAATGTAGTTTTATTTAAAAAGCACACGCACACACACACACACACACACACATATATATCACTTTCAGGAGACAAAAGTGATGAACAATGCTTTTACAAGAAAAGAAGTTATTGATTGATGGAGAAAAGCTTGAAACAACCAATACCTACATTAATCTTGGGCAGCAGATATCAAGTGAGGGTCACACTGATGAAGAAATTAATCGCTGTATAAAACTTGGGTAGAGAGCTTTTGAAAAAAACAGTACTATCTTTAAGAGCAGTACACAATGCGTCAAAGAATTTTTAAGACTGGGTCTGTAAAATGAAATAGAAACAAGAAATTATAATTTGTCTTGGTTTGTTATTCAAAGTAAGTCCCTCTGGCTTCAATACACTTGTTACAGCGATTTAATAATGATTCGAATGCCTGTTCCAGTTCACTTTGCGGAATTGCCTCCAAAGCACGTGTCGAAGCTGTTTGTATGGTCGAAATATCATCAAAATAACACCCTTTTAACGTCATTTTAAGTTTTGGGAACAAAGAAAAGTCGCAGGGTGCTAAATCAGGCGAATACAGTGGATGATTCAACAGACGTTATTTTTCGCCAAAAATCTATGAACAAGAAGTGAGGTGTGACTGGGTGCATTATCATGCAACAAACACCAACTGTTTTCATCTCTATATTGTTGAAGAATGCGACGAATTCTGCCCAACAAACGCCTCAAAACATTTAAATAAAACTCACCAGTAATTGTTTGTCCACTTGGAACAAATTCTTTGTGGATAATATACCCTTACTATCGAAGAATGTAATGAGCATTGTTTTGATTTTCGATAGAACTTTTTTTTTTTTTTTGGCTTGTGGCGAGTTTTTTTACTTTTATTCCACACTTTGTTGCTTTGTTTTAGGATCATATTGAAAACACCATGTTTCATCACCAGTAACAATCGATTTTAAGAAGTTTGGATCATTTTCAGCGGCTGAAATGATGTCTCTGTAATGTGCACTTCTCCTTGATTTTTGTTCATTAGTTAACGTGTATGGAACAAATCTAGCACAGACTTTTGTTTTGGCCAAATCTTCATGCAGGATGGTTCGAATCATTTCTTTGTTGATGTTTAAAGACTCTTCCATCATTCTTAGTGACGCACATCGATTGTTTGCCACGAAATCATGCACTTTTTCAATAATCTCAGGTGTCCTAGATGAACTTGGTCTTCCGGTAAGCTTATCATCTTCTAGCATCTCTCTTCCGTCCAAAAAACGTTTGTGCCACAGGAAAACATTTGATCTACTTAAACAAAACTCACCGTAAACCTGTTTCATCATTTGGTACGTTTCTGAGGCACTTTTACCAAGTTTTGCGTTAAATTTAATAACAGCCCTTTGTTCCACCTTAATAATTCAACATGAAAAAAATGTTACTTCTCTAATGAACGCTTGTTTCGTTTGAATTACTTTAATAACTGCGCAGTATTTTTGGCGGAAAGCAAGTAGATGGTCACGGTTTATAACGCATTCGCAATTACACTGGTGGCGCCACCGTAGTCTGAAATCTAGCGCCAGTCTTAAAAATTCTTTGACGCACTGTATATGTCATTATGTCTTAAAAGGAAAGTGTTTAATCAATGCATCTTGCCAGTGCTTACGTATGGAGCAGAGACATGGAAAAGATATACAAAGACTGAAGGCAACTCGAAGTAACATGGAGAGATGCATGCTTGGTGTAACTAGGAAAGATAAGAGGAACTTGTGGATAAGGAAAACGACAGCAGTGGACAACATCATGACCAGAGTGAAATTACTGAAATGGCAATGGGCTGGATATGTTAACAAAAGAACAGATCACCGATGGTAAACTGAAATTTTAGACTGGATTCCAAGGGACAGAAAAAGACCCAGAAGACCCCATGGAAGATGGATGGGTGAAATTTGAAAGCCTGCCAGAGTGACATGGAGGAGACAGGCTCAAGACAGATGGTGGTGGAAGAAACTTGGGGAGACCTTCGTTAGTTAGTTAGTTAATTGATTTTAGTGGTGCAAGGGCCAGGCTTGGCCAAAGAGCGCCAGACACAGAACTATCAGCTAAAGATTTTTAAAAGCGTGGAAAATGATTAAGAGCAGACAGGCTTGGTAAAAGTTAGAAAAGAGGATGATGAAAGCTGTGAAGACAAGTTAGTTAATTAGGTTTATATAAAAATTTATTAATTTACTATTATAATTATTATTATTTTTTTTAAATAAGTTTTAAAACGTTAATCTGTTTTAAAAAGGAAAATACTGCGAAAGTGTCACAGTGGTCGCCCAAAAGTTTTTGAAGCGTAGCTGCGTCCTCGTCCAGCAGATGAGACTGAAAATAGTGAAACCGATTATTACAAAACCGAACACAACTGCACAAAACATGAGAGACGGTGAGTAAACAGTCGCATGTCTCACACACCGGGGCAGTGTCGCCACAGAGCAAATAGCTATGCGTGAAGCGACAATGCCCAATGCGGAGACGCGCAAGAACAACTTCTTCCCTACGGTTCCGGCGACACGATGATTTCCAGACTCCAAGGATGGGTTTAACACGGTGCAGTTTATTCTCCACCTGTTGGTCCCACAGACCCCGCCACGTTCGTCTGATATGATCGTGAACAAGAAAGCGAAAATCACGGTGGAACAGTGGCAACGGTGTGACAACCAAAGAGGAGGCAGATCTAGCAGCAGCATCGGCAGACTCGTTCCCTGGGATCCCAACATGCCCAGGAATCCAGCAGAACCGAATCTGGACATCAGCCTCGAGCAAAGAACGAACAAGTCTCCGTACGGTAAAAAGAAGTGGGTGGCCAGAGAAATCCAAAGATGACAAAGATTGCACCACACTCAACGAATCAGTGTACACAATAGCACGCTGATGAGAGCTCGACTGCACGTGAACAAGTGCAAGATACACAGCATGCATCTCCGCCGAAAACACCATGGCCTCGGCAGGAATGCGGGCAACAGAAACTTCGTCAATGCAGACGGCGGCGCATCCAACAACACCAGCCGCCTTAGATCCATCGGTGAAAACAGGAATAAAGTCTGCATTGACGTAACGGTGTTCGGCGAAGAGCTGCTGGTACACTGACGCAGGGGTTGAGGACTTGTCAAAAGATGTAAAGCTGGTATCAACCATGACACCAAGAGGATGCCATGGGGGATCCTCAAAGCCCCTGGTCTCTCCAACGAGTGACAAGTCGAGCCCTGCTTCACGAGCTACGGCCGCCAAACGAAGACCGAAGGTTCGAATGCACGAGGGACGGATCTCGAACAAACGAGCATGCTGGGGATGAAAAACTGCATTGTGTAAAGTATGTTCTGAGAGAGATCTAAGTTTCAGGTAAAATTGAAGAGACAGCTGCAGACGGCGTAAATGAAGCGACGGTTCGTTCGCGTCGACATAAAGGCTGGGAATGGGTGACGTGCGAAATGCTCCTGTACAAAGACGCAGCGCTTGATGGTGGATGGTATCCAACGGCCGGAGAACGGAAGGAGGCGCAGAGCCATACACCATACAGCCATAATCCAGTTTAGACCGAATGAGAGAATGGTAAATGCGGAACAAGGAAGTCCTGTCTGCACCCCAGGAGACTGAGGCGAGGATCTTGAGGATTGACAAAGCTCTCAGACAAGAAGTCCGGAGTCGTCGAACGTGCGAGCGAAACGTGTGCGCACGGTCGACGGTCAAACCAAGTAACTTGGTTTCCGGCAAAACTGGAATGGCTGCATGGTCCAAATAGAGTTCTGGATCGGGGTAGAGGCCACGCCTCCGGCAGAAATGGACACACGCTGTCTTTTCAGCAGAAAGAACGAAACCATTGTTGTTAGCCGCTTTAACTATCTGGTTAATTGCAGACTGCAGCTGCCTTTCAATGAAATGCATGCTTGATGACGAGCAGAAGATGTGAAGGTCAACATAAATGGTAGTCGAAACCGTAGGAGGAAGATTTTTAAGCAAACAATTAATGTGGAGGATGAACAGAGTCACCGAAAGAATGCTGCCTTGAGGAACACCTTGTTCTTGATGGAAAAAGGCGGACAGCGTTGTACCCAGGCGCACCTGGAACACACGGTCACGAAGAAAGTTGGCAATGAAGGTTGGCAGGTTTCCCCGCAACCCACTCTCGTGGAGGTCACGGAGGATACCGTGGCGCCACGCTCTATCATAAGCTTTGTTGATGTCAAAAAAGACAGACACCAGGTGCTGCCTACAAACGAATGCCTCACGAACAGACGTCTCAAGGAGCAGGAGATGGTCAGGAGCTGAACGATGACGACGGAAGCCGCTTTGTGATGGCGACAGAATTTGATGTTCTTCTAGGAAGTAAATTAGCCTAGAATTAACCATGCGTTCAAGGATTTTGCACAGACAGCTAGTGAGGGCAATTGAACGATAACTAGAGGGAGACTTGGGGTCTTTGCCAGGCTTGGGAAAAGGTAAAACAAAAGCTTTTCGCCAGGAGTCCGGGAAACTGTGTTCCAACCAAATGCGGTTGAAAAGCACTAACAGATTCTCGAGAGACGACTGCAAGAGATGACGGATCATGTCATAGTGGATGCCATCGGGACCTACAGATGTTGCACCGGACCGATGCAGAGCCACCCGGAGTTCAACCATGCTGAAGGGGAGTTATACTCGGTGTTATGAAAAGGCGCAAAGGAGAGTCTCTGGCGCTCAGCAGCTGGTCTAGTCCTCTGAAAGGAGAGAGGGTACGCCTCAGAACTAGAAACAGAGGCAAACGCCCTACCCAAACAATCCACTATCTCCCCGACTTCAGCATACGTGCAGCCGTTACTCTCAAGAATAGAGATCTGATGGGAACCATAGTTTCCCCGAATCCTACGAATTTTTTCCCAAACAGTTTTTGAACTGGCACGTGAATTGATAGATGAAACGTACTTCATCCAAGACTCCCTCTTGCTTCGTCGACGCACCAACCGAGCGTAAGATTTTGCTCTTTTAAATTCAACAAGATTAGCATCGGTTGGATAACGCCGAAATGTACACCAGGCCTTATGTTGAGCTCTTCTAGCCGCTGTGCAATCAGAGGTCCACCAAGGCTTCGGACGTCTTGGGAGCGTCGTTGATGTCTTTGGGATAGAGAGATCTGCTGCCTGAATGATACACGTGGTGACTTCAGTAACAGCTGCATCGATTGACCCTCAGGTCACCATGACAGAAGGTATCACTGCGGACGATGTGAAGACCTCCCACTTGGCACGATCCATCCTCCATCGAGGAGGGCGGGAAGCAGAAGATGGCACGCTCTCATTATAGCCAAGTACAATTGGGAAGTGGTCGCTCCCATGGAGGTCGTTGCACACCGTCCACGACCAGTCAGCAATAACCGATGGTGAACCCAAAGATAAATTGATCGCACTGAAACTTCTTGTAGGCTCGTGGAAATAAGTGTCAGCACCGGTGTTAAACAGGCACAAAGAGGTCGAGCAAAGAAGAGATTCGATCCTACGGCCTCGTGTGTCTGTTCTGACACTACCCCACAATGGATTATGAGCATTGAAGTCACCCAGAAGAAGAGCAGGTGACGGCAGCTGCTCAACTAAGCTCTCAAGAACGGACACGCTCACGTCCTCATCCGGCGGCAGATAGACGCTGCAAACAGTTAGAGGCACAGGCATGGAGATACGCACCGCAACGGCTTGTAAAGATGTTGAGACCGCAACGGGAGAAACTGGAACAGTGTGGGGGAAAAGAATGGCGACTCCCCCGCAAGCTATATCTCCTGAAACATTATCTTTCCGAAATGCACTGTAGCCTTGAACTGAGAGCAGGTCTGATGGTTTAAGTTTTGTCTCCTGGAGGCAAAGGCACACCGGAGAGTACGACGAAAGCAGATGTTTGACGTCGTCATATTTTGTCCGAAAACCTCGACAGTTCCATTGAACGATTGAAACCATGATTTGAGGGGTAGATAGAAAGAAAGAAACGTGGGTCAAATGAACTGACCAGGCCTAGAAGGCCTCGGAGTCCATAAATTCCTCAGTCTGGTCTGCAGTGCCCCTTGGCAGCGTGGTAACCGGGGGAAGGACTGGGGGGGGGGGGTGTCTCGAGGATGAAGACCGGGACTGATTCGTTCCGGCTTGAACCTTTGTTTGAGATTGAGTGGCTGAGGATTGTTTGGCCTTGCCTTTGTGTCTAGCAGGCGAGGGATCAGGGCTCGTAGAACGGGAAACCTGTTCTGCAACAGCGCGCTTGGGCGAGGATGCAGGACCCCGAGCATTGGTCTGTGGTGGCAAAGATAAACTGTCAGTGGTGGAAAGTCGAAGGGCCTTCAGCCCAGCAGCATAAATATCCTCGAGAGAGAAAGGGCAGTCTTTTGGTATAGTGATGTCTGTCTGAGTGGCAATGGATGTTTTAGGAGCCACAACGGAAGAGTAGGTGCGTGTGCTTGGAGCAGCGGGAACGACCTTCCGTCGAGCTTCAGGGTAGGACAGGTGTTCAAGTGTCTTAACCTCCTGAATCCTCCGCTCCTCAATCCACTTCGGACAGTTCTTGGCATTGGCAGCATGGTCGCCTTTGCAGTTCACACAATGGGTAGCTGCAGCAGAGCAGTCAGACTGAAGATGGTCGTGTGAACCGCAACGATTGCAAGTAGCAGCACCACGGCAAGACTGCTGGGAGTGCCCGTACACTTGGCATCGGTAGCAAAAGAAGGGGGTTAGGAATGTATGGGCGCACAGAGCAGTTCGGGGAGACCTTCATCCAGCAGCAGATTGATAATGGTTGACAATGATGACGATGATATATATATATATATATATATATATATATATATATATATATATATTTCTGACTTAGTATAACTTAGCAGTGAAAGTTCAGCTTTGCCTCGCCAGCCCCAACATACGAGCTATAGGCATGTGAGCTTAGAGGCGCCATCGGCATGATGGGTGACACCCGAAGATATTTCTTTTTATCTATTCGGTGAAAAAGAAATGTCTCGCGAGCCCCGTCATACGAGCTATAGACGAGTCATCGGCGTGACGAATGACACGCGAGCTATTTGGTGAAAAAGAAATTAACTTTTATGTTGTTAATTATTAGAAAAGAAATTACGATTATGGGAGAAATCCTCACTCCGCCTAACTTCCGTTTTCGGAAATTTCGAAAGGCGGAAAACTTTAATTTTAGGGAGTTTGCAAGATGGTTTAATCGGGTTCTAGGGATGACGTTTTTGTCTGCAGGACCAAAATAAATCTGCGATGTGTATCGGTCGTCGCTGCGATTCTGCTCCGAGGATTAGTAGAAAATGAATTTGCGATGTACATCAGCCATCGCCGCAATTCTTCTACGGGGAATGAGTACAAAATAAATCTGCGATGTATGTCGGCTGTTGCCGCGATTCTTCTACGGGGACGAGTACAAAATAATTCTGCGACGTACATCGTCCTACGAGAAAAAAAAAAAAAAAAAAAATTACGTTTACATAAGAAATCCTCACTATGCCTAACTTTCGTTTTCAGAAATCTTGAAAGGTGGAAAACTTGCATCTATGATAGAGAGTCTGCAAGGTGGTTTAATAAGTTCTGGGGATGTCGTTTTTGCCTGCAGGACCAAAATAAATATGTGACGTATGTCACCCGTCGCTGCGGTTCTGCTACTAGGCTTCTGTCTGAAAAGGGAAAAAATGGGGAAGAACACGACTATTTAAAAAAAATCGTATTTTTAGCTGCAAAATCATATTAGCGTACTGCAGCATGACTTATCGTACTAAATACGATAAAATCATAACAATTGGCAGGCCTGAAAGATAACTGATAACTGTACCTCTTCCCACAAATGTGGAAACCCCTGGAAAATTAATCCAAAAGTCTTGCACTTTGCAAGCTGTTCATAAGATACCAGTTCGCAATACTGAAAGTAATTTTCAAAAGAGATGGAAAAAAAAAATTAGAGCAACACACCTAGTACTCAGTTAGTCCAGGTGACTGTGAAAAAACTCAACTGCCTCACTAATGTGACCACTTCATTGTGGCTCAGACAAAATTAAATATGACAACCAATGGTATCACTACATGAAAATAACGTATTATAAACGATAACTCAGAAAATTAGATGATGTTGGCGCCAATGGGTTGAGGAGGACACAACTCAGTGAATGACTAAGGGCAACAACAGAACGTGATGATAGAGTGATTGTGAGAACCACAAGAAAAGAACCGAATTTGATGTTCTCAACTATCCATGGCCATGCTGAGCCATCTATGGAAGTGGCAATTTGGACTGTTACCAAATGACTTATAGCATGGGGACTACAAACAAGAAGGCCACTTCAGCCACCTACTACTCACCAGCAGCAGTGGCGTCAGGTTTGATCAACGTGGGATAGTGTCCAGTGGAGTCCTGTTGTTTTGAGTGATAAGTCATTGTTCGCACTTGGCACCGATGACCTGCGCACACGTGTCTGGGGACGAGCCGTCCAGAGCAGATTCTGCCTTTACTGTGAAATAGCACAAGGCTCACACACTATAAGTGATTGTCTAAGGAGCCATTTCCTGTGATAGCTGGGCACCTTTCGTATTCCTCCATACTACCCTCATGACTCAATGGTACATCAACAAACTATGGTGCTGATTCCTGTCACAGCGTCACTTGTAATTTTAAACAGAATAATGACTGGCCACACACTGCACAGCTTTTCCAGGCCGACCTCTGTAATGTTAACACTCTTCCATGGCCAGCCTGAATGCCCGACCTCACACTAATCGATGTTTGGGACGTGATGGGACACCATGTACACCCATCCCGGAATGTCAGCAACAAACTGGCCCGTAATTTGGACACCATCTGGCATGCTATACCTCAGGACAGTATACGTGAACTGTATGCATTTATGCCATGCCAGGTAAAAGCTTGTATCCAAGACAGAGGTGACACTACAATGTACAGACTTATTCCACTCAAGCAGCTTTTTTATCTGAAAAATTGGCCTAACTGCTCTGGAATTTTAATAATCACCTTTCCTGTATAACGTACATTGCACATACCAATTTTCATCTTGATTGGATGCTTCTTCCTTCTGGGTGCTTCGTTTTTACTGGCGACGAGTGTACACAAACTCATTCACTTAGTAAATCACTTTGCCATTTAGACTTATCTTGCATTCAGTACTAACAGTTTTTTGCTCCAAAAACCAGGACTTTTTGTTTTTTTCCCTAATTAATACTCCATTTGAATTTCATACAAACTTCATACATCCAGAAAAACATACTCTACAACAGTGCTGAGTTTGGGTTCAATTTTAAGTGCTTGAGCCAAAGTATGTCCGCCGCATGAATTTCATATTGCAAGATAGAGGCCGGGCCCCAAAACTATGACTAACCAGTTTTTTTACCATTTCTTTCTTTCTGAAATGTTTCAGGCAGCTGGGCATGCCGAAACATTGGGAGGCAATGAAAGCTACATGCTTTGCTCAATAGAAAAGCAAGGAGCTGCTGCGCGCAGGAAGGGGGCGAACTTTCATTGGCATGCTATCTACAGGGTGAGCCAAAAGTCCCAGTGCACCTTCATGTGTTCACATCCTGCTGTCTGACCTTGAACGACACAGCTGGTACAGTGGCCAGTTGAACATAGTGTTGTCGCTTGAAGGCAGAGTGTTTCTGATTGAACTTGTGTTCTGTAGTGGAGGTGAATATACAGAAGAAGTGAAACGTAAGTAAGTACAGAGAAAAATTTCCCCATACTGAAGCAACCCTACATAATACAGTAAGGTGGTTAATTGAAAAGTTTCTTAAAACCGGATCAGTGAGAGATGCTCCAAGAAGCGGTAAGCTGTGAGTGTTAACAGAGGAAAAGGTGGAGGATATTTCCATCCACATCATTAAAAGTAAAAAGAAATCGATTCAAAAATTGGCACAACAAGCAGGTATGTTGTACAGCAGCAGCCGTAGAACACTGAAGACACGACTGCAGCTCTACCATACAAAATCAGAACAGCGCACAAACTGAAACACACAGACTATGATAAGCATGTGGAATATTCAGATGGTTCAAGGACTTCATTAATGACAAAGGAGAGGATATTCTGGAAGTCACATTTTTTTTTTCTTCGATGAGGTGCCGTTCCACTTATCAGGATATGTGAACTGCCAAAACAGTCTCACATGGTCTTCCAATTATCTGCATCAGATACACGAAATGCCATTACATGATCAGAAGACTGGTGTGTGGTGTACGATATCTCAAAGATGCATAATTGGGCCCAAAAATGTGGCAAGGTATTGTTAAAATATCCTGTACCCATTCATCAGGTACTTAACCGAGGAGAGGATTGTTAATGGCTACGTCCAGCAGGATTCCACTACGTCCCATACAGCTCATGTCTCTATGGCGTTGTTGACTGATGTGTTCGGAAACAGGATCATCTCCAAAGAAACATGGCCACCACGTTCACCTGATCTCACACCTCCAGATTATTATCTGTGGGGGTTTACTGAAAAACTCTGTTTATAAGAACAATCCCCATTCTCTGCCAGAACTACAGGAAGCCATCACCACAGCAATCAGCAACATTTCTTTGTTGGACCCGTCACATCATTTGAGAAAACGTTCAGATGCATGTGTACACACTGGAAGGGACTATTTCTAGCATTTATTATAGCAGGTACACTTGTAGTTGTATATGTATTGTCTTGCCAGGTGCACAGTGACTTTTGGCTTACCCTGTACTACCTAGTATATATAGTTCTAGAACAAGCTTTTCTTTCTAAGCAGAAACCCACTAACACATGGCCTATGGCATTTTTCTACGCATGCCCAGAATAAAGAGCCCTACTGTGTCCCGGGTCCCCACCTAAAACAAATTGCTGAAGAACTCTCTTTATCAACTAGAAAGTGTTAGAAAAGTCGTGTATGCAAAAACACATTTAAAAAAAAATCCTTTCTCTTGTCTTAGAGCCTGAGACCGGTTCAGCCCTTCTCAGCACTGCTCTGCCACTCACTTTTGCTCTCTGCCAACAAGATTGAGCCATCAGCATACAGAAATCTGCACACACGTTTGTTTATTACTAAAACAAACCAACATTGTCTATTTTGGCACCACGCATGAATCGTGCTAATTTGTATTAGACTGATATTATTTTTATTTAAAAACTGAGTATAACTTATATTGTTTGAAAAATATAAGCTACATTACTGTTTTCCCAGCCTTTTAATAGTGCTCATAATCACATATTCAAAACTTCCCAACACAATTTTTTAATCCCCTCCATTTAAACACAGATGGGGAGACTCGCTTCCATTTCAGGTATGCATTTTAAGCTCTAAGTGTTTTTAGACTAATGTTAAAGTGAAAGAGTATATTACGGCAACATGAATTATGTTAACATTATTTAATGAAACGACACTGAAAAGAAAACAATTCTTTGGAAGAAGTTAAATAACTACAGCAGGGTTTAAAATTCAAATTTGAAATGGAACGGAGTCTACCCGCCTGTGTTTGTAAAGGGAGGGTAATGAAAATTTTGGGTGGGGAGTTTTGAATGTGACATAATAATATTAAAAGACTCGGGGAAAACAGAAATTTTTCGAACAATATAAACTATACTTGGTTTTTAAAACAACATTCAATTTCATACAAATTACCATGATTCATTTTACAAAAACTCAGTTGTTCATTTTTTAGTACATTGATATAAAGTGTGCCTTTCACTCCTTGCCACAGTTAGCAACTTTGATCAGCTTGTTTGTTTGTTACTTGAGGGTTTATCTGGCCCAATTTCAGAAATATGCATTTTTGTTGCTCAATAAATCTCGAAATGTTAACTTAATTCTGTTTGGTGTGCTAAATCCACGTTCACAAGGTAAATTTAGTATTATAAATATTTAACAGGAATTATAGCGGATAAATTTATTAAGGTACTATACCTCACAAATTTTTTATCTATACACTAGATCATCGTCAGGAGTTCTTGCGTCTTACTACTTCCACAGGTCTGGTGATCGAACCTGTGGAAGTAGTCAGACGCAAGAACTCCTGACGATCTAGTGTATAGATCGAAAATTTGAGAGGTAAAGTACCCTAATAAAATTATCCGCTATAATTCCCGTTATATATTTATAATATTGAAGTAATTAGAGGAATCCATGAAGTCATTAATTATAAGGTACATTTGTTAAATGCAACACAAGACCTACATGCAGAAGAACCTTTGACTCTAATGGAAATGTGTGCAGATGGTTGCTTAAAAAACTCTTACAAAACTTTGTAGATTGGCACATATATTTATTCTTCATTCACAACTATGTTTGAATAGTGAATATTTCATAACTGCATCATCTTCATTAATTTTTGAAAAAAAAAAACTGGTCTGCAAGGCTTTTAAGACTACAAAATTTTTTGTTGTGTGCATGTTTGTTTATTCATTGTGGAGGAAAAAAAATTGCAGTCCATCTCAAGAACAAAAGATGAAATAAACCCCTTCACTTGACATTGTGATGTGCAAGTTTTAACATTACAAGGGTTTCCCTTCTGCTCTGAAAAACATATCTCTTGAATACTACAGCTATGAGATGTTTGCAGTTCAAATAATTGAGACTTGGTTGATTCAACCATTCCTTCCATATGAGAAATAACATTTAGCAATAACACAGACATTGGGAACATCGCGACAAAAAATTTATGATTACGAAAAAATCTTCGCTCCATCAGATTTCCGTTTTTGTAATTTCCTCCTCTATTTTCAAGCTACCACGATTGGTTATTGAACAAAATTATATTTTATAATAATACTGAGCAGAAGAAATATCACTAGAAAAAAAAATTATGATTACGGATTAAATCTGCAATTCATCTAACTTCCATTTTTGAAAGACAAAATTCTGTCCTCAGGCGGAAATCCCCCCCCCCCCATCGCGACACATACGCATATAACCAATCCCCCTCCCCAATTCTCTTCAGTTTTGTATCGTTCTTGAGAATGACGCAAATGATGACAACAAAGGGAGTTTCTTGAATCCGCGGAAGAAACTCGTGCCTACAGTTTACAAGGAAATATTTGCCCCGTCAAACTTCCGTTATTGGAAATAGTTGTCTACACTTTCAAACTGAAATACAAACATTTATGTAATAATATGATATTTAGTAAGAATATCAGAAACAACTTTGTAAGAAAAAGAAATTATGATAGCAGGAAAAATTTTCAGGCCCTTTAATTTTTATTTTCGGAAGTTCTGAAAAATGGAACACTGTTTCCAGATGGAAAACGTGTTCCATTTTTAATGGAATACTGTTTTCAGATCGAGTACAACTGAAATGATGGGGGAAAAAAGCGGCATTTCATGAATCCGAGGAAGAATCTCATGCTTGATTCGTAACAGTCCGCGATATGCAAAATGAACTGCTCATGTGGCTACATATGGAAGCCATTCATGTTTCAATAATATTCAAGACATGAACGATGTATTCGATTCCAATTTTCGGAACTCTGAAGAGCCCGTTTCTAACGCACGTCGTATGTAATTTTACGATGGATACATTTTCACTTGAATTTCGTAAGTGGTCCAAAAACAGACCCAAGATTTCATCTTTATATATAATAATTTTCCTTAAATTTTCGTAAGGCAGGAGACTCCCTCCTAACAACTTTATTCTGGCGAAAATCCCACCATCCCGATCTGAATTTTAAGCACTGTGCAGTTCATTTTCGCATGATATGCAAGTAAATAGGTATTGTCCCCAACATAGTGGAAGAGGTCCTCCTACTTCATTAATGAGCGAATACCTTATTTGCTACTAACTTTTGTCAACTCCTACACCGCTGTCAATGTAAAATTCTTTAGTTAGGTTGGATGATCATGATTAACATGCACAACCTACAAGTCTCACTGTTTTGTTATTCTGTGTCCCATATCTTAAACATCCTCATTTTAAATTATGGCACTCAAATTAGCTCTAAAAAGAAATATTCACCATATATAACATTTACAATCTTTGGTACTTCACCTCAATTTTTTGTTAAAGAGCGCGCGCGCACCAACACACCCCGCCACACACGAAGATTACACACACCGATGAGCCATTACACTATGACCACTTACCTAGTAAGCTGTAGGACCCCCTTTAGCCCACAAAACAGCAGCCACTCGGCGAGGCATCGATTCGATGAGGTGACGTAGGTATCCTGAGGTACCTGGTACCATAATGTCAACAGCAAGTCCTCCAGTTCCTGTACATTTCCGGATGGTGGTGATTTAGCATGAACCGGCTTTTCCAAGTTGAACCACAAATGTTTGATTAGATACATGTGAGGTGAAGTTGCATTAACAGAAAGTCACCAGCATGTTCCTCAAATCACTCCTTGGCGATTCTGGCAGTGTGGCATGGCGCATTATTCTGTTGGTAATGGCCATCACCAGCAGGAAACACAGTTACCACGAACGGGTGGACTTGGTCTTTGTTTTATTTTTATTTTTTTTTAATTCAAAATTTAACGACCACCGCGTGCAACTTAGTGGGCTAAAAGCAGTCGCCCATCCCTAATTTAGGGCCACTAGTTCCAGGGAAGGGAGAGAGCCAGTGCCATGAGACAAACACAACATCCATGCCTCACCGGGATTCGAACCCGGACCCGTCTCGGAAGATCAGAAGCCATCGCTTAGACCACTGTGCCACCGGGGCAGCAAACTTGGTCTGCAACAACGTTTAGATACCCAACAGCTATATCGGGGATTGTGGTATTGGGATAATGGGGCCTTTAGTGTCCTAAGAAAACATCGCTCACAGCATAACACCACCATCAGCGACCAGTTCCTGCTCAACAGTGCATTCAGGTGCCATAGCCTCCATTGGTAATTGGCGTATCCATACTTGGCCGTCTACATGATGCACCAGGAATCTTGATTCGTAAGACCAGGCCACTTTCTTCCAATCATCCACGATCCAATCTCAATGATCTTGGGGCCGTTTCATGCGTTGTTGGCGATGACATGCAGTGAGCATGGGGACCCCGCTGGGTCTTCAGCTAGGCAGGCCCATGCACAGAAGGCTGCGCTGAACTGTGTGCTGTCACACATTCCACTGATCACCACTGTTGTAGCTGCGGGTGATTTGTCGCACTGTGGCCCTGCGGTTGCTGTGAACAATGCATGACAGTCTCCACTCCCCTCTGGCATCAATGAGCTGCGGACACCGCTGGAGGATGGTTCATCGTTTGACCATCTGTGCACCACTTTTGATACGTACTCGCTACAGCGGCACGTGAACAACCCCCAAGCTGTGCCCTTTTCTGGGATCATAGTTCTGAGGAGCCGGGCCATCACAATTTGTCCTTTATCAAACTCTGATAAATTGGCAGCTTTTCCCATTCTGACTCCGAACACTTTACTAACTGAAAGCCGGTCCTCGGGTTGTATATATACTGCTCTGTGAGCTTCACCTGCGCCACCGTTCAGTCTCCAGGCAAGCTCATTTTTCTTGGCTAGGGGTGGTCCGAACACTCTACTAACTGAAAGCCGGTCCTCGGGTTGTATATTATACTGCTCTGTGAGCTTCACCTGCATCACCGTTCGGTCTCCAGGCAAGTTCATTTCTCTTGGCTAGGGGTGGTTCGAACACTCTACTAACTGAAAGCCGGTCCTCGGGTTGTATATATACTGCTCTGTGAGCTTCACCTGCACCACCGTTCGGTCTCCAGGCAAGCTCATTTCTCTTGGCTAGGGGTGGTCATAATGTAATGGCTCATCGGTGTATTTTAACATAGATAAATTCGAGACGACATGCATTAGTGGAACAGAATTACAACATGAAACACACACGTATGTCTACATGTTCTAAAGGAAGGGTGGGTGAAAGGGGTTTGTGTGTATGGAATAACTTTCAGTAACCAATTCTAAATCTGTTTTCATGATAATATGTACACACTTATATCACTATAAAAACAGTGTTTTAACTGTGTACAAACAATAAAATGTAGTGTAATTCATGCCAGTAAAGTATTGCACACAAATGTACAAATACTAGCAAAGAACAATATTAACCTAGCCTTATACAGATCACACCATAAAAAATACTTGTGATAATGACTGACATTTTAACTAATTTATTGCAAAAACGTTCAATAAATTACTTAACAAAAAGAGCAATTACCTCGATATTCTGGCTTTGCTCCAGGTTTTAAACTCTTCCCCTTTGATTTTTCTTTAATTAATTTCAGTGGTGACACAATTTTTGTCTCACTTGTTTCACAGATATTATGTGATTTGTTCATATGATTCTCATCACAAGGAAATGACTTTAAATGTGAATGCCTGCGATCTTGCCACTCTGGAATTTTACCAACAGTTGAGTTAGAATCATTTCTGTAGCCATCATTATTTTCAATTACTGTGTCGTCTTCAATTTCAGTTTTCACCACAACGGATCTCGTGTCAGTGCACAAGTCATTCCTCTTATCACCGGCAGCAATTTCTTGTTTGCCATGATCATCACCATCTTGGTCAATAACAATAATTTCTCTTTCAGGCTTCTCTTTCGGAACAATAAGAATTTCCAGTTCATCATCTTTCTGATCAACAACGTTAACGTTACCTTCCTGAGCTTCCCATTGAACAGTATGGTTCTTCCTTTTAATTCTTCTATGTTGTAAAGCCTTGGTGTGGACATTATAATTATTAACAACACTATCTTCCAGCTCACTTTTAACATCAACACTTTGATTAGCATCCCTTTCTTTACGTAATCTTGTTTTTATAATTGCTGAGTTACTGTTTTCAAAGCCACTACTTTCTCTCATGCTATCAGAAGAGTCTTCCAGATTTCCTTTAAATTGCATGCTTCCTGAAACAATGTTTCTTTTGGCAATTCTTTTTGAATTCCGACATCCTGAAATTCTCAAAGGTTTTTTATCCACTACTGCTTCAGTACCCTTCTTTGCTATCAGAGTATGCAGATTTTTCCCATCCTTTCTGACAGAGTCATGCATCTTTTGCTTCCTGAAACCTCTACCCCAGATATCAAAACGTAAGGTCCTATTACGCAAAGAATGGCGTGTCAATACTGTTGCATTATCCCCACTATTTTCCCCAGTTTTACGTTTGGGAGAACTTTTCAAGTCCTTCTTCGAATGCCAACTTTTCACCTGATGCTTTCTGGAAATAATTTTTTGTAATTTTGTTTTCTTTGTGCCACATGCAGCGATTGGATTACGGCCCCTTCTCTTTTTTTGGTCACGAGGGGAAATCCTACCAACCTGATCATTCTGAAAAGATGAGACAGCCGACGTTTCAACCTCAGAATTATTAATTACCGTAACTTTTGGGCAACCATTCTCTTTGTGTTTTGAAGCCCTCGTTTTTAAATTCTCAATATTACCAAATGAAATATTTTCATCGGTAATATCATTACTAGAGTCTTCTTTACTAGGGTGTGATAATTCAGAAATGCCAGCATGAACTGGCTCACATTTTGGAAAATTTCCTGTGCTTTCGTTATCACTACTTACAATTTTTGTGTTGTCTGGAAACTGATCTTCACTTTTCAGGTCCAAGTTTTCTTCCTTTTTATGTAGCACTCTCAGTAGAGAGTGAATATTTCTAAAAGCACGATGTCGCCTACGTTTTTTATGTCCAACCTGAAAACTCTGGTCATAGAGACCCTTTGAAACGCATGGTAATACAGCAATTCCTTCTACCTCTGAAACATCTGAAGTGCAATCAATATGATTTTCTTGACTCAGGACACCAGGTTTCTGTGCACTTTCATGAACACTTTTACTACTTATCAAAGTATTTTTTGTTATTTCCTTTTCAACAGGATGTAAGGTATCTAATGACTCTTCATCAGCTGACCCCTTTCCCATAATTTTGTCGCTTGTGCTCTCGTTATCCGGGAAACATGATCTGGCTGCATCATCATCTTGCGAAGTTATCCGTTGTTGATTATCAGATGAAGAAACACATGAGCTAGTGTTAAGTTCAGTAGTTCCTACAGAATCTCCTTTATTACTTGCATTGTCTTTAACATCATGCCTCCTATAGCTGCTGCTTGTTGTATTTTCAGTACTTTTCTGTTCCCCACTGGAATCATCATCACTTTCACTGCTTGATAATGCACCACCATCAGTAGAAGATTTACGTGTTTGTCCTTTTTCGTGAGTAATTTCGGGATTTCTACCATGCTGGTATCCTTTGGAGACTATGTTTTTTGCAACAGACTTCTCAGTGATTACCATATCTTGTGGTGCTTTTTGCACATCACCTTCTTTTTCGTTGCTACTAGAATTTCCATCTTCAGTGCACGTCAAAGTTGTTGTATTTTCAGTACTTTTCTGTTCCCCAGTGGAATCATCATCGATTTCACTGCTTGATAATGCACCACCATCAGTAGAAGATTTATGTGTTTGTCCTCTTTCGTGAGTAATTTGGGGATTTCTACCATGCTGGTATCCTTTGGAGACTATGTTTTTTGCAACAGACTTCTCAGTGATTACCATATCTTGTGGTGCTTTTTGCACACCACCTTCTTTTTCGTTGCTACTAGAATTTCCATCTTCAGTGCACGTCAAAGTTGTTGTATTTTCAGTACATTTCTGTTCCCCAGTGGAATCATCATCGATTTCACTGCTTGATAATGCACCACCATCAGTAGAAGATTTACGTGTTTCTCTTCTTTTGTGAGTAATTTGAGGATTTCTACCATGCTGGTATCCTTTGGAGACTATGTTTTTTGCAACAGACTTCTCAGTGATTACCATATCTTGTGGAGCTTTTTGCACACCACCTTCTTTTTCGTTGCTACTAGAATTTCCATCTTCAGTGCACGTCAAAGTTGTATTTTCAGTACTTTTCTGTTCCCCAGTGGAATCATCATCACTTTCACTGCTTGATAATGCACCACCATCAGTAAAAGATTTACCTGTTCGTCCTCTTTCATGAGTAATTTGGGAATTTCTACTATGCTGGTATCCTTTGGAGACTGTGTTTTTTGCAACAGACTTCTCAGTGATTACCTTATCTTGTGGTGTTTTTTGCACACCACCTTCTTTTTCATTGCTACTAGAATCTCCATCTTCAGTGCACGTCAAAGTATCACTTGTATGCAAACTGCAAGAACTTTCTTTATAACAGTTTGATTCATCAGTCCAGGAATTTACATAAACAGATTTATCTTGCCCACTCTCTGTGGTGCACTTTTCAATAACTTCTGACTCCTGAGCAATTACCGTACTTTCAGATGCTTTTTGTGCACCATCTTCTTTTTCACCACTACTAGAACCACCAGTGTGAGAACTACAAGAACTTTCATTATAATGGTTTGATTCTTCAGTCTTGGAATCTACATAAATAGATTTTTTAACAGATTTTTCAGTAACTCGGTACTTGTCCGAAGTATTGTCTTGACTATGTATTTCATTATCATTAACTCCACTGTATTCATTCTTACTGGTACAGGACAAACTACAGTGGTCTGAATCAGATTCTTCATGTCTTTCTTTGTTGTACCTATTCTCTGATGGAGATTTCTTATCAGAAATGAGATTGCTTTCTGCAGCACAACCTTCCCTTTTAACAGTGGATACACGGTCACTTAGAACTTCATCCACTGAATCAATTTCAGAATAATGTTCCACCATGCCACTACTGTCATCACAGGTTTCATCTTTCACACCCTGTTTGTCTAAGGAAACTTCCTTTCCTTCAGAGCTGGTTTCCTTTGAATTGATATTTTCAGTGAAAAATTTGCGTCTTTTCTTTCTTCTGTAGCCAAAACGAGAATTCCTGCGCCTTTGGCTGCTTCTCTGTGAATAGGAACTTAGCTCTTCCATCACACGATTTTTCACAATGGATTCTGTACCACCTGAATCATCTTGTTTCTTGAACGCATCACTTGCAGGAACATCTCCTTCGGAAATTGAAATACAAGAACTGGGATTGCCTACCTCAACAACAGAGGAGGAATCAAGGAGATTAAACGACATCTTTTCAGCCTCATCGTTTTTTACTTTGTCATTCTTAAGTGATTTCATACAATCTGTGGAGTCATTTCCCGTAGACGTGCAATCCATTTTCTTTGCCTCGAGTGACAAATCAGAGTTATTTTCCATGCCAATTTCAACACCGCCTTCTTTGCCAATACTGCTATCACAGTTGGAAGTAGCAGATGATTTGCTTTGCATTTGATCTCCAGTAGTGTCAGAATCTAGAGCAGCTGTACTTTCTTCATTTACAGCTTGCTGTACATATTTGTCTTCACCCAAGCTGTTATGTTTGCTAATTTCACATAGTACAGAAATGGCAGAATCACTATTATCAGTTAGAATAGACTGTTTTATGCCATTTTCCTTATCTTTACTATTGCTAACAGCATCACCTTCTTCACTACAATTTGAAGAATGACTGGAACCAGTATTACATAGCCCTCTTTCTTCGATATCGTTTTTGAAATCTTTGGCATCAGACATCTGATTATTTTCAGAGGAACCAATATGCTGCTGTGTGAAGTGGTTGGAGGAATCCCTGGGATATTCGTTAGCATGACAGCCTTCTGCTTCATTTCTTGTTCTGTCATCAGTAGAAACTCCACCTAAGTTATTTGAAATTCCATCTTGAGGAATATTTTGCTCAATGGTAACTTTCCCATCATTCGTACCAATAAGTGCAGATGAAGTTGCATCTTCAATGATAGACTTACGCCTCCTTCCTTTTCTATGACTTCGAGAACCACTGTGACGTCTTGCACTCCTACGAGATAAAGTAAGTCCAGATTCAACCTTTGGATTTTTTGAAGAAACACAGTCTTTAGCATTTGCAGTGTCTTTTAATTTTTCTGCAGCATTGGTAGTTGTATCATCATTCTCTTCATCACTAAATGCAGGAACATCTACACCACTCGCAGCTTCATCAGCATGATCAATTTTTGTGCCATCCATCTTTTTCCAGTTTTCCTCTTCATTTGTAGTGCTTGGCACAAATGAATCTTTCTTGTGAACACTACTTTTCCTCCTCCTATTTTGGATATGTCGTGGACTGATGTGCTGTTGGCAGCTTTTGTAGGGTCCACTTGAAGAATCAGTTGTTGGTGATATTTCAGCAGTCACACTCTCATGCTGTATTTCTGGACAACTTTCCACTGAATCTTTCACACACACCTCACCATCTCCGATTATTAAGTTATCACGGCTTGAAATATTTTTTTCCTTGTCATGCAGCAAATTATCAGCAGTTGAACTGTTTTTTGCACCAAGTTTCTTTGAACTGTTGCCAGGAACAACTCTACTTGAATTACTGAGTCCTTTATCTCCAACATCCCTTTCTTTAGTGCCAGCAATTTCATCTGCTTCTGCCAACTGCACTAAGTCTGAGTCTTTCCTTAAAGTTTGTTTCCCTTTCTTGCAGCTGCTTTGAGTTTTGTGGTAACGTTGATTGCAACTAGTAGGCAATGTAACAGAATAAGCTTTGTCATCAGCACAGCTTAATGTTGAATCCTCTGCTGCACTTTTTTTGCATACTGTCTCAGAAACTGAACTTTCATTAGAGAGGCGCCTGCCTGAGATAGCTTTGTTCTTCACTTTTGAGGCAATCTTTGCTCTCATACTTTTCTCTGACTTCAGTTCAGCTAAAACACTATTCTGTTGTAGATGTTTGTTCTGTAGCTTAGAATTTACATTTCTACCACTCCTTTTACGATTACAGGCTAAAACTGCAGCTGTTTTGGAGTCTGAATTAACCTTTGAGATGCATGCATTTGATTTATCATTACCTTCTGAGCTTAAACCTTTATCAGAGGGAACATTGCACACGTCAATTTCATCATCGTCACTTCCATAACATGTAATGGTGTTATTAAATAAAACGTCCCACATTTCTTTTTCAAAAACTGACTTGACTTGAAAATCTTCCTTTTGTTTTGTACAAAATTCCTCAGAACTTGAAGCATTGTCTGATGCTTGTTGGTTTGAATCAGACGGTGAGGGAGCACTCTCTTCTTCAAATTCTTCACACTTATCTTCTCCAGATACTTCAGGCACTGAATTTTCTTCACAATCACTAAGAGCATTTGAATAATTATTGGTGACAAGGCTACTACCAGCAGCGTTAGCTTGGTTAGTTTCAATGCTTTTTGCTTCAGGCTTGGAGTTCACTAAAAGATTGCCCAAATCATTTGATTCATTGCAATTCAGATCTTTAGAATTCACAGAAGGCATCTCATCATCAGGATTACTTTTAATGTCCTTGTCTTCGGCACTATTATTCAGTACTTCAGAGCAGATTTTTAGAAAATCATTGGTTGTCAACTTTGATATGGAATCAATAGCTTCATTTTCAGATGAGCTCTCTAAGGGAGGGAACTGTTTCTTTTCAGAGTTTTCAATGGAATTTACCTCAGCATCTGACAGACTATTTTCAAAGCTACTGTTTATCACATCAGAACAGACCTTAATAAATTCAGAAGGACTTAATTTGGAAAGAAAATCAATTGCCTCTTTTTCAGAGGCGCATTCTTCCAAGTTCGTGATTTCTTTTTTTACACAATTTTCCACCAAATTAGAGCTTACACCTAGTGACTTTGTTTCACAGCTGTTTACACCTACATTTGTATCCACCGAATCTGGGCCTTGTTTTGATTCAACAGGGTTACATGATACATCAAGTACATTACTTTGTACATCTTTACAAACAACACTAATAGACTGATCTGAATATGAATCAACAGTTAGCCCCTTGGAAATTATATCTTTCTCTAATTCTGCATTTGTTATTACCATCGCCGAATCATGAGCTTCGAACTTTCCACTTGTTGTTCCCTCACAAATAATGAAATTTGTATTGTTTTTATCATAACTGTTCAATACAGATTTTTCACTGGTTAGATTATGTATGTTTTGGACCACAACATTTGAAACATTCTTAACAGGGAGATCTTGCTTAGCACTTTGCAGTGCCAATGAAGAACTTGCATTTGGAACAGCATTTTTATTAGGTGTTTTTCCTTCTGAAGAGACTTGATTATTAAGTTTTATTAATCGTACATTACAAGAAGGTAAAGTGCTTGCCTTTTGATTTTCTACATCTGAATTTACACTAGGTGATATGGATATCCTTTTAAAGTTATCAAGAACTTTATGTTCACTTGAAACTGATAAAGATGTGTTACTGGTCTCTTCTAGATGACTCAACGAAATATTTTCACGAGGTGTCAAATGAGTGCCACCCAAGTCTTCTTGATGCTTCCCTCTGACATAAGAAAAAGGATTCAGATTTACAATGATAGGGTTTTCGGATACAGTTCCTGCAGCATTTTTGGAATTTTCAGTTGTTTGCACATTACTGTTGACAAGGACAGCACGGTTTGTCAAATTTGTTTGTCCAGCTGCAGGTGATATAAAAATTGGTTTCTCAATGAGTGAAGACTGTGCTGCAATTTTGTTAACACACTGCTGTAATGGCACAAGAAATGACAATTTTAAGTCTGGAAGAGAACGTATCACATAAGCTTGTTTTTGATGAACAGTGGAATCAGAGTTAGGCTTATTTACTTTCTCAGTTTGAAGGTGGGAATGGTTTTGAACAGCAGGCAAAATTTTCACGAAAGGCATATCCTTCGCTAATGACTCACGATCTTGTGCAATATTTAAGTGCTGATGAACTGGAAGAGGACCTTGAATCTTGGCATCTGGAAAGTTACCAGGAGTTGATGCCGGTTTTGATGCATGCTGAATTTTGCTATTTTTCTTTACACTGGAACTAATGCGGTATCGCTTTGAGAATTTCCCAAGGGCTGTGGATGGCAATTTAATCGTCCTAAAACCTTTTCTATTTTTGGCATTAAGCTTACTAATATCTAGTCTTTCACATTTCACAAAGCACGGTTTTGTACAAAAAGAGTTAATTTTTGATGATAAATTGGAGTTAACACTGTACCTGTTATTAACTATGGTATCTGAGTTGGATAGTACATCATCTTCCTTATTAGACACTATTGAGCACTGTTCCTGTATTTGTTCTACAAGTCCGTAACATGATGACGACTCAGTACCTGCTTCAGGCTTTTCAGATAATGAACCACTATCATCACAGTCTGACTCATCAGATAAACGTTCATGTTTAATAAAAATATTATTGTTACTACTATTTGTAATGCGAAAGCTCGAATGGGAACAGTTTAAGTCTGTCTGACCATCAGAGGTCAAAGATAAATTGCACACATCAGTAGTCTGATGACTATAACTATTTGAATCTTTGCTTCCAACATATACAACCTCATCTTCATCATCGAATGTCAAGGTAGATATATCAACTACACTAACAGGGACCTCTGGCGCCTCATCACATGAAGCATCTTCGGAGTCCTCATTTCCAAAAGGAATACTTTCACGTAAATCACTACCTACTTTTCCTACAGACTGCCTCACGCAACCATTGAAGTCAATTTCTTGACATCCTATGCCACTACCGGCATATTTGGACCTTCTTTTTCTCCTCGAAGGTTCACTCATTTTGGCACTGTTGAACAGTGAACTTGGCCCTTTATCTGTAACGATAGTTACAATAGAATGAAAAATTAAATTGTCATATGTGAAAAAAGATGTTTTGGAAAAACAATAAAGAAATTTACTTTTTTTTTTTTTTTTTGCCCTTAACCAACCCTCAAATCAGGCTGCCTCATAACAAAAATAATTCACAGGAGACCAGTATGCAAATTGTTAGTTCCTTCAAACACTTTTTTCTAAAGGGCTATTTATTCAACATATATTCAAAGCACAAGTATTCTGCACATAGTAGAATCCTTTTCCACTGCAAAGATCTTAAGAATTCATCTTGCATTATTCATATTCATCGATTCAAGGGAAAGTGGTGATCTGACTTCTTACTGAAGTGTGGTAAATAATTATAATTGTTCCAATCACTCTTGATCACATCAGTGTCAACTGGGTATGTAAATCACACTCCTGGCAGAAGAAATGTAGGTTGTGTGATAAAAAAGCAGGCTTAAAAAATGAATAGGACTTGGATAAATTAAAATTAGATTTTGAAATACAATCTGTTGATGTGACGATATTTAAGAATATTCTTCAGATGTCACAATCCACGTCAATTCCTTTTCATACTTCTACTGAATCACTGAATGACCAACAAGATGAACTTTTAAATATACAGTTGAACATCTCTCTTCTTCATCTCTCAGAATAAGCTCTTTTTCATTCTTATTCAACATTTCCTCAAAAGCTTGAACAAGAACCTTTACAGCTTACATTTTTTTCACTGTCTTCTTTCATAACAAAACTTCAGAATAAAAATTAAAAATAGTGGTCTAGGTTAATGAGTATCGCACAGCTCACAACTAGTTTGTACAGCAATATGCTGATTTATATACACGTTTACATAACATAATTAAAAAAAAACACACACACACACACACACACACACACACACACACACACACACACACACACACACACACACACACACACACCATATTTAAAAAGAAAGAACCTGAAAGTGGACTTCCCACAAACTCCCTTTTCTCAGTGACATTTCTCAGTAGGGCTTAATGCTATCTGTAAGTCAATTAGCATTTCTCCTCTGGAGTTTTTCTTCAACATATAATCATCATTCAAAAGATATGACCCTTTCTCATCAGTGCTTCAGAAACATAGGTTTCACACGTCTATTACACATTATCCTGCCATTAGTATCTTGCACCCCTTCCGTGGGGGAGGGGGAAAGTTACTAATGGAGTGGCAAGCACCCAACACAACTATAAATACATATGTAAGCTTCAAATGAGATAGCAGAACAATCATCTGTTAACAGACTTACAGAGCAGAATGATAAGCAATCGGTCTACATGGGGCACTTCAGTTTTGTTTTTTTCATAAATTGGTTGTTCAGTGGCTGCTCAATATATATATATATATATATATACGAGGGTTGTACCGAAAGTAATGCAAAAGTGGTCATAACTTTATTAACTGACAAGAGGTCATTTAAATTGCACTTGCTGGTAGAGTAACTCTTCCTCTATAGTAACCCTTCTTTTTCATTGCAGGTAAATAATGGATTCCAAGCAGAAGTAATGTGCTGTCACTGAGTTCCTGATGAAGGAAGGGTGCAGGCTGCCCAGACATACACAGAAGGCTACAGAATGTTTATGGAGATGACACCATTGACAAGAGCAATGTGCACAGATGGATGAAGAAGTTTAAAGAAGGGAAAACCAGCACTGAAGACAAACTACACAGTGGGAGACCATCATCTGCGACCACTGACACAAATTCTCAGCGAGTGGATGAATTGCTTTGCATGGAGAGACGAGCCACAGTCCGTGTGCTTGTTGCACAACTAGACTGAGGTCACAATGCCACACAGAAGATGGTGGAAGACTTAGGGTATTGGAAAGTGTGTGCAAAAGTGGGTACCTCAACAGTTGACACCTGATTTAAAGGAGATAAGGGTGGAAGTCTGCTGTGATCTGCTGGAAGCGTTTGAAGCAAATGAAGACATGTTTTTTTTTCGATCTGGTGACAGGGGATGAAACATGGGCATATCTTTATGATCCAGAAACAAAGAATCAATCCATGGAAAGGCATCACACCTCTTCACCTAGGCCTAAGAAGTTCAAGAGCCAGCAATCAGCACAGTCAGGGTGACTGTTTTTTGGGATGACAGGGGCGTCAGTCTCCTTCATTTTCTGAAACATGGCCATGACCAGCAAGCAGTACACTGAGACACTCAAGAAGCTTAGAGAAGACATAAGGAGGAAGAGACTGAACAAGAAACTGAAAAGGATCCACATTTACCATGACAATGCAAGACAACACACACCTTTGTCAACAAATTAGGCAGATCAGTGGTCCCACATCCACCGTACAGCCCAGATCTGATACTCTCAGAGCCTACTAATATCTAGTCGGTCCAATGTAGGACAGCCCCTGGGAATGATTTGATGACAAAGACGAGGTGAAAGTGGCTGTGAAGAAGTGGGTACAACAATACACGCCCAAATTTTTTCAAAGAGGATTCGAGAGTTGGGTTTAATGATGGTGCAAATGCATCGCTTGTTATGGAGACTATGTTGAGTAGTACCTTTGTATAGAGAAAAGTTACTCTAATAACATGTGCAATTTGAACGACCTCTGTCAGTTAATAAAGTTATATCCACTTTTTGCATCACTTTCGGTACAACCCTCGTATATATATATATATACACGCTGAAGAGCAATTGAATTAGAGATACTTGTCTAGTAACGTGTAGCACCACATTCCGTCCTGATGACGATGGTGATTTGTCTTAGCATGGACTCGAAAAGACACCGGAAGCGTTGGGAAGCCCTACGGATCCACGACCCTTGAACAACCTCAAACAGTTCACGAAGATTTGATGGAGGGGGGTCAGAGCCTAGAACATCTCTCTCGATGGCATCCCAGATGTGCTCGATGGGATTGAGGTCAGGTGACCCAGCTGGCCAAGGAAGCGAGATCGCGTCGGTGGAGTGTTCTTCCAACCATTCGGATACAATTTGAGAACGATGGCACAGCGTATTGTCTTGTTGCACGATGAGGTCCCCAGTGGGATGTTGAAGACGCACAAACGGGAGCAAATGGTCATCCAGGATATCCTGGTAATATTGACCTGTGAGGGACAATGTCACACATACCAGGGGTCCCATTTCAGTCCATGTAAACAGTCCCCAGACGAGAATGCCACCCCACCAGCTTGAAGACTACCCTGCTGGCAAATAGGAGCCATCGCTTTATGTGGTTTGCGCCGTACTCGTATCCTGCCATCCGCATGTACCAACGTGAATCTCGACTCATCAGTCCAGGAAACATTTCCCCACATGTCTAGGGTCCAGTGGCAATGTTCCCGCGCCCATGCTAATCTTTGCACCCTGTGATGTGCGGTCAGCAGTGGTACCCTCGTGGGACGATGGCTTCTGTACCCCATAGCAAGGAGATGGTTCTGGATGGTGTGGCTGCTTACAGGTTTTTGTGCACCAGCGTTAAATTGCCCAGTGATTTCTTGCACTGTGATGTGTCTATCTGCTGTTACAATGCGAGCTAGCAGACGATGACGCCTCTCATCCGCATGCTGCTGTCCACGGCAGTTGGCCCTTGCAGGGACGGTTTTACCGGATTCGATGTACTCACGGTGCACCCGTGACACAGTGGCTCATGAAAATCCCAGTACCTGCACGACTTTCGAGATGGAGTGACCCATTCGTCAGGCCCCGACAATCTGCCCATGAGCAAATGCGCTTAGATTCTTCGTTTTACCCATACTGCGTCCGACGCTTACTGATTCCCGTCACATCACTCCTCATATTGTCGGATCGCTGCATACGTCATGTTGTTTCCGTTTACAGGGCCACCCACAGTGCCACATTTGCATAACGCCAGCTGTCTCTAATTCAATTGCTCTTCAGTGTATGTGTGTGTGTGTATATATATATATATATATATATGGGATGCAAGGTCAGGTGATGCGTAACATCACAGCCTCTCCTTGACAAATGTCAACCCCGCCTTCTCGTGGTGCATCCTGTTCCCACTAAAGGGGCTCTGACGACCGCCAATAGCGGTATAACTATACCATCGGGATTAGAGGAAATTCTATCCCACACTCACCAACCCGCTTGGCCAGCGTGGTGAGTTATGGCCAAACCCCTCCAAAATGATTCCACAACTTAAATCTTGGCCCTCAGTCTCCGGCAGCTGGAATGTACCTGGCCAAGGCAGCGGCCAGTGCGACATGAAGGCAGAGGGTGCTAAGAATCCCCGGAGGACCGGACTAGGCTGCCATCTGATGCTGACCTTGGCTACGTACAATGGACGCTCCCTATCTTCTGATTCAAGGCTTCTTGAATTGGAAGAGGAAACTACAAAGGATCAAGTGGGACATCGTGGGGCTAAGTGAGGTAAGGAGAAAAGGAGAAGATCTCATTGAACTGAAAAGTGGACATCTCTTCTACTATCGTGGGACAGATACTGGCAGAACTAGTGGTGTTGGATTTATAATAAACAAGAAACTGAAGGATAAAGTTGTAGAAGTTGAAAGTTCCTCTGACAGAGCTGCACGACTTGTTATCCAACTCTCGAAAAGATACCAGGCTCAGATTATTCAAACTTATGCACCCACCACAAGTCATCCTGAAGAAGAAATTGAAGAATTTTATGAGGAAATTTGTCATCTAAATAATAAAGGTAAGCAGCACTTGAAAATAATTATGGGAGATTTCAATGCAAAAATAGGGCAACGGCAACAGAATGAAACTTCAGTAGGTAAATTCGGTCACGGCAACAGAAACCAGCGTGGAAATACTCTCGTTGAGTTTGCAGAGGCAGAAGGGTTTTTCATCTTGAACTCCTTCTTCAAGAAAAAGCCACACAGGAAATGGACATGGAGACATCCAAATGGGACAACAAGTGAAATTGATTTTATTATGTGTAACAAAAAATTCGTCATAGAAGACTGCAGTGTGCTAAACAAGTTCAACACAGGTAGTGACCATAGATTGGTGAGATGTAAGATGCACCTCAACACTAAACTTGAACGTGGCAAGCTCATAAGACAAACAAAATCTATTGACATAACCAACCTTAAAAAACACCATAATACCTTCAAGTTGGAACTGAAGAACAGGTTCTCTGCTTTAGAAGGCCTAACATCGGAAGAAGTGGACATCTCTGAAGTTAACAGAAAAGTAACCAAAGCTCTTATGGAAACAGCAACAAAATTAGCTGGGTCTAAGAACAAGTTGCATGTAAATAAATTATCAGGAAAAACGAAAATGTTGATGCAAAAAAGAAGAGAGATGAGGACAACTAAAGAAGATGTGACTTCCAAAGTGGAATATATAGAGCTATGCAAGACAGTACGAAAAAGTATCACTGAAGACGTAAGAAAATTCAACTGTGAACTAGTGAGGAAAGCAATTGAAAACAACCAAAGCCTAAAGATAGCAAAGGGACATCTCAGTAAGGGAAGAAAACAGATTATGGCACTGAGAAAAGAAGATGGTTCTGTAACAAGAAATAGAGGCGAAATTTTGACAAGAGTGAAAGATTTCTACTCCAAATTATATGAAAGGGATGATACATGCACTCCAGACATCATGAAAGATACCAGTACCAGAGTTCCTCAGTCCTTCCAGCAGAAGTTGCACATGCAATCAAGAACATGAAGCGGGGAAAAGCTCCAGGAGAAGATGGAATTACTGTAGACATCATACAAGAAGCAAGTGGAGAAATCGAAACAGTACTCGCCCAAATTTTCACTCGATGCCTTAATGAAGGAAAGATTCCTGAGGATTGGAACACCGCTACAATGATCCTGCTACATAAGAAAGGTGACATTGAGGATCTCGAAACTACAGACCTATCAGCCTCCTATCAGTAGTTTATAAAATCTTCACTAAAGTTCTTTCACACCGCTTGAAGGTAACACTGGACATGGCTCAACCGAGAGAACAAGCTGGATTCAGGAGTGGCTACAGCACAATAGATCATATCCACGTACTGAGAGAACTAATTGAAAGAGCGAGGGAATATGAACTTCCATTGTGCATGGCTTTTATCGATTATGAAAAAGCCTTTGATTCGGTGAAACCATCAGCAGTTACAATGGCTCTGAAAACCTGCGGTATTGAAGATGCATACATTAATATCATTAATAACATCTATGAAAATGCAAGTGCAAAGATTAGGCTGTTTGAAAATACAACACACGTAAAAATTGGAAAGGGAGTGAGACAAGGTGACACCATATCTCCGAAGCTCTTTAATGCCACATTGGAGGGTGTTTTTCAGTCGCTGAGCTGGGAAAACAAGGGGATAAAGATTAATGGAGATTATCTAACCCACCTTCGTTTTGCTGATGACGTAGTCATTTTGCAACTACCCCATCAGAGCTGCAGAGTATGATCCAGGAACTTGCTGACAAGAGTAAAGAAGTGGGATTAAAAATGAACTTTCAGAAGACAAAAGTGATGTTCAATGCTTTTACAAGAAATGAAGATTTATCGATTGATGGAGAAAAGCTGGAGATAACAGACACGTACGTTTATCTTGGACAGCAGATATCTAGTGAGGGTCACATTGATGAAGAAATTAATCGGCGTACAAAACTTGCCTGGAGAGCTTTTGGAAGAAACAGCATAATTTTCAAGAGCAATATGCCATTATGTCTTAAAAGAAAAGTGTTTGATCAATGCATCCTTCCAGTGCTTACGTATGGTGCAGAGACGTGGACCTTAACTAAAAGAGACATACAAAGGCTGCAGACAACTCAAAGAAGCATGGAGAGGTGCATACTTGGTGTAACCAGGAGAGATAAGAAGAGGAACTCGTGGATCCGAAAAATGACAAGAGTGGAAGACATCATGATCAGAGTTAAATCCCTGAAATGGCAATGGGCTGGACATACTGCCAGAAGGACAGATCATCGATGGACAGCCGAAATTTTAGATTGGATTCCAAGGGACAGGAAAAGACCCAGAAGAAGACCACATGGGAGATGGGTGGATGAAATTCGAAAGTATGCAGGGGTGACATGGAGGAGACTGGCACAAGACAGACTGTTGTGGAGGAAACTTGGGGAGACCTTCGTCCAGCAGTGGATTGATAATGGTTGACAATGATGATGATGATGATGATATATATATATCACCTGCCAATGCTACCCACATGACCTGCAAATGGAAACTCCCACAGAATGTACCATGAGAGCCTTGCAAAGGTTCACCCACTCATGCCACTAGTCAGAACTTTCATGGCACACAAATTCCTCATGGAAAAAAACTGGAACAAACATCAATACTTGCACAACACACAGATGCTGTGTAATGTAGGTTACCACAGCAAAAGTCAAGTCCATTGTGTCATAGAATATTGTCTGCAAGTCTAACATGTGATGGATTTTCAAGGAACACTACTTGCAGTAATGTACATGTATCACCCCAGCAGTGATGTTTGCCAGAAGCAATGTAATGGTTCACACTATTTTTCATGGTTTTACCTACGGCCACTAGCTATTTTGGACAAAACCACAAATACAGAAGTTTCTTGAACTACTGTAGACCAGTGCTAAGTTCGGGATCAATTTTAACGGCCCCAAGTCCGAATTTTATGTTGCAAGACAGAGAGAGCCCAGGAACTATGATTAAAGTGTTTAGGCATTAATAAAACAAAATCTCTTGGTACATTCTTCCAGTCACCCCTTGCCTTTTAATAAATCAATGTTTTTCTCTACTGAGGAGTGGGAAAGGGACATCTACTTGGTTCTATAGTACAGCCTCAGGAGACTTTTGACCACTTGTTTCTACCTAAAATGCTTTCGGCAACCAAGCGTTTGACAAAATCGGGTTATGCTGCAACTTGTCAATTTTCTGGCTAGTCACAACTAGTCACCTCTCTGAAGACCTATTAATACAATATATATACTGGAATACATTTAGAAAAATAAGTTTGTTCCACAGATGGACATGATTACATATATGTTAAAAACGGTTTTAGAGTAAATATTAATTTATTTATTTTGCAAACAAAGGTTCTTCCCAGATATATAAAAATATATATGGGTGTTTATATATTAACAGTCAGATACCTTATATTACACACAGGAGTGAAGCTATGGGTGGACTAGGATGGGCTTCAGCTTACCCAACTTTTCTTTGAGCCCCTCCCAATATTCAAGCAGTTAGAACACATCGCGAGCACAGCCATATAAAATTTTAAGGAACTTGGATAAAAGTATGTGAATTTTTGGAATTCACAGAAATTTTCTTACATAAAATTATTTTTTTTTTGTTAAATTTAGTGTTGTACTATTCTGTGAAATGGAGGGAATTTCCCAAGCACATGTCTAAAAGATAGTACTATAAAGACACCAACCATTTTTGCAATTATAGTTCAAAAGATGAGATATTCCTTATCAGATTCCAAAATAAAAAATAATAAACCACTTTATGACAGCAAATATTAAAAAATATTTAAAAAATCACGTGCATGAGCTAAAATTGCATAGAAGTAGTAACTTGTGAAAGGCCATGAAGATTCGTATCCACGTTTCCCAGTACTAAATACACTGAATAAATACTAGGTACAGTATGTACCTGAAAACTTATTTATACTGGGGGATAACGTTATCAGCGCCAGGTGAAATCTAAATGTACAAGATGTTTGGGGCAAAATTTCTGCTAAGCCCATTAAAATTTGTGCAATGCCAACCCTCCCCCGTGTGACACTTGGAGCTCCCCCTTCCCCTCACCCAGTTCTGAACTTCTGGTGTTGCCACTGACTACACAAGAGGTTTAATGAAACAACCAGCATCTGAGACAAAACACAAAACAAAAGATTATTTGTGCATTAAACTGGGATGCTCATAACAAAGAAAGGCACGAGTGGCCAATACTTAACATATTTCATAGCAAACTAACTCTCCTTATAAATTATAAACATAGACTGCTTAAACCAAACATGGCATTATGGTTTTCAATGTTTAAATAGCAATTTTTCTTTATCACATACAATCTTTTCTGGACATCAGTTGGATCCACATGAGTTATGAATGAATGGACAAACTGAAAAACAGGGATTCATTCCATAACAAGCCTACATGAGTAACATTATCACATCATTAAAATCCTGTTTATTATATTACACAGTGACAACAAGCTCGGTGGCCAGATTCACACAGATGGTGTGGCATGCAATAAATATAAAGCTGATGCCCTTTTCAGATTCCCAAACAAATTTCTTAAAACCGTGTGCTCAAAGGGTGTGTACCACCAAGATTAGTGGATTCACTCATAAAATTTTTTTCTTAATACGTTTAAAAAAAAAAAAAAAAATGCACAGATCCTTACTATGGCTTACACACATGAAGGTTGAAATAAAACAAAGAACACCAGGATGGAAAATCGGGAGATATATATATACCCCTTCACAGCTGCAGTGTATGATCCAAGAACTTGTTGACAAAAGTAAAAGAGTGGGATTAAAAATGAACTTTAGAAGACAAAACTTTTACAGGAAATGAAGATTTATCGATTGACGGGGAAAAGCTGGAGATAACCAATACCTACATTTACCATGGACAGCAGGTATCAAGCGAGGATCACATTAAGAAATTAATCAGCGTATAAAACTTGGGTGGAGAGCTTTTGGAAGGAACAGTACAATTTTCTAGAGCAATATACCATTATGTCTTAAAAGAAAAGTGTTTGATCAATGCATCCTTTCAGTGCTTACATATGGTGCAGAGATGTGGACCTTAACTAAAAGAGACATATAAAGGCTGCAGACAACAGAAAGAAGCATGGAGAGAAGCATGCTTGGTGTAGCCAGGAAAGATAAGAAGAGGAACTCATGGGTAAGGAAAATGACAAGAGTAAACTCCCTGAAATGGCAACAAGGTGAGCATATTGCCAGAACGGCCCACCAATGGACAACCAAAATTTTGGACAGGAAACCAAGGGACAAAAAAAGACCCAGAAGAAGACCACATGGGATATGGATGGATGAAATTCGAAAGCACGACAGAGTAATATGGAGGAGACTGGCTCAAGGCACAGTTGTGGACTTTCATCAAGCAGTGGATTAATAATGGTTGACCATATATGTATATAAAGCCACATTGCTTGTGGAAAACACTGGACATGACACAACAAACATGGTGGCAGGTGTATGCATAGGACTTGGGAGAGCTAAGCCCTCCTAACACAAAATTTAACCCCCTCCCCAAGATTTGTGGTAACCGGGTATCATCTGGAACTTCAGCCCCCTCCCCCTCCCCCTCCCTGTAACTATGCTCCGGCCATGACAACCAAGAGAACAAACTGGATTCAGGAGTTATTACAGCACCATAGATCCTATCCATGCACTCAGAGAACTAACTGAACATGAATCCCAGTTATGTGTAGCATTTATTGCTTGAAAATGGTGGATTCTGTAAAATCATCAGCAGTTGCAATGTCATTAACGTTCTGCAGTGTTGAGTATACATACATTAATATGAATAACATCTCTGAAATGCAAGTGCAAAAGTTCAACTGTTTTAGGCAACAGCATGTATAAAAACCAGGAATGGAAGTGAAACAAGGTGACACCTTATTTTCCACTGTCCAATTACATATGACACATTGCAGAATGTCTTCAAATCACTGATCTGGAAAGACAAAGGGATAAAGATTAATGGAGATTATTTAACCTTTAATTTTGCTGAATGACACTGTCATTTTTGCAAGTACCCCACCTCAGAGCAACAGTGTATGATACAAGAACCTGCTGACAAGAGCAGAGAAGTGGGATCAAAAATGAACTTTCAGAAGACAAAATTGATTCAAGTTTTTCACTACAAATAGGGGTAATTAAATCATGCTTCCTAACCGAAAATTCACTTATGGTTTTTAAACACTGAGGAGAAAAAAAAAGGGGGGGGGGTACAATGCTCTCACAAAAACTGAAGATTTGGAAGTTGATGAGGTAAATCTAGAAGTAACAAATGCCTACATTTATTTACCTTGGACAACAGATAGCAAGTGAGGATCACATAGAAGAAGAAATGTTTAAATCTTGATTGGAAAGCTCTTGGAAGAAACAGTACAATTACTATTATGTCTTAAAAGAAAAGAGTTTAATCATTACACTCTTCCAGTTTTTACTGATGGATCAGAGACATAAAAAAGAGAGACTAAAAAAGGCATACTAAAACGCATATCAGAGACTAAAAAAGGCATACAGAGTCTGCAGGCAAGTCAAAGAACCCCACAGAAATTAATGGTGAGACCCAGAAAGATAGGCAGAACTCCTTGATCAGGAAAATGAGAATAGATGACATTATGAACAAAGTGAAAAACCCTCAAGTGGCAATGAACTGGACACCAAGACAGAAAAATATCCAGGAGACCATGAAAGAAATGGGTCGATGAAACCTGAGCCTGTCTCCTCCATGTTACTCCGGCAATGATGTGTATATACAGGGTGCCCACTAAAGTCCTTTCTCAGCCCCGTAACATTCGAACGCCGACAGCTATAGCCATAGAAACGGTGTCTAGGTATAGTAAAGTGGCTATGCGCTATTTGATGAGACCACTTACAGTGCCTCCTAGCGGCAAAGTCAGGAGTTAGCGTGCCGATCTCAAAAACTATACGAGATAAGGGAAAATAGGCAATTGCATAATTGTAGAGCAGCATCGATTTAGTACAAAAAGACACCTTGCGCACATGAATGCTAAGAACAGAACGCGTACAACACTCGTTTATTTGTTCGCTATGTCGAACACTGTTATGTCACGAAACGCGTCAGAAAGGAGATAACATCGCCTTCCGAAAAGCACTAGCCCGACTCCACTGCGGAATGTTTAGTTCCAACATGACGGCACACCTCTGCACCAGCCAGGAAATGTAAGAAGATTCCTGGTCGAGTGGCCTGCACGCTCACCAAACCTCACTCCATTGGACTTCTTCCTGTGCGGCTACTTTAAAGAGCAGGTGTATCAGACAAATTTGCAGGACCTTCGAAGCCGTATAACTGATGCTTGTTTGAGCGTGTCACCTGACATTCTGCAAAATGTGCAGCGCGAGATTCAATCTAGAGTCCAAATGTGTATTGTGGCTGACGAAGAGCACATTGAGCACCGACAGTAAATATGCCTAGTGACAACTAAATGCTCCTTTCTGATGCGTTTCGTGACGTAACAGTGTTCGACATCGCGAACAAACAAATGAGCTGTGTACACGTTCTCATCTTAGCATTAATGTGTGCAAGGTATCTTTTCGTACTAAATCAATGCTGCTCTACAACTTTGTAATTGACTATTTTCCCACATCTTGTATAGTATTCGAGATCGGCACGCTAACTCCTGACTTTGCCACTAGGAGGCACTGTAAGTGGTCTCATCGAATAGCGCATAGCCACTTTACTATACCTAGACACTGTTTTTATGGCTATAGCTGTCGGGGTTCGAACGTTACGGGGCTGAGAAAGGACTTTACTGGACACCCTGTATGTATACATACACCAATAAGCCATTACATTATGGCCACCTCCAGCCTAGAGGAATGAGTGCGCCTGGATACCGAACGGTGGCACACGTGAAGTTCACAGAGAAGTATACACTATATTGAAAAAAGTCACCGGACACCTCTTCGAAAGCAAATGAACGGATCCACTGCGTTGTTAAGATGCACGATACAGCTGCAAATGGTATAAAAACAAGCCTGCAGCTGACGGCGATCATATCGCACTGTGAGGTTGAGTGTAAATGTCGCAGCAGGAGAGAACTCATTTTGAGGAAAAAAAGATAGTTGAATGTTATATTAGTGGGTTGTCCATAAGAGAAAGCGAGAGGCGTTTAAACATACCCAAGTCAACTATTTTGGATGTACTGAATAAGTGCAAGACACATGGCATGCCGGCATACCCACAAAAATCAGTGATAGAGGACGTCCAAGCCTCAGGAGAGTCTTTACAACTAATTGATGGAGTACTGCACACGACCTCAGTGTACAGGTAACAATGCTGGAACCTCGGTATGTACACGTATTATTCGCACGGAACTGCATTCTATGGGTTACTGTGGTCATGCAGCTGCTTATTATAAGCCTTTCATCTCCACTCGGAATGCTACTCGTCCTAATTCGGTTGACATTAAATGTCTGTAAATACTGTTTCACACGTTATACAAGTTCAGCTATCGGGAGATTGCAAAAGGACATTAACGTAGTATTGGCAATTGAAGTCAAGTATAATAATAATAAGTATCTATACTTACAATACTCATAGTGGCTGTAGGGGCTTCATATGTGCGTCATCTAAGAATGTGAATTCTTTCAATTGTGAAGTTAAAATTCATGATATTGTAAAATCTGCACCAGGATATTGTAAAATCTGGTGCAGATTTTACAATATCATGAATTTTAACTTCACAATTGAAAGAATTCACATTCTTAGATGACGCACATATGAAGCCCCTACAGCTACTATGAATATTGTAAGTATAGATACTTATTATTATTATACTTGACTTCAATTGCCAATACTACGTTAATGTCCTTTTGCAATCTCCCGATAGCTGAACTTGTATAACGTGTGAAACAGTATTTACAGACATTTAATGTCAACCGAATTAGAATATCGTAGCCACGTAAAAAGTATGTTCATCGCAACTTAGTGAAAATTGAACAACGATATATATGCTACTCGTCATTTAGCATGGTGTAAAGAACATTTATCGTGGATCGTAGATCAATGGAAACGGGTCCTATGGACTGATGAATCCAGATACACGATTCATCAATCTGATGGCCTTGTGTGAATATGGAGGCAGCCAGGGGAACACTATTTACCAAAATGTACTGTTCCTACGGACAAGTTTGGAGCTGGCAGTGTACTTGTGTGGGGGTGTTTTTCATGGTTTGGTCTCGGCCCAATGGTTATCGTGGACAAACCTGTTAACCAGCACATCAACCTCAATGTTTTGGACAATTATGCCCTACCAACTTTGTGGCAATACTATGGAACCAAGCCTTGTTGGTATCAGCTGAGTATGGAAACAAGGTTTAATGTAAAAATCAATGGTAAGGAAAAGATTAAATAAATTACACTCAAACAATTCCCTGGTGATTTATTTGGTAAAATAGCTGGCGGGTTTTTTTTTTGTGGAGGGGGGGAGGAGGGGGGAGGGTTAGGGACATAACTGACACAGGGAAAGCAAATAAACTAACTAAGAAGTTTAATAGCTTACTTAATTTTGTGAAAACTTTCAGCTACTAAACCTGCAACAGGCCCACTTTAAAATAGATTTAAGATTTAAAACACCAATTTACGATGGATTCAGAATAATAGCAATCAGGGTTCAAAATTAACAGCGGCCATGAGTGAAATAAGACTGCTTTTTGCATTTGGCGACCAGTGATTTGACATCAGGGATTAAATTGCGACTACATGTATTTTCTACTGCATTTTATGTAGTAGAAAATTGTTCGTGATTCTTAGTGGTTTGCAAGAACTGTTCCCTTTCCCTCACTCAGTTTCTTAATTCATCTTCAAGATGCACTTAACACGTAAAACTGTGTATCAATCGTGCTCGCTTACATTGCTGACTTCCCCTTCTCGCCCACACTATCGTCACACAAGCAAGTTAAAGAAGTGACCTTGAACAATGAGCAGGATCCTTCCACAGTGATCATTGGACCTCTACAGGGCTATTGATACACTGGGACCTTTGCGACCACCCCTCCACCTCTCTGAACCTGAAGCAGAGCGCAGCCACGGCTTGCCTGAAATTCTGTAACTGCAACTAACTAAAGAATTGTATCGATTATTTGTTCATCGCTTTACACATCGGTTGTCCTTTGAATCTATTCATTGTACATCTAGCAGCAATATAACTTCTTGGCTTATGGCGCATCACTTTTTAGCATGTTGCACTAACCAGATTTCGCCAAAATGCGTAATTACGCATCTAGTACTCATCGAAATTTTTCTCGACATGTAAAAATATGCGTCGAGAAATGTGTAAAAAACACTCCGAAGAGTTTTACCAACGTGTAAAGACATGCATCAGACAGTATTTCGTCTTTCAAAAATGGAAGTAAACGAAATGAAGATATTTTCCGTAATCGTAATTTCGTTTTCCCGCGATGTTGCCTCTGCTTAGTATTGTTATATATCATTTTATTCCATAAATATTTGAATTTCAGTTTAAAACTGAAGGAAAAATTTCTGAAAACGGAAATTCGATGGTGCAAAATTTCCCCTGCAATCTTCTGGTATGAGAGTGTCACGGCTTCTAGAATTTCTCCTTTTTCGTCTTAATTTACGTTATTCTCGAGAGCGATGCATAACTGAAGAGAAATTTTGGGGCAATTGGTACTGGTGAAAGACGCTTTCCACCTGAAACTTTAATTAACGGAAATTTTGTCTTTCAAAACTTCCGAAAACGGAAGTTAGACGCATTGAAGATTTTTCCTGTAATCGTAATTTTATTTTTAATGCGATGTTTCCTCTGCCTAGAATTGTTGTCAAATATAATTTTATTTCATAAATATTTGTATTTCACCTGAAAATGGGGGGGAAATGTTCAAAAATGAAAATCAGACGTAGCAAAGATTTCTCCCTTAACTGTAATCCCCCCCCCCACACACGATGTTCCGAACATGTGCCCTGTGTTCTTAAATATTCCCCCCCCCCCAAAAAGTTTGCATTTCATCTTGATAGTGGGGTGGGGATTCCGAAAACAAAAGTGACGAAGCTGAAAAGTTTGTAAGAATTGATGCATGGTGTTCAAAAGTATCAGTATCCTCAAAGTTACACTTTATTTTATCAACAAGTTAGTAAAATCATGCAATGCATTGATTATAATATGCTTTCCAACATACCAGAAATCATTACTCAAGTTATGAGAATAATAGCTGTGGAATAAATCTCGGTCCTGTGCCCTGACCTTTGATTCCATTTCCATGATATTCAACAGAACCGGTTTGGTATACCTCCGAAATAACATGATAAAGTTTTGTCGCAATTAAAGCAATTTTATGTAAGTTATGATGCATAAGGGCTATGGAATAGATCCTGCTCCTGTGTCCTAACCTTTGACCCCATTTCCAATAGAATTCGTCCCCAGGCAAGACCCTACAACATCTAACATTTTATCCAAATCAAAGCATTTTTACGTAAGTTATGATGCATAACGGCGATGGAAGTGATTCCGCTTCTATGTCCTGACCTTTGACCCCATTTCGCCTATTTTCAATAAGGTTTGTCGCCAGGTGGTCTTCTACCACATACTAAAATTTCATCGAAATCGAACCTTTTTTACGTTAGTTATGATGCATAACAGCAGTGGAATGGATCCCGCTCCTATGTACTGACCTTTGACCCCATTTCGTTCACTTTAAATAGGGTACCTTCCCAGGTGATCCCCTACCAGATACTAAAATTTCATTGAAATCGAACGATTGTTACGCGAGTTATCATGCGGACGGACATACGCACACAACGCGTGACGTAATGAGGCAGACGGGAATCGGGACCATCTGCTCGCAAAAGTGTGATGTCATAAAACTTTAATAGGATCCATACACAACGCGTGACGTAATGAAACTGATGGCGTGACCGCGCGCCAACATTCTCAAGTGCGAAATTGTGGTCATAAGATTTCTAAGCATTGGTAACATTAATGGAATAATGGAACAACACCATCACTAAAAACGTTATAATTCGGGGTGGTTATTTAACCCACTGAACGAATTCTCCTAAAGTCGAGATCAAGCTAAATCGATTTCTAGTACCAGAAAACGGTAGGTTAATGACTTTCATCAAAATTCTTAGAGCCGTTTTCAAAATAAAATGTACATACATACGTACAAGAATTGCTACTTTAAGGTAGACGTCAAGTAATTTTGCTTCCTATACTTCCAATGGAAAAACTTCTGTACACATTTTCTTCACAATTAATGCGTTCCCAAGGATGAAAATTTGAACATCGATTAAAATAGCTTCATTTCATAACTTGGAATACTTAATATTTTCTAAACCATAACCGTAATTATGCAATCCAACATTTTTTTGTCCACTGACGTCATCAAAGTACAGGTCGCGCCATCTTTTCTTTGGTTTCAACACCACCAAAGGAAAAGTTATTGATTTTAAATATGATTATGGTTATGTTTTAGAACATATTAAGTTTTCCAAGTTATAATATGAAGTTATTTTAATCGATGTTCAAATTTTCATCCTTGGGAACACATTAATTGTGAAGGAAATGTGTACAACACTTTTTCCATTGGAAGTATAGGAAGCAAAATTACTTGACGTCCACCTTAATAATATGGGATAAGGGCAATGGAAAGGATCGCAATCCTATGTCCTGACCTTTGACCACATTTCGTCTATTTTCAATAAGGTTCGTCCCCAGGTGGTCCCCTACTACATACTGAAATTTCATCGAAATCGAAACATTTTTAAGCAAGTTATGACACATAAGGGCAACGGAATGCATCCCGATCTTATGTCCTGACCTTTGACCCCACTTCACCCATTTTGAATAGGGTTCGTCCCCAGGCGGTCTCCTACCACATAGTAAACTTTCATTGAAATCGAACCATATTTATGCAAGTTATGACGCATAAGGGCAATGGAATAATCCCGCTTTTACGTCATGACCTTTGACCCCATTTGTCCCATTTTCAATAGGGTTCGTCCCTAGGTGGTCCCCTACCACATAGTAAAGTTTCATTGAAATCGAACCATATTTACACAAGTTATGGCGCATAAGGGCAATGGAATGATTCTGTTCCTACGTCGCAGTAGGCGAGTGAATTCTTCTTTGAAAGTCATAGCTGCTCTGGGAGGTTTTCACAGGAATGATGGGTTCTCTAGAGAGTCCCGCATGGCTGTGTATGAAATGGTAATTGTTCCTACTCTGATGTATGGCAGTGAAATCTGGGTACTGCAGAAGAAGCATAGGAGTCGTTTGTGTGCTGGAGAAATGCGTTACTTACGTGGGGTTTGTGGCAAGACACGATCTGATTGTGTGAGGAATGAAGATGTATTGCAGTTGTGTGATGTAAAGCAAAATGTTGTTAGCAAGGTAGAGACCAATATGCTTCGGTGGTTTGGCCATGTTGAAAGAATGAGTGATGAAATGCTTACTAAGAAAATCTTTTCAGCCCAAGTGGCAGGAAGGAAAGGCAGAAGAAGGCCAAGGAAGACATAGGTGGATCAGATTCAGGAGTGTCTGCATGAGAAAAAGATTATGAGTATGAAGTATAAAAGATCTTGTGTATGGTGTGTAATGGATATCAGTGAAGCACGAGTTGTGTGTCAAGATCGCTGTAAATGGCGAAATTTGATACGACAACAATAAGTAAAAATATCTGGAAGTTTGTATTTCTTTTTGGAGCTAACCTCTGAATCTCAGAGAACAGCTTAGTGATATGTATGTATGTAAGAGGACAACAGTATACAGCGTGGAAGAAATATTCTTCTTATAATACGTGGTCAATACGTCATGAAAATTAACACAGCAATCAGACATCGCTGAATTGGCTGTAATTACTGTTTCACACATAATAACAATCACCCCAGAAAACTTCATCCAAGGGCGATGTTTTTTATTTTCCCACTCATAAAATTTCATCGCACTTGGACGAAATTTTCAATTTTCTGAGGTGATTGATATTACGTGTGAAACAGTAATTACAGTCAATTCAGCGATGTCTGATTGCTGTATTAATTTTCATGGCCAACAGTATAATTGGAGAACTTGCTCAATACAAACAAAAAAATTCAACAAAATTTTAAAACCAAGGGAGATAAACAAATTAAAAGATTCCAAATGAACTGTTGCTACTGGCAAACAAAAATAGCAACTTGGTATAATTTCGAAATGTGTTAAGAGATACTAAGACTGATATAAGCATAAAGCCCAGAATCTGGGGAAAAGCAGAAAACTGCGACAAAACAGCCAACTGGACCACAGGGGGATTCAAAATGCATACTTCTGTGAATGACGTAGGACGTTAGAAAAACTAGCCACTTGGAAAAGCACCAGGACTTAATCAGATCCACAACTTTTGGTACAAAAATCTGGCTGTTATGCATGCTCACATAGCCCACTACTTCAACAAAGTACTTACAAATCCTTCCAATATTCCTCACAAAGAAAAAAAAACCTTTCTTTTACTGAACAATAGCAAATCCATCAAAATATTGATCTATAATACGCTCAGCTACAGTTAATAAGCTGCTAACATCCATTTTAATTAGACTGCTTTGCGATCACTTATTTATCTAATTAAACTATTAAGATTTACATATCAGATAGAATCAAGTGCAGAAGTCCACCCCCAATAATAACAGGCTTTCCCCTCTACAAATTAAGCCTACTTTCCAAGACAACAAATGTGCTGAAATTTAACAGCTGCACTTCATTTAGGTAATGAGTATTTCAAAAGAGATTAGTTAAAAACTCAATTAAAATTTCAAGAATAAGGGCTTCAAAGTGTACTCATACAAGGTGCTTCTGAGTTTATGCATAACTCCAAACCTCTATGATCTGTAGTTTTTTCATTACGTAACTGACAGACCCAAAGATAAGCCATTTTATTTTTACACATCACAGAATAAGAGTTTTATACACCACACACTGTAACTAAACATGTTTACTTTGCTTATTTAAATATATGGATCATTTTTGAGGTACAGATATTATTTAGGAGGCTCGTTAAAAATGCTACATAGCTCAGTGAAATTAATGCTTTGTCCATCTAAATGCAATTCTGGACAGCTGATTCAAAACTAAATGATCAAAATGGGGCAGGGCTTGAAAAATATCTTTGAAGTTATATGCCCAGCTGGGCATGTACAGAAATAATTACCTGCCTAGGTAGTAAAAGCTGGATTGCCCACGAAAATTTATCATTTAAGATAACAAATCAGAACCCTCATATTTTTTTTTTTTTTTTTAAGTTAGAGAATATGACGAACTTTTTCTTACATGTTTGGCATTTCTGTTTCAAAGGTCTGTTCAATGCACAAAAGCATATACCTCAAGTTTACGATGATTATGCTAATTGGTACAAAATGGTATGACGATGAAACTAGTATTTGAGAAATTTAGTGATTCTGCCATGTTCCTTTCATCGAAGCTTTCGCCCTTTGTCACTAAACACCAGTCTAGTTCCATCAGAAGCATACATCCCATTGCTGATTATATGATTTGCATTATAAAAAAATCATTCACAGCTTTTTCACCTTTCCATGGCACGGGCTATGTATGAGCTAGTAATTAAAGAAGTGACATTCTTCTGTTGTTGACACTTCGTAACAATAATACAACTTCCAGTGATTAGCAGTGAAATGAAATACGACAACTGTCTTTTTTCTTGTACTTAGTAGGAAATTCTATTCCAAACTTTTTATTTCGTTGCCTGGACTAGGCAACTAAATTTAAAAATAAATTGTATTTTTCAAGCCCTGTGGAGTATCTCCAAAGTGAAGCTGTTGAATGGCTGGGACAAAATGCTTACACTGTAATGGTTAATAATGTGATACTTACCATTTATCAGCAGTAAAACAGACTCAGATTACCATTTTTCAATACTGTGTTCAACATCAGTCTGAACATAAAAGAAATGGTTCCTGATTTAACATTTACGAAATTTTCCTTACTTTTGTAGAAGCATGTACATACATGAATCTTCTTTGAGACATTTCTATCTCTTCTCACATTTTCTATTACTTCTGTAATATGCAAATGGCTAAGGCACTACTCATCCAATGACAATTAGTCCAATGCTAATGGTTTCAAATTCTTGTTGCCAAGTTACTTTTGGCACTTCAGTAGCTAAATTTTCTAATAACGTAAAATGGGTAGAACTGTAACTTTTATACACTGAGTGGCCACTTTATTATGACCACCTGACAGTTTTAAGCACATGAGTTATGGCTGCACGCTGTTGCCACAGTAGTAGAAGTGATTTTTGGGTGACGAGATGGGTAAAAAATGCGATTTGACGGACTTTCAACGTGGGATGATTGTAGAAGCTCAGAGCCATGGAGAGAGTATCACCGAAACCGCCGCATTCGTGAAATGTTCCAGAGCAGCTGTTGTTAAAGTGTTTAAAGACTGGACTGTCAGCCAAAAAACTGGGTCTCTACGTGCAATGTATGGTCGTCATCGACTAGTGACTGCTCGGGCAGAACGGAGAGTGTCCAGACTGGTAACAGACAACAGAAGGGCAACAGTGCAGCAAATTACAGACCATCTTAATCAAGGATCCCCTCAAATGATCTCTGCATGCACTGTTTGCTGTACACTGCATCGGATGGGATATGACAGCCAAAAGCCTGTTTGAACACCTTTGCTGTCTGCAATTAACAAGAGAAAACGTCCCCAGTTCGCACAGGAGCACAAGGATTGGACAGTCAATAATTAGAAACAGATTATGTGGTCCGATGAATCACGTTTTCAGTTGCATCATGCCGATGGCCGAGTGAGAATTTGGTGGAAACAGCACGAAAGAATGGACCCCAAATGCATTGCTAAAACCCTTCAAGCTGGTGGATGCAACGTTATGGTTTGGGGAATGTTTTCCTAGCATGCTTTGGGCTCTTTGATTCGTGTTGATCAACGTCTGACTGGCACGTCATATCTAAACATCGCTTTTGTTGCGGACCAAGTACATCCTGTCTTGTGGATGGTTTATCCCAATGGCGATGGCTACTTTCAACAAGATAATGCGTCCTGCCATAGTGTTCATATTGTACAGGATTGGTTTCAGGAACATGCAGGTGAGTTTACTTTGCTTGGGTGGCCCCCACAATCTCCAGATCTAAACACTATTGAAAATTTGTGGGATGAAATTTTCAGACAGCTGGATCTACAATCAGACAGCTGGATCCACAACCCTGCAATATCACACTCCTGGAAAGTTCTATTCATCAAGCATGGTCTCAGATTCCACAAACCACCTATCAACATCTCGTGGAGTCCATGCCACGAAGAATTGACACAGTATTAAAGGCAAAAGGTGGCCCAACGAAGTACTAAGGGGGTGGTCATAATAAAGTGGCCACTCAGTGTATAAGGGGCAGGGAGAATAAAACAGTATCAATATTAACCCTAGGTCCCAATACCCGCCTTAAGACCCACAACAAAAATGAAGATACACACACACACAAAAAAAAAAAGTCCCTGGTGTTGTTGCACAAATTATATCATCCGACAAATCATATCATGAGCAACAGATTAGTGTTTCCATTCAGGATCTAAGGAATCAGAACAGGACCAACTGTCATCAGATGAATTGTTGTGTACCTATTTGAGACGTATCTTAAATGCAAGATCAGCAATACAAAATAAAGTACAAAAAAAAAAAAAAAAAAAAAAAAGGTTACTTCCACTGTACAAAAGCAATCTTTGAAACACCCAGCCTAGGTGCCTCGCACTTGATTGCCTTTTGTATGTCTATAAAACCAATCTACATCACATAATTTTTTACAATGCCTGTTTAAGAAAGGTTTGCACAAAAATTTATAAACATGTATATACCAACCTGAACTACATATGGCTGTGGTCCTTTTTAAAGTAATCTCCTCTGAAGGCAATGCACCTGTCCAAATATCACTGCCACTCCAAAAAAAGACTTGCTGGAAGCCATCTTTCTGCATCCCTTTCAGAGCCATTTCTGAAACTTTGACTACTACTTCTGTTGGCGTAAACCTACGTCCTCACAAGTTTTTTGAGAGTTAAAAAAAGATAGAAGTCACAGGGTGCTAAATCTGGACTGTATGGAGGTTGTGGAACCGTTCCAATATTTTTTTCAGCCAAAAAGGTAGAGACTTGCTGTGCCATGTGAGGACAAGCATTATCATGGTGGAGTTTCCAACCATTTTGGTGAATGTGAAGATGCTTCTTACAGATATGTACGATCAGCTTTGTCAAAACAGACACATAATAATTTGCATTAACTATGGTATCTGGGACACGATATTCAGGTACGCCATTCCTTGGTAATCAAAGAAAATGATTCTCATTACTTTCCCAACAGACTTTTCACATCTTGCCTTTGGAGATGGAGTTTTCCATACAGAGCTCTGTTGTTTGCCCTCTGGATGTAGTGATAAAGAAAAGTTTCATCACCAGTAACCAGTGACTTCAGGTAGCCCTCATTTGAAGCAATTCCTCACTTCAAAAATTTATACACCTCAACATGCACTGACTCGGACCATGTGTAGTTTCTCACTGAAAACAGTGGGCACTTCCAACTGAAATTCGTAAATTTTCTGCCATTTGTCTCACTGTGAGCCAAAAATAATGGTGGCTGCAGTGCCTACCATCCGATTAGTAATGGCTGTTGGCAACACCCCAGGTCCACCTTGTTTCTGAAACGACTTGCAGCCTTCGCAAAATTCTTTTAACCACTACTGAGCTGTACGGTGCGGCATCACACTTATCACCATATGCCTGCACCAACATTTTGTATGCTTCTGAATTCGTTTTCCTTAAACTAACACACAACTTCAAAGTTGCACGCTGTTCCACTGTGATATCCATGTTTGACTGAGAGATGGGCACAAACAGATGCTTCTTCACAGTGTTCTACTCAAGGTAGCATGCAACACAACAGCTCAGAAAGGTCCATTCATATGGAGGGGAGTCGAGTGTATGTTTTAGTTCCAATACATAGCTACACTATAAAAAATAAAGTGCAGAAGTCTTTCTTGAACAGGCCTTGTAAGAACAGTAAACTAGGGTACAAAACAATGCAAGGACATGGTGGATCTCTTAAAATCGTAAGGCATAGACTCAAGTTTAAACGTCCATGAGGTGTTCTGTATTATTTATTTATTTATTCTTGTGGTTAAATTATCACCTTAGTATCAAAGATTAGAGAAAGTTGCCCATGTAAAATTTAGGGTAACTAGTTTTAGCAATAGAAAAGGACTGAAACAGAAAAAAAAAATGCACTGATCTATAACTCAGGTCTTGGCTTCAAGGAAACTAAATAACTAATTAGCAACCTAAGTAATCACCATCCAGGATCAAAATTCAATAATGGGGGGGGGGGGGGTTACAAAGTAAGAAATCATGATCATGATTGCAAAAGGGTACTTGAAACTGTAGCACTTGAAAACATTAATCATTCCTCATGCTTCTTCACATTGTTCTACTCAAGAAAAAAAAAAAGCTCAGCAAATTTAACTAACTTTACGATCACTGCAAACACAAGAATAAAATTCCAAAGTGAATAAATCTCATTGACCAAAAGAACTGCAGATACTTTTACACATCATTTCCTAAATTTAAGTGGGAAGGCTCTTGCACAATTTTCTTTGAATCATGTGAGCTGATTACACATACTGTTTTTTTTAAATTTTCCCACTCAAATTTAAATAAATAATAAACATAACTTTGATCCTCCATGTAGTTTTTTCAATGTCTGAGCTCTCCAACTCAAAATATCACCTGAAAGTTTAATATCAAATCAGCTTCAGGTCTTACTAATATAATAAAGAGATATCTCTCAGAAATTAAAACAGTTAGAAAAAAAAATCCCAAGTAGTAGCTTACAGCATAAATTGTGAGCAAAAATGTGGATTTCCTTACATAGGAGAGATAGGAAGATAAGCAAAGACTGTTTGGAGAACATGAATCAGCTATTATAAAACAACAGATAAAACTGGATTGAATAGCACAAACACAAAGGAAAGACAAAAGAAAAAAATGGACATAAAAGGGAATAAAGTAATTCTAAGTAGACAGCCAGATACCATACAATAAAAAGACAGATTCAGCTTTGGAAATCGAAAAGAGAACTAAGAACCACCATGAATTAAACAAACTGACATCCCCTTTGACTATGACATGGTTTGTAATTATTTAAAAATACCGTCTTTGGAGATGACACAGTGAAAAATCATACAAGTTTAAGACAAATATGGATGCCATTCCTGTAAAGTTGATGGTTTGACATCACACTGCTGCCCCAATTTTTACCCAATAAATCCAGAATAAATTCCACAGCCTGTAAGAAATAACGTTGCATATTTGAAATCTTTTTTTTGTTGTTTTTATATGTTATACCTTAGCCATAATAGAAAATCACCAATAATGAGCTAGATATGACATGCAATCCAAGATAGCTGGAGGTGGGGGGGATGCACCAGACAGATATAGGCATGATGATAAGAGCTATCCTGTTTTCTAGAAGCATGGAATTTTCATGTTAGGTAGGAACAATATTATTTAGTGGGAAAGAGAAAAATGGCAGAATACTGTTTATGGAGAAACACATGCCCATTGTTTAAATCCCACATAATAGCACAATATTGCAGAGCTTTCAAGTACTTAAAAGGGGGAAGGGGCATGTTATTTCTCTTTACACTTGCATCTTAGGTGGCTTTACTTTTGCTAAGTCTTTCCCCATTTTCAATTCTCATAAAACACTTGGGCATATGCTTTAAAACTTCAAATTCGCATTAAAACATACTGTTAAACATGGAGGACATACCAAAACTTATTTTATATATATATATATTCTATTAAGAAGAGACTGAAGCAAAAAAAAAATTTTGACTCATACCAAGTACAACATAGAAAAGGTTATATATTGATCGGTGTGAGTAAAAAGAGAAAAAAATAATAGAAAAACAGAATGTAGAAAGTGTCGAGAATACCGAGCCTTGGCTTTATCAAGGGACCAGCAAAACTCTGCATTTTCTCACTTCCACAAAGACCTATTTGGAAATGGATTTCTGCAAAGCCATAGATGCAAGTAATAAGCCCACCAAAAAATTTAAAATATATATATATATATATATATATGTCATAACCTCCACAGAGTTGTATGACGAAGCTTTAGTTAACATTTTAGCATGCATCCATAACTTTCCTGGCCCAACCCATGCTCTTGATCTGTTACTAATAAACAGAAAGAAGATGATTATAGAAAACTCAAGTTGTAAGAGTGACATAATGAATCAGAAGTAATGTTCAGCAATAACACATTGCCAAGTTACCTAGTCGTCTAAGACATAATATTTCTCAAGTATTCTGGAAAGTTAATTCTGCTCTTTCTGATCAAACAGGTCCACATTCTTAATTATATTTTTCTCTAGTTAAAATCTCCACGAGTAGGATTTTTTTCAGTGTGTGGAGGCCTTCAGCCCCACCCACACTGCCCCCAGCGACTAGGGAGTGGCAGGGGTGAGTGAAAGTTTGGGGTGAAAGGTCGGCCATGTTTTTCAAGAGTGGAGGAAGTTAAGTTGCATAAGAGGTAAGCTCTCTGTATTGTCTTTAGGTTTTGGGTTTTCCAAGTTCAATGTTTGAACTTTTTAAACATTTCTTCTTTTTTTTTTTTTTTTTTTTTTGCTTTAAGCATTTAGGCACTGGCAAGTCTATTAACTTTTTTGCGGATTTTAACTCTCTCTTTTCTTGGTAACTTTGCGCGTTTTATAAGGCACTTAGGCTAAGCAGCTGGCCGTTTTTTTGTTCCTGTAGTCAACGATGTGTTTTCAATGTCGTTAAGATCTTAATAACTACTTAATTATGCGCTTAAAAAGCACTTCTGAAATACTTTGTACATTTTGCAACTAATTGTTTATGTCATATAACCTTCACAAAGCATTTCTTTAGTTTATTATTGTCTTTATTTTATTCTTGTTTTTGTGTAGTCAGAAGTTGTGGAGTAATGGGTTTTGTAATCCAGTTTTCCTTCAGGAATCTGTGCTTTAGAAAAAAATTAATATTTCCTTTTTTTATTGCAATGTTTAAGAATTTGTAGTACTTTAGTATTGCTATTCAGGTTTAAATTCTCTCTTAGGCGACTAGGTAACTTGGCAATGTGTTATTGCTGAACATTACTTCTGATTCATTGTGTCACTCTTACAACTTGAGTTTTCTATAATCATCTTCTCTCTGTTTATTAGTAACAGATCAAGAGCATGGGTTGGGCCAGGAAAGTTATGGATGCATGCTAAAATGTTAACTAAAGCTTCGTCATACAACTCTGTAGAGGTTATGACATATATATATATATATATATATATTTTTTTTTTTTTTTTTTTTTGGTGGGCTTATTACTTGCATCTATGGCTTTGCAGAAACCCATTTCCAAATAGGTCTTTGTGGTTGTTGTTGTTGTTGATTGGAGGTTTAACGACCACCGTGAGCAACTCAATGGGCTATAAGCAGTCGCCCGTCCCTAATTTAGGGTCACTGGTTCCAGGGAAGGGAGAGAGCCAGTGCCGTAAGACAAACACAACATCCATGCCTGACCGGGATTCGAACCCGGACCCCTTACGGACGAATGATCAGAGGCCAACGCCTTAGACCACTGCGCCACTGGGGCGGCAGGTCTTTGTGGAAGTGAGAAAATGCAGAGTTTTGCTGATCCTTGATAAAGCCAAGGCTCGGTATTCTCGACACTTTCTACATTCTGTTTTTCTATTATTTTTTTCTCTTTTTACTCACACCGGTCAATATATAACCTTTTCTATGTTGTACTTGGTATGAGTCAAAAATTTTTTTGCTTCAGTCTCTTCTTAATAGAATGTGAATTCTGAATTTTCATAACTGCTGCGTTGCACGTTTTGATCTTCAGGTTTTTTTGCAACTTTCGTTTTAAATTTTTAAGTGTTTTTCTTATGTTTTCGGCTCTGCTCTTAAGTATATATATATATATATATATATATATATATATATATAAATTCCACCTATTGCAGAATGTAGTATTACAAAGCACATGGTCACATTTTACTTGATGCACGAATTATCCTAATGGGACAACAAAAAATTACCCTACACATAGCAATACAAGTAGTCTCCTTTTAACACACAACTGACCTACACACACATTCAATCCTATAAACATAGTAACACACAGGCAGTCTCCTTTTAACAACTGACCTATATATGTCACATTTAATCCTATCTTCATCCTTCTTCTTGCTGGCCACGTCTAAAAGCTACGAATAATTGATATCTAGTACATATAGATTTAAAAAAAATTAAATATTACATTCAAATGTTGAAACAGTAAAAAAACTTGGGCAGGTTCATTAAATTTGCATGTTACCTTGAAAGAGCATATTAATATTTTCTGGTGAACAAATGAAAGATCAGATATTTCTCCATCTAGGAAATCAAAACTGGAAACAACTTTTCATGATCTGAAGCCATGCTGCTTTCTTTCTTTATTGCCTGGAAAATGGTTGTTTTCTGGTTTTCTATTTTTTCTTTTTTTCCATGTCTTTAAAAAGACTTTAGAAATTAACAATGAAATGATTTTATGAATTATATGAAAACAACTTACCAAATTGCCCTGTCTAATAAAAATTATGTTGAAATCCAAAACAGGGCAGGTTGGTTAGTATAAAACACTTATTTTCATACTGCAAAGTGTTAGTAGTAATTACGAAAATAATCTAATCACATAAACATCCTCAAGCATGCCTTTGGAATTATATGCAACCATTTACTGAAAACCCTATTACACTCTACACCATTGAAATTGCAGCACTCACAAGTGGTAGAGCAATTCAACAGAAATCCATGAGCAAAAGTATTACAATGCCATGAAAAAAGAAAAATTCTCAGGGCAAACACAAAACTTAAAAGCAATGAATAGATGGCTGCATGGGAAACAGCAGTGCAATGTTAACTTTTGCTTGTATAACTACCAAACAGTTGCTTATGTCAGTACCCACTACACATTCTACACCTAGAACAGGCTTTTGTCTGCATTTGTTATGGGTATGCACAGAAATGACTTTCAACAATGCCCCATATACTTTCCTTTGGCAAAAAATCTGCACATCTGGCTGGCAGCATGTCAAAACAGTATCCACTTTGTATGGAGATTTCTAAAGTATGTGGCTGGATAATGAAGGAGTGGCTGCTGGTTCCACATGGACTTTCTTGGAAAATGTTCACAGTACATGGTCGTATCACAATAATATGACCACCTACCTAATAATGGGAATAACCACCCTTGGCCCGGATGACAACAGTAAGACAGCGTGGCATGGACGCAATGAGGCCTTGGAAGGTTGCCCAAGGCACACTTGTCTATTCGAACTGCAGCAGAGCATGGAGGTTCCGGAGATGACATGGTTGTGGGTCGGCATGTCAAACCTGTCGATCCGATTCAAATAGTCCCACAAGTGCTCTATGTGATTGAGGCCAGGCGATTTTGCCAGCTAAGAGTGAGCAAAGACATCGCTGTCGTGTTCCTGGAATCAGTTAACCACCCACTTAGCGACATGGCACGGCACATTGTCCTGTTGGTAGATGCCATCACCACCAGGATAAATGTCCAACAAGAAGGGATACATGTGGTCAGCAAGGATGGCATACACGAGTCTGATGAATGGAAAAAAAAGTTTAACTTTTTAACCACATGGGTGAAAAAAGAACGTGCTGCGAAACAGCATGAATATAACGCGCTGTCAGCAAGACCAAATTGTTCACTGAAATCTATTATGTAAATATTAAGCTGGAGCACATTACTGTATTAAATATATATATATATATATTATTTATTTACATTTAACACCAACACAGGAGAAATGTAACATTGCGGAGAAAAAAATTATGACTACTGGCGAAATCTACGCTCTGTCAGACTTCCGTTTTAGGGAAGTTTTCCTCCATTTTGAAGCTGCAAAACTAATATTTACGTAATAAAATTATACTTAACAACACTACCAGGTAGAAAAAACATTGCGAGAAAAAAGGATTACAATCACAGGAGCAACCTTCACTCCGTCTAACTTCCATTTCCGAAAGTTCTGAAAGTCAGAATCCCTCCCACCGACAGAAAACAACCCAATCCCTCCCAAATTTCTGTTCAGTTCTACATCTATCTGGAGAACCATCGAAATGACGATGGAAATGGCGGAATTTTCACCGAAGAATCTTGTGCCTGAAGATCACAGGGAAATTTTCGCTCCAACTTCCGTTTCCAGAATTTTTCTTCCATTTTCAAGCTGAAAAGCAAATGTTTATGGAATAAAATTATACTTAACAATAATACTGTGCAGAAGAAACATAGCAAGAAAAAGAAATCACGATTACGGGGAAAATGTTCAATCTGTTAAACTTCAGTTTTCGAAAGTTTTGAAAAACGAAATACCATCCCCAGATCAAAAAAAAAAAAAACGCCCCCCCCACTAATCCTCCAAAACTTCTCTTCAGTTTTGCATCAATCCCGAGAATAACCCAAATGATGAAAAACAAAAAGCGGAATTCCGCGAAAGAATCTCATGTATGGGATGGACAGGTAAGCATTGGTATTCAGGGATCCATCCTGTGGTACCAGCAGTCCCAGGTCATACCAGGAAAACATTCCCCAGACATACACACTGCGACCGCCGGCCTGTACTTGACTGGCAAACGTGTCTGACTGTCAGTTCTCCTGTGTCTGATGCCGTATCCGCCACTGCCCTTCACTTCTGTGGAGACCTCGATTCGTCGGAGAAGGCAACCTTTTCCCACTCTTCCGCTTTCCTATGACAGTAGTCCCATACAACTGTAGGCGTTGTTGCCGATGGACCTGGGTTAACATGGGCGCCTTGACGCGGTGTCGACTCCAGAGACCCATTCGTAGCACAGTTTGCTCTATTGTTGTTGGGAACATGTACCTGGGTGCTCCAGCATCCATTTGCTTGGTCAATTGCTGCACATCGACTGCCCTGTATCAGTTGACGTTCTCCTCTAGGGTAGATAGCCTTTGGGGCTCCACATTTATGGAATCGGGAGGTACTCGGTGTACCAGCAGTCCATTCTTGGTACACCCTTACTACAGCACCTCGCAAACAACCCACGAAGTCTGCTGTTTCTGAGGTGTTTTCAACATTGGCTCGGTAGACAATGATCATTCCTTTTTGAATGTCTGTCGAATCACTACCTCTGTCCTTTGTGCTCACATAATGCATTATGACTCATCTGTCCTGGCCGGCCGCTTACATCTCCGTGTGGTTGACCTTGTCACGTGCACTGTGTGACGTGCCTGGGCGGGTACACAGTGATTCCAGGAGTCATCATATTATTCTGAAACGACTGTGTACGTTGATGGATTATAAAGACCAACTACTGGCTCAGCATGTGCAGCGTGTTAATAGAGCAAGGACCTTCTGGGAAGATGTTCACGATATGTGGATGGATAATGAAGAACAGCTACTTGCTCAGCATGTCAACAGAGCAAGAACTTCCTTGGGAGATGTTCATTGTATGTGGACGAATAATAAAGGAGTCTCTACTAGTTCATCATGGACTTTTTTGCTGAGATGTTCACAGTACGTGGATGCAGCGGTTGCTCTGGCTTTTTTAAAGTTTTCACCAACTTATTCACCAAATTCAATTTATTTTTGTTCCGCCCAAGTGTTATAACAGCACAAAAAGGTAATCGCCAAAACGATTCTTTTTTTTCGCAAATTGCGAAGAATGCAATCTGAAGCGCAATCCCTGTGTCGATACATAGTGGCTCAGCTTGGGCAGCATTGAAATGCTGCCCAAGCTGAACCATTATGTGGATGGGTAATGGAGTAGCTAATGGTTCAACATGCCAACACAGCATGGATTTTCTTAGGAAATGTTATAGGAATGGATAATGAAGGAGTAACTACTGGTTCAAGGCAATTTTCTGCATAGCACAAACTCATCAAATTGCCTAAAATACATACAAAAGTATTTAGGAATCATAGCTGGCTACTTCAGAGCATAATGCCTGCCATTTGTGCTGTGTGCCATTCCACTAAAGCTCCTGGATTACTGACTGCATCACTTCTACTTATGTATCTAGTCGTCGATGGGTACTAAGCAGAAACAAAATTTATCACCAAAGACCATACGATTACATTCTATATCTTATTTGACTTAGGAGCAGCACCACTCCAGATACCAGACTTGCCAACCTTAACAAGAGAAAAAGCCTGCAATTTTCTATGAAAACCTGCAAGCATATTTTCGTATGTTTGAAATATCAATGGACATAATTTGAAGCACGAATGTTACGTTAATGCACATAAAAAATGTTGAGTGGATTATATTTATCTGTTTATTTTGTTGCTCCATCACAAACATTATTAAAAGTCTACACTTTCAGAACAATCACTAAATATACAATATTATATACAAGCTATTTACATTATACCAATATGATTCTAATTTTTATGCAGTGCATTTGCTGTACAAGACTTGCACCTCCTCAAAAAATCAGTATCAAATTTCTGTTCAAAGCAAGGTCCTTGTTGATTAGATTTTATGATCAACAGATTTTCTAATGTTTCCTTTGACATTGTTGATCTGAACTGAGTACTGGACTTTGTCACATAACTGAATATCCTCTCACACTCAGCATTGCTGTGAGGGATTGTTAGTATAAGAAGCATTAAATGTGACAGCCTCTTGAATTTAAATTCTCCATTAGCACTTTTAAGTTTACTTATTAACTGCCCCTGAATATCAGCTCGCTTCTTCTTCAAGAATTTTGACTGGAATATCTTCACGTTGAAGACAGCAAAACTCAAACTGGAGGATATCAAATGCTTCATCTTCATTTGAAACATCTATTGCTCTTAGGACAAGAGAAGAGTACTTTTTCACAAAAAAACATACTATATAAAATGAAGATTTCTCTATTAAGTGAATGTCAGCTACTTCCGCATTAATAAATACTTCTTCATCAATAAGTGTTTTTGAAGCTTTTAAATCTGAAATCAATTTTTCAGTGGACCTACCAATACCTAAATCAGCAACTAAAACAGGCACTTGAAATAACGAACTTTCAATTTGATTGCTTTTGGCACTAAATAGTGTTACAACATGGGTAGTATTTTTCAGACTTATTGCTGCTGTCTGTCGCAATGGAAAATTAGCCGTTCTGCATAGAATGAATCAAGTCCATTTTTGAAGATTTCCCCATTTCGGCAACAACATACGATGTTTTTGTCCTGGCACATGCATATTTTTTTGCAATGTCGGGGAACATTTTCTTTAAAAGCACACTTGCATGGTCAGCACAGATTAAAAAGTAAGTTATGTTCCACGAGGAATGAAGTAAATAAGCACTCAGCCCTGATAATGGCATCGGAAGAGGAACTATCTAGAGCAAAATTTAATGTTTTGTTATTTTCCACGCACTCAGAATTGTCCACGTGTTTTTGCGTATGAATGAGATTAACGATATCTCCTTTGCCCTTGTGGACAACGGAAAAATTACATCTACAAATAGAGCAAAAGGCAAATTGTTGGCCCTTCCTTGATTCAATTATACACGGATAATCTGTCGTATAACACTTCTTAAAAACAGACTGATATTTTCTACCAGCTATCGCTTGATTAAACATGTGCACAAAAAGTTCTCAGAAATTCCTTTGAAGACAGACAAAGTACATAAAACAAACCAAAACACTACTGCGCGCTTCCGATAGAAATCTGCGTCAGTACGTATGGTCAGAGTTTGCCAGAAAAAAATTTAAAGGAGATTTTTTACTCCTTTGAAAAGATTTAAGGAGTAATTTTTAAAAGTGGGGAGTATTTTAGAAAAATTAACAGATGAAATAAAAAAACTTACAAAAATGAAAGACAATTATGAAAAATCCAGAAGTTTTTCATAATAAAAATTTCACTACCACTCAATGCATTTAGAATTTGGATGAGTTTTGCTTCTTATTTTAGTAATAAATTTAATATTTGTATTTTAAAACAATAACATTAAATTCATCATGTTTTGTAATGACCACACGCAACAGCAATGTATTCAAGAAGTGAATACATTGCACTTTTGATATTCCTATAGATATCTAAAATTGTCTAATAAACTTCTCAGCAAGTTCCACAGCCACATTTGTCTTTTGTTGACTCTGTGGCTGCACAACATCCAGTACTTAAATTTTCACTTTGCTGATGCTGTTATCTTTGTTTTACTTCCCATTTCTTCATTGTTGCTTTTTTCTAATTTCTTTTTCGTTTTTTAATGCCCTTGGATGACAATTTCATCCATCATGCTGAAAGAACTTTCAGTCTGAGGATCATGAATGCATGATAGCTTTCACTGTTTTAGATAAAAGATAAATACTGTAACTTTAAGAATATGGATACTTTTGAACACCATGCATCAATTCATACAAACTTTTCAGATTCGTTACTTCCGTTTTCGGACCCCGCCCCCTCCCCCCCCCCTTTATCAAGCTGAAATGCAAACTTTTTGGGGGCAAATATTTAAGAACACAGGACACATGTTCGCCACATCGTTCGGGAAAAAAAAAATTGCATTTACGGGAGAAATCTTTGCTACGTCCGATTTCCGTTTTCGTACGTTTTCCTTTCATTTTCAATGTGAAATACAAATATTTATGAAATAAAATTATCTGACAACAATACTAGGCAGAGGAAACATCGCGTGAAAAAAAAAAAAAAAAAATCGCGATTACGGAAGAAATCATCACGGCGTCTAACTTCCGTTTTTGAAAGTTTAAGGCGGAAAGCATCCTTCACCACTACCAATTAATCATCACTGCTTCTAACTTCCGTTTTTGAAAGTTTTAGGCGGAAAGCATCCTTCACCACTACCAACTGCCTCAACATTTCCGTTCAGTTATGCATCAATCTTTAGGATAACCCAACTTATGAGGGAAAACAAGAAATTCCTCTAAGCCATGACACTCTTATGCCTAAAAATTACGTACGGTACAGGGGAATTTACGCGCTGTCGAATTTCCGTTTTCAGAAATTTTTCTTTCGTTTTCAAACTGAAATACTAATATTTATGGAAGAAAATGACATATAACAATAATACTGAACAGAGGCAACATCGCAGGAAAACGAATTACGATTACGGAAAAAATCTTTATTTTTTTTACTTCCGCTTTTGAAAGACGAAATACCGTCCCGGTGCATATTTTTATACGTTGGTAAAATTCTTCGGTGTGTAGTTTAACGCGTTTCTCGATGAGTATTTTTACGCGTTGGTAAAATTTCGATGCTTACTAGATGCGTAATTACGCATTTTGGCGAACTCTGCGTATGGCGCAAGCCAAGGCCAAGCCCGCTCCTACTCCGTGCCTGCAGCACCAGAGATCATTAGCGGATAGAAGAGTAAACATCGCTGCCAACGGCGGAGGAAAACTGCTCGCTGCTGACTCAGAAGGGAATGGTTGCTTCTCCGCTAATGAACCGATCGATGCCTTGGAGAACTTCGAACTTTTCCCCTGGTTTCTTTTTAATTTACGCTACGGTAATCAAAGTTTTCCGATGCCTTGGAAAACTTCGAACTTTTCTCATTACTTTTTAATTTATGCTACGGAAATCATGATGGAATCCGGCAATATTAATTTATAATCCGGAATTCCGGGAAGTGTAATAAAATCCGGCATTGCCGGCCTAAACCCGGAGAGTTGGCACGTCTGAGATACTAATGATTTGTCAGTGGAAGGCAAAACAATAAAAAATCCTGCCTCTGTCAGCTGGGGGTGGGGTGGGTGGGTGTGGACTGGGATGACTTCTTTACTGGGTTATCACTCTGTTGACAAAAGCAAGTGTGCTGTATTTGCTGTACAGGCCTCTAGCAATATGCTCTGGCACCGATCGAAGGGTACCATCATGATTCATATGATCTTTTGAGAGTCAATAATCTGTCCCATAATGTCACTTAGCTGGCAACTTATCATCTCAGCATTCCATAAAAGCTGCTGTTCTACTAGGAATTAGTTAATGAAAGACTGAAGACTGTTGCAAACTACCAATGCACAGTATGTTTATTTTACCAAGAGGTAAATGTGTCTGTCGTCACTTATGCTAGGCAACACCACTGCCAGAATATTCCAATGCTGGAATCATTTGCATTCGACACGATAATCCCACACATTGATTTGTAATACAATCAGACAGTCACTTCCTTGGTGATGCAATTTCAATGTTAAAGAGCATAACATTCTTGTCTGATAATGTTAATTTCTTCGCAATCCAACATTCTTTTGCAATAATATTTATTTCAGCACAAATTCACATGCTTTCCAGGTAACGTGCAGTTTTCACAACTCTACATCCATTGGTAATGATGTCTACCTACTTCCTCAAAACTTCACATCATTTTACAATGATTTTAATTTCCTGCAATCCTACATCCTTACACGATACTGTCCGCTTCTTCACCAAAAATGAAAAGATAAAGCAACAAACAAGCCTATGGTTTTAAAATGCATTTTCATACCTACAATGATACATAAAAAAGAAAAAAACATTAAACTGCTTTGCATCATTTCTCAAAAAAAAAAAAAAAACATTAAAAATGAACTATGATTACTGATAATCACCCTAAAAAGGCATTAATGCAAACATCACTTTTAAAACTCAATACCTATCAAAATGTTTGACATTCTTTTGGCAGTTTTCCCTTAAACCATGAAGAAAAACACTGAAGTCTTGTCAGAGATAGCCATCCTTATTTTACGAATACCAGCTTCAGGAATGTAAGAGAAACACAGACTAAATAACTTCATGTTTTGCCTAAGATCAAAACCATAATCCTCAGAGTAAGAAGCTGGCACCTATAATTACATTGCCAAGTGACTTGAAACTATGTTTCTAGGGAGGGAGAGGCTGTATTAATTGCAAAACTTTTTGTGATAATACAACCATTAATTAATCATGCACTATGCATGATTTCTGAATATTAATTTTGTTGCCTTTTGTTTCAACGATATTTAACGCACTAGCAATGATAAATATTAAAAAATTAGTATTATTGACTTTTCACCTTTTTTATCAGTGATTGAAAAATAATAAAATTCCACTAATGCTTCAACTTTTAAAGTAATAAGAAAATCACACTGCCTCACAAAATTAGTACATACTATCTTAGACCACCTAAACCACAGTATGACAACCAAGTTCTCTCTAAACCCTTTATATTTTTTACAGCTTACCAAATTCCATGAGCACGGTGGTTTCTACTTAATGCCTACATTCAGTACATTCACGGTTGAACTACAAATCATAAATATGCAGAAGAAAGGTAGCACATAAAAGCATAATTATATATTCTAATATTAATCCATGATAAAGTTGTTTACTTTTATGCAAACCACTTCAGATTTCCCTACTTCACCCCAACCAAATTTTTTTTTATTGAAAAAATTAAATAAACACAAACTCATTTTCAATTATGGTGTGTGTGACACAATGTAAAGTAGTGTTGGACCATTCATGAATGATTCGTTCACAATGAATGACTCTTTCCACCATGAATGGTTTGTTCTGAATGGAATTAGAAATAAATTTAAACTTTAAAATAATGCACTAAACCAGAAACTGTCAACGGATGAAAGGATCCAACTCAGAATCATTTCAGTAGATACAAATCATTCTCCAAAGCTAAACCGGAAAAATCAATAACCAAAGCAAACAAAAGGATACAATTCAGAGTCGATTCTCTATATACAAATCATTCTCTAAACCAGAAGAATCACCGATCGAAATTAGCGAATCTTTTTAGGGAATTAAATCGAAAGAATCAGTAGGCTGCCTAACTCTAGCAGTGACAACCTGGAAATTGGATCATTCATAAATTACTCTTTTGCATGAATGAACTTCAAAGAAGCAATGTTTTGTGCCATTACTAAAGCCTTTGTTTATTATTCTTTACATCGTACACACATCAATCTTCACAAAAAAATCAAACTGAATATCAAAGAAATTGGTCATGCATACCCAAAACTGATGTGTAAAAATACTGCCAATGGAACATGATATTCTGCACTAAGTATCTAGAAACAACTTGACATCATGTTATCTTTGTGCTGAATAAATTACTGACAACTGGGTCACTACAAAATTTTGCTTGAACAAACATAAGACTGGGTTCACAATTGTGAAGTAGCTACCATCACTACAGCTACTTATATCAAGGCAAATCAGGCTTTCTGCAGAAGTCAGTACCATAAAGCACTGTAAATTCATTTTTCCAGGTCTCTGAACGTGGTAACCTGCTGTTTGGAGCTTTGCATATGTAAAAAAAAAAAAAATAATAATAATAGGTAGAAAATGTGATAAACACAATTAGCTAATTACTAGTTATATTATTCTTCTTATAAATTCACACAGAGATGATTATATGAAAACGTTTTGTGGAACTGCCACAAAAGTAAACAGCAATTAAGTCCTGATGAAGCAGCAGCATCCACTTTGAAAATTTGCCTAAATATATATATATTTTTAATTCTGTAAAACTCCGTATTAAAACATTGTGTAACCATTAATGTTTGAAACACAAGTAGCCATTGTCTTCATCAATACAATGTGTGTGTGTGTGTGTGTTAAGAATATATATTACCATAATAATTCCCTTTGTTTAACATGCTATTTCAAAAGAGGTCAATAATATTCTTATTTATGGGCTTCATCTATATATATATATATCTTTTTTTTTTTTTTACCATTAGGAAGTTTACCAGCATTGTAGCTCTGGCAATTTTTTATTAAAAATTTCCTTTAACAGCTTTTTTTTTTTTCCCCCACCTTGAAATCGCTGCTCGTTAGACTCAAAATCACTCACCCTGACATTTTTCTTAATGCTCTACAATTTTCCCTTAAAGGAACTTACAGTATACTGGCTCCAACTTTGCATACCTTTGAAAGAACTAACAAGTTTGCATACTTTGCACAGAATCTCCTATATTTTAAATATGAATGAAATGCACACATAAACAGAACAATAAATAGTTAAAACTGGGGCAGCCTTAAGATTTTGTAAAGCATTTAACTTCAGCTATTTTTTAAAAACATAATTTTGACTGGAGTTTAAAGAAAACAGAACTTCAATATGTCACTTTTAAGACCACTTATTAAAAAATGACATTTAAAAAAAAAACAAAGATCATATGTTATTTAAACATATAGATAATCATAACACAACACAATGCTCTTGAAAATTCAAGAAATACAATTTGAACATATCTTCAGTAAAACACACATGTGGTATCTTCTTAAGAACCAATACACAATGAAATATTCAGAAAATAGACACATCCACACATAAAGGGAAGCGCATATGAAAAATCTGCCTCAATGGTAGTTTCAACAAAATTTGTAAAATGAAATTGTAAAAAATAAGAAATAACACTTAAAATCTGTCATAACTCTCCAACAAACTGTTCACTTTATCACTATAACTGAATATATACATTGTAAACCAATGAAATGTTATTTGTGAGATAAATCCCCCCCCCCCCCGATGTTACTTCACTTCTAAATTGGGTACCTCTTCCCATAAAACTCAATTGCACATTGAGTATCCTCATGTTGTTCAATAAAAAATTAAATGGCAAAAAACTGAAGGCACCAAAATATCCAGCAAAACAAGATGACAGCTTCTTTCGCTATCTAGGTAATTTTTTTTTTTTCTTTTGATTGGAGGTTTAACGACCACTGTGAGCAACTCAATGGGCTATAAGCAGTCGCCCGTCCCTAATTTAGGGTCACTGGTTTCAGGGAAGGGAGAGAGCCAGTGCCGTAAGACAAACACAACATCCATGCCTCACCGGGATTCGAAGCAGGACCCCTTACGGGCGAATGATCAGAGGCCAGTGCCTTAGACCACTGCGCCACCGGGGCGGCTATCTAGGTATTGAAACAGAAAAAAAAGTCCTCAGTTCCGAACACAGATACTCTTGCACCTGTAAAATTCTTGCATTGGTACAGCTTATCAGTTCAAAAATGATTCATTCTTCATAAAGTGTTTTCTGCCTCCACAATAGGATCCCCCCTCCCATTATTCCACAGTTCCCAAGATCATAAGATAACATGTCAGGTTTTTGCGGTTTGTATAATATAAGAAGCTTTTTTTTTTACCAGTAAGCAATCTCAGGAAAAATAATCTTTTGAACATGAACATTGGTTGTTGAAAATAATTTGTGCTATTACCTCTACCTGAAGAAAGTTGCCGTCACTGCACGATATAACACAAACTTCCAAAGCAGAGTGAATGATGTTAATGACTTTAATTCAAATAAAAGTTAATATTAAAATATCATGACAAAAGATCTTTCGTGCCAGCTCCTGGCATATATCATCGGGTGGTAGTTAAAATTATGATACTTTAAAAGTGTGAAAGAGTTCTGCAAGGAATGCTACCGGTATTTATACAAACCACAGTGCAGCCAACGCATGACATCAAGGAAAATGTCGTCACATTGTAGCCAATAACCGTTGAGTGACATTTGTCGGCAATCAAATCTAGGAATTAAGTTTTACGTTTGAAGTTTATTTGTTCTTCATTGTTCCTGAATAGTGGTATCCAAGGGGAAGAGATAAACTTTTGTACTTCATCATTATGACACTTCATATCCTTAGTGAAAATATAAAGGCTCTCTACTAGTAAAGTCGCACTTCTGGTGGTGTGGCAGATACACGGGCCTCGTCCCAAATGGGAATGTGTGTTCCAAGGTTAACCAATCATGCAAGTGCAGTAGAGTTCAAATGTGTCTTAAAATTGTATTTATGTTCAGATATGCGAGTGTGCAAATTCCTTATAGTGGAGCTAATACAGATCTGGTCATTATCAACTGTATCTAAAGCTTTCAATGGTATTTGATCAATGCCGAATCTACTATATTAAAAAACTAAATCTCGGTCTTTCTTGATAGTTGACATAAGGTTAAAGGTTTTAATTCCAAAGCCTAATTTATATTTTTTGCAAGTATTTCTGCGTATGTTCCTTATACTTGGAATGTAGTCCACAGAACCCACACATAAGTTTAAACATGAAGTTCCTTAATTTCAGAAATGCATTTTGCTTTTCAAATACCATGTGTACAAGAGTGCTTTTAATTATACTAATAAAAACATTTATCAATGGATGTAACCCTTAATCTCATTTTTTCAAAACGGGAGAAAGTCAGTAATGTACTATCTTCTCAACTAATATTCCTTAAATTGCTTCCTGACTGTTTGCTATATTTAAAGTCACTGTGAAGCGGGGCACCGCATAACAATATATTATTTTAAAATTTTAAATCCAAAATGTCCAATCCACACAGAACTGACAATGTGAGAGGACTATATCTCATAAAGTGGTCTAAATTAGAGGTTAGCACCAGTGGAGAAATTCATTCATCACGAGTAATCAATATACAGACATATATATTTTAGCACACATTTGCCAAATTATATTCTGGAAACAAAAATTACAATTTTTGTTAAATGGACATAATATACAGTGGATCTATCATAATTAGCCTCACACTTTATAAAGTTCGCAGCAGTAGGATTGTTGTTGATGAAAAAATGTCACATAAGAATGAACTATAATTTTTAAAAGCCAAGCCAAAATTTATGATCTAAATGCTGAACTGGTGTGTTGAACTAAGACACATTTTCAGCACCACTCAGAGAAATGATGGCACACCTCACACCATGCCTCACTTCTACACAGAAATTCCGAATGAAGAAAAAAAGAACCAGTCAAAAATAATTCATACATGAAAACTGACAAAAAAAAAAAAAAAGTAAGAAAAAAAGAAAACTGCTGAACTTTTTGTAACTGCATATAAAATCAGAATATGTGATGAAACAGTGTGATTATAATGCAGCTTGAACAAGACAGAATTGTTCGTTGAAATATATTAATGTAAATATTAGACTGCATCACATCACTGTATTCAAAATATAAAATTACTAAATTACTGACATTTAACGACACAGGATGGAAGGAATATTGCGGGGATGGGGGGGGGTGATTACAGGCAAAATCTTCGCTCCGTCCGACTTCCATTTTCAGAAATTTTCCCTCCATTTTCAAGCTGAAATACAAATATTTATGGAATAAAATTATATTTAACAACAATACTAAGGCAGAAAGAACATCAAGAGAAAAAATATATGATTACAGGAAAAACCTTCATATAAATTCCATTTTTGAAAGTTTTGAAGGCTGGAATCTGTTTTTCTGTTCAGGTATGAATCAATTTCAAGAATCACACAGGAAAAAAAAAACTCATGCCTGAAGATTACAGGAAAAATTTTGTGCCATCAGCCATTTTCTAAAAAACTTCCCTTTTAAGCTGAAATGCAAATATTTATGGAATAAAATGATATTTAACAATACTGGGCAGAAGGAACAACACAAGAAAAAGATATTATGATTACGTGAAAAATCCTCACTCCGTTTAACTTCTGTTTTTGAAAAGTTTTAAAAGATGAGATACTGTCCCCACACAGAAAACAACACACGAATATGCAGAAGAACCTCATGTATGACACCTGCCAAAACTAGTAACCAAGAAACTAAATTTCCAAAGGCTGCATTGGGTAAGATGAATGCCCCTCACACAACTTTCTCAAGCATCATGTTCAATATTGCAACACTTCGTCTACTAAAGGAAAACAAGGCATAAAGAAAGAACTAAACAAACCTTTCATTACAGAGCTATATTATGTGCACACACGGTTGAATGAAAGAAACCCCCATTCAAAGTTCATATCATAATGAGAGACAGTCTACAAAAAAAACGGCATGTATATTTCCTTTCCTTTGTAATATCTTTCTAATATCATATATATTACCATTGCATTTCTAATATCAACCCTACAAATTAATACACTGCTGGCCACCGAAAATGCAACACCAAGAAAGACACGAGATAGCAAAGCCAGATTTACTAGACACATAACAACAGATACAAAGATGAAACGATTGAGCTTACAGGCCCGTGCGACTTGCGGAACATGCAGACATCATCAATAGTTCATGTGGCCCTCATGGCTGGCAATAACGGCCGCTACATGCCACGGCATCGAACGAAAGAGGCTTTGGATGTGGGCTTGGTACGTCGGTCCAGGCTGCTTCCACACGTTGCCACAGTTCATCAGGCGTAGTAACCGCAGCTGGTACTTGTTGGGCCACTCGGTTGCCGATCAGCGAATAGAAGTATCCGATGGGCGACATATCGGGAGAACAAGCGGGCCACGGCAGCAGTACCACATGGTGGGCCGTGAAGAATTGTTGCACGATGCGTGCCATGTGCGGGCGCACATTGTCCTGTTGAAACATGGCCGCTGGCAGGTCCTGCAGGCTCCAAAACGTCGGAGATGTAGCGGTGGCTGTTGAGTGTACCGCCGATGCGTACCAGAGGGGTGCGGATGTCATATCCAATTGCGCCCCAAACCATAACGCCAGGCGACGGACCGGTATGGCGATGCATAATGCAGGTGTCATACAGTCTCTCGCATCAGTGCCGCCAAACGAGAATCTGACCATTGTGGTGTTGCAGGCAGAAGCGGCATTCGTCGGAGAAGACAATGTCATGCCATTCCATAGGCCAGGTGCGGCGTTCAACGACCCACTGCTGCCGCACTCGCTGGTGGTGTAACATCAATGGCAATCGGAGCAACGGCCGCCGTGCGACAAGTCCCAGCTCTTGCAGACGACATCGAACGGTACGTGCTGACACAGGTTGTTGCGCAACACACTCTAATTTCTGCGCTAACGTTCGTGATGTGGCGGTGCGAGCCGTCAATGCCCGCCGCACAACATGCCAGTCCTCTTACTTGGTGGTGTGCCGCGGCTGCGGCAATCACTCACGTTGGTCCGTCCGTCCATCCCTTCTGCACCCACCGAATCCATACTCACCTCACTGTGGCTGGATGTCGTCCGATACGGGCGCCGATGTCTCGGTACGATAAACCGCTGTCGCGATAAGCCACTATTCATCCTCTGTCGAACTTCAAAATGTACTGAAATGAGTGTTCCGGCGATGCGTAACAGAAGGGTGCGGGTGTCATATCCAACTACGCCCCAAAACATAATGCCAGGCAACGGACCGGTATGGCGATGCACAATGCAGGTGTCATACAGTCTCTCGCATCAGTGCCACCACACGAGGATCTGACCATCATGGTGTTGCAGGCAGAAGCGGCATTCGGCGCAGAAGACAATGTCATGCCATTCCGTAGGCCAGGTGCGGCGTTCAACGGCCCACTGCCGCCGCACTCGCCGGTGGTTTAACGTCAATGGTAATCAGAGCAATGGCCGCCGTGCGACAAGTCCTCGCTCCTGCAGATGACGTCGAACGGTACGCGCTGACACAGGATGTTGCGCAACACACCCAAATTCCTGCGCTAACGTTCGTGATGTGGCGGTGCAAGCTGTCAATGCCCACCGCACAACATGCCAGTCCTCTCACTTGGTGGCGTGCTGCGGCAATCGCTCCCGTCGGTCCGTCCATCCCTCCTGCACCCACCGAATTCATACTCGCCTCGCTGTGGCTTGATGTCATCCCACACGGTCGCAGATGTCTCGGTACGATAAACCGCTGTCACGATAAGCCACTATTCATCCTCTATCGTACTCCGAAACATACTGGATTGACTGCCGTATTATGCAACGAGGCATCAGGAAGCTTCCCACACAGAAGTCCGGCAGCGCAACACACTTCCACTACGTACACCCCGCCTTCTGTGCACCCTTCTTATAGTGCTTCTCGGTGGCGTGCCGGGCGCACATGATTTGCTAATACCCTGCAATGCTAATTGTTTGCATGTGCTCTCGCGGGCGACGCATGATGCGAATTTCAGGCCAACTGGATGTTTCTTCTTGGTGTTGCATTTTGGGTGGCCAGCAGTGTAGATTTTTATTACTATGTTCAAAAAGTTTTGGAACTTTTTGAATATTTGCCAAATGTCAGTGAATTATGTCATTACCCGCTGAGCAAGCAAAGAGCATCACGAGATCAACCAGCCAGAACCAGTTTGATCCAGATCTGACACGTACAGCGTATGTGCGTAGTTCGTGATTACAGGCATTCAAGGCTCTCCGCCGCAAGGACAATGATGTTGAATTTTAAACAGAGTTCAAGTGTAAAATGTTGTGTTCTGCTTGGAAAATATTTCGCTGAGACTTTTCAAATGATTAAGTCAGAGTACGGTGAGAGTGCAATGAGTCGAACTAGAGTTTATGAGTGGCATCAACGATTCGAAAACGGGCGACAGAGTATTGAGGATGACAAGAGGTCAGGACGACCTTCAACATCCACAACGGATGAACAAATCGCTGTTGTCGAAGAAATTGTAAAAATGACCATCAAAAAAATGTTGCAGCGATTGCAGAAGTTGCTGGCATCTCAGTTGGAAGTTGCCATGCCATTTTAACAGAGAAACTGCGCATGCATCACGTGTGCCAACAAACTGTTCCATAAAACCTGACAAGAAAAAATGGATGAGCGCATGCAAGTTTGCGGGGATAATATCGATGAAGTGGATTCAGATCCTGATCTCTTGAATCGATTGATCACCGGTGACGAGACTTGGTGCTTTTTGTACGACCCCCAATTCAACTGACAGTAAAAAGTGTGGAAATCACAGTTGTCGCCCCGACCAAAAAAGTTCAAGGCTCACCGCTCCAAAGGAAAGGTCTTGTTAACAGTTTTCTTAGATTGCAAGGGGGTCATACACAAGGAATTCCTTCAACATGGTCACTTAGTCACTACAGAAGAGTATGTCAATGTCCTGAATTGTCTCAGAGAATCAGTGAGACGCAAGCGACCCGATCTTTGGAAGATCAACTCGTGGGTGCTCCGCTCCATCACGATAATGTGCCGGCTCACAGATCACTCCTGGTGTCCGATTACCCGTCCAAACATCACATACCCTTTCTTCCAGAACCAGCTTATTCCCCTGATCTCGCCCTGTGTGACTTTTTTTTCCCGGATAAAGAATTTGCTTAAGTTCTGAAGAAGTTCAATGAGCTTTGGCGGAGGCACTGGAGGATGTGGAAAAAGAAGGCTTGCAATCTGCATTTAAATCTTAGTATGAGTGCTGGCAAAAATGCATAGTTGCACAGGTTGACTACTTCGAAGGAAACACCGCATAAACAGGTATTATCTGTACTTGTTCTTCTTTAATATAAAAAGTTCTGAAACTTTTTTAATGTAGTAGTATAACACATATCAATAGTTTGAAATTTCAAATAATGCACAGCAGATTCCTTCATTTCTCAGAATAATAGTCACTTGTAACCACAAAACAAACATTGCAGTCCTTGTTATTCTAAATTATATTAAAACGGCATTGATTTTGAATTTGCAAAACTTTATATAAATTCAATGCAGTTAAAGTTACAGTGAGTCAAACTTGTGTAGAATTTATAAAAACGAACAGGATTTACGAATAACAAAATTCAACCTACCTAAATTGAGATGCCCATTTATTACGGTACTAGCTTTACTACCCGGCTGGCTTTGCCCGGGATTTACGCTTATTAATTTCATATTCCCTTATATGTCATTGAAAAAATCAGGGGAAAACATTGATGCTTCCAAGAAAGAAAAAAGCTGGTTTCACAAATTCGATCATTACAAATTATTTATTCATAGTGTGATTATTTGAGCACTTGGCTGTACACAACATTTTTGGTTTCTCCTTCATCAGCAACAATATATAATTTTGTTGGGTCCTTTGCTCTTGACATTCCAACATACAGCTGTCCATGTGAGAAGCATCAAATGCATCAAGTGCTTTCAGTTTCAGACGTCTTTGAGGGGCAAATCTCTGGGATAAAAAACAGTTAGAAACGTATCTTTGCGAATATTTTATGAAACTGGCTGAAATTTTAATGGACACTATAAATCGTTAACAGGAACATGACCTCCAAATTTTGCCAGAATCGGTAAATAACTTTTTTAATTAGCCATCAAAATTTTATTAACTGTTTACCGAGGAATTAAAAATCCCATGCCTAGTTTAAAAAGTTTTGACCGAATTCCGGCGAAATTTTGAGGGACTCTTCTTTCTTATTACCAATTCGTAGTGTTGATAAAAATTTCAGCCCGTTTCGTTAAGATTTTACAAAGTTCGTTTTTGCATTTTTTTATGCACAGTTCTCAAAGAATAGAAACACCCTATGGATGTGCTGCGGCGATGAATGCAGTCACGTGCTTTCAGATAACTATGACGTAGCAAACGATGCTGACTTTATTGATTAGCTTATTAATTAATTAATAACTCGCGAACAGAACAACATAGAGATCTTAAAATAGTTGTGTTGACCTTGAAATTTGAGTATTATTAACCTATTCAAATTTCACGTTGCCACAGTTCAGTGTTCAAGAGTTTTTGCTGCTTCAGACAAACAGATGTTTTGTGTTTTACATATAAGAAGATATAATAGCCTTTATCACATAAATGGCTCACTCCAACATATAAAGGACTACATGAGGGTTGTGTGTGGTAAAAATCAGGCACTCCAGCTTGTCGAGCTTCTGGAATGGATAAAACAAGTTATCTAAGCAACAGTTGGCACCAGGCGTGCATGTTTGACTATCTCCCATATTACTCTTCTTCTAGGGTTTTCATGCACAGCCATAACCGTGAACAGGACAACACGCAACAAACTTCCAGCAATTGGCGATAAAAAGCAACTGGTGGTTCAGAGGGGTTAAAAGGAGACTGGTGACACGGTCAAAAGCTGTTGCAGCTCAATCACACCATGGTTCAATATGTGACGCGTAAGCAGATTACCTTCAGCACATCAGTGTTGAATTCTGCAGTGAATTATGGCTCATCATACCTCTTAATGTTTATCAAGGAACATTTTCAAGAAAGAGTACAGTGAAAACAAAGCCTTGACAAATGTCAAGAGGCTACAAACATCTGAAAACCACAAAAAGAAGTGGAAACTGTTTTTATTCATTTAAATCTGAGTACAGCCTGTAAGTAAGTGTTTTAATTTCTAATACCATACCAGGTGGGCAAGGCAGCCACTCGACACTACATCTTCCAACCAACCTCCTGGGAAGGTGATGACCTGACTAATGGCACACACTTGCACAGAAATGAAAGGGTGTACCCATCCTGTTGAAAAATGCTAGAAAGAGAGAAAAGCAGAAAATCACTAAGAAAAGGAGAATGGACATTTTCAGCAAACATCCAGGCAGGTCCCTAAACACACATTTTCATCAAAGAGCTAGATCTTAGTGAATACCAGATCACACCATTTCTAGCACATCAAGTCAGTCCAGGGCCCAATGAGAATCTTCATCAGACAAATGTCTATAAGTCAGACAGTTAATGGACCACAGATGAAAAAACTGCTTAAAAACATCTCTTACAAATGCAAGAACCACTTCAATATTGATGATATGTGAAACAAATACAACAGTGAAACGCAGATATCCGCCTCAAAACAAAATCATAGTACAGTGAAACCTTGATAAACCACCACTCCCACCTTCTGCCCAAGGGGTATAAACCTTATCCTATTCTACAAAATGGAAATTTACCCCTTTAAACTGCCACTTTGCTGAATGCCATCCGCCAGGACATTCTGGAAACATTTTAGTGTTTCTCATTGAAGAATACCCAGTTTGAACAGCCTCTCAACATATTCACTTACAACACACTCTGAATTGTCCATCTTATCTCTTAAGTGTGAATCAAAAATATTTAATTTGGGTCCTTCTCAAAGAAGTTTTGCAGAACGGGTGAGATAACAGCCATATTCACCAACTTTAAAAAGAATGTAGGCATTAGCGAAGTATGGTCAGCCGCAGAAAATCAAGGGCAGATTCTTCTGTGATTTACTGCATCTAATAGAAGTAAGATGGCTGTGTGTGTGTGTCCTGCTGAATACTGAAGTTAACTAAACATGGACAAATTACCCTGCTCACACGAACAACTTTACTATTTGACCAAATGACGTAGCTTAACTGAGGTCTTAACATTTCCATAGGGGCCATAGTACCTCAGAAAATGGCATTTCATGCCTCACATTTTGGATTCTGAAACCTCTGGTTATCCAGTGCCTTCAGTAGTCCTTGTTTCTCGAAGGGACTGCTTGCTGTGTGGGCATTTTTTCATTCAACAATATTTGTTTAGTTTAAAGAATCCCAGAATGGGTAAAACCTTGTTGGATCTTCTTGAGAAAATTTTGATATGCGAATTGAAAAATCATAATTTCTTTAAGTCAATTAGAAGAACAGTAAAAGATGTGTTAAGCGATACACATAAATGGATGGTATCTGTAAAACAACTGCACTACGTTAAAAAAAACTTCATAAAGTTGTAAATACAAAATTTAAAGAAAACTCTTGTTCTACAGATCAGCTAGGTAAATACCAAGGATGAAGTTATTACCAAAAAAGTTATTCTTGAAAACAAGAACTCAGCTACAGTAATGGTTGCCTGTGAAGATTCGAAAATCGGTACTGATTATCATCGAGAATACAGCCTGGTGAAACAGCCGAAACCTCTGAAAGTTCAGTGGAGAAGGCAAAAAAATATGTTAGAAATAACATTTCACTATGAACTAAAAGACGTGTATAACATGGATGAATATGGCTTGTTTTATGGGATGATACCTGATAAATCAATTTCAAAAAGATGAAAGGTAGAATAACAATACTTTTGTATGTAAATGCCAACAGCACTAATAAACAAAGCACGGATGTTTAACGAAAATGTAAAAAAACACAATGTTTTAAGAATTTTCATCATGAACTATGTTATCAGAATTAGAGATCCAACACATAAGAACAAATGTTGGTTTTATTTCATCCTTGTACATTCAATTCATTTTCATCCATTTTTTTTTTTTTTTTATGTGAGCCTCTTTAAAACACCACCCTCACTTACGGCCAGTTTAGCACGATGAACAAAACATGACAGTGTAACGAGGTTCGACTTTACTTTTCATTTTCCCTCAGAATTTTAAAACTCACTTTAAAAACTTCTAGCACAGATTTCAGTTTTAATATACTGAAAGTTTTGTACTTCCACTTCACTTCGCTTTTACTTTCCACTTCACAATAGTAACTCTTAAAATACAACAAATTGCTAAAATCTGGCATATTCACATTTTTCATAATCTTTTACCAAAATCCAAGTATGTGAAGTTGACCCGGAGCCATTTTCCAACAAGATAACACCCGTTCGCACACAGCTCAGGTTTCCCAGGACTGTCTACGTCATGCTTTGATGCTTTTGTGGCCTGCCAGATCAGATCGCCTGATATCTCACCATCGAGCATGTATGGGACCAGATGGGACGCCAGCTTTCTCCATGTCCCAGTGTTCATGATTTAGAGCACCAGTTGCAAGAAGTGTGGGCCAATCTTTCCCAGGATAACATATGGCGTCTCTTTGAATCCATGTCGGACCGTATCACTGCATGTATTTGAGCACGAGGCAGTTCGAAGCGGTAATAACGCTGACCAGAATGTGTACTGTATGTCACCAGAAAACCGTCCTGCTGCTGTGATATTGTAATTACTTCTGTCCTTCTCACTACTAAAATCTCATTTCAATCCGACGCCTCCTCCTTGGTGCGCGGATTTTTATGACAAGGAGTGTATAGATGAGTGTTTACATTTTTATTAGAGTAGCACCCTATTATATGAAAAAAATTTTGTTATATGAAATTTTTTTTTGATTATATGAAAATTTTTTGGTGTGGCTTGGTGTTCTGAGCACATGGATTATAACCAGTTGTATAAAAATAAAATGTATCTGCGTACGCAGCCATTGAAATAGGAAACTTTCAGCAAACCCGCAAAGCGCAAACTACAGTAACAATAAAATAATTTAAAAAATAATAATAAAACAAATTATTATTAGAATATTACAAATTCCAATGAGAATGAAATAAGTACATTACAATTGAATGGGTAGCAATGAGTGTGAAATGGACCTTTATGACAAAATATTAAAATACCGGACTAAGAACTTAATAAGAACTGAATTAATTAAAAGAAATTTTTATATCCACAGACAGTTAGTTCCATTAATGCACCTTCAAAAATTAAAAACGTCATTTTCAACAAGTTAATTCAAAAATAGTACTTACAAAATACATAAGGAAAAGATTTTAATATTTTAATTTAATAACTGGCAACTGCAAGAGGAACCTGCCAATAAAATTTTCATTCTTTCAGTGTAAACGAACTTTTGATAGAGTTCCTATACATTGAGAAAAGGCCTTAATAACATCTAGAGGCCGGAAATGTCTGACTGTGTGCAACAGGGATCAGCGTCCAACAGTTGTTCCAGTTCCTCATCGTCAACTTTCTGTGGCTGTCCCGGACGTTCTGCATCACGGAGATCGAAATTGCCCTGCTTAAACTGCTGGAACGTACTGTAGGACACAACAGCCTCACCCAAAGCTTCTGCACGTACTATAGGACACAACAGCATCATCCAATGCAGCACAGATCATTTGCTGAGCTTCTTGCACGTACTGTAGGACGCTTCTTGCATGTACTGTAGGACACAAAAGCCTCACCCAAAGCAGCACAGATCATTTACTGGGCTTCCACGGCACTTTTTTTCAGCTGAAACATGAAAAGGAGGCAGTGCCTCAAATGTTGCTTCTCGAACGACATTGCTTTCACCGTCAATTTTCGTCCCTTCTCTTACTACAGCTGTGAGCAGTTACAGTTGCCTGGAAAGCTGTTTGATGGCGCTGCAATCAGCCATTATCGCACACAGCTATTTGCATTTGTCGACGTTCTATGATCGCTTGCGGTTAGGGGCTGAAAATTAAGTTGCACACCTAATAATTGCTGTAAACAACACTTTCTTTTTTAATCTGCAAACAAAAAGTATCTGCAAAATCTGCTAATAATTTGAAAACTATCTGCATACAGTGTACGTCTGCATTCTGCTATTCTGATTATAACATACACTGATGAGCCATTACATTATGACCACCCCAGCTTAAAGAAATGAGTGCACCTGGAGACCAAATGGTGGCGCAAGTGAAGTTCACAGAGAAGTATATATACAACCCGAGGACCGGCTTTTGGTTAGTAGAGTGTTCCGAGTCAAAGTGGGAAAAGCTGCTGATTTATCAGTTTGATGAAAGACAAATTGTGACGGCACAGCACCTCGGAAAGATGATCTTGGAAATGGCACAGCTTGTGGGTTGTTAATGCGCTGCTCTAGTGAGTCTATATCAAAAGCAATGCACAGATGGCCAAACGACGAACCGTGATCCAGCAGTGTGTCGTACAGAGCTGACTGATGTCAGAGGGGAGCAGAGACTGTCACGCATTGTTCACAGCAACCGCAGGGTCACAGTGCGACAAATCACCCACAGCCATAACAGTGGTGATCAAGGCAATGAGTCACAACACACAGTTTACCGCAGCCTTCCGCACGTGAATCTGCGTAGCCGAAGACCTAGAAGGGTCCCAATGCTCGCTGCACATCATTGCCAACAACGCATGAAATGGGCCTAAGATCATAGAGATTAGACCATGGATGATTGAACAGAAAATGGCCTGATCCGACGAATCTAGATTTCTGGAGCATCGCGTAGATGGCCGAGCGTGAATACGCGAATTATCAACGGAGGCTATGGCACCTGGATGCACTGTTGAGCGAAAACAAGCCGGTGGTGGTGTTATGCTGTGGGCGATGTTTTCTTGAGACACTTTAGGCCCCATTATCCCAATAGCACAATCCGTGACAGTTGTCAGGTATCTGAAATCATTGCAGAACAAGTTCACCCATTCATGGCAACAGTGTTCCCTGCTGGTGAGGGCCATTACCAACAGGATAATGCACCATGCCGCACTGCCAGAATCGTCAAGGAGTGGTTCGAGGAACATGCTGGTGACTTTCTGTTAGTGCCTTGCCCTGGCCTCCAAATTCACCTGACATGAACATAATGCAACATTTGTGGTTAAACTTGGAAAAGTGAGTTCGAGCTAAATCACCACCCCGAAATGTACAGGAACTGGAGGACTTGCTGTTGACATTATGGTACCAGATACCCCGAAATACCTGTCGCCAACTCATCGAATCAATGCCTCGCCAAGTGGCCACTATTTTGGGGGCTAAAGGGGGGTCCTACAGCTTATTAGGTAGGTGGTCATAATGTAATGGCTCATTGGTGTATATCCATGTGCTCAGAATTCTCACCCCATCAAAAAATATTTTAAGGTATCACATTATCATCAAATTTCAACAATGTTATTGTCTGAATATTTCAAATGCCTCTCACCCTACAGGAGTCAAGGTTAGTCAACTTCAACCACAATTCCCAGTAATTGACAGCATTTCCACAGCCAAGTACAGAATGATACTTTTTAAATCCGTAACTCACATTTTTAGAAACTTTCTCAAACGTTTACGAAAGAAATTACCTTTAAGAACAATACAATGAAAAAAAAATTACAGCTACAAGAGAAATTTTTTCTCTAACTTTAGTTTCAGAAAGTTTTGCAAGACATTCCATCTCCAAAGGACAGAAAAATGTCACTGAGACCATGCGCAATAACTCCAATTTCAAGAACCAATGAAATGAATGACTGGCATATTAATATTAGATCAATTGCTACAGTGAACAACAGGACAGTTACTTTTGCACAAATTAGTACAAAGGTTGTACCAAAGTAATGAAAAATTGGGCATAACTTTATTAAGTGACAGAGGTCATTCAAACTACACATGTTGACAGAGTAACTCTTTCTTTATACAAAGGTACTACTAAACATAGTCTCCATCATAAGCAATGCATTTGCGTCATCGTTGAAACCAACTCTTGAATCCTCTTTGAAAAAAAATTCAGGTGTGGACTGTTGTACCCACTTCTTCGCAGCCACTTTCACCTTATCTGTAATCAAACCTTGTCCCCTGAGACTGGACCGAACAGGTGGAAGTCGGAGGGCACCAGATCTGGGCTGTACGATGAATGGGGGACCACCGACCGGCCTAATTTGCTGATCACCTGATTTGTTGCCAAAGATGTGTGTGGTCTTGCATTGTCATGGTGAATGTGGATCCTTTTTCAAAATCTTCCTCTTTATGGCTTCTCTAAGCTCCTAGAGTGTCTCAATGTACCGCTCGCTGATCACAGTACAGCCATGTTCCAGAAAATCAAGGAGAACGACACCCCTGTCATCCCGAAAAACAGTCACCATGACTTTTTGTGCTGATCTTTGGCTCTTGAATTTCTTAGGCCTTGGTGAAGAGGTGTGATGCCATTCCATGGATTGATTCTCTATTTCTGGATCGTAAAGATATGCCCTCATTTCATCCCCGTCACCAGATTGGAAAAAAAAAGAAAGTCTCTTCATTGCCTGCAAACACTTCCAGCAGATCAGAGCAGACTTCCACCCTTCTCTCCTTAAAATTGGGTGTCAACTGCCGAGGTACCCAATTTGCACACACTTAAAAATACCAAAAATGATTTTCATTTTAGTGATCACTATCGGATTAGAATCAAACTTCATCACACCACCTCTGTTAAATTATGTGAAGAAAACAGAGGAAACCCGCTTAAGTTACATAACTTATATTTAGCAAGTTTTGAACTATATCTGTTCTTCTTTTCTAGCCAGAGTTTCGGTTAGTTTTTCTTCAGTCTGAGCCATCCAAACTCTGGCTGAGAAGAACAACTAAAGATATAGTTTGAAAGCAACCATTCAACATTTACATAACTTAAGCACATTTCCTCTATTTTCTTCATATAATTTATTTCAGTTACATGTTGCTGCTCAATTTCTTTCAACATCTGTTAAAATTTAAATAAGCCACATGCCATCACAGTATCCCCCATGCTCATCTTACTAGTGAAATCTATATACTGTTTTACACCAAATCAAAAGGACAGCAACAATTATTGCTCAATGCTTAGCAAGCATTTAGTATCTCCAACAAAGAACTACCAAAAGCACATTTTCATTTTTGAAGATATATGGATACAAAAAAAAAAAAAAAAAAATTACTGAATGTTAATAATCCAGAACTATTACTGGTTTTTCCAGATAAATTAAATTAATACCATATGCTGTATGGAAAAGAGCTAATGACTTGGCATTTTAAAAGTTCCTCTTCCTAGTAATAGTACATTTAAACAAGGAAAGTTTTACAGCCACTATATATCCAATTATAAAAGAGGTAGAGATTTCACAGAATTTTACCTATGTATCAGCCACTGGCATGAACACAAAAAACCTTATACCTTCACAAAGGAAAAAAATGCATGAAAGACAGAAAAGTGATCAGATATTTTTCAAATATTCTCTCCTCAGATATGTCATATAAAACTACCTGCTCACACGCATGCACAAAAAGATAAAATGAGAGACAGAAAAAGTGAAGAAAAAATACCAGAAACTTTGTAGGAAGTAAAATATATCTGACGAACTTGCTTATTAGTTCTCAGAAAATATTTTCAAGTGCATTATTTACATTACCAGAAACTTTTATGCAATACTTGAATCTAAATTTCCTCCATCAACTGTAATTTTATTTGTTATACATATATACAACATTTGCAAATTCAATGAGCACACTTATGTAACAATCTATATAAATCCATATTTTCCAATCAATAATGAAAACCAATAACAATTTTAATAATTAATATATTTGGAATTATTACCATTATAGCACACAAAAATGACAATTTCAAAAACACTTTGTTTAACACATGAATTCCAATTATATTCTGGTGTAATGCATGTATAACAAACACTGGACTTTGCCTGTTAAATACCACATTTACATTCTTCAGAAATCAAAACTGTTTCTTAAAAACACTTCTGTTAGTACTGAAATGGCCTTCTGACTTACATGATTCACAGTGGAACTCAAAATCACTGGACTCAAAACTCAAAATCACTGGACTCAAAATGTTTAATATTTATCCCAGTATTTTCAAGCATAAAATATGAAAAAAAAAATTAAAACTATAAAATTCCAAAAGGGAATATTTAACTTATTTCAAAGAGAACACTTATTTATCCTCCACAATCGATCTTTCTTCCGCCAATTTCAGCATTTTGAGGTTGTGCATAATGAACTTTAATCAAAATTCACGAGCCTGCTGAATAGATTAATTTCTGAAGAATTCTTTCTGAAGTAAGTCCATAAATTAATTTTAGACTATTTCGTGCAGACTCACACTTTTGAAATTAGTGCAACAAAATAAACCTTTAAAAGTTCTTACCAAACTGGAAGATATATGTGATGGAAGATAACTATTTTTTTCTTATTCATTGATTACTCAAAATGTTGTCTAATCAAGTGAACCCAAGGATAATTACAATAACTACAGGGATAATTTCAACACTTACATACATTAAGTTGCATAACCTAAGAGAGAACTGCTTAAGATAATTAGTTCATTTAATTCTTAAAATTAACACATAACCACAAAAAATGGCAGTAATTTATTATATAATTTTAATTCACCATTAAAAACATATTTTTAAAACAACAGTAATGTTTATATCTAAATAGGAAATGCCTGTATTTATAACATTTTTCACATTTGTGTGCCAAGATCACTGTAATTGGAGACGCCTGATACAGCAACAAGGAGTTAGTTCCTTCTGTGGATCAGAGAACAGCTTAGTGATGATACATATTTCTCTGATAATAATACATTCTACTAAGCTTAAATTAATTGAAGAAGCACACCCAGGTAATAAGATCCCATCAGATCCACATTATTAAGGGAGAAGTCTTTAATTTAGCAGAAAAAAAGTTTTATAATAATTTTCAACTGTGGAGATGTTTTATAAGCTCATTTAAAAGCTACAGCAGGAGCACTAAACTTTTGCACAAAAATAGCACATAACGAGTCCACAAATTTTTTTGCTCAACATAGGGGACAAAGAGTTTTACGCAGCAGGACATTTTGTGTCATTATATGCAGTGCAGTCCAAGAAATTTTCAAAATTCCAAAAACATTTTTATACCGTTATTGAAACATATAACATTGAAACATTTACAGAGATATGAGAATCTTACTAAGAACTCATTCCCTTTCAGATATCTAAGGCATGATACCAGATCGTCCAATTTTTATGAAAAGTGATATACTGTAACTGTGTATGCATAGTGTGAAATCTGTTCCAAGTTTTGTATCCAGTAAATCCCATGTAATGCCTCACTAAAAACCATGTGCACTTAGAATTCATGAATTCAGAACCACCACTGTTCCATGCAGAATAATAACAACTTGGTACCCAACTGGCCTAACCATTTCATTTTTATTTTAAAATAATCTGCTTCATCTGTACATTTAGTAACATCATGCTTCATCTGTACATTTAGTAACAATTATGCAAGCATGTTTTTTGCAAAAAGTACCTACTCCTCAAATTAGCTGAAAATATTCTTACATATGCATAAAATTTGCAATCTATGAAAGAAATATTCAACACAAAATTCAAGAAAAAAAACTAAATGCAACAATACAGAAAGAAGAACACACACTGCAGAGTTTGCCGAAAAAATAATTTGAAGGAGTATTTTTACTCCTTTGGAAAAATTTAGGGAGTAATTTTTAAAAGTGAAGAGTATTTTAGAAAAATTAACGAGTGAAATAAAAAAAAAGTTGCGGAAAACACTGGGAAATTATATAAAAAAAACCCTGTTTTTTTTTCATATTAAAAAATATTTCACTACTACTGAATGCATTTGAATGTTTTGCTTCTTTTTTTAGTTAAAAAAATTATATATATAATACATAAATAACGTAAACACTACACAAGCGCATGGAAATAATCCCTGGAAATTCTTTGTACCATTTTGGTAAAGAACAAGAATGAATTTCCAACTTTGACGTCGATGTAACACAACGCATTCTTCATTTTCTAATGAAGTGTCCATGCTCATTGGCTGCTTTCGTATTTCCACCGCTAGTTTTTTTTTTCAGATTTCATTGTTTCCTTCCTCTGCATTTTGTTTCTTTTCTACAAAATTGGACCGAGTCTAGCCGAAAAAAAAAAAAAAAAAAATGTTAAAGTACGCTGTTTCGACACATCATTCGATTCTACAGTGTCTGATAAAGTTGTTTCAATCTCTACAAATCACAACCACATACCACCGTCATGACGAAGTACAAATCACGAACACAAGGCGCTCCGGAATTGCTATTGTGAACGCGCACTTCACTCATCTGATCGAGCATGAGCTGTAGCAGCAGTGACAGGAATTTTGCAATGCGATTGAGCTCCCGATGAGCCGATGATGTCGAGGTAAGGAACGATGTCTCCCTGACGTCACGCCCTTACTGGCTGGCGGATCACGCCGCCATAGCTCCAGTCGTACCAAGCAAACCCCGGCGAGGTATGGATCGTCTACAACATGAGATCTGGCCTGAGGTAACAAAGGATATCGCTGATCACGTTTGAAATACAAAATTTGAATAAAAAGTTGAAAGTAAAAAATTTTCAGCTTAAAATTCTCGATTCATATTTTTACAAGTTGGCAAAATTTCCATGCGTATTTTTACTCGTTGGCAAAATTTCAATGCGTAAACACACTTTTCGATGCGTCCTAGATGCGTAATTACGCATTTTGGCGAACTCTGACACCCAAGTATACCTACACATATCATATACAGTATAATTACATATGGTACGATTATAAATAATAATAATAAACACCCAGATCTCTCTGCCTCTATGGAACGCTTGACGTCACAGCAACATCTGCATTGTTGCACCATCATTTATCGATCAATTCGTGTGTGCTCTCGCGATGTCAAAATGATTGCCTGCTATATAATAGCTTGCAACCACTTTTAGAAGTCAAAGTGATCATGTGCCATGCTACTTTATAAACAGTGGATTATCGATGACTCGAGTTCTATTTATCTGATCTACAAAATTTGAATTAAAATCTTAATATCCTGGCAAGTTGAGTTTGTATATTAATTTAATTTAGAACAATTCGAATATTAATTTGTATGCTTTAATTATTTTTTACTTTTTAATTTAACCGACTTTCCAAATTCAGTGCTGATTATATTATACATTTTGAAAAGCATCAATCTATCTAAACGCTTTAACCTACAATAAAAACTGAAATTTTGAGATGTCAAAGTAAGCAAATTGCATCTAAAAACAGATGTCACCCGAACAACACATTGTCGATAATTTAGGTAGTTCCAATTTGTAATGCCAGATGTTGCATTATATTGTAGAAAAAGCTTCGGTTTGAAGTTTCAAACTAACCATCTAATAAACGGAATAACAAGTGTGCCGGAGAAAAAGTCTTAAGTTTTTACTATATTTACTTACAAAAAATCCAGTGTCCATTTGATTTGTTTTTAATCTGCTTGAATTAAAAATTTCACCCAATCTTAAAATGGGAAACATTCCCTATATATTGGGTTGGTGAGAATGAAATGTCTGGCGCGAACGAGCAGTGGAGACAGGCTCCTCCACAGCAAAATGGAATCACCCACAGGCGTTGCGGGTATTACATCATAGAGTTACTATAAATACCTAGCACGTGTGTGAAGAACAAGGTTGAGGTGTGGTTTGTTTGGATGTAACGTGGCTTGCAAAGGAAACAAGCAGACACCGAATTTGAGAATCATCTTCTGTATGAATTTAAACTGGGCCATTCTGTAGGAATTGCCACACGAAACGTTAACAAAGCGTTTGGGGGAATACAGCCAATGAACGAAAGAACTATTTGGCGATGGTTTGTTAAGTTTTGAAGCGGAGATACAGACCTGCAAAACGAAGCACGTGGTCACTGACCTGTTGCTGTTTCTGACGATGTTCTGTTACGTGTGGTTGAAGTGGCCTCTGAAAAACGTGTTGTGAGATAGCGGCAGAGGTAGGTGTCTCCCAACGACAGTTGTTCAGCATCTGGCTGCACTGGGTAAGGTAAAAGCTGGACATGTGGTTGCCACATGAGTTGACAACTGCGAACAAGACTAGGAGTTTGGAAGTCTGCACATCACTGTTTGCCAGGAATAAATAGGAACCTCTACTGCATCGAATAGTCACCTGCGACGAGAAGTGGGTCCTTTATGATAACCAGAAACTATCTGCACAATGGTTAAGCAAGGCACAGCCTGCTGGACGGCATCCTAAGCCACCCCTACACACCAAGAAGGTGATGCTCCTTGTCTGGTGGTGCACAGCCGGGAGGATTCATCGCAGTTTCTTGGCAAGAGGCCAGACTATCACTGCACAATGTTATTGTGCTGAATTACACCAGATGCACTGGAAATTGCTGCAGAAACAAGATTTTTGGTCAACAAACATGATGTTCTTCTGCTCCAGTACAACGCCTGTCCTCAAGTTGCACAACGCACGATGATGACACTAAGTGCCTTGGGCAGCACTGCCTCATCCTGCCAAATCTCCGGACTTGTCTCCGACAGACTATCATCTGTTTCGTCACCTGGATCACTTCCTGTCCAACGTGCAATTGAGGACTTTTTTGGGTCCCAGCCACAAGACTTATCGTTCCGAGGTCATGGCCTTGCCGGACAGATGGCAACTATGTGTCGATGCCGAAGGGGATTATTTTGCCTAGGTAAGTTGTCTTTTTTTCCGTTCTCACCGTCCACGCGTGCTGGTCCTTTGCCGGACATTTCATTCACACCAACTCAATACTAATATTTATTTAAAAAGTTTAAAAACAACTATCCAAGGATGGGCTATACGCTAGTTACATTATAATTATATATAGTTATGAACTTCTATTCAATATCAGTTTGGACCTGCTTTAGCACAAAATACAGCATGTATGTGGTTTAGCATAGATTCCACAACGTGTTGTAGTGCATCTACGACTACAATATACCAGACATTCACCAGATAGTCCTTTAATTGGCTTAGATTTGATGGACGAAGACTTTGCTCCTCGATCTGTTTTTCTAACATGTCAAACATATTCTCAATGAGGTTCAGATCTGGGCCTTGTGGTGACTAGGGAAGACGATGGAAGTCGCCATGATTGCAGGATGGACTTGATCGCCAACAATGTTCAAATCCTTGGAGGACACTCAACTTTTGAGCTGGGTTAATTGCTTTATAAGGTTCCTGCAAAACCCTCTACCTACTGTCAATACAGTACAAGGTGCAACACACAATATCAAGCCATACAACCTTTTGTTAGTCATGGTGTTTCTGACACCAATGTAGCCGAACTTTCCTGTTTTTCACAGAAATCAATGATTTCTGTATGGTTGTGCTACTGCCAATCAGAGTTGGGTTTCTGCCGACAGAAACTAGTTTTTGCCACTAGTTTTTGCCGTGCCGGTGGCAGAAACTGGATATAACCAGTTTAAACTGGCAGAAAATGGCAATAACTGGCAGAAACTTAAAAAAAGTACTTAAACCATTTTTGTATCAATTAGTACATGAAATTTATGGTAAATCAGAAATGACGAATATTTTTTTATTACAATAATTTAGTAATAGTAATTTGTAATAATTAATCATTTCAATAATTAAAATATATTACATATATTTTTAGACAGGCTTGATCCTTGGCTATAATATAAGAAGCAACACGATTAGCAGACTGGCTGTAAGGAAGAACCTCATTGGCTTATGGCTGTCTCAAGTGCACCAACCAGATCAGGTGTGTTAAGCCAATGAGCCACAATTTTTTGAACCACCAATCACAACTTGTCTAACATATTTCAGAAGTGGTTCCATGTTTAAGCAAGGGGAGCCATTTTGTCAAAAAGAAAGTTTGAATGTAGTTACAAGATATGTTACAATACAAGGTAGAACAGTCAGGTAGATTGCTTGGAATCATTCATAAAGAATCATCCATATTACTTACAAATACTTGAAGGTCATGGAGACGATTAGATGACAAAGGTGTTGTTCAAGTCATAAATAATCGGATGATTAACGAAGAAGAAAAACACTTGTTGCAACTTTTAAAACCTATTGCTACTGCCTTGGATAAGATCCAAAAAAAGGACTGTTCTATTGCAGATCCTTGGGAAATTTGGTTGACCCTAATGGATGATGATAATCTCGTGAAAACTAATGAAAGCAAGGTTAAGAGTAGATTTAGTCAGGCAATAACTCAACATCATATGCTAGCTTACATGCTTCATCCAAAGTACATGGGATCTAAATTGTCACATGAGCAGGAAGAAAGTGCTAGGAAATTACTTTATGACATCAACCCAAATTTTGTGCCTTACATCATAGCTTTTCAAGCAAAATCAGCTCCTTTTCCTGAAACATATTACTCCAATGAAGTCTTAGAAAATGTCTCAGCTTCTACATGGTGGTCTAGTTTAAAGAAAACAACTGTAAATGAAGATTCCATAACTCTTGCTTGCACAATGATGATATTGCCTGCAAGTTCTGCTGGGCTTGAAAGAATATTCTCAAGCTTTTCATTTATTCACAATAAATTAAGAAATTGTTTGGGTTTGGAAACAGCAGCAAAAGTGGTCTTTTGCTATCGACCACTTCATGGAAAAAATGCATTTGAATGGTGAATTTACTGCGATGTTACCTTTGAATAAATACGGTAAACATTGCAACTGAACTTGTTTTACTTTAAAATGAATTTCCCTATGCTATTCATTATATGGATTCATTATATGCTATTTGTGGTACTTCAGTAAGTTTTTATTACAAGACAATTATTTTCTGGGTTTCTGCCAGTTATCGCCACTTTTATTGCACAAACTAATTTCTGCCATGTCGGTTTTAACCGCCTTGGCAGAAACTTGCCAGCTGCCAATACCTATCCTTTTCAATTCCTTGTGCATAGTTTGCTATCTGTATGTATTTTATGGGTTTGGAACAGCTTTCACTGAGTGCTTTGGCCTTCATTGAGTGCATTCTTTGACAAGTGAACTTGTCAAAGTATTCATAAAATCAGAACCACTATGCCATGCAAAACAATAACAACTTGGCACCTAACTGGTCTAACCGTTCCATTTTCCTTTTTCAATAATCTGCTTAATAATAACAACTTGGCACATAACTGGTCCAGCCATTCTATTTTCCCTTTAAAATAATCTGCTTAATCTGTGCATTTAGTAACATGATTTCCAAAGTATTTGCTGTTGGAACATTAAAATGTTTTGAACTTTATAAAAAAAAAAAGACTAAAAACATAGGGGCCATTTATGTATTATGCAGGCATTTTTTTAAACAGAAGCTGCTCCTTAAATTAGCTGAACATATTCTTAGATATGTAATAAAAATTATCATCTATGAAAGAAATATTCAACAAAAAATTCAAGAAAATACACTAATTCATCAATACAGAACACCCAGTATACCTACACATGCTGGCCGCGGAATTATAATTTTTTATTCAATACCACGCTGGACCTGCTTTTGCACGAATTACAGCAAGTATGCAGCTTGGCATAGATTCCACAAGATGTTGGAGTTCATCTACACTGCTGGCCACCCAAAATGCAACACCAAGAAGGACATGAGATAGCAAAGCCATATTTACTGGACACATAACAACAGATACAAAGATGAAACGATTGAGCTTACAGGCCTGTGCGACTTGCGGATCACGCAGACATTAATAGTTCGTGTGGCCCCCATGGCTGGCAATAACGGCCGCTACAGGCCACAGCATCGAACGAAAGAGGCTTTGGATGTGGGCTTGGGGTATGTCGGTCCAGGCTGCTTCCACACGTTGCCACAGTTCATCAGGCGTAGCCACGGGTGGTGCTTGCCGATCAGCGACCAGACGTGTTCGACGGGCGACATTTCAGCAGAACAGGCGGGCCACGGCAGCAGTGACACCTGGTGGGCAGTGAAGAATCGTTGCACGAAGTGTGCCACGTGCGGGCACGCATTGTCCTGTTGAAACGTGGCCACTGGCAGGTCTTGCAGGTAAGGGAAGACTACAGGCTCCAAAACGTCGATAATGTAGCAGTGGCTGTTGAGTGTACCGGCGATGCATACCAGAGGGGTGCGGGTGTCATATCCAATTGCGCCCCAAACCATAACACCAGGCGACGGACCGGTATGGCAATGCATAATGCAGGTGTCATACAGTCTCTCGCATCAGTGCCTCCACACGAGGATCTGACCATCGTGGTGTTGCAGGCAGAAATGGGATTCGTCGGAGAAGACAATGTCTTGCCATTCCGTAGTCCAGGTGCGGCGTTCAACGGCCCACTGCTGCCGCGATGGTGTAACGTCAATGGTAATTGGAGCAATGGCCGCCGTGCGAGAAGTCCCCGCTCCTGCAGACGACGTCGAACGATATGTGCTGACACAGGTTGTTGCGCAACACACCCTAATTCCTGCGCTAACGTTCGACATGCCAGTCCTCTCGCTCGATGGTGTGCCGCGGCTGCAGCAATCGCTCACGTAGGTCCGTCCGTCCCTCCCCTCCTGCACCCGCCGAATCCATACTCGCCTCACTGTGGCTGGATGTAGTCCCACACTGGCGCCGATGTCTCGGTACGATAAACCGCTGTTGGGATAAGCCACTATTCGTTCTCTGTCGAAATCCGAAACGTGCTGGAATGACTGCCGTATTCTGCGACGAGGCATCAGGAAGCTTCCCACGCACAGGTCTGGCAGCACAACATACTTCCACTACTTACACCCCGCCTTCTGTGCACCCTTCTTATAGTGCTTCTCGGTGGCGTGCCAGGCGCACATGATTTGCATATGCCCTGCAATGCTAATCGTTTGCATGTTCTCTCGCGGGAGACACATACTGCAAATTTCAGGCCAATCGGATGCTTCCTTCTTGGTGTTGCATTTTGGGTGGCCAGCAGTGTATGACTATACAACATACCAAGGATTTATTTACCAGACAATCCTTTAACTGGCCTAAGATTTAATGGGAACAACTTTGCTCCTGGGATTCTGTTTTTCTAAGGTGTCCCACACATTCTCAATGAGGTTCAGATCTGGGCTTTGTGGTGGCCAGGAAAGATGGTGGAAGTCACTGTCATGATTGCTGATCCACAGCTGAAGACATCTTGCACAAAGAACAGCACCATTGCCATCCGTGAAACAGCAATACTTGCTAGATAAAAAGTCAACATTGCAGGATGGACTTGATCGCCAACAATGTTCAGATCATCCTTGGCGGACACTCGACATTCTAGCAATATCAGGGTGACCCGTTCCATACCATCAGAATCTGCAATACTTCATGACACCACCTCCAGATCCTTGAGTATTATTTACAAGGCAAGCAGGGTGCATTGCTTATAGGGCTTCTGCCAAACCCTCTACCTACAGTCGATACAGAACAAGGTGTACCATGACTCACCGAGCCACGTGACTTTTTCCCAGTCTTCTAGTGTCCAGTTAGTGTTCCTGACACCACTGTAAACAAACTCTCCACAGAAATCAGTGGTTCCTGTATGGTTGTGCTACTGCCAATACTGATCCTTTTCAATTCCCTAAACATAGTTCACTGTGGGATATGGGTCTGAAGCAGCCTTCATTGAGTGCTTCTGTCAATTGATGCACACAGGAAGTCCTGTTTCTTTGTGCAAGCCTTTTCAAAAGACAGCGATCTTATTCCTGATATACTGTCATTGTGCCCAGCTATGCCACTCAGACAAGCATGGGTTATTTCTTCACTGATTAAAGACCCAGGATATATGATCTTTTGAGAAAACAGTCAGCTCTGCTGTTTTCAAAATCATCGCTCCAATCAGGCGGGCACCCCCACAATAAGCCCCTTCTTGAACTTCGATAGATTCATTTTTCCCATTGCAATCAACACTGCCGACGATTACTGACGAGCAGCAATCCTAAATAATGACCTGGATCACGTGGTGATGTGACCAATGCTACTTTGCATATATGCTACATAAATGACATTTACGTACATCTGACTGATACAATAGAATGAAATATATATTTTTAAATAAAAATTTTGGGTCATCACAATGTAAAAATCGCCAACACCAAAGTCAAGAGTGACTCTCCACCAATACAGTATGCACACCGAAGGAGGCCATGTGCCTGGGAAGGACCAAGGACAAACTAAGATTATGCTTAGAAGCATACGGGAGTAACACCTCCTTTCATGTTACCACATGACATCACAAAGGGCTCTTGCCAATAGTGGCACCAATGTCTGAATAACTCATTCTTAAAACAATACTGTCAGGGAAAGTTTCATCCAAAAGAACAACCCTACTCTGGAATGAATTGGCACCTATTGCCCCTATATTTTCATAAAAGGAACATTAATCAGAGAACCCTGAAATACTTTCTCACCAGGAGGGATTCAATGTTTAACTTTCAACCAAATTATACCACATGAATGGAATGCTTTATTAGACCTGGATTCCAGGTAAATTAAAAGTAAATTGTGTTGGGAGCAACTGCATCATGTGCTACTGAATTTGCTTCACACGAACATGCACATTGTTCACTTTAATTTTAAACATCAGTTTTATTTAGAATTTATCAATTATATTCTTTGTTGTTTTTTTTTTTGCCTTGAAAGAGTACTGCAGTTATTCTTACAACTACTTTTGCGCTGATTACACTGGATTTTAATCCATATCTTCAAGCCTTATGCTTATTTCTTAGTTAACTCTGGTGAAGCTGCAGGTTTCTTATTCAACTCATATGTTGCAATTTACTTTCACATTATCTTCAGTAATTCCTAATCTTACCTTGGCACAAATGGCTTTTAATGAAAGCTCAATACTTTGTTCCTTTTTTTTTTTTTCCATGGATGATCCAGTATGAATTCATTACCTTTCTCCAGTTCATTCGAAAAACCTTTCTGACAGTATCTGAAAGTTTAGTCTGTCGCTTGCGCTTGCTTGAAATTTCAGATTTTTCAGAATGTTTTTATTTCCACTGTTTCTTGTTGAGATATACCATCAGCTCAATGAATCAGAGTATTATAGACCCACTATGTTACTTTTAAGTTGTTCCTACAGTGAGGACCACTATTTGAGTTTCACAAAAAAAAAAAAAATACCATGGATGAATTTAAGGTTTTACAAGTTCACAAAAAAATTTGGAAAGTCTCTTCAGTTCACTAAACCAGTAAATCCACACTAAGAGTCGAACTAACAATTTCCCGAGAAATCTGCTTCCATGCTTCATTCAGTTGAAAAAAGCAAGTCACGTTACTCACACTTGTTCATAATTAATTTTATGGTAATGAAAGTTATGTAAAATGACAGAACTGAAAACATTTTCTCAGCTTTTAATGCAACTCAGTTCACACACACACACACACACATTATTAGTATTAAAAAACATAATACAGTTGGACTTGTTTAATACGAAGTCCAAGGAACCTGATAAGAACTTTATAATAAAATTATTGATTAAATACAGCAGTAGTATGTGGATAACAACAGTACATATGCATTTTATATAGACAGGAAAACTCACTATATACTTTTTAATATCCACAAATCTAAAGAACTTAAGTTTCTTCTTTGCACACATACAACTTACAACATTACTCAATTTTCTGCAGAACTAGAAGTATACATGTTGTGTGACATTAAAAATCGTGCTCCATTGTTCAATGAAGATACTAAAGATACGGTGTCACAGCCCAAAATTGTCAGTCCTCTTCTGTTGGATTTAATACACAATCTCAAAATCTTTTAGAAGTGGATTTATGACAATACCAAAGTTCAGTGGTACAAAAGTCTTGGAACATTGCTTTATCGTTTAGCTCATTCTGCACAATTCTGGGTCATTTTGAATGAGTTTAGGATCTGTCTACCTCTGCATGCTCAGTGCTGTGTATTCCTTCTGCTGTTCCAACAACCCCCATTAACTGGTTCACTCTCACCACAACTAGTATTTAACCTGTCATTGCTGTTTTACCAAATCACGATACAGACGATAATTTTGCAACAAAAAGTCTCCACTGAATCACCAAAAAGTGGATGTTTCCCAGTCATTTTTTCTCGTCATCCCGCTCACTCCTGTTCTGCCTTTGCATTGTTTTTCATCCCTGTCATTTTTTCGTTCCATCATGTCATCCCACCCACTCCTGTTCTGCCTTTGCATTGTTTTTCATCCCGGTCATTTTTCGTTCCATCATCGCTGCTTCGCCAACTTGGTTTCCTTCCTATCATTTTTTCTTTCTATCATCCCCAACATTTTTTGTTCCACCATCGGTGTTGCACTCTCCTTCAGTCTGCCATCGTTTCCCCCTTACCATCGTCTTTTCTCCTATTGCAGAAAAGCAGCGGTGAGCCTCGAAAGCACCTTTCGCAAGGGTTTTGCTGCGATGGATAAGGAAAGAGTTTGTGGCTTTGCACAGTCCTAGTCTTTGTATATATTTTCACAAACTGCATGCATCAGCAAACGTAATTATTTTTATTAAAATTAGAAGTGTAAATGCCCGTTTGTTTTTATTCTTGAACTCTATTTAAAGTACAAAATTTTATTTACCCAATGCACTGTGCTTGTATTTTCATACATAAATATAGCAAAAAATATAAAATAGTAAATTTGGCTAATCTGCAGAACATTTTTCTAACAAAATAGAAAATGGCTACAGGAGAAAAAAATTCCAGCTTAACATTGGCCACAACCCAATAAAAGTCCTTTCTGCAAAAAGCAATCACAGGCATTAGAAGTCTGCTTTTCCTTGCCTTATATTTCAGACATTCCTCAGTTACTCTTTACCTTCTTTGCAGTTTTGGGCAATGAAGTAAAGGATTTTCAACACTTTCCAATAACCAGGATTTTTGCTCCACTGTTTAATGAGATAGTGTCACAGCCCAGTTTGCTTCAATTAAAAATACGGTCGGAGAATATTCCAATACTTGGGACTTCTGCGTCATGGGAGCTATAAAGATAGCATACTGAAATGGTAATCGGGAGATGCGGGTTCAATTCTCGCTCCAGGGAGATGTGATTGACATTACGTGAGAACAGTAAAAGTACAGTCAATTCAGAGAAGTCTGATTGCTGTGTTACTTATCATGACCAGGAATTTTTACTTCTTTATAGAAAGCCTACTACAGTTTTCTACCTAAATCAAGGTTGCTTCACAACAACCATATATTTGCTATAAATAACTTTGTTACAAACAGGCGCAACTGCAGATGCTACTAAATTATCAGACAAAAGTCTGAGAATTTTGTGTGTGCTTAAGCCAGCACAAGTTATTGAGGGCAATAAAAAAATGAAGGCTGTGGATAGCTGTTGCATGATGATAAGCTCCTTGAAAAAAACAAGAAAAACCATACAATGATAGAGAAAATTTTATTGTGCCTGTTCGACTAAGCCCAATGCATATGTATTTTATCTGATGAACACTGGAAAGAGTGAGCTACTGATATAGACACTTTGCAGTTGGAGGTAATATGTGAGATACTTCCAAAAGCACCACAAAACAATATTGATATCAGAGGAAGACCTTTACTGGCAACTAACTACAGCAAATTTCTGACAAGTGACAGTTTTTGATGGTTTTTAACTATGGTTTAAACAGTTACACCAAAAATCTAAAACAAAACTCAGGTGTCAAAAATCTTAAATATCTCATTTTAATTTTAAAGTAGTGTTTTGAGAAATCATGTACGTAATATTTTATATTAAAATGTAATATGTCAAGTTTTTAAACAGCATAACCTTCTATTATGCAATACGTGATAATAAATATTCTAACAAGATGCAGCCACAATTGCTGATGCATGCTATGCTTGGCTTAGTCTCTTGAAAGAAAGTTTTAAGCAATATATTGAAAAAGTGAAAAAAAGAATTCTGATTCCATTCCTTTATTTGGCTTACATGTTACACATTAAACATGCAGGCAAAGAGCAAACCTACATGTTGAAAGCAGCAGGCTTCACGCAATACCACATTGAACATAGAAATTAAGTGAAAAACATGCAGTTACGTATAGTAACAAAGTTTGTTAAGTGGAAGCTTTCGACCGTCCTATGACCTTGATCACTCGTGATCAACTGAATCCAAAGACTGGTTGCCAGAACTATAATGCGAATTGGAGGTGCAGGAATTGTTTTGCCAAATTTTATTAAAGAGATCCAAATAAATGGTATTTGGTGAAAGTTTCTGCATTGCAGTTCTTGGTAAACAAAATTACAATGCTTGCTTGGAAACAGAGACTTTGTTAGTAAAAGAGCTAACTTTTTTGGTGTCTTTCAAAAGTGGAACAGCAGAAGTGTCTTCAAGGGTTAGTGCTGATAATGCTGTTTTTGGAAGATCATTTGACACATCTTGTTTGTGTTCACAAAGTCTTGTGTTGGTGCTTCTGAAGCATCAACAGTTTCAACACTAATACTTCATAATCTGTTTAAATGGACTTACCACATAATTTGAACACATTTGGAACTGAATTTCATTATGTTTATTCTACATTGCATAATGTACATAAGCTATAATTTAGAACCTTGAAAAAGCCGCCCCGTGGACGTGCGAGAGCTCGATGTTTTTTGTACATTTATATTTTTTACACAAACAAATTTACAGGTCAAAACTTCTAGTTTACCAAGGTATATCTTTAAATGGTGTATTTTTGCTTTTGCTGTACTACAGAGAATGCAAAAGGACAAAAATAAATCAGCACTGAAACGGTCGATTTGCAAAAGCTTAAATTCGCAAAGCAGGCATCACTCCAAAATGACAATTATTTTTCATGAAAGTTTATTTCACAAGTTGATTTCTACAGCTTCATTTAATTGAGTACCAGAGTGCACTGTTACAGCAAACTGTTAAAAACTGGTAAATTATCACAATCATGTATTAAAGTGAATAATTCGAAAAATATCCTTATTTAAATACAGCAACTTTATTTTGTGTCCACAATGTAAGTACAAAATTGTTCAGTACATCATGGATATATTACACAAAAAAGTTTGTACTTGATGTGATGTTTACAAGATGTGCATCTGAATGGTTTGAAAAACAAAAAGTGGAAAACAGGACTAGATAAATTGTTTTTTGTTAAGCAGCAAGCATGCTGGTTCCAATTTTTTGCATTTATGGAATCATTGCTAGCATGACAATTCATACAAAAAAAGGGAATAAAAAGTAACAGAAACATAGTAACATACAACAAAAAAGCCTATTGTAACTTTTGACAACAAAATAATACTCCGACGCAGTACTGTATGTTTAAAAAAAGATTGAAACAAGCTTTTATCTCTTTAATGGTTGATCACAGATAGGCCTATACTTTAATTTTAAAAAATACTTGAAGTGATGTAAAGACTTATGACATGGCAGTTGTACCTTGTGGGTGGCATTTGCATAAAAATAAAATATTAATACAGCCTTCTCAGAAAAAAAGTTCAATCAAAAAAAGTTTTGCACAATATCCTAATTAGTCTAAAAAAAACAAACCCCATCATTTTGCTTGCAAAACTGAGATATTTGCAATGGAAATTGTAAAAAATGTAATATCTGTAGCCTGTTCATCAGCAAAACAGTAGCTTGTTTTGCTGCATAGCTCTGGAGCACTCAAAGGAAGTAAGGAAAGAATTCTCATATGTGCAGGAAACCATTGCTTCAAACAACACATTTTTAGCACGTCTTTTGTAAAAAAAGATCGTGCTTATGTTATCGGTTTGTCCGTCCGTCTGTACCCACGGTATCTCTGCAACTATTAGTCCAATTTAAAAGGTTCTTCTTGTATTCAAAAGCTTGAAATATGCGAATGATGATCCTTTATTTCGTTTTTTTACGATGTACAATTTAGCCGCTAGAGGGCGTAAATATGCAGATGATGTCGAATTCAAAAATACGTTTTATTCCACATATTTGCTTCTAAACATCCGATTGAAAAAAATCTTTTATCTTTCGATTCCATTTATGTCGAAGAGTATTTCGGATATAGTTTCTTTTTTCAAATTACGCATACATTTTCCGCTAGGGGTGTAAAAGTAAATTGCATTTTTTCCGATAACTCTTCTTCTAAAACTCCGATTTGCACATTTTTTTTTTCAGCGGATACATCTCCTGATGCACAATCTTTTGCATATAATTTCAAATTTTTGGTAAAGAATACTTTGGCCATCAGGGGGCGTAAGTGTTAATTTTCACTTCTGATGTATTTGCCATAAAATCTGAGCTTCTAAAATATCGATTGAAAATATTATTTCATGGACTGATGTCACTCACATCGATGAACCTTTTCAGAATATTTTCCTCCTAAAATATTCCACAGTTTCTCCGCCAGGGGCGTAGATGTATATCTTATTTTTGTCAATATCTCGACTTCTAGGAGTCCGATTTTAAAAATGTCTTCTTTGTTGGATAGTGTTTCTAGTGCGACATGTTTTTCCTATAAATTCAAAATTTTCAAGTAATTCATACTTTCCGCTAGGGCGTAAAGGTAAATTACGTTTTCCCCTATATCTCTGCTTCTAAATCTCCGATCTGAAAAATTCTTTCTGCACCAGATACAGCTCCTGATGGGAAATCGTTTGCACGTAATTTCAAATATTTGTAAAAAATTGTTTGGCCACCAGGTGGCGTAAGTCTTAATTTCTGCTTCTGATGTATTTGCAGCAAAATATGAGCTTCTAAAATCTCGATTGAAAAAAGTCTTTTGTGGACCGATACTACTCACAGGGATCATAGCATACTTCTGGAAAATTTTAGGGTAGGAATTTTAGGAATTTTAGGAATTTTTAGAAAAAGTTTAGGAAAATTTTAGGAGTGTATTTCAATAAAAACTAGATGTATATTTGTATACATCTAGTAAAACAACTTTGTATACATTGTAAAGAGTTTGCTTCACACCCTTCAACCATATATACTGATAGACTGCGCATGACATCAAAATTTCTGGCTCCAACATAAAATCACATGACAACAGTCAAAAAGATGGGTTACACCTGCTGTGCTTATGGTTGCTCTGAGCGATATAGTAAAGAAAGTTCTATGATTTTTCATGGGTAAACGAATTAAATACCTAAGTCAATAAAGTTCAATTACTTAACCAGAAACTTGCAGCTATTGATATAAAAATATAGTAACTTAAGAAAAAAAAAGGAATGCATGTTCCAAATTCTTCGCAAATGTTCATCACATTATAAATCACAAAATGTAAACAACCCGATCATGCATGTATATAGCTCATAAGTAAACTTACCTGAAGAGTTTTCATTATATATGAGGCGCATTCACATAATACACCGAAAACACTGAAGTTCTGCAGCGTAAATTAGTAATCATAACAGCATTTTTACACGAAATTTGGAGTCTGATGATGACGTGCCCAATGTTTGAGCCATGGCGGCTTTGATGCAGCTATTGCCAATGTGCAGTCCATTAGTATATATGGTCGAAGTTAACACCCAAATTTTTTGCATAACGTCTAATGTCTAAAGTTTAAGTATGATTTACTTCTAATGTTCAGTTCTTATCTTTTCACGTGTTATTATCATATTCAAGTATATTTACCACATTCAAGTTTCCCTTTGAACATTAATATGCTGTTGAACCAGAAGCAATTCACGATTTTCACAGTAAAGTTTTCAGGTTTCACATTAAATTATAATATCCTAAAAAGGTAATTGAAAACCAAGAACTATGTACAATTGTTCACTGAATTACTTTTTTCATATTATTGTTTTAACCTTTTTCCTGATTAGCCTATCTTTTTCTGCTTCTACCACAACTAATTTACTTTCAGTTTTCTTTATTTCAGCTGAACCTTGTATGATCAAGTTAGAGGCAACTGCTATTTCAACAGTATTTTGTTTTTCTACAGCTTTTCTCATTCTTTCTGTTCCCTCTTGAATTATTGCTAGGGAGGCTTCTTTATCGTTTTTAAGTCTATTTATTTCTGCATCATTTTCTTTTATTTTGTCATCAAACTCAGCTTTTCTTTTTTCTCTAGCTGCTTTTCCTTATTTTCCCTCTCTTTCTGCTTCCTTTCTTTTACCTTTTTTGATTCTTCTTCCTTCAGCTTATCAACATACTCTTTATAAAATTTATGTGAATCACAAACACTATTTAACAAATTTCTTGTTATGGGAACTTTACTTACACATCCATAGTGTTTAATGGCCCCTTTAACTATTCTTAATGATGTTATAGTTGAGTCTTTTAAGTTAGCCTTGTCCTTCCTTAACAGAGCAGTGTTAACCGAAAATCCCCTTTCTGCATCAGCATTACCATGAGGTAAAACTAAAATTGACTTTATGAGTTTAGCAAGATTTGAGTATTTTTCTTTTCCGCTAGTCTTTAATACTAAATATATTACGCCAGTAATGATCAATCCGCACTGGAATATGCCCTTCCTCTGAAAATTTCACTAGTTCATCTAGAGTTGGCTTATCGCAATTTAAAAGTTTCCACTCTTCTCTTACTCTATCAATTTGTTCCTCAGAAAGATGCAAAACACTTGAAATTCTGGTTATTTCCGAAAGTCCTTCAGTGACTGAAAGTTGAGTTGACTCTTTCTTTGGTTCTTTTACCTTTAAAACTTCTATGTCTCTTAGCTTTTGATTGCAGAATGGCAAATTTGACTTTAAATATTTTGTGGTTGCAATTAGTGATGATCTTACATCTAAGAGAAATAATTTCTGCCTGGTCTCCTGAACATTCCTGAGGAGATTTTTGTCTTCATACCAACTTCTAACTCCCCTAGTTTTTTCCATGAATTTTTGTTTTCAAAATCTACATTCTTTAGGTCTTCTCCAAATTTCCCTGCTATAACATCATCTTGGATAAACTGAGCCATAACATTCCTCATTAAAGTATTTAAATCAGAATATAACTGGTGTATTTTTGGTTCTTCACTCTGATAACATAATGAAAACTTTTCAAAATTTTGGTGTGAAAATGAAATTAATGCTAAATAGCAAGGAATAAGCTCATTTTTTCAGGAAACAGTGAATTCTTTTATACCTTGCCGAATTGCGCAGTTGTTTTTCAAATATTTTTTGAGATGGCAAGAAGTTTAAAAAATATTCTGTAATATTTAGCCATTGATCCAAGAGCCTCTGGGCTACAGAACCAACGGTTAACCATCTGTTGCTGACATGACGCAAAAGAAATTTGGCAGTGACCAATGTTATATCCTCGACAGATTTATAATCCTCTCGTCTTGCAGCACTACTCTTTAAAAAGTAATGCATATCAGTAGCAAATTCGTCAAAATCTATATTTAAGCTTGTCAAAAAAATTTTAAATGCATTACTAACAACATGCAGGTTGCAAAAACCTAGTTCCAAAGATTTCTGGCCTGTTTCTTGTTTTACAACTTCATTGAATTTGCGTAAAAAGCACTTATTTACATTTGGGCTGTCCATGGATACACAAATAATTCTGTTCAACGAAATATTGAAGGATGATAACACATCAAGAATTTCTTTTAGCAAAATATCTGCTGTTGCATGACCCAGAAAAACGCTTGTTAGGTATCGGCAAGAAACTGAATTTATTTCTGAAGACCAGTACCTGAGATACACATCCAACTGCCGTTTCACTTGTGTATTTGTAGTTTCATCAAATGCTATAGTAACCTTTCCTGGGCTACTAGATGCAATGTCTTTTTTCAAATCCTCTTCAAAATATTTTGACAATCCATGTGATATCACATAAGCAACTTTTTTTCTTTAAGTTGCATTTTGGCTGCAATAGCAGAATCAGGAAACATTTCTTTGAAAAGTTCAACTGTTTCAGTTCATGAAACAAAAGACATATTGTCCTTAGCAACTTTCATGGCCCATAATGCTTCGGCTTTAGCCAACTGTAAATCATGACTCAGTACTTCACTAATATTTGTTTTGGGCTGAAGATCCCGTCCTCCAAAGGCTTTCAGGATGGACTTATTTTGAAATTTACTTTGAAATTTCTGCAAATGTTTTTTTCCTTTATGATGCGCTTTTACTTGTGAAAAGCCACTATTAGAAATGTTGAAAATTTCTGAACACAATATACACTTAGCAGAAAATATTGTTTCAGTTGCAGAACACCATTCTTTCAACTTCACTCCGTCCAATTCTTTGGCGAGCCACGCATCTTGAAATTTCGTTTTGGATTTAGGCATCTTAAACACTTGTATTACTAACCAGAAAATGAAAGGGAAGTACAAAAACACGTTCAATATTGCAAAACCAGACAACTTCCCGAAATTTGGCTGCGAGGATGTCAGAAGATATGAAAAAAAAAAAAAAAGCAGGTCACCACTAGAGAACTGAACCTGCACACAGCACAGAGAACACCATAAAAGACGTAAAACCAGAAACTATCATACGCATCTCACGCAAGTTCAGTCAAAGCGAGTCGGAGCCGAGATATATTGCGCATCGAAGGTCGCTGTCGCCGACGCGCATGATCGAAGGTCAATGATCACGTGCTCTACTGCCTGCCAAGATAATACTCAGCTACCATCCCATCGTCATTACCGGAGGTTACGGAAGGAGACCACATGTTTCCTCTTTGCTTCCACCCACCTGCGGTTTACAATAACAAAACATCAGCAGAAAGAGGAGGTTCCACAAGGCATGTACAAAAATAAAGTACGATCTTCTGCGTGCCACGGAGTTCGTCTGCAAAGCGCAAACCAGGGGTGAAAATGACCCCTCCCCTTTTCCCTTAGATCTCTTGTTACTCTCGAAAACTGTTCGAAGGCAAAAAAATGGAACGCCCGCCCCGAAGCAAGTGCATCTCGATGGCGTCATTTTTCCCTCCCTTCAGCAGCACAGCATATAGGCTGTGTTTTTACAATAACAGGTCTTTTTACCTTACCGTAATGGTAAATTTATTGACGTTAATAACGGTTGTGTTTTTAATAAAAATAAGCTTACGAAAATTTTAGGATGAATAGCAAATTTTAGGTCTAATTTTAGGAATTTAAGGAGGGTCACAAAATATTAGGAATTTTAGGAGGAATGCGATCCCTGTACTCATGTCGACAAACATTTTAGGAACATTTTCTTCTTGAAATAATGCATGGTTTCTACGCCAGGGGCGTAGATGTATATGTTATTTTTGTTAATATCTCTACTTCTAAAAGTCAGATTTGAAAAATCGTTTCTTTGTTGGATAGTGTTTCCGATGTGAAATGTTTTCCCTATAAATTCAAAATTTTCAAGTAAATCAGACTTTCCACTAGGGCGCACAATGGTAAATTGCGTTTTCTGCTCCTAAAACTCTGATTTGAAAAATTCTTCCTGTATCGCATAAAAGACCTAACGGGAAAATATTTTTCACGTAATTTCTAATGTTTGGTAAAGAATGGTTTGGCCACCAGGGTTCATAAGTGTTAATTTCTACTTCTGATGTATTTGTAGCAAAATCTGGGCTCCTGAAAACTCAACTAAACATTTTTTTCTTGGACAGATACCGCTCATATGGATAAACCTTTTGTGAATACTTTCTTCCTAAAATAATGCATGGTTTTCCCACCAAAGGACGTAAAGTCACATCTTATTTTTGTCGATAACTCTGTTTCTAAAAGTTTGTAAGCTCACGATTCTGTTTACAGCAATATCTGAGGGATTAAAGACCCGATTGAAAAACTTCTTTCTTCCGTCAGAAACTATTGCTTTCCATACCGGTTCCATTGACTTTGAATAGCTTTGATAAATTTAATTTGCGTCAGAATGGATTCAAAAGACGTGCTTATTACACCCGAAAATTTGGTGTCATCTTTCTTGCTTACAATTTTCATTGCGAATATCTCTGTGAGTTTGGCAAGCAGAATGAAGGGGTTTATTTTTCAGACTAATTAGGACATTGTGCATCTTTTCTTGATTGAACTTTTTTACTGTAAAGGCTGTACACAGCTTTTGCAGTAAACACCTTTTTTATGCAAATGCCATGTTGTAGGTCTTTAAGTCACTTTGAGTATTTTTCTGATTGAAAGTATGTATCTGTAATCAACCGTTGAAGTGATAACGGCTTGTTTCAATCTTTTGTTTTTAAACACCTGGTATACAGACACACTGTGAACTTATAATTGTAAATCTCATACATTGCATCACTTACAAACCTATTTGCAGTTCTGTCCATAACAACTGCTGCAATGCAAGTCGTCTGTTTTCATACCAGTTGCCAACAGCATCTGGAAGACCAAAATCACTAGTGGGTACACTATTAAGCTGTTCTTTTTATTAATCATTTAGTGTGCTTGCATTGAGGCAATTTCCATAACTTCATTTTTTTAATGAAAAAGTGGACTCACATTTAGCTACAGGTTGGCAAATTTTATAAAAACCTGCATCATGTGTTGTAAAAAAATTCAAACAAGGCTGAAGGTATTCTCAGCCTTTCTTTTTACACTTGTAGTCAATTTCAAATCAATCAATTCTGCACACAATGGTGATTCAAGACACATTTCATCAGAATTTTGTGTAAGCATTAAGAAAGATTACAAATGTTATGCCACATGGTGAAAATTCTGTGCTATTGTTTTCCTATGGCCTTAATTTTGGCAAAGGAGCATGACTGCCATAAATATAGCACCTTTTTATATATGTGGTCACAATTTCCTCTTACAATATAAAGACTTTTAAAGAGAATCTGATTTTATCATTTTAGCTATTGGAGAATTTTCCAAGGAACCGAAACTAAAGATGTTTACTTATGACACAGAAACTTCATTTCATGCAAGAGCTCTGGAATTTTTATTTTTCTGTCATATGCTTTTTTTATTCTCTCAAAACAGTAAATATATCTGCAAAGCATTCTGTCAAAGTACAAACTGTGCAGATTACATACTAAGCAAAATTCATGTGATTTTAGGCAACTTTTTAGTTTTATAAGCATTTTCTAAATGTACAACATAAATTAGATTGTGTTATGACTAAATATGTAATATATTTTGCTACTATCCATTTGCAAGTATGTTAATTAGCAAATACATGCACATTTTCTTCTAACATTTCTATACATCCTTTTTAGTTACCAAGTTGTTTTGATGAGTCTGTGACCAATGCAGATCAGATTCCACTGTAACTGGCAATTTTGTCTTCTGTTCTTCCCTACCATGAGAATAATACCATCAGCTGTGTTAAAATCTGTTAAAAACAATATTTCTATGCTTCGTTGAATGTTCGAACATTGACATCAGCAGCTGCAGGAAGCAGACACATAAGCTCCAAGATGTTTTACAGATAAACAGCTTCCTGACTGTTAATAAACACTGAAAGCCATGTTTTCCGAAGACCCAAATCAGTTACATCACAGCTTAAAGAAATGAATGAGCAGTTCTGAATTTTTTTTTATGCGCCATTATCAATGCATTAAAGTTCGACTCAGTGAATTCTTGGCAGCTTTTGCCATTTAAACGCTATATTAATTTCTATGCCATATTTAATTTGCAGCACAATTAAAATCCATAAAAGGATGTTCACTGTGGGGAAAGAGATGTTGAATACAACTTTTTATAAGATCAAAATCCGCTGATCTGTCTTGCTGTGACACCTCGCCATTGGCCCTTCTGGATTTTTTAAAACTTCTTTCACTAATTGACACAAAAGATGGCACTTGCTTTTGCCATGGTAAACAGTTTCTAGTTTGAAGTTAGCAGCTGTTGGTATAAAACATTAACCATATTGGAAATTTTCCTCCATTTTTAAAGCTGAAATACAAATATTTATGGAATAAAATGATATTTAACAACAACTCTACAAAGCAGGAACATCGCGAGAAAAATAAATTACGATAATACGGGGGAAACCTTTATCCAATTTAACCGCCGTTTTCGAATGTTTTTAAAGACGAAATACTGTCCCCAGACGGAAAACAATCAGCCAACTAATCCATAAAATTCCTCTTCAGTTTTGCATTGATCTACAGGATCACTCAAATGAGACGTAAAGGCGGAATTCGGCAAATCCGCGGAAGAATCTTGTGTATGGTAACTGAGAAAATATTCGTATAAATGCTCTTGCAGGTTCTGCAAAGTTTACCTTTTAACAACAGAAAATGGAAAACAGAAAAAAATTCATGACCTTAAGCCGAAATTCACAACTATTTCATGACCCTTTTCTCATTTTGTTACTTTTTCAGGACTTTCGGGACCGGTAGACACCCTGATGAAGCTCATAGTATTGAATCCTACGAGCTTATTTCGAGAAGCGAAGGCTGCTGTAGGAGTTTTTTCCGCAAAAGGAATAAACATTTTTGCAGAATCAAAAAAATAATAATTAATAAAGTATGCTAATTGTAATTCACAATTAACCCTAACTCCGGCTCGGCAGGCATGTGCTCCCACAATGCATTGCGTGCATTCTGTTTCCCCCTGACCGCTGCTTCAATTGGTGCTGCAAGCAGAGAATTCTTGAGTGTCGAGGCTCTCGGTTTTAACATTAAGTTCCGTTGCTTGCTCTTGTACTCGCTTTGAGGTTAAGACACTTTCCAACAAGTCTGAGCCTGCTGATTTCTGCTGGCTGTCAATGAAGCCCGGAACAAGCAGGTTCAGCCAGGTTTTGCCTGCCTGAACCTTGCTGTTTGCATTGTCTAAACATGTCCAGTGTTTGTAACAATTTTGCTCCGTCACATGTAGCTTAAGATATAGGGTCATGAAAATGTTCACCCTTTTGCAAATAAAGAAATGCAACATTAAACAGAAGTAATTTGATTATAGGTTAATAAACATAAGACAAACAAATTTAATGTAAAATTGCAGTTTCCACTTTTTTCTTCTTTTGAGTTTTCCCTTGTTTGAGCTACTGTATCTCAGTAACTAGGCTGAAAACAAGAACCAAATTAATTTAACATATTTTTCTTGGAGCATTTTATGGCTAACTGTTAATTTTTTCATTTGTGTGCATTTAAAAAAAATGTAACATGATATTGATGCCATTTTAACAAGTATTACGAATGCACCAATAACAATTTTTTCCCTGATGTAGCAAACCCTGTATATCAAAAACTAGGCTGAACACAATAACCAATTTTTGTGAGTAAATAGCCATTATATAGCTGGTTATGTACACAAAAATTCAGATTTTGTAACTCACTCCACCAGATATATAAAACCTCAAAAATTGGGAAAGTGTGTTTTTTCTCAAATTTGGGTGGGGGAAGGGAGCACGAAGGGGTACCTAATTTCAGGATTGTGTGTGTGTGTTTATACAGTGTGAATTGCAACTTCGTGTATGTTTCCTGTGTTTCATAAAAAAAAATCACAAAGACAAAATCAGCATCGGATCATCAATGTTTAAAGGGCTTTTAAGTAAACAATAAGACCGATTTCTGAACATTTTCTTAGTGTCACAGAATCCTCATTTTATGCTTAACAAAACCTTTTTTGAATCATTCCAATACCTGTATTGGTTCAGGTGATATCAGAAATATTGGAAAGGCTTCAATATGCTAAAAACTGTGACTGCCATCATCTTTGAAACAACCTATAGAGGGGGGGTTAAATTTTTTTTATTATTATTTTTGGCCATTATTCAACCACACAAATAAATGAGCAAAGTTTCAAATTTTTATAAAATAATGCATCGCAACACCTAGGAAAATCTTCATGGAATGACCCAATAGCAAAATAAAAATTCGTAGAATCTGTAGTTTTGACAGTAAGTTCTGTAGTCAGACAACAAAATCCGTAGAAACCACAGACATTCGGTAGCAGTTGGCAGGTATGCAATAATTTACATGACCCAGGCAAGGTATTTTTCAAGCCCTGTCTTGGTTTAACAACTACTATGATATGAGCAAGGCTATATACAACCAGTCACTCATCCCTAATTTAAGGAAAGTGGTTCCAGGGAAGCAATGAAGCTGGTGCAGCAAGCATGTCTCATCTGAGACCCAAACCCAGCAAGGTTATGTATTGGTAAGAAGTTGAGTGCCACTACGGTGGCACCCAACTTCTTACCAATACATAACCTTACAGGAGGAAGAAATAAGAACTAGTAACTACTGCACAAAACAAACAAACTTACCTGGAGGGACTCGGTTACTAATGTGTTAGGATAAGTCGCAGATGCGCTCACATGGAGCAGTCATTTTATTCCATCATGCACTTCCCTGCTTAGTCCTACAAAAAAAGAAAAAGAAAAGATGAGATATTCATTCAAAACATGAATTAGACAATCTAATACGTAACTTATTGCAGAGGGAGTGTTTACTAGAAAAATAAAAATGAATGACACTATCTAATAATAGTTAATCACCCTTCCATGAACAGAATGAGTAAAATAATCTAACAGCTTGCATTCCTCTCTCTCTGCCAATGTAAGGAATCACAAACTGCTGTGAAGTGAATAAGGTTTTCCTCAAGTTAAACATTCAGTTACTGTGTGCAGTCCCCGTAGCAGGATCACTGCGACAGGTGACAATGTCGCATATTTATCTTGGTCTCGCAGACAAAAATTATATCCCCACAGCACTAATTAATCCTCTTGCAGACTCCCGATCATGAATGCAAGTTTTCCATCTTTCAAAATTTCCGAAAACGGAAGTTAGACGGAGTGAAGATTTCTCCCGTAAGCTTTTTTTTTTTCTTGAGATGCTCCCTTGATGTTTTAAAAGAGGATTGACTGGTACTGTTGTTAAATATGATTTTATTGCATAAATGTTGGTTATTCAGTTTTAAAACGGGGGCAACAATTTCTGAAAACTGAAGTTAGACGGAGCCCTGTAATCTTAAATCCTTTTCCTCACGATGTTCCCTCAGCCCTGTATGGTTGGTAAATATCATTCTGTTGAATAAATGTTTGTGTATTTAAGATCAGAAATTGAGGAAAGTTTTTCAAACACATGAAAGATGACGGAGCAAAAATTTCTCTCATAATCGTAAAATTGAGACAAAAGCGTTCGACATCAGAAGCTAAAGGCAGCAAAGATTTCTTCCGTTATTCTCTCCCCGCTGATTTTCCCTGCATTGTACAATTGTTTAATCATAATTTACTTATACAAATGTTTGTATTCGAAATTTAAAACGGAGAAAAAATTTCCGAAAACGGAAGTAGGATGGAGCGAAGATTTCTCATTTTTTTTTCTAGGGATGCCTGTCCTTTACTGTTGTTAAATACCATTTTATTCCATAAATCTTTGTGTTTCAGCTGGAAAATGGTGGGAAAATTCTAGATGCAGAGGACCATTTTTCTTGATGTTAGCAATTGCTGTAGTATCTAGGTTAGGCATTTTTTTTTTTTTTAAGTTAAAGAAATATAAGGTGGTCACTTCCCCCCCCACCTTTTTTAATTTCTACCTTAGCAAACTTTTGTTTTTCGCATCTGGTAGTTATTTTGCCTAGTGACCACCCACTGAATATTTTGTGGCACCATGATATCTGTCACAGACTGACCAGGAACTATCTGCAATGGGATGTGCGCAGTACTAAGAACTGTCATTTTACAGCAGTAAAAATTATATGTGTGATATAGACTTGCATCGTTAAATTCCTATTTTGAAAATTAAATCCATTTAAAAATCTTGCAACATTTGATTCACCATGTGTAAAACACTAAAAATTTCACACTGTACTTAACTTTTACACAAACTATGATAGTAATCAATGCTGGTGTTTTGTTGCTAATGAACATTTTGACTTTTGTTTTGATCCTGTAGCAAGTGAACCTTTTTGACCATTTCACTTTGCTCTGATGATTTTATCTTTTGATTCTATTCTTAAGGCTCTTGTGAAAATTGTCACCGACTTTGTACATTACTCTTTTTACATATGTACATCAATCAGCAACTGAACTTAGCCTGTGGGGTTCATATACTTTTTCAATCAGAGAATTCCAGGACTTTCGGATTTTTTTCCAGGACATATTATCCAAATGCTCCTACTTAAAATATAGTGAAACCATAGGTCTGTTCAACCAATCAATTTTGAAATAATGCTTACATTGGAAATTTAAGGAAAAGGAAAAGTGAAATATTTGAAACTTTATGGAAGGAACAAAGCGACTATTATTTCTTACATAAGTGCAAATATTTGTGTTATATTTTATTTTGGGAAAGAATTTTTAACATAAATGCCTCTAATATTGATGCTCTAGCTATATTTTAAATTTGTGCTCACCAGCAAACAAAGTGTGCACAGAAATTTCCAAAATGAAATAAAAGAGAATAAACAAGGAAACTCTAAATCCAAGGGCTACGTGTACAGCTGCATACATCAGTGATCACCGCCCCGGTGGCACAGTGGTCTACGTGATGGCTTATGACCATTCGTCCGGAAAGGGTCCGGGTTCCAATCCCTGTGAGGCATGGATGTTGTGTTTGTTTTACGGCACTGGCTCTCTCCCTTCCCTGGAACCAGTTACCCTAAATTAGGGACAGGTTGGTTGGTTGGTTAATCGATGTTAATGGCGCAAGGGCCATGGTTGGCCAAAGAGCGCCAAACAAAAGACATCAAAACAAAACAAAATCAATAAAAAACGTACACAAGGTTAAAAACAGGCTGATGTGGTAAAAATGAAATATGATAGTGAACAAGGTAAAAACTAGATAAGTTTAAAAAAGTCAATATCTTGTAAAAACGAAAACACTGCTTTCATGTCGCAGGCTTTGCCAATAATGGTTTGCAGCGTAGCTGCTCCTTCATCCAACAGATGAAAGTGAAAATGACGAAAACGATGATCACAAAACCGAACACAAGTACACAAAACATGAAGGACAGTGAGACGACAGTTGCACGCCTCACACACTGGGACACTCTCGCCACACAGCAAAAAGCGGTGAGTAAAACGACAGTGCCCAATGCGGAGACGTGCAAGAACAACTTCCTCACGACGGTTCTTCCGCAAACTAGACTTCCATAGTCCGATCTGTGGTTTGATAGAATGCAGCTTATTGCCGCCCTGCTGAGACCACAGGGACTGCCACTCGTCCAGGAGAAATGTTCGGATCAAAGGTGTAAAATCGCGGAAAGACAGTGGCAGCCGAGCTGGCGCCATGGAGGAAACAGACCTGGCAGAGAGATCTGCCAGCTCGTTACCCCGGATCCCAACAGAATCGGACCAGGAAGCCATCACCCTCCAAAGTTCCAAGAAGACGACGGACATCACGGATGACAGGTGAGTCCGTGTCCTCCGGATAAGATAAAACATGGATGACGGACTGGGAATCAGAGCAAACCATAGCGCGACGAAGTGATCGAGACTGTATGTGGCACAAAGCGAGGTGTACCGCACGCATCTCTGCCGAAAAGACGGTGGATTCAGGCGGAAGCCTCTCAGCATGTGAGGCTTCGCCACACACAAAAGCGGATCCAACGACATCCCCGGACTTCGAGCCATCGGTGAACACAGGCACGAAATCCGGGTAGACAGACAGTTTTTCAGCAAAGAGCTGCTGGTACACCAGAGCAGGAGTGGAAGACTTTGGCCACACACAAAGAGAAAGGTCAGCCGTTGCTTGAACGGACTGCCAAGGAGGACGGTTGAAAAAGGTGGTCAAACCAATCCTTGACAAGTTTAGACCAGCATCGCACACTATGGCAGACATCCGAATCCCGAACGTCGGAACACAGGAGGGGCGGTTGGAAAACAAGCGGACACAGTCCGGTTGGAAGATGGAACCATGCAGGGGATAATCAGGAAGAGATTTCAGTTTTGTGTAAAACTGAAGAGACAGCTGCTTACGACGGATGCATAACGGCGGCTCATGAGCCTCCGCATACAGGCTATGCACGGGAGAGGTACGGAAAGCACCAGTACATAGCCGCAATGCCTGGTGATGGACGGGGTCCAAAGGCCTTAAAACCGATGGACGCGCTGAACCGTACGTAATGCATCCGAAGTCTAACTTTGACCGAATCAGAGAATGGTAAATGCGAAGCATTGAGCACCTGTCGGCCCCCCAAGATGTTCGAGAGAGGACCTTCAGGATACTCAATGACTTCGTGCACTTCACCTTCAAAGACTGGATGTGAGGCCGGAAGATGAGCGCTCGGTCAAAAGTTAACCCAAGGAACTTGACTTCTGACACCACGGGGATGGTAGAACACCCCAGACGGAGGCTGGGGTCTGGGTGAAGACCCCGTTTGCGGCAAAAATGCACGCAAACGATCTTCTGTGTCGAGAAGCTAAATCCATTTTGGGAAGCCCAGTGAGAGATCTTGGTAATGGCAGACTGGAGCTGTCTCTCAATGGTGCGCATGTTAACAGAGGCGCAAGAGATCTGCAGATCATCCACGTACATGGTTCCACGAACCGTCGGAGGAAGCAGTTTGAATATGTGATTCACACGAAGGATGAACAGAGTGACTGATAAAATGGAGCCTTGAGGTACACCCTGTTCTTGCGGGTACATCGCAGAGAGGGTCGACCCGACGCGCACACGGAAACTCCGGTACGGGAGAAATCCAGCGATGAAAGATGGTAAGTTTCCCCGCAATCCGCACTCGTGCAGATCACGGAGAATGCCGTATCTCCAGGTACGGTCATAGGCTTTCTCCATGTCGAAGAATACGGAGACCATGTGCTGACGTCGGACAAACGCCTCCCTGACAGATGTCTCAAGGCGAAGATGATGATCGGTGGTGGATCGAGATTTACGAAATCCACTCTGATGAGGTGAAAAAATGTGATGAAACTCCAGATAAAAAATGAGACGAAAATTAATGATACGCTCGAGTACTTTGCAAAGGCAGCTCGTCATAGCAATTGGCCGGTAGTTCAACGGGTTAGTGGGATCTTTACCAGGTTTGGGAACAGGAATGACAATGGCAGTTTGCCAAGATTTGGGAAAGACATGCTCTTGCCAAATCCTGTTAAACAGGATTAGCAGACATTCAAGAGAGGACGGAGAAAGGTGCTTCAGCATTTCGTAATGGATGTTATCCGGTCCGACAGATGTCCGGCCGGACCGATTCAGAGCGGTCTTCAGCTCCACGGCAGTCAGCGGGCTGTTGTAATCTGTGGCAGAAAACGGTCCAAAAGAAATCTTGGACCGTTCAAGCCGCGGCTGTAACTGCCGGAACGAAGCAGGGTAATTGCTGCTGCTGGACACCGAAGAAAAAGCGGCGCCCAGACAGTTAGCAATACCCTGAGCGTCAGCAACCATTCCTCCATCACTCTCAAGAATGGAGATTTCCCCAGATGGGTACTGTCACCGAATCTTACGGATCCTGTCCCAAATGATCTTAGGGCTGGTATTGGTGTTAATCCCGGATACATATTGTATCCAGGACTCCTGTTGACTACGCCTACGAACCAATCGCGCGTAGGACTTGGCTTTCTTGAAAGCAAGCAGGTTCGCGTCGGTGGGGTACCGACGAAACCTACCCCAAGCCCGATGTTGGGCCCGACGAGCTGCCATACAAGTGGAATTCCACCAAGGTCTCGGGCAACGTGGAAGTTTAGTCGACGTCCTGGGGATGGTAAGTTCTGCCGCTTGCACAATACAATCCGTTACCGCCGCAACAGCGTCATTGACTGTTCCTGAGGTCACCATTGCCGGAGTAAGAAAGGCCGAAGCCGTGAATGTGTCCCACTTGGCATGATCAATATTCCATCTAGCAGGGCGAGAAGGGTAACGGTACCCGCCACTCGCTAGACGGAGGAAGATGGGAAAGTGATCGCTGCCAAGGGGATCACCAGACACGCTCCAGGACCAGGCAGGATATAATGATGGTGAACTCAGAGACAAATCAATGGCTGAGTACGAGCGGGTGGGTTCATGAAAATACGTCACTGCTCCGGTGTTGTGGAGACAGAGGGACGTGTTGGAGAGAAGGGACTCAACAACACGGCCCCTGGAGTCACGAGTGGGAGAACCCCACAACGGATTGTGTGCATTGAAATCTCCTAAGATGAAGAAAGGAGGCGGCAGCTGGTCAACTAAATCTTCCAGATCCGAAAGGCTTACAGCTTCATTTGGTGGTATGTACATGGAACACACCGTGAACAGTGTGTGCACAGATAGTCTCACTGCCACTGCCTGCAAAGTCGTCCGAAGGGCAACGGCAGTGACAGGAACACCATGAGGAACAACGACGGCCACTCCTCCACAGGCGATAACGCCGTCCTGGTGATCATTGTGGAAAATTGAATGTCTCCGCAGCGAAGGAGTGTCCGTCGTGCGAAGCTTTGTCTCCTGGAGACAAACGCACACAGGTGTGTTCGAAGACAGTAAACCTTTCAAATCATCAATGTGGGATCGCAGACCTCGGCAATTCCACTGAATGAGCGTGGCCATAATGAAAAATGAAATGACAGAATGAAGACAGACGACTAGAAGGTCTCAGTGTCGTCCATCACCTCCAAGCCATCCGCAGTGTCTGGAGGCAACACAGGGCTGTGTTTGCCCCCTGTGTTAGGAGGTGGTTTTTGCCTGCTCTGTTTCGGGGAGGATGAACCTGGTTTCATCTTTTCAGGCTTCTTCTTAGCAGTGCCCTGGGTCCCTGTGCTGACAGATGTTTTCGGCACAGAGGAAGGTTTCGGCGACGATGTTGATGTCGCCTTGGGTGCAATGCGGCGAGACTGCAGTGCCTCCAATCCAGCAGCAACGATGTCCCCAAAATCATAAGGACATCGCGCTGGGATGGTCACCTCAGTCTGGACAGCCACTGAAGCCTCTTGCACCACAACTGAAGCATAGGACCGCCAGCCTGGTTGTAAAGGGGCGATCCGCCGTCTAGCCTCGGGATATGAGAGATGCTCAGTTGTCTTCAGGCGTTGGATTGCCTGTTTCTCTATCCACTTTGGACACTGCTTAGAAGATGCAGGATGAGTCCCTTCGCAGTTGACACAATGATCAGACTCTGCTGAGCAATCTGCCAAAGAGTGTTCTGTGGAACCACAGCGACCACACTTAGCAACATTACGGCAAGACTGCTGGGAGTGACCGTAATATGCTGGCACCTGAAACAACGCAAGGGGTTCGGGATATACGGCCGAACATCAAGCCGTAAATAACCTGCCTTGATGGAAGTAGGCAGGGTTGGGGAGTCAAAAGTCAGGATGATGTTACTGGAGGGAATAGATTTCCCATCCCGCCTGAAAAGAATCCGTCGAACCCCAATGACATGCTGTTCACCAAGTTCCTCCAGCAATTCCTCATCGCTGCACTCAAGCAGGTCGCGGGAGTTGACAACACCGTGAGAGGAATTGAGGTAACCATGTGGAGAAACCTGGACAGGAATGCCAAGCAAAACGGTCATCTCCAGCAAGGTGGCACTGTGGCGTGGATTAGATGTTTCCACAAGAAGATCCCCTGAAGGGAGCTTCTTCACACTCTTTGGAGAGCCAGCAACAGCTTGCAGAGCCTTGTTGATCCAGAAGGGACTCTTCGAACTGAGTGACTGTGAAGAGTCACCAGATTTGATCAAAAGAAACAGAGCATTGCAATTTGATGTGACAAGTTTCTTTGTGGAGGAAGGTGTACTTTCCTCCACAGGGCGCTTTAAATTGGTAGCATGGGAAACACTTGAGTTTTCCATGAAGGAGTGAAAAGATTCGTCCACCGACCTCCGCACCCACTACCGAGCCCAACAAGGGAGAGCCGGAGGTCCGCAAGCCCAAGAGGACGCAGGACACGGCTCTAGGGATAGTCAGCGGATATAGCAAGTTGGTAGGGCAGACACACACTCAGCGTGCACCCAGACTTTCCCGTGCCCGGAGAACACCCCTTTGGCATGCCCACCCTACCCCCAAACTCACCCAGCCGAACAGAACGACAAGCCGCTAGAAGTCTGGGCACCACGCGGCCACAGACTTCCTGACCAGGAGTGGGTTAGCTACCGTTTAGGGTGAAGCAGAGGGCAAAGAGGAGTATTGGCATCAGGAGACAACTACAACCCGGCCCCCAGATACCTCAGCCTCCAGCATCCCCTTTTCCACCTGTACGGGTCACCGCACACGGCAAACATGCAGGTAGGTCTAAGCTAACCAGCTCCGGAAAAACAGAAAATGTAACATAAAAGAGAAAAGACAGGGAAGAGAACGAGGAACAAAACCCGGAACTGGCGCCTCATCACAACCTCAGCAGCCTACAACTGAGGCGGGTACATGTCAAGATATGAACAAAAGACGAAAAAAGCAAAACAATAAGAGAAAATCGGCTCGGGCCGTGGGGACGCCATCCCCCATCAGCTGGATGAACAGCTGTCCCTTCGGTGATGTAATCGTCAAAGCCGCAGAGGCAATAGAAACCGTCACAAGGTTAGCTCAGGCCGTGGGGGTGCCGCTCCCCAAATAACTGGAAAACCAGTTATCCCCGTGCGGGGAAATTAGGGACAGGTGACTGCTTATAGCCCATTGAGTTGTTCATGGTAATCGTTAAACCTCCAATTCAAAAAAAAAAAAAAAATCAGGGATCAAGGAAATCAATCTAACCAGACATGATTAGAAATATAATTATAGATGATGCAAAGTCATTAGTTAGCTCAGAAAATACTACAAAACAACTAGATTTAAGTTTCTGATATTAGAAAGAAATCTGACTTTATGGCAAATTTTTACGTAAAGTATCCATCAGCAAATTTTAGTAAAGGGCAAAATAAGCCACAAAAATATAAAAAATCAAATACTACTTCCACCAGCAGTTAAAAAGTATGTCACAAGAATTAACAAATGGCACACAAAAAGTTTCTCACAGCAGAAGGTATCAAAAGACGAGATTTTCAAATTGAACAGTTAAAAGAAGAGATATAGAAGGAAACACAGGGTTCATTCTAGGATTAAAAAAGGACAGGGTACACTTTAACTGAAAAGGGATTAATTCTTTATTTTTATTTATTTTGTTATCTAAATGGAATAAAGTTGCTCATAATAATATGCAAAGGTTGGATTATATGAAAAAGGACACATATCAGTAATAATTTCAGATTAAGTACCCTTCAAGTAGTATATTTTCATCATTATTGTGTCAGAAACACATATAGAAAAGTTTTCAGACAGTCTGAAGTTCATATACACTGTTGTCCAATAGTTAAGAACGGGTCACATTTTTATGTAGAAATGAAAAAATTATGTCTGTAGCTAAATTTAGCAGTAGAACTATTGCCAGCCTTGAAGCAGAATTTTTTTCAGGAGTCTGCAATGCAGAAAGGAGAAGCTAAAAAACTGTCTGCAAGATAAAGGAAAGCCTAAATATTTTTTAAATAGAATTTATAGTCAAACTAGCTTTGCCCTAAATAAGAAAAAGAGAGATGCTATTTTATGCAGAATTTAAACATCATCCCTTAAATGCTTTTGAATTTTTTAAAATAATAATCTGGAAGTATAATTATTAGTAAATAATTCGAAATTCATAAAATGATTTTTTTTTTTTTTTGCATTTAGTTAATTGATTAAACTTTTAACTGCCTCCTTTAAAAGATGATATATATTGTGCTTTTATTAGTTCCTGCAGCATTTATGTTTTACTGGGGGCCTCATCAGCTGATGATTTAGACAGCTGTGTATGATCATGTCAACTTTGGAAATAATAGTAAATATATATATTCATTTGTTTGTAAAACTGGTGCCCATATAGAATTTTTGTTTGGAAACCTTTTGTGCACTGACTACAGGTTTTGAGAAAAATGTACTGAATTCGTGAAAATGCGGTGGAAGCATTTTCATTGATACAATTAAATCCCAAAAAATTATAAAATTAAAGTAAGGAACAAGGCAAAACTTCTTGTAAAGCAAAAAAAAAAAATCCCCTCATCAATGTGAAATGAAATTATCTGGAAGTAAATATAAAAGGAAAAAAATTGTGACCATCAGCTACCGGAATGCTATATAATCAGTGTTTGAAGTAGGCCTTTATTATGCCATACTGGTAGTTAACAAACATGGAAGTGAGCATACCGCCAGTTAAAAAAAACATTATTTACCACCCCGGTATGTAATAAATTATAAACCCATCACAAACTGCGGAAAGAAATTAGGATGAAAGCACCAATTTTAATGCAAAAACTGGCAAATGACATTTTTAATGGATAAAATTGATAAATGATTAGCAGCTGGGACTGAAAAGACATTAAGTGCTCTGCTGCTGCACTACAGTTTTAGTGTAGCAGCAGAGCACTTAACATACTGAAGCAGAATGGCTTTTGATTTAAAATCTTGGTGTAAACCATACCAGCAGTAGCTCTGTGCCACTTCGACTACTGTACATAATACATATATCAAACCAGTGTTTAAGCTGCGGTCGCTATTTTCGCGAAATGCGATGAGTTCATCTAAAATGCGAGAAAAAAATGAGTGCCTGTCGCAAAATTGCGCCCGCTGTTTAAATATTAACCCATCAGCGGATTCTACCCCGGCTATTCCATTTTTGTGGAAAATAAAGTTTCCAAAATTCTGGCAGCGATTTGTACTCCGCTAATGTTATTTTCTTAATCCTTAAGGAATAATAGGTTCCTACTGTGTCCCTACAGCACCTTTTGAATCACTCCCCACACCCTACATACACTTTAGAGTGCTCCATAAAGGGTGGGGTAGGCTGGCAGGGTAAGATAGAGGCTAGAGGGATTAGAACACTTCCCCCATTCAAGTCAACTGCAATGTCTACGGCTTCATTCCCACCCCCAAGGTCATAAACAACCTCTGCATTCGTGACCGGAGTGACCTTTCAAACTTCTATAGAGAAGGAACACATATTAGGAAAGATAAGTGCAAGCTAGGGGTTGCTCTTGCCACTAAGGTGCTGTCCATCATGCAACATGCCGCATTACAATGGATAAATTCATTATTAAGAAACGCAAAGATTGCGAAGACAGTGCTGATAAAACAACTGAAAAAGAATGTGAGTTTAAAATTACAAAAAAGTAAAACTGCTACTCAATCTAATATACCTTCTGAGCAACTTGTGCGAAAATGGTGCTCCCTTTACAAATGGGTGCAAGTTAACTGGATGGATAAAATACCATATTTAAACTGCGAACTGTGCATTGCAGCAAGAAAAAGCTACGTCCTAGCAAGTGATAAATTAAGTGAAAATTCCCAAATACCAATTATTTTCATATATTTGTTTTTGCGCATGGCTGCTAACTAATCAAAAAAATTTCCTATGCGGAAGGAGTTCGATTGAAGCATCAAACATTTAGGGCGATTAAAACATCAATCAATTTAGGTTGATCGAAACATCAAAACAATAATATGTGTCAACTTTCCATCGCGCATGACAGAGACAACGCGTATGCGTAACTACAGAAGAAAAAAAAAAGTTTTTAATTTCAATTGTTGCCGAAACCACGGCTTCCCAGCTGGAGAAAAAACCTTGCTTGTAAACAATTGCTAAGGGCGCGCTCTTCACCTTAAGATACTGGAAGCGGAAACACAGAAGACCGAAATAGGAAAATAAAAATAAACAAAGAATTCTGGCGGCCTTGATCCCCAGAAAATGTAAACACACTCAACAGTCTGTCAGGCAAGTAAAGTTTCACCACTTGGTTTGTCATCACATATTTTACAAGCTAGAGGGGCCGGCCCTGGTGGCGCAGTGGTCTAAGCGATGGCCTCTGATCATTCATCCAAACGGGGTCCGGGTTCGAATCCTGTGAGGCATGGATGTTGTGTTTGTCTTACGGCACTGGCTTTCTCCCTTCCCAGGAACCAGTGACCCTAAATTAGGGACGGGCGACTGCTTATAGCCCATTGAGATGCTCACGGTGGTCGTTAAAATTCCAATAAAAAAAAAAAAGCTAGAGGGGGATGGATTACGAGGGGATGACGTACCAGAAACAGTTGTAGAGTGTACTAAACAATCGCAAGGGGTAGGAGGTCATTTTTTTTTTTTCGTTCTCTTTTCCGGCAGTACTGAAAAAGTTAACGCTATTTTTTTAAAATATTTATTTTTATGTATTGTAATTAATCTTGAGTGTTAGCAATTACGAAATTCCCTATTCGAAAAACATTTAACACTGCTATGTTAACGATTCAAAAGAGACAGTTCTGTCTTCTGCAAAAATAGCATGAATTCCATGAAAGCTGAAGGACCGATTGCGAAATAAGTTCTTGCCCGCGATCGGCAGAAATGACATGGAAGAGGTAGGAGCGGGAGGAGGGAGGTCCCAGAGCTAAAACGAGGAAGCACATTCAAAATCACACATCCAGTGAAGTAGCCGTTACCCTCCGTACTTTGCCCACCCCCTCTTCTATAAGAAGTGAGGAAGTGCGAACGCAGAGGAATGTTTTCACCACAAGCTTTTTTTTTTTTTTTTTTAACATTTGCAAGTACCTGTAAATTAATGTGTGAAATACACATATACTCACACTACAATAATTGTACGACTATTATTATTTTCATAGCGCATTTTTTTTTTTTTTGCCGATTCGCGATATGAACCATGTGTATGTACTTTGTCTTTGTTTGATATTAAAAAATAAATATTTAGAAGGCTGAAATGGTAATATTTTATTATATTGTAATTAAAATAATAGTTGGTTTGAGGAATATGCTGTTACTATTAATAAAAATTTAAATTTAACTGGTTTTAGAAATACTTGGATTGAGAAGGGTTATTGATGCTCAAAGACTGCTTTTTTTTTATTTATTTACACTTATATACCTTTTTTTATATATATAAGTCTTTTTTTAATAAATTTTAACCTAAAATACGCGTAGATGGGGTACACAGTAAGTTCAATCGCGAAAGCAGCTTATAATGTCGTAACCCGGGTTTTCGGTGCATCTCTTGACACAAATTAAATTTTTATTAATAGTAACAGTATTGGCATTTTACTTATTCAATTCATACTGGTCATTAATCAAATCATTCATGCAAAGACAATGGTAACTCACAAAATCAAATTTCAGATTTGGATTTTATGTTTATTTAATAATGATTTTAGAAAAAAAAATCCTTATCCTGTTAGTAGCTGTATATCAACTTACACTGCCCAATACAGTTTTCTTTTAAATATGTTAGTATCTTCCAAGCTAATTAGTTTTCCATTGCTGTCCAAGGCATTGTTGGAGCGAACAATTAATTTGATATTACAATTTTTTTAGTGACAAAAGCCGCTAACTTTCTTTAGCATTTTGCTACAACTTTTTTCCCCATTTTAGCATTTTTGCTACAGCATTTTTTGAGCCAGCTTAAACCCTGTATCAAACTGACCATAGGACAAAAGAGCTGAACTTTTTGCCCAGGTGAAAAATCAGAACGTACAGCAAGAAACTGAATATAACACAGCATGAGCAAGATGGAATTGTTCAGTGAAATTTATTTATGTACAAACAGATATTAAACTGGTACACACTGCTGTATTCACAATATCAAATTACTGAATTCAAAACAAAATAAAATTGTTCTAAAAGGTATTGCTTCAAACACAGCTTTTTTTTTTTTTGTACTTGCTAGAACATCAGCTCAATTTTCCTCTTGTGTCACTTTCTTCTCAGAAAGTTCCACGGCCATATTTGTCTTTCGTTAACTATGCAACTGCCCAACAGTTGTTTAGTTTTTCCTCCTGTTGATGTCATTCCCTTCCCATTTCTTCATTGTCCCTTTTTTTAATCATTTTATTCTTTCAGACAATAATTTATCCATCCTGCTGAAAGAACTTTCAGCTTGAGGACCTTGAATGCATGATATCAATGCTGTCACCACTTTAGATAAATGGTGTAACTTTCAGAATACGAATACTTATGAACACCATGCATCAGTTCGAACAAATTTTCAAACTTCGTCACTTCCTTTTTGGGAAAATTTTCTCTCCCTTAACAAGCTTAAGCACAGACATTTATGGGGGAAAAGTAACATTTACCAACAACACACGAAATTGAGAAATTGCAGGAAGTAAAAATTACGTTTGCGGGAGAAGTCTTCACTTCGATCCACTTCCGTTTTCAGACTTTCCTCTGTTTTTGAGCTGAAATGCTGTATTTGTGGAATAAAATGATATTTAAGAACACTATTGGGCAGAAGGAACAGTGCGAGATGGGAGAAATCTTTGCTTCTGCGTCTAACTTCCGTTTTCGAAAGTTTCAAAGGACGGAATGCCGTCCTCAAAGGAAAGCGATCCTCCCCCCTCAAACTTTCTGTTCAGTTGTGCATTAATCTCGGGGTTGCCCAAAATAATAACGGAAAAAGCGGAATTCTTCCATTCCACGGAAGAATCCCGTGCCTGAAAACTACAGGAAAATCTTCGCGTCGTCTCAACTTCCGTTTTCAGGGTAATCGTTGCTCACACAAACATTTATGTGATAACATGATATTTTACAACAATACTGGACATAGACAACATCGTGAGAAAAAGAAATTACGATTACAGAAAAATCTCCACTCCGTTTAACTTCCGTTTTCGAAAGACAAAATACCTTCCCTAGATGGAAAACTACACACACACACCCATTTATCTTCAGTTCTGCATCTATCTCAAGAATGACCAAAAACAGCGGGATTCCTCTGAAAAATCTCATGCATGCAAAACAGCTGTGGAATGCAACAGGGGACGTTAAAAATGCGTAAAAGTACGATTTTACTAAGAAAAATTAATTGTTGTTTTTTTCATCTGAATTTAACTAAGATGAAGTGATCTGGAAGAAAAAAAAAATTTTTTACCGTCAACTTCTAAAATGCCACGGAAACGGAGAACAAAACGTTGCAAACGCTAAAAAATATGGCTCTTGAAAAAACCCCATACACCTTTAATATAATTGAAACAAAGCTATCTGGAAGTTAAAAAAGGAAAATTTGCATGCAACCATCAGTTTCCGGGATGCCGCAGCATAATATGCCTATAAACGCGGAGTAGGGACCAAAAAAAATGTGCAAAAGTGACTTTTGGAAAAAAAAAATGAAAAAAAAAAACTTCATAAATCTTACTGAGGTGAAGCCATCTGGAAGAGCAAAAAGAAAAAAAATTTGGATATTAACTTAAATTCCGAAACACCGACAGCCGCAAAAACGGAGGGAACGTTGAAAAGGCTTAAAAATTGTCGCTCTCGTAAAAAGTTAATCACATATATCTAACTGACACGATGTTATGCAGACGCTAAAAAGAAAAATTGCGGCCACCAGTTTCCAGAATGCAGCGAAAGACGGAAGTGGTGTAAAAGGAGACGCTGTTAATAAATTGCGCAAAAGTATGGCTTCCTAGCTCTTTTTTTTTTTTTTTTTGTTGGAGGTTTAACGACTACCATGAGCAACTTAATGGGCTATAAGCAGTCGCCTGTCCCTAATTTAGAGTCACTGGTTCCAAGGAAGGGAGAGAGCCAGTGCCGTAAGACAAACAACATCCATGCCTCATCCGGGATTCGAACCCGGACCCCTTTCGGACGAATGATCAGAGGCGGTCAGGATGGGGCTTAGACCACTACAACACCGGGGCGGCGCTTCCTAGCTTCATTATTGAAAGAAAGCAATTTCTTGTTAGTAAAAGTTACCTGTTTGTAAAACAAGGAAGAAGAAGAAAATTAAAATACAACGAAATAAAACTGAACAAGTGTTACTTCATCGTTCTGGGTGGTGTAGTGGCAAGCATACTCGGGCGCTATCCGGGAGAGTGGGTTTGATTCCCACTCCAGGATGACGAAATTTAAGTTTTCGGATGTTATCTGACTTACCATCCATGTCATATTTACACCAAAAAACAGATTCACATCTTCAAAATACAATCTATCAACGCACGTCTGGAAGCAGGATCCAACGTTAAAATCGCACAAAAATTTCCCTTCCTTTGCTTTAAAATTGAAAGGAATGCTAGAAACAATGAATGTTAAATAGAGTCAGAAAAAACAGTCTGCGCACCTTTCCAAAAAGCTGCGACAGGCGTAGCCGTGTTGGGCTGTGCTTGTTCTTGGGGTTAAGTTGAGTAAATAGTTAATGAAATAAATAATATAAACTTTTGAAACTTTGTGAAAGCAATCTACGAGGATTAAAGTAATCTGTGGCACTCGACACAGTGACTGAAGGTTATAATTAGAATACTGATGGCTAACTTCAAGAGGTTTTTAGGATCGTACAAATTTCCTGTAGGCGGGCTGGAAAGGGGAACACGAAGAGTGGGAGTGCTTAGGAGGGAATGCAGACAGGTGGGGGGAGTAGAGGGAGCAAATACTGGTCACCTCTTTAGTCAGTAATTTGTACAAACTCGTTCCTCCCCCAGTAGTTCACAGGGCAGGTCCTTTAGTCTTAAATCTCACGCTTACTTGCTTCCTTCCTTCCTTCCTTTCTTTCTGCCAGCATAGAGAAGCAAACAATAAGTTATTGTATCTTATCGGTTCCCGTCTTCTAGGAATCCTAACCAACGGGGTTCATTACTACTTTCTAGACGTAGACGAGAGGTTATTATGGAGTGGGTGCGCTAATTTGGTTTCCCAGCAGTGTAAGATTGCTTTAGGGCAGGTCGCAGGTCCGCGCACATGTGTTATGCAGTTTCGATTTTAGAGCGGTCAAGATGGGATTTTTTAAATTTAAAGGGCAGTAGGGCGCATAATTTGAGCACGAAGGGTGGAATTTTTCAAACCTGAAGGCGGGCAGCGAAAAACGTTTAGAATGAACCCTAGGAAACATGATATAACTCTATGCTTTCTAGCGGAAGAGTTTTGCATAATGGAAAAGTTGAATATAGGCGAAAAGTATTCTTCATGGCAAAAGCTATTCTATGGAAAAAGAACTTTTCAAAAATGTCTTCCAGAAGCTACAGTGAGAAAAAAGTTTTGACATGACAAGTCTCATCTGAAAAATTCTTACTATGTATCTAACATAGTAAGAATTTTCCAAATCAGACTTTTAGAAGCAGATATCGGGAAAAACGCAATTTATGTCCCCTAGTGGAAAATCTGTGGATTACTTGAAAAAGAGACTGTACCTAAAATAGCTTTAGATATAAATGGGATCAAAAGAAAAAAGAACTTTTTCAATCAGATACTTCGAAGCAAATATACGAAATAAAATTTATTTTAAAGTTAATAGGTCTGCATTTATGTTTTCTAGTGGTGAAGTTGTGCATCAGAAAAAAAACGGAATGCCAGAATCATCATTCTCACATTTCATGCTTCCCAATGCGAAAGTAATTTTTCAAATCAAACTAATAGTTGCAGAGATATGGTGTCCACAAATGGATGGACAAAGTGATAACATAACACAAACTCTTTTTTTTTTTTTTTTTTTTTGGTACAAAAGATGCGCTAATAAATCAGCTTCAGTACTGCCAACAGGCAAGAAAACTAACAGCCCCCATTTTGCTGGGGCTTTGGACGGAAATTTGTCAGGCATACCAGAAGAACAATCCTCAATTACAAAACATTGCGTGGGGACAAAAAGATACAAAAGGATAAAATTCCAGGCCAGGTAACAGAATTTTAGGCCATTTTCACAATATGGAATTCCACAACTTTTCCAGGACATGTAGGAACCATGTTAGCCCCAAGCTTGAAAACATATTCAAGTTTGCAACTGTGTCGCTGATGTACACTCAATAGACAGTTTTTCCTTTGTTTTATTTTCGTTATGTATCATAGAAATGCAATAGCTTAGTATTAATTACATACTGCAAAAAAAAAAACCTTATATTACTTCATTTGATGGCTGAAGGTAAATAAAGATGCTGAAACATCCCAATTTAACAATTATACTTTCTTTTCATAAAACTTAATAGAGTCTACTTCTTCAGAAATATTTTAAAATGTACAGTACATTCCAGTTAAATGGGACGCATCACGGTCAGGATACTTTGGCCTGATTAAACGGCTGCCCCAGTAATGCGAAGCTTCACTCCGAAGAATTAATTCAGGTTGTTTAAAAATAATTGCCCCAAATACACAACTGTTCCGATTAACTGGAATCGACTGCCTTTGTCAAAAGTAAGATTTTATTCTGAGGCATCAAAAAAAGTGGAGCAAGTTGAGGAATATATATGAAACTAGCACCGATATAAAAGGAATTTTGTACTTCAGTAGAATAGCCATAATTTAATCCTTTCTTTTTCACTATTATTTTCCATCTGTTCCACTGGTAAGAATTTAAGCGGTTTTATAAGTGGTTAAAAAGACATTCTTTCACATAAAATGTTGAAAGATCTACCACTTAATCCACAAATAAAAAAACACATTTTTCTATCATTTCTGTTAAATACATCGCTTAGTTCATGATAGTATGGCTTACGCCCTATATCCAAATCATTACATGCTCCCATTACCTACATTTTTAAAATCCTGATTAGTACAGCCCCCGAGTTATCTATTTCTGCTACTGGTAAATAAATTTTGTTTCATTAACCAAGATGATAGAAGCAAACTCATTACCAAATTTCAGACATTTTGAAGGTGTAACCCAAGCACTCATGGAGCTTGTCATTTCTTTGAAACATTCTAATCTTCAGAATACTGAAAATACAACAGTGAACACACAAAACATGTAGGGTAGCAAACGACTTAGTAAGTAAAAGTTAATAATATTCGAACTTCAATGCTTACCCATACAAAAAAAAAAAAAAAAAAAAATACAACTCGAAACGTCAAACCCATTCCTTACTCCCAGACAATATGAAAAAAACGAGCAGAGTACCACTCAAAAATTAAACACTACATGTCCAGACAATTAACAACCGCGAGGAAATACATAACGCAATGACTGAAATTATGGTAACAAACGATATCTAAAACTTTCACTAGGAACAATACAAAAATCGCAAAATACACTAACAGGAACAACAGTGGTTATAAGGACAAAATCCAATAAATGCATCACAACGCAAGAACGGATGTAACACAAGCGGAGCATGCATTACATGTAATTTGTAAATATAAGCAACTTACATTACATAAATGTGGATCGGTAATTTAAATAAACAAATACTATTAAACAAAAGTTACACACAACACAACACACGCGTATACACTTGCCCACTCTTTTTGGTTAAATGTGAGGTTACGGTTAAATAATTAACAGTTAAAAACCAGCCTGGACCTAGATTTCGCTTGTCATCGCACACCTGGTCACACATATAAAAACACCATTTCCGAAAACCCCGGTAAAACACTAGATATAAAAGTTTAATGTGCGGCAGTTGTTAATCATATGTTTGAAGCAAGGAGGTTAAAATAAAATATCTGGAGAAAAAAAAAGAAAAAAATAGGGCGACTGGTTCCAGGGAAGGAAGAGAACCAGTGCCATAAGACAAACACAACATCCATTCCTCAGCGGGATTCGAACCCGGACCCATCTCGGACGAATGATCAGAAGCCATCACTTAGACCACTGCGCAAACTGGGTGGTGAACTTTTGGTTTCCGCGTGACATCACTAACAGAAGGTACTTATCTGGGGACCCTAAACATGACCTATCTCAGGGGCCGTGGATGGCCTGGTGGCCAACTTTTGCGACTGCTACGGGGGAACCTCAGGTTCGATCCCAGGCAGGTTCGAATGCTTCAAACACTAAATATTCACCGTGTGTCGGATGGGCACGTTAAACCGTCGGACCTCGGGTACTGGCCCCTTGGTAATAAATATGGGCGTCTTCCTCCCTCTTTCTACCTCGCTTCGGTGTCACTTTCCTATCGAGCATTCTAACCTAAATCCCCTAACTTCCTATTTCTAAGGGTTGTTTAAGACCTAGGGTCAGACACTCCCTTCCTAAAATCCTCTATATCTGATCTGATTTGATCAGACCCAATCCAATCCAATCATATACAGAGGATTTTAGGAAGGGAGTGTCTGACCCCAGGTCTTAAACAACCCTTCGAAATAGGAAGCTAGGAGATTTGGGCTAGAGTGCCCGATAGGAAAGTGACACGGAAGCGAAGTAGAAAGGGGGATGAAGACGCACTTATTTATTACCGGGGGGCCAGTACCCGGGGTCCGACGGCTTAACGTGCCCATCCGACTCACGGCGGATATTTAGTGGATCGAGCGTTTGTACCTTGCTGGGATCGAACCTGAGGTCCTTTCCGTGGCAGTCACGAATGTTGCCCACTAGGCCACCCGCGGCACATCTGATCTGACCCATCTCAGACGAAGGTTTTTAAGCTAAATTTTAAAGCCTGTAAGCCATTAGGGAGACTGCTTATAACTCTTGGAATTGAGCATGGCGGACATTAAGCCTAAAAAAGGAGGGGGAGAAAGAAAGAAGTGATAATTTTTATAAGCCGGAGTTCCCCTGCATTAAGGAGTTTTCGCAAAGTCTAACCCGCAACCTTCGATGAATGCACCGTTAAAATTTGGTTGAAACGACAGTGTGAAATTGGTATGTGTGGTATTACTGAATAAGAATTTTGCCAGTGATTAAAATAGTTAAACAGCTCGTTATCTGTTTCATTCGCCACATATAGAGATAATGTCGTCGTCTGGAAAATTCAAAATGAACGATGGAGATTGGGTCTGCTCAGATCCGCAGTGAGTTTGTTTTTAAGACGTTCATATTAGTCCATTTAAAAAAAAAAAAAGAGAGTGCCAATACAAAATTTTGATAATATTTAATATATTAATCTATTATTCAGTGATGGATTTATTAAAATTCATATTGGTGTGTTGGAAGTATCTAAAAATACCTAAACATGATGTAGTGAGTACTGTCCTAGTGAAAATATAACGTCTATTTTTATTCACCCGTGTCTGGAATTTACCTAAACAGTAGCATCATAGCTGCCCTAAATATTTACTTGCAAAGTGATAGCCCGCAATTTTTCTTTGAATCCTTGATACATGTGAATCAGTGACAATTCGTTTTGATAATTTTATAAGTGTCGGGTTTCCTTAAAGCAGTAATTGCGCGTAAAAACTAAATGTCATAATTTCCTATATTTTTCAGAAGGAAAGTAACGAAAACCGATTGTAATATCATTTTCGCCAACAGAAAACGTATTTCAGTTGCTAAAAATAAATCAAAAAATAACTGTGTAATGAATTTACATAACTTACCAAGAGAACTAACTCCCTGTGGGCCGGTAAACCTTTTGCTAACGCGCAGGAAAAAAAACGGTATTATGTATATAATTGTACTTTAATATTCATGTAAAAGCAAACCAAGTGTGTTTACTATTTTGACAGCTTCAGAAAACTATGTAGTAAATGCTCCGTGTTGAGCAAGCACTATCTTTGGTACATCCCGGACCCTTTTTATTGACTTTCAGATTTAAGCCCTGGTGGTACACTAGTCTAAGTGTTAGCTTGTGACCATTCATCTGAGCTGGTTCCTGGATCGAATCCCGGGAAGGTGTAGATGTTCCGTTTGTCTTTCACATTAGCTCACCCCATTCCCTGACCTCAGTGGCTCTAAATTAGGGATAGGCGACTGCTTATAGCCCATTGAGTTTCACAGTTGTTTTTAAACCCCCAAATTTAAATCTGAGATACAAACTAGAAATTTATTGTGTCTATTAATGCATTGAGGTTCACATATGGTAAAATATTTGGGTTGCTGCTTTTGACATGTATATGCTCTTTTTTTTTTTTCTAAGTGACATCTACTCTACATCCAAGGGTGCCCCCCCCCGCAGTTGGTATAGCCAATTTTTTTATAAATATAAAACACTAAATTAGACGAAACCTTTTTTAAAGCAATTTTAAAAATAAGATATTAAAAGATTGATTGTATCAATTATTTTTGTTGTATTTTAGTATCTTGTACATTTACTAAAATGATTGATTGTATCAATTATTTTTGTTGTATTTTAGTATCTTGTACATTTACTAAAATGTTTGACAACCTTGAAGGAGGTAAGATTTTTTCTTAGCACCCCCCCCCTAAAAGTACTCATATGGGCACCATTGTCTACATCTGATTTAATATTTGCTGAGCTTTATTGTTGTAGAAACGACTGCAGATGTGGAAAGTCTGTTTCAGCTGCAGCAAAAAAACTTTTTCAATTCGAAAGTAAACAAATAGAAGTTAATTTTTGCATTCATTAATTTTTTGCACTTTAGAAATTTGCCATGAAATTCTTGCAATTCTGGACACTTAGTTTGTTCAAAGAGGTTTCTTTGTAATTATTTTATTAATGATAGCTAAGTCTTGAAAAAGATATAAATTTTTGACATGTTTAGATTTTTGTTCTCACTAAAAGTGAATTATTTTCAGTTATCACAATAGAATTCATAAGAAAGAAATAACGTCTTTGACAGTTCCTCTTGGAGAACATATCTTGGCTAAACTTCCGTGATCAGCCCGGAGCTAGTTTCCGAAAGCGATGATAGATGGCACCACAGTACCTCTTGAGCTCCCATCCACACTTCTCGCATTTTCACATGCAATACGTTATAGCTAGTTACATAGGTTATTTCTCGATCTGTGCTCCTGTGATTTTGTAAGTTATTTCTGCCTGTTGTTTCAGCTTTTTGTCTTAATATATGGAATTGGAAGAGGTTGTTTTTAAATCAAGTTGTGAAGGATGTGGTAACATTTGTTTCCTGGTGTGAATAACAGGATTTGTTTCCCATTACTAAAAAGATGTTCTGAGGGCCATGCGTTTCATCGTTTAGGGCAATTCAGGTGTCGCAAGAAGCACGCTTCAGGGAATGAGTTCTTTTTCCGTAGACTTTGCACATGTTTCTATTTATACTCAGATTTCTATGGATAGAGTAATGATTCTGACTTATTGTTTTGCCAAAGGATTGTTCTACGATGAGACGATTGGAGAAACCTCACGTGGCAGTGTTACAACATCCACTGAGACAGTTTGCGAGTGGTATTTGTATTGCAGACAGGTACTCTCAGAATTTATGGTAGCCTCGCAATGTGAGAAAGGAAGGCTTGGCGGTGATAGAATCATTGTGGGAGTAGACGAAGCGAAAGTGGGCAAGCGGAAGTACAACTGCGGTCGTCTCGTCGAGGGCACCTGGGTTCTTGGTATCTTTGAATGAGATATCAAGCAATTCAGGGTGGAGTTCTGCCCTGATAACAACCAATCTGCAGATACAGTACTTCCCCTCATCCTGAAACACGTGGAGCCAGGAACTACAATCATGACGGATTAGTGGGCTGCTTATCGCAGCCTGCCCAGTTGTGGCTACGACCATTTCACCGTGAACCACTTTCTCAACTACTTTGATCCCATGACGGATGCATACTCAAGGAGTGGAGAGCGACTGGCATCCCCTAAAAGATAAATTAACACAGGGCAACCACAAAATGTACTTGGCAGACCATATTCTGGAATATTTATTCCGACGGAATTGCCATCTTTCCTCTGAACACCGCTTTGAAGTCTTGATTTGTGCGATCAGACAGTTCTTCTCTGGCAGATCAGAGTTTCTTTGCTTTTATTCTGCTAGCTAGACAGCTTCATATTAACGAGGAAAGACAATTATTCCGTCAAAGTAAATATTTCACAGATATGCCACAATCAACATTCGGAAAGATCCTTTTAAGGGCCACCCTAAATCCATATTATTGACTTTCTTTGGCACTTCACAACGTAACAAAATGCTTAATGATGGAGTGATAACATGTTGCCATCTGTCGTCAATTTGAAAAACTATTTCTGGGCCGAACGCAGAAGTTTTACCGATACCTTGTCTATTGCTTCTCAGCAACGGAAGTAATTTTGTTCTTACATTAAACTGTAGTAAGGATCTGTAGTCTAGGAAAATGGGTAAAATGTTAATTATTGCCTCATACAAAAAACTGCCATGATTTGTAGCTTTGTGTTCAAAAGGTGTTTTCACAGTGAATGGTGATGCTAACTAACACACAGTTTTTTTGTTTGTTTTTTTAATGGGATACCTTGACGATTTTTTTTTTCCAAAAGTGGGCTGCACAAAATAACCTCCAGGGCGTTTGACAGATCACCAGTCCACCACTGATCATTGTAATTTAGTTTTACATTAGTCTTCAAACCCTGACCAGAAATAGGAAAATTAAAAAATAAGTGTATTCATTTGGTAGGTTAAAGTTGTGTAATTTTGAAATAACATGATAAAATATGGACATAAGCATGTAACCGTTAATAATTAGTCTAAGAACTTTAAAAGATGCTTAAGTTATATAAGAAGGCTTAATTTAAAGGAGCTTTCAACTTATAACTAAAGTCTTCATCATCCTTGTGACAGATAAATGATATGACAATGGTAGTGGTTGCCAGATCCGTGAAGTTGTATACAATATTTCTTTTTTAAAATTGACTTCCATGTTAATGTGATGAAAGGGGAATCCGAATGGGCTCAAGGCTGACGAAGACTGAAGTTATCTGTTGAAAGCTCCCTTAAATAACAACCTTCTTATGTAACTTAAGCATGTTTTAAAGTTTTTATGCTTAGGTTAAATCTTTATATGCTCTGTTACAAATTTTATTGGCAATAGAAATCAACATGATGCATTTTCTAAACTATTTAGCTGATATTTACCTGTCAGGTGTGTTTGACCTACTGACAGCATAAATTGTTCACCTTTGTTCATTTATTTGATGAGTCATGAAGAAATTGTTTAATTTGTTTAAAAAAGTATTTAAATTAAAATATTGTTGATAAAACAGTACATGATAAGTCATAAACATGTGTTCCTGAGAGTGAAGTAATTATCTATATATAAATCCAGGTAAGAATGTTTGGGATGGGGAGTTTTCGCCCACAAAACAACCAGATAAAATTTGACCATATAAGAAAAGCATATTACAGAAAAAAAGTAAAAAAAAAAAAAAAAAAATGTGCAGATCCTTGCATCTGCAATATCCTAGAAACTTGAGCAAGTTTTGGAAAACATATAACTGTTCCAATTGTAAACAGTGGTTTAATAAATAAGCAAAACAGTTTTAACCACCAATTGCACAGAAAAAGTTCAGGTTTTTATTGTGATATGTACCAGTAGAAAAGGGGGTTGGGGATAGGTTAAATCCTATGAGGGCCTATCACTAGCAGCTGATATAATTAAAAATGTTGTGCCACGTTTCTATAATGATAAATTTTCTTCAAGGGTTTCTAGGCATGCACTTTTGAGGTATGCCACTTTTCTGCTTTTTTCCCTTTTGGGCAATTATTTTTCGGATATACGCCAACTGTGGCCCTCCCTCCTTTAATTATTTTTATTTATTGTGATTACAGATTGGCCATTAGATGGCAGCCCATCTGCTCTTTCCATGGCGTACTTAGTAGCTCTTAGTTTCATTGGGTTTGTTGAGCTTGTGTTTTGCAACGGGAGCCATTAAGTTCTTTTTTGTTTCAGACACCTTTTTTACTTGTGATGTGGAATTGGAAGAGATTCTTCAGTGAAATTGGTAGGTAGGAGTCTGCATGTATTTTCTGGTGTGAATGTCAAGGATTGCTGCTTATTATAAGATGTTCAGAGGGACACCCAATGACTCTCAAGACTGGATGTGTGTCGTTGTTTTGAACAATTCAGGTTTCGGAAGAAGCACATTTCAGAGAAAGATTAACTGTGTTCCTGCACCGTTGGGACATGGTCCCATAAAGCTCATATTCTTCTTAATATCAAGATGATTCTAGTGTATTGTTTCGCTAAAGATTTGTCCTACAATAAGGCAATTGAAGATCATGGCATGGTGATGTTACCACTTCCACTGAGACAGGTAATGATTATTATCAGCAGGAGTCAATCCAGGCAGTATATGATACCGTTGAGCGGTATCTTCAGAAAAATATTATTAGCTGAAACCGTATCTTCACAAAAATATTTTTAGCATAAACAGTATCTTTACAAAAATATTTTGAACTGTGATGGTATCTTCACTTTCAGTAAAATTTTATGTTAAGAAAAATATTTTAGTGTGAGAGGTATCTAGGACTCGATTTTCAGCAACGAACCATAAAAAAAGGGTGAAAAAATTGGTTATTCATGATATAGAAAGGTGATATTTCCTTCTTCTTTAAAATAATGCAGCAAAGAGAAATTCGTTTACTTCACATAGAAAATATTCTTTTCCAGTTTCAAACATCGATTGTCACTTGCAAAAACAATGATGTTCAAAAACACCAATTTTTTTTTTTTTTTTTTTTGCCCATCCCTACCCTGACCTGATTAATCTTTGCCAAATTAGCAGGGATTCCGGGAAACATATTTACGTATGAGGAAAAGGAGCATCATCATACTCTGCAGTTCTGAAGGGGCAGTAGCAAAAATTATTACATCAGCAAAATGAAGGTGAGTTAAATAATCTCCATTAATCTTTATCCCCGTGCTTTCCCAGTTCAGTGATTGAAAAACACTGCAATTTTGCAATGTGGCATTTAAGAGTTTGGGAGATAGGGTGCCACCTTGCCTCGTTACCTTTCCAATTTTTATTGGTGCTGTATCCTCAAATATTCGAACCTTTGCCCTTGCATTTTCATAGATGTTATTAATAATGCTAATGTAAGCTTCTTCAATACCGCAGGATTTCAAAGCCATTGTAACTGCTGATGGTTTCACAGAATCAAAGGCCTCTTCATAATCAATAAAAGCCATGCATAATGGGAGTTCATACTCCCTCGTTCTTTCAATTAGTTCTCTCTGAATGAGAATATGTATGATCTATGGTGCTGAAGCCACTCCTGAATCCAGCTTGTTCTCTTGGTTTAACCATGTCCAGTGTTACCTTCAAATAATGTGAAAGAACCTTAGTGAAAAGATTTTATAAATCACTGAAAGGAGGCTGTTGGGCCTGTAGTTTCTGAGATCATCAATGCCACCTTTTTTAATGTAGCAGGATCATTGTAGCATTGTTCCAATCCTCAGGAATCTTTCCTTCATTGTGGCATCTAGTGAAAACTTGGGCAAGTGTGGTTTCTATTTTTCCACTTGCTTCTTGTAATCTCCACAGTAATTCCATTCCATCTTCTCCTGGAACTTTTCCCTGTTTCATGTTCTTAATTGCATGTGCAGCTTTTGCCGCCCCGGTGGCGCAGTGGTCTAAGCGATGGCCTCTGATCATTCGTCCGAAAGGGGTCCGGGTTCGAATCCCGGTGAGGCATGGATGTTGTGTTTGTCTTACGGCACTGGCTCTTTCCCTTCCCTGGAACCAGTGACCCTAAATTAGGGACGGGCGACTGCTTATAGCCCATTGAGTTGCTCACGGTGGTCGTTAAACCTACAAACAAACAAACAAAAAGCAGCTTCTGCTGAGTGGACTGTAGAAACTTTGGAACTGGTCTCTTTCTTAATGACAGGAATAGGTGTATCATCACTTTCATATATTGTGTTGATACATTACTTCATGCCGTTTTGTTCACCACACTACAGGAATTTATTACATCAGAAGGGAAAACGGATTCATTTAATTATGTATCCCCCCCCCATTATTTACGATGGTGTCCCAATGTCTGGATAGGTCTGCAATGCCATTCGTGAAAAAATGTGCTGGTTTTGCTGCAAAGAAATCATCAAGGATTGAACATCATTGTTGAATGTGCTGCCACAGAGTGCATTTGACAGAGATCAGAACAGGTGATAGTCCGAAGGGGCGACATCTGGGGAATAGGCCGGATGTGGAAGAATCTCCCGTTTCATGTCCTGAATGGCCATTTTGGTCATGTTTGCATTGTGAGGACATGCGTTATCATGTTGGAGAAGGACACCGTGGCGCCGATGTGGCTGTTTCTGCTGAATTGCTCCCTGCACATGGTGGAGTTGCTCACAGTGCAGCGTTGATGGTCCAATTCCTGGGCAGCATTTCCCAGTGAATAATGCCTTCCATGTCCCACCAGACACACAACATGATCTTTGCAGGATGAAGGTCATGTTTTGGACTTAGTATGGGCATTTTGTTTGAGCTTAACCATTCCCTGCGATGCCTGAAATTCATGTACAGGCACTACTTTTCATCTCCAGTAAGAATATGTGACAGAAAGGGTTTGTGTTGCTGAGAACATTTGCAATAACCGGCGAGCAAGGTTTTCTTGTCCTCGGCAAGAGTGCGAGGCGCCCAAGACCCCAGTTTCTGGACCTTTTCCATAAGTTCCAGGTGTTGCACCTCGGTGGCCAATTCGCATGTGGTTTGATGCGGATCCAGGTGGATGAAATGGTTCAAATAATCCTCATCAAAGTGAGATAGACAACCTGAGCGTGGAGGGTCATTGAGGTCAAAATTGCCACCTCAGAACTGCTCAAAACATTTGCGGGCTGCCCTCAGAGCAATAGCATCCTCCCCATACACAGCACAAATTTGTCAAGTGACCTCAGCAGCTGTGAATCTCTTGTTAAACTCATAGAGGAGCAGATGTCTGAAATGTTCATTCCTCTCTGCTTGACACTCCGTACTTTTGGACCTAAAAACCAAAAACCATTAGCCACAATCACACAACGCAATATGATTTAGATACACAATATTACTGCTTACATTTTGATATACAACTGGCCTTCTGCACCATCACTACTGACCTGGGAAACACTAGTGAAATAAAGTGGTATGAATTTATGCATCAACCCAGTAGTTTTGAGAAATCTTTCACTCTTGTCAAAATTTCACCTCTATTTCTTGTTACAGAACTATCTTACTTTTCCAAACAGTCTTGCATAGCTCTATATATTCCACTTTGGAAGTTAAATTTTCTTTCACCTCTATTTCTTGTTACAGAACCATCTTACTTTTCCAAACAGTCTTGCATAGCTCTATATATTCCACTTTGGAAGTTAAATTTTCTTTATTAGTCCTCATCTCCCTTTTCTTTTGCATTAGCATTTTTGTTTTTCCTGATGTTTTCGTCATATGCAACTTGTTTTTAGTACCATCTATTTTTTGTTGCTGTTTCCATGAGAGCTGTGGTAAGTTTTCAGAGCCGTGGTTAGTTTTCTGTTTACTTCAGAGATGTCCACTTCTTCCGATGTTAGACCTTTTAAAGCAGAAAATCGGTTCCTCAGTTCCAACTTGTAGGTATTATGATTATTTTTAAGGTTGGTCATGTCAATACATTTTGTTTGATTTATGAGCTTGTCACGTTCCAGTTTAGTGTTGAGGTGCATCTTAAATCTTACCATTCTACGATCACTATCTATGTTGAACCTGTTTAGCACACTGCAGTCTTCAATGACGAATTTCTTGTTACACATAATAAAATCAATTTCACTTGTCATCCCATTGGGATTTCTCCGTGTTCATTTCTTATGTGGCCTTTTCTTTTAAAAGGAGTTCATGATGTAAAACCTTTGTCTCTGCAAACTACTAGAGTATGTTTCCATGTTGTTTTCTGTTGCTGTGACCATAACTCACCACGCTAGCCAACTACAGAACTGTATATATATACTACTTCATGTTTTGAGGAAATACGACAGTTCTGTCAAAGTAAATATTGCAGAATGTGGTCTGCCATACGTTTTTTCAGATTTCCTTCTGTGAGCTTTCTTTTCAGGTGATGGCTGTTACTGTACACACTTTGAGGATGAGTCGTTGGAGGAAGATCCACAAAATTCATGGAGTGGTTACCTGCCAGATGTTTGAATCTGATGTTTTAAAGCTTTCAATCTGCGGCCAACTGATTGGTCACGAAGGTAGTTCTAGGCACTATGTGCTTCTGGATCAGAAGCAGCAATGTCTTGGCTGTTCGGTTCTTGTAAGGGCAGATCTCCACCCTGAATCACTTGAAATCCCATTTGGAGATGCAAAGGATCCAGGTGCTCTGAACAAGCTAAGCGTAATTGTACTTACAGGTTCCCGCTGGAGTGAGAGGAGCATGCTATGACGTTCTGCCATCTGTTGGCTCTATGAGAACTACTTCTGGACCAAATTCAGAAGACCCCTTTTTCATTTAAATGCATGTTTTCCTATTCCTTAATCTTTGTTTTGTTATTCCTGAAGTGAAAGAGAACAAGTGTTTTTACTTTTGTGTGAAGTAAAATTAAAGTTAAGAACTGGTAGTACATCTGTGAGGTGAAAACAGCGTTGTGGATCATGAAAGGTGACAGTGGACTGGACTTTCTAAGTACTAGTTTTGAACATTATTTTGCTTTAAAAAAAGAATAAAAGTACTTTCTTTTATGATTGATGTAGCAAGAAAAAATTGTAAAGAATTAGAAACCATGCATTTCCATTAAGAAAATTCACTGAAAATTATGAAATCAGTCTTCTGCGCTGTTGCCTTTCCTTTCATTCTGAGCAAATCTTTGGAGTGCTGTACCTTATAAAAAATATTTGCAAACAGATGTGTTCATGTAAAAACATTTCACAGATACAGACTGCTGTAAAGAAAGAATTTGAGTTATACTTTAACGATGCAGAATCTTTGCCTTATAATCAAGCTAGGAGTGATATTTTATCTTCATTAAAAACTTGCTTTGGCTTTATTCAGCAAAACTGTGTTCAAACAGATTGATATAATTTTTTTCTCTCTTGCTTATTATTCTGTGAATTGATTTAAAAATTTTTATACATTTCTAATCTCTTGATATCTTTCAAGATCTGTTATTGGCTATAAAATATTTATCAGCATATAAAAATATTGCATTTCTCTTATTTCTATAGGTGTGGAAATGTGAATTTTGCAAGAAGAACAACCTGCAATAGATGTGGTAAAGGTATGTATAATATTACTGTAATTTTTGGACTAAGTGCCACACATGACAAAAATCACTATTTAGAAACAAATTCGTTGTAAGAGCCACATCCCCAAATTTTGTAATCTCTTAGCCATCAATGTATAGCTTCAACAATTAACATTATAATATGTTCAAATCACTTTCAGAACTACCTACATCGTTATAAAGTTACTTTCCCATTATTTTATAATATTTTTTGTCATTTCCAGTTATTTAATGAGCTAATATAAAAGTTAAGTAAATGATGGTATTGAAAATCCGAAATGCTTTTTTTTTTCTTTATTATCTTATTTATTTGCAGTTAATAGTCATTCTTAAAGGATGATACTGATGATGAATTCCAGCACGTAAATACAGTTCTCACATGACATTAATCATCAGTGTTATTTTTAGTTGAAAATACTGATGATTTGTGATATCAACAAGATCTGAACAAAAAAAAAAAAAAAAAAAAAGTGAGAACATTAACACCACCACTTGCAGATTTGTGAGATTTCATTGTCTTTTTAACATTAGGGTGTATTGTTGTCTTTGAACATATCCTTAAGATTTCGTTCTGCAAATATAATGTGTTTGTGAGGTAAGAACCTGAGTAGGCATTTGAGTACAACTATCCTCTTGATGGTGCCTGATCTAGTGGTGCAAACTCATTTTTGGTCTTGACCATGGCATTTCATCAAAATTGTTCGGTTAGTATGGTTTTTGAGAGAGGAACTGGTAGTACTGAATATAATATATGTCTAAATAGTACAATGATTGACCAGGTGAATGAGTTTGTGTATTTAGAAAGCATATTTGACAGAAAGAACAAATTGGATGGTGAAATTAGTAGGCGAGTGAATTCTTCATTGAAAGTCATGGCTGCTTTGGGAGGGTTTTGCAGGAATGATGGGTTCTCAAGAGAGTCCCACATGGCTGTTTATGAAAGTGTAATTGTTTCTACTCTGATGTATGGCAGTGAAACTTGGGTACTGCAGAAGAAAATAGAGGTTGTTTGAAATGCGTTACTTACGTGGAGTCTGTGGCAAGACACGTTCTGATTGTGTGAGGAATGAAGATGTTTAGCAGTTGTGTGATGTGAAGCAAAATGTTGTTAGCAAGGTGGAGACTAATATGCTTTAGTGGTTTGGCCATGTTGAAAGAATGAGTTATGAGATGCTTACTGAGAAAATCTTTTTAGCCCAAGTGGCAGGAAAGAAAGGCGGGGGAAGGCCAAGGAAGACATGGGTGGATCAGATTCAGGAGTGTCTGCATGAGAGAAAGATTATGAGTATGAAGTATAAAAGATCTTGTGTACAGCGTGTAATGGATATCAGTGAAGCCCAAGTTGTATGTCAAGATTGCTGTAAATGGAGAAGTTTGATACAACAACAGTAAGTAAAAATATCTGGTAATTTGTATTTCTTTTTGGAGCTAACCTCTAAATCTCAGAGAACAGCTTAGTAATAGAAATAATTCAATTCACTTGAATTTTTATCTGCTCTGTGAATTGAATTATTCAGTGGCAACAACTATACTATTTATATGCCATGACAACTTTTTATGCAGTCATTTTCATCTGATGAAGGACTCCAGGGGAGTCTGAAAGATCTTATGAGTGTCATTTTAATCTTTGTATATAGTTCATTAAATGTAATTTTACGAAGTACATCTGTCATCTTCAGACTTCATTTTAATTGTACGTAACACAGCGCTTTTACCTGATCATTGAATTTTATTCTGCATGCACCATCATAATCATCCATGAATTTTAAGTTTAACTCTTTTTTTTTTTTTTTGCTAACGAATTTTCATAGTTATTTATCATTTATATATGTCATTAGATACGAAATTTAAAAGATATTTCAAAATTGTCTTAGTTTTTCCTGTAGCTGGGTTTGCCTCCACAGTGCACTCCACTGGGCAACAGTTGCACACACGGCAGCAACAAGGGCCTCTATGAATCTTGGGAGCTGACACAAATTTAAGCTTCAGTATAAGTACTGTTGAGGTACTGTCAGCTAGTTTTGTGTGACATTGGCCAAAAGACTCCAACTTACTGAGTTATGTTCCAGAACTCTTAGGTGGAACAATCTAACTGGAACCATCAGCTCTGGGCTAATCCTCCACACTGATGCACTTCCCTGATTACAAAGACTCAAGAATATTTCATTTGCTTATTAAGTATACATATTAATTATCTTTTGAATTTTTAAAAGGACCCAGAATATTTCACAAAGTACCCACTTTTTATAAATCTATGGGCCCTTAGGACCCAGATTGTTAAGAGCGCTAATGGCAGCTCTGATATATACATATACAGTACAGCGCACAAATTACCCAGTGGTCCATTGGCCAGTAAATCTTTTGTCGGACCACTGAACTATTGATTTTACTGGCTCAAATGGTCAGTAAGTTTTGTCCTAATTTGTCACAAGTTAAAAAATGAATTTCTATTTCTTCTACCTTGCTGTACGGTTTGAAAACTAGCTATAGATTCATGAAATGCTATTGGATAAGAGCTCTTTTGTTAATCCCTCATGATTTGTAAAGAGTGGAAGAAACAAATACAGAAAGGCAGTTTCCCAGTCCTTGTTTTGTAAGGGCAACAACCGTTTTTTGTTACCTCCATCCCCATAATTCCTAATGAGCAGAAGTAAGCAAAATAAATATTCTGCTCTTCCTTGGATTCACCCATCTTAGTGAAATGCGAAAGGTACTGACACCAGACACAAGCCAGTTTTTGTTTCTGCCCTAAGAAAACACACTAACGAAGGAGGTCAATTGGATGCGTGGAGGTAATTTTTGCAAAAAGAACAATTCACATGAAACAGAGGGTGTGAAGTCTCCGTTGGAAACGCCAGGGTAGAGCCTAGGTGAAACGCGCGTCCAGTGATTGAGACTGTGGACGGTATGAGGTAGTGTATATAACGATTTTAACTGGAACCTTTTAAAGCTTTTAAATTTTTTATGAACCTGACCAAACTTTGAAGACTTCCTCAGCATTTCCAAGAGAGTGCAGCATTGACGAGATAGCCCTAAAGGCCAAGTACGACGTGGAACTTCAAGTTGTATGTAAATAGTAACTCTTAACTCAAGAATCATTAATTATTATCTGGAAACCTTTACCCATTCAATATGATGTCAACACAACCAGAATGGAGCTAACCCTAACATCTGGACATATCCGAAGTAGGGTACAACTTATAATGAAATGGTTCTCGAACTAACCCTAACAACTGACCATATTGAAGCAAGATATAACTTTGGACAAAGAAACTCAGTAACTACTGACGTTGGACTGAACACGCACTTCCGTAAGTAACATCTTTAGGACTTCTAACCGATTTATATTATAATTGAATAAGTTAATGCACCACCACAGACTGTATCCACTTTACAGAACGTGTAAAACAGAATTTACAGACGTTAAAGTGTCTTCCTGAAGAACCTTGTGGTCACGTAATTGTATGTGAACTTTATGATATAATCACATGAGATATAATCACATGAAACATTGTTTAATGGGGGACTAAAACTAGCTTCATGGGAAAGTAGGAGGAATGAGCATTAACTCTAAAATAAAGAAAAGGAAACTTAACCCAAAACAATAATTTAGAAATCAGAAAATCTGGATTTAATTCTGACTCAAAAACAATACCCTTCAGATTTCTGAGAAGTCACACCAAGTGTATATAGCTGGTGATAGTAATCTCAAGCTTGGGCCCTTACGAACAGGTTAATTAGTGAAACTGATAGGAAGAGCACTTACTGTATCCCTAAGGATTTATTCTTACATTTCATATTCTACTCAAAAAGATAGTAAAAGGAGTACTTTTGGCTTCTGATGCAGACTTGGCCGCCAGATCTGTATGTATACAGAACGAGCACTTAGAAGGAGGCAGAGTTGTATAAAAATAAAATGTATCTGCGTACACAACCATTGAAAAAGAAAACTTGCTGCAAACCCGCGAATCACGCACACAATAACAGTAGAATAGGATAATTTAAAGAAAAATTAATAAAACAATAAATAATTATTAGAACATTACAGATTTCAGTGAGGACAAAATAAGTACATTACAACTGAATGTGCAACAATGTGTGCAAAATAGACCTTTAGGGCAAAATATTAAAATATTGAACTATGAACCTCATAAGAACTAGGAAAGTTTTTAAATCTAGAAAAACAGTTCGATTAATGAACCTTAAAAAATTCAATTATAAATAGCATTTTCAACAACTTAATTAAAAATAGTAGACTTAAAAAATACATAAATAAATTATTTTAAGTGAATAACTGGCAACTGCTACAAGAACCTGGCAATAAAATTTAAATTCTTTCTGTGTAAACGGAACTTTTGACACAGTTCCTGTACGTTGATAACAGGCCTTGATAAAATCTGGAGGCCAGAAAAGTGTGTAAAAACAAAAGAACTCAGAAGATGTGACAAATAAGTGAAAATACTTCAGATTAAAATATAATTAAATATATTAATCTGAGTGAAGCCTTGAGTAAGTGTTTTAATTGCTATAAATAAAATTTTTTTTTACTCTACAAGCAAAAACTATCTGCAAAATCTGGTTCTAATTCGACAACTATCAGCGTATGGCGTATGCGTCTACATTCTGCTACTCTGTATATAGGAGATAATTCCATTGAAATGATTTGTTATTTTCTACATATATTGTAAATGTCTGAGGGGTTTTTTTTGTCAGTACGGACCAATGGACATTTTGGTGGACCAGTGGTTTACAAATTCTGGTGATCAGCTGGGCCAGTAAAAAATTTATTTCTAATTCTAACACTGCAGTATCAGGGTTGCTCTGGCTTTTTTAAAGTTTTCACAAAAATCAATTTTTTTATTATTATTTTTTTTTATGCCAGAGTGTTATAACAGTACAAATAGGTAATCACCAAAACTTTTTCCCATTCGCAAAATGATTTCTTTTTGCAAATTGCAAAGAATGCTATCGGCTGCGCAACCCCTTGTAATATATAGCAGCAGTTGCTCTGGCTTTTCTTAAGTTTTTGCTAAATGTAATCTGAAGTCACCAATTTTTTCACCCTCCACTCATTGTGTCACTCTTTTCACGTAATCACTTTCCATCTCACGCACAATGTAAACAATGAAAAAAGTAACTAACATTCGAATGTCATTTTTCAAGTACCAAATCGATTAAAAAATAAAGATTGTTTTTGCTCGGACGTCATTAGAAAAGGTAATCTCCAATATTTTCGCCAAAACAATTTTTTTCCACAAATTGCAAAGAATGCTATTGGCAGCGTGATTCCTGTATTGTTTTGCAATGTTCCCACTGTCCTGTATTGTTGTTATAAATGTTACCCCCCCCCCCAATAAATATTTGCATCTCAGCTTGATAACAAAGGGAATATCACTTCCTTTTTCGATACGAAAGAGGAGGGATGCAGTTGGGGCATCTGTTAGAATTAAACATTTTATTCAAAATTATTCATTCTCTCAAAGTTACACCATTTATCTAAAATAGTGAAAGATTTGATATCATGGTCCTCAGGCTGAAAGATTTGTCAGGATGGTGGTTGAAATTATAGTAATCTGAGGGTTTGAAAAAAAGAAAGAAAGAAAGAAAGAAAAGTTACTTAAAGAAATGGGGAGGAAAAAACGCTTGACAGAACACACATATAACATTCGAAATGGAGCTATGACTACCGCTTTAGCACATCTAATGCATAGTGGGACATACACTGTCGGACAATTGCTAAGGACGGATGACAATAGCAATGATAGCAACCATAAAATGGAAGGCAGGAAAATGTGGAAATTAGCATAAGTGCGAGATACAGTAAAACGTGTTGTGCGTATGCAAATTTTGGATTGCCGAACTTGTTCGTGACGCCATAGCGCTGATAAGAGATATAAAGGATTTGACGCGTATTGACCGTTGTTGTTCAAACGCAAAGTTGAAAGGGAAAGAATCAATTGACGAACTTGCAATTTTCAGTATGTCTTCCCGACATCACCTAGATGATTTTACGCGTGGCCGTATTATTGGCAAGATTGAAGAAGGGCGAAAAATAACAGATGTTGCCAGGGAGTTCGACGTCAGCCACAGTGTTGTTTCAAGGCTTTAGAAATCATTTCAAACAAATGGAGAGTGTAGCAAACGTCACGGGGGAGGTCGTGTTCGCAGTACGACACCTGCAGAAGATCGGTACATAGTGCTATCAACAAAAAGACACTGGCGCAGCACAGCTAGTGAGGTAGCAAATCAGTTTATGGCTGCTACTGGCAAGCAGATCTCCCGAAAAACTGTCGCCAGACGTTTGCATGAAGGAGGACTATACGCCCGCCGTCCTGTTGTGTGCATCCCATTGTCCAGACGTTACCGTACCGCCCGTTTGCAATGGTGTCATCAACATCGCAATTGGACTGATAACGACTGGTCTGCTGTTCTCTTCTCAGATGAGAGTAAATACAGTCTATCGTCTGATTGTCGACGACAACTGATCTGGCGTGATAGTGGTACTACATTACTCAGGGTAAAAAACTTGCTGTTAACGCACGACGTACAAACTTGCCGAATGGTTCCAGTTCTATGCAAACTTTAATAACTAAAAACACACACACAAGTTAAAATCTATTTACATGGTTTAAAACAACATGAGTACTTTCGTGTTCGCTACGAGCACATCATCAGATGAAAGACAAGTTGGAGTTCCAGAAAACACATTTATGTATCGGTGCCGTTGCCAATCGTTCACACTGTGGTACTACATATTGTCCAGCAAACATACAGGAAAGGGACCGATATCTGACATGTAGTGTCATGGTATGGGCTGGCATCATGATCAATGGCCGTACGTCCCTCTATGTGCTTCCAACTGGGACTATGACTGGCCAACGATACATTAATGATGTTCTGCTACCTCATGTTTGCATGTTCCGTGGTGCTGTCGGTGATAGATTCATTTTCATGGACGACAACGCAACATGTCATCGAACAGTCGCTGTCCAGGACTGTCTTGAGAGCGAGGATATTCAACGCCTCGTATGGCCAGCACGTTCTCCAGATCTGAATCCCATTGAAAATGTGTGGGATGCTTTGGGGAGGAGTCTTGCTGGTCGCCAATGCCCTCCAATAGACAAGGACACCCTCATCCGTGCACTGACAGAGGAATGGGATAAATTACCCCAACAGCTGCTTGATAATGTTGTGCAAAGCATGACACGACGTGAGGAATCTTGCATCGCCCACCATGGTGGCCATATCCCATATTGACATCTTACGCCAGAACGCCTGCGGACGGTAATTGCATTTTTCACGTTTACGTATTCTGCACAAAATGGCCTGTTTGTCCCTTGAACACATTCCAAAGCCTTCTGGATTTCAGAGCACAATAAATTGTCTTTCTTGTAATGTCCTGGCATTCTGACATTATTTTATTTCACTTGGCATCCAACCACACTTACTTTTTTATGCGCTATATAGCTGTTTATGATCCGTCCTTAGCAATTGTGCGGCAGTGTATTAGCTTGTATGGAGTGCAGCTAAAGTTTTCATCACACCTTCCAATGCGTCACCACTCTTATTTACAGAAAGTTTGTGTATCTTTGCTCACGAACATGTATGTTGTAATTACTCTATTCCACATTTCATCCCACAAGCCTGGAAAATGCTATTTCAGAGGGACCAGAGTTCTAATTTACAAGACCACGCCATCACGTAACCACAATACTACACTGCTGGAAAGTGAAAAAAGAACACCAAGAAGGAGACGTCTGATACCAACGAAATTTATACAGCATAATAACGGACTACAGAGGATAACGTGATCAAAGCATTATGGCAAAATACAGCTGTATTTGCTGGTAAACTGAAAAATAACATTTCCATGTAGCATGGTTAGTACAAGGTTGAACTGCCATGAACTGCGTCACACTGTGCAATTCTGGCATGCAGTCTGTCGTACAGATGTTGGATGTAAGTTTGGGGTATTGAGTTCCAAGCATCCTCAACCTGGACGCGTAAATCGGGGATGGTCGTGGCTGGCTGTGGAGACCGGATAAGTCGTTGTCCCATAAAATCCCACACATGCTCAATGGGGGACAAATCTGGTAAACACGCAGGCCATGGAAGTTGTCACACACCCTGAAGTGCATGTTGCGTTGCACGTGCTGTGTGTGGGCGTGCGTGATCTTGCTGGAAAACACCACGATGGACCGACTTTACAAATAGCACAACAACGGGCTGAATGATGTTGTTGATGTAGGAGGTGCTGTTTAACGTACCCGGTACATACACTAGTTGTGTACGTTAGTGATAGCTGATCACTCCCCATACCAGGAGACCAGGTGTAGGCCCTGTGTGTCGCTGGCGGATGCAAGAAGGGTGGAGACACTCCCCTGTGCATCTGCGAACACACATACGGCCATCAGAGGCTCCCAAGCAGAATCTGCTTTCATCACTGAACATGACAGATCGCCATTGCGTTCTCCACTGCAGACGTTGGCTACACCACTGCAGCCGTTCCTGACGGTGGGCTGGAGTCAGAGGTACACATGCCAGAGGCACACATGCACATAGTCCTGCATCCAGTAGACGGTTGCGGATTGTTCGCACAGTCACCTCAGGTGCAACGGTAGCTCGGATTTGCGTCGTAGTGGATGTTCTGCTTGACAACACCGCTCTTCTTATACGTCGATCGGTCCGCTCATCAGTCCTTCTGCTTGACAACACCGCTCTTCTTATACGTCGATCGGTCCGCTCATCAGTCCGTCTGTGACTCCCGGTTCCACGTCTTCTTGTGTGGGAATGTTCCTCAGACCATCTACGCCACCATCATACCACCACCGCTACTTTCCCGTCCAGTTCGCTCCGCAATACGACGATACGACCACCCGGCCTCGCGGAGTCCAACTAGACGACCTCGCTCAAAGTCTGATAACTGCTGAAATAGTACACGTCTTCCATGTCCAGGCATTGCAGCTTCTTTAGGTTCTTCGCACGTGTCCGTACGCCGACGACTGATTACATTCACTTCACCATACTCCTTAAATACCACCGACGATAATTTGCATATTATGCCGTGCTGTGGCATAAGCGCTCACCGGTTGGTCTTGAAATTAACATCACTCCTACATAAACTCGACCCCATTAACATATGTAAATTTCATGATCGTCCGCCAATTCCTTCTTGGTGTTCATTTTTCACTTTCCGGCAGTGTATATACCTCATCCTGCATGCTATCGATTCTCCTAACGGATTGTACACCGTGCAGTCATGTGATCCGACACGAGATTAAGAATGATGTGATTGATCTATAGTGATATTTTATAGCTCTTGCATAGACATATTTGATATTTAAAAATCTGAAGATGAGCCCAAAGTGGAGCTTGAAAGATCTAATGTCGTTGTTTTTAATGTATATCTATTTAAGGTTTTTAGTAAAGTTGTTTTTTAACTCTTAAGGATTGTGCCTCTATTAAGTTTTTTATCGTGTGCAAAACGGTATAACCATTCGATATTGATAAACGAATGGGATTTGCAGAAAGAAAAATTAATGGATGCTGTGCAACTGCAGAGTCAATTAAAGACAAATATGACTATGGAGCTTTCTGAGAAATTTCTTGCAAGAAGAAACTTGTGCTGATGTTGTAGCGAGTACAAAACAAAAAGTGTTTGAAGTAATGTCTTTTAAAACCATTTTATTTTATTTTATTTTTAATTCAATAATTTTATTGTGAGTGTAGTTATATGCTCCAGTTTAATATTTCATTAAATAAGGTACAGTGAACTATTCCATCTTGCTTGTGCAGTGCTGTATTAATACTATTTTGCTGTGTGTTCTGATTTTTCACCTGGTTAAAAGTTCAACATTTTTTTCTTTCTTTGGCCGTCTCATGTATGATCTTTATATCATGGCAGTGTATGAGCACATTAAACATTCCTCTGTAGAGGTTAAAAATTTGATTCAAAATTGTTATATGACATTTTTTATCACCATATTTTAAAGAAAAAAGGTGCAAAATTTTGAAAATCTTTTGTCCATGCAATAAGAGGAGGATCATGCTAGTTTAAAGTACACTAGAGTATGCACAATTGAAAAATGTGATGGAGAACTCAAGTTTGGTGATTCTACGAGGTGCTACCCAAAAGTTCTCAAAATAGTGCTAATACCCACAAACTGCTTATAGTTTCTAAGAACTATGATACATGGTGCTGCATGCATCTCTTCTGAATGACTCTGCTGTGTGGCAGCATTGGAGGTCATGCCGTTCTATTTTTGTGCTCAGTTGTTTGACGTCATATTTGGTGTTAATCAATGAAAGAAGAAATATTCTTCCTAATACATGGAAAATTCACAGGATATTCAAGCAAAGCAAATTGAATATGCTTGTACCACTTACTGGTCATCCACGTAACACTTCTCAGAAAGCTTAATTTCTGGTTAGCATACTTGACTGGTAATCAGGAGATGCTGGGTTCGTTTCCCGCTCCAGGACGATTGAAATTTTCAAGTTTTATGAGAAGTGATGATCTACACCTATTACTGGCTAAAATAATACCAGAATTTTCGGACCTAGACGGCAAAACTTGGTCTAGGAGTTCCATTATGTCGTTCACTCATAAAAGTACATTAGAACGAAAATTTGAAAAATTATCAAATAATAGCAACAATAAAAAAAATTCTACTTCTCAAAGTGAGGAAATCTTTACGGATAACGAAGTAATATCTAACCTTTCTGATTTTAACCCGAGCGAAATTCAAAAACGTATTTTACGTTACAATTCAAATTTCGCAATTTCAAAAAAGATACCGGTATCCAATGTCATTGCATCAGTTGAAGAGTCCCTGACAAAAAGCGATCTAAGCATTGATGAAAAAGAAACGATTAGACATTGTGTCAGCCAGGTAATAACATCAAATTCCTTTCAACCATTTAAACCCAATCTCAACAAGGAAGAGTATAATGCTCTAAAAGAATTACAGTCAAATTCTGATATCATCATTACTAAAGCCGATAAAGGAGGACAAGTTATTATTCTAGACAAAAAACATTATGAAGCAGAGGTCGAAAAACTTATTTCGGAGGGACCGTATAAAGAAATAAAAATTGATCCGGCGGAGAAACATTTAAAAGAAGTTCGAAAAGTGGTAACATGTTGCGTTACCCTTGACCAAAGCTCAAAAAGTTATCTAAAACCTTCATATGCCCGTTGTCCACGTTTCTACGCACTTCCGAAGATGCACAAGATTGGCGTCCCCTTTCGTCCCATTGTCAGCAATATCGGCTCTGCTACACATTAGTTGGCCATATTTCTATCTTCGAAACTATCCACCTTAGCGACTTCTTCAAACAAAACTGTTGTAAAAAATTCCATTGAATTTGTCAATCGGCTTAAACGACATCCATACAACGACCAGTTTATGTTATCCTTCGATGTGAAATCCATGTTCACAAATATCCCAGTGAATGGAGCCATCGAATCATTGAAAGCAAGCCTCATTGAACATCATTTCAGCCAACCGGAAGTTGAAGAAATTTTGAGATTAGTGGAAATTTGTATCAAACAAAACAGTTTCCGTTTTCGCGGAAGATATTTCCAACAGAATGAAGGCCTTGCAATGGGTAGCCCGCTGTCGCCACTTTTATGCGAAGTTTACATGTGTCACTTTGAGGACAAACTCTTTCAGCTCGTTACATTCGACCTGTGGATTCGATATGTAGTGATACCTTTGTCCTCTGGAATGGCAGGAATTCGGAAATACCTAAATTAGTTGAACTTCTCAATTCAATTGATCCTCATATACAGTTCACATGTGAGACTGAAAATAATGGCTGCTTACTGTTCCTGGATGTCCTTGTGTCACGCTCTAAAGGTTGCTTAAGTACAACAGTTTACCGAAAACCATTTGCTGTTTCCTTACCTCCACATGCAAAATCAAATCACCCATGGAAACAAAAAATTTCGGCCTTCTACACATACGTATATCGTGCAATACATATATGCTCAGCTGAGGATTCCTTGCAGAAAGAGCTTGATTTCCTTAAACGAATTGCAGTACACAGAGGATATACACATTCCGTTATAGATAAAGCCATCCAAAAATTTAGGAAACCAAAGCATGTCTGCTCACTAACGCCGGTAGATAACTCAATAGGACAGAATTAGGCGGTTATACCATTTGCTCCACAGATTTGCTTTGGAATTTCAAAAATTCTCAAGAGTTTTAATTTTAAAGTTATTTTCAAACCCATAAACAAGATAAATTTTTTCGGATCAAAAGATTACGTCGAAGACATAAATTCCTGGGGAATTTATCAGATACCTTGTGAATGTGGACTTTCATATATAGGACAAACCCGCAGGGCTTTAAATTTCTATGTGAAGGAGCACATGACCTACGTACGAAATTGTGAACTGAAGAAGTCATCTATAGCCCAGCATTGTCACGAAAAGAACCATAAATTTCTGTTTGGAAACGCTATGCTCATTGATAAACCTGATTCAACGATCAAGCTTAATGTATTAGAAGCTTTTCACATATACCAAAACTCTTCACTGCTTGTCAACGACATGACGTCGACTCCATTTCTTTCAAGCGCGTGGAAACAACTCACCAAAAACCGTGACCGTCAGAACTCTGATGATGTCACAATGATTTGAATGTTTACGCTCCATTCGTCCTGATGAAGCCGAGCCAGAAGCTCTGCGAAACTATAGTCGATGCTAATAAAGCTTTTAATTGTGAATAAATGTTGATAATTTATTCTTAATCAATATCACAAGTGTGTAGTCTTGAATTTAATGCAAATTCAGTTTGCTTTGCTTGAATATTCTATATTTGGTGTGTTTGGCGATTTGTTTTTGCTTTTAAAATAGAGGATGTGGAAGAGCCTGTGTGCATTAAATTTTATTACAAACTAGGTAAAACTGCTAGTGAATCTCTCAAAATGCTTCAGCAAGGAAAATATTCAGTAAAAATCAAGGTGCCCATGCATCCTTGAAAACCTGGAAAGTCCTTGAATTTCAAAAAAAAATAATTTCAAGGCCTGGAATGTTCTTGAATTTCTTTAATTAGCCTGGAAAGTTTTTGAATTTTAAAATCCCACAGCCGAAAAATTTCGATTGGAATTTCCGATCTTTTTCCTTTTGTTATTTTTTACTTTTTTTCTGCAATCCCCAATTGACATCAGAAGTCAAAAAGAGTAAACTTCAGAGCAGCTGCTTCACTGGGAGAAAGGGTGCACTGCGGTCTGACGGGGAGTTAAGTAGGTCAAGATTGGATCTCCCCTCCCCCTCCCCTGAGAGAGGAGTTGAGTGTTTGCTACCCCAGAGCACTTGTTCTGCAATGCGAAAAACTATCGTATTGTTTCTTTCATTTTCCTTACGGCAAGGCGGGGTTTTCCCCTTCTTGTTTCTTTATCTGCTTCAAAGCAGATTCATTCGATGCTGTTAATAGGTGCATTTCACCCCCCCACCCCCACCCCCACCCACGGAATTTTCATTTTTCAGGCACCATTCGTTTGTACCACGTATGAACCGGAATGAACTCCGTTTTTTTTTTCGTTTGAACCGCAAAAGTTTTTGAGATATTTAAAAAACGAGGGAGGGGGCTGGTGAAACAATACCCCACCACCACCACCACCACAGAATTTTAAATTTTTTTTGGCACCATTTGTTTGTACCACGTATGAACCAGAATGAACTCCGTTTTTCGTTTGAACCGCAATAGTTTTTGAGATATTTAAAAAAAAAAAGTGGGGGGGGGGGGTACTGGTGAAATGGTCGGCCTCCTATATCATCATTGTCAACCATTATAAATCCACTGCTGGACGAAGGTGTCCCCAAGTTTCCTCCACAACGGTCTGTCTTGTGCCAGTCTCCTCCATGTCTCTCCTGCATACTTTCGAATTTCATCCACCCATCTCCCATGTGGTCTTCTTCTGGGTCTTTTCCTGTCTCTTGGAATCCAGGGATATATATATATATATATATATATATATATATATATATATATATATATATATATATATGTGTGTAAATTCTCAATATTTCTTTTTGATATCTCAAAAACTATTGTGGTTCAAACGAAAAAAAACGAAGCTCATTCCGGCTCATACGTTGTACAAACGAATGGTGTCTGAAAAATTTCAAAATTCCATGGTGGAGGGGCAGTTGAAATGCAGCTGCTGTTGATGCTACAATCCACACCTGTGCAAAAGTGACTTTCATTTGAAAGAATGTAAATTAAGGCGACTGGGGTAACAGCAGCACAAAATAGGGATTGCAGAGTACAATAGTGAACGCATTCCACGCGTACAAACTGACGTACAAAGTAGTCAGGAGAATCGTGCCTGGTGCGGTCAAACCGCTTTCGGAGCTGTAGAGAGAGAACGATTCGAGAAAAACGCTCTGAGGGTTAATAAAAAAAAAGTGTATAATTTAAAAACTTTTCATTAGATCCAAGCGAAATTTACAGGGTAACCTTATAAGGCCAAGTTATAGTATCTGTCAAAAATTCAGCTCTATTAAATGAAAATTCAGAAAATTATTATTTTTGCATTTTTATCATTAGTTAGGGAAGGAGGCAGTTCAACAGGTGGCCCACGGGACTGCGAACGAAATGATAGACATGATTGACAAATTGTGCATGCCAACAGGTCCTGGTTGCTGCTGTTGTTCTATGAGAACAAAAAGTTGAAGTTATTTGTTTGTGTTGGTTCGTTTTCCATATTTTGGTTGCACTTTTTTCTGGCCACAGAGTATTATATTACTCTTATGTATCTGGCAATAGCATAGGATTACACACAATGCTCATGGCATTACTGAAGAGGAATTTCTTACATTGCTTTTCCGGAAAGTTTTTTGCGATGTACGTGTAGCGACTGAAAAAAAAAAAAAATCTTTGTTTTTGTTGGCTTATAGTTTTGCTTTGAGATGTCTCTAGTTGTCACCTAATTGTTAGGTATTGGAATTTTCTCATTTTGTGTTTAATGAGTCATAAGTGCAATTTCAGTTATCTTTGGTTGCAGAATCCCAAGTATTCCACGTGGGTTGGTAAGGATTGCGGCAATAATCATGTTGGGAGATGTTTGTTATGCTTAAAGAACATCGATATTTCGTCCATGGGAGAGTCCGCCTTGCGAAGACACGTGAAAAGTAAAAAGCACGTGACCCATTCTGAAAACAAAAGTCGAAATTCCACCTTAGATGGACTGTTTGAAAAAGTACCAGCATCACAAACACCATCATCACCAGAGCCATCTTCATCATCAGCAGCAGGTTGTTTACCCAGAAAGAATCCTTCAAAAGCCGAAATATTATGGGCTTTAAAAGTGGTAGAAAGCCATTATTCCTACAGATCATATGCTGGAATTGATAAGCTGTTTCGATTGATGTTTCCAGACAGTGAAACGGCTCTGAACTTTTCTTGTGGGCAAACAAAATGTTCATATATTTGCTGCTTTGGCTTAGCATCCCATTTTAAATCACTTTTGTTACAACAGATTAATGAAAGCAAAGATTTTGTTGTTTTGTTTGATGAGAGTTTAAATAAATACTCTCAACAAAAACAAATGGACATCCGTATAAGATTTTGTGACAAGAACAGAGTAACATCACAGTATCTGACTTCTGTGTTTTTAGGACACCCAAGTGCAGAAATTTTATTACACAAACTTAAGCAATCTTTGAAGGCTTTGCCTTTAAAGAATACAGTTCAGTTTTCTATGGATGGGCCAAATGTGAATTTAAAGCTTTTTTCTTTATTTCAATATGATTTATCAGCCAATTCAAATGCATCTCTCTTAAACACTGGTACCTGTGGATTGCACATAGTGCATAATGCATTGAGACACGCTACTATGGTGAGTGATTGGGAAATAGAAAAATTTCTCTCAAGCCTATACAGGTTATTTAAAGATTCATCGGCACTGCATGAGGATTATTTAAATGTGGATAATGCTGTAAAAATGCCCACAGGTGGGTAGAAAATACACCTGTGTGTGAACGTGCTATAGAAATTTGGCCTTTTCTTTCTTTTTTTTTTTTTTTTTTTTTTTTTTGAATTATGAAACTTTGGTAATCCAGAAAATTGTAAATAATCCTTGCACAGTTTCCTTTAATATTGTCCAAAAATGGGTGAAGGATCCATTGGTACTTGCCAAATTATATATTTTTTATTCTATTGCAAAGCAACTGAGCCCCTTTTTAAAAAAGTATCAGGCAGATAAGGCAGCCCTTTTTAAAAAAGTATCAGGCAGATAAGCCAATGCTGCCATTCATGGCTAAAGACTTAAGAGAAAATGTTAAGGAATCTGTTGAGTCGCTTTGTTAAAATGGATGTATTAGAACAAACAAAGACCATTATGACACTTCTAAAAATTGATCCAACTGATAATAAAAATTGTTCCGCTTATAGGATGATTGATATTGGATTCCAGGCCGAAAAGGAGGTGAAGACTTTGCCATCAAATGTGAGTGAAAAGCAGGCAATGGAATTCGTATGAAATGCAGATCAATTTTGCAAAACCTTGTCAAAAAATTGCTCACTAAATGCCCACTGCAGTATGCTCTTGTGTAGCACATGAAGTATTTTGATCCTAAATTAATGAGTGCTGAGAAGGAATCTTGCTTAAAAAGTTTCAAGATTATTCTAGAAATTCTTGTGGATGCAAATCATCTGAAACCTGGTGTTGTTGACACTATTATGCTGCAGTTAAAGGATTTTTTAAGTAGTGTTGCAGCAGTAACTTCAGATTTTAAACTTTTTGATAACAATTATGAGGAATTGAGAATAGATGTGTTATTTTATGAACATTTTTCCTCAAGTAAAAACTATGATCTGCTGTGGGAAGTAACTAAAAAGCTGCTGTTGCTCTCGTATGGACAGACATCAGTGGAGAGAGGATTCTCCATTAATAAGGAACTAATAATTGACAATATGAAAGAAAACTCTATTGTTTCACAAAGAATAATATATGACCATCTAAGTAACATTGGTGGCGTGGAAAATGGTCGAGTTTTCAGAATTGCTTCTGAGTAATGTCAGATGTGCTAGGAGAAGGTATGTAATAAATTTAGAAGAAAAAGCTTGGGGCAAGGCTAACTCTGCTATAGCCCAAAAGAGAAAACAAATGCTGGATGAAATAGAAAGTATGAAGAAAAGAAAAACATGTAGAAAATGAGGTATTAGATTTATTAAAATCAGCTGATGACTTGGCAACAAAAGCAGAAGATACTCATAATTTTAACTGCATTGTTAAATCATATAGCTTTAGGAAGACAGCTCAAGACAAACAGTCACTGATAAAAGAAATAGATTATGAACTCAAGAAAAAAAATGGATTTAGTGAATAATTGTAAATAAATTATTCACCCATTTGCTTAATATTTTTTTAATATACTTGTTAATTATATTTTAACAATGATAAATTTTAGGTTGTGTTAAAAGTACTGACATTTGAGTAGAAAAAATTATAATTATTTAAAAATCGATTACAGTATTTTCATTTGTTAAATATTTTTTTTCACCTGAAAAAGTTTGTCATTCAGTAAAAAACTTTTGCAAAATTTGGAGATGCATTGTTGCTAAGATTTTTTTTTTTTATAATTGACTACTTATTACAAATACTGATGTTAATTTCTTTGGTTCAGTTTTCTTATAATAACAGAAATACACCATGGTCTTGCTTTTTGTACTGTGTCATATGTAAGGTGTTTAAAACCATTTTAATGATAAACCCATAGGATCTTTTTAATTCCTCTGTGGTGGAAACCTAATTCAATGGATTTCAAATCCATAATTTGTATTCTAGTGTGTGCCTAACTACTAATAACTGAAACTGTCTATCGTAAAAACTTGAAAATAAACCGAAAGAAAAATTTAAATGCTGGTATTGTGTGTCGTTTCTCACATTTAGTGATAAAATATACGACTACTTCATATTGTCCAAAAATATTGCCCATTAAAGAAAAGATCATTCAGTCTCCTCACCCCATGCCTGTGTTTCCAAAATGTTTAAAGTATCTGTTTTCATTCTTGGTATTTAATTCAATGTGTACAAAACTGGTTACCCCACAGAAGTATTTGAAAAATGACATGCATCCAAAATCCATCAATTATGTTGAGACTTGTGAATATAAAGGCTTCTTAATGTGAAAGTGAAGAAAGGATTTTATTTCTGAATAACATGTAAGTTTTTTAATTTTGCTGTGTTGAAATTTCAATATGAAAGTGAGCTAATATGTTATTAAAATCTTTTGCATTTTTTTCAATTCATTAAATTTAAATATTTCTTTTATTAATGGTAAAAAGGTAAATGTTATATTATAAAGTATGATATAAATAATTAGATGACAATTTGGTATGTGCATAAATCTAAAAATCATACAAAAGTGACTTAATGTGTTATACATACCTGTACATAATTCTAAAATAGGTATTAAGTGTTTTATTGTTATAATTTTGTGTTTGAGAAATTGGGAGTTTTGAACATACAGAAAGAATTAATGTGATTCATATAGATATTTTATGAAGATAATGAGTATCATAATACAACACACATCATTCTTGATATATATATATATATTCATTGCAGTTAGGACATTGAAAAATTCATCCTTGAATTTTTTCCCGAATGTCCTTGAATTTTTTCCCTGAAAAATGTTTGAAGTCAAACAGCAACCTACAAGCAAAGTAGGAGAATGTAGATGTACGCTGTATGCGGATAGTTTCCAAATTATTAGCAGATTTTGCAGATAGTTTTTGCACGTAGATTACAAAGCTAATAAAATGTTATTTACAGCAATTAAAAAAACACTTACTCAAGGCTCTACCTACTCAGATTAATGTACTTAATTCTATTTTAACTTGAAGAACTTTTAATTGGGTAGTTCTACATGGGGACACCCGGTGAGTATTCCACCATAGTAACAAAATTTTTTTTTATTTTTTACCATATGTACACATGGTAGTGAAACCCTCAAGTCTGAATTTGGAAAATATTTTGCACAATAATGGCTGAGATACAAGCATGTGAAAAATGGTCATTTTGGCCAAATGGTGGCCATCTTGAATTCTGCACCTCATCTCATCATCACTAAGCTCTTCTCTGAGATTCAGAGGTTAGCTGCACAAAGAAATACAAACTACCAGATAATTTTTACTTACTGTTCCAGTATCAAACTTTTCAATTTACAGCAATCTTGACATACAACTTGGGTTTTGCCAACATCCACCACACACCGTACACAAGATCTTGTGTACTTCATACTCATAATCTTTTCTCATGCAGACACTCCTGAATCTGATCCTCCCATGACTTCCTTGCTGATCTTCCCATGACTTCCTTGCTGATCCTCCCATGACTTCCTTGGCCTTCCTCTGCCTTTCCTTCCTGCCTCTTGGGCTAAAAATATTTTCTTAGTAAACATCTCATCACCCATTCTTTCAACGTGGCCAAACCACTGAAGCATATTAGTCTCCACCTTGCTAACAACATTTTGTTACACATTACACAACTGCAACAGATCTCCATTCCTCACAAAATCAGAACGTGTCTTGCAACAAACCCCTGTAAGTAACGCATTTCTCCAGCACACAAACAACTCCTATGTTTTTTCTGTAGTACCCAGGTTTCACTGCCATACATCAGAGTAGGAACAGTTACACTTTCATACACAGCCATACGGGACTCTCTTGAGAACTCATCATTCCTGTGAAAACCACCCAAAGCAGCCATAACTTTCAATGAAGAATTCACTCGCCTACTAATTTCACCGTCCAATTTGTTCTCTCTGTCAAACATGCTTCCTAAATACACAAACCCATTCACCTGGTCAATCACTGTGCCATTTAGAGTTATATTGCATTTAGTACTACCAGTTCTTCTCTCAAAAACCATAACTTTGGGTTTTCCCTTATTTATATTCAGTTTGAATTTCATGCAAACTTCGTACATCCTGGACAACATACTCTGCAGCTCACTTTTACTCTCTGCCAACAGGATAGTATTGTCAGCATACAGCAATCTGTACACACGGATATCACCAAAAAATAAACCAGTAGTATCTAATTTAGCATAACGCATGCACGCATCCATAAATATATTAAATAACCATGGTGACATTACACAACTTTGTCTGACTCCTGCACCATTAGAAAACCATTTTGATAAAACACCATTCACTCATACACAAGCTCTGCTGCCAGCACACATGGCTTTTACACTATTAAGTAAATTCCCACTAATACCATATATTCATTCAATACCTTCCACAAAAGTCTTCTATTCACTCGGTTATAAGCTTTCTCTAAATCTAGGAAGGCAGCAAAAACTTTCTTACCAACAGCCAAATACTTTTCAATCATCATGTGTAATACAAAAATTTGGTTAGCTGCACCAATATCAATAAATGTAATAATTTGACAACTAATTGTTCAAATTCAATAATTTGGGTACCAATTTGAAGCTATTTATATTGAGAGTGTATATGTCATATAAAAACAATAGTAAATTTACAATTTAATATGTTTATTACATGAAAAGTGCAAAAATCCCCTTCAGATTAATAGTTGTTGGTTGCAGACCATTTATTGACATTGGTGCAGCATCCAAGGTGGCAACCATTTGGTCAAAATGATCATTTTTCAAACGCCTGTATCTCGGCCATTATTGGGCAAAATATTTTCCAAATTGAGATTAGAGAGTTTCACTACCATATGTATCTATGGTAAAAATTAAAAAAAAATCTACTACTATGGTGTGACAAGTTTTTCTTATAATGGTTGTCTTCATGTGAAATGACCCAATTATTCTTCACCTTTTCTGAGTTCTTTAGTTTTTACAGACGTTTCTGGCCTCCAGATTTTATCAAGGCCTGTTCTTAATGTATGGGAACTGTATCAAAAGTTTTGTTTACACAGAAAGAATTTTTTCTTGCCAGGTTCCTCTTACAGTTGCCAGTTATTAAATTAAAATATTTTTCTTATGTAATTTGTAAGTCTACTATTTTTTAATTAAGTTGTTGGAAATGTTATTTATAATTTTTGAAGGTTCATTAATGGAACTCTCTTTCTGGGTATAAAAATTTCCTTTAATTAATTGAGTTCTTATGAGGTTCTTAGTCCAGTATTTTAATATTTTGCGGTAAAGGTCCATTTTACACACATTGCTGCATATTCAATTGTAATGTACTTATTTTGTCCTCATTGGGACAAAATAAGTACATTTATGATGTCTGCAAGATTGCAGATGTCTTGAACATAAGGAGAATCTCTGCCAAGTTTGTGCCACAGTTGCTGAGTGATGATCAGAAGAAGCATCACATGGAAATCTGCAAGGAACTTCAGTAACAGGTCAGAAACAATCCAGATTTGTTTTTCTAAGGTTGTTACTAGGGATGAAACATTGGTTTTATGGGCATGACCCTAAAACCAAACAATAATCATCACAATGGAAGTCTTCCAGTTCACTATGATCAAAAAAAGTTCGACAGGTGAAAAGCAACATCAAGATTTTGATCTATTTCTTTGACATGGACAGAATTATTCATAAGGAATTTATTCCACCTGGTCAGTCTGTCTGTGCCCAGTTTTACTGTGACGTCCCGCACCAGCTAAGTGAGGACGTGCAAAGGAAACATCCCGAGAAGTGGCAAGTAAACAACTGGCTTCTCCACTACTATAACGCCCCTGCACATACAGAGTTTGTAGTGGGCCAATTTTTTATGTACCACAAGACGACAGTTGTCTCTCACCCGCCTTACTATCCAGATTTAGCTTCCTGTGACTTCTACCTGTTCTCTAAAATGAAAATTAAACTGAAAGGGAGAAGATTTGTCATCATAATTTATCCTAAACATTAAAACATATGGTTGCAGACCAGAATGGGATAATGTATAAGTGCTTGATTAGTGCTTGATTAGGAAAAACACTGGAATAAAGGACTAATTAAGGAAAGCTTCTACATTCAGAAAAGGGAAACTACTAACCAGCCAACTAATTCTATGAGCTACATATTCAACAGATGGATCAATCAATAATGTAACAACAAAGATTCATAGGAAAACACATCACACTTTCAATTGTTGATGGGTTCCATTTCAACTCAGGCAGGGTCGTACCATCATGGTCTCAGATTTCTCTAAAAAAGTTAAGGGGTGTTCCTTGACTAAAATAAGGAGACCCATATTTTTTCTTTCGGCAAGAAAAAATTTTCCCTTCGAGATAGAGGGTTTCAAATCTTGCACCGTCAAACAAGCTCTCTAGAAAACGGTTATTTTTCCTAACTTCAGCAAGTCATTGCAGCAGAGTTAAAAAGATATCGTGTTCTTGTATTTTTTACATTGTGTGTATAACATATAATAATATATGGTGCTAATATTTGCTACACATCGTATGATTAAAATTTTAAAAAATCGCAAACTTTGATTTTTAAAAAAATTTCAATTTTTTAAGTTTTTTTTCAACAGGTTTGGATGGAGTTTTTCCTATATTCGTTTTTTTCGTTAAAGACATACAAATGTGCACTTTATTTGTAATTTTTTGTGTGTCTGTGAAACTGCTAGTTTCCGCGTTTCGGCAGCGTTAAAAAATCCGATTTTGAAAAATCTCTAACTTTGCCAACGATTTTCTCAAAAAGACCATTTTTAAAATTCTGAAAATTAAATCCCTGTTTGATTATCAACAGGAGAATATCTGTGTAAATTTTCACGGACCTAAAAACGCTCGTTTCCGAGTTAGATGCGTTTGAATTCGGTTTGAAAGCCTACGATTTCCTGTGTTCTAATGGCGCCATTTTGGAAAAATCTCAGGTGCAAAGTACGTACGTTATCTCTTACCCGAATCAAAGCGTTGGATATTCTTTGCCCGAATGATGGAATGAGAGCATTGGGTCAGCTGGCCTTGGTTGAATACATCCACCTCACCCTTCCCCGAGTGATGACATGCCTATAAAACTGTGGGGGGGGGGGGGTAACCAGTACATAAAGAAAATTCTTGCTGCTCCACTAACAAAGTTGAGTTGCGAAAGACAGCAGCAGCAGTTGTTTGTTTGTTTGTTTACGTATATACTTAAACATCGCATAAGAAAAGACTATGAAAGAGTAGAAAACTGTTGTGAAACAATTTTAAGAAAAAGAGTGCAGGCACGTGTACTGTAAGTTAATTTTCGATGGCTAAACACCCTCGAGTTTTTCTGGGAGTTGCTAATTGTAGGCTACTGTCAGAAGAGCAGTTGCTGTTTTGTTATAGTTGCTAAAATTAACTTCTCAGTTTTTCGCAATAGTAAAATATTCGCTCAGGAGAGTTTTGTCCTCTGCGAACGGGGGGAGAAGGTGCAATGCTCTTGACCTCGCTGCTGGGTTGATAGCGCTGGTCGCTACCGAAACTCTGCTTACCTCCTCTCCAAAACGTAATGGCAATTGTCTAATCTACTAAATAAATAACAATTAACACATACGCGTGCATGCTTATTCATAAAATGTTAGTTGAGTATATTTCCTGTTCAATCAGCTGATTTTACAAGTAAAATTCATATACAAAATATGCGCTTATAATGGTGTAAAGATTTTTATCTATTTAAAACATATTCAAAGATTTCAATTTTTTAAAGGGGGGGGGATTGTGTTCGTAGTGATCTCCACCTGGGCTACGATAAACCATGCACTGCCCATGGCTTCTGTTCCCTTAGAAGATAATCCTAGATCGATGGGAGACCAGCGGAGTTTTGACAACCCCTCCCCTCTCACGTGGTGGTGAGGTGTCTCAAAGCTAGGCAGCTTTCAAAAATGTTTCAACTTAGTTGGCTGGTAATAAGAGAGGGATTCCATTTCAACTCTGGCAGGGTCGTACCATCACGGTCTCAGATTTCTCTAAAAAAATTTAGGGGGTGTTCCTTGATTAAAATAAGGGTACCTATATCTTTTCTTTTGGCAAGAAAAAAATTTTCCCTTCAAGACAGAGGGTTTCAAATCTTCCCACCGTCAAACAAGCTCACTAAAAAACCGGTTATGTTTCCTAACTTCAGTGAGTCATTGCAGCAGAATTAAAAAAGATCTTTTGTTCTGGTATTTTTAATTACATTGTGTGTATAACGTATAACAATATTTGATGCTAATATTTTTTACACATCGTATGATTAAAATTTTAAAAAAATCGTAAACTTGGATTTTTTAAAAAAATTGAAATTTTTAAGATTTTTTTTAACTGGTTCAAATGGAGTTTTTTTCTATACTCGTTTTTTTGTTAAAGACATACAAATGTGCACTTTATTTGCAATTTTTTATGTGTCTGTGAAACTGCTAGTTTCTGCAGGTTTAAAAACAGCCGATTTTGAAAAATCTCCAACTTTGCCAACGGTTTTCTCAAAAAAGCCCTTTTTTAAAATTCTGAAAATTAAATCCCTGTTTCATTATCAACAGGAGAATATCTGTGTAAATTTTCACGGACCTAAAAACGTCCGTTTCTGAGTTAGACACGTTTGAATTTGATTTTAAAACCTACGATTTCTCCGTGTTCTAAAGGCGCAATTTTGGAAAAATCTCAGGCGCTCTGTATTATAAATTTCCTGTTGTGCGGCAGAAAAATGTACATTCCTGCCTGCATTTTCAGAAGTGAGAGTGCTGTCCTCTGTCCGCAATAATATTTTTGTTAAATATTTTAAGTTTCTGAATGAAATATTTTTAAGCTTGTGAGAAACAATGTGAAATTACATATATCATTTCTCATATTTGTTTGTAAACCTAGGTAGAAATTTTTGAAGTAGGCCTACTAGTTTGGTATACCATGGAAAAAAAAAATCAAACCCAAAGAGCCTATTTTTAGCCATACTTAGGCCTAATTCAAATGTAACATTTTACAAGCATATTTACTGCACATTCAGTGCATTTTATACCAATTTCCAATACAATATGTTTATATAAATTTCAAAATGTTTCATTTTTGTCCATCTACTTCATGTGCTGTGCACTTGAACTGATTGCTATGGCAAAACACCATTCTGAAATGCCTGATCCTGCAGTTAGGCCTTTTCACAGCCTATCCCAAGCCTGATTAAAACTTTTAAGAATGTAGAATTTTTAGGTCTATTTTTACTTTACACTTAGAACATTTTTGTATCAATTTTCAGGGCAAAATTTCACTGGGAAGTATCCAAGCCTGTTATTAGGCCTTTATGCCTAGCATACACCTAGTTAATTTTCTTTTACAATATAACATGGTGTAGTCTGCTTTACGTTTAGTAAATTTGAACTGATTTTCAGGGCGAAATTCCATGGGAAAGTGCCCAAGCCTGCAGATAGCCCCTCCCCCTTTTTTGTGCCTATCCTAGGCCTGAATAATTTTTTTTGGAAATATAACATTGTTGTATCCATCTACTTTATGTTTAGTATATTTGTATAGATTTTCATGGTGAATTTCTATTAGGAAATATCCAAGCATGCCATTCGGCCTTTAGTGTGCAGCCTTGGCCTGATTAAAACTTTGGAGAATGTAAGATCACTGTATCTGTCTACTACACGATTACTACATTTGTATCGATCGATTTCACGGCGAAATTCAATGGGGAAGTGCCAGAGGCCTGCTGACAGGCCTGTGTGTGTGTGTGTGTGTGTGTGTGTGTGTGTGTGTGTGTGTGTGTGTGTGTGTGTGTGTGTGTGTGTGTGTGTGTGTCGGTCTAGGCCTGATTAAAAAAAAATTTCAAAATATAATATTTTTGTGTCTGTGTACTCAATGTGTAGTGCATTTATACCGATTTTTGATGCAAAATTCCTTAAGGAAGTACCCAAGCCTGCTATTGGAGTCCTTTAGTGCCTAGCCTAGGCCTGACTATAACTTTTGAGAATGTAATGTTATTTATTGTCTGTCCACTTCATGCTTAGTACATTATTTGTACTGATTTTCTGGGTAAAATTCCATTGGGAAATACTCAAACATGGGGTTAGGTTTCTTTTACATAGCCAAGGGCTGATTTATATTTTAGGGAATTTAACATTTTTGTGGCTGTATACTGCACATATGCCGATTTTCATGCCAGAATTCATTCAAGAAGTATGGAAACTGATGGTCAGTTGCGGGATCCATTCAATCACCCCGCTTCCTTCTTTGCAAATGAATAATTGTTTCTTCAGGTCTCTACTTGACTGGTACTGTATGTGTACCATTTTTTATGTCTAAATTCCATGGGTAATTCTTTGAAAGGGTGAAAGTGCAATAGCGGACACTCGAAGAATTATAAATGTCATTTCAAATACCTTTGTACTGTCTGGCAAAAAACACACAAAAAAAAAAAAAGACCCTGCCACATACTTCCTATTGTTTCTAAGCTGTGGTGAATTTCCGAGATCCAACACATGGAATATGCGGCCTCTTAATAGCATTGTCGACGCATGGAGGCCTAATAAGAAACCTGTTTAAACATTGTGATGGGACTCTGGATGGGAGCGCTCGCAAAGCTACGATGTCAACGATTGCTCAGCTGGCACACGGATCTACGATGAGCAATTCCCTGCTGTAGCTTCTGGAACAAGACACCACGATAAACTACTTCGGAGACTCGCGCGATTAGGAACCTTTTTAAACATCGTGTCTGCATCGTGATGGGATTGCTCGCAAAGCTACGATTTCAACGATTGATCGACTGTTGCATGATAAGAAACCTGTTTAAACATCGTGTCATTGTGTCTGCATCATGATGAGACTCCGGATCGGGTTGCTCGCAAAGCTACAATGTCAACAATTGCTCGGTTGGCACGCAAATCTCTGATGAGCAATCCACCGATTTAGCTTCTGGAACAAGACACAGTGAGAAACTACATCTGAGACCAGTGTGCGTGCATGAGGATCAGCTGATGTTCACAGGTCTTGGACTGGGAAAACTGGTTTGAACAACAGCTTGGATATGGCTCAGTGATGTGATGTAAATGTGTGTAACACAATCTCAATGGTCATAAAATCGCGCACATTTACATCATGTTGACGATGAATCATAGTTTCGGCAGTTGAAACACCGTAACATCGATGTTGAATTCACACCGGTTTTTCGCGATGTATCGATACATCGCCGAGTCCTAGTGGGGAGGGAGGGGGAAGTTGAACAAAATAATTGCTCACTCGGGGAAAAAAATCTGCTCGCCATCGTTGGCTACTGTACTAAAAATTTACTAACCACTACAAAATATCTGGTCGCCATTCAGCGACTGGCGACCGACATTCACAATGGCTGTTTGTGATGTGGGACAACACGTGGGACTAAATAACATACAATTAAGAACAGATTTGGCAATCTACAGAGACAAAGATGGATCTGGGCAAGGAAGTTTGTATGGGAAGAAGTTGGCATCATGAGTCCCATACTATGGTGGAGAGGTTTAAGAGGGACAAATGAACTGGTGGAAGTTGCCGTGAGGATCTTAAGCACACCAATAACGTAAGTGACCACTGAAAGATCATTCAGCACATTCAGCTGGATCCACAGTAGAAAGAGAAATTGCTTGACATCAGAAAAGACTGCAAAATTAACCTTTTTGGCATACAACTGGAAATTGTTAAATCAAAAGCATATTCCCAAACCAGGTTTAGATGAGTATGAGCCCAATGAAAGTACCATGTCTATGACGCTTAGCATGTTAGAAGAAAAGAAAAGTCAAAAGATGGGAAGGAAACAGCAAGATAGAAAAGTAGATTCAGAAACAAAAGAATTTGAAGATGAACCAAGCATAAGTAATTCTGACTGTGAAGAGTCTGAATCACTTTCAAAGTCAAATGAATAGAACATTAACATGATAAAATGCTGAGGAGCTGTAATATATCCTTAATATTGTAAATTAATGAGTACAGACTATTTTGATTTTAAAATAAATTTGTGTAATTGTTATTGTTTTCCTTCTTCACAAGAAAATTGTACACAGATAAGAAATGTCTATGCTAGATAAAAAGTAATTATTGTGTTTTTTTACTTGTATTGCAGTACCTGTATTTTTTTTAAAATCATATTGAATGGGTTTAGATTGAGAAACTATTCTACTAGTTATCTTGAAATACTTATTTTTTAAGATAATGAGCTAAATTCTTACTTTTTCATTTTAATCTTTTTCATACTATTCAGTTTAGTCGTCATATATCATGAATAAACTGTTTATGGGTAAATAAACAGTTAAACTTTAAGAAACACTATAAATACCCACTAAAATACCCATTTTGGGTAAATACCCTGGTTTTTACCCTGAGTATTTACCCACAAAAATAAATACCCAGGTATTTTACATCTCTAGTCGGATGTCACCTGACTGTCGAGTGGATAGGGTTAAATTTTGTTGCCTGGACCAGGCAACTAGATTCTTTATTTACCTGCCCATGCCAATAATTTGCATGCCCCAGGCATCTCAGGCATGACATTTTTCAAGAATTGTTATAAAACAATACCATCACTTCATTTTAAAGTCCCATGTGATGCACATTAAGGGGTGAAGGGGGGGAAGAGACAATATTTCAGAGCTGGTAGTAGTATACTGGATCTGATAGCAGAGGAAAGCATAGTTCCAATACTGTACTTCAGTTCTTTGCTCAGAACAGAGTCAGATACATTTCTCACCCAGCTTGTAAGAAAATTGTTGAACAGTGGCTTTCAGCACTCATGTATAGAATGTGAATGACATTAATGTATGTCATCCCGAAATCAATATTTTGCTGTTGAAGTGTGCTGGAAGGCCGGTAATAAATACCTTGTTTGCAATCAAGTGAGTCTCAATCTTTACTGATGTATTAAATATTTATATATTAAAAAATTTAAAACACTAAATGCATATTTTACTGTCTGTCATATTTAACAGTAAAACGTTTTAGAAAATGTTTAAAAATTGTCGGGACATTTCATTAAACAATGCATATTTTTGATTAGCAATGACATTTTACATGATGTACACACTTATATTTTTCAAAGAAATTTCCTTAATATACCTAATTAAATAAGCTGAAATGTATTTTTATCTGTTTTGAATGTCTGATTTACATTTCCTTAAATCTCATAATTTATTCTTTTAGAAAAAACTGCTGTGCCTCACAGAAAAAAACTTGGTCATGAAATAGGAAAGGCGGCTGCAGAAAAAAGTAGAGGCCTTTTTAGTGCAGATGATTGGCAATGTGGAAGGTATGTTTTGCTGGTCCAGTAGTGGACAGTTCCTTCACAGTTTATGGCAAACGTTTAAGATCACTGTAATGATCTGCACGAGTGATCATAATGCAAAGAAGCGGCTGTGACCCACTTAAGAATATGTCTTTCTGTCTGCCTCTCTCTCTCAGCTGTCTGGTTTCTCTATCTGATTCTCGTCTGAACTTGTCACATAAATCATGCAGAAGTACAGCAAATGTCACATAGTAGCATATCTCTTTGTCATGTGCTTGCAAGTTTTATGTGCATTCCTGAGTTTTTATTTAGAACAACTGCTAAATATATACAAAAGGTGTCCGATAAGTATCTGGATTTTTGTTCCCATCAATTACAGTAGAGAAATAAAAAATACAGGATGCATGAATATGATACTTACATATGTAATACAGTGGTACAAACAGTCAAAGTAACTTTTCCACGTGTTCTTCATTCAGCACATTGCATTTCCTCCACTGATCAACAAGTCGATTCATTCCGGTAGCAAAAAAATCAGCAGGGGTGTTGCGAATCCATTGGCACACAACTCCTCGCAGATTGTTCATGCTCTCATAGTGGTGGCCACGAAGACTATCCTTCAAAAGACCGAAAACATGATAATCAGAAGGTGCCAAGTCCGGGTTGTAAGCAGGGTGTGGAAGAACGGTCCACCTCTGTTTTGTGATTTCTGCTTGCACTGGTTTAGCAGTATGTGGGCGCTTTGTCATTCTGAAGCAACACTTGATTGTTTTTCAATGTTGTCTGTATAACGTGGATACGCTGCGCAAGTTTTCTTAGTGTCTTCACATAGGCCTTTGCATTTATTGTTTAATTTTTTGGCAAGTACTCATCCATAAGGATACTGTTTGTCCCAGAAGACAGTAGCCATGACCTTGGACACCGATGAACCAACTTAAAACTTCTTTGATGGGGCGGGTTCGGATGACACCATTTCATACTTTCCCGTTTTGTCTCCAGTTCGAACTGATGAATCCATGTTTCATTGCCTGTGATTATGCACTTAGGAATGCATCACCCTCATCATCGCACCAGTTCATTGCCAATATCTAGCCTTTGTCATTTATGCACCGCTGCAAGTATTCAAGGTACCCATCTGGCACAGATCTTCTTATAGTTGAAATGTTCATGAATAATTCGCCCAACAGAATCTTTACTGATATCCAATTCCATGGCAGTATCATGAACACGAACGCGTCTGTCACTTTTAATTAAGTCGTCAACCTGTTTAATCATTTCATCAGTCACTGCTGTGTTAGACTCACTTGACCATGCCTCATCTTCAAGACTCGTGGACAGCTTTGAATTTCGTAACCCATTGATAAACACCGGAACAAGACATAGCTTCATTACTATAAACCATTCGAAGTCTTCTCCTGATGTCCACGACCTTTACACCTTCTTTTGTTAAAAATTTCACTACTGCTCGCCGTTTCAACTGAACACTTAATGTAGCCGCCATTGTTTTTGATCGGCAGTGCCACCTAACAGTATCAAGCCGCTCTGCTTTTACAGCGCTTCACTGAAAGTAGTCGTAATAGTTTAATGCATACATACGATCATACACATGGTTTCGTATCGATAGGAATAAAAATCAGGATACTTGTCCAGGGTGTCCACATTCTGGAAAGTCAGAGAAAATCAGGGAAATGAAAATTGGTCAGGGAAATGCGTGAAATGTTGGTAAAAGTCAGGGAAAATCAGTGATATTTAAAAAAAAGGTCAGGGAAATTTCAATCACTGTTAGACTACAACTAGTTTTAACCCGGCGTTGCGGAGTGACGCCCTCATTGCCCAACACACTTACACTTGGTGTTGCAGACAGTCACTAACTTCCCCTTCCTACTTATGTAACTTTTTATTTCCTACCTATTATTGTAAGTTGTGTTACATTACTTGTTAACATTTTTTTTTTTTGTTTTAGGTCAAAGGAGTAGAAGAAAATTTGTGATATAAGTTATATCATGTTAAAAGGCAATTAAGATTGCAGCAATGTCAAAGCGTTGTGTGTTTACTGAACAATGGTTGGACGAACAATTAAATCCTGAGTTTTCTGGTTAGTTAGCTGCTGTGAACGACGACAATGAATCAGCATTTTGTAAAGTGTGCTCTAAAACTTTCAAGCTTAGCAACATGGGGCGTCGGGCAGTCTCCAGCCACAGAAATGGCCCAAATCATTTGAAAAACATCCGTGCAAAAATGTCTCAGCCCAGTCTCGCTCCTTTCACTTCCTCTGTGAAAAAGAACTCTCTTTGTTATAACGAACTCTTGCCATCAACAAGCTCAGGAAATGTGGAATCAATACTTCTAGAAAATATTAAGTCTAATGACTCAAATACTATGTTGTAAAAGATGATGTGAAGCCCTGTGACTTTAATGCTTATGTAGTGAAAGATGATGTAACAAAGTCGGAAATAAGATGGGCCATGGAAGTGTTGTCCAAGCAAATGTCTCTGAACTCTTGTACACAGCTTAACAAAACATTTCAGTTAATGTTTCCTGACAGTGCGATAGCTTCAAAATTTACTTTAGGCAAAAGCAAATCACCTTATGTGATAAACCATGGATTGGCACCACATTTCAAAGAGCGCTTAATGGACGATCTGAAGCAGTGCACTGACTTTGTAATTTGTTTTGATGAATCACTAAACGAAATTGCTCAGCGTGGGCAAATGGATCAGTTTGTTCGTTATTGGGACGTCAATCTGCAAAAAGTTTCCACTAGATACTTAAGTAGTGTGTTTTTAGGACGGGCAACAGCTAATGACCTTTTAGAGAAATTTATTAAAGGTGCACCTCTTCCCTTGGATAACATGCTACAAGTGTCAATGGATGGACCTAATGTTAATCTCAGGTTTCTTCAAAAGCTGAAAGATAAACTTAGAACTGAAAATCCAGATGGTAAATTATTAGTTGGCATTGGAGTATGTGGTCTTCACGTGGTCAATGGAGCTATGAAAACTGGACTAGAAGCAGTGAAATGGGATATACATCACTTTCTGTGTAACTTGTACTACCTTTTAAAAGATAGTCCTGCTCGACGTGCAAATTATACTATGATTACTGGATGTAAAGATTTCCCTTTGAAATTTTGCACTCTAAGGTGGTTGGAAAACGTTAATTGTTTGACTAGGGCATTGCTTGTTTATGATCATATCAAGAAATATGTTCAAGAATCATCGGTTTCCAGCAAACAGCACATGTTTCTTGCAGAATTCATGGGAAGTCCACTGTTGAAATGCAAATTGGCTGCATTTAGGACTATAGCTTCAGAGTGTGAATCTTTTTGAGAAGGTTCCTGAGCCCAAAGCCTTTAATTCCTTTCTTACACACTGATTTGCTGGATCTGATGAAAAATTTGATTGCACGAAGCTTGTAGCCTGACAAATTAAGTGAAGCTGATAGTGTCTCAAAACTGTTAACTTTAGATGTATCAAAAGGTGAAAATCTTCTCTCAATCGAGAAAGTTGATATTGGATTTAGTGCTAAAAAGCTATTAAAAGATGTGAAGTGCTCAGAAAGGGAGAAATTAGATAGAGTTTAAGCTTGAATTTGGAAACTTGTGACCAGTATGATTGAAAAACTTAGTGAGAAAAGCCCACTAAAATTTAAGTTTGTCTCCAAATATTATAGTGCAGCAGCCGAGTCTAGGCAAGAAGAGAGTGGAAATTGTGCTCGAAGTTTTACTTAGTGCAAACAGGATTTCAGATGACTGTGCTGAAAAAGCTAATAAACAGTACGCTTGATTGTGTGTAGAAGCTCAATCTGCTTTAAAGTCTCAGTTTGATGAATTTTTAGACAGATGACTGTCTAAAAATTGATTCCATTGAATTAGACAAATTTGATTCCATTGGATTAGACAAATTTTACAGTGCTCTACTTGACAACCAAAAACAATTTGGTGAACTTTGGGATGTAATAAAAAATTGTCTCATTATGTCTCCTGGAAATGTTTCAGTTGAAGGTGGATTTTCTGTCAATAAGTCTCTTCTTGTGGAAAATCTCCTGGAAGACTCACTGATTTGTCAGAGAACAGTTTTTGATGCTATTAAATGCAGGAGAAGATTTCAGATTGGGAAAAGAAGAAAAGTGGTGTGTAATATAAAAACAGCGACTGTGTTCCTACTGTAATATTTTTATAAGTAACTGTTCTGAATATTGTGTATGGGTTTGTTTGAGTGTTTCTTCAATAAATGTAAAACCATGAAAAAAAGAGTAAACTTAAAATTAAAAAGGTGTGAGTTGGACGGCTATGGGAAAGGTGGAGGCCGATAAAAAAAATAATAATAATAATTAAATGAATCAGTTATTTGGGAAACTTTATATGTCAAACGGAAACACTTTTAAATAACTGAATTCCTATTAAAAACATATATAGCGGAAGCCACAGTTGTTCTTAGATTTACTTGCATACTAATATAATATTTACAAGGTAGCTTACCTCTTTCTACACTTCCCACACGTTACATTCTTTCAGCCATCGTGCTTGGCCTCCCGCGGTGTGGTATTCCATTTTTGGTTCACAGGTTTTCTTGAATGCTTTACCAACTCTTATGTGTCATGAAGTGTCCTGTCGTCTTGTAAAAACCTAACCCTCGTTGCTATAAAACCACTTATTGAACTCAAAGACTTATGATATCATAGACAACTACGAAAAACTTATGTACAAACATGCAAATTCCGAACCAAAAAAATTTAAAATCATATATACAAATATTTACACAGAACTCATTCACTAGACTTCTCGAAAACCAACAACCAACCACACCCTAGACCACTCCCAAGCAGATTGCCTCGAGTACTTTCAGTCCTCTACTGGACTATCTTCAGGAGGTGTTTTCCATTCTGCCACTGCAGCAAGAGTGAGTGATACGCCCAGCTTCTTCACCCCGCCCCATCGTCAACCATGAGGCGCTTCCACCGTGGCTCCATCTGTCATTGACCTTAGTGAACTCTTCATTTTTCTCTTTCCCTTTCTGTGTTTTTGGTTCTTTTGGTCAATTTTTATTAATTCCTTCCATTTCTCATTAAGTATATTAGGATCGTTATTATTACATACTCATTACCTATTTTTTTCAATTATTACTGATTCTTCAATACTTAGGTTTCTTTCATTACGACATGTTTTTATTATTTTAATTTCATCAAAATTTGGATATGTCTTGTTATCTAGGCAGTATTGTATCAGTGCTGTTTTCGCTTCTTTTTTTTTGCTGATTTTTAACATGCTATTGTAATCGATGTTTTAACTGATTTTTAGTACTACCTATATATGACATTGGTGGGATTCCATTTATTGGTATTTCGTACACACCAGCTTTTTCCAAGATACTGCATTTTCCAGTGTTATTAATTATCATATCTCCAATAGTCATTACTTTGGTTCCCATCTGAATACCATATTTATTGCATAATTTATTGATTTCCCTAGAGATTCCTGGAAGGTAAGGTGTTGCTCAGACATATTGTAATTGTTTTTCTCTGTTAGGTGAATAAGTATCCTGCATCTTTACCTGTACTTCATAAATCCATTTATTTATCTTCTGTGGAGGGTATCCATAGTTGTATGTGATTTCTTTAATATAATTTATTTCTTCATTACGAAATACTTCTGTAGAGGAATGTGTGCTAGCTCTTTTAGTTAATGTTTTTATGCTATTACATTTCTGTGCATAAGGGTGTGTTGAGTTATATGGTATCAGAACTGGGACATATGTTTGTTTTCTGTGTACCTTGTACTGCAGTTTATTTCTTTGCTTGATAATCTTGACATCCAAGTAAGGTAAGATATTTTCTTCTTCATGTTCTATTGTCAATTTTATTGTGGGATAGACACCACTAAGTTGTTGAGTTAAAGATTCCAGCTCTTCAATTTTCATTCTGGTCATGATGAAGACATCATCAACATATCTACAGTAAACCAATGGTGGTTCATCCAATGTACTGATAATTTGCTCTTCTATGTTGCTCATAATTACTTCTGCAAAAAGGTTTGATAAGGGAGAGCCCATTGGGCCACCAAAATTTTGTTTGTATATTTTTTCATCATATTTGAAGATATTATTTTCATAGATGTATAATAAAATTGTTTTTAACTCTTGTAGTTGTGTGTTATTAAGTAATTGATCCTGTTGTAATTTTTTTATTTATAATCTCAATAGCTTCTGGTACAGGGGTGCTTGGGAACAGTGCCTTGACATCCATGCTAGCCATTCTGTAATCTTTTAAATCTTGGTTTACATTTTTCACAATTTCAATAAATTCATATGTATTCTTTACATTGTATTTTGTTTTCATAAATATTGGTGCCAAGAAACTGTAAATATTCTTTTCAAGATTAATCAATGGGGAGTTCTTTTTGGATACTATAAGTCTCATGGGGTTACCATCCTTGTGTGTTTTAATTTTTGCAAACATTCTTGGGACCTTCGTACCCATTGGTGGTTTTGCATTTTTGATCTCATCAGGTAAAGTGCTGTGGTTCCTGATGCTAGCCAAATGTCTTATCTGATTATCAGTTGGGTCCCTTTTCACCTCAGAACATTTCAATTCTTCTATTGCCAATTTCATTTTTTGGTTATATTCTTCTGTATTCAAAATCACTATTTGGCCTGTTTTATCAGCTTCACAAAATTTGATATTTTTGTCTTCTTTTAATTTCAACAGTTGATGTTTTTCATATTTTAACTTCGTTAAATAATAATTTTTGTTGTTTTTTTCGTTATATTCCTTTAATATAATTCTGAAGAGTTTACCACTAATCTCTTCCTTATCATCATTAGGGATATTTCTGATGATATCTTCAAAGTTTGGTATTAAATATATATAATATTTACAAGGTAAGCTACCTTGTAAATATTATATTAGTATGCACGTAAATCTAAGAACAACTGTGGCTTCCGCTATAGATGTTTTTAATAGGAATTCAGATATTGGAATACACACAAATTTTTCCGGAGTGAAGCGAATGTCTGGCTGAGAAGCCCCGGACTCGAAATAATCCGTAAGAATGCACTACCGTGGTTTTTTTTCAAAAAAACGAATTGAATATTATGAGAGAATACAAAAAAAAAGAAAATCAAATTAACTAAGTTTGAAACCCAAGTTGAGTTTTTGATAGCTTGTAGAGACTTTGACTTAACCCCAAAATATATAAGAATAACAAACTCCTCAATGAATAGGAAAGATGAGAAAATATTACAAACTAAACTTGCCAGAAAAAAAGACTAAATGCAGAGATAGTAAATAAAAGAAGAATAATTTTTGGTTTACAAACTACATGTTTAAAATTATGGGAAAATATAGGTAATACAACATACAGGAATTTCAGTGGATCATGGAAGAATGAAATCCTAGATACTACATTAAGAGAGATTAATGAAATAGTAGAAAAAGAAAGAAAGATAGCCAAAAAAAGTGTTACGGCAAAATTACATCGACTGTTGGACCAATATACAGGACATGAACAAAAAGAAAATAACTACGAAGTTTGCCAGAACATGTCATCACAAGAGCTAACCTCTTCACAGAGAGCTATATTACAACGGGGGAAAAAATATGCTTTCCCACAGAAGATAACAAAAACCGAAGATTTAATACCAAACTTTGAAGATATCATCAGAAATATCCCTAATGACGATAAGGAAGAGATTAGTGGTAAACTCTTCAGAATTATATTAAAGGAATATAATGAAAAAAAAACAATAAAAATTATTATTTAACGAAGTTAAAATATGAAAAAAATCAACTGTTGAAATTAAAAGAAGACAAAAATATCAAATTTTGTGAAGCTGATAAAACAGACCAAATAGTGATTTTGAATACAGAAGAATATAACCAAAAAATGAAATTGGCAATAGAAGAATTGAAATGTTCTGAGGTGAAAAGGGACCCAACTGATAATCAGATAAGATATTTGGCTAGCATCAGGAACCACAGCACCTTACCTGATGAGATCAAAAATGCAAAACCACCAATGGGTACGAAGGTCCCAAGAATGTTTGCAAAAATTAAAACACACAAGGATGGTAACCCCATGAGACTTATAGTATCCAAAAAGAACTCCCCATTGATTAATCTTAAAAAGAATATTTACAGTTTCTTGGCACCAATATTTATGAAAACACAATACAATGTAAACCAAGATTTAAAAGATTACAGAATGGCTAGCATGGATGTCAAGGCACTGTTCCCAAGCACCCCTGTACCAGAAGCTATTGAGATTATAAATAAAAAAATTACAACAGGATCAATTACTTAATAGCACACAACTACAAGAGTTAAAAACAATTTTATTATACATCTATGAAAATAATATCTTCAAATATGATGAAAAAATATACAAACAAAATTTTGGTGGCCCAATGGGCTCTCCTTATCAAACCTTTTTGCAGAAGTAATTATGAGCAACATAGAAGAGCAAATTATCAGTACATTGGATGAACCACCATTGGTTTACTGTAGATATGTTGATGATGTCTTCATCATGACCAGAATGAAAATTGAAGAGCTGGAATCTTTAACTCAACAACTTAGTAGTGTCTATCCCACAATAAAATTGACAATAGAACATGAAGAAGAAAATATCTTACCTTACTTGGATGTCAAGATTATCAAGCAAAGAAATAAACTGCAGTACAAGGTTCACAGAGAACAAACATATGTCCCAGTTCTGATACCATATAACTCAACACACCCTTATGCACAGAAATGTAATAGCTTAAAAACATTAACTAAAAGAGCTACCACACATTCCTCTACAGAAGTATTTCGTAATGAAGAAATAAATTATATTAAAGAAATCACATACAACTATGGATACCCTCCACAGAAGATAAATAAATGGATTTATGAAGTACAGGTAAAGATGCAGGATACTTATTCACCTAACAGAAAAAAACAATTACAATATGTCGGAGCAACACCTTACCTTCCAGGAATCTCTAGGGAAATCAATAAATTATGCAATAAATATGGTATTCAGATGGGAACCAAAGTAATGACTATTGGAGATATGATAATTAATAACACTGAAAAATGCAATATCTTGGAAAAAGCTGGTGTGTACGAAATACCAATAAATGGAATCCCACCAATGTCATATATAGGTAGTACTAAAAATCAGTTAAAACATCGATTACAACAGCATGTTAAAAATTGGCAAAAAAAGAAGCGAAAACAGCACTGATACAATACTGCCTATATAACAAGACATATCCAAATTTTAATGAAATTAAAATAATAAAAACACGTCTTAATGAAAGACACCTACGTATTGCAGAATCAGTAATAATTGAAAAAAATAGGTACTGAGTACGTAATAATAACGATCCTAATATACTTAATGAGAAATGGAAGGAATTAATAAAAATTGACCAAAAGAACCAAAAACACAGAAAGGGAAAGAGAAAAATGAAGAGTTCACGAAGGTCAATGACAGATGGAGCCACGGTGGAAGCGTCTCGTGGTTGACGATGGGGCGGGGCGAAGAAGCTGGGCGTATCACTCACTCTTGCTGCAGTGGCAGAATGGAAAACACCTCCTGAAGATAGTCCAGTAGAGGACTGAAAGTACTCGAGGCAATCTGCTTGGGAGTGGTCTAGGGTGTGGTTGGTTGTTGGTTTTTGAAAAGTCCAGTAAATGAGTTCTGTGTAAATATTTGTATATATGATTTTAAATTTTTTTGGTTCGGAATTTGCATGTTTGTACATAAGTTTTTCGTAGTTGTCTATGATATCATAAGTCTTTGAGTTCAATAAGTGTTTTATAGCAATGAGGGTTAGGTTTTTACAAGACGACAGGACACTTCATGTCACGTAAGAGTTGGTAAAGCATTCAAGGAAATCTGTGAACCAAAAATGGAATACCACACCGTGGGCCTAGGCCAAGCATGATGGCTGAAAGAATGTAACGTGTGGGAAGTGTAGAAAGAGGTAAGCTACCTTGTAAATATTACTTTTAAATAATATAAGTTTCTCAATTATCCAATTCAATTATATTTATTATCATAGCACATATATTGAAAAACTCGAATAAACCTATTTGTGTAAGGTCAGAAATTTCTTATATATGTGGTCAGGGAAATCAGGCTTGATAATTCTGTGGACACCCTGAAAAAGTTGAATTGAAAATTAACTGCTGACAAAAGCTCTCAGCATATACTATAAATTAAAAAAGCAAAAAAAAAAAAAAAAAATTTGTACTGTTTTAATGCACAAATGCTCACTTTATCATCTAGTTCCAGTTGCAGCTGCTGATGTTATCATAAATAGTGGTGAAAACATATGGAACCATAAGTTACTATTAACAGAAAAAATTTTCGGCTGTACACTTTAACCCGGGTTCAGTCTTTCTAATAGAAAGACATTTGGAAGCAGAGGTTAAGCTACGATCGCTATTTTTCGCAAAATGCGATAAATGAATCTAAAACGTGCGAGAAAATTAGAGTCCTGTTGCAAAATGGCGCGTGACATTGAAATATCACAGAGTGATTGTGTTCCGAAATTTCCAAAAAATTGAACTCCCGTAGTTCAGGGGAAAAATTTAAATTCCGCCGCTAATTCGTGGGTAAAAGTATTCCGTCATCCATTGTTTGGCCTGATGGTGTCGCCTCAATTCGTCGACTACAACGATTCTTCGCGCGCCAGTTCGCCGATTCGTCGCGTGTCAGTTCTTCCAATACGACGATTAGTCGCGCACCAGTTCGTCGACTACGATGACCACTACGACGATTTGTTGCGTATCAGTTTGTTGACAAAAGAGGCTAAATTTCTTTATCATTTTGCTACAACTTTTTGCTTCATTTTAGCATTTTTTGAGCCAGCTTAAACTCTGTTTGGAAGGGATAAGTAATAATAAAAACCGTGTGCTTGGTACATTAGCTGTCTTATATACAAGTATATAAATTATTTGTCAATGTGAGCCTTCTGTTAGATCTCCCTTTTCTGTCTTGTTGAAAGTGTTGAACTTATTGTATCACACCCATGTGGTTGTGGATTTTCTGTAGAATATGCACTTGTTACTTTTTTTTATAATTGCGTTTGTGTCCACACACATTAGACCATTGTAGAGATGTACCATATACAAAGATGGCATGGATTTTCTCCATGTAGCAATTTTTTACATGCATGTCTATGCTTTTGAACGCATGTGCAGATCATTGTCTTTTTTTTTTTTTTTTTCTTTTTAATGGAAAAAGTGGACTATGAACTTAGTGTATTTTTCTTTTTGCATACTTTTGGTTGTTAGCAGTTTTATATATGTTTTGATTTGCATACATTTGCTCTATAACAACTAGTGTCTCTTCAGGTGTGGCAATGTCAACTGGGCTCGCAGACAGCAGTGTAACATGTGCAATGCACCTAAATTTGGAGAAGTTGAAGAACGTACAGGTCAGTTATTAGTACTAGAAAAAATAATGCAGTGTAATGTATACTTTTTGGTTTTGTTATATTGATTTTGTTAAAGTATTGCAAAAATTGATGTGGTAATTTTTCAAAACAATTATGGCATATGCATCTAAAATTTAGTAAGTCCCTGGGGCAAACTTTTTGTGTATCAAATTGCTTTAATAATAGACTTATCTCAGGTTTTTTTGGTTTCTTGCACTAGTTTTGTTTTTAAACAATATACATGGTGGACCAAAATTAGTCACCAATTAAAAAATATGTAGCTTAGGAATGAAGGTGGCAATCATCGTGAAACGAAAAATATTGTATAGGTGCAATTTTGAATTATTATTTTTTTACAAATCCCAATTTTACAAATGCCCTATGTGGGTGTCACATATATGATAAATGTCTCACCTATAATGTATTTCATTCCATACCCCAGAAGGCGTATTTTCACTTAAAATAGAAGCAGCTGCTACCATACATATCACTAAGCTGTTCTCAGATATTCAGAGGTTAGCTTCTCAAAGAAAGACAATCTGCCAAGATAAATCTTCAATGGATAGAACTAGAATGTACTTACTGTTGCCATGACAAATGTGTCCACTTGCTGCGATCTCGGCACGTAACTTGAGCTTCACTGATATCCATCGCATGATGCATACAAGACCTATTGTACTTCATACTCATAATCTTTTTCTCATGCAGGCATTAGGGAATCTGGTCCTCCCATGATTTCCTTGGTCTTCCTCTACCTTTCTTTCCTGCCACTTGGTTGAAAAAATTCTCTTAGTAAGCATCTCGTCACTCATTCACATTTCAACATACGTCCAAGAACATGCACAGCATGATCCGAAGTCATTCAATAACGGTTGTTCAGACTGTGAAATGAGATTTTGTGTTTTAATTGTCAGTTGCCTCAAGATCAATTTTAAAAATGAAAAGAGGTAACATCCAAACAAACTTAATGGAATTTATGTTTAAAAGTAAACAATTTGAAAATGAGGTTTCTTCTCGTAATGTGCTGCCTTGTTCAACTTCCACAAAACAGGACGTTACTTCCAACTTGGATTCTGACAAGCCATTTCCATCTAATACCGAAGAAAGTGTAATAGGAGAAGTGTCAGCTGCGGGCAACGACGAAAAAGCTTCGATGTCCTAGATGGCTTCTGAAGTGTACTGTGTGTATGATATTAGTGCTTGTATAGGCCTAAAATTAAGTAATCATTACAAAGTTGGGAAATTATAATCTTTGTGTGTGCCTCCGGAAAATTATATTTTTCCTGCAGAGAAAGGCCAGTCACAGATTTCAAAGAAAATGGTTGCAAAAATTCGAATGACTTGTATATTCGAAAGTTAAGAATGGAAGTTTTTGCAAGTTTCGTCATATTCTATGACTACGATTCCGTAGGTGGATCCCATCAAAAGTAGGATGTCTTGTAACTAAACCATGTACAAATCTGAAGGATTTGTTAGAGATTTTTCGTGAGCACGAAAAAAAAAACAGTACCATAAGAATGCGGTTTTGAATGCTGAGAACATAACTGCTATTTGTGATAAACGAGCTGATCCAGTTTCATTTCAGTTAGATACAAGAAAGAAGGAAATTATTAAGAATAACCGTGCAAAGCTGGTTCCCATCGAACAGACTATTTGTTTCTGTGGAAGACAGCAAATTTCTCTTCGTGGTCATAATGATTCAGGAAGAATACCTTTGGACGAACCAACCCATAACAATGGCAATTTTCATTCACTGCTTCGTTTTCGTGCAAATTCCGAAGATTTGACGTTAAAAAAAGTATTTAGTTGAAAGTATTAGCAATGCCATGTGTACCAGTCCTACTCTTCAAAATGAACTGATTGATTGTATGCACAACTTATGCAATCAGAAATTGTTAAAAATGTAAAAAAATCTGGCTTTTATAGCATATTAGCCGACGAAACTACAGACATCACAAATCGAACAATTTTCTCTTTGCTTCAGGTATGTTGATAAAGATACGATTAAAATAAAAGAAGACTTTGTGACATTCATCCCAGTTTATGATGTAACTGGGGCAGGACTCAGTAAAACTATACATGATACGATAGCTGAACTTGGCTTGGATTTGAGCAAAATAAGAGAACAAGGCTATGACGGAGCATCATCTATGTGAGGTTGTTTCCGAGGTGTTCAAGCTCTTATACAGCAGGAATATCCGAAAGCTATCTATAGTGCATAGATGCCAACTAGTACGGAATTTCCGTAATTTTACGGATTTTCGGTTGCTGTTACGGAAGCACGGAAACACCACTAAAATTACAGAAAATCTCCATTTGATTAAATTTTTTGAGATAGAAAGCAAATTTTCACCAACTTAAAAATTTTTGTTGGTTCTTCAAGTTTTTCTGGGGGAAAAAAATTAAATGCTACATTCAGGGCTGCCAGACCTGCGCCAATTGCGCCAGCCCGCCCCAAAACGTTGTTTTTGCGCCATTCTGCTAAAAAATTGCCATTTCGACAAAATCTGCGCCAAGTTTGCGCCAAAAGTTAAAATTTACCGGTCATCGATATTTTAGCGTTATCTTACGACATTCGGAATCGATTCAGCGGCTAATTCGTACGTGAGATTCTTCTGCGGATTCGCGGAGTCCCCTCCGTTTTTTTTTTTTGGTTTTTTTTCTCGTGATCGATGCAAAAGTGAAGAAATTTTCGGGATATTAGTTGGGGGTTGGGGGTCGTATTCCGTCTGGGGATGTTGTTTTGTCTTTTTAAATGTTCAAAAACGGAAGTTAAACGAAGTGCAGATTTTTCCCGTAATCGTATTTTTTTCTCTCTCGCAATGTTGCTTCTGTTCAGTACTGTTAAATGTAATTTCATTGCATAATTTCAGCTTGAAATTGTAGGCAGCGATTTCCGAAAACGGAAGTTAGGCCGCCTGAAAATTTCCCCGTAATCTTCGGCGACGAGATTCTCATGCTGATTCGAGGAATTCCGTCTTTTTTTTTGTTATCATTTGCACCATGTACGAAATCGATGCATAACCAAACTTAAATTTTGGGAGGATTGGTGGCGGTGGCAGCGGGGAGGGGGGGGGTCGTTTTCTCCGTCGGAGGACGGAATTTCATCCTTCGAAAACAAAAAGTAGACGGAGATAAGATTTCTCTGGTAATTGTAATTTTTTTTTCTCGTGATGTTTCCTCTACCCAGTATTGTTAGATATCATTTTATTCCATAAATATTTGTATTTCAGCTTGAAAATGTTGGATAAACTTCCGAAAAGTGAAGTCAATTCAGCTAGAAGATGTTGGATAAATTTCCAAAAACTGAAGGCTTGAAAAACCGTTATTTCAAGCCATGTTTCCCGATTCAGCGATCGCAAAAAAATATTCATGTGGAAGAACCAAGGCTACTGCACTAATTCAGCACATGGCTAGTGTTTCTACAAGTAACATCGTATTTGAAGTTTAAAAAAATCCTTTTTCTCTATCTACGTATGGAAGTAATGATGCTCAAGCAAATAAACTGTATCCCATTACAATAACATATTTTGACAAAAAATAGGGAAAAATTCAACTGTTTTATTATCATTGGTTGAATCAAGTAATAATACAGGTGAAGGAATATTCAACGTTTTGAACAATGAGTTTGTTAAAAAAAATATCTCATGGAGCAACTGTGTGTCATTTTCCTGTGACAATGCTAACACTATATCATAGGTCAAGTAAAAGGTGTTGTTTCTCACATAAAGAAGGTTCAGCCTGCAATCATAGTGCAGCGATGTTCATGCCATTTAGTAAATTTAGCTGCACAGAAATCTGCTACTCAACTGAAAGGATTTAATGTTGAGCAGTTTCTGATACAGTTTTTTTTTTTTTTTTTTTTTTTTTTTTTTTTTTTTTTTTGGAGGAAAGTTCAAAGAGGAAACACAATCTAAAACTGAGTCAAGCTGTTTGTGGTATTAAACCACTCAAAATTCTAAAGCATGTCAATACTCGCTGTTTATCACTTTTGGAATCCATTGACAGAATTTTAGAACAGTGAGAGGCTGTAGAACGTTATTTAGTGACAATGAAGAAGCTAATTCACAGTATAAGAACCTTGCAAGTATGATTGGAAATCCTTCATCTAAACTTTGTCTTTTTTTATCTGCTACTCTTCCTTTGTTTACATCTATTAACGTGTTCTTGCAGCAGGAAGCTCTGCTTGTGCATGTATTAAAAAGAAAACTTCATAGTCTGTTATCTGAATTGCTTGTACGATTTATCAAGCCATCAGCATTTGATGTGACAGCAACATCTCTTGCAGATGGAAATTTTGAAAGAAGGAGAAATCAAAAGAAAACTGTGATCTCGTAATTGGGTCAAAAGCGAGATCTTATATAGGCACAACTGCAGATCTGAGTGAAGACACAGTGGCTACTTTTTATTCTGAGGTAAAGGAATTTTACAAGGCAGGCTGCAATTACATTTTAAGAAAATGTCCACTTAATGATGAATTTCTGAGTCATGCTGATATTGCAGATGTAGCATTAAGGCAAAATGTTTTTTTTTGCATCAGTCCAATATATGTGTTCCCTGTTTCCAGTTTTGAAACCAGAAGAATCTGACAAGGTGGAATCTGAATTTGCTCACTATCAGTTTGAAAATTTGAACTGTGCTGTTACTTCTGGGAGAATGGATGAAGTGTGGCGCAGAATTTCTTTAATGAAAAATGAAAGTGGCCAGTTAAAGTATGAATCATTAAGCAAAATTATGAAAATGATTTTAATAGTCCCTCATAGCAAAGCAAGTACAGAAAGAATTTTCAGTATTGTGAAAAAAAACCCCATGAATTATTCAGACCTAATTTAAGTAGTCATGTGCTGTCTTCTTTATTAGTAGAAAAAATAAACAGCATTGCACACAGTGAACTATGCTGTCACAAGAAGTTTTCACAAATTGAACTAAGGAAGGCCAAAATAGCAACTACAGCCAGTTTATCATAATAATTTGGCAACATTCCAAGGAATAATTTTTCTTCATGTCTGGAGGTAATTTATTATATTTTTCTATTAGACAGTATTTTAAATTTTCTCACTAGCAAATTATTTTTTATTGTATTATTATTATTATTATTATTATTATTATTTTGTTAATAGTTCTGACAGATTAAAATTTGTTGCAGTGTTAAATACCCAAATTTGCCGCTGTAGACTGGATTACTGAAAATTACTGAAAAAAAAATAATTTGTTACTGAAAATTACTGAAAAATGAACATGTTGGTTACTGAAAACTACTTTTAGAGGTAGGCATCTATGAAAGTGTTTCCTATTGTTTAAACTTATCTCTGTTCGATAGTGCCAAAGTACGTGACGCACAGCACAGAAATGATAAGGAATCTACCGTGTTTCTATGAAGTCGCTGAGGGTTGACAACAGTTTCTTCATATAGAGCAGCAATAGCTTTCAGTGCACTTGTTCATTTCGGTTATCGAGAATAAAAACTATGGATTTGTTTCATAACAGAATATAATTTCATCATGTAAGTTTTCGTGAACACTGATTTTTTGCCAAGCTCTATCAATGTGCTAAACAGTGTATGGTCAAGATCCAAGGATAACTCTGTTTCATCCGAGTAGCAACACCTTTTTTTCTCATCCGGTCATAACTGAAGCACCATCAGTTCCAAGGCCAATGATTTTGTCCTCCCACAACAAAAAATTCTTTTTTTTTTTTTCAAGTTCAGTTTTGATACCAATTATAATTTCATTGGCTGTTGTAATTTTGATATCAATCAAAGTAAGAAAATGTGTTGTTGGATCACTTTCGTGCAAAAACTTGGTGTACATTATCAACTTACTTGTTGTGCATTTATCTGTTGAGTCTTCAACCAGTAAAGAAAAAAAAATCATGCATTTTTTTTTTTTTTTTTTTTTTGTCATCAATGTGTTCCTTATATCATCCCCAATAAAGCAAGTGAAAACACTGCATGCTTTATCATGATAAGTGACACCTAACTTTGGGTTTTCACAGATCCTGCCATGGCGAGCAATAAATTTTTTCAAAAAATTTAAATTTAACCAGATTTAGCCATAGTATATTCTATGTAAAATAAGTTGTCAATTTTTTACGCTTCCCAACCATAGGTTGAAGAAGCGTAGGTGCTCCAGCTTTGTCCATCTGTCTGTTTGTGCACACGATAACTTGTGTAAAAATGGTTTGATTTCGATGAAATTTTAGTATGTGGTAGAGGACAACCTGGGGACGAACCCTATTGAAAATGGAAAAATGGAGTCAAAGGTCAGGACATAGGAGTGGGATCCATTACATCGCCCTTATGCATCATAACTTACGTAAAAATGCTTCGATTGCGACAAAACATTGTTCCAGAGGTATACCGAACCAGTTCTGTTGAATTTCATTGAAATGGGGTCAAAGGTCAGGGCATGGGAACGAGATTTATTCCACAGCCATTTTCCTCATAACTTGAGTAATGATTTCTGGTATGTTGGAAAGCGTATCATAATCAATTCATTGCATGATTTTACTAACTTCTTAATGTTTCTTCGTCTGCATTTCTGAGAGCCTTTTACTATGAGCGAATTAATCAATTATCCTTCCTTAGCTGCTGTGCTGACCAGTGCCTCCAGATGATTAGCTGAGCGGTTATGTGCAACTACAGATTCTTTTTTAACATTGTCGGTTTTAAATTTCTTACGGCCGTATGTCATGCGTGTATCACACCATATTTCTTTCACATGACTAGGAGGACTTTTCACCTTTTCATAATTCAACCATTCCCATTTATTTGCCAATCTCCAATTTTCTACTGTGGCAACCTTTGCATTTTTTTACCGCGGATACTTTTTTCTCTTCAGGGACAAGTCGTCACACTGAAGAGTTTTACTGGGAACATTATCATGCATGAGGTTCTTCCGCGGATTTGCGAAATTTCGCTTTTTTGTCGTCATTCGGGTCATTCTCGAGATCGATGCAAAAATGAAGAGAAATTTTGAGTGGATTAATGGGGGGGGGGTCCTATCTGAGAATAGTATTTCATCTTCCAAAACTTTTGAAAGCAGAAGTTAAACGGAGTAAAGATTTTCCCTGTAATTGTGATTTCTTTTTGCTCTCGCAATGTTTCCGCTGCCCAGTATTATTGTTAAATATCATTTTAATGCGTAAATGTTTGTATTTCAGCATGAAACTGTGGGCAACGATTTCCGAAAATGGAAATCAGACAAAGCTTTTTTCTGTTAGCATAATCTCCCCGTCTGCAGTGTTCTCACTGTCCTATGTTGTTGTTAAATGTTACTTCCCTCCATAAATGTTGGCATTTAAGCTTGATAAGGGAGGGGAAATTTGTAGGAATTTGTGCATGGTGTTCAAAGTTTTCATATTCTCAAAGTTATTTAAAATAGTAAAAGCTATGATGTCATTCATTCATGGTCCTCAGGCTGAAAGTTGTTTCAGCATGGTGGATAAAATTTTTATCTGAGGGAATGAAAAAAAGGAAAGCAACAGTGAAGAAATGGGAAGGGAATTATATTAACAGAAAATAAAACTAAGCAATGAATAATGTGCAGCTGCAGAGTCACAAAAGACAAATGTGGCCATGGAACTAGAGAAAAAAGCAATACAAGAGGAAACTTGAGCTGAAGTACATCAGCAACACAAAATAAAATACTGTGTTTGAAACATGTCTTTTAAAACCATATTATTTTGTTCTGAATTTGATAATTTTATAATGTGAATACAACAGTAGGCTCCAATTTAGTATTTACATAAATAAATACAGTAAACAATTCCATCTCGTGCTGCGTTATATTCACATTTTCTCATTGGGCATTCTGATTTTCATCTGGTTAGAAAATTCAGCTTATTTGTTTCTTGCTTGGTCTCATGTATGCATTATGGCTCACATCATTCTCATCAATTTCCACATAAACCTGGTTTTTAGCATTTTCGGATAGCAGTCATTTGTAAAAAGATGAAAGCAATGTTTCCTGATTCATACTTACATTAAAACACGTTTACCCGTATCAAAAAGTTTTCTTAAAATCCTAAAACAAAATGGCATGATTCATTCAACAAAGGAACAAAATAGTAGGTAGCCATAGCATCTTGAAAGCTCGTAGTGTTGAAAAAAATAAAGCATCCGTGATTATGATAGATTTTCATTAACGATTCCTACTGCTTGGTACCACCACGGTTCCAGGAGACAGTAGCATAAAAACAAAAGAAATGTATTATTTCCAGGAAGTTTTGAGAGTACTGTAGTATGATTGTACAGTTACAGCATGGTTGAAAGTTTTCCTCCTCCATTTTTCTTAATGCATCAAAATTACAGATTAGATTTAATGTTTCCTTCAACTGTTTAATATGTAAAGTTAGTGTTATTCAGCGAGCATTTTAGAAATAGGGTACTTAATGGCAATAAATGTATATTAGTGAAGTGTTCTCAATAGTAAGACTAATAGTCTATTGAACTACATAGTTCCTGGAACTTCTCATTTAAAAAAAAAATTGTACTGCAGTATTAAGATTGCTATAGACTTTTAGCATATGCATTGAAGGGAAGGCTAAACTACTCACATGAAGGAATGTGCATAGAGTTTAAGGTGATGAGAACTGTATTTGAGAAATACACCTCATCAGATAAGATATTTTAGCACATTAATACAGACCATAACCATATGGTTCATCTATACAGATTTCCATTTAAAATAAGAAAACACATAACTGGTGCCTGGCAATGTCAGCATCTCCGCATCCCACCCACTCTTTGCCTTATCCCACGCCTTGGGCTGGTGCATTCTGGGCGATCGCTAACTCCTAGTAACAGAAGCTTGTGGACCTCCTCTATTAAGAATTAAAATGTGAATACTTATTTTCCAAAAAAGTTAAGCAACTTATGCAATTTTTTTACAAATATTGTGATTTGCTGAGAAAAGAAGATACCCCAAATTTCGCCAAAATTTCGCAGATGCGTTGATAACTTTTAAAATTAAGTTTGAATTTTTTTTATTAAGGTAGAAGGATACAGATTTATTAATTAAAAAAATTAGGTGTAACTTTAAAATTTATGGGTGGATTTTGCCAAAATTAAGGAATCTATTTTTCTTAGCAAATCACAGCGTCTTTAAAAAATTCTCATAATTTTCTTAAATTTTTGAGAAAATAAAATTTTTACATTTTTATTCTTACTGAAACAGTGAACAGCAGATACGATTCTGGCAGATTGGTAAGCAGGGTTGGAAGTGGGAGAGAAATAATGCTTTTAGAGTTGAAATGTTTTACTGCCAGAAAAGAAAGTAAAACATTTGCCACCTTTTAAATAAAGGAGGCAAATGCGAGCATAGTACCTAATTTGTTATGGTTCACTGATGGGTACAAGGGGTTCTAGAGTGAAAAAAAAAAAAAAATTCAGTCTTGGCAATGCCTCCCAGCTTTCACCGAGGAGTGACTTTACAGTTCATCATTCAATAAGTTTTCGGGAGTGAACATGCAGCTGTTGACTTTTTTTCCAGCATGCCGCCGCCGAATTTTTTTCCACGGCGCAAACCGAGCGATGCAGTTGGCACTTTATATTTCACACTAAAACATTCAAAATTTTTCCACTACCAACTTTTCCTAGAACCACTTTTTATCACTAGCAAAATGCATTTGCTTGCTAGCAATTTGCTACTAACTGCCAGTCGAAATCATGCCCTGTATGACATGTATCTGTGAATAATGACAAGAAATTTAGTCTTTTAATAGCTGTGTTTAAAAAATGTTTGGCCTTTCTTTGTGCGTACATCTCATGAGACTATTGAAAACTGTAAATATAAATTTCTAGTAAAACTTGTGATGATCTGTTTAACAAAAATAATAATGATCCAGGGCTCAAAAATTATATTGCGTGACATGCTCGGGGCATGCAAATATTCCGTTCAGGCATATGTAGTAGTTTTTCCTGCCTATCTGATTGGGCATGTAAAAAAATCTAGCTCTGTGCAGGATAAAAAGTTTATTTAAATAATATATTTTTATTTCTCAGTCAATTTCATTACTACTCAGATGTTCCCTTCATCTGCTTTATTTTATAAAATTAACAGGCTGTGTTTTGAGAGATTAAAGGGCAAAATGAAAGACTGAAAGCTAAATTGGTAAGCAGGGATAATTGGTAAGACAGACCCCCACCCCTTTTTTATATATAAATTTCAAAGTTCTATGTAGGAAGCGCTGAAATTTTGCAGTGAATTGTTTCTTTATAAAACCTGCAAGTTCACCAAATTTGGTGAAAATCAAAAGGATTCAAGTAAAAAATATTACATTTTTGTGCTGATCTGACATGGAATGGCCCATAGACGAGTTCATATTTCACTGCTGCATGCAAGTTATGAAATGCAGTGAAATATAGGTGAGTTCAAATTTCATTGCTGGGAGACGATTTATGAAATGCAGTCAAATTATTTTGTTTTTTATATTGTTTCTCAAACGTTTAGAAAAAAAATTAGTAGAGTATGCGCATAATAAGTGTGTGTGTGTGTGTGTGTGTTTGGGCATGTAAAACTTTTGGTTTGGACATGTATTTTTCTGGACAACATGCCTAACTAGATATTTTACAGTTTTGAAATTATTTTTTGGCCCTGTAATGATCAAATTCTTGTGTATGTAAACTTTTTTGAAAGTGAAATTTCTGTTTACAGGTCTTGGAGGAGGATATAACGAACGAGAAAATATTGAATATATTGATCGAGAGGAGTCAGATGGAGAATATGATGATGTAAGTTAGTGGGTTGTAGTGTTTCTGTATTGTGCGGATTTTTCAGAAATTGTAATTTGCTCAGTATTTGTATGAAGCAGTTTATTTATGAATAAAAATTGCCCCAGACCGTTATACAGTATTATGCAATATGGTTATCTGATTTAAACAGTGACTGTTTTTGTCATGATCTGTACTTTCACATTAATATTTGTCCAATTAGTTTTAATCTTTCTTACTGAACTGTTGTGAAAGCTATCTCAATGAACAAACATTAGAGATACTTACTTTAGCATGTTGACCCTCCTCTAGCATAAATAATAGCCTGTACACACCGAGACATTGACTCCACCTGATGCCGAAGAGTTTACGGGAGTAATGCCAACCATGCCTGTTGCAGCATTGTCTACAACTCTGCCCGAAATGCCGGTCTAGGATCCATGGATCTAATGTTTCACACCATGGTATCCCAGAGAGCTTCCACAGGGTTTAAATCCAGGGGCCTTAGGAGCTATACTTGGGTGGTTACAGCCCGATGGGGCGGTGCATTGTGCTGCTGAAACAGACCAATTGCTGCACGATGTAAAGGCCTAAGGCCATTTGCAAAGGCCATGAAAGCTTGTAGGTGATTAGCCAAAACATGCTGATGCTGGTAGCATGCAACAGTTAAAGACCTCTCCAGATACAGTAAGGAACCTAATGTGTCCCACGAAAAAGCTCCCCAAACCATCACAGAACCACCACCACCTTGAACACAGACAACCTGGTATGATGGGGCTATGTTCTGTCTATGCTACACCACACCCTCCCATCTGCTTGGTACAGCTGAAAATGGAATTCATCTGACCACACATGTCGCCACTGTGCAGAGATCCAGTTTTGAAGATCCCGGCACCAGGTGAGACGTAATTTTGATGATGAGCAGTCACCAGTGGTATATGAGTAGGACATCGGGTCCAATAGCTCAGGGTATGACAGTGTGCACTGTACTGTTCACTTTCTGATGCTGCTTGGGCCTCTAACATTTAACTTGGATGTGATTAGTGCCATTGTTGCCAAGCAATCAGTCTACATCGATCCTGTTCATCAGTGGTGTGTGGTCGGCCACCGCTTGCTCTCTGGGCACTGGTATGTCCATCAATGGTATACTCATGGTATACCCTTGATACAGTTGTCCTCTGGAACCATACGGTTCTTACCACTTGGCCCATAGAATGTCCTAGATGTCTTGTGCCGACAATGCGTCCACGATCAAAGTCGATCAGCTCAAAACATTTACCCATGTCTGTCAATTGCAATAAACTGTTGCAAAGTCCACTGTCTGCCAATTTATTGCCTGCATTCAGTTAGAGTCTATTCCATTCTGCACAGGGGGATGCCCATGTCAACAGCCCATCACCCCTATCTCTAATGTTTTGCTTGCCGAGTGCATTTTGAGCAGATATCAGAGTAATACTACATGTTTTCACATACACTGCTGGCTACCCAAAATGCAACACCAAGAAGGAAGCATCCATCGGATTGGCCTGAAATTCGCAGCATGCATCGTCCGCAAGAGGACATGCAAACAATTAGCATTGCAGGGCATATGCAAATCATGTGCGCCCGGCACGCCACCGAGAAGCACTATAAGAAGGGTGCACAAAAGGCGGGGTGTAAGTAGTGGAAGTGTGTTGTGCTGCCGGACCTGTGCGTGGGAAGCTTCCTGATGCCTCATCGCAGAATACGGCAGTCATTCCAGCACGTTTCGGAGTTCGACAGAGGACGAATAGTGGCTTATCACGACAGTGGTTTATCTTACCGAGACATCGCCGCCCGTGTGGGACGACATCCAGCCACAGTGAGATGAGTATGGATTTGGTGGGTGCAGGAGGGACGAACGGACCGACGTGAGCGATTGCAGCAGCTGCGGCAAACCACCGAACGAGAGAACCGGCATGTTGTGCGGCGGGAATTGATGGCTCGCACTGCCACATCATGAACGTTAGCGCAGGAATTAGGGTGTGTTGCACAACAATCTGTGTCAGCACGTACCGTTTGATGTTGTCTGCAGGAAAAGGGACTTGTCGCACGGCGCCCGTTGCTCCGATTACCATTGACGTTACACAACCGGTGAGTGTGGCGGCAGTGGGCCGTTGAACGCCGCACCTGAACTACGGAATGGCACGACATTGTCTTCTCCAACAAATCCTGCTTCTGCCTGCAACACGACGATGGTCAGATCCGCGTGTGGTGGCACCACGCAAGAGACTGTATGACGCCTGCATTATGCTTCGCCATACTGGTCCGTCACCTCATGTTATGGTTTGGGGCGCAATTGGATATGACACCCGCACCCCTCTGGTACGCATCGCCGGTACATTCAACAGCCACCGCTACATCTCTGACGTTTTGGAGCCTGAAGTCCTCCTTTACCTGCAGGACCTGCCAGCGGCCACATTTCAACAGGATAATGCGCGTCCGTACATGGCACACATCGTGCAACAATTCTTCGCGGCTTACCAGATGTCACTGCTGCCGTGGCCCGCCTGTTCTCCCGATATGTTGCCCATCGAACACGTCTGGTCTCTGATCGGCAACCGAGTGTGGCAACGTGTGGAAGCAGCCTGGACCGACATACCCCAAGCCCACATCCAAAGCCTCTTTCGTTCGAATCCGTGGCGTGTAGGGGCCGTTATTGCCAGCCATGGGGGCCACACGAACTATTGTTGTCTGCATGTTCCGCAAATCGCATGGGACTGTAAGCTCAATCGTTTCATCTTTGTATCGGTTGTTCTGTGTTCAGTAAATCTGGCTTTGCTATCTCGTGTCCTTCTTGGTGTTGCATTTTGGGTGGCCAGCAGTGTAGATTGGGTTGGTGCGAATGAAATGTCCGGCAAAGAACCAGCACACGTGGACTGCGGGAACGGAAAAGTAGGACAACTTACCTAGGCAAAATAATCCCAGCGCCATTGACACATAATTGCCATCTGTCCGTCAAGGCCATGATCCCAGAACAGAAAAAGTCTTGTGGCTGGGACCCAAAGAAGTCATCAACTGCACGTTGAACCTCGTTGTCTGTCATGAACAGTTTCCCGGAAAGGAAGTGATCCAGGCGACGAAACAGATTATAGTCTGTCGGAGATATGTCCGGGTAATAGGCAGGATGAGGCAGTGCTGCATAGCTCAAGGCACTTATTGTCAGCATCGTTCGTTGTGCGACACGTTGTCGTGGAGCAGAAGAACACCATGTCTGTTGACCAAAGCTAGTTGTTTCTACAGCAATTTTTGGTGCATCTGGTGTAATTCAGCACCATAACGTTCTGCAGTGATGGTTTGGCCTCTTGCCAAGAAACTCCGATGAATTATCCCGGCTGTGGACCACCAGAAAAGGAGCATCATGTTCTTGGTGTGTAAGGGTGGCTTAGGTTGCCATCCAGCAGGCTGTGCCTTGCCTAACCATTGTGCAGATCGTTTCCTATTACCATAAAGGACACTAGATGTTCCTGTTTATTCCGGCAAGCAGCGATGGGCAGACTTCCAAACGCCTAGTCGTGTTGACTGTTGTCAACTCATGTGGCAGCCACATGTCAAGCTTTTACTTTACCCAGCGCCGCCAGATGCCGAACAATTGTCCTGTAGTGGACACCTACCTCAGCCGCTATCTCACGACATGTTTTCAAGGGTCCGGTTCAACCACACATAATAACAGAACATCGTCAGAAACAGCAACCGGTCGGTGACCACATGCTTTGTTTTGCAGGTCCGTATCTCTGTTTTGAAAGTTTACAAACCATCACCGAATGGTTCGTTTGTTAGCTGTAACTTCCCCAAACATTTTGTTAACATTTCGAGCTGCAATTCGTGCAGAATGGCCCAGTTTAAATTCATTCCGGAAGATTAACTCTCAAATCCGGCGTCTGCATGTTTTCTTTGCAAGCCACAATACGTCCAAACTAACCATGCCTGAACCTTGTTCTTCACACAGGTTCTAGCTATTTATAATAACTCTGTGACATAATACCCACAACACCTGTGGGTGGTTCTATTCCGTTGTGGTGGGGGCCTGTTTCCACTACTTGTTCGCGCCGGACATTTCATTTGCACCAACCCAATGTATGGGTCTTTTCATGGAAAATCACCCAGTTTACAAAAAAAAGTGGTTGCTGACGAATTTTTTTTTTTTAATTTCGTTATTTGTCCATCTGGAAAGTCAAATTGTGAGAGTTCAAATCTAGGGTTTTTTTGGTTTTTTTCCCTCAATGTTTAACTGCACAAAAACAATAAATGGCAAAGAGCTCCACCTGGTCTCATTTTAAAGAGATCACATCCATCCATCGATAAAAGTATGCAGGCCAAATCTCCCAAAAAAAAAAAAAATAAATAAATAAATAAAAAAAAACCTTTCTGATGGCCTACAAGATGTTGTTCACAAAGGAAATTCTAAAATGGAAATGTTTACGAAATGGAAAAATTATTATCCAAGTACCTTGGATACATAGACTTCGGGCCGGACATTTCATTCGCACCAACCCAATGTATGGGTCTTTTCATGGAAAATCACCCAGTTTACAAAAAAAGTGGTTGCTGACGAATTTTTTTTTTTTTAATTTCGTTATTTGTCCATCTGGAAAGTCAAATTGTGAGAGTTCAAATCTAGGGTTTTTTTGGTTTTTTTCCCTCAATGTTTAACTGCACAAAAACAATAAATGGCAAAGAGCTCCACCTGGTCTCATTTTAAAGAGCACACATCCATCCATCCATCGATAAAAGTATGCAGGCCAAATCTCCCAACAACAAAAAAAATAAATAAATAAATAAATAAAACCTTTCTGATGGCCTACAAGATGTTGTCCACAAAGGAAATTCTAAAATGGAAATGTTTACGAAATGGAAAAATTATTATCCAAGTACCTTGGATACATAGACTTTGAATTCTCAAATTTGCTATGAGCAATGCTGTGATAAATTTATAAGTGAAATTTTTATAGAGTGCCAGAAAAATGAAAGATATCAAGTATCTACTTCAGAATTATTTGTAACAAGGATATCATGTTAACTGCATCATTTCTTTTTCAGAAAGTTCAGTTTTAGGATTCATAACCTCTCTGAAATAACTGGTATTCGTAATAAACACATTACTCTTCATGTGGTCAGTGAGTCCCATTCCATTTTGAAATGTATTCTATGATTCAGAAAAGTTTGTAGATCCCTGTGCCAGAGAAACAAAGGTGCTCTATTGAATTGAACTAGTAGTAAACGGAAGATAACGGCACGAAAAGTCTCGGAAATTTTACCCATCCTCGAGGACGGTTTGTCTAAAAATGTACCCGTCCTCGAGGACATTTTGTCTAAAAATGTACCCGTCCTCCTTTGAAAGTAACCCGTCAGACTCGTATATACAAGTTAAACTTGTGCACCAACACTTCACATTTATAGTGCCAAGGAAGTTCTACTGCTGAATTGATTTGGACGATGAAATCAGTGTGTAGTAATTATTCAATGGATTCATCACAAGATATTCATGATATTGACAGTGTCCAGTGTCATTATCATCAATACCAGTGTGGACAGTGTCCCTGAACATTTTTCTGTTTCCTCTTAGAAAATGCGATACTTAATCACTGATGGACTGGCTCCTTATTTCCGGGAACTTCTGTTAGAGGAAGCATGTTCGTCGTACCACACAGTTATGATGAAACAACTAATGTCGAAGATAAAAAGGAGCTTCAAACAACCATCACATTTGGTCAGAAAACAAATGTGGCACAACGACACAGCACCTCAGAACTTTCTTTTAGGTAAAGCGGATGGTGAAACATTGCATAAAAAACTATGTGAAGCACTTTCTGAGTCCAATTTATCACAAAACAGATGCCTAATGCTTGGATCAGATGGACCTGATGTTAATAAAAAAGTTTTTAGGCTTTTCAATAGTAATGTCCAGCAGACACGAGGGACAAGTCTTATAAACATAGGTACTGCAACATCCACACAATGCATAATGCATATGTGTTTTGGTGAAGAAGCTTCTGAGCTGCTGATCAGCATTTACCAATATTTTGACGGTTGGCCTACCCGTTGGAAAGAGTTTGAAGAAATACAATCTGAATATAACGTTCCACACCACAAATTTTTGAAACATGCAATAACAAGATAGCTTACCTTACCTTACCTTGGGGCCTTCAGCCAACACGATTTTGGAGCAGTGGGACATTATTCAGTTCTATTTCTTTAAGCACATGCCTCTGACAAAAATTCTGTTGCTCTTCAATCTACATCCTACAAGGCTGTTATAAGTGCCTTAAAGAAACATTCAATAAAAACTGAACTTCATTTCATTATTTCATCAGCAGAACTATTCATGAAGTTCACACAACATTTTCAGTGCCAAGCACCCATGATCCACAAATTGCATGATGAAATAGGGAATGTTCTTCAGACCTTCATGGCTTTGGTTTTAAAGACTGCTGTCATTAGAAAAACCACTATTTTTTTTAAAGTTAATCTTGATGAACTGTTTACATTTGGTAATCTGCTTCCTCTTGAAGAACTTGTCGTTAATGAAAAGGTCACAGACGAGCTTTCTAAATTGAAAGAAAATGATAAGTTGTTGTTTCTGAAGGAAGCTCAAAAGCACTATATTACTGCTTGTAAGCATGTGATGGAAAAGACTTGCTTATCAAATGGATCACTTAAAAATTTTAATTTTTTAGACCCAAAAGAAAGAAAGAAAGAATGAATGAATGATAGAAGCTGCACGGACATACTGAAAGTTGCAAAAATAATGCCATTTCATGTTCAACTGGATTATTTCTTAGATGAGGGGAAAATTTTGCAACTGGAAAAAGATTATACAGCATTTGAAAACAAAACTATTTATGATTACTGGCAACAACACATCTCAAAAAAGGACTCATTATCTTATAATCAAAAGATTTAACGTTTTCAAATGTTGCAAAAGTCATAAAGGCAGCTCTTACTTTGTCACATGGAAATGCTGGCATAGACGATTTTCCATTTCTAAGCATATATCAGGAGAAAATGAATCAGCAGTGACAAAGATTTTTAAACAGTGTACTGACTGTGAGGGATGCTTTGAAACAATATGCTAATTTTCTTTTTGTGCTCGTTAATCCAAAACTCGTTAAGTATGGACAACAAGCACATTCAAAGTACATTTCCTTTATGGAAGAATCTAAGAGGAAAAAGAAAATCGAATTAGTAGAAAAGCAAAAAAGAACGGATAATGGAAAAGATAAAGTCAATCGAATGTGAGACTGCTGCTCCGAATGACAAGAAAAAAGAACACCTACAACCTAAGGAGGCAAGAGAAGAATTGTTTTTGGAAGTTTCGGCTGAACTGAAGAAAGCACTCGAAAAAAATTGCTTAAATGGAGCAAAATTAGCTGAAGGCATGCTCGAGGTAGTAAAATGTATGAAACAGAAGAAAGAGTGGGAGAAAAGGAATTGGAAATCATTCAGAAGAACCTTGAGAAAAAAAAATCAAGTGTGATTGAATCATTTTTTGCTAAGATAGAAAACAATAAGCCAAACAGTTTTTTCTTCAGAATTGTTTTTCTGAAACATTGAAGAGAATCGTACGTAATTCGATTTTCAGAATTTTATGTATTTTTTTGTGTAAAATTATATAATGACAATAAAATGGCCATACCCGGCCTTTTTTGATAGGGGAGTATAAAAAAAAAATCTGTTTTTGTAACTATATTTGTTGTTTTGTGCTATTGGCAAGAAGTCTCTTTTAATCACAATTTAGTCACCTTTTTCAAAGGTTGCCTTAGCTCCTCACCCTGCATATTGACAATAGATTGTTAATCATTCCCCTATGCATAGTTTAGCTGCTTGCAGTGGACTAAATTGAGTGTTAGTTTACTAATGTAAAACTACAGAATTCCAAAAGTTATATCTTTTGGTCCCAGTGATCATCTAACTGTAGGGTTTGTCCCTGATGTCTGCCTGGTAGTTCTTTGTTAAAGAAAGAAAAGCAGCTAAAATTGTAGAATGAACACACCACACCTGTTTTCCCTGAAGATAGTTTATTCTGAACTTAGTTTGTGGTGAAAGGTAGGCTGAATGCAAGAGCTTCAAATTATTTTATTTAGTAACTAAATAGGATACAACCTGCTTCGATAGATAGTAATGATGTATGGCCAGGAAAACTGTTAAGCTATGGCTGAACTGGCTGGTACTTTTTTTTTTTTTTTTTTTTTTTTTGGATGATATGTGACTGCTATGGTTTGTATATCTCATTTGATCATTTTATGTGATTGCATTGATTAAACAAATGACAAGTTACTTTTCATACTTCTTTATGTAAGATGTTTTTTTTCAGTTCGGTAGAAAAAAGAAAAAGTTCAGAGGCACTGCTGAAGAAGAAGCAGCTGAAAAGGCTAAACTCAAAGTAACAGAAAATGAAGAACAAAAAGAAACTATTAAATATAAACCTAATGATGTAGAGGTAAGAGTTTCTGTTGAAGCTCTCTCTCTCTCTCTCTCTCTCTCTCTCTCTCTCTCTCTCTCTCTCTCTCTCTCTCTCTCTCTCTCTCTCTCTCTCTCTCTCTCTCTCTCTCTCTCTCTCTCTCTCTCTCTCTCTCTCTCTCTCTCTCTCTCTCTCTCTCTCTCTCTCTCTCTCTCTCTCTCTCTCTCTCTCTCTCTCTCTCTCTCTCTCTCTCTCTCTCTCTCTCTCTCTCTCTCTCTCTCTCTCTCTCTCTCTCTCTCTCTCTCTCTCTCTCTCTCTCTCTCTCTCTCTCTCTCTCTCTCTCTCTCTCTCTCTCTCTCTCTCTCTCTCTCTCTCTCTCTCTCTCTCATTCATTACAGATATGCATAACATGATGTGATGCATTTGTCTTTCAGAGTGAACAAAAACAATGTAAAAAAACCATCCAAATAAAACAAACTAGGTGTAATAATCAATGTCACTTGGTTCAAGAGCAGAAGGAAACACAGTAAAAACTCTCCATCATACCGAAACTATTGGTTTGCAAATGTTCAGTTCCTGGATAAGTCTCATAAGAAATAATGCCATTTTTCTAGCATATCTCTTTTCAAACCATTGTATTGTCACATCAGTTATTCAAAAGTATTAGTCCTGGCCTCAAATTTTCTTGCAGTGATCATTCTTTCATTCTTAGTAATTATAAAAATTTGCACAATGTTCTTAGAATTTCAAATGATTTCCTTTGAAATAAATTAACAACAGAAGACGTACATTATTTTTTGAAGTAAAAAGTAGCAGCATCATGTTACATCACCTGACTAGCAGTTTGTTGATAATGAGGAACAGTACACCAATTATGTAGAAAATAGTAAAACTATACTAGTGATCCGATTTATTGGCGTAGAAATATATATATAAGCATTTCCAAGCTTTCACACATCAACCAGATGGCTTTTTCAAGGCAGTTTTTGTCTAACTTCCTTGAAAAAGCCATCTAGTTAATGTGCGAAAGCTTGGAATGCTTATGTAATATATTCCAATCTCAATAAATCGGATCACTAGTATAGTTTTACTATTTTCTAGCAGTGAATTATTTGGAATGAGAATACACCATGTTGCATTAAAATGATTACCAGTACTTATTGATAAAAATGGTGGGTTTATATTAAACCCCACTCATGTGTTTCATTTAAGTGGCACAGCGTGAGGAGTGCAATGTGAATTTCCTCAGGAAAGCTTTCATTCCATATAAACAATGGAAAAATGGCACTTTTTGTTGTTTTGGTTTGTCTACATTTTATGTGGTCCATTGTCTTCTTTAGTTGTGTTCTGTCAATTTTTGACAGTAATAAGAAGGGAAAAGATTTTTAGGTGCTAGAAAGCAGAAATATGCATATTTTTATGTGCTAATAATTTGAAAACTGTTTGCTAAAAATAGAAAAATATTTGATAAAAATATATTTTCTTCAACAATGATGTAACTGGATATTTTCCTTGATAAAAAGGTAATGTTATACTCAACTTACTAATCACAACTATACGTTTGATGAAAAAAAGTTCTTTGGAGTTGGAGTGGACATTTGTTTTACCTTTGGTCTTTACTTATTTTCCTTGTGGATGATAATGCCACATAATATCACATACACCCTAGTTGTTGTTTTTTTGTTTTTTTATAAGATTGTTTTATGTTTTTGTTATTTTTCTTGGGCTTTGGACTCAAAGAATCCTTTTTCACTCACAATGTAGTGGCAAAACACTACTTAAATCTCAATGCAGAAATTTATTTGGCATGGAAATTTTTATACAGCTTCTGGAAATAATTAACTCAGTGCACTTTACAACCGCACTGAGCAGAATAGTAAGTATCATAAAAAGAACATGCTGAACACAGCAATATGACAAAAGTGCATTAATAACAATGACTAATAATGCGAGTGGCATATATGTAATCTCTGTGGTGGACTTTTAGACCTGTCCATGTGTTACCTAAGCTTTTGTGGGTACAGGCAAATTTCCAGTTTCACTTCTCTGAGTGGGAAAAAATGACGTCATTCAGCAATGTGTGTTGGTGCTGATGAAACTAGTCTAATGAGGGAAAATGGGACATAAATTTACAGTACTGTTCCCCTTCCCCCTTTTTTTTGGTGCTGAAATTTTACTTTGGATTTATTTATGCTAAATATAAAAAATAAAAAGATGGAAACATGCAAATTTCGATGTTTAATATGGAATTTTGGAAAATATGTATTTAATATGAAATTTTCAAAAATATGTTTTTACATGGAAATATTTATTTACCAAAAAATTCGTTTCCTGGTAATAAGTGTGCATATTTCTCTTCTTTCTTGTAATTCTGGTTACTGCTGTTTATGTATTTTCCTGTACCACATCTCATGCAGTAAAACAAATCAGAACTCTTCACCATCTGGAAAATGAATTGATATTGCTAAACACCTTTGATTGAGCACCGCCTATATTAAACTTAATAAGTTGCAGAGAAGAAAGAAATCTGGGGACAAATTATTTTGACAAGTATAGTAATTCGTGCAAAAAAATAAATAAAATCAAAGGAGCTGAGTAGCAACTGTGCCGCAACCTACAATGTAGAACGTCAACTGTCACTATTTCATGGCACTATCTCACTAGTTCTACATTCTTAAAACATTCTGTGAAGGACAGTTGATGTAGTCTTATGTTGTTGGTTGCGGCACAATTGCTACTGTGCCCCTTTAATTCTTTTCAGATATAAAATTTTTAAGAAATAAAACAAATGTTTTACTTTATTTACTTAAAAGCAACTTGTACTATATACAATTCATAGTAACTTATGTTGATTATAAATTAATGTTAGTAGAAGTAGAAGGCATAGTATCATCATTGTCAGTAGTTATTGCCAAAATTGTTTCTGAAGAACAATTTCTTCAGAAACAATTTTTCAAACACCTTCGTTGCCTTGTTACAAATTTGGCCATATGTCTCGGGCCTAATGTACTTTTCTTGTTGTTGCTGTTGTTCACGTCTAGACTCAGAATGCATCAGCGGTGTAAAGGTTTGAGATGTAATACATTCATTTTCCAGCAAAGTTTTGAAGACTGGCGTACATTGGTATTCCATGCTCAGTGTGAAAATTTGGATTGATGACATCAATCTCTATCAGTTCTTGCTGTTCAGGCTCAATTTATACAGTTGAAGTGGAAGGTTGTGGCTCTAGAGTCGAACTTGGGGGAAACGCATCCTAACATGTGAACTTTTGAAGCTTCCTACATTCCCGAGACCTTTCGGTTGATGACTTAGCAAGCCTTTTTTTAATTCCTCTTGTTTTCCTCTAGCTGTTTCTTCAACTTTCGTCTGTTCTTATTGTAATTTTCCCAGGATTGTCATGGCATTTCTAAATTTTTGTCACCAAATTTTTTTATCTAAAAAATAAATAAATTTTAAATCCACTTTATTTTGGTTTATCAGATATGTCCATGAGTTCTGATTGTCAGCTGCAGAATGCGGGACTGAGGTCATCGCTATCATTATCTATTCACTAGTTATCAACTGTCACTAACTTGTGCGACAAAACAAAATCACATGAAATTTAGCTTAACTTTCTAATGCTACTGTATCGAAGGGTTAAAGGATGGAGGGTTGAAACCTATTTTGTTATAAATGGGACTCTATAAACTATCTAATGATGTATTATTTATTATTCTACAATTATTAGTTTTGAAGATATACTTGTTCAAAGTGCGACACGTTTTCATTGCATCTGTGCTCCCTATGTTACCCCTTACCCAGCGCAGAGAAAGGCGTAGTTCTGCATCAAAAAAAGAAAACTCTAAGATGAATCATCTTTCAGTGAGCTAAAAAGTGTCCTTCGCTTGGTACCAGCAAGTGCAAGCATCAAATATTTCTGTTGCTAGCAATGTCTTGAGAAAAAAGCCAAGAAGATTGCCTCAAGAATGAATATTGAAAGTCTTGCAATGTTGAAATGATTGATCAATCAATTAAAAGAAAGATATGGCCTAGTTTACAAGAAAGAAGTCGGTGAAAGTGCTACTGTGGATACAGAAACAGCAAAGCTATGACTTGAAATACTAGCAGCATTGCTGGTGGAATATGAACTACAGGACATTTATAATGTGGCTGTGTCGTTACTTTTCTGCAATGTCCTCCTGAATAAGATGCTGGCACTGAACCTTGCCAAGGAAGGAAAGGTGTAGGAATAAAAAAGTGTTAACAAGGACAGTGTCAGATTGTAGTTGGAAAATCACTGAAACCACGTTGTTTTACATAAAAAAAAAAAAAATCTTTGAAATATCATGCCAACAAAAAGACATGGATGACAACAGATGTCTTCATGACATTTTTGAGATCTTTGGATGACTGCGTGGGTGCAGAAGGCAGGACAGTATGGCTGTTTTGGGATAACTGTGCTTCTTCTCCATGAGACAAAACATTTCTTCTAAGAAGTGTGAAAGCCGTACAGTATCCAATAAACTGCATAAATGTGTTGCAGCTTCTTGATTTAGGTATCATCAGATCTTTCAAATGGTTGTATCTAGAAAGCAGCTTGCACAAACTGCTGTCTGTATTACGAATGCTGGAAAGGATGTCAGTACGAAAATTGATGTTACAAGCTATTCATTTCACTGTCGCAGCATTATGACAAGTCTCTCTATCAACTTTTTGGATTATTTCCACAAAGGTGGCAACATATGTGGACTTCATGCAGAAACAGACTCTAAGGTTATTGTGGATGAAGAAGAGGAGGAGGATGACTTTAACAAAGATTGGATTCAATTCGGCGCTGTAAAAAATTGGGTTGAGTATGGTGATTACATGTCAGTAGAAACTTGAGCTTTTCACATGGAGTCACTACATTATTGTGAGTTGTGTGGCAATTGTGAAGGAGGTGGGAGTGATGAGGAAGAAAAAGAAGACGAGCGCAAGTCTGAAAAAGTTGTATCAAGTTATGCTGAAGCTTTATTTGGCATTGGTAAAAGTGAAATTATTCTTATACATAGGATGTTTACACATTTTTAGAACAATTTTCCAGCAATATAAGGAATGTTTAAAATAAAATGATTTCTTTCTTAAATGTTCTGTATGATAGCACTCTCTCTGGACTATGAACCTACATCTAGATTTCCAAGATGACAGGGAATTTCTTAAAATTGGTAATGGTATTTTATTTCACTCCTCTTCCACTGCTTTCCATAGTCCAATCATTGATTTAGGTCTTCGTTTAGAAAATGGTCTTCTAAGCAGTCCGAAGGCACAATAGTCCATTGGTGGCACATCAGGGAACTTTGAAGGAATATGAGCATTTTTCAAGAAATAGAGTGGTAGATTGGAATGTATGACTTGTAGTCTTATCCTAATGAAGTTGTACTTTTTGAAGGCTCAGTGGATAAGGGAATGATATTTCCTCTTTAAAGATAAAGAGTTAACCCTTTGGCAATATGTAGAATTGATTTTAACATTCTTTTCAATTTTTCTTAACTTCAACTTCCCATTGTTGTACGAGAAACCAGCAATAATCATGAATCCTTTACTGAAACTTTCTTTGGATTCTTGGAACCAAGTTTGTAAGTCTTTTTCTGTACTTTTGCTATAGTTAATCAACCTTTTTTTTTTTTTTTTTTTTTTTGGTTAGTTGTTTTGATAGATCCATACTTCATCGTAGTCAAAATAAATTTTCATGTCTCCTGCTAAATGATTTTCATAAAGAAGTCTACACCGTGTTCTGCGCTAAGCACGTGCCCAGGCAAAAGGCATTGAACATTATGGGGTTTTTTTTTTTTTTTTTTCAGATTCAAATCTTTGTTTATTACCTTGTTTACAGTTGATACAGATATGTTTAATGACTTTAGCCATTGCTCTTTGGGTTGGTGGGTTTTCTTTTAAGAACAGAGACCTTACTTTTGAAATAGTTGTAATACTACATACCTTCTTTCAATATTTGTATAGTGTTCTTTTTCCTTTTAAAAGTAATGGTTGACAATTTCCCCCTGTATTATTAATTATATTGCTTGTTTTACATTTAGAAATTCTAATTTCATGATTTTCACAGTGTTTTTTCAATTACAGAATTTGAATATTTTTCTTCCTCATTACCTTCTATCCACAGCTTGTTTACATGCACCGTTTTCTCAGCAGAGTATACTTAACTGCAGCAGATGTTTCTTTTGTGGTCATCTAACACACTCAGTTGCTAGTTCAGGGTTCCCACTGTCCTTATAAATCCTTAAAAGTCCTAAAAAAGTGCTTAATTTTTTTAGGGTGCTTAAAAGTCCTTAATTGTTAACAGAAATTCCCCAAAGTGCTTAAAAAGTTTTTCTTTTCTTAACTGCTGGCGTGAAATGTAGAAGTTACAATGTAATGTGCACAACTTCTGCTGCTGATTGGCTGTGTTTATGATAAGGCCATGTTACGTTGGTAGAAAGCCCGTGGGAAAGCACAGGGTAGGAGGAGCTCTTGTCAGTGACTCAGGGTAAACTTGACTTTGACTTTGTTATTTTGACTTTGGTTTTACAAATCAAGCCATGAAATAATAAGTGTGATATCCAAAACTAGATCTTGTAACTTCAACTACAGTTTTATGATTTACATTCTTTTTGTCGCATATGTGATTATTCTCTCATATGAAAACTGATTTGACCAGCAGAACTGTCTCTTAAATTACATAAATTCTAATTTACTAACTCCACAAACTTAAATTATATGCAACTATATTGCAAGCTTTATCAACAGACTTTAGTTTGTTTAGTTAAGTCATGTGTAAAAGTGTATTTGTATATGTGTTATTTTCACATGTGCAATTTGTAAAGGTACTTAAAAGTCCTTAAAATGTGCTTATATTTTTCGGGAGACAATGAGTGGGAACCCTGCAGTTTCGATTCTTTGAACTTCTTTTATTTTCTGTAATTTCTTATCAAAAACGTTCTAAAAATGTGTGAGCATTTTCTGTATGTGCGCAATATTGGTGAATGTGATCCGAAATGCATTTTTAACATTGAAAGAGTTTGTTTGACATAAAAGGTAAAGTTTCAGTAGCACTGCTATTCATGAAAGATTTATTTTTGTAAAAAGAAGTTTAGAATAGATTTTGTGTGTATTGTTTCATCTGCCAAATCAAAATTACTGATGGTGTTAAATTTTACTTGCTACTGATCTGTCAAAAGCCTCCATTTACAGTGATCTTGGCACAAAAAACAAGCTTTACTGACATCCATTACACATCTCACAAAAAACATTTTAATTTCTACTTCATACTCATAAATCTTTTTTTACTTATGAACATTCCTGAATCAGATTCTCCTTTCCTTGGCCTTCATCTCCTTTTCTTCCCTACCATAATGGGTTGAATAAATTCTCTTACTTAGCATCTTGTCATTCATTCTTTGAACGTAACCAAAGTACTTCAGAAAACTTGTATGTGCATTTTGACAATCAGTTACAATATTAGAACATTCTTAAATTTTCATGTGTAACACTCATGAACTCTTCACTTTGAACGTTTCACTTCAGATGATCAGGTATGTGAAGCTGTAGATACCTGGTTGCAGCAGCATCCTGCCTCCTTCAATGCCTCAGGAACACAAGGACTTGTGCAATGATGGGACCACTGTCTAAATGCTGGCAGCGATCATTTTTAGGTGTTATGTTTTGACTCTTTTAGGCAAAAAGTCTCACGATTTATTGAACAACCCTTTTATTATGGATGTAACGTCATTGCATTTGTATGAAATAATGGTTATTATTATTCCATTGAAATTAGGTGTATCAAGTTGTGACATACTTCAATTTTTATTTTCATAGGAAGATGATGAAGATGATGATGATGATGCTGATCTTTCAAAATATGATCTGACTGGTTGGGGTGATGACTCTTCCCCTAAGGAAGACAAAAAGGAAAAGTCACCATCGAGGTCACATTCTTCAGCTTCTTCACGATCTTCTGCATATTCTAGATCACGATCATCCAGTCGCTCTTCTGTGTCTTCCCGATCATCTCGATCATCATCTCGCTCAAGCTCTGGCTCTGATAGGCCAGGGAAAAGTAAAAGAAAACACTCCAGGTCCAGGTAAAAGGGAGGGTGGTAAATGGTTGAAAGGTCAATATCATTTCACTTCTGCTTCTTAAGTGAAATTTGAACCATAAATAAGTTGTTCCCGTGATCAGTTGTTTTCGTTTCCTCATACAACTTTTCAAAGTGTGATTTTTCAGGGGTACGAAGGTAGGTACATATTTGCATTTTCATGTACCTGTATGTAAATAGAGCACCCCAAACAATTGTTCTTTTCTTTTTTTTTTTTTTTAATGTAAGGGGACTTTATTTGTAGTGTAATATATTTCAGAATATTTTTGAAATTGAGATGCAATTTAGCTTGCTTTTAGTTCCTGTAGCTTTTATAAGTTGAGTAGTGATTTTTTTTTTTTTTTCAGATTTTCAGGAAGGTAATATCTTATTTATTTATTTTTGGTGGATTAGTAATGCTCTTGAAGTTAATTTGGATCACATCAAATAATAGATTTATGAAAAATGATTTTAAAATTTTGATAGTTGCAAATTATTATTTTTACCAAGGGATTCTCAGTTTTTGTTAACACCTCCGCATTTTCCAGTTTGTTTAAATAGTTTCTTTGTTTTTCAGAAACTCTTGTCAAGAATCTAAAATTGTGTGTGCTTGGAGGAGGGGAGGCACTGGTGGTTTTGTAGGTACTGTGCTGGAAGAAAGAAAAAATTTTCCTAAATTCATTAAAAATTATGGATTTCTGAATTCAGTCATTGTCTGATATTTTGGGCTTGTTTTGTAAAACTTATGTTGAGGTTAACCAACATTGATTCACAAAAATTCATCAAATTATTCTGTTGAATTTGCTAATGTGCAGACTTTTCCAGTAACTTCCTACTCATCAAATTAACTTGAAAGATGATGTTATTGTCATGTGAACCTGTTAACCCCAGATATTTCTGCAGATTTGGCAAATGAAAGTAAACAATTTTTTTTTCTTTTTTAAAGGGAAACACACTTTTCCAGCTTTGTGAATGTATGTGCCTTTCTTGCATTTTCCTTAGAGCATATTTTAGCCACCCCCCACTTTTTTGTTATACATGGCACATTGTTTTGTCAGCCTTATGGTCTTATGGTCAGAAAGAACCTTTGCTGACATCGTAGTATTTGTTGTGCAAAGAAAGATAAAATGGGGGGGGCAGAAATTTGATGCAGAGATGACATAAATTACTTGGGAAGTCCTTAAACCATGTTATAAAATATGTCAAAATACCCATGATTAGTTTTTAAATATTTTCTATGGGATATACAAAGTTTTGTATATCTATGTTAGATTTTAATTCATTGTGTAATTCAAAAAGTTATTGAATGTTAGATAAAAACTATTTTGGGTGCATAATACGTGGCTCTGAGAAATGTCATAATGTTAGTGATATGTAATGAAATTATAAGTTGTCACTCCCCATCCCCATGTTAAAAAAGTCATTTCACTGAAGAGCATGTCATGTGAAATAGTTAATTTTTAAGCAAAATTTATTCATTTTAGAGTTAATAAAGGATCTGGTTTCAAAGGAAGATTTTACAATGGCAGAATGTTGGCCACACAGAGATTTCATCAAAAAAATTTATGACAGTGTGTATCATGACAAAATTAAGTTGCTGTGATGTAGCATATTTTCCTCCAAAATTAAGTTTGTGCTGAATAATTCAAAATTGCCATTCATTCATAAAGGATGTCAGTTACAGATCATTTCTACTCTCATTGTTTTGTTAAATAATTTTCAAGGACAAATATTTTAGTTTATCAGTCTCTGTTTGAATGAGCCTTGCTTTTTCTGACAATTTATGTTGCCCTTCGCCAAACAGAAAATGAACAACATTACAGTTTTCATAAAAGATGGTTCTGAGCAACCTTGTTTTTTAAAAGACAGAAGAAAATCCCCTCAAAATATTGTATTTCAGCACATTTAAAAAACAGAAAAAATAGCATCTATTTCAACTGTTGTAAGTTTACTTTCACTCTTAGTTTCCCACTAGTGGGCATAAAAGATAAATAACTGTGATGTGATGGGATGAACAGTTAGCAGTTAACATTGAAATAACTTCAGTTATTCAGAAATGAATTGTATTGAGTAGTGGCTATTTATGCCTTCTTAGAATGGGAATTAGATCCACATCTTCGAAGTTCTGCCAGAGTGTACCAACCAAGACAATGGATTTCCAAGCAGCTGAAATAGGTGGCAGTTAATAAGCATCCCCAAAGTGTTTTAGTCAAGTTCTTGCCCTCTTGTAATGGTGGTCTTCTGTGTTTTAATAAAAGGTATGCTGGTTCGAGATGACCCGTTCTTTGTATGTAAGTATTGTGGAAATGAATTTAATCACCAAAGTACCCTATTGTAGCACAAAAATGCTGTCAATAGTTGCCTTCCATGTAGCAAGCATTGTGCATCATCCTAAAAGGTGTCCTCGCACGGGGATAACTGGTTTTCCAGTTATTTGGGGAGCGGCGCCCACGGCCCGAGCCGACCTTGTGACGGATCATTTTGTCATTTCGTCTTGAACGATTACATCACCGAAGGGACAGCTGTTCATCCAGCTGATGGGGATGGCGCTCCCCACGGCCCGAGCCAACATGTACTATATGTGATGATTTTCACATTTTTTATGTTTTTTCACTTGACATGAACCCGCCTCAGTTGTAGGTTGCTGAGGTTGTGATTATGCGCCAGCTCCGGATTTTAGTTTCTCGTTTTCTTTCCTGTCTTCTCCATTTCATGTTCCTTTCTTTGTTTTTCCGAGCTGGTTAGCTAGACCTGCCTGCACGTTTGCCGTGTGCGGTGACCCGTAAGGTGGAAAAGGGGATGCTGGAGGCTGAGGTTTCTGGAGGCCTGGGTGTTGTTGTCGCCAGTTGCCAACACCCTCTTGCCCCTGCTTCACCCTAAACAGGCGGCTGGGAACTAACCCACTCCTAGTCAATGAGGTCTGTGGCCGAGTGGAGCCCAGACCTCTAACGGCTTGTCGTCTCGTACGACAGGGTGAGTCTGGGGATAGGGTGGACATGCCAAAGGGGGTGTTCCCCAGGCATGGGAAAGTCTGGGTGCTCGCCGAGCGCATGTCTGCCCTATCAACTTGCTATATCCGCTTGCTATCCCTAGAGCCGTGTCCTGCGTCCACTTGGGCTTGCGGACCTCCGGTTCTCCCTTGTTGGGCTCGATTGTGGGTGGGGAAGTCGGCGGATGAATCCTTTAAATTTTTTCATGGCTCTCAATGAAATTTCCCATGAACCCAAAACTAAAAGAAGTATGGAGGAAGGTTCAGGTCCTTCCGCCAAAAAATTTGTCGCTGATGTTTCCAATGCTAGATTCTTTTTTGTGCACTCATTGGACCCTTCAAAGCCTTTGAGTGCCAAAAGTCCATTTTGGATCCATAAAGCACTGCAATCAATTGCAAGCTCTCCTAAAAGCGTCAAGAAGCTCCAGTCTGGAGATCTTCTTGTTGAGATGTCTACTGTGGCCTACAGTTCCACACTTATCAACACCAGCATGCTGCTTGAGACTCCGGTCAAAATAACACCACACGGTTACCTAAATTCATCTCGAGGTGTTGTCTCCTCTCGGGATCTTATTGATCGCACTGAGGAGGAACTTCTCGAAGAACTGAGGAGCCAACATGTTACGGGTGTGCGGCGTATTTCTTTCAGGAGGAATGGGCAGTTTGTCCCATCCTGGAACATTATCTTGACATTCAACTGCCCTTCCCTGCCTACATCCATCAAGGCAGGGTATCTCCACCTCGAGGTACGACCGTACATTCCTAACCCGTTGAGATGTTTTAGGTGCCAGTCGTACGGCCACTCTCAGCAGTCATGTAGGAGTACTCCTAGGTGTGGACGCTGTGGTGCCACAGAGCATCTACTCTCAGAATGTGTGGCCGAGGCCGAGTTTTGTGTGAACTGCAAGGGTTCACACCCAGCATCAGCCAAAGATTGTCCCAAGTGGAAGGAGGAGAAGGAAATCCAAAGGCTCAAAACGGTGGAAAATATTTCCTATCCTGAGGCCAGAAGAAGAGTGGTTCCCGTTATATCTGATCGGCGATCATACGCTTCAGTGGTGGTTGCCAAATCTACGGTTGGCATTCAGACCGACGCTCAGATCTCCCCTAACTGTCCATTCAATATGGAGGAAATCATCGCAGCCGGACTGGAGGCACTCCGGTCGCGAGCTAGGAGTCTGAAAGCGGCACTCGCCACTTCACCGAAGCAGACTCACTCCAACACCAGCAAGGGCACTCAGTCCACTTCTTCTGGCAAAAACGCCAACACTAACACCAACACCAAGGTCAAGGATAAGAAGAGCATTTCTTCTCCTTCAAAGTCTCAGCCAAACAATCAACGGCGAGCAAATCCCGCCAAGACACTTGGGACAAAGCATTCACCAATCTTGGCCCCTGGTCACACACCACCAAATCTGGGGGAACGCTCACCAGAGGAAATGGAGGCTGACCAAGTTTAATCATTTCCTTTTTCATTTCATTTTTACCCATGGGTTCAATAATTCAGTGGAACTGCCGAGGTTTTCGCACCAGTTTTGATGACGTGACACATCTGCTTTATTTGTACTCTCCGGTGTGCCTTTGTCTTCAGGAGACAAAGCTTAAACCATCGGACCTGCTTTCAGTTCGAGGCTACAGTGCATTTCGGACAGACCACTCGTCTGGAAATATAGCCTGTGGGGGTGTCGCTATTCTCGTTCCCTCACAGGGTTCCGGTATCTTCCGTCGCGGTTTCCACAACTGTGCAGGCCGTGGCGGTTCGTATTTCTATGCCTGTGCCTCTTACTGTTTGCAGTGTTTATCTACCACCGGATGAGGATGTTGGCGTTCTCTGTTCTGGAGAGCTTGATTGATCAGCTGCCCTCTCCTTCCTTCTTTTGGGTGACTTTAATGCTCATCATCCTTTGTGGGGTAGTGTCAGCGCCAGCGCTAGAGGTCGTCGCATAGAGTCTCTTCTGTGCTCGGCCTCTGTGTGCCTTTTAAACACCGGTGCTGACACTTACTTCCATGAGCCGACAAGATCTTTCAGTGCGATCGATTTGACCTTGGGTTCACCATCGATCATTGCTGACTGGTCGTGGACGGTGTGTAAGGATCTCCCACGGGAGCGACCACTTCCCAATCGTCCTCTGGCACCATGCAAACGTGCCATATTCTGCCTCCCGCCCACCTCGATGGAGGATGGATTGTGCCAGATGGGAGGTCTTCACATCGTCCGCGGTGATATCTTCTGAAATGGTGACCCAAGAGTCAATCGACGCAGCTGTACTTAAAGTCACAACTTGTATTCTTCAGGCAGCTGATCTTTCAATTCGTAAAGACATCTACGAAGCTCCCCAGAATTCCGAAACCTTGGTGGAACCCTAAATGCGCAGCGGCTCGGAGAGCTCAACACAAGGCCTGGTCTACTTTTCGGCGTTATCCAACCGAGGCTAATCTCTTTGCTTTTAAACGTGCTAAATCCTATGCTCGGTTGGTGCGTCGACGTAGCAAGAGGGAGTCTTGGATCCAGTATGTATCATCTCTTACCTCACGTGCCAATTCGAAAACTGTGTGGGAAAGGATTCGTAAGATCCGGGGAACCTACAGTTCACACCAGATTGCCATTCTCGAGAGTAACGGCTGCACATATGCTGACGTCGGGGAGATTGCAGACTGTCTGGGGGAGGCGTTTGCCTCCGTTTCGAGTGATCTGGCGTATCCGGCCTCCTTTCATAGGATTCAGTCCTCCGCGGAACGCCAGAGAATCTCTTTGCGCCGTATACCGACACTGGTTATAACTCCCCCTTCAGCATGTGTGAACTTCGGTGGCTCTGCATCGGTCCGGGGCTACTTCTGTCGGTCCCGATGACATCCACTACGACATGCTCCGTCATCTCTCCCAGTCGTCTCTCGAGAACCTTTTACTCTTATACAACCGCATCTGGTTAGAACACAGTTTCCCGGAGTCTTGGCGAAAGGCTTTTGTTCTACCTTTTCCGAAGCCTGGCAAGGATCCTAAGTCTCCCTCTAGTTATCGCCCAATTGCTCTCACTAGCTGTCTGTGTAAAGTTCTCGAACGCATGGTTAACTCACGATTAATTCATTTTTTAGAACATCATCAATTACTTTTACCATCACAAAGCGGTTTTCGGCGTCATCGTTCACCTCACGATCATCTCCTGCACCTTGAGACATCTGTGCGCGAGGCGTTCGTGCGTAGGCAGCACCTGGTTTCTGTATTCTTTGACATCGAGAAAGCCTATGATCGTGCGTGGCGGCACGGGATTATCCGTGACCTCCACGCATGCGAATTGCGAGGGAATCTTCCGACCTTTATTGTAAATTTTCTTCGCAATCGGGTGTTCCAGGTGCGCCTGGGTACGACGCTATCTGCAACATTCCATCAAGAACAAGGTGTTCCTCAAGGTTGCATTTTATCTGTCACATTGTTCATCCTTCGCATTAATTGTCTCCTCACAAATCTTCCTCCTGCGGTTTCGGCTACTGTGTATGTCGATGACTTGCACATCTTCTGCTCGTCATCGAGCATGCGTTTCATTGAAAGGCAGTTGCAGTCTAGTATTAATCAGATTTTTAAAGCGGCAAATAGCAATGGTTTCGTTTCTTTCTCCCGACAAGACAGCGTGTGTTCATTTCTGCCGGAGGCGTGGCCTCCATCCTGACCCCGAGCTGTATTTGGACCGTGCAGCCATTCCAGTTTTGCCGGAGACCAAGTTCCTTGGACTGACCGTCGACCGTGCGCTTACGTTCCGTGTGCACGTTCGGCGGCTCAAGATTTCCTGTCTGCGTGCTCTTTCTATTCTAAAATCCTTTCGAGAGTTTCGTGGGGCGCAGACAGGATCTCTTTGTTTCGCATTTACCACTCCTTAATTCGGTCGAAACTGGATTACGGCTGTATCGTGTATGGCTCGGCTCGTCCTTCCGTTCTCCGGCCTTTGGACGCTGTTCATGATCAGGCACTGCGTCTTTGTATGGGAGCATTTCGAACATCTCCGATTCCCAGCCTTTACGCTGATGCGAACGAACCATCGCTTGAATTACGCCGTCTGCAGCTGTCTGTCCACTTTTACTTAAAACTTCGGTCTCTTCCAGACCATCCTTTGTACGGTGCAGTTTTCCATCCTCAGCATGCTCGTTTATTTGCGAACCGGCCCTCGTGCGTTCCAACCTTCGGTCTTCGTATGGCGGCCGTAGCTCGTGATGCAGGGCTCGACTTGTCGCTTGTTGCAGCGATCAGGGGCTTTGGGGATCCTCCATGGCACCCACTTGGTGTCATGGTTGATACTACCTTTACGTCTTTCGACAAATCCTCAACCCCTGCGTCAGTGTACCAGCAGCTCTTCGCTGAGCATCGTGCCCTCAAATCTGAATACACTCCCATTTTCACTGATGGCTCCAAGATGCATGGAGTCGTTGGATCCGCAGCTGTCTGTGTTGATGACGTGTCAGTAGCGCGGATCCCAGCTGGGGCCACGGTGTTTTCGGCGGAGATGCATGCTGTGTATCTTGCACTTCTTCATGTTCAGTCGAGTTCTCATCATAGTGCTATGGTCTATACGGATTCATTAAGTGTCCTGCAGTCTTTGTCATCGCTGGACTATTGTAATCATCCTTTTCTTTTGAACGTACGAGGGCTTCTTCGTTCCTTGCTCGAGGCCGGTGTCCAGATTCAATTCGTCTGGATTCCTGGGCATGTTGGAATCTCGGGTAACGAGTGTGCTGATGCGGCCGCTAGATCTGCTTCCTCTTTGGTCGTCACACCCTTGCCACTCTTTCATCGCGATTTTCGATTTCTTGTTCGTGATCATATCAAACGAACGTGGCAGGGTCTGTGGGACCAACAGGTTGAAAATAAACTGCATCGTATAAAACCTATTCTCGAAATCTGGAACTCCTCATCTCGTCGGAACCGTAGGGAGGAAGTGGTGCTTGCGCGTCTCCGCATTGGGCATTGTCGTTTCACTCACCGCTTTTTGCTGTGTGGCGACACTGCGCCGATGTGTGAGACGTGCAACTGCCGACTCACCGTCACTCATCTTTTGTGTACCTGTGTTCGTTTTCGTGATGTACGTTTTCATTTCTTTCATTCTCATTTGTTGAACGAGGACGCCGCTACACTGCAGCGGCTCCTCAATGACCACTGCAATCCTGTTGTTGTTTTTTCATTTTTTAAGCAAATTGACTATTTTAAACGTATCTAGATTTTAGCCCTATCATTATACTCATTTTTCAGTTTTACTGAATCAGCTAGATTTTAATATTTGTATCATGTTTTTAGTACTGTTTGTTTCATTATCTTTTTTAGCCCTTTCATCGTTCTCATTCTTCAGTTTTATTTGATCAGCCATATTTTAAGCTTCATCGCACGTTTTTAATACTGTTTGTTTGTCTGTCTGTCTTGTAGTTTTTACCGTATTCATTTCCATCTTTCACTTTACCGCTTCATCCTGTTTTTAGCCTTGTGTACTTATTTTATTGATTTTGTTCTCTTTGATGTCTTTTATTTGGCGCTCTTTGGCCAACCATGGCCCTTGCGCCAATAAAATCAATGAACCAACCAACCAACCTAAAAGGTGTAGCAGCAACAATAGTAATTTAGAAATCAGAAAATCTGGATTTAATTCTGACTCAAAAACAATACCCTTCAGATTTCTGAGAAGTCACACCAGGTGTATATAGCTGGTGATAGTAATCTCAAGCTTGGGCCCTTACGAACAGGTTAATTAGTGAAACTGATAGGAAGAGCACTTACTGTATCCCTAAGGATTTCTTCTTACATTTCATATTCTACTCAGAAAGATAGTAAAAGGAGTACTTTTGGCTTCTGATGCAGACTTGGCCACCAGATCTTTATGTTTACAGAACGAGCACTTAGAAGGAGGCAGAGTTGTATAAAAATAAAATGTATCTGTGTACACAACCATTGAAACAGAAAATTTGCTGCAAACCCATGAATCACACACACAAGATCAGTAGAATAAGTTAATTTGAAGAAAAATTAATAAAACAATAAATAATTATTAGAACATTATAGATTTCAGTGAGGACAAATAAGTACATTACAACTGAATGTGCAGCAATGTGTGAGAAATAGACCTTTAGGACAAAATATTAAAATATTGAACTATGAACCTCGTAAAAACAAGAGACTAATTAAAGAAAGCTTTTATATCTAGAAAAACAGTTCCATTAGTGAACCTTAAAAAATTATAAATAGCATTTTCAACAATTTAATTAAAAGGTAGTTGACTTACAAAATACATAAAGAAATGACTTTAATTGAATAACTGGCAACTGCAAGAAAAACCTGGCAATAAAATTTAAATTCTTTCTGTGTAAACGAAACTTTTGATACAGTTCCTATACGTTGATAACAGGCCTTGACAAAATCTGGAGGCCAGAAAAGTCTGTAAAAACAAAAGAACTCGGAAGACGTGAAAAATAAGTGAAAGTTCTTCAGATTAAAATTGAAAACTATATTAATCGGAGTGAATGCTTGAGTAAGTGTTTTAATTGCTGTAAATAGCATTTCATTATTTTTTTTAATCTACAAACAAAAACTATCTGCAAAATCTGCTAATAATTTGGAAACTATCCGCGTACACATGTACGTCTGCATTCTGGTACTCTGGAAGGAGGTACACAGTAGCACAGACACTAGGCAAGCTATGCATTCTAACAGGGAACCAATTAATAACTTCATTGTTATTTATAAGTGACTACACATTTTGTACAATAAGGCAACTTTGCACTTTTTTTCTCAGAATGAGTGCTGCTCATGCTTAACATGAAATCAATGAAAATGTTTCATCGGTCTGATCAGCCACTAATAGGAATAGTTACAATATCCCTGAGAAACATGAAGGTGAAGTTATTCTATCCTGTAGCGAATGCATGACGAGTTAAATTACAATGAAATGAACTGTCTACCTGCAGTTCTTGAGAAAATGAATAATTCTTTTATGATGTTCAAATGAGCACTGTGTCACATGGCATAATAGTTATGTTGGCGCACTTCCCACCCTTTCAGCTGTAAGGAACAGGCTGAAGGGGAGGGATTTTCTGTTTCCTTGCCCTCTTCTGGTGCATTGGAGCACTTCAATATGCATTCACACTTGAGGTGAAGTTGTCACAGCATTGGAAATACTTTACATCTCTGCCACAACATTCACTTGTGTGAGTAAGTGTCAATTTGAATTCATGATGCTCTCCAGTATTTGGCAGGGTTTTATGTGTCTGAATCATTTGGCCCTTTCAGACTTATAGGTTTAGCTTTTTTTATATGTTTTTACTTGAAAGCCAGCAAGCTCTCTCAATTCTTTCTGCTGTGGTTGTGGGCAACTTAATGGACACAAGGTTCGTACGGTCCTTAAAAGTCCTTATTTTTGATTTCCATTTCTAAGGCCCTTAAAAGTCCTTAAAAAGTCCTTATTTTTTAAAACAAGTGCTTATTCCACCCCCACGTCTTGTTTTTGCGCTGCAGCAATGGGCATCGCAACCCTGCCCCCGTTTTTGTTTGTGTCTGTAAATATGCTAACCCGTTCACCTGGGGAGCTTTCTTTTAGCTCATTGAAGGTTGAAGGGATATAATCCCCTGGAATGTTCAGTTCTTAGAAATGATCTCCCTTCAAACCCCCCCCCCCCCCACACACACACACACACACACTTTTCCCATTGTAGCCTGCATGACCTTACCAGTGGAATCAACATCTGTCCGCATGTCTTTTCAGGGAGGGGGGGGGTTCTGTTTGACTTTTTCACAATTTATGGTGTCAGTTGTCTCATATGGTCTGATCTATCTAGTGTCTACCGCTCTACTCAGCTCAACTTGCTTCATTGTTGCTGCGTCTCGTGCATGTCCTTTTAGGGGGGTATTTAATTTTGCTCTTTGTAGGCAAAGTAGTTTATATTTGGGGCAAAATGCGTGGTCAATGGCCAACTAGTGCTGTTTATCCCCTACATATGTATATATACGCACACACCTGGTGATATTCCAGTGACACAAGATATCAATTGGAGTGTAGATCCTTAGAAAGTCCTTATTTTTTTCCACAGAAAAGGGCATGAACCCTGAGACACTAGGATCCTTGTCTTCTGTCTAGCTAGTCAAATACACTACAATTTGTTTGTACCTTGAAATTACTTTCGTTTTCTTCTAGTGTTATTCACAACTTTTTATCTAGTGCACTCAACTTCAAATTCTGGTGTTCTGGGGCAAAGGTGTATACACTCAAGATTTTCCCATTGACGAAGTGTCTTCATCACAAAAAGATTTTAGGGAATTCGCAATTTCTAATTGGATTGCTGTCCTATTACTAAAAGGATTTCCAACCACATCATTGCTGGCTATGTGTCGACAAAAGGTGCTTATCCTTAAAGTATGTTGAGTAATGGTTACAGCTGTAAACTCCTTTTAAGCAGTGTTACCTATGTATTCTTACATTCCCTGTTTTCATAACCTGCCCACGTATCATAGTGCAATAGCAGGATTTTGCTGGATAAAATCTGAAGAATTTGTGATTATGGAATTTGGTGTCTTTAACTCCTTCATTTGCTTATTAGTTTATAACAATATTATTGACATGCCTTCATTTGTTTTTCTCTAAAACTTTTGGCACATCTAGTGTTATTTGTAAAGACATTGCACTGGTTTAAGGATTATTTCCCACAACTTTTGGTTCCCTCCTCCACATCCCCCTGCCAAGTGTATTTGCACCTTGTGTCATGATCTGATCAGTTAGTTTTATTCGATTGGTTTGCCAGTCATGTGCCAAAAGGTTTGTGTAGAAATCTTGGTTCATATGTTGTAACTGTATCTATATGATATAAATTCATATTGACATGTACTATGAAACCTGTATAGCAAGGTCATCGCAGTTTTACGAAAAATGACCATCTCGATCAGGTGACCGCCAAATAAGAGTGGCCCAATTTGCCAATATATATCTATCCTCCATACCATTTTATTATTTTTTTTTATTGGAGGTTTAACGACCACCGTGAGCAACTCAATGGGCTATAAATAAGCAGTCGCCCATCCCTAATTTAGGGTCACTTGTTCCAGGGAAGGGAGAGAGCCAGTGCTGTAAGACAAACACAACGTCCATGCATCACCGGGATTCGAACCCGGACCTCTTTCGGACGAATGATCAGAGGCCATCGCTTAGACCACTGCGCCACCGGGGCAGCCCTCCATACTTGAAAATAAAATAGAAAAATACTTACCTTCTTTAGTGTTGCCTGGTGTAAAGTACTTGTCTTTCTTTCCTGCCATTTTGTAATTTAAGAATGTTATTCACTAAATTTCTCACTAAAAGCCAGAAGTACACAGTGCAGCAATTAAGTAATGAGGCTAAATTTAAAAAAGAAATGGAAAAGCACGAAAACTTACATGAATATATTTTATTCAAAGTCTGTTCCTCCTGCATTAATACAAGAAGTGGCACAGTCAGCCAACGGAAAGAAGGACTTCCAGAGGTCATCTTTTGGAATGGAGTTAAGAACTAATGTCACAGTTCCTTGTATGTCTTTAAAAACATTTCCATTTAAGGGCAGCTTTTATTTAGGAAATAGAAAGCAGTCATACGATAACAAATCTGAAGAACGGGGGAGGGGGGATGGTTGAGGACATGCACTTGTTTTCGTGCCAGAAATTTCTGTACTGCTCTGTGTGCCGGTGCGTTATTGTGAAGGAGGAACCTTTGCCCATTTTTGTACTCGGGTCTGATACAAACAATCCTCTTTCACAATAATTCGAAAATGGATGTGTAAGCATTGCCAGTGAGAGTTACACCTTCAGGAGTAAACTTATGATGCAGAATTCCCTTGCTGTCATAAAAGCACGCAAGCATTATCTTGACTTAGGACTTCTATAACCTGATCTTCTTTCCTTTTGGTGACTATGGCAACTTCCACTGAGCACTCTGACACTTTGTTTTAGAATCATAATGAAAACACCCTGTCTCATCACCTGCCACAATGTTTTGGAGGAAATTTTGCATTGTGTCTGCAGGATGTCTTTTGCGTACTCCACTGGTGCGCACGTTTAGTTGTCCGACAAAACATGCGAAGCAAAACAAGCGCGCCCCCCCCCCCCCATCTTGCCCTAAAATTTGGCAAATTGTCACCTTATTAACACTGAGCTCACATTCTAGCATCTTCAAGGTCACACAATGATCGCTTTTTACACTTTTGCGAATTTTCACAATGAGTTCAGACGTGAGCACTGAAATTGGATGTTCGGGCCTTTTGTCATTTTCCAAATCTTCCCCCACATCCTTGGAACATGCATACCATTGGAATATTTGTTTACAAGATAGGCAATTAGCTCCATACACATCACACAATAATTCAGCTGTCTCAGAATAAGTTTTACCGATTTTCAAAACTGAACCAGGTATTTGCTCTCTGTTCCATGACAATGTTCTTCCATCAAATGACATCATGCACAGCATAAATAATCATCTGCGCAATTCTCATGCAAACGCTGTTACCATCGCATAGTTGATAAATGGCTTATCAAAAAACCATGCCTTCTCAACCACTGTGTTTTACCAGGATTTCTTTTTTCTTTTTAAGATCAGTCTCGTTACTTAATCGCAGCACTGTGTAAGACTGAGGAATGGGGTGAGGTGTTCGTAATTTATGAAGGTTGTCGCAAATTGGGCTTTCCAATCACATGCCCCTTCGAAGGAAATGTTCTTTTCCCATCTGGATTGAGCCATCAATCCTGATCAGACAATGTGCCCGCTATGTGAGAATGCTAGATTCACTAGGACGGGAGATGAACTATCTTCATGCTCTTATTTAAGACAATTAAAGGTTGAACATGCATACCATAGTTAACAGAAAACCATACGATCTACAAACAAAATTCTAAGAACTTGACCCACCCCAAGGACCTCCCACCATTTACAATCTCACAAAGGGTAGTGGCAGGGAGAGAGAAAAACAACAACAGGAGTTTCACACATACGCATATTTTTGCATTCATGGCCTTGTCATTATCATTCTAGAACTTCCTAAACAAGATTTTACTATAAGTTCTCCATGTTGGTGGCCGTGAAATGCAGATATATTTTCTTACGCGTTTCAGGAATGGGTGTCCATGTCCTGCTGGTGGCCACCAAATAAAGATCTTTTAGGCATTGTTTCTATTGGGGCATCCATGCCGGACAAAACTACCCACTTTGGCAAGTAACCATACAATGCGAGTGATTGCCAACACAGGTTTCACTGTATCTTTAAAAAAAAAAAAAAAATTGATTCGACAATTGCTTGAGGTACTATATTTTGATACTCCGTGAACTTTGTGTTTTTAGAAATCTACGTTAATAGTACCGTAATTTTTGGGCTAAGAGCCGCGGCTCTTACGTTACTAAAAGTGAAATTTTTCGGGTGTGCGGCCCTTATGCCAAAGCGGCCGTTATGCCGAATTTGTTTTCGATGAAACTGTTTCTTCTCTCCCTTTTTTTTTTTTTTTTCTTCATGCAGATGCTTAGTAAATTTTTTCAAACAACGTCTTTTTTTCACAAACTCGACTGGGATCAAGTTTCCCCCCTTTCTACTCATACGTTAGACACGTCTATTTAAACGATAACTCCGCAGTCCTGATGTTGGTTTAGGAGGGAAAGTGGGGGAGAACAGGAATGCCTGACTCAAATGTCCTTTGCATGGGGGATGGAATGGGGACATCAGCACACAGACGAGTAGTGTGACGTCCGAGGCTTCTGTGGATAGCGCGCCAAGCTTATCTCTTTCGTTGGCTGCAGCATACATCATGCAGGAAGGTTGATTTTCACTGGGGTGGGGAGACCAGTTTGAAGGATACTTCCCTGAACAAAAGCTTAGGAACATGAGCAATGCAAAAGCCTGCCCCAGGATGATTCCATTATTCGAAACAATACTGGCGGGACGGAAAGACAAATTCTGTTCACTCTTTTTGGTTAATCTGGCATGTGATACAGGTGTTTTTTGACTCTGTGCATCTGAGTTTTGCTTCGATTTTAATTTTTTTTTTTTTTTTTTTTTTTTTTTTAATTGACTGACGATAGTGGAAGTTGAAGGCTTTGGCTGGAAAAGAAATAAACGAAGGGAGAGCTTTCCCATTCATATAAAAGCACAGCTCAACGCGAATGCTCAGTGCGCAGTAAATGAAAGTAAGTCAAACCACTTGAAAGAGAGAAAGCGCGCTGTTTCGAACTGTTGGCGGACTGATCCGCGAACACGTGCGAGGCAGCTGGTAAAAGGAAGCGCAACTTCATTCTAACAAAAACATCTGAGATGAGAGAAAAAAGCATAACATAGAAGGAACATGTTATTAAAGAAAACATTAATCGAAAGCATTACAAGCGATAATTTCTAAGTTAATTACTTCTAAGGCAGATTCAATTGCGGTGAACGGAGAACCATTCTGTAGCAGACATCCACATTGAATGGAATTTAGACAATTGTGCGGTTTTACGTGCAATGCAATATTCTAACGGGAGTCTTAAGATTAACTGGGATTTATATTGATTACATAAATGGCTTTGAGCATTTAATAAAGGCAAACAAATAACATCATTAGCATGATTAATAAAAAATGTATAAATAAAAATTTTTGCCAGTATGAAAAAATAAGTGCATAAAGCAGATCGATACTGAATTGCAGATTAACCTTTGAAGTATACATATGATCACGTTGGGTGTGAGTTAATTTCATGAAAATAAGAAAGATAATTTAGTTTTACTGAGCAGCAGCATGACTTTCACAGGTGTGGCTCTTATGGCAACTTTTGCTTCCAAGATTGCAAAATTTCTCACCTGCGGCTCTTAGTCCGAAAATTACGGTATATTAAAATCTGATTAAGCTCAAACCATATGTCTGTTATTTGTGATCTGATTTAGCTAAAAGTTCACAGTATATAACAGTTGATAAAGATTTAGGCAGAGCTGAAGGCTTCTACATTGGTTTAAAAACGTTACATGTTGCAATTACATTCTAAAAATCCTGTAGGGTTTCCCCATCAATTCTAAAATGAGTATGGGGAGAACTTCCCATTCACTGGTGATGTCGGATGCTGCTGTTACTGTAAGTCCCTACGTAGCACAAGCCTAAATGAGCAGTACAAGATGGTTAGATCCAGTCAACAGAAAATGATCAGAACAGTGTATTGTTGGTAACCAGCTAACTTCATGTGAAACAGCAAGTAAGTGAAACTTTAAAAAAGAAAATTATTCTGGTGGTGGCTGACAATTTTTTAGGTATTTTTTTTTTTTTATGTCTATGTTATTTCAATTATGAGTGGGCCAGCATGTGGTGCAAAAAATAACCATAGATGATGATTAGCCAAAATTTCAATGCAGATAATAGTGGTAGACAAGTTTCCTAGGAAAACATATTAATAGTAATTTATGGTATCAAATGTACTTATGGAACATGTGTGCAATTAAATTGAATATGTACTACATGCACACTTCCTTTATCAAATGCATCAGAATAATGTACATGATTCTTACAAAAAATACTCTTGAGGAAATGAAGTCAGCAATATTTAACCAAAATTGCAGTACATACTTGAAATTCCATGTGCCGATTTGTTTTCAGGAATCTGGTTTTTGTATACATGTTGTCCAGATATGCATCCAATTTTTCTTTTTATTCTTTTGCTTTTAATGGTTAAAGACATTACAGTTGCTTTTTTGTTCTTATTCATTATTTGATGACAGAGATGAAGAGCTTTCGCTTCCTTTGGCAAAAGCAATTAAGTGTTCTTTTAACTTCTAGAATGCACTTTGTGGAAGTTATCTCGTGTACTCATATTTAGTCCCATCAACATATAAGCTGTTGCCCCAAGTTCAACATCTCAAAATTAGGAATAGCCTTGAAGTGCATATAAGCTGACTTTAAATTTCAAGAGTTCAGTAAACATGATATTTACTTGTTTGGAATTATACAAATTCTCCTGAAATTATGAGCATCAAAAAATTTTGAAGTCCGACACACTCTTGTTATTTCTACAGAAAATTCAGTTATTAAAGTTGCAGGATTATCAGAGTAAATTTTTTGCACTTATTTCTGGTGCAATTGCATTTCATGCTTCTTTCATGTAAGTAGAAACAAAGCCAGTGTCTGCTTTTTTTTTCTTTTTTTTTGTAGGTGATTGCCCATTGATTTTCTACATTTGACAAAACCTATTCAGTTAATTTTTTATTTTTTTTATTTTTTCATTGAAAGATCTGTACAAATTGTAAGCAAATGGTTACAAAGGCAGTGTTTAACCACCAGGTTTTAAGACCAGTGTACTGTTTATTTATTTATTTTTTGCTTTGTTTTTATGTCTTCAGTTTTATCTGCTCTAAAAGCAACTCTCACAAAAATAGACAGTTCAGGGGTCAGAAATTATGTTTGCCTATTTAGTCGTGGACTAACTAAAATGAAAATTTCATGGTTTTTATGCTCCTTGAAAAGTCCTTAAAAAAAAAAAAGTTCATTTTCAAGTCCTTGAAAGTATACTTAAAGAAGTTTAAGACTCCATAAATAGTACTTGAAAAAAATTGCTTTGTTTTTTTAAAAATTATGTGAAAGAGCATGTTTAAAATAATTGTTTGTGCTAAAAAGTTGTATAGGAGATTTCTGTTTAGTTCTGATAAAAACGTCAAGCTGACCGAATAACACAGAACTTGCATTCAACACAGGGAGCATGTGGATAGCTGGTACCTTGGTTATGACGTCACAACAGAGTAAAAAGTCAGCCATGGGAGTAAAATAAGTGGAATGATGTATTTGCAAATCATGATGGGCTTCTGTTGACTGGGGTTAGGGATGCGTTCTTGACAGAGGGTGAATACGAAAATAATGTACCCTTTCAAAATATTCCACAAGATAAAATGATTTTGGAAAACACCAAAAAAGAGGGGAAAGAAATTCAAAATTAATAAAATAAACCAAAGGGGGTGGGCTAACAGCCAGGTCATTGAAGGTGCGGCCATCCCAGCTAAATTTAATGGTTTGAACTCTCTAAAATACCTGCGTACTGACCAACTGACAGCACACACACATAAGATAATATGGCTTTAAGAAGTCCTTGAAGAGTGTTTGGATTTATTTTGCGTTGAAGAGTACGAACTTTGAATTCACTAGTTCCAACTTTCATCTAGTCCCAAACAGATTAGGATAAAATGAAGTTCTAATTTAGGAAATGTTGATTATGTAGGCAAACCACTCTTCATCTGCTTCCCCCTCTCTCCAATAGAGTTCAACCTCATCTAACATCAGCCTTTTTTTTTTTTTTTTTTTTTTTTTTTTCACGAATGAAAGCAGGCAAACTTGATTGATATATCTTTTCCTTCTGCACCCTCAAGCAGGTGTTGCTCCTAAAATGGTAATGCTAAACATCAAAAGATATGAGGTGTGACAGCTGTATGTATACCTTCTAAAAGTAAGAAAAGCATTGTAAAATATCCAAGAAACTACACTGGCTTAAGCACTACAGCTTTGGAAAAAACAGACTTTTTAGTGGTAGCTCTGAGCTAATAAAATGTATTTTGCTGTAGTCCAAACATAAAAACTGATAGTTCCAGGCATCAGACTTCCTGATTTTTCGACTATTGCAGTTTTTTTTTTAAAGAAGCTCCCAGTCTTCCAGTTTTTTACTCCACATTTTTTCTAGATATTCAATTGTTGCCTTTTCATCCATTCTAACCTTTTAGTGAATGCACACGGTGATTCCTGTTTCAAATTTCACACATTTTGGAATATTTTATTCATCTCACTTTTGCTAGGACAAAGGCTGTTTAGCTTGAGGGAGGAAATTTACTTCTCTGTTTCTGGAAGAAGTAGCCAGTGTTGAGAGATGCAACTGAGTCTATATAAATGACTGGATGATGAACATCAACAAAAGTGATCTGAGCTCCAAATCAAAACAAATAATAAAATCATTGAGTCATTTGAACACAATTTGATTTGAGAGAAAGAGATTGAGAAAGGAAGTGAAGTTGAATTCTATCCTATTACCCGTTAGCTCATCCCATAGTTAAACTTTTTGAAGCATTGGTTTATTGGTCTATGATGGTTTGGATGCCAAAAAGCTCGTGTCTTTTAAACAAAGCCTTAAAACAACCCTCAACCTTGAGAGAGAGAGAAAAAAATTCATAATGTGTACAGTGAATACATTTCTTAGACTACTTTTATTTTTATGTTGTAGTTTTACTGTATGTAACTGTTATTTGCCAGTTGTGCTGAGAGTTGGGAATGGTTCCTCAGAATTGGAAGAATGTTATCATTGTTCCCTTGTGTATGATTGAAAAGGTGATCAGACTGACTGCAAGAACTATCGTGGTGTTAGCCTACTGAGTATGACAGGGAAAGTGTTTGGTAAGCTTGTTATTGAAAAAGTATGCGGTCATACATCAGAGAAAGTGTGGCATGTTCAGAGTGGTTTTATGCCTTGTAAAGGCTGCACTAACCAAATTTTTGTGTTACTCGTGATGATTGAAAAGTATCTGGCTGTTGGTAAGAAAGTTGTTGCTGCCTTCTTAGATTTAGAGAAAGCTTACGACCTAGTAAGTAGGACACTTTTGTGGAAGATGTTGAATGAATATGGTGCTACTGGGAATCTACTTAATAGTGTAACAGCTATGCATGCTGGCAGTAGAGCTTCTGTATAAGTGAATGGTGTTTTATCAAAATGGTTCTCTATTGTGCAGGAGTCAGACAAGGTTGTGTAATGTCACCATGGATATTTAATATATTTATGGATGCGTGCATGCATGATGCCAAAATAGATAATACTGGGTTATGTTTTGGTGATATCCGTGTGTTTAGATTGCTGTATGCTGATGAGACTGTCCTGTTGGCAGAAAGCAAAAGTGAGTTGCAGAGTATGTTGTCCCGGATGTACGAAGTTTGCATGAAATTCAAATTGAGTATAAATAAAAGAAAACCAAAGTTATGGTTATTGAGAGAGGAACTGGTAGCACTGAATGTTATGTAAGTCTAAATGGCACAGTGATTTACCAGGTGAGTGAGTTTGTGTATTTAGGAAGCATGTTTGACAGAGAGAACAAATTGGATGGTGAAAGAAATTAAGTAGGTGAGTGAATTCTTCATTGAAAGTCATGGCTGCTTTGGGAGGTTTTCACAGGAATGATGGGTCCTCAAGAGATTCCCTCATGGCTATGTGTGAAAGTGTAATTGTTCCTACTCTGATATATGGTAGTGAAACCTGTGTACTACGGAAGAAACATAGAAGTCATTTGTGTGCTAGAGAAATGCATTACTTATGGGGGGGGCAAGACACATTCTGCTTGTGTGAGGAATGAAGATGTGTTGCAGTTGTGTAATGTGAAGCAAAATGTTGTTAGCAAGGTGGAGACTTAATATGCTTCAGTGGTTTGGCCATGTTGAAAGAATGAGTGATGAGATGCTTACTAAGAAAATCTTTTAGCCCAAGTGGCAGGAAGGAAAGGCAGAGGAAAGCCAAGGAAATCATGGGAAGATCAGATTCAGGAGTGTGTGCATGAGAAAAAGATCATGAGTATGAATTATAGAAGATCTTATGTACGGCGTGTGATGGATGTCAGTGAAGCCCGAGTTGAATGTCAATATCACTGTGTGAATGGAGAAGTTTGATATGGCAATAGTAAGTAAAAATTATCTGGTAGTTTGTATTTCTTTTTGGAGCTAACCTCTGAATCTCAGAGAACAGTTTAGTGATATGTATGTAACTGTAAATACACAAATTATTATTATTATTATTATTATTATTATTATTATTTGCACCTCTTTATCAATCTTAGTTTTATTAAAGTGTCATGACCATGATCATTTCAAATAATTGACACTCTGCTATATGGCTATATTTTGTAGATTATATTTTAAAAATCATACTCAGATTATATTTTAAAATGTTTTCCAGATTATATTTTTAAAATCATACTCAGTGCGGCCCCTTTTTATTCCAGTACGGTTATGTTTTTGTGACTTTCTAAAATGATATAAGTTTATTACTTTATAACTATCTAAAGATCATTTTTGCATTTCCTTTATTTATATAAATATGTAAAAAAGTTTTTGTTCTATAAAAACTGAAATTGTAGATTATAGCTCAACTTGCTCTGATTGATTATCCGTGAAACCTGGAATTTATTGTATATCAGATTTTTGCATGATGTTGCATTATGTTTTCACATTTCTTATTTCACTTGTAAAATTTAGGTCCAGCTCGTCCGATTCTAAGGGACACAACAAAAGGCGCCGGTCAGGGAGCAGTGGCTCAAGATCAGTGTCAAGGGAAAGGGACAGGTTTGCTGGGCTACTTCTTACTTCTAATACATTTATTATTGGATTTTGGATGAATGATATTTTTGTGTTTTACTCAGTTAAATTTCTTTTTTGTGTAATAATGCTGTACACAGTAGAATTAGGTGTACTGGAAATCATGGAAGAAATATTCTCCAAAAATATGTAGAACAACTGCAGGATTATTAATATGGAATAACTCGAATTGCATGGTTTTACTGTTTAAAATGTAACTAACATCAATCAGAAAACTTGAAAATTACATCGCCCTAGAGTGTGAATCTAATCTGCGTCTCCCATTACCATTCAAGCATGAAATCAGAAGCACAGCAGTTACATGTTGAACAGTAAAATTGGACAATTCAGGCTGATTGCAGTATTAAGGTGGATCCACTTAAAAACTTTGCCCTATGTTTCCAATGGTAAAAACTTCTATAGACATTTTCTTCACAATAACTTTCTTTCCGTTAACTTTTGGAATAAAATCAATACTTGAGTCTATCCATGCAATAGTCTGGAATATTTAAAATGATTTGAGCCACTTAGATTAAATTTTCTCACCATAATGAGCTGAAAATGTTACTAGCAGTGGCAGCCTGTTACCAAATTGGTGGGGAGGCAAACTACTTTTCAGCCTGGATTCAAATAAATTTATTCAAATTTTGAAGATGACAATCTGATTTTTGGCGTAAATTTGACAAGGATGGTAAGTCAGATAATATCCGAAAACTTTAAAATTTTCATCGTCCTGGGTGGTGTAGTGGTTAGCATACCCGGGCGCTATTTGGGAGATGTGGGTTCAAGTCCCGCTCCAGGACGATGAAAATTTTCAAGTTTTCGGATATTATCTGACTTGCCATCCTTGTCACATTTACGTCAAAAATCGGATTGTCATCTTCAAAATTTGTATTTTATGGTGTAATCACAGGATTGGATTCTTAACCTCCAGATTCGCTAAACATGAATGCCGGTTGCTTCGACTAGCGAATCCTGTGATGGTTATATTCAAATTATTTGGAAGCTTGAAACTTGGTCGTTCTCGGTGGTGTAGTGGTTAGCATACCCGGGCACTATCTGGGAGACGCAGGTTCAAGTCCCGATCCAGGACGATGAAAATTTTCAAGTTTTTGGATATTATCAGACTTACCATCCTTGTCACATTTACGCCAAAAATCGGATTGTCAGCTTCAAAATTTGTATTATATGGTGTAATCCTGTATTTCTTTCATGATAAATTTATTCAATTTAATGCCTTTTTTTTACATTACTTTTTTTTATTTACTTTCTCATGTGCGAAGTATGAAATAAGTAACGTGACCCGTGAAAAGATTCATAAAGATTTTACCGGAAACGCACATTTTACATGACTTTGAGACCAACACAAAACCTGTTTATGTAAGACTCCGGCCCTTCGCTTAAATGTATTTTTTTCAGTCTGAATTGCCCTCTTGGACTATTTGGGAACTGTTAAGCCAGTTTGAATATGAAATATATTGCATCGAAATAGATTTTTATTAAAGAGATCAACAGAAGATAAAAAGCAAGACTGAACTATACATCTTTTTCATCTCAAATGAAATTCTATGTACACCTCAACCTACACTGACGCCAAAAGAAAAACAAGTCTTGAAGACTTCTGCACACAGCCTTTACCTATACAGCAAGAGAGAAAGCTTACCTTACGGTTATATTGTCTTGTATATGAGGTCTATCTTTCATTCTTTCTGTTTAGCGAAGTGATTTATTATATGGTCATACCATGTCTGTTCTGCTTTCATCCTCTTCACAAGCACCATCTCGATGGACAGAACTGATAAACTTGACAACCTTTCTTGCCCAATGGAGTTTCCCTTGTAGTTTTTTATCCTCTTCAGGCACGAGAAACTGTGTTCCACACAGATCGATGTTGCAGGAATTGTTACTACGAGGGAAAGAAGTCTAAATAGCTCTGGCAGTGCGTGTGCTAGATTATTATTGTATATGGCAGATAGAAGTTCTGTTGTACTTTTGGCATTGTTCCACAGATCTCTGTCTGAATACAGAACCTGCAGCTCACTATGTAGTTTGGTGCTGTCAAAGTATTTTTCATAAGTTTGAAGCAGAGCTTTAAAACAGTGTTCAGGAAAAATTCTAGAATGAGCTTCAAAGCAGTGTACATCGACCAGCTGAAGAAATTTTAATTTCTCAATGTCAGAAAACCGGCATTTTAACTGAGTTGTAACAGTGTCTATTACCTCATAATACAGTCTTCTGTATTGCGCGGTGGCTGGAATGTCATTGATTCCTTTAAATCTTTTATTTGGAGAACCAACCTCACTGCACACATTATGATAGAGATCATCAAACTGTCTTTGATCTCGAAAGTACAACAATTTTTCACATAAGCCAGTAATTTGTTTGTTACAGAATGTAACATTGTAACTATTTGATTGCAGTACAGAGAAAGTAACCTCAGTTAAATAAAATATTTTTTTTATATGAGAAAAGAAAAACGAAATTAAAATCTTGGAGTCACCGTTTTAGTCCTGCTGCTTCGTGAATTGTCTCATCATCATAGTTGGAATCGTCCTCAATTTTTTCAAATACTTCAATTACCAGGCACCGTGGTCAGCTATGGTAGACACTGAACAAGATTTGAAGTTTCACCTGGTCTGAGATACACGAGGTCTGGGTCCACCAACAGATTCTAGTAAATGAACACGCTTTGTTGATTTGGAAAAGAATGCACAAATTGCATTTAAATTTGCAAAATAAAAAAAAACGTTATTCCTTCAACACTGACGCTTCTCTGCTCAAAACTAACCTGTCTGCGTAGCAATGAACAAATAATGCTTGAGGGGCATCACACTTCACTTTTGCTTGCAATCCATTCAGCTCTGATGTCATCACTGCTGCACCATCATATGTCTGTGCAACTGGTTTTTCTTTGTAGCTAAATCTTTCCAGCTCACGATCCAGTAATTCTTTGAGCGAAGTAGCACACCGATCAGAACTTACGTCAAATAATCCCAAAAATCTTTCTACTGGTAGTCCATCTTTCACGAATCGAACTATAATTGATACTTTTGCATGGGAGCTAATGTCTGTCACTCCATCAATCTGCCAAGAAAAAAACTGGGCATTTTCAATATCTGCATTGATTTCATTCCTAATTATATGAGCAACTGATTCGATTATATCATTCTGTATTGTTTTTGAAGTTCCTGAAAATGTTGTACTATTCTCCATAAACACTCTCAATGTTTCGTCACTCTTGGAGAGTACATCAATCATCTCGAGGTAATTTCCCTTATTTTCAGAGACTTCGCTCTCATCGTGTCCACGAAATGGGAGCTCTTGCCGAGCCAGTAGTGTTGTAATATCAATCAACTTCTTCATTACATCACGATTCTTTTTTACTTTTTCATTATGACGTAAGTCACTTGTTCTCTTTGCTTCGTTGAGAGAATAGTCTATCCTTGTTTTGCCTAGCAACTCTAATTTAACAACTGCCAGAATGTGATCTTTACACTTTTTGTGCCTGTCCAAAGCATGTGGTAAATTTTTCAAATCATTGAAGCCTTTCTCTTGCCAAACTTCATTGCCACACAGGAAACAGCAAACATGGCCAACAATATAGTTTGTTCGTTGATTCACTACCAGTTAGCCATTGTTCTTTTCTATACCAGTCAATATTAAAACCTCTGTTTAAAGTTTTGCCCTTTGAAGTCATCTTTTTCATTTCAGGTGTAGGCTTACCATCATTTTTAATTTGATTCTTTTCTTCAAAATCTCTCCTACTGAAAGGCTTTTCCAGTAAGCTATCCACCATAGATATGTTTGAAGCAGAGGCCACGGTCTGATAAACAACTCTTCATAAAACATAAATAAAATTAGTTACACAAACATTAGTGTGAAAGAAAAGCAACTAGGAAGAAGACGCTATGTAATGACGCTCAAAGCTGTAAGAATGAGGAGTTAACACAGTGGAGCTGCCTACAGGGAAACGGCTGTTCCCATGAGGCAAGATAACATCTGCCTCACAGGAAGTCCATGGTGCGCGTGCACTCTTTGTGTTCGCAGTTCCACCGCCTACCTTCGTATCTACTGATTCAGTGGGAGTAAATAGGTGTGGCGCAAAATGTATGAGAGGCATTTCGCTTCCTGCCTCAAGGACGGAGATCGCAAGCTGAGAACAATTCGCAACTACGCGCTACCGATTGTTTTCGAAAAGCGTCAATTTAAAAAAATGAATGAACGCATAGACGACATTTAATTCAAAAGAGTTAACTAACATAAACGTTTGCTCTCCTATACACAAAGGTACTGAACAAAACTAATATTCTAACTAAGAGTCTTAAAATTCTGAGGAGGCACTGTCTCCCTTGCCTCCTCTCAAAAGCTGCCACTGGTTACTAGAACTTGTGGTGTGTATGCATCTACTGACACTAAGCTGACTCATAACATCTGACCTTGACCAAATGAAACCAGATTTGGCTGGTCTGTCCCACCAATTTTGATTTGTTGTCAATTGGGCATAGTACTCAAGTTTCATTGCCCTCTTTTGTTGTGTGTTTCAGTTTGTGGTTTCTAAGAATAGATATTATTCTACAGAAATGTGAAATAATTGTAGCGTTTAAAGCACATGTGGCATGGAGGCAGGAATTTACAGGAGATGCCCTGACCACAGATTTTTGTAGCTGATGAAATGCAGTATGCTTCCACACTTTTGATTATGCTCTAATGTGTGAGTGATTCCCATTGAACAAGCATTGAAAATTTGGTGATTTTGTATTCTCCTTGTAAAGCATTGAAAATTTAAGTGATTTTATACTCTCCATATAAATTTCATTGTACACTTGCCAGAGTAAAATCCATAAGCTTCCAACACCCTTTCCATCATGAAAAGCACTACCTTTAATAGAGATGCTACTTTCACAGTGGAACAGTAAAATCCCAAAAAATCTGGTTTCAGGTCATTAGCTTGGTTGGGATAGGGGATAGACAGGGGTCTCTTCTAAATTCTTACCTTCATGACGCACACCAATGGCTGTTAAAGAAATTGCAGCAGCTTTTGGTGTGAGGAAATTGAGCATTTCAAGGATAATTCAAGACTGCAGTGAAACAGGTTCAGTCCACGGACACCTAGAAAATACAATGCCATGACTAACTAGTTATTTTCTGTGATAAAAAGATAATGTTAGTACTCAACTTACTAATCACAGCTATAAATTTGATTCAAAAGTTTCTGTGGATTTGCAGGGGACATTAAATGTCATCTCTAAATTTTCCATGGGAAATATATGCCTGTTGTGACAAAACAATGAACAGTGTCAAGAAAGCATCGCTCCACATCAGAGGAAGCCAACCTTGCATACTTTAAGTGGGGCATGTCACTAATTCCTAAAACTGTCAATTTCACATACAAGTTGGTTTTCTAAAAATTGAGGAGCTCAACACATAAAAGGGAAATCCACTTCTTTTTTTCCTAACACAAATGTGAATTTTTTTCTTAGTTCTTCCTTTTTTGAATCCAAAAGCATGTTTAACTTTCCTTTCAACATCCTGCACTTTTTTAACTGTTTCGAACAGTATGTTTATTGTTGTTTCTAATTTTTTTTATCAGATAACACAAGAAACTTAAATTAGCAGGTATGTATGCAAAGTCCTTTTCTAAACTAGTATAATTTATTTAATGCTGATCAATATCAACTGAAGAAAAATCATCTTTGTCCATTTCATTGACAACAGATCTATAGACTTCAAAATGATCTGCATAGTATTCCACAGCATTGAGTCAGGTAGGCCAGCATGCGAATGTGCGTGTCGGCAGCAGTGGGAGATCAGGATTCTTGTTTTGAAAAGATGGATCCCCATTGGTGATTTAACAAACACTTTTTCCTGATTCGATACTAACTTGTTCGTGTTAGGATACAAGGTTCAGATATTTTCCCACAACCGATGCGTAAGTATGAATGACGCACATTACGTCAGGGTCGAATATTCGGGGTGTGCTAGTTGTGCTGCGTACGCCCACACAGTCACAATTTAACCTATATTATCGATATTATTTTTTCAGATTTGTTTCTAATAAAACTCGGCAGAGTTCGTCCTAAGGCTTCGAGTGGTGGTTAAAATTATTTTCCTCACATAATGCTTTCATTAAGGAGAATAGGTTCACTCTGTAAGCATATCGCATTCGCACTGGAATCCTGGGGTGTGCTGTTTCGCGGGCACACATCCAACAACCTTAAGGCAGCTATAGTACAAGCGCTCCCCAGATGGCGCTGCAGGTCACGTTCTTATTTCCCTATGGTTTCAAACATAACAGCAGAACTCTCAAGGTGTGCTACCCAAAATGAGCACCGCTTGAGTCCCATGGAGCAGTGCAACCAGTTGCTGTTATATTGTTGTTGTTGTTTTTTCTTTTTATTTATTTCCAATAAGACTCTAAGTTCGTCCGCTAAACTTAATTTCTTTGTGCAATATTTTCGTATAAGATGGCGCTACAAGTCATGTTTTGATTTCCTTGTGGATCCGACTCAGGTTTAAATTTCCATTGTGTGCACGCTTACAAAAACACCACTGGTCACACTTGTTTGTGTTTGGAATAGCGTGGAGTCGTAAACACACTTCAACGTTTTGCTACGAGTTACTCTTTTTCTGTCTTTTCGTCGCTGTTTGAATCTGTGTGTTTATGAGCACCGATTTAAATATACAGTTTGAATTTTGACATCCATTTAGGTTGACGATGTACACTGAATTGCCAGAAAAACTGCTGCAGACGAGCTTACGTAAAATACATAGCAACGCCACCTATGCGCGTACTCATTTGCATCCGCCAGTGTGTATATAAAGCGATAGACATCCTTGCCAGCTGTCAGAGCTGTTTTCGGCATGAGAATGACAAGTAATAACGATTTAAGCGATTTTCAACACAGTGTCATAGTTTGGCACTCGTGAGATGGGCCATAGTATTTCGGAGGTAGAAACGAAGTTCGGATTTTCACGGACGACCATTGCAAGGGTGCACCATGACTACGAGAATTCTGGCAAAACTTCCAACCTACGATACCAGTGTAGCCGTAAAAAGACATTGGGTGAACGTGACCATTGTCGGCTGTCAAGAATCATTTCACGCGATAGCCGTGCAACGCTCTCGCAGGTATCATCGGAATTCAATGCTAGAGCCTCAACAAGCATCAGCGTCCAGACTCTGCAACATACCCTGCACGATATGGGCTTTGGGAGCCGACGCCCAAGTCAAAGAGTCCCCTTGATGGCTGCACGACACAGAGCTATGTGCCTCGCTTGGGTACGGCAACACCACCACTGGACACTTGATGAATGGAAACAAGTAGCCTGGTCTAACGAGTTGCGTTTCCAACTGTATCGGGCAGATGGAAGGATTCATGTGTGGCGCAAACCCCATGAAGCCATGGATCTCGCCTGTCGACAGATAACTGTACCGGCTGGTGGGGGGTCCGTAATGGTATGGGGTGTGTTTAGCTGGACTTCACTGGAACCCCTGTTACGTCTACAAATGTCTGTGACCAGCCGAGGCTATGTGCACATCCTTTCTGACGAGGTACATCCATTCATGTCCTGCATTCATGCCAATGGGTTGGGCCTCTTCCAACAGGACAATGCACCTCTCCACACTAGTTTCGGGACGCCACATTATGGTTAGAGGAGCATTAATCTGAATTTGAGGTGTTCCAATTCCCACCCAAGTCCCCAGATCTGAACGTGATAGAACACATTTGGGATGCCATGCAACGCACTGTTGAACACAGGAATCCGAGACCTCTGAATGCACCTGAATTGTGGAACGCTCTGCAGGAAGTATGGTGTGCATTGCCTACAGCATATTTCCAGAAGCTAGTGGAGTCCATGCCCCATCATATTTCTGCAGTCCTGTGCTCCCATGGGGGACCTATCAAGTATGAGACTGGTGCACCAATTTTTCTGGCACTTCAGTGTACTAAGTGTCCCATTTTTTGCCAGAGATTTTGCAGATTGTGTAAAGCGGATTAAAGAAAGTAAGCCCCGTACTATATTTAAAACTTATATGCAGTTGAACCCTCATATAACTGGCTCGGATATAAGGAAGGTTCATATATAACGATGTCTTTGCAGTTCCCTGAATTTTCAATGCCATCGTAATGTTATTTCAACTGGATATTACGAACAGCAGTTTTATCTAAAATCACATATAACGAAGTTTTCGCCTTTTTCCCATTCAACATTTCTCCTGCTGGAGAGTAGCCATTTTCTTTTTTTTTCTTCTTCAGGATATTTTGAGACCTCTGACTCAATGAAATGCCCGAAGACTAGCCAGGCTGTGTCGGAATCCCTCACTTTTCCTTAATCCTCCTTCACTGGAGGGACCCCCACTTCATCACCCCAAGAACTTAGAGGGTAAATGATCTGTTTCCCAGCTTGAGAACAGAAGGAGGAATGTGACAAAGAATCAGGGGGTGGAGTGTTGGGGAATCATGCCAGGGGTGTCCAATGTCAGCGTCTTCGTTTTGGGGCCCGTGTGTTAAATTGTTCGGATGGACCAGATAGGCAGATGTTTGTCTTAATCGCACTTCTGCAATTCCTAAGCGGGCGCATCTGATGGTTTAAAGCTTTGGAAGCAGCAATTTTTCTCGCAAATTCTTTCGTTAGAACGCATCAACACAAGCTAACAAATCATGTCAGTTGTTAAATGATTAACACTGAGTTTAAGTGAAAAAATTGAAGCAATCAATTTGGTGAAGAAAGGGGAAAAAGAAGTGTGACGTAGCCAAAACATTCGACATTCCGGCAAATTCACTATCCACAATTTAAAAAAATAAGGATGGTTTGAAGCGAAAGTTCTCGGAAGGTTCTTTTAGCCATGATAGAAAATGATTTCATGAAGGTCTTTATACAGACGTGGAAGCAGCACTGTTAAAGTGGTTCCAAGAAGTGAGAAGCAAAAATGTTGCAGTCTCTGGCTCTTTGCTGAAGGAAAAAGCATTAGATTTCGCCCGACTTCTAGGAAAACCTGATTTTCAGCCAAGCAATGGTTGGCTTCAAAGATTTAAAGAGCATCATAGAATCATATTTAAGTTCATTTGCGTAGAGAGTGCTTCCGTGGATGATGAAACAAGCCCAAAGTGGCTGGAATCAAGTGAAACCTTAATTTTGCAGTATGAAGCTTGCGATGTTTACAATGCTGATGAAACTAGTGTTTTTTATCAGTTATTGCCAGAAAAAACCTTAGCTTTCAAAGGTGGAAAATGTTCTGGTGGGAAAAACTCAAAACTTCGTTTAACTGTATTGCTGTGCGCAAATATGGATGGATCCGATAAAAGGGAACTTTTCGTAATCGGGAAATCAAAAAATCCCAGATGCTTCAAGAAAGGTGAAAAATTATCAGTAAGTTACAGAGCTAATAAGAATGCATGGATGACATCGGAACTCTTTACAGAATGGTTGAAACAATTTGACTACGAAATGACAAAGGAAAATAGGAAAGTTCTGCTGCTCGTCGATAATTGTGCAGCACATTCGTCTAACATAGTGTTAAAGTCTACAAATGTACATCGGTTTCCACCAAACACTACATCAAAACTTCAGCCCATGGACCAGGGTGTTATAAAAAATCTCTAAAACTTCATTACCACATAATTTTACTCAGAAAAATTCTTATTAACTTTGAAAAGAGTTAACCAACTGTCATCGATGTTCGAATGGCATGTGATATGCTATCTAATGCTTGGATACCGTAACTGATGTAACCATAAAAAATTGTTGGAAACAGGCTGGTTTTGGTATTTCAGTAGTAAATGAAGACACAGTGGTTACTACTAAAGACGAAACATGGAATCACCTGAGAGCAAAAGGGCTCATTTTATCGGATTTATCTTTTCCAGATTATCTGCTATCTGACGACGGCATCTCAACAAAATCTCAAAATACAGATGAAGACATTGTTGATGACGTGTTGAACTCTCAGTATGACGCGTCCACTGATGAGGAGGAAGAATACGCAGAAGTTAAAAAAATATCAAATGTGGTGGCAATTGAAAGTCTTGATAATTTGCGTGCTTTTTTACCTCAAAAAATCTGTTTTGTTCAGCATTGTTGGATCAAATAGAAAAACAGCTGTCTACAGCAATTGTTCAATCCCAAAAACAGGCAACTCTGGAAAGTTACTTCCAGAAGTGTGAATGAAAAATTAAAGGTAAATGTTTCAATTATTGTACTCTGCTTTCTAATACATACGTACTATAGTAGTATACTGTATGTGCTTTTTTACATAACTTTTGCTTGTTTGCTGAAACATTTAAGGCAAAATCGGATAAAACAAAGTTTGCTTATAAAGAACTTTTTCTTAACTCCCTTCAACTTCCTTATAAATGGTTTCGACTGTATATATAAAAAAAAGATACCAAAATTCCTTCATCGCTAGTATTTGCACAGGAAATAAAGATTTTTCTTAAATGTAGTGTTTGTTAAGATCTTTACCATAAGTTATTAAATGACAGTTAAATAAAAGAAATGCTTTCATATGTTCAAAATCAATGCGCAAATTTTGCAGCTTGGGATACATAATAAAAAATTTAACGTGTTTTACCCCCATAACAGCGCACACCCAACCTAAATGGGCATGCGACACCACTGCATTATGTGCATCATTTTCAGAAAGCTCACGGAATGACCTTCAATAGCTTTCTTCATAAATGTATATGCCGCTGCATCTGCATCTGCAAGCAAGAGCAATACGTTGTTGTACTTCACACCATTTGGCCCAACAAGTGAACAAACAGATCATTAAATAATCTTACAACTATAACATGATTTGCTGTAGAAATGTCTTTTCACACTGGCGGGAAAAAAAAAAAAAAAAAAAATTGAAAGGCTTTCAGCATTTTTGATACATCGACTTTAATATTTCCGCACATTACCCAAATACATCCTAATGTTTCTTCATAACACTTTGGAAGATAATTTTTCTTAAGGTCGATTCACCAGTGATCATATAATTGATGAGAAACTTTCTGAATACCAGATTGTTAACTTTATGTAAACGAATGTCACCTGAAACAAATTGCCTTAAATAAATCTAAGTGACATACAGAACATTTTAAAGGGCTAGAATACAATCATCAAACTGGTTCTGTTAGAAAGGTTTGTCTAAGTGTTGTGCACGAAGCAGCGACAATAGGGTTATTGCTAGACAAATGCTGTGATACATGGGAACTCTGATTTGCTTTTTAGATTTCTCACGTGGCTGGCAAAATAGTATTTTTCTATACAGAGTGGAAGAAATATGTTGTGATATTCGAGTATTTTTCTATCGACAGTAAACACGTTTATAATACGACATATTGTAAATGTGTTATAATATGTGTTACGTATAATATGCCGATTATTTTTCTGTCGATAGTAAACACAGTTTTAAATTCCACAATGCATTGCTGCAGATGAGAGATTCAATTTGACTTTCGGCATTATGTTTTTCTTCATGTTTTTCTAAGCAATTGATTGTGTCACAAATGAATGAGACTACTGAGTACTGAAAGTAAAGAAACGTTATGGTCAAATCAAATCAAAATTTTCAACTGGTGATAGTCTTTATTTGGGAACCACACGATCTACAGACGCTGCTAATAGGAGTGAGAAATACAAAGTAAAACTGCAAATTCCACAAAATTTTATTTTGTTTTGCATTTGGTCTTGACTTATTTTTCTTGTGGGTGATAATGCCATGAGATGTCACATCCACCCTACATTTTTGAAAGGATGCTGTTATGTATTTGTTACTTCTTTTAGTCTTTGAATTCAAAGGATCTTATTTCACTCACAAACTAGCTATGGAGAGTCAGAACACTTGTTAAAACTCAGAACGGAAATTTATTCGGCACAGTTATACAGCTCCTAGAAATAATTGACTCGGTGCTCTTTACAACCACACTTGGTTCGTAATATAGTAGCTGGATAATGTCGCAGACAGAACATACTGACTACAACAATTCAACAGAATTGCATCAGCAACAATAACAATAACTCAAGCGACGTAATTAAACTCTCCATGTTGAATTTCTAGACCTAATAATGTGTTACCTAAGCCTTTGTGGGTACTGAAGAACTTCCTGTTTCATTTCTCCAAGCTGGAAGGAAAAATGTTGCATTCGCCAACGCGCTGGCGGGTGGAAGAAGAAGAGGGGCGTAAATTCCACCTGCTTGTTACAATACTACCACCTGCCCTTTTTTGTTTTAAATTTTTACTTAAGGTTTATTTACACTAAAAAATAAGTAAAATGGAGGAAACACATGCAGATATTATATATATATATATATATATATATATATATATATATATATATATATATATATATATATATATTCTATAAAGAAGATACCTAAGCAAAAAAATACATATATAATTTTGACTCACACCTAGTACAACATAGAAAAGGTTATGTATCTACCTGTGTGAGTAAAAGGAGAAAAGATAAAAAAATAAAATAAAACAACTGAATGTAGAAGGTGTCGAGAATACTGAGCCTTGGCTTTATCAAGGACCAGCAAAAACTCTGCATTTTCTCACTTCTACAAAGACCTAGTTGGAAATGGGTTTCTGCAAGGCCATAGATGCAAGTAACATTCCCACCTAAAATAGTTTAAAAATATATATATAAGTCATGTCCTCCGTAGAGTAGCATGACCTAGCACTAGTTAACAATTTCGCTTGCATCCATTAACCTTCATGGCCCGACCCATGCTCTTCATCTGTTACTATTAAACAGAGAGAAGAAGATTAAAGAGAACTCAAGCTGTGAGAGTGACATAATAAATAGAAATGATTTTCAGCTATAACGAAATTCCAAGTTCGTTTGAGAGAGAATTTAAACCTGAAAAACAATGCAAAAGAAATCCAAATTTTACATTGCAATTAAAAAAGGAAATGTTAATTTATAACGAACAGATTTTTGAAAGAAAACTTGAGTCTAAAACCCCCTACTCTACAACTTATGACAGCACGAAAACGAGAATAAGTTAAAGATAATAATTAACTAAAGAAAACTTTGTGAAAGTTATATACCTTAAACAGTTAGTTGCAATATGTACAAAGTATTTCAGCAGTGCTTTAAGTGCATAATTAATTAGTTATTAAGAACTTTACTACTTTGAAAAAACAGCGCATAGACAGCGCATAGAAAAGGAACAAGCTTAGCCATCTTCTGTTCCTAGGTACCCCAAAAGACGCTCAAAGTTACAAAGAAAAGTAAGAGTTAAAACCCGCATAAATGTTAACAGACAAACCAATGCTTAAAAGCTGAAAAGCTAAAAAACGACAGAGAAAAGGTACATAAAGTACAAACATTGAACTTATAAAACCTAGAACCCAAAAACAAGGAAGAGAGCTTACCTCTTGTGTGACAAAAACTTTTCTCCTCACAAGAGGAGAACATGGCTGACCTCTTCCGCCACTCCCTAGACGCTGGGGGCAGTGAGGGTGGGGCTGATGGCCTCCTCATACAGCAAGAAACCAACGCGCGGAGATTTTAACCAGAGAAAAAATATATAAACTTAAGACTGTGGATCTGTATGATCAGAATGAGCAGAATTAACTCTCCAGAATACATGAGAAATATTATAAAATACACGAGCAGTTTATTTAATAATCTTTGCATGTATTAAATCACCTTAGTGAGCTTCTATAGATTAATCAGAATCTTATTAATTTTAATGTTGGTTTTACTATTTTTAGTATAGCTATCCTAGTGATGAATAACTAGTTTTCTTTTTTATTTGTTTTTATTTTCTTTTATAAACAGATTTTTAAGCTTTTTTTGTGATTTTGTTTATATTATTTAATTTTTTGTTTTAATAGGACCGTCATATCCATAGCACTAAGGTTCCTTTAGGTAGTTAATAGGCATCCTCTAGCCAACTTCCTTACGTCTTTGATTGGTCAGAATCATATTATTAACTGTGTAGAAAATTAAAGCAGATCTGCCAACCTTACTCTATTATTCAGAATAATTTTTCTTAAAGTTCTTTTGATGAAAGAAGAAGGAATTTCGTTCTCTAGAAAACTTTCTAATAGTATAGTAATGTGGTAATTGAAATCCAAATTGTTGCTGCAAATTCTTGAAATTCTTAGGACCTGAGAAATTAGTACATTCTCAATTACTTTGGTTGAAATGTTATTATTCCAGTGTAGATATTTAATTACTTTGAAAGGAAAATTAACTCTTTTATCAAAGAGGCTAATAGATGGGTTACCTCTGTTGAGCTTAATGCTTAAGTCTAGGAACTCAAGTTCCTGATTACTGTGGTTGGTTTTACATAAGTTAAAGAGAGCTAGGATAGATATTATCAAAATCACTCTCTATAACTTCTGAATTATTGATACACAGCAGATCATCAATATATCTAAAAGTGTAAAGGTAGTTATCTGAGCAGGTGGGGTGATTTTTAATGAATTTATATTCCTTAAAGAACAGGAATAGATTAGCGATATTTGTGGACGTTGATGTTCCCATTGGAATACCGTTCACTTGCTTATAGAGAGTATTATTATATAAGATATGGTTATTTTTTATGCAGCAATTGAGATAAGAGTTCCAAGTTCCTACATCAACAAATTGGTTAAGTTTAAATTCTGCATACAGCTCTTTAAAGGTAGTGATTATATCTGATAGAGGCAGATTAGTATATAGGTTTTCAAAATCATAACTATTAATATCTAGGGGACAAACTTTGAGTATAGTAGAAATTACTTCTGCATTATTATTAATTATCCAAAATCTCTGTACATCAAGTTAGAACAGTTTCTAATGTGTTTCAAAACCTTCTTTAAGACATCTTCAAAAGCAAGATCTATTTTCTTTTTATGACTCCTTACTCCACTAGCTATGAACCTGAACTTCACAGGATCCTTATGAAACTTAACCGTTGCAAAAAGAAATGGAAATTCAGGCCCATATCTTCTAGTTTGTGGAATTTTAAGTTTCTTGAAGAATGCCTTAAACCGATTTTCTAACTGCTTGGTAGAATAACTTACACACAATATTTTTGAAAATATGTGTTTTATGTGAAAATATTTATGTACGTAAAAATGCTTTCCTTAATTAATGAACTCTGATAGATAGGTATATTATTACGATTAGAAACCAAATTGTTCCAGAATTACAGAAATTCTTAAATGGAGATGAAATACTGCAAATATAACCTTGCACCATTTCATACATTTCAAAAAAAAAAAAAAAAAAAAAAAAAAAATATCTGAGAGATAGGGATGAACATACTTCCAATGGCATGGGAACTTGCCTCCATTGAAAACCACTGGGCTAAGCTAGGCTTAGAGAAATTAACTGTTCGTGAAAGGAACGTTTAATATTCAATGTGATGGAAGTATGGTTTCATGATGAAGTATTAAAGAATATTCATCAAAATCTGGTAAACTTAATGGCAGACCATGTAAAACAAGTGACTGTTGCAAAAGGAGGACAAATTGCACATTAAAAACTGATATAAAAAGTTATAAGCCATATGTCAATAAATTTAATGACTTCACTTTGCCCCAGCTAATTTGCTCACCACTGTATAAACTTTATATAGCTGAAAGTATAAGAAATTAAGAAGGTAGTGTAGAACATGCTAAGTTATGTTTAAAAAGTTTAAGGCAAATATATTTCAGCCATTACTATGGCCTTCATCAGTGCGACTACGATTGGTTTACGTTGCCAGATTGGAAAAGTAAGTTTTGTAATGATAACTCCGGGTGACGTGATGCAATGAGGGATTTCCAGATGTAAGAAACGAAAATGGGGAGCTCAGAGTTGCAATTTTTGGAAAATAAAATTTCCATACTTTCTCTAAACCTCAGAGCATACCGATTTCGGAAGGGAGCCAACTTTTAGTATCGGACCAAATTGGAATAGCAGAAGTGCCAGCCATGGTAAGAAGAGACAAGGAAGATTGAAGGTTTTCCAAATTTCACATCAGATTTGTGTTTCTGAAGTCTTGAGAGAATTTTTCAGAATGAACTTTCTATGTACGCAGTTAATCCAACATTAGTCGTGATCGCAATTTTATACACTCCAGGCGAAGAAAGCGGAGGTCTTGGGTCTCTGTCATTATGGAGGATAACAGAAATGGAAGGTGAAGAACGAATGGCAAGTCTATATCCTTCTCTTTTGAAGATACTGATGAGTTTGTAGGCAGAAAGTTCGTGGTAAGGGATTGAGCCAGCAAACATTAGTTCTTTTTTGGTGAAACAGGTTGAAGAGCAGCAACTGGTTTTTTCTTAGCATTTTGAATTAATTTAGAAACCAGGAGAGAGGGAAAGCCATGTTGAGTAGCTATCAAGCGGATGTTTGCTAATTCATTTTTTAGATTAACTTCAGTGTTACAAACCAAATGAGCTTGATGAATGAGCAACTTGAGGGCTGACAGTTTATATTGGTGGAAGGTATGAGAATTGAAAGGGATAATGCTATTGGTAGAAACTGGCTTTCGGTAGACAGAAGTCGGTAGAAGATTATTACATTTTGAGATGCTGACATCCAAGAAATTTATCTTGCCATCAATTTCTTCATTAACAGTGAATCTAATGGACGAGAATTTTTCAGTGATTAAATTTGTGAGTTGCAATAGATCTTTTTAGGATGAGGCCAGATGACAAAAATATCGTCGACATAACGGAGCCATAAGGTAGGTTGTTGGTCATATTGCATCACTATTGATTGCTCAATATTTTGCAGGTATACTTCAGCCAAAAATGGGGAAAGAGGTGACCCCAATCGGTACACCTTGGTTTTGTTGATAGCATTGATTATTAAACACGAAAAAACTGTGTTGGCGAAGAGAATACAGGCAATCGTACAAATCATTTATTTTGTAATTAAGTTCATTGGTGGAACTGTTAAAAAAAGTTTTTTTTTAGAACTGTTTTTTTTTTAGAACTGTTTTTTTTTAAAGCAGTTCCATCAATGAACCTTCAAACCTTATAAATAGTGTTTTTGACAACTTAATTAAAAAATAAAAAATTACAAAATACACAATGAAAGAATTTCAGTTTTGTATTTTTTTTAACAGTTATTTCAAAATAAACCTTTAGGTAAATTCTTCAGTCTTTAACAAAACTTTTGATAAGACTTCTATACATTAAGAACAAGCCTTAAGAAAAATCCAGAGGCCAGAAATTTCTGTAAAACTAAAATAACCCAGAAGAAGGGAAAATTAAACAAAAATTCTCCAAGTGAAAATAGAATTAAGAAAATATATTTGAGTAAAGCATTGAATAAGTGTTTTAATTCTTTTTTTTTTTTTTTTTTTTTTTTTTAAGATTTTTTTTAACTTCTCCTTTGTAAAAATAGCTAGTTAATTACTAAAGACAGATCATTTTTTTCTGCTAGTATTCTTGTAATTCTCAGTGAGATTACTTTAATTTCTCTGTAAAGTATTTCTATTGAGAGTAAATTGTGTTTGCTGTACCATTCTTACATGAAGAGAAATGTTGCAGAATTCAGATTGAAAGGTTAATTGTCATAGACATAAGCAGTGCCATTGGTTTCAACTAACCCTAACATTAGTATCTTAGCTTGTGTTTGAAGTGGAAATGATACACAGTGGTATGCATCATAGTGCTGTGGCACAAGCTCAACAGTTTGTGATTTGGTTATTTCAGTATTTGTTCCATTTCTACCTTTAAGCTTTTTTTTTTTTTTTTTTTGAAGCCTGTTTCTGTGCTTTTATTTCAGTAATTACATTTACAGTCTGTTCCTCTTTTACCATCTCTAAATAAAATATTTCATATTCTTACCTCAGATGTGTGTGTGATGTTAAAACTAGCTTAAATGGAATGCTGCATTTGTTAGCACATATGCTTTTATTAGTGCTATCTAGATTATGTGAGTAGTCAAGATAGAGGATCTGCTCTTATGATAATACAAGAAAATTTTGTAAACCTGCCTCCAGTTTTTATATTCATGAATAGAAACTTCCCTATCAGTCAATGGGTACCACATTTTGAGGTTGTTTTTTTTTTTTTTTTTTTTTTTTTTAAGTTATGTGTTTGTTTACATGAGTGTACCAAATTTTAAATTTTGCTTTAAGATATTTTTTTACCATTATTAACTAATGATATACCATAGATCATATTTTTCTTAGGCTTGCTTGTTATTTCCACTTTATCCTAGTTTCCTGGGGTTTCAGAACTCTTAAGAGAAATAAAAAAAAACAGATGCGTTCTATGACTATTTAGTTTCAACAACAGCAGAAATAGTAGCGACTTTCTTTAGTGCACAGTGGAAATCGGACTTTCCTGCTCCATTGCATTGCAAAAAGCCCAGTTGTGATGGATATGATGGTTTTAAAAAGAAATTTATTAAAGTTTAGTACATCAGTTAATTTAATCAGTCTTCATGTTTAGCACATCTATTTAATAATTTTTCATAGGCATTCCATGCTTCGTGTTTTGTAATCCATATAAAAATTATAATTTTTATGTGTATGTGCATTACTCTTCATGATTGTTAAAGAGGTTTTAACAATTAACCCTTTTGCCGACCTAACCGAATTACTTCAGGGCTAGCAAAATGGGCTGAAATTAGCTCCAATGAATATATATGATATCTAAGAAGTGGGCCGAACGCGGCTGGAACTAGTGAATCTGCACATCAGAAAGCGTTGCTTACCTATCCTTAGCTTTATTGTACAAAGTAATCATGGGCTCCCATAGCTTTTCATGAGGGGACAAACAGAAATTGTAACTACGAATAACATGTACAGACACCATATGCAAATTTCCAGAGTATCTTCTTGTTATCTAACCGTTTTTACCACCCTTGCAGCACATAAGTTTAAATGGAAGCCAGAAGGCCTAAAAACTACATAAAAAAAAGATGGATAAATGAAACAAATAGCACATTAGGACAGTAAGGAAATTCCTTTGTAATTCCTTTGATCCTCTTAATCACTTGTGTCTTATGCACCACAAAATACCAGAGATCACTCAAGTAATCATCAAAAATGAAAAAAAAATGGTAAAGACAAATTTTGGGGGTATTTTTCGAAAGACCTCAGTAGCTGACACAGATGATGATATATTTTTCGTTTCTTTACCTTCCATTCTTTTCTGTACTGTACGTATGTACGCTGTTCTCCCACATATAATAGGAAATTTCATTACTTTTTACTGTAAATTTCCACTTTTTGTACTGGAAATTGTATTTTCTTTTTTTTTTTTTTTTCTGAGGAGGGGGGAGGATTAATGACCACTGTGAACAACTGGATAGGCTATAAGCAGTCGCACCAGTCCCTAATTTAGCATTTTCAGCTCCAGGAAAAGGAGAGAGTCAGTTCTATAAGACAAACATAACATCCATGCCTTACTGAGATTCAAACCCAGACCCATCACGGACGAACAGTCATAAGCCAGCAATTAGACCCCTGCTCCATCGCGGTGGCCCTGAAAATTCTCCAAAATTTTCTATTTTTACTGTGTACACATGCTATAGAAGTTCTACAGAAAAATTTTCAATCAGAATTATTATTATCACAAAAATCTTTGCAGTACCTTTCAAGAAAAGAAAGGGCATCATCAGATTTCCAGGGAAGTGCAACTCTTGCTCGTCCCCTCTGTATGGGTGCCCATGAATGTGATCATTTAAGGTGGTCCATGAATGTGCTCATTTAGGTTGATGAATGTTTTAAAAGAGAAAGCTACTTAGTAAAGGGGCTGTAACAATGTTGATGATCATTAGAAAAGAGAAAGATGTTTGAGTCACTTGTTTTTACCCAGTGGTATGATGTCTGTTTTGGGGGAATAGCCATTCCCCATCATGTCATGGAGCAGAAAATAAAGGACTTGAAGGGAGCTCTTGTCATCTCTCATAGATTTATGGGGTCAGTACTACTTAAGTGAGTGGAGAAAGGAATTGTTCTCCATAAGTTCCATGAAAGTCGGATGCTACATACAGTCCAGTCAAAAAAATTATAGCCACCCTGATGCAAGAAGGAACCGTAACCAGGTGGTGTGGGCAGCAACATAATGCAAATCATGTAATGCATTTTAAAGGATACAAACTCACGGACAGTATATGCAGTTTCATGTGAAAGTGGGAAAAGATCATAGAAGTCTAAAAAAGGAATTATTGTTGGCTACTTAACTGCATACATGAGATTCTTCTTCGGATTCGCGGAATTCTGCTTTTATTTCATCGTCATTCTCAAGATCGATGCAAAAATGAAGTATTTTTTTATTATTATTAATGGGGGGATGGGTTGTTTCTCCCATCTGGGAACTGTATTTTGCCTTACAGAACTTCCAAAAATGGAAGTTAAAGGGAGTAAATATTTTTCCCGTAATTATAATTTCCTTTTTCTCACAATGTTGCCTCTGCCCAGTATTATTGTTAAATATGATTTTATTTCAGCATGAAATTGAGGGCAACAATTTCCAAAAGCTAATGTTCTGCATGTATAACAACAAAACAAAACAAAAAATACTGTGTTTAAAGCAATGTCTTAAAACCATATTATTTTGTTTTTAATTCAATAATTTTATATTGCGAATACAGCAGTGTGCTCCAGTTTACTATTTACATAAATTCACACTTTCTCATCGACCGTTCTGAGTTTTCATCCGGTTAAAAAGTTCAGCTTTTTTGTTTCTTGTTCGGTCTCATGTATGTAACTGAAGGGTGTAGCCTTACAGAAATGGGCAATATTGTGAGCTGTTTGCATGGTGCATGTGTTAAAATGTTCCAAGGATAGAAGGAAACCAGTAAGGCATGCAGTAATCAGGGTAATAGTAAACGCCCACAGATCATTGACGACTGTGGGCAGTGGCAGCTATGCTGACTAGTATGATCCAACAGATGTGCCACAGTGGAGCAAGTGGACAGAGCATTTATCATTGACAACTGTGGGCAGTGGCAGCTATGCTGACTAGTATGATCCAACAGATGTGCCACAGCGGAACAAGTGGACGGAGCATTTATCATTGACAACTGTGGGCAGTGGCAGCAATGCTGACTAGTATGATCCAACAGATGTGCCACAGTGGAACAAGTGGACAGAGCATTTATCATTGACGACTGTGGGCAGTGGCAGCTATGCTGACTAGTATGATCCAACAGATGTGCCACAGTGGAACAAGTGGACAGAGCATTTAATGTAGGCACATTAAAGAACATATCACAGACCATATCTCAATAAACTCTGCTTTATCTGCTTTCTGTGGGTCTCCAGAGCCGCCGTCCAATCAAGGTACCCATGCTGATTGCCAGACATCGACGATTACGGCGCGAATTTGTATCTGAGAGGAGGCATTGGACTGTCGAACAGCGGAAGAAAGTAGCCTTTTAAGACGAATCACATTTTCTGCTTTATCGTTGCGGATGGCGAAACACAGCTAAGACAGAAATCATCCCGACATGATGCTCGAGAAGAAACAGGCAAGAGGTGGTAGTGTGCTCGCGTTTGTCAAGTTTTCCTGGGAATCATTTGCGGCAATCGTCTCCCTTGATCGCACGATGAACGCTTTAGGCTATCTATCCATTGTGGTGGATCAGGTGATCCCATTCATGATGACTGTCTATCCCAATGGCATGGGTTGCTTCCAGCAAAATATTGCTCCTTGCCATGTTGCTATGCATGTATGAGAATGCTTTGAGTTGCATTCGAGTGACTTTAGGTTACCATCTTGGCCACCATGCTCATGGACATCAATCCCATTGAACATCTATGAGACTATCTTGACCAACAGGTTCAGCGTATGGATCCACATCCGATGACTCTAGATGATCTGCGAGAAACTCTGGTGTCTCCATGATATAGCATCCTTACAGAAATGTTCAGAGGCCTTTTGAATTAATGCCATGTCATATACACTGCCTGACAGAGAAAATGCCACATTATGAAGGAATGTTTGAAAACAGACCAAACTGCACACACAGAATAGCTATGTAGGTCCTAAACAAAATTGTCACATACAGCCTAGGCTCCAGTGGCCGAATATGCAGGATGATCAATAAGGAGTGTGGCCTTATTTTGGGCGATGCAGGGTTGAATCCGACGTGGCATCGAGGCAGTTAGAGTCCAAATACAGCCCTTGTGTGTCCTGGACCATTTGGTGCTAATCCAAGTCCACAGTTCATCTTCATTTTGTGGGGCTGAGAGGGTACTCAACCGACGTCCAATTGTGTCCCACAGATACTCGACGGGGGAGAGATCGTGGTATTGTGCTGGCCACAGAAGCATCTGCACACCATGTAAAGCATTCGGGCTGATCCAAGCGGTATGTGGCCAGGCGTTATCCTGTTGAAAAATGGCATTTGGGATGTCCTGCAGATCCGGTAGTGCCACTTGCTGCAGCACCTCGTCAACATAGCGGCGTGCCATCAAATATGTCCATAATGTGTACCAGCGATGAGTGGCTGTTGGTGCTGATAGCACCCCACACCATGATTCACAATGGCAGAGGAATCCGCCCATTGGCCAAGTCGCCTCCATACTCTCACACAGCGATCATCCGTGGTGAGACAGAACCGCGATTCGTCGCTGAACACCACACTGTTACATTCGGCACCCCACAAAGCTCTGTAGTGACACCACGCAAGTGGTGACAACGATGGCTCACTGCTAAGGGTAGCCTTCGCGACAAATTGCTGGACAGCAAGCTAGACACAGCCAATCGGCCCGACACTGTCCGCATCAATATCGGAGCATCCAAGCCTCCCCATACACTCCGCAAAATGTTGCCCATTATGACCTGTGGATCCGTTATGGCATGACGTCGGATACAACAATCGGTACGCTCTGGTCCCCCTACGATTTTGCACTGATCCTTCGTAGCACCACTGACTCCAAATGCGACCGACGGTTGTCGCGTCATGTTGTGTTTCTTCCACAATATGGCCCAAGAACCATCTGGCGGTACGAAGGCCTTTGATGACACCTCTCGGGAACTCGTGACGGCATCTTAACTGCATTGGCACCCCTTGTTCATTCTCCAGACATGGTTACAGCAGAACCACTCACTTCTCACGGCCATGTCTACGTCTCGACTGATGGCCATACGGGCTGGTTGTCCGCTTATATCCCGCGCACACTTCATGCGATTGGCCTGCAAATGGAATCATTTGCATAACTTGTATCTGTGCACCCACCTTGCAATATACATGGCACTGTGTTCACGTCTTTTTTGTGTGGCATTTTCTCTGTCAGGCAGTGTATATATAGTATCGGTGGCACAAGGAGATCATACTAACAAGCGGTCATAATTTTTTTGACTGGACTGTGTATTAACATTTCTGTTTGGGTAGTGTTGAAAATTTTGGCCACCATTTGATTTAAGTACATTGGCTGCTTTTAAAAGGTTAACTTTGATTTTAAACAGAAGTGAATTATGGAAGTAGAGGGTGAGCCTAATGAAAAAGGAAAAATTTGGTAACAAATGTGAAAGTATTGATAAACTGGTTTCTAATCAAATCAAAAATCAACTAAATCAAATCTACTGAAGTTGATATGTGCATTAAAATTAATGAAAAGTTATCTGTATTGTGTTTATAGAATCTAATGAATAATTTGTATTTTAATGTAACTTTTTCCTCTTTTGACATTCTCAGGTCACGATCGAATTCCCCAGTTAACCACAGAAAGTGAAATGTTTTTCTGAAAGTAGTTTTTGAATCCACTGTTGTCACCATGAAGGGTTGCTTCTTCCAGTACTCTTCACAGTTGTCTCACATGTGCTTCTCTCTCATCTCGAACATTTGTTTCCCTTTATGTACCTGTCGGAAGAAAATTATGAAATCACTCACGGCATTATCAATAACTAAGATTATAGACTACAGTTGTTTGATTTATTGATTTAGGCAACCCAGAAATGAAGTTTTTTATTCAATGGCATGACAAAAGCATTTTATATTACGATCAATATTGCAGCTGTATTTCAGTGGGGAAAAAATTGTAATTTATGTAAAATAAAGTTACCAAAATATTTATTTTGTGATGTTTAACTTTGATCAGACAAAATTTGTGTTCAAAATTGTGTTACTTAGTCACTAAAGTTTATAGTGGTATCACTTTATAAGTTTTTAGTATTCTTTTTAGAAAATTGTTTTAGACAGGTAGTGAAGAATGTTGGCTGGACAGTGGCACCCATATGAGTACTTTGGGGGGGGGGGGAGGCTAGGAAAAATCCTTACCTCCTTCAATGCTGTCAAACATTTTAGTAAATGTACAAGATACAAAAATGATTGATACAATCAATCATTGATATCTTATTATTTTTTTAAATGTTTTTAAAAAAGGTTTAGTCTATTTCAGTGTTTTAAATTTATCAAAAATGTGTGTGTACCAACGGCTAGGGGGACGCTCGAGCCCCCCCCCCATATGGGTGCCCTTGTGGCTGGATGGTACTTTTGCTCTTCCTTTCCTGTTCTGGGCTAAGGTCAGAACATTGAATGGCTTTTTACTTATGTGCTGGTGCTCAGAATTAAAAGATAATTTATAAATTTGTACATAACTTGAAGCATTGGTGAGAAAATTCAATGAAATTTGGTAAAGAGATTTATTATTACATTTATTACTTATGTAACTCAAGCAGAAAAGAATCATAATCTTATAATTTGCATGTGTTAATATCACAATCTGTCCAAGAAATAATATTTAAAGTCTTTAGCTTTAGACATGTGGTACTTTACAATGGAGTATGATCACCCCTTATAGCCATGAGTCTCAAGCAGCAACACCTCATAATGTTTATGAGTATTTGATAAGGTTCTTTAGAGACTACTGACCATTCTTCAACAACAGCTGTTCTAAGTTCTTGAAGTGTTCTGGTAGGGGGTTAATGAGCTCCAGTGCATATCCCTAGAGCATCCCATACATGCTCAATGGGATTGAGGTCAGGGAATCTGAGCGGTTACTTCATTTGGCAAATATCTACCTCTTCAAGAAAATCGTCAACCAAATGTGCTCGATAAGGTTGGGCATTATCTTCTATAGGAATAAAATCAAGGACCCGACAGTTCTCCCAGATGGCCTGCCAAATGAGTTCAAGGGTGCCTCTGAACCATGCAAGTCTGTGCACCTGTTTTCTTATAATTCCTGCCCAGACCACCTCCAGAGTAGTCTCTTTTCATTGGTTTTACTTGTGGGTACCTATTTCTCTTTGTACGAGAATATGTCACAGAATGGTACTTAATTTAATATCTCAAGGTATCTGTACTAACATACCTATATTACACACTTTCAGTAGATTTTTTGTTTGAGTCAATCACTGCCCTTGACATAATTCAACATTTGTATCTCATTTGACTTATAAATACCACAGGGAAATCTTAACATACATTAAAATGAACTCTAAGTTAAAAAACATGAAATTAAGATCGTGCTGAAGAAAGGTTAAGTTAAAACGGAATTTCCGGAAAGGGAATGGTTGAACTCAAACCTGTAGTAAGAGAAAAAGTTAGCTTGGAAAAAACAGTTACAGAAGAAGGAATCATAGTTGATGAAACTGCAGGTTGGCTGATAAGTTGGACTATCAGATTTATATCAGTATTTTAGCAAAAAATGCCAAGTGTGATGATAAGTACCAAGAAATATTTAAAAAAAAAACTTGATAATTCTAGGCATGAACATGAAAATCATGTCTCTTGCAGAACCAAAAAGTTTGTTGAGCTAGAAAAGTGTGGCCTAAAATTGCCATTAGAAGTACAGCATGCAAAGTGTAGAGGCCTCTATTACTGAAATGAAATAATAGAAAATGGAAACCAGCATCACATCATGAAACATACAGAAAGAGAATGATTTATTAGATGATCTGTGCAGAATCACTAATTAAAATATTCTGAGATATGGGGAACATGAGGTTTTGAACATTTCAGAACTTTCACACCTACGAGGGGATGCTGATAAGTTCTCGACCTCACCAAGAAGGAAATGGGCTGGAGCCTTGAAACTTACAGACTATTCCACACATATTCATCCCCAAGTTCAACACACTTGGTGCAGCGTTTCTGTAGTTTCTTTAATCCTTCCAAAAAATTCTGAAGTTTGATCACTGATGTATTGCTCTGCTGCTGATATCACTTCCAGATCATTAAATGCATCCCTTTCAAACTTTTTTTAAGGTTTGGGAACAGGAAATAGTCCGATGGAGCAAGGTCTATGCACTTAAACCCCAAATCCCTCAAAACATCCATTGTTTTGCCAGCCATGTGAGCCTGCACATTGTCCTGCAAAAAGAGAACACCTTTCCTCAGTTTTCCTCGCCTTTTTCTCCTTCAACGCCTCCTTTAATCGGCACAGCAAGATGGAATAGTATTCAGCATTTATTGGTTGGCCCTTCGGTAGATAGTTAGTAAAACACCTTCCAAATCCCAAAAAACAGTTGCTGTGATCTTTCCTGCAGACCTTTGAGTCTTGAATTTCTTTGGCCATGGATATCCCGAGTGCCACCATTGCAGAGGCTGTTATTTCATCTCTGAATTGTAGTGATGTTCACATTTCATCAACAGTGATACGTCACTGCAAAAAATTATCACCAGATCGCTCAAAATGCTGCAAAACCAACTTGGAAGAGTCCACTCGTTTGCGTTTCTCATTGGTGTTCAAACATTTGGGCACCCACTTTGCCGACATCTTCTGCATATCCAAGTGCTCATGAATTATGAACCCAACACGTTCTTTGGATATCTCCCGTGTCTCGGCTGTTATTTTCACCAATCTGACAAAATCAAGTCGTAAACACAATCAACAATTTCGGGTGTTGTCACTGTTGAAGGTCTCCCAGATCTTGCTGCATCTTCGGTCTCAAAGTCTACATGCTGAAAGTTAGCACACCATTTCTTCACAGTGGAATATAAAGTGCACTTGACACTTAATGTTTGCATCATACACTCAGAGATTTCCTTTGCAGTGTTCTTCTACAGGAACAGAAATTCCATGACAGCCTAGAGTTCCACATTTGAAAATTTAACACTTCGCATTACCATGATTCAGTTCAGGATATCAAGCATCTGCAACAAGAGAGAGCTATTAATCTGAAAATTGGCACTTTTCACATTCATGGATCACATGGTGAATTTTCTTCTGGACAGTTGTTAACTTCAAACGCATCCAGTCAACATGACAAAAATGCCCAAGCCATGCACTTTTCTCTGTACATTCATTCTGAGACTGGTTTACTAGGTCCACCGTTGTACTGTTGAAGCAGTTCTTGATGAATGTAGAAATGTGCAGCAGTTGCACATTACCCCAAATGCTTGCAGTCCCTATTTGTTATCATTGAGCTTCTACCGCAGTTGCTCCACCTACAGTGGTAGCTTCCATACTTCTTCCACTAGAAGAGAAAACTACTGACTTGATTCTGACAGTCCAATCAACTTTGCCACTTCGTGCAAGGAATGACCTTGTTCTCAGCCAAAAACAATGGCCCACCTTTTGCCACGCAGTCACCTTTACCGTTGTACCTGTAAAAAAAGTAGCTACATATGCTTTAAATACACGCCACAGACATTCACAATCCAGCAGTTTCACTCTCCATATTTATACAACTCGTTAATTTCATCACCTTTATATGTCTGTATATGTTTCAAGCAGTATTCCATAATTTTTTGTCCGATGTGTTTATTTGTGCCATTTGAAATGGAAAAAATCATTGGCTAGCATCATAGCAATGCAATTCCTGCAAGGAAAAAAAAAGATAAAAGAAGCATAAAACAAGTATCCAATTTGAAAACAATTACCGGTGGTTTTTTTTTTTTCTGTATCACCACTTTTTGTTTTCTTTTTTTTTTTTTTTTTTTTATTGGAGGTTTACGACCACCGTGAGCAACTCAATGGCCCATTTCTAATTTAGGGCCACTGACTCCAGGTAAGCAAGAAAGCCAGCACCATAAGACAAACACAACATCCATGCCTCACTGGGATTCGAACCCGGACCCTTCTCAAACGAATGATCATAAGCCAGTGCTTAGACCACTGCGCCCACCACTTTTAAAACAATCTCCTACTTTTAGTCAATTGTAGTGAAAGATCCAATTGGGCTCCTGACTTCAGTGACCAAATAAGCTTCAGAAAAGTAGCAAACATTCTTTTGTTGTTTTCTGCAACTCCTACCTTCACTATGAGGTTAAGATGTGAAATGGGAAGTGGTTTTTTTTTCTTTCTTGGGGGGGGGGGGGGGGCTTAGCTACGATGGACGAGAATACGATGAGAAATTTCCTAACATGTACTTTTGTTGAACATACAACTGGCACCTGTTGCTAAGGTCTGGAAAAAAATAGAATCAATATGTGACAGATCACTTACTATTTAATCAGACGCAATATATGATGGCAGAACACATTGTGGGGCTAGCCCCTCAATTATCAGCGCAAAGTAGTTCTGTACATTGTGTGCAAAGTTTTGTTTTAATTGGAACGCTAGTAAGTAAAATTCTGTGAAGAGTAATAATATTTGTCTTATAAAAAAGAAATATTGAATAAAAAATAACATTGATTTCTAGTTCCTTTGTCCTGTTAAATGTTATACCTATTTGATACGCTGAGTTTTTGTTTCAATCAGAACTTTAATAGAATTGTGTGAAGAAGAATAGCATTTGTTTTGTAGCTACGAAATGTTCAATAATAAATAACATTTATTTCTACTTTCTTAACCCAGTTAACAGAAGTATTACTTGATGCGTTGATAATTGGGAGGCTAGCCACATTGTGCACTATTTATTTTATTATTCCAACGAAACTCGTGTTTCCACAGAAAACTGCTTTCAGCTGTTATTTTGCATCATTTTACAGTTTTGCCTAAGGGAAAATTTTGTTGATTTTTAGACATTTTTAACATTCATGGGAAAGACTAAACTTAAACGACAAAATAAAATATATATCATCATCAACCATTATCAATCTACTGCTGGACGAAGGTCTCCCCAAGTTTCTTACGCAATGGTCTGTCTTGTGCCCATCTCTTCCATGTTACTCCCGCATACTTTCGAATTTATCCGCTCATCTCCCACGTGGTCTTCTTCTGTGTCTTTTCCTGTCCCTTAGAATCCAGTCTAAAATTTTCAGCTGTCCATCGATGGTCTGTCCTTCTGGCAATATGTCCAGCCCATTGCCATTTCAGGGATTTTACTCTGGTCATGATGTCTTCCACTCTTGTCATTTTTCTGATCCAACAATTACTCTTCTTATCTCTCCTGCTTACACCAAGCATGCACCTCTCCATGCTACTTTGAGTTGTCTGTAGTCTTTGTATGTCTTTTTTAGTTAAGGTCCACATCTCTGCACCATATGTAAGCACTGGAAGGATGCATTGATCAAACACTTTTCTTTTAAGGCATAAAAGCAAATTGCTCTTGAAAAATATACTGCTTCTTCCAAACGCTCTGCATGCAAGTTTTATACGCCGATTAATTTTTTCATCAATGTGACCCTCACTTGATATCTGCTGTCCAAGATAAATGTAGGTATTGGTTATCTCCAGCTTTTCCCCATCAATCGATAAATCTTTCATTTCTTGTAAACACATTGTACATCACTTTTGTCTTCTGAAAGTTCATTTTTAATCCCACTTCTTTACTCTTGTCAGCAAGTTCCTGGATCATACTCTGTAGCTCTGATGGGGTGGTTGCAAAAATGACTACGTCATCAGCAAAACGAAGGTGAGTTAGATAATCTCCATTAATCTTTATCCCTTTGTTTTCCCAGTTCAGTGATTGAAAGACATTTTCCAATGTGGCATTAAAGAGCTTCGGAGATATGGTGTCACCTTGTCTCACTCCCTTTCCAATTTTTATGTGTGTTGTATTTTCAAACAGCCGAATCTTTGCACTTGCATTTTCATATATGTTATTAATAATATTAATGTATGCATCTTCAATACCGCAGGATTTCAGAGCCGTTGTAACTGCTGATGGTTTCACCGAATCAAAGGCTTTTTCATAATCGATAAAAGCCATGCACAATGGAAGTTCATATTCCCTCGCTCTTTTAATTAGTTCTCTCAGTACGTGGATATGATCTATTGTGCTGTAGCCACTCCTGAATCCAGCTTGTTCTCTTGGTTGAGCCATGTCCATTGTCACTTTCAAACAGCGTGAAAGAACTTTAGTAAAGATTTTATAAACCACTGATAGGAGGCTGATAGGTCTGTAGTTCCTGAGATCCTCAATGTCACCTTTTTTATGTAGCAAGATCATTGTAGCATTGTTCCAATCTTCAGGAATCTTCCCTTCATTAAGGCATCGAGTGAAAACTTGGAGTACTGTTTCAATTTCTCCACTTGTTTCTTGTATGATGTCTGCTGTAATTCCATCTTCTCCTGGAGCTTTTCCCTGTTTCATGTTCTTGATTGCATGTGTAACTTCTACTAGGAAGACTGGAAGAACTCTGGTACCTTTTGTAATGTCTGGAGTACATGTATCATCCCTTTCACATAGTTTTGAGTAAAACTCTTTCACTTGTCAAAATTTCGCCTCTATTTCTTGTTACAGAACCATCTTCTTCTCTCAGAGCCATAATCTGTTTTCTTCCCTTACTCAGATGTCCCTTTGCTCTCTTTAGGCTTTAGTTGTTTTCAATGCTATATATATATTTTTTTTTATTTTTTTTTTTTTTCATTGCTAAGTCTTTATAAGTAACAGCCAAAACTCTGCCTTTGGTTTTAAAGCAATTCCACAACAGAACGAATCGCCATTCATATAGAGTTGACGTTTTGTCATCTATTGGCCATACTGAGTTTGATATCCATTTAGTAAGTCGTCCTCAGTTTTAAGGTTAAGGCGGATTTAGCACTTTTATTCATCTCAAGAAATACAATTACTGCTTAAGAATTAATAGAAAAATTTACTTAATAGTAAAATTATTTACTACCATGATGGCTTCACAGCATATTTCGTAACAAGCACAACTTCACACCGTAGAGGGTATAGATGCTACGACGTACTGCTGCCCCGGTGGCATTTAAGCAAACCTTACATTGATGCGGGACTGAGGAAATCTTGGCCAATGAGAGGGCGGTATTCAGCTTCAGTGATGACACATATAGGTGGGGCTTATCTTCATGTGTCACGTGGAATTTCTTCTGAGATACGATCTGAGCAGCTTTGGTTTATGCGTTTCTATGCAATTCTCACAAAAAATTCAGTAATTATTGCAATTTTCGCTGTCTTTCGGATTAAAAAATAGAAGAAATTTATGTACATAAGCATAATAAAGGCATACAACAAATAAATAAATAAATATATAAATACAAAAATATAAAGGTAAGTTGGTTTTTTTTTAATTCTGTAACGGTTATTTCATATCTTAGATCATCATCATCATCATTGTCAACCATTATCAATCCACTGCTGGACAAAGGTCTCCCCAAGTTTCCTCCACAACGGTCTGTCTTGTGCCAGTCTCCTCCATGTCACCCCTGCATACTTTCGAATTTCATCCACCCATCTCCCATGTGGTCTTCTTCTGGGTCTTTTCCTGTCCCTTGGAATCCAATCTAAAATTTCGGCTGTCCATCGATGGTCTGTCCTTCTGGCAGTATGTCCAGCCCATTGCCATTTCAGGGATTTAACTCTGATCATGATGTCTTCCACTCTTGTCATTTTTCGGATCCACGAGTTCCTCTTCTTATCTCTCCTGGTTACACCAAGTATGCACCTCTCCATGCTTCTTTGAGTTGTCTGCAGCCTTTGTATGTCTCTTTTAGTTAAGGTCCACGTCTCTGCACTATACGTAAGCACTGGAAGGATGCATTGATCAAACACTTTTCTTTTAAGACATAATGGCATATTGCTCTTGAAAATTATGCTGTTTCTTCCAAAAGCTCTCCAGGCAAGTTTTGTACGCCGATTAATTTCTTCATCAATGTGACCCTCACTTGATATCTGCTGTCCAAGATAAACGTATGTGTCTGTTATCTCCAGCTTTTCTCCATCAATCGATAAATCTTCATTTCTTGTAAAAGCATTGAACATAATGATGTGAAATGTAGAATGATCCAACAGTCCCTAGTTATTGACTAACATGAGGTAGTGTTTTTCACTGAGATGTGTTGTATATTTCTTCTGTTTATAATTGACTCTTAAATCGTAATGCTCGAGGAATTATGTTAGTGTACGTGTGGATGATTTCCCTGGCATGTCTGTAACAAGATAGAGAGTCTTTGAGGAAACAGAGATGAATTTACAAAATTCCCAATTATAGTAATAAAAATACAGAATGCTAGTTTCTCTGTGAGTAAAACCTTTGAAACCCTAATATAACAACTGGAAGAGTAAACTTTGGAATTGTAAGATAACCACTGGTCTTTAAAATCAATTATCTCTACCACTGGAATAGTGTACCAGTCAGTATGTTCACATCAAATGCGTTAGTGAGTTGTCTAAGATGGGGGGTGGGATTTATAACCTTTTCTCCAACACATTTATTAACAACTGTTAGTGTCATATGAAAGGTACTACAGACAATTCAAACTTTACACACTGCACACGAGATGTAATCTTTTTCTCAAGTAGATATCCCATGATTTCCTTGGCCTACCAATAGTGTACCCCAATAATGAAGCTATTTTGATTGCACAAGACACTTTAAATTAAAAAAAAAAAAAAATAGATTAACTAATTTTCATTTATACCTTTCTTTTCTATTGACAGTGTACTCCAATAATGAAGCTATTTTGATCTCACAAGACACTTTCAGTTTAAAAAAAGAAATAGGTTGACTAATTGTCACTTACCCTTTTCTTTCCTGTTGGCCATGTACTCGAATAATAAAGCTATTTTTATCTCACAAGACACTTAAAATTTAAAAAAAAAAAAAGTAATAGGTTGGCTAATTTTCACTTATGCTTTTCTTTCCTGCTAATAGTGTGCTCCAATAATAAAGCTACTTTGATATCACAAGACACTTTAAATTTAGAAAAAGAAATAGGTTGACAAATTTTCAATTATAAATACCTTTCTTTCGTGTTGACAGTGTGCTCCAATAATAAAGCTATTTTGATCTCGCAAGACACTTTGATTAATTTTTATTTTTACCGTAATTTTGCTAATATAGAACAAACTGACATTTGGTATATTCAAATTGAAATTAGTTTGAATATTTATTATTTGGGCATTTCCTGTCTGTAACTTATGATAGATAATTTTCTTTTGAACATCTGTTTTTGGTACTTTAAAGAAAGTCAACAACAAAAAAGGCTTCAGAATTAGTTTGATGGCTTTATTATCCATGACTGAAAATGTGAAAATATACATCTGATACTGTTTGTCTGACATCTCTGTGAGCTGGGGAAGTTGTCCAATTCATCTGTCTGAGATCTCTGAGGTGGGGGGGGGGGAGTCATCAGAATCAAATTCATAAATTCATCTGGTACTGTATGTGTTTCATCTCTGTAGTTGGAGGAAAGGAATCCCTCTGACATCTCTGTAGGTAGGAGAAGTTATCCAATTCATTTGTCTGACATCTCGGAGGATGGGGGAGCAGTCATCATAATCCAAATCAAATTCATCTGATACTGTCTGACATCTCTGTAGGCAGAAGAAAGGAATCCCTCTGTCTGACATCTCTGTAGGTAGAGGAAAGGAGTTCCTCTGTCTGACATCTCTGTAGGCGGGGTCAAATCTCTAAACATAAATTTATATTCTTGTGGGGATTACACCAATGAGCCGCTCTATTAGTTTTGATAAAATATAATGTGTTAAATCACAACAAAATAGATAAACATTTCAGATATAATCTCAGAATAAAGAAATTTTTAGGTAGACAAATATGAAATTAAAGTAATCTTATAAATGATTATCTTAGGATTAATAGACTTTGATGTTTAATGCAGAATTTAATATTTTGACCTGACTCAAAAACTGGTAGAAAAAAATCAAAATAAACTATTATTCCACTGTACTGAGAAGATGAGTTTTTTTTAAAAAAACAATCAAAAATAATCAATAACAGTCTCTCCCCAATAAATCACTTTTCACACTATAACTACGATGATAAATAAAGTTATTCTGATCCTTGAAATTAAAAATAATAGGTCAAAATTAATTGACTTCTCTTATAACGAGCTTATGCGGATGTCTCGAATACTGCATTTTGAGTAAAAGAAAAAAAAAAAGATATTCCAAATTATAATGGCTTTTGGGAATGGTTATTGTATATTAGCAACAAGATGAAACTGTGCAATGATTTTCTAGATAATGAAGTTATTCTGACGCTTGAGATTGATCAAAATCAACTGATTTTTTTTATAATGAGCTTATGTGGATGTCTCTGACACTTTATTTTGATAAAAAAAAAAAATCCAAATTATAATGGCTTTTGGGAATGGTTATTGCATATTAGCAAAAAGATGAAACTGTGCAATGATTTTCTAGATAATGAAGTCGTTCTGACGCTTGAGATTGATCAAAATCAACTGATTTTGTTTATAATGCGCTTATGTGGATGTCTCTGATACTTCATTTTGATTAAAAAAAACCTATAAGATATTCCAAATTATAATGGCTTTTGGGAGTGGTTATTGCCTATTTACAACAAGATGAAACTTTTAAAGTGTCAACTCAATGTAAATAATTAGTTAACTGGCAAATTACATGAAAAAACACAAAAGTGCAGCTAATTTATACAGCCAGTACAAATGTGAAAAATATGCTTATCTCAAATTTAAGTGGTTTCAAAATAATGTTTAGATTTAAAAACTGCAATACCACACTGTAACAATGGTGATGAAGTCGTTTTGACCCTTGAAATTAAAACTAATAGGACAAAATTAACTGACTTCTCTTATAACGAGCTTATGTGGATGTCTCAAATACTTCATTTTGATAAAAACTGTAAGATATTCCAAGTTATAATGGCTTTTGGGAATGGTTATTGCGTATTAGCAACAAGATGAGACTGCAGTGATTTTTAGATAATAAAATCATTTTGACCCTTGAAATTAAAAATAATAAATTAAGAATGAACTTGGGCAAACCAGATTAAACATTCATTCAAACGTACAACGATACCTGGACATTTCATGACATCTTTCTTAATGCCATAGAAAATAGCAATAAAACTTACATTGATAAATCATTTAAAACATTATCTCAAAGGGTGACAGGGAAATTCCAGTTATTATAAAATTAAAACATCAAATTAACATTATATTATTATTATTTTTAATTTAATCATACTTTTAAAATATTAATTATATTACTCAAAATTATTACATCAAACCAACACTAAAAATTTTCATCACTAAAATTTCTCATAATTTTTTTTGAAGTCGTCAAATTTTAACGCTAATCTACAAAAAGTATATGCTTAGGTAGGTTCAGATTTGTTTTTCATTGTTGGAGTGTAATGTTAAAGTTTTAAACTGCATTTTGAGATAAAGTTACAATGTCACCCAAAAGGCATTCAGATTTTGTTGTATTTTGAAGTCAGTTAACTTATTATTTACATTGAGTTGACACTTTAAAAATCTCATCTTGTTGCTAATAACCATTCCAAAAAGCCATTTGGAATATCTTACAGTTCTTTTTATCAAAATGAAGTATTTGAGACATCCGCATAAGCTGAATTTGATTTGTATTATGATGACCACTTGCTCTTCAGAGATGTCAGACAGATTAATTGGATAACTTTCCTCTGCCTACAGAGATGTAAGAGGAGTGACATTCGTCCGTAAGGGGTCCGGGTTCGAATTCCACTGAGGCATGGATGTTGTGTTTGTCTTACGGCACTGGTTTTCTCCCTTCCCTGGAACCAGTGATCCAAAATTAGGGACTGGCGGCTGCTTATAGCCCATTGAGTTGCTCACAGTGATCGTTAAATCCTCCAATCAAAGAAAAAAAAAAAAGAGAAGTCAGGTAATTTTGACTTATTATTTTTTGTTTCAAGGGTCAGAATGACTATTTATCATCGCCGTTACAGTGTGACAAATGATTTACTGTGGAGAGACTGTTATTGATTATTTTTTATTGTTTTTAAAAACTCATCTTCTCAGTAAAATGGAATAATAGTTTATTTTGAATTTTTTTTCTACCAGTTTTTGAGTCAGGTCAAAATATTAAGTGCATCATTACACATCAAAGTCTATTATTCCTAAGTTAACCAATTATAAGATTACTTTTAATTCATTATTTGTCTACCAAAAAATTACTTTATTCTGAGATTATATCTGAAGTGTTTATCTATTTTGTTGTCAATTAACACATTATATTTTATCAGAGCTGATGGAATCACTCATTAGTGTAATCCCCACAAGAATGCAAATTTATGTTTAGAGATTTGAACTCCGCCTACAGAGATGTCAGACAGTATCATATGAATTTGATTTGGATTATGATGACTGCTCCCCACCCTCAGAGATGTCACACAGAGGGATTCCTTTACTCCACCTACAGAGATGTTAGACAAGACAGTACCAGATGAATTTGATTTATATTATGATGACCACTTGCCCCTCAGAGATGTCAGACAGATGAATTGGATAACTTTCCTCTGCTTACAGAGATGTCACACAGACTACCAGATTAATTTTATTTGGATTATAATGACCACTCCCCCTTTCACAGATGTCAAACAGTATCAGATGTATATTTTCATATCTTCAGTCGTAGATAATAAAACCATCAAACTAATTCTGAAGTCTTTTTTGTTGTTGACTTGCTTTAAAGTATCAAAAACAGATGTTTAAAAGAAAATTATCTATCATAAGTTACAGACAGGAAATGCCTAAATAATAAATATTCAAACTAATTTCAATTTGAATATACTAAATGTCCGAGTTGGTTCTATATCAGCAAAATTATGGTATAAATGAAAATTAAGTTTTTGTGAGATCAAAATAGCTTTATTATTGGAGCACACTGTCAACAGCAAAGGGAGGTAAAAATTAGTCAACCTATTATTTTAAATTTAAAGTGTCTTGTGAGATCAAAACAGTTTCATTATTGGGGTACACTATTGGTAGGCCAAGGAAATCATGGGATATCTACTTGAGAAAAAGATTTGAACTTGTGTGCAGTGTGTAAAGTCTGAATTGTCTGTAGTATCTTTCATATGACACTAACAGTTGTTAATAAATGTGTTGGAGAAAAGGGTTATACCCCCCCCCTCTTAGACAACTCACTAACACATTTGATGTGAACATACTGACTGGTACACTCTTCCAGTGGTAGGGATAATTGGTTTTAAAGACCAGTGGTCATCTTACGATTCCAAAGTTTTTTACTCACATAGAGATTAGCATAAATCTTTGAAGTATGTTTACATGAAATGTGTTAAAATTCTCCAACAGGCTCTTCTAATATTAAGGTAAATTTACTCACATAGAAATTAACATAATTTCCCTGAATAGTAGACGAGACTGTTGGAGCATTTATGTTAGGAAAACTATCAAATTTTTCATGTGGACATACTGGTATACTCTTCCAGTTGTTATATTAAGGTTTCAAAGGTTTTTCTCACAGAGAAACTGGTATTCTGTATTTTTATTATTATAATTGGGAATTTTGTAAATTCATGTTTCCTCAAAGACTATCTTGTTACAGACATGCCAGGGAAATCACCCACACGTACACTAACATAATTCCTCGAGCAACGATTTACGAGTCGATTATAAGCAGAAGAAATATACAACACATCTCAGTGAAAAACCACTACCTGATGTTAGTCAATGACTAGAGACTGTTGGATCATTCTACATTTCACATCGTTATCTAAGATATGAAATAATCATTGCAGAATTTAAAAGATCTTACGCTTCCCTTTAACTTTATATTTTTGTATTTATTTATTTGTGTATGTCTTTATTCTGTTTATGTACGTAATTGTCTTTTATTTTAATCCGAAAGGCAGCGAACGTGAAAACGACATGAAATCACATAAACCAAGGCCGCTCAGTCAGATCGTATCTTAGAAGTAATTCCACGTGACACATAAAGATAAGCTCCACCCATGTGTGTCGTCGCCGCCCCGGTGGCGCAGTGGTTTAAGCGATCGCCTCTGATCATTCGTCCGAACGGGGTCCGGGTTCGAATCCCGGTGATGCATGGATGTTGTGTTTGTCTTACGGCACTGGCTCTCACCCTTCCCTGTAAGTAGTGACCCTAAATTAGGGACGGGCGACTGCTTATAGCCCATTGTGTTGCTCACGGTGGTCGTTAAACCTCCAACCAAAAAAAAATGTGTGTCGTCACTGTATCTGAATACCTCCCTCTGATTGGCCGACATTTCCCCAGTCCCGTATCAATGTAAGGTTTCGTTAAATGCGACCCGGTGGCAGAAGTAATCCCACAGAGCCGCGCATGGCTTAGTGGTTAGCGAGTCAGACTATCAATGCAACGTCCTAGGGTTCGATCCTGGCTGATCTTTCAGAGATGGTGTGATTTGCTAACAATCACTGAAAATCTGCCGTGTATCGGACGAGCACGTTAAGTGACGGCCCCCAGGCTGGACCCACTAGTTAAATGGGTATCCTTTCCTATGACCCCCCCCCTGAAATTCTCTCACCCCTCTATGTGCAACATCGTACTTGTACGGTGGCACCATCTACTGTACTCTAATCTCACTACAAACTGTTCGGTCAAAAGTCGCTAGACTTGCTCTCATTCCTTCCGTTTCTGTGTCCTGCCCAAAAGGCGAACTCGCTGTAGGTGGCTGGGACCTAAAATCTACTCACTGTGGACGAAAGTCCTACAAGAAAATGACTCATGCTTGCAAGTAATCCCACGGGACCTTGCAGATAAGCCCCACCCATATATGTCGTCACTGAAGCTGAATACCGCCCTCTGGCGGAGATTCACCAGTCTCGTATCAATGTAATGTATGTTTAAATGCGCCCCGGTGGCGCAATGCTCTAAGCGCTGGCTTATGACCATTCGTCCGAGGTTGAGTGCCGGGAAGGCATGGATGTTGTGCTTGTCTTACGGCACTGGGTCTCTCCCTTCCATGGAACCAGTGACTTTAAATTAGGGACGGGTGACTTCTTATGGCCCATTGAGTTATTCACGGTGGTCGTTAAACCCCCAGTCAAGAAAATAAACGCTTACTACTCCTAGGCCCTACCTACACGGGCGCTCCAAAAGATCTAATTAATTTCGTTTATACACTTATGAAATATGCATGCCGCCCCGGTGGCCGCAGTGGTCTAGCGATGGCCTCTGATCATTCGTCCGAACGGGGTCCGGGTTCGAATCCCGGTGAGGCATGGATGTTGTGTTTGTCTTACGGCACTGGATCTCGCCCTTTTCTGGAACCAGTGGCCCTAAATTAGGGACGGGCGACTGCTTATAGCCCATTGAGTTGCTCACGGTGGTCGTTAAACCTTCAATAAAAAAATGCATCCGGGACTCGAAGCCGGTCACAAATCTTTTTTTTTTTTTTTTTTTTTTTTTTTTTTGATTGAAGGTTTAACGACCACTTCGGAGGACTACTCTCAAGCAATATTCTCTTCCCATGCGGCGATTCTGGCACATTTTTTGAAATGCCACTTAGTCATACGGAGATATCGTATGACTAAGGGGCGGCCGATGACAGGTCGGGCACTGGCTAAGGGGTGTGAGTTAATGCTTGTTAGTTCACTTAACTGGCTCTTCGTATCCCTAGAATTAATTTTAGGAAGTTTGTGTGTTGGGCTTGTCTTTCGCATAGATTAAACAGCTACACAAAGATACGACCTTAATGTAATGTCTCCCGAAATGTCTCATAACTGGCATGAGGGAGGGAACAATTTGGATCGCTGCTCCTCTAGCGCAGTGGTCTAAGCGCAGGCTCGTGACCATTCGTCCGAGATGGGCCCGGGTTCCAATTCCTGTGAGGCATGGATATTGCGTTTGTCTCACGGCACTGACTCTCTCTCTTCCCTGGAGCCAGGGTGACTGATTATAGCCTACTGAGTCGCTCACAGTAGTCGTTGAACTTTGCCCCGGTGGCGCAGTGGTCTAAGTGATGTCTTCCGATGATTCGTCCGAAAGAGGTCTGGGTTCGAATTCCGGTGAGGCATGGATGTTGTATTTATCTTATGGCACTGGCTCTCTCCATTCCCTGGAACCAGTAGCTCTAAATTAGGGACGGGCGACTGCTTATAGTACATTGAGTTGCGCACGGTGGTCGTTAAACCTCCAATCAAAATAAGCCGCTCCGGTGGCGCAGTGGTCTAAGGCGTTGGCCTCTGATCATTCGTCCGTAAGGGGTCCGGGTTCGAATCCCGGTCAGGCATGGATGTTGTGTTTGTCTTACGGCACTGGCTCTCTCCTTCCCTGGAACCAGTGACCCTAAATTAGGGACGGGCGACTGCTTATAGCCCATTGAGTTGCTCACGGTGGTCGTTAAACCTCCAACCAAAAAAAAAAAAAAAAAAAAAAAAAAATAAACCTCCAATCAAAAAAAAAAATCAAAATAAAAAAGAGCGCTGGATCTCTGGTTTCGTAGAACCAGTGGTCTTAAATAATAGAAGGAAACTTCTGATAATTTTATATGCTCATTGTGCTTGTTAAAAACCTAAAAAGGTAATAGAGGAAAATAATAAATGTGATCCTGTGCACCTCAATTTTTTTTTTTATTTTTTTTTCACAAAATTTTCATTTGCTGGAATAATTTTGCATGAGTCGATGTGAAATGCGGCCCAGTGGGCGGTGGTGCAATGGTCTAATAGCTGGCTTATGATCATTCGTCTGAGATGGGGTCCTGGTATGATTCCGGTAAGGCGGAGATGCGTTTGTCTTACGTCACTGGCTCTCTCCTTTACCTGGAACCAATGTCCCTAAATATTTGACGGGCGATTGCTTACAGCTGTTAAATCCTAAAGCAAAAAAAAAAAAGTAAGAAAGAAATATAAAATGTTCTTGAAAAAATGAAGTACGGCACTGGCTCTTTTCCTTCCCTGGAAGCAGTGACCCTAAATTAAGGACAATAGTAACACTAGCTCGTCTTTAAGGTGGTTTCACCTAAAATCTCTGCCTTGTGTTTCCAATGGTAAAACTTATTTACATATTTTCTTCGCAATTAATGTATTCCCAAGAATGAAAATTTCCACATCTATAAAATTGACTTTAAGTTATAGCAAGGGATACTTAATACTTGCTAAAACATAATCATATTAAAAATCACCCATTTTTGTTTGAGTAATGTTCACACCTGTTAATAGATGGCGAGACCTGTATATTGATAACGTCAGTAGACAAACAAATGTTGGATTGCTTAATTATCGTTATGTTTTAGCAAGTATTAAGTATCCCATGCTACAACTTAAAGTTAGTTTTATCGATGTGCAAATTTTCATCATTGTGAATACATTAATTGCGAAAAATATATGTAAAAAGTTTTACCACTGGAAACATAAGGCAGTGATTTTAGGTGGAAAGACCTTAATTTGGGGTTATTAGTTTCAGGGAAGGAAAAGGGACGGTACTGTAAGCCAAGCATTCCCACTATTTAAGATTGGACGAACGGTCAAAGCCCAACGCTTAGACGACTGCGCTATCTGGGAAGTGTAAACAAATATTGAATCTGCCAATGTGCATAGAGTATATGTGAACAAGATCTAACAAGATCTATAGTGGAGCAGATAAATAACTCCCCGGGGGCAAGGATTTTGCCTTTGTTGAGTGAGTCTCATGTGAAATATCAAACCCAGCCTCTGTCTGAGAAAAATTATATTTCACACAACAAAGTGTTTCTTTCAAACATCAAGTGTTTATTGTTCTTTCAGAGTTTTACTGTGTGAGACGCCAACTCGCTGTCATTGTCATTCTGTGCATCAGTGCTTTCCCCAAAGCCGCATTATACTTGATTCAAAACTCCAAGTAGCTTCTCTAGAAAGTAAGTGGTCTTAGGCGCTAGATATAGATGATTTTTTTTTTGATTGGAGGTTTAACGACCGCCGTGAGCAACTCAATGGGCTATAAGCAGTCGCCCGTCCCTAATTTAGGGTCACTGGTTCCAGGGAAGGTAGAGAGCCAGTGCCGTAAGACAAACACAACATACATGCCTCACCGGGATTCGAACCCGGACCCCTTTCGGACGAATGATCAGAGGCCATCGGTTAGACCACTGCGCCACCGGGGCGGCCTAGTTCTAGATGGCTGTGACTGAAAGCTGACTATTCGTCCAAGATGAGCCCGAATGAGGGGGCCGCCCAGTGGCGCAGTGGTTTAAGCGATGGCCTCTGATCATTCGTCCGAAAGGGGTCCAGGTTCGAATCCCGGTGAGGCATGGATGTTGTGTTTGTCTTACGGCACTGGCTCTTTCCTTTCCCTGGAACCAATGACCCTAAATTAGGGACGGGCGACTGCTTATAGCCCATTGAGTTGCTCACGGTGGTCGTTAAACCTCAAATTAAAAACAAAACAAAAACAAGAATGATGGGTGAGTAGTGCGTTATAATGCAGAGTGTTTTATGAAATTGCTTGGGTTTAGTTCCTTTCCAGGCGCAACCCCTTAATTTTTCTTTTAATTGAATATTTATCGATCACCGTGAGCAACTCAGTGGGTTATATCAATGAGGTTATATTTTTTTTTTTTTTATTGGAGGTTTAACGACCACCATGAGCAACTCAATGGGCTATAAGCAGTCACCCGTCCCTAATTTAGGGTCACTGGTTCCAGGGAAGGGAGAGAACCAGTGCCGTAAGACAAACACAACATCCATGCCTCACCGGGATTCGAACCCGGACCCCGTTCGGACGAATGATCAGAGGCCATCGCTTAGACCACTGCGCCACCGGGGCGGCAGGTTATATTACTGGAGACACCACTGGCTCTACCGCCATAGCTCACAGCTAATCTGTGGTGTGACGTTACAAGCAGGCAAAAAATTAACTTAATTATACCGTTGATGAAACAGTAAGCTTGTGTATCATTGATAAGGATTATTGAATTACTCATTTAATCTGCTTATACGCTTAGAAGCTTTTGTTCCATTGGTTTCCAAGCAGCTTCTCTTCTGCGGCTGCGTAGTGCCTGCTCATGACGTCATTTGCCGCACAGACGGTTACTTATGGCGGCCAAAGCTGCGTGGACAGGAGTGGTGCCTCTAGTAAAATAACCTCCTTGGGTTATATAATCAGTAGCCGAAAGCGACTCCTGCATACTCGCTTTGCAGTAGCCGGTCCCTAATTTAGGGCCACTGGTTCCAGGGAAGGGAAAGAGCTAACGTCGTAAGAGAAACACAACATCCATGCCGCACCGGAATTCGAACACGGACCCATCTAAGAACATGAGTAAATGCATTTGTACTTTTGTAGTTTCAAATTTACAGAAATGTTGTTATATATAATCAATTATTCGCCGCGTTAAATCTGCATTAACGGAAGTGTTTAGCAAAATTTCTGCCAAGCACTTCAGAATTCGTGCACTTTCCTCGTGTCCAAAATTAGCCTCCTTACCCCCCCCCTAAAATTCTGAGCTGCTGGCGTTACCACTGTCCCTTTCGTAGAGCCATTGTTTTTAAATTCAGTACAGCGAGGACTTACATCTCTCTGAGTTAGTCACGGTGGTCGTCAAAGCCGAATAATAGGATTAAGAAGAAAATACTAGATATATAGTTAATGATTTGTTTTGTGTGGGAGGGTTGGTTAACGACCATCGTAAGCATTTTAGTGGGTTATGACCAGTCGTCTGTTTTAGGGTCACTGGTCCCAGCGAAGGGAGGTAATAAGTCCCGTAAGACGAACACAACATACATGCCATTACTAGGATTCGGTCTCGGACGAATGGTCAGTTGCCAGCGCTTAGACCTCTGTGCCATCTGGGCGACTTTTCGTTTTTTAAAAGTAAAAACAAAGAACCTTCAAAGAAAGTCTTAGTATTACATCATCTTTCTATGAAAGAAATACGACTGAACCAAACCAAGGAAATTGCTTCTTTCTGCTTATAAGTACAACTTTTGTACAATATTATTAAAGTAAAAAGTAAAAACCTTGTTTATATTTTTGATTAATTGATAAAAAAAAAAAAAAAGCATCTCATAAATACTGAAGATATTTCCAGACCTAGTTTTGTAGTTGATAATGGCAACACTGAGTTTTGGCATGTAGTTTAAAAATCTTAGTTTCAAGTTTGAAGTATTTGTACTTTGTTTAAAGTTGCCTGTCCTCCTCTATAAGCGGTATGCCCTTTTTCTAAGCTACTATGTTTTCTTTATTTATGAATCTCATTTTCTTTTCCTTTTTTTTTTTGTATTCAAGGAGCAGGTCATTACCTTTGGTTTTGCGACCCTGCATAGGGAAGATCGAATTTTTGATGGAAACATTTATTTTTGTAAATTTTGTATCATGTGTGTCACCCGCTGGTTGCAGGAGTGAATTAGGTCCATTGAGATGATACACTGTATCTCTTTCAATTTTTTATTAACATTATAAGCAGTGTGGAACCAATAGTACGTTTTGGGGAAGCATAAATGAAAAAAAAAAAAGGCCATTTCAAAAGATGGGGCAAGGAAATTAAAAAAAATAAATGGTTACTATTCCTTGAGGGCCATGCCGAAAAATGCATAATTTCTATATGGAGCTCATTAAGTTAAATTTTTTCTTACCCAATGGTTCATGCAAAGCAGGAAGTTCATTACCACTGTGAAATTGAATTTTCGTGTTTTTAATCATATTAATATATTTTCAAGTGAACTTAATAATGTTATATTAAGTTGTTATCCTTGAGTGTATTTGCGAACTTCTATTGCTTGTGTTATAGAGCATAAGCAATAGCTATGAAATTTCTTAAAACATCTTCTCGTGTAACAGTGGCTAAGCCTATGATCACCACTCCCAGTTTTTTTTAACTATAGTGTACATACAGTTTAATTTATTGAATAACAGCTTTTTTATGATGTGTGCTGTTTTTAACAGTTAAACCATTTGGAAGCAAATTTTTCAGTTCATCTTAAAGGCTAATTTTTTTATCAGTTATTATTCCCAATTAAATAAATATTTTATCTCTTTGATAATAGTGGCAGAAGGTAAAAGCAGTGCACGCATAAAGTATGGAAAAAATGTTTTAAGACTAGGTAGCTACTTTATTATTTTAAATTTGTTCAATTATTATGGCTGTTGTACTTATGTAGGTTTCTAGGGCAACAGAAACTGAGTCAGTCCATCACAATTCCACCAGATCTCCATTAGAATAACCCTACTTGCATCAGCGTTAGATGAAATTTCACGGGAAGTAACACCAAGAAAACCCCCAGGATCTTATGAAATTTTAGTTTCATGTGGTACAGCACTTTGAAAGTTTGGGTAAAACTGCCACAGTAAAAAACAAAACAAACAAAAATAAAAACCTTTTGAAATTGCATTAATAACTTAAGTTCTGTTGTAGGGAAAGTTATAAAATATTTTGCTTGGACAGTATTACATGAAGATTTGAAAACTGTCTTTCTTTTCCATAAGTGTAACATGAAATAAACTGAAATGAACATGATGAAATATGTTTTAAACAAGTTGTGTAGTTGACTAAGGAAAAACCATAGGCCTTATGGATGTTAATGACACATTTGGTTATGCATTTGTACATAGTACACAAAGTGAGTGAGGTTAGCTTAACTTGAAATGTGACTTTTAAATGATTTATGTCTGACATCTTATGCTTCCCATGGAAAAAAGCAGCAGTGAAGTATGCTCTATAGTATCATGAACAAAGTGTCCCAATGCACGGCACACACGCATACATAAATATATTTTCCAATGTGCAGTACCTTTAGCTTGAAAACATGTTGCATCAAAATTAAAGTTGGCTATGTGCACATTTGCCAGAGAACTTTCTAAGAATAAATTATCATTATGAAAGAAAAGCAATGAGTGCTGTTACCTTTTTTAAAGCCACAGTTTATTAATTCTATATGTTTTCTCATCAGTTCTGTAGCATGCCATTTTCTCTGTTCAGTGCCCCCCCTTTATCTTATTCTGCACTGCAATACTTATTAACTTAGGTACAGGAAACAAATTTCATTCTTCCTTAGTAGAATGGAATTGCAAAGCAATGCACACACTATAAGTTTACCACTCAAAACAAGGCAATTTCACTTCAAAATGCCCAGTATTAACTTAAAGCAGTATTTTCCCAATATAAAGAGTGATCTATTGTGCACTGATGGTTGTTGAAAAAAAAACTGCATGACCAAAGTCATCAAGCTTAACCACAAAGCAGACATTAAAGCAGACTGGCACTTTTTTGCTACCTCTCATGAAAAGGAGCCCTACGATGGAGTGGGTGGAAGAATCAAATGCACAAATACGCATGCTTCTGTTTGTTCAAGACGGACACTGCTGGATTACCAAATAGGTAGAGTAGGCACCGGCCTATGGGCTCCACTCCGTTTAGGGGCCCCCGCGACAGTGCATCAAAATATTGATTTTTGATTCAAAATTTCTTGCTAAGAAACTAAGTTTTGTTTCTTTATTAAAATTAAAAATCTTACTTTTTGTTTAATAATAATTGTTTAATATGTTTATTTGTTTAATAACATTTAATAATTGTTAAATGTTTGTTATGTGTAATAAAATTGGTTTATTAAATTGTTGGTTGGTGAAATTATAAATGTATTAGGAGATAATTTGTGAGGGGGCCGCGAGATTTCAACTGCCTAGGGTCCTGCACAGGGTTTAATCCGACACTGAAGATGCACATGGGATGTGGCATGGGTGACGTTTGTTTGATGGCACTCTTCCTAGAACTGGTAGCCCTAAATTAGGGATGGACAGCTGCCTGCGTATAGCTCATTGAGTTGGTGGTTGTTAAACTCTAACAAACAAAAGACATGAGAAAGGCATCTTTAAGACAAACTGAGAATCAAGTTCGGCACCTGAAGATATTTTCAGCTACTGTATGGAAAATATATGTCCAGTAAAGATAATAAAAAAAATTAGTAAAATCATTCAATGCATCAATTATGATACCCTTTCCAACATACCATAAATCATTACTCAAGTTATGAGGATAATGGCTGTAGAATTAATCTTGCTCCTGTGTCTTGACCTTTGACCTCATTTCGATGATATTAAACAGAATTGGTTCAGTATACCTCCAGAACAACGTACTAAAGTTTTGTCGCAATGGAAGCATTTTTAGTCAAGTTATGAGGATAATGGCCGTGGAATAAATCTCACTCCTGTGCCCTGACCTTTGACCCCATTTCAATGATATTCAATGAAACTGGTTCAGCATTCCTCCTGAACAACATACTAAAGTTTTGCCACAGTAGAAGCATTTTAGTGGTTATGAGGATAATGGCTGTGGAATAAATCTCGCTCCTGTGCCCTAACCTTTGATCCCATTTCGATGATGATCAACAGAACTGGTGGTTCCTCTGGAACAACATAATAAAGTTTTGTCGCAATGGAAGCATTTTTACTAAAGTTATGATGCATAAGGGCGATGGAATGGATCCCACTCCTATGTCCTGACCTTTGACCCCATTTTGCCCATTTTCAATAGGGTTCATCCCCAGGTTGTCCCCTACCACATACTTAAATTTCATCAAAATCGAACCATTTTTACGCGAGTTTGTGGATAAAGCTGGAGCATATACGCTTCTTCAACCTATGGCTGGAAAGCGTAAATGAAGTCAAATTTGCAGATGATGCTTCTGCTATGACATTATCAAATACTAGGAAGCATCATTGCTTTATTCTAACTAGAAAAAAAAATTCTAAATCTGACACGTGTCAAGAAAAGATGCTGTGCATCTGGGCTGCACAGCATCTGGATGCCATCCACAGGCAGCCCTTTCACCCACAGAAAATTGGAGTGTGGTGCGCGTTGTCTCGTGCATGCACAGTGGGTCCGGTTTTCTTTGACACAAATGTAAACAGCAATGTGTGTAGAAATTTTGGTGGAGTTCGTCAACCTATTGGATGTCTGTGAGCTTTCTCTTGGTTATTTACAACAAGATGAAGCAACCTGTCACACATCTGAAAAATCCACTTTGCTCATCAGCTCTTTTGAGAACAGAACCATTTTTAAAGGACTGGCTGCATCGGATCTAACACTTCTGGACACTTTCCTTTTGGGAATTCTTAAGGACAGGGTGTACAGAAACAATCCACACACATCCACACACTTTGGACGAATTAAAGCATATCATCATCACCGAAATTGCTCTCTCTCTCTCTCTCTCTCTCTCTCTCTCTCTGCTATGCTTACTTCAACCTTTGCCAGTATGGAAAAACATGTCACCCTGTGTTTGCAACAGAAAGGTGGCCACTTCCAGCATTTGCTGTAATGACACTTATTCAGGAACAGTTTAATCTTTCTGCAACAAATGTGTAATAATTCATTTACCGGGTCAACCTAGTAGTGAAATGCCCTGTATTATGTGTGTTATAAAAATGTTCATTAAAGGAAATTTTAGCTGGGCAGGCTGCCCAGTAAAAGGCTCAGGGGAGAACACTGTTCTAGTAGAATAAAATTAATAGTACACATTTCTTTAAGAGAACCGTACAGACATTTGCTGGCTGTATGTTATACAATGTCTTTTGCATTGGAAATGTGTTATGCACATGATCATCATATTTGCAACACTAATTTACCTCTAGTGGCACTAACCGGAACCACTTTTCTTTGCTAAATTTCTTTCACGTGTTCTCATTGAGCTGTCTACCAATGAAGTCATACGCATTTACATGAACTTAAGGAGATAGTCATAATTGTTTGATATATAAGAAATAGTTTTTGATATGTAGAATTCAATACAAATGTTTTACATGCATTTAAGAACAGTAGTTATTTCACAGTGCATGGTTCTGAGATTGTCTAAAAATTAAACCATATTTATTTTCACATTTTAAATGCTGTAAAAATGCAAACTATTGTACACCTAACATGAGATTAAGGAAAGACTAATTGAAATAAGTTAAAAAGGAAACTTGCACACTAAACCTTTTATGCAGAAAATAAATGTTAGCTCTGTCCGCATTTTATGTTTGATGCTTGCATTAGCACAATGCATTCTACTTCTTGAATTTTATTAAGAAAATTTTGTTTTGTTCACTACCATCAATAACTGAACAATACCACCTCTGTATCAAGTGCTTGGCAGGCATGTGGTGAACCTCTGTGTCCTAGAGAATGTATTTTCGTAGAGTCCACATCCACTTGTAGACTTAGGGTTCTTTCTAGCCAACATCCACCTGTAGCCTTAGGGTTATTTCTAGCCAACATCCACTTGTAGCCTTAGGGTTATTTCTAGCCAACATCCACTTGTAGCCTTAGGGTTCTTTCTAGCCACAAATAGGATTAACTTTGCTCCAGCCAATTTGTTTTTCTATAAGTTGTGTATTTTAAATAATTTTTTCATGACGTTGAATAAACTCCAGCATGATTTCGAAGTCTTACATGGTGTGCTACAATTGAACACCTAATTCTGTCCGTGCTTAATGCAATTGAGGGCGTAAATTTTTCGATATATAAATTATGACTATGTTTTGTTTGATATAACCTTTCTCTTCCCTGTAATTTGTAATGTAATTTTCACTGTGACTTTCTGAAGTTCGATATATAGGAAATAATTCAATGTATCCATGTTCAATATAAATGTGTTTGACTGTACTTGACTCCATTTGTCACTGCACCACAGACTCTGAAATAAACTTATTTTATATCCACCCAGTACAGTCAACTAACATCTGCTTTGATTTAATTGAAGTTGTTAGATGACATGTGTTCTTTTTAAGACATTTTTAATTTGTTTGTCTTTCACAAGTACTGCATTGTTTCATAGACTGCCACTAGATACTAATTGAATCTGGGTGTCCATGACTTTTGTAGCTCAAATGAAGTGCTTCAATATAACACAGCATTTTAAAGGACTTTAATATGCTTTTCATTATTCCATGTATATATTTCAGAGACTAACTAGGTGTATGTAGTTGATTTTGTTGTCATATGCTATTAATTTTTGTTGTATCCACTGAAGAGGTATTAGCAATTCCGACTCTTCTAGCAAAAAAAAAATCCCCTTATTTTAAATGCACCAGATTGTGAATACTCAAGAAACGCATATAACATATTAAATCCGTATATTTTTGTGGTGTAGTTACTACAAAGATTCACCAAGCTTTCGCACTGAGGGTTGATCGTATGATTATTTAAATTCTTCTGTTTTCCACTATTTTCGTAAAAGCTTGGTGAATCTTTGTACTGACTACACCACAAAAATAAACTGATTTAATGCACTATATGCATTTTTTGAGTAAAATCCCCTATCTTTGCAGAAGGTGAAAACTTTAGATGAGTTTGGGGATTGTTGAATAATAATACCTTGTTTTAATGCAGAGCTATAAAAGAAAGAAGAGCTGCTCCTTAGAGCTAGCTGTGCTGAAGCCACAAGTAAACAGTGGTGTAGACATGGTGCAGCAGTGGATGGGTGTTGGTACTCTCAGAAATCCCTTTCTTCCCAGAAAATTGAATGTTTCCAAACAAATAACTTGGCCAAGTTTGAACAAAATCTGTAGCGGGCAAAAAAGAAATCCTTTTGAACTTAGTTTCCTGTGCCATTTCTTAAATGCATGTCTCTACCAAGAATACAAATTGCAATTTCAAATATTTGACCATAGAAAGTCCTGGAGGATCGATCATATGATTATTTAAATTCTTCTGTTTTCCACTATTTTTGCAGCCATATGTTTTGGGTAAAACATGCTTTATTATTTTGAAAATAGTTAGAAATGTTTTTCACATTGTTTTTCTTTTTCTGTTCTAAAACTTCAATTTTTAAAGTAATTTTTGATGGTAAGAGCTTCAAATAAACAAAGCTAAGTTTACATTAAATAGTAAGAAGATTTGGACACATTGTGCTTATTATGCAAATTACAAATATTTTATATACATGTAAAATACTTGCAATTTTTGTATTCATTGCAAGTGAAAAAAAACATTACATTTGTATTTTGAATTGGGAAATATTTTGTTTACTAAAAATCACTTGGTTGTTTTCATCCCAGCATACTAATCTCTCATATTCACATGTAGATGAGTAAGTTGGAATGAAGTGAATTAATTTCTAGGGAATTGCATGAATATGATGGGCAAGAAGACAGTATTATGTGTTAGTTGGTCATATGACCACCATGGAGGGTAATACATTCTGCAACACGGTGTTGTGTCGAGTGGAAAAGTTCTGGCATTGTGTTGTTGATCTGTGTCCACAATTCATCGCTGTTACAAGGGGGTCCTATAGAGGTATTGAGTCATCTGCTAATGATGCCTGGCTCCTAAATCCTAAACAAATTTGTCATTTCTCTGTGTGTATATACATACACATACATGGTTGAGTCACATTATTGTGACCACCAGCTAATATCCAAAGTAATCGCAGAGTGCAGTGCGGGCAGCAGCCAGACTGGATGGGAGTGACTCGATAAGGTGCTGGAAGGTGTTTGCAGGTATGTGGAGCCATGCTGACTGCAATGCATCTGACATTTGCTGGCGGATCCATAGAGCACTATCGAGGTGGCTCCACAGATGCTCAATTGGGTTTAAGTCTGAGGAATTAGGGGCCAGCGAAGTACTTTGAAGTCTTCATCATGCTCTTCCAACCACTCTTAGACAGGGCGCGATTTCACCGATTAGCAACTAGCAAATAGCTAGTGAAAAAAAATCGTAGTAGCAAATATTGTTAGTAAGGTAATTTCTTTATTTAAAGTAACCAAAAATCATTATTAATCCACGAAGTTTACATAACAGTTTCTATTATCACTTGTTAAAACAGCGACGATCAGCGATTCTCTTTCGCCAATTTCCTTTCGACACTTAATACGCATCCTCTCCATATCTTTCATCCCTTTCAAACTGTCGTAGAAGCGCATTGAAACTCCTCTCCATCGTGCCCTCGTTGGTCTATTACAGAAACTGAACATGACGTCGGCAATGGTTGCTGTGGCAACCCAGAGCTCTGGGATGGATCGGTTGTTTGACCACCTGCTCTGCCACCCTCCCTTCTTTTGCCCCACAAACTTTGTCCTCAACTCCTGTCGTACCCTAAGCCAAGCGAACGCCTACTTCCACAAGTCTTGATAGTCTTGCATACATCAAATACTGCGCTCTAATGATCAGTGATGAATAAGCAAGAATAATTCCACTTATTCGGATGGTAGACAAAACCGAAAGAAGCAAACCAAGATGTTACTGGAAAATAGCCTGCCAGCACTGGCAAAAGTCTTATCCATAGTAACTAGCCTTATTGCATGGCATAGATAGACGCTTTTTTACGAAACGTGTTCGTGGAGGGGGTAAACGATTACGGAAGAAACTTTTGCTTCGTCTGACTTCTGGTTTTGGAAATGTTCCTTGTATTTTCAAGCTGAAATACAAATATTTATCCAGTAAAATGTTAATGAGCAATAATACTTGACAGAGGCAACATCGAGATAAAAAAAAAATTATGATTACGGAAAAAATCCAAATTCCGTCGACCTTTCGTTTTCTAGTTTCGTAAAGAAGGAATTCCAATAATAACGAAAAAAGCCGGAATTCCTTGAATTCGCGGGAGAATCTCGTGCCTGAAGATTACAGAAAAATTTTGCAGCAGCCAACTTCCGTTTTTGCAAATTGTTCTCCACAGTTTCAAGCTAAAATGCAAACATTTATGCAATAAAATGATATTTAACAAGAAAAGCGGACACAAAGACAACATTGGGAGAAAAATTTTCGATTACGGCAAAATGTTCTTACTCCGTTTCACTACTGTGTTCGAAAGTTTTGAAGCACGAAATTTCGTCTCCAGAAGGAAAACGACCCCCCTCTCCCAAATATCGATCTTCAGAATGATCTAACTGATGACAAAAAAAAAAAAAAAAAAAAAGCGGGATTCCGCGAATCCCTGTAAGAATCTCGTGTATATCATAAAAATAATAGCAAAAGAAAAATTTGAAACAAAATGAAAATTTGTAGAATCCGTAGTTTTGATAGTGAGTTCCGTAGTCAGACAACTAATTCCGTTGAAGCATTGTGTGGTAGTTCGCAGATGTGAAGTGTGTAGAAGTTTAGCAGAAATTTGTGCGATACTTCCACTTAGTACTGCATGTTGTGAGGTGGGATTCAGTTTTTTAAAAAGAATACAAGGGGGTTGGAGGAACAATTTGTCTGTTGAAACTTTAAATGCTCTGATGACAATTGAAATAGAAGGGCCACAAGAAGAGATTTTTAATCCACAGTCAGCAGTTATAAAAGTGGTATGATGACAAAGTCAGACACCCTGAGCGTAAACCATATGGGAAGAAATCTGAATTAGAATGTCAGTGAAATATATTCATGTGGTATGAGAATTTGTTAGAAATTAATAATTAAGATAGTCACTAAACTTATCTAAGATTCTATTCATTATTCAAAAAGTTAAGTCAAAATATTTATACACATATTTAAATTTCTGTGTAACTTTATTAGAAAATAAGTTACGATGTGATTTAGTTTTACTTGCTAGTCATGCAAATGTTTTGCTAGCAAACTATTTGGTCACTAGCAAAATTTGCTAGTGAGCAAAAAGATGAAATCTTGCCCTGCTCTTAGACCTTTCTAGCTGTGTGACAAGTTGTATTGCCATGTAGGAAGATCCCATGCGCCCCAGGAAAGACAATCAGGATATATGTGTGTACGTGGTCTGCAAGGATGGATTCATAATGAATTCAGTCCATAGTGTCTTCCACAGGTATGAGTGGATCCAGGGAATGTAAAAAAAACATTCCCCAGACCATAAAGATTAAAATTAGCGGTCGCCACGTGGCGACTGGATGAAATAAAATGTCCAGTAGAAAAAGTTACTTTAGTCACCATGCTCGTAAATTTGCCTGTCTGCACGGACTGGTGGCTAACCAGGTTTTTTCATTGCTAAGGAATTTATTTGTGTTTTTTAAAACACTCCTGTTATAGGAAATGCATTTTCAAATCGTCCAACTCGTGTGCTGTGAAAAACAGTTCTTTTCTCCGCAAATAAGTGGGTACGATCTATTTATAAATTCACTCTTCAAGAACGGGAGCAGCTATTTTTGTTTTCCCACTTAAGTTGGGACACAAAGTAACCATATTCAGCAGCTCATTTTTTAAAGTTTAATTTCTCTGAAAATGCATGATTTTCCATTGCTTAGGAACTTCTTGCTTATCAGCAAACAAAATGGGCAAGCATTTTCCCTTTGATTTTCTTTTTTTTTTTTTTGTTAACAAAATGTTGAAAATCGGGACTGCACTTTCTGCTGCGGTCTTCCATTCCACACAGAGTAGCGTTTCCTTTGCACGTGACAGTGTGAATTTCACTTTTAACAAAATAAGAAAAGTCTTGTTCTACACCTAATACAGTAAAATGTTACTAAAGAATGGGTAAACACAAGTTTTTCAGCAAAATTAAATATCAAAAATCAGTGCTGTATTGTTCACTCTCTGTGATAGTAATTTTACGAATCACGTAAAAGGCAGATTCCATCAGGGTACTGATTTTGAAATTAAATGTAGCTTTAAAAAAGTGGAAAAGGAAAAATACTTTCAGTATTGATTGGTTCTGAAGGCTGTTATAAATAACAAAAACTGTGCTTCACTAGGAAAAACTTTTAAAATACGAAGTTGTTCTTTTTCACTATTATTGTAGATATTTAAAATGAGAAACATAATCAGAAAAAAAAATAACAAATAAGAATATAACTAGAGAGTGAAAAAAAAAAAATACCCCCGCAAAAACGCATCTTGAGGTAAGAAAAATTCAAAATTTATAAAACTACGGAACATTTTCATCCGTGCTAAAAACAATTATTTTCAGGCGACGAACAGCATGAAGACGCACAAATTATACCGAACAAATTCGCAACATTAAAAACATCCAATAAACAGTCCCAAAAATGTTTGATGAATGTTAGAATTTTGAAAACATAAAAATAAACTTTGAACAAATGTTGAATAGCATTATTTCATAGGTTTTTTTATTTCCGTAGTATATTCGATGTTGCCCTTATTTTGTAGCGATCGACGATTTCCATAGTGACTATGGAGAATTCGTAACCTTTGGAAGGTCTGTGGTAGGCAAACTGGAAAAAACAACAAATCATTAAAATTCTACCCAAACTGAACAGTTTCGGGAAGGGGGAAAAAAAAAAAACCACCTGACACTGGGTTCGAAAAGCAGACAGAATCCGATGGAATCAGGATACTCTGCATGTGTTCTTATTTCTTCATGACTATTTTTTCAACACCTGTGAAGGTTTATCAATGTTTTTAATGTAATATTTATTAGAACAACCCAGGAATTTACTGAACTTTTATTTTCTGTTAGTGGTCAGGAATCACCGCGAGTCTATAAAATAAAGTGGTATCACATTTCTCCCAATCTCAACTATGTTAGATGTATGGCTATGATTAAGTACTGTCAATCACACAGTACCACAAAATGATTCTTCTATTCTTTATTTTTGAAAGCTGTACAGACAGTTTTCATTTTGACACCAAGAACCTAACCAAAAATATATGGAATGAAAAGAAAAATTTAACAGAATGGAAGCAGATTCGAAACATAATGTCTGAACATTTTTGATCATCAATAGCTCACCAAAAACTGCTAGAGAGCTAAGAACAAGCAATTTTTAGTACATGAAGGGTCACAGCACAAATTGTTGAAATACTGCTGACAATTATACCAAACAATGCAGAATTTAAGAGAACCTAAGCATTGTGGGCAATGTTCTTGACAAGACAATGTTCATGCAAAAAATGACCAGAAAATAGACAGCAAATAAAGTAAGCCAAAGTAAGTATATTGCTTGAAATTTTTTTACCCACGCACTGTTATCAATTTATGATGGAGAGATTTTATTTGTGAGCATAATGAGATCAAATAAAAATGAAATTATCTTTCCAATAAAAACTGTCTAGAAAATGCAGTTGAAGAAAAATATAGCTTTTAAGATTATATTTACTTATTTAATTGCACTGGACAATAGACAGTGGGCCCTTGTAACTACTATAAGCTTAAATTTAACTATGTCTAGATAAATGAAATGTATACAGTGCAGTGATAAAATGTGTATACAACAGGAAATAGCCATAAGGAAAGTGGCCACTAAGTTTTGTCCACCCACTGACCAATGACTACTTGAAAAAATCACCAGTTTTAATCTTTACCAGACCATTACACTGCCCCCACCAGCTTGTGTTCTTCCAGCAATGGTTGAAGAGTGTTTGTTCTCCGATGCATCTTGCCCTGTACGCCAATGTCCATCCGTTTGGTAAAACAGAAAACGTGACTCACGGAGAAGGCAATCCTAATTGCCAATCAGCGGAGGTCCGATTCTTATACTGCCTTGCAAATGTAAGCCTTTTCTGCCGACACACCTTTGTTAGCATAGGTGCAGAAAGACCATGGCCTTGTATTGAAAGGCTATGTTTCGAGCTGGTGTTCCCCTGACAATTACAGTTTGTCCTTCTCATCTCCCTGAGGTTGGTACTCTGATAAAGTTCTTTTTGGGTTCTTGTTAGTGCTTAATTGGTTTTGGAAACTTTCTTTGATTTGTTCATCTTAGACATTGGTATGTTTTGGTTTGTTCCTCATTTCTTTCATATATTATTTTGTACATCTTGGTCCATTTCTTTCATATATTATTAATATATAAAATTTCCTGTCTGCCACATTGGACAGCTGGAAGAGCTGAGACATACAGCTCATATTCTGAGAGAGATCTTACCTGACCTCAGATTTCCTGTTGATAGTGTTCCAGTTGTGAAAGTTTTTAAAAGATCTTTATTTTTCAATTTTGTATACAACTAATGTTCCTTGCACAATACTGGCTGTTGATGAAACCTGGTGTATTTATTGTAGAAACTGACAATTTGTGGTTTCATAAATTATCTTTACTTTAACTAAGAAATGAACTTGTTAATAAAATTATTCACACTGCTATGGAAAAATAAATTCTGTTGCATATGCTTATTCTTTTTCTTTTAGGTGGAGTTTGATTTGAAACATGGCTCATTTTACTTTGGAGAAAGAGTTAAACAATTTATTGACGTTGGACACCCCATTAACCAGAGGACCAGCTTCCTAGGTGGCAGCGTAAAGCTGCAGAAACATCTACTCCTGGACTTAGTGTAACATATAGTAGTGGCAACAATTCGACTTTAAATGCATCTTTAAACAAAACTTCTAATAGCAGAACACCGTGTAAGAGTCCTAGCAGAAATGCAGGTAAGTTAATGTTGCACTAAATTAAACATTTAGTACAGTACATTTAACGTTCATATGTTTAAAATTATGGATTTCAAAGATATATTTTATTTATTCACTTCTTGTATGCACTGTTTGCAGCCTGTGGAATTTCTGGAGTTAAAATTGGATTTCCTTTTAGAGTTTTATGTCATTATTCAGGGTGCACTACAGCCTTGAAACTCAGTGAATTAAAAAATTTGGTTTCAAGACCTTTAATATTGGCAATTTTTCTAATGGAAATTTGGAAAGTCTTTGAAAACCAGAATCTCCACATTTCCAATAGTTTTTTTTCCTATAAAAAAAAAAAAAAAAAAAAAAAAAAACATAAAACAGAGCACAATCTGAAAAGCTGAATTTGGCCCCACTGCAACTGCTAACAGAAGTATGCTTATCTATCTCTTGTATCAATATGAGCTTGCTGGATGCAACTGCACAGTACAGGCAGTGATTCTATGCTTTCTCCACTGAACTTGTGTAGAATCTTGCCATACAAGGTCAAATTTATCAGTAGTAAATGCGTAGCCTCAGTGATAACTCATTAGGAAAGGTCACTGCTCTTGAGGTAGAAAACTTGCTTCTCTCAACATTTTTTTTATCAATTGCAGATATTTCACTAAATGTTCTTTCCACTTTTTTTATTTAACATGCTCCACACCTTGTTTAACTGGCCCTGATTAAAAAATACTAAAACAAAATGTACCAAGTTAAAGAACATGCATACATTACTCATCACTAAGTTGTTCTCTGAGATTCAGAGGTTAGCTCCTCAAAAAAGCTAATCTAATGGATTCGAGTTTAAAAGTGATGGAAATGGATTTTATTTACTGTTGATTGAACTGGATTTTACTACTCATTGATTATTATTACTATGGAAGCCTTGTAGCTGTGTAAGTGAAGTCCTGAAACTGGCGTGATTACACACTCAATGGATAAAACATTAGAGATACACTCATGAACAATGAAATTTGCACACCAAGTAGGAAGCATGGGATTGAACTGAAATTTTATGGATGTAATGATACACATGATGGCAAAAACAGAGCTGCAGGACAATTACAGAGGGATCTATGGCACACAATTTGCTCACCTTCAATAGTGTGTCACACTGGCTCGTACGGCGATACATGCTGCAATACGGTCCGGCATGGAGGCAAACAGATGCCTGATGTTGTCCTGCAGCAGACTGGCCCACACGTGTTGGATGGTGTGCTCCAAATCCCGGATAGTGCGGCACGGCGCCAGCCGGTGTTTCAACTGGTCGCACACATGTTCGCTAGGGTACATGTCAAGGGAGCTGGCAGGCTATGGAAGTGTCTAGACGTAACGTAGACAGTCCTGGACAACCCGAGACTTGTGTGGGCGGGCATTATTCTGCTGGTATAGTGCACCTGGAATCCCGGCCAGGAATGGGAGCACATGGGGCCGTAGGATCTCTTCCACATACCGCTGGCCCGTCAATGATCCACGTACCACTACTAGAGCTGATCGGCTATTGTAGGCAATATCTCCCCAGACAATAATGCCTGCAGTGGGGGAGGTGTGGCACTCGATAGCGGGATCGGGATTGTGCCGTTGACCAGGGGACCCCACACACCTGGACACAATCGTTTGTTCCCGAAACGAAGTGGCACTCATTGCTAAACACCACGTCACCAGTCTGTGGTGTTCCATTTCGCTCTGGCCTGGCACCACTGCACACAGCCGGAGGTGTTTCGGTGTTAATGGCAGCACATGTAAAGGGCACTGGGATCGCAGATTTGCTCCCACGAGGCATCAGGAAATAATTCATGGATACACGAGAGCCACTACATCTGCCATGGGGACCAAGTCCCCCATGGGATCCGTATGTGCCTGGCGCACGATCCATTGATCCTCTCTAGTGCTAATTCTCCTGGTCTGTCCGCACCACCGTGTGGCAGTGCCGTCACATGTCCACTGTTCCCAACACAATCGGACATTATGGCCAGAATGATCCACGTGTTGACCACCCTGCGGTTTTCAGCCTGATGATCCGGCCACTTTCGTAAATCGTCTCTGTCGTCTACTCTGCATTCTTGTCACTCTGTACTCTTGCTCGTGTCGGCCGGTGCTTTTCGCTTTCATGGGGCATCCATACCTGCCAACTCTTCCGATTTTGGAAGAAGTCTTTCGATTTTTTTATACATTCCTCTGATCTTCCGACCAAACTCGCGTTCTTCCACCATTCGAAAAATTTCTGTGTTTTTTGCGAAAAATAACCTGTTTTATTAATTTTTGCAAGTCAAAAAAAAACAATTGAAAAGTGGAGCAATAACTTACTAGTCTTAATCTCAGGGCTGCCAGACCTGCGCCAGTTACGCTAGCCCACGCCAAAACGTTGTTCTTGCACCATTCTGCTAAAAAAATTGACGAAAACTGCGCTAATTTTGCGCCAAAAGTTAAAATTTAATCGATATTTTTGCATAATCTTTGCCATTCGAAATCGATTCAACGATTAATTCTTACGTGAGATACTTCCGTGGATTCGCGGTCACGCCCCCCCTTGTTATTTTTGATATCGATGCAAAAGTGAAGAAATTTTCGGGGTATTGTTTAGGGCTGGGGGTCGTATTCCATATGAGGACGTTGTTTTGTCTTTTTAAATGTTCGGGAACCGAAGCTAAACGAAGTGCAGATCCCCCCCCCCCCGGCGTAATCATTTTTTCTCGCGCGATGTTGCCTCTACCCAGTATTATTAGATATTATTTTATTCCATAACTATTTGTATTTCAGCTTGAAAATGTCGGATAAATTTATAAATTTCCAAAAACGGAAGTCAGACGGAGCGAAAGATTTCTTCAGTAATTGTATCCCCCCCTGATGTGATCCCCACTCCTATGTAGTTGTTAAATGTCACCACCCTCATAAATGTGTGTGCATTTTAGCTTGATAAGGGTGGGAGAAATTTCCAAAAACGGAAGCGACGAAGTTTGGAAATTTGCAAGAATTATTTCATGGTCTTAAAAAAAAAAAAGTATTCATTCTCTGAAAATTACACCATTTATCTAAAATAGTGAAAGCTCAGATATCAGAATTCATGGTTCTCAGCTACAGATGTTTTTAGTAAGCACAGGATACCTTTCAAAAATTGCGTTGCTTTTGGAGCAGACAATGCTCCACTAATGATCGGAGAAAAAAATGGTGTGGCTCTTCATTTGGAGAAACACCAAAGTGAAATAATAATTATAGGGTGTATTTTCCATTTAATTAATAGTGCAAAAGAATTTTTTTCTTTGGTTAAAAAAAATTGCACAATGTTTCGATCATTTTAATTTAGAAATTAACAGGCACAGAAAAAAAAATGTTTTATGGTAAAGCAAAGACACGCAGAATATACACACTATCAATTAATTCATACTAAGGGATTCATAAAGAAAACAAAGTATTATAGAGGAAAGTGACAATCCTTTTTATTCATTATTATAGAGGAGTTTAATCAGACTTACTTTATAGGTAAACTTTGAAAAAAAAATTATCTATAGGTTTGTAACTTCTATTCTGTCAAAATGAATTGCATGATATTTAGACTTTCAGTTTCTAAAACAAAATGCATATATTCTAAATTTTGTCATGCTGGGCCATTTTTTTGCAGAGATGTAAGATTGGAATCAAAACCCCAGTTCCAGCGATTTGTGCTGTGGCTGCGCTACAAAGGGAGGGGATGAGATGAGGAAAAAGGGGTCGGATTTAGTAAAACTTTTAACGTTGCTGCAAGGCATCTGCTAGTGAGGAATGATGGGGGGGGGGGGGCTAAAAGATAACATTCATAACTAAAACCTAAACCTTTGTTTCTAGATGAAAGAGCCTTTCAGTTGATGTCATTGTAGCCAAGTGCTTTCCTAGCTGACTAGCTTGATCAGATAACTTTGCAATTGGCATCACCCCCTCCGAACTCCAACTTTTTAAACTGTTACTATATTAATATAGCAGTTTTTTTTTTTTTTATCCAGGTGTTAATAAATTTAGTGATTCGCTATGGGCAGCAGCAGAGGTTAAGCTATGGTCGCTATCTTCGCGAAATGTGATGAGTTAATCCGAAATGTTAGAGAAAAATGTACGCCACTCACAAAATGGCGCTGGATGTTTAAACATCAACCCCCATTAACAGACTCTGCTCAGTCTTTTCTATTTCTCTGGAAACTTAAGTTTCCGAAATTCTGGCAGTGATTTGCCTTCCGCTAATGTTATTTTCTTAATCTTTAAGGTATGTTCCTACAGCACCTGTTGGATCAATCCCCCTCCCCCATACACTGTCTAGAGCACTCCATGTAGGGTGCTCAGAATTTACAAATTAAGTGAAAGCCAGAGTTAAAAACAGGCTTTCACTCTCCAATGTAAATAACATATTGATGATCAACATTGAAGGGCCAGAAAGATGAGTTTGATTAAAAATAAGCATTTCAGAGGTTGACCAATATGAAAAGCAGAATTTCTGGGGACAAACCATTCAAGAAATTTTAGAAAGATTAAAAAGTTAACCTCTAAATGGCAATAAATTGTAAGAATTTTTTTCTCTCTTTTGGAATTACCATTTCTTACTGATTTAATTTCTATTGGTCATTAATTGAATCATTCATGTGAACAATTTTGTAATCCACAAAATCAAATTTCAGGAGATTTGGATTTTATGCTTATTTAATCATTATTTCAGAAATATATCCTTATCCCTTATTTGCCTGTTAGCTGCCCAATGCAGTTTTTTGTTAAATGAGTTAGTATCTTCCAAAATAATTAGTTTTCCACTGATATCCAAAGCATTTTTGGTTGTAGCATTTTGCTATGCAAGCATTTTTGGTTGTAGCATTTTGCTACAACTTTTTTCTTTACTTTAGCATTTTTTTGAGTCAGCTTAAACTCTGGGCAGCAATATAAAGGGGGAAAACAGCGGAATTTCTGTGTATTGTGAAATCTTCAAGAATTATGGAAAATATGCATTTTGCTCTGCATGTCTATGTAATTTGAGCATTTGCATGGTGGAAGGAATGAAATTACAAATTATATTTCTAGTGCCAAGCATAAATATAATGTAGACTGCACGGCCGAAAAAAAAAATACGAAATTAACATCCTTTGTTAAAAATTATAATGAACTGAATGCCATCTGTGCAAAATGTTTGTTCACTTCATTTTTATTAGGTGTGCAGCTTAATTCTTAGCCACAGGCACGACACGTTAACAGCAAATTGTAGCAAATCGAATATGTATCTAATTAGGGAAATAATCCCCATCGTGTTGGATACATTTAAGCCATCAGTCAGGGAGCTGCCAAATGCCATTGCGGAAAAAAGAGGGCTGTTTCAAGTTGATAAAGTCATCAATACTTGTGTGGACCTCCTCGACAGAAGTGAAGTGCGTATCACTCAGGTGATGTTACAGGGAGCGAAAGAGGTGATAATCCAACGAGGCGGAGTCTGAAGAATACGCCGGGTGGGACAAAATTTCCCACTCCAAGTCGGTGATCTTGTTTAAAGTCGTTTTCAAAATGTGAGGATGCACGTTATTCTGAAGCAACAGGACCGACCTGCCCTCACCGGTGTATGGCTTTTTCACCTCCATTGAGTAACTCGCATGAATGAGTTGCTGACGATAAAGCTCAGCATTGACAGTTTCACCAGGTTTGATCAACTCATAGTGTACAGCACTGCGCTGATCCCACCATATGCACTGCAACAACTTCCTGGCATAGATATTCGGTTTGGCGGCACTGGTGGTAGGCTGACCTGAATAAACCCACAATTTGCGCCGCTTAGGATTATCTTAGAGGATCCATTTCTCATCACAAGTCAAAATCTTTTGGGGCAAATCCTTCTTGAATCTGGAGAGCAAGGACACGGCAACATCGTAGCTCCTAGACTTGTTCGCAGCTGTGAGTTTGTAGGGCACCCAACGGCCCTCCTTGTGAATCCACCCATGCTTGTGCAGGTGCTTTGCAATGGCTTGCCGTGTTACTCCGAGCTTCAAATGTTGCTTCTTGAACGACATTGCTTTCACCGTCAACTTTCATCCCTTCTGTCACTGCAGTTGTGAGCGGTTACGGTTGCCTGGAAAGCTGTTGGAGGGCGTTGCAATCAGCAATGATCACACACAGCTATTTCATTTGCTGACGTTCTATGATTGCTTGTGGTTAGGGGCTGAGAATTAAGTTGCACACCTAATAGTTGAACATAATTTACCAATTAGTGTCCCTCAGTCACTTATTTGTTTCATTGTTTTTTATTTTGACTGTCTCGTCATCCGTTTCTCTTTAACACTTTTGCTACCAGTGGGCGCACGCACCTTCTGTAGAAATCGCCCTGGGGGGCCAGATAAACAGAAGTAAATATCTGAAGTTCCAGTAATGGAATTCCCAAAATATTTATACCACCTACTAGTTGGCTGACCTCAAGTCCATTTATAGCAAAACGTGCAGAAGTTGCGTGCGACTGACGTGGCCCAAAAGTTAAACGTGATGTTGTATAGGCCAAGCAGGTGCGGGCAACTTCATACAAGCTTATGTACACAAGTTAGTAAAATCGTGCAACGCATTGATTATGATACGTTTTCCAACATACCAGAAATCATTACTCAAGTTATGAGGAACATGGCCATAGAATAAATCTCGTTCCTATGCCCTGACCTTTGACCCCATTTCGATGATATTTAAACTGAACCGGTTAAGTATACTTCCTAAAGAACGTAACGTTTTGTATCGATCGAAACATTTTTACGTAAGTTATGACGCATAAGAGCGATGGAATGGATCCCGCTCCTATTTCCTGACCTTTGATCCCATTTCGCCCATTTTCAATAGAGTTCGTCCCTAGGTGGTCCCCTACCACATACTAAAATTTCATCAAAATCGAACCATTTTTATGCAAGTTGGGATGCATAAGGGCAATGGAATAGGTCCTGCTCCTATGTTCTGACTTTTGACCCCATTTCACTCATTTTCAATAGGGTTTGTCCCCAGGTGGTGCCCTACCACATACTAAAATTTCATTGAAATCGAACCATTTTTACGCGAGTTATCGTGCGGACGGACAGAAGGACAGACACAGACATGCTTCTTCAACCTACGATTGGAAGGCGTAAAAAGGAATTGTAGAAAGTATAAATAATAAGTGCTCCTACCTCTTTCCTTTCTTTGTGGTAGTGTGTTGTGTCTAGCGGAGGTTGAGCTGGGACACCGCGTCGGTCGGAGACAATGGAAATATAATATCCTACTTGGGGAAGGCAATTCCCACTTATGTGGTTCCACACACTGATTCCTTAGCACAGGGTGACTGGTGGAAGCAAAATAAGAGAAAACTGGGTGAACACTTTTCTCTTACTAACAATATTCCTCTGCTCGGATGCAGCTTATACAATGTATAAACAAATGCTGCAGGAAAAGTAGCCTCTTTCCTTCTCTTTTGGGCTATAAATTTCTTTTTTCCATTAGACAGCACTTACTTCACTTTGAGCAAAATAGATTTCGGGATGTTAACAGACATGCACCTTTTCTTTTTCTTTTTCGTTTCTCTCCCCAACCGCACTAATTTGTAGTTCAACGAAAATCCCATAAGTGCTCTTGTAATCAAAGCGTGAGGATGGCCGATCCCATAAATAGCAAAATGTTTTACTCCAAAAGGCGAAAATTAGAATCCATTGTCAGGCTTCCTTCTCTATGGACACCTGATCCCACTGCTGGTCCATCTGGAATTATTAACTCCACTACAGATCTTTCTGCTATAGATGATCCAAATGTTGGTCCAACAACAACCGATTCTGTTGAATCGGACACAAGTGACCACGAATCAAATCTTTCTGGTTTTGAAATTTCTTTTGCATCTGATTCTGATCCAGATTATGAAATCAGTACTGAAGAATATGATGATGATTGTGATTTCTTGCAAACAATGGAAGAACATCAGTGCTTAGACATGAATCCCGTACATCACGAACAGCAGCAGATAATTTGGGGGCCAGTTGATTCGTCAAAGCAAAAGGAAATTTCATTGACACCACCCTCAGGAATATGTCCCGATGTAATGAATTTAGACCTCCTTACAGCTATTGACATTTTCCACTACCTAGTGACTGATGATATTTATCTTCTAATGGTTACTGAAACAAATAAAAATGCACATCGAGTCAATCAAGGCGGTATCCTATCACCACATTCGAGGATGAAACAATGGCTGCCAACATCTGTAAGTGAAATGAAATAATTTCTTCGTCTGCTTATTTGGATAGGCCTGGTTAGATTTCCGAAGATTACAGATTATTGGTCCACTCGTGTGTTGTTCCAAAACCGAATTGCACCTAACACTTTCAGCAGAAGCAGGTTTCAACTCCTACTGAAGTTATGGCACATCGCTGAGAATTCTCAAGATCCAGGGAACGATCGTACTTATAAGGTCAGGCTTGTGGAGATACTGCTGTGCAACATGAATAAATTGAAACAGCCGGGAAAAGAAATTTCTGTGGATGAAAGTCTTGTGCTATTTAGAGGAAGACTTGGTTTTAGGCAATACATTCCCGGAAAGGACCACAAATATGGTATGAAAATGTGGTATGCAATTTATAAGTTATGAGTAGCCCCACATCAAATTTGTACTCTATATTTTACTTTAACAAAAGAAACTATGTAATATATCGTGAAAATTTAAAAAATATACACAAAAATCTACGGAATCTATGAAAAAAATAATAGTATACCCATGGGCCATAGAAGTCGCGAGAGACTTCTATGGCCATCTGATTTACGCTGTGTTTCTTCAGTATGTTGCATAGTAATCTAATGCTTCAAAACATGGGGAAATCTAGTGAAAGGAATACAAAGTAAAAACCAAATTAATTGAAATGTTCAAGGCGCCTGCACCCAGTGTAGCTTTCCTTTTATTAATTTTACTTATTTTTTCCAAACAGGATAACATTTATGCCTCATTCTTTTTACATGCTACTTGCCATAAAAACAAAATATAATACAAATATATATATATCATCATCACCATTGTCAACCATTATCAATCCACTGCTGGACGAAGGTCTCCCCAAGTTTTCTCCAACGACTGTCTGTCTTGTGCCAGTCTCCTCCATGTCACTCCCGCATACTTTCGAATTTCATCCACCCATCTCCCATGTGGTCTTCTTCTGGGTCTTTTCCTGCCTCTTGGAATCCAATCTAAAATTTTGGCTGTCCATCAATGGTCTGTCCTTCTGGCAGTATGTCCAGCCCATTGCCATTTCAGGGATTTAACTCTGATCATGATGTCTTCCACTCTTGTCATTTTTCGGATCCACGAGTTCTTCTTCTTATCTCTCCTGGTTACACTGAGCATGCACCTCTGCATGTTGCTTTGAATTGTCTGCAGCCTTTGTATGTCTCTTCTAGTTAAGGTCCACGTCTCTGCACCATACGTAAGCACTGGAAGAATGCATTGATCAAACACTTTTCTTTTAAGACATAATGGCATATTGCTCTTGAAAATTATGCTGTTTCTTCCAAAAGCTCTCCAGGCAAGTTTGTACACCAATTAATTTCATCAATGTGACCCTCACTTAATATCTGCTGTCCAAGATAAATGTATGTGCCAGCTTTTCTCCATCAATCAATAAATCTTTATTTCTTGTAAAAGCATTGAACATCACTTTTGTCTTCTGAAAGTGCATTTTTATCCCACTTTAGTCTTGTCAGCAAGTTCCTGGATCATACTCTGCAGCTCTGATGGGGTAATTGCAAAAATGACTACGTCATCAGCAAAACGAAGGTGGGTTAGATAATCTCCATTAATCTTTATCCCGTCGTTTTCCCAGTTCAGTGATTGAAAGACATTTTCCAATGTGGCATTAAAGAGCTTCGGAGATATGGTGTCACCTTGTCTCACTCCCTTTCCAATTTTTATGTGTGTTGTATTTTCAAACAGCCGAATCTTTGCACTTTGCATTTTCATAGATGTTATTAATAATATTAATGTTTGCATCTTCAATACCGCAGGATTTCAGAGCCATTGTAACTGCTGATGCTTTCACTGAATCAAAGGCTTTTTCATAATCGATAAAAGCCATGCACAATGGCAGTTCATATTTCCTCGCTCTTTCAGTTAGTTCTCTCAGTACATGGATATGATCTATTGTGCTGAACCCACTACTGAATCCAGCTTCTCTCGGTTGAGCCATGTTCAGTGTTACCTTCAAGCTGTGTGAAAGAACTTTAGTGAAGATTTTATAAACCACTGATAGGAGGCTGATAGGTCTGTAGTTCCTGAGATCCTCAGTCACCTTTTTTATGTAGCAGGATTTATTGTAGCGTTGTTCCAATCCTCAGGAATCTTCTCTTCATTAAGGCATCAAGCGAAAATTTGGGCGAGTACTGTTTCAATTTCTCCACTTGCTTCTTGAAAGATGTCTACAGTAATTCCATCTTCTCCTGGAGCTTTTCCCCACTTCATGTTCTTGATTGCATGTGCAACTTCTGCTGGGAGGACTGGAAGAAATCTGGTACTGGTACCTTTCATTATGTCTGGAGTACATGTATCATCCCTTTCATATAATTTGGAGTAGAAATCTTTCACTCTTGTCAAAATTTCGCCTCTATTTCTTGTTACAGAACCATCTTCTTTTCTCAGTGCCATAATCTGTTTTCTTCCTTTACTGAGATGTCCCTTTGCTATCTTTAGACTTTGGTTGTTTTCAATTGCTTTCCTCTCTAGTTCACAGTTGAATTTCCTTACGTCTTCAGTGATACTTTTTCGTACTGTCTTGCATAGCTCTATATATTTCACTTTGGAAGTCACATCTTCTTTTGAAGTCACATCTCTCTTCTTTTTTTGCATCAACATTTTGGTTTTCCTGATAATTTGTTCATATGCAACTTGTTCTTAGACCCAGCTAATTTTGTTGCTGTTTCCATAAGAGCATTGGTTACTTTTCTGTTAACTTCAGAAATATCAACTTCTTCCGATGTTAGGCCTTCTAAAGCAGAGAATCTGTTCTTCAGTTCCAACTTGAAGGTATTATGGTGTTTTTTAAGGTTGGTTATGTCAATACATTTTGTTTGTCTTATGAGCTTGCCACGTTCGAGTTTAGTGTTGAGGTGCATCTTACATCTCGCCAATTTATGGTCACTACCTGTGTTGAACTTGTTTAGCACACTGCAGTCTTCTACGACGAATTTTTTGTTACACATAATAAAATCAATTTCACTTGTCATCGTGCAGCTGTCAGAGGAACTTTGAACTTCTACAACTTTATCCTTCAGTTTCTTGTTTATTATAAATCCAACACCACTAGTTCTGCCAGTATCTGTCCCACGATAGTAGAAGAGATATCCACTTTTCAGTTCAATGAGATCTCCTTTTCTCCTTACCTCACTTAGCCCGACGATGTCCCACTTGATCCTTTGTAGTTCCTCTTCCAATTCAAGAAACCTTGAATCAGAAGACAGGGAACGTCCATTATACGTAACCAAGGTCAGCATCAGATGGCAGCCTAGTCCGGGTCCTCCGGGGATTCTTAGCACCCTCTGCCTTCATGTCGCACTGGCCGCTGCCTTGACCAGGTACATTCCAGCTGCCGGAGACTGAGGGCCAATATTTAAGTTGTGGAGTCATTTTGGAGGGGTTTGGCTATAATTCACCACGCTATATATATATGTATAGCTGAATATTTAAAACATCAAAAATTTCAGAAATAAACCTGATGTTTTACGAAATGTATAAAAAAAAAAAAATCCAGCACATTCCCAGGCCATGGAAGTCGCGTGCGACTTCTTATCCCCAGGCCATCAGCGTTATAACACCTGCACTGTGTTGCCTAGCAACCTAATACTTCATAACACGAAGAATTTGCGTTGCCTAGCGGAAGTAATACAAAATAAAAGCCGAAACCCATTAACAATTTGAAGTCGGGGGCGCCAGCATGGCCCCTTATAATGAATTTTTTTGCTGGCGCCTGCGCACGCTGGCAGCGAAAGTGTTAAGATAAGACTAGCATGAAAATAGTTCATTTTTGAAAACATTTTAATATGTTCCATGATGACATAAAATACAATCCTATTGGATTTGGTGGTGAAAGGGTAGAACATTCTTCCCTTTAGACGCAGACTTCCACAAAAATAAATTTTTATCTCTTTATAGATCATAATGATAGCATAGTAATGAGAAATTATGTATAGATTGTATTTTAATCTGTATAAATCTGCTGATAAATTAAAACATCTGTAGTCATATCAAATTGATACTTGATTTGGGTAACATATCATTTTTTAATTGATATGTTAGCTATATTTCATCAATATACTTGATAATATAATCAAATATCAATCAAATTTTTCATCGAATATATCTGTTTTTCTTATACATTTCAGTTCTTGAAAGTTGTCAAGTATGTGCTTGCAGTTTGCTTTTGCTATGTTGCCCTCAGGAAGCCTAGGGTTGCTTGCCACTTGGGTGATAGAATGAACCCTTCTGTTTTGTGCCAACAATACATCCATGATCAAAGTTGCCCAGATCACCATGTTTACCCATGTTTGTCGATTGCGATGCACTGTTGGGAAGCCCTGCTGTCCGCCTATTTATCACCTGCATTTGATTTGGGTCTGTTCCATTCTGTGTGGTGTGATGCCCATGTCAGCTGTGCATCTCACCTATCTCCAATGTGTTTTGTCTACTGAGTGTGCATGAATAGGTAATTTAGAGAATGGGTAAGGATTCAGTCTGGTATTTTGGTTTACACACAATTTACTTTTTGAAAATCTTTATTGTAATGAATTATGCTTTTGCAACACCCCCCCCTGCAGTTAATGAGCTTTGTTTTCTTACCTTGCTCTTGGGGTGGGTGGAGGTTAAATGTGGATTTCTTTTTGGCCTCATGCATAGTGAAGTAGGTGAACCCCCAACGTGAAAAAAACACACAACTGTAGGTGCTTCCACTATCACACTTAAAAACTGAGTGGTGTCTACCTATTTCTAAACTCGTACGTTACTGTAAGTATCAAGCACAGGCTTAACAACATTCAACTCCTTCCGTGCGGGGTTGATAACAAACGCGCCTCTGCAAAACACTTAGTTTGTTTCACAGCCCTCAATCTCCCCATAAGCATAAGTTCCTTTTCCCATTTACACAAGTACAGCAATGAAGCAGTACTGAGGACTGCCATTTTAATGTAATTTTCTGAGTGGCCTGAGCACTTTCACATCCAATGTTATTTGAATTGTATAGTTGATCCTCAAAGTGTATTATAGCTTTCCTAACACCTCCCTTCATTGGCGTCATTTATCTGCGATGACAGTCATACATTGCACTCTGCTGTCATGTCGGGGGGGTGTATAGTTTTCAAATTTAAAAAAATGTGGTATGTTTACATGTGGCTTTAAATTGTGTGTGGCATTGTTTCTGATAACAAACTAACAAGATAAAGGAAACTGCTGTAATTTTCTCAGAAAATATGGCATTTTGAAATTTCTTTAAAAATGCTTTTTTATTTATTTTGTTTTTTTTTTCCAGCTGTAGGCCTAATTAAAAAAAAAGTTAAAAAAAATTTGCTGGTTTTTGGGTCATTCTACGTTTGGGAATACTAGGTCCAGTACTATAAACTGATCATCAATTATGTGAGCTCATAAAACTGAGTTCACATAATATATATTTTCTTCTCTGATTTCTCTGTGCAGAGTTTTCATGCTTTTTTCCTTTGTGTTTTTTGTAATGCCACAAATTTCAGTTTCTTTGTAAATTAAGTTGATCTGTCCACTCCCATCATGGTTGTGGGCTGTACTGATGTAATATGGAAATGACCCTTTATCTTGATCTTGTTTTCATAGGCTTTCAGGTGCTAAAAATATATTATAAAGAATTTTGTCCGATTTCACACAGGTTTTTTTTTTCTAATTATGCACTTGTTCTTTATAAATTTTTTTCCTGTGTGGTTTTATTTATTTAAAATTTCAATTTACAGGTGAAGTAAGAAAAGTTACTCCTAGCAGGAACAAAACCCCCAGTAAGACTCCTAATGTTGGTGACCGATTCATTCCGAATAGAAGTGCCATGCAATTTGATGTAGCCAAATACGTAGTAAGTATTGTTGAAATGCAAGTGAGCATTGCCTTTTATTTTTCCTGTAAAATGCAAAATCAGCATTATTTTAATATAAATTGAGCTAAGTGGCATCTTGTCTGCAGATGGCAATCTTGCTGGATCTGTAGGTTTTCCTAGTGTAGTTCTTGAATACTATTTAATAAGTACCGTATATACTTGCAGTGTTAGAATTAGAAATGTCTTCTACAGGCTGGTCTGTGCAAATTAAAAAAAAACAAACTAAAAAAAAACAAAAAAACTTACACATTTGCAGTATATGTAGAAAATAACCTATCATCTGTATATCACAAATTTAAAATAGAATGTACACACGTACTCATGCAAATAGTACTAATAAATAAAATACGAAACGTGCTGCACAGTGGTGGAAATTAAAAAAAAAACAAAAAAAAACCACTGTGGGACCAGTGAATACAAAAGTTGGTAGTTCTTTCATTTTTACTGGTCCAGAAATGGTACAAAGATTATTAAATTTTGTATGCACATGGTGCTAGAAACTAAAACAGTACAGTGGTTATAAGGGCAGTGATATGAAGAACTTTGCAACACACCAAACACCACCTTTATGGAATACCTTGCTTCGGTGTGAAAATGTCAACAGATGGGCAAAGCCAAAGCATGTCAACAGATGGGCAAAGCCAAAGCATAAATGATTCTTCAATCTCCAGTTGGTAAACATTATAAAGGATCCATACTTTTGTGGTCACTACTTGTTCAAAAAGTGGCACTGTCTTAATCCAAATATTTTAAGTCAGAGACCTCGGTTTTCTACAATCCAAAATTTTCATAAAACTAATATGGTTTGCAAATCCGATATTCACTTTTTGAGTAGTAAACATCTGGATTTCAGGAAATCCTTAGTGAATCCTGTATTTTTAAAAAAACTATCATCACAAAACTTGAATATTTATAAATATGGTTCAGTTCTTTATAAACATACAAATTCCACTACAAACTAAAAAAAAAAAAAAAAGTTATTGGCTATCTGCGTCAGTAACAAATTTTTCAGTGGTCTGATGGAATTTCTACTAGCCAGTGGACTACTAGATAATTCGAACACTACTTGCATATAAGTAGAAAGTTTTTGGAAGAAATCCTGCTTTCAAAGTAGGGGAAGTCAGCTTCTACATGGGTCAGTAAAAAAAATGTGCAGCTGGACTTCCAAATTGTTATGTGAACTGAATTCTCCCGCAGAATTTACCAGTGAGTTTGTTTATGTTTTAGACTGTGGCTTTCTGCTTGTCACTGTTCTTATATACATAGCTATGTCACTTTTCTGACCTATCGGTTATATCCTCAGCTGTGCTCCTCGTTTTGAGGGGGCATAGCTATGGATAATAACTGGTAGATATGGTTGCTCTGCTCTCGAGGCGTTGTGGAGAAATGACTCTTTCCATCTGCCAGTGGCATGTATACGATTCAAAAGGAGACATTGATTTCACACCAAAGTAAGAAGAAAATTATGATTACAGATATTTTTCACATTCTATTCTACGTATTTTACTTGTGTGCATTGAAATATGTGTACGTATTCTTAAAAAATCCAAACCTGTTTTGCATTTCACTATTTATATCATGTGTAATACCACATGGGAAAAGCTGTGGTCCAAAGTAAACAAATTGCCAACAACTGCAGCACGAGGATTCACATAAAATTTTTCCGGAAATACTTTCAAAAAATAGAAAAATTATATATTTTTCCACCTAGAGTAGGTTTCTTACAGGAATAGGTGCTGCTAATATAATAAGTGGAAAATCGAATCCTGTTTCAAATTGAGACCGTGAAATTTCTTGCTTTCAAACATGGAATATTTCATTATTTCTCAGTGTGAAACCGCAGGATGCCTTCTTTTGAACTGAACATGCAGTAACTCTGACACCACCTAAATCACTTAGCTGTTGAGGTGAGACACAGCCAATCAAGCATCTCTCCTCTCCCAAGTTTTCACAGCAAACATCTGTCTGTCTGTCTCTCTGTGTGTGTGTGTGTGTGTGTGTGTGTGTGTGTGTTCTGCTCCATGCTGGCAGAAGCCATCAGCACTGTGGAAGAGCAAAGGCAGTTTCATGAAAGGTGGTAACTTGTTACTTCTTGGGTGAAAGAAGTGTGGGATGCAATTTCACCAGAAATGGTTGTATAGTTTCAAAAAATGTTGCATAAGTAATGCAATGGATATTACTGGAGTTATTTGGGAACTCTGATAGTGAATCATATTTTGAAGGTTTTCACAGAAGATAATAAAAAAAAATGGCATAATTCATTTCAAGAAGTAGACCCCAAATCTTGAAATTTAAGGTCTGCTTATATGTGGGTCAAGGTTTTCCACATATTTTTAGCTTTGAAGTAGGGGGGGGTTCTCATGTGCAAGTATATACGGTATTAAAATTTTAAAACATGTTTAAGTTACATAAAAAAATTTAAGGTAAGGAAGCTGTAAGGGCAAAAAATAATGAGATGGATATCAATTAAGTTATGATCAAGTGTGAATCTATGTATATAAAAACAAGAAGAAAAAAAGGCTATGTCACGTGCAGTGGGACGACGAAATGTCACCAGAGAAAAATGTTTTTTACTCAGGAAATAACTTTATTTCATTAACTGGGTGCATATACCATGCAAAATGCCTGGCGTAGGTTGACGACGTCAGGAGGTATGTAGCTAATCCCAAGCTGCGGAAAGACATTGTTTCGTAGTACAATGCCGGACACAGAAATTCTGGTACAAGAGAATGCGTGCACAAACGCAGACAATGTCCTATGGTAGAAGGGCGCCAGTTTGTCTGGGAGGTCTGAATACGTCCTTTATGTGAAAGAATGTCAGTATTGTATGTTTTGTTCTGTCTGTATAGAGTCTGGTTTCCACACGCAAAAGTCCATTGGAAGGAATGTCAAACATGCGGTCATCAGACACGAAGACAATAAGTGGGGGCGAACAGTTCTAAGAAGCAGGAACTGCAGCGTGACTGATACAAAGCAAGTTGGCCTGCGGACAAAGGTCAGGTTCGCTCCGGAATCTGTCAAGGTCAGAGGTCAGCGCCTCGTGGTAGGGGGCAGAGAAAAGGAGGGGTCCTCCGGAGCGAGGGGGATAAGAAATAGCCTTTGACAGAGGAGTAGGCAATTGTGAAGTGAGCTTGGAAGGCGGGTAGACGTGGGGAGTTTAGGCTCTGAGGAACGCTGTTCCTGTTTTTAGCGTGAAGCCGGGTGCTTCGAGAGAAAGAGAAGAGTATTGAGAAGTGAGCTTGGAAGGCGTATAGACGTGTGGACTTTAGGCTCCGAGGAACGCAGTTCCTGGTTTTTAGCGTGAAGCCGAGTGCTTCGAGAGAAAGCGTGGAGTCGGAACGACTCTGATATTAGAGTGGCCATAAGGCTACTGATTTTTGATTGAACAATTCGTCGACGTGAACATTGGCACCGGAACCAGTCTCTTATCAATACTTCTGTTTCATTAAATTTATTGTCTCTTATTCACGAAGTATTTGTTGAAGTTGATGCAGTGCTTTACGGTAGCCATTCTCTCCCTTCCTAGATTCGCGGATAATTAAACAATAAGGCGGAGGAAGAGGGGCCTGGATAATAAATTTATAAATAATAAATTACGAGAATGAGAACCTCAGATAATTTGCTGCCAGGGGGGAGTTGTTAAAATAACTCACGGACGCCTATCGGAAAGAAGGCATGACTTAGCATGAAAGCCTATGTCTCACCCCTACAGAAGCTTTTAACTGATAACTTCAGTCTTCATCCGCCTTGTGATGGATGGACGATGACAGTGGTAAGTAGTCACCAGATCTGTCAAGGTGTATTTGTTATTTCTTTTTTAAAACTTATTTCCGTGTTAATCAAATGATAAAAGGAGAATCAGAATTACAGTTTTAGGGGTTGAGAAAGATTTCTGGATAAGGCAGTTAGTGTCAGTCCAAAGAGAGGGGAGGGGGTCAGCAGGAATGTCCTCTAGAGATGCCAGTGAAATGTCAGTTCCTTTATGTGTATTGTTTTTGTGCTCCAATAAACGACTGTTGATGCTGATGCTGCAAGTGCTTCTAATGTAGTAAGTTTCACCAGATGTTGGAATTGGGATGAGGTAAACTCCAGAAAGATGGAGATATCTCTATCATCCACTATGTTTGATGATAGAAGGGTAAGAACTGATGGCCAAATGATACCCAAATTTCTTGAAAATTTGTTTGAGCTTGTATGAAAGAAAAGAATGGTAGTGAATAGATCCACAGAAGTTTCTTTTCAGTGAGGTTTTGTTGGAGGCTCCTGATTTTTGATCTCTATCCACATAACAAGTGGCTAAGTTTTTTCTTATGGAATGAGCGTACCCATGCAAAATGCAGTTTTCAAAATTTTCCTGTATTCCTTTTCTGCAGAAATAAGGAATTATTGCAGATGGTTCTACCAATAAAATATTTGATGGCAGCAAATTTGTAATTTTCAAAGATGGGCGAGTTGAAAGGAATAATATATTGGTGGTTGCAGTAGGTCTCAAGATGTTATGGTTAATATTCCTTTGTAGAGGGAAATATCCCAAAACTGGATGTGCTAGCTCTGTTCACTGTTCTAAGTAAATTTAATGGTAAGAAACTTATCAGTGATGGAGTTTTTAAATGTAGCAATTGCTTTTTGGGATGGCCAAATCACCAAATATTAACATTGTAAGGTGACTGAGTCTAGCTTCCAATAATTATTTCATGTAGCAACCTTTTCTGTATCGATTTATTATTTCAAATGCAATGTAAACAGTAATGCAAATTCAAATGCTTGTGTAAGACACGTGACATGTTTCTTCTGTACGCCGTATTAGGGAGAGCCGAGCCAGGCATGTGCCTAACGGCATCCACTGACCTGGACGGCTGGGTCTGATGTATCAAAGGTCACCACTCCCAGAGAAGCGAACTCCATGCCAATAGGATTCCAGAAGCTCAAAGGGGGGAAGGAAGGATAAGGCTATATAAAAGGGAGTGACACGCTCGCTCAAGAGGCTTTTAGTGTTTCGTCTTCGACGTGGTAGGATGGTGTGTTTGAGCAGAGAGTGTCGGTTAGACCTCTCTGGGATTTACTTTTTGGCTGAAGGAATGGTCAGGGTTTTTCGGCGATCAGAGATCGACCTAGATTTGGACTGAAACACTAGAGTTAAACGTGACGTAAGGTCTTCCGAGATAGTATAGTGTTCACCATATGGAAACCTGTTGGCATGTGGAGATAACTAATTGAACAGAGTTTATTTTCTCATCTATTAAATTTTGTTATGTCTAACAAGGGACTTGTTATTGGAGTTACTCGTTGTCTTAGATATTTAGTAATTGCCGACTACACGTTCCAGTATTTCAGCGATCGAGTTCAACTCGATGGCACTCAAAAGAACCTACGTCAGGCCCATTTGAGATATTCGGAATGAGTAAGGCATAGTATAGTGGCGGATTGGACTCAGTGGGGCCTGACAAACATATCTAAGCTTAGTGGTTGGGGTACTGTATAATCTGCAGATCATGAAATTCACGGAAAGCAATTTTTTCTTCCTGTAATGTGCGGGGATGCATAATCTGCAGATCATGAAATTCAGAGGAAGGAAAATAAAGCGTTGTACGATTTCCACCTGCAGCGTTGATTCGAAATTGTAATTTCCTACTGAGTAGTCGTGATTCACAAATGACCCAGAAGTCCAAAGAAATGGAGGGAAATAATCTTCAAAAAAAAAAAAAAAGGGTTATTTTTAAGTGTGTATGTGTTACCTTCAAGTAAATAATGAGCAAAAGTAACAAACTTTTTCATCATACCACTGTTTCATTATTTGACCTGACAGTTCTGTAGTATTCAGTTTTGTGTTAGACTAACAGCATCCACAAATGTGTGTAACTGAGCTTTTCACAGCATGAGATTGTCCACAAGAGTAATCATGTCACCTTCATTGCATCCAGGATGGGAAATTAGAGGTTGCAAAATGCGACCATAATTTTTCGTTCTGTAGTAAGTCTTTTGAGCACTGATGCAAATTTGCATCTACACAGTTTTTGTTTTTTTATTATTATTATTTTTTTTTTTAGAAATTATTCTGATGTTTTTTCTTATGGTTAAGAATAAACTACTTTAAAACTAACTGCAGTCAAATATGAACACTGAAATAGCACAAAAGTCCCAGCTCTGGAGGGGCGTGCAAGGACAAATCAAAAGGGCATGAAGAAAGGGTGGTTTGTTGTGTGTTGGCCCAGACAGGAGGGTGGGGTGGGGTGGGGTGGGGGTGTAGCACACACTTTTTCATCACAGCTCTCTCCAATCTTCATACTAAAGGAAGGATGTAAATGTGAGGCAGCTTGGACCTTCAGTGTAGGAACTCAAAAGAGGTGATTAAAAGACTTTGGGAAAGGGGAGCAAAGGAGATAAGAGGAAACTGCTGTTCCCCTTTTCCTAAACCTTTGACAAGCTTTTGTGGAACAAATTCCTGAAAAAGAGAGGAAGTAGAAGTGTTTTGAAACACCTTGACAATTGTATGACTGCTCCATCTCTAGAGCTTTAAATCAAACAAATAAAAAGCACTCCTTTTACCTTTTTTTTTTTCTTCCAAATGCAGTGCATGAAACCAGCATGTTGAGGGTGGGAGTGAAGAATACTTTAAGCAGCTTTGTAAGCCTTTGCTTTCATTTCTGACCTTTGACACTTCACCTTGACAGTCGAAGGTCAAAGACCTGGCTGTGAGGGAAAACAGGTCACCTGGCTAGACTGTGTGACATTTCCTGGTAACAGCAATTTTAACTGTTGTAGGGGTTAGAATAAAATAGAATATAGCAATGTTTATTCACAATTAAATGTTTATTTTAACATCTACTATAGCTTTTTATGGTAACCAATTCATCAAAATACCTTTTCTAGTAATAATTATTTACATACTTTCCCTCCTCACGAAACTCCTTCATTTTTTTAACTGACAAATTTGTGGAATTTGAGAAATGTGTGAATTCATGCATGCAGTTTATTTTTAAGTACAAGAACCTGAATACGGTGGACCTCAATCGTCCCCAAATTATGAAAATACAGCAAATTTCAATTTAGTTTCAGGTGTTTGATATTTATTATACACCTAACGTTGGAAATAAATAACATTTTGCTGGTAAAAAAAAGTTTTTTAAACTGCAGTTTATAGTGAGTTTTGATAAAATATGGTTTAGAAATGTACAAAAATCGTCCCCCTCTCCACCCCAGGAATGCATTTTTTCATTCACATAAGTCAAATTTCAAACAACAGGATTCCTGAATACCCCATATTTAATTATTTCATTCACAATTTCTTTTAAATGTATGTAAGCATATGTTATATACTGTTCACATGAAAAACAGATTCTGCACATGGTATAGTACGATTTGTGCCCAGAATTTTAGCTACAGGCTCAATTTTTTACATGCCAAATTTTTCTAATTTCCCACCCTGATTGCATCATATTTTCTTTCCATCTGTTTGTGGATCTCTATCTTCATATTGTTATGTTATTCTGTTAAGGCATTTTTAGTAATTTTCCAAATATATATGACCTCTTCTGAAAATTTCAACATTTTCAGAAGAGGTCATATTATATTTTTTTTCATCCACAGAACCTAAATCGAACTTTTTTTTGACAGATAATCCATGGGTTATATGCTGGAAATTGTGGTAATATTGAAAAATTTCCCTTGTCTAAAAATTAAACAAAAATAACTTTTTAGAATAAAAGAAAAAAATAGTATCTTTTTAGAATAAAAGAAAAATAGTAATATCTATATAAAATGTGGTGCTTTGTGTCTAAACTGTTGGGGGAAGGGGCTGCACATGTCTTTTTATTTAATTTATTGTTTTATTCGATAATAGATATATGTATTTAATTGGTGCTTCCTGCTCATATTTTTGGGGATTTTTCATTGCCAAACCCATATATATATATATATTTATAATCTGTATGTAATAACATTTTTATTACCTTGCTCATAGTTTATTATAGGTATTGATTTGATTTATATTTTTTTCTATTTTGTGGTACAAATACAGAAGAAAGTTATGTGGAAAGATGACATAATTTGCTCTCAGGACGCTATTGTCTAGCAGAGAAAATGTTTCCTTCATTGCATTGTTGTATTTTTTTCCCATTTGTTTGTGAACCTCTATCTTCATATTGCATTAATTATGTTGTTAACACACAGTTTTCGTAATTTTCCAAATATGATCTCTTCTGAAAATTTCAGCATGAATATTTTAAAAATCAAAGTGCGGAAGAAATTTTGTTGTTGTTAAAGTGGCATATATTATCCAAAGAGCTTAAATTTAAACCTTTTTTAACAGATAATCTGTGGATTATATGCCAAAAATTGCAATAATAAAAAAATCCCTTATTTAAATTTTTTTTAAAGAACCATAACTTTATAGAATAAAAGAAAAAAAAGTAATATCTCTATATATTTTTGAGGGGGTTTTCTATTGCTAAAACAATATATATATTAAAGTCTGCAAGTAATGATTTTTAATTACCTTGCACATAGTTTTTTAAAGGTATTGATTTTATTCATAATTTTTTCTGTTCTGTGGTACAAATGCAGGAATGGAAACCTGGAAAACAAAGCTTTTTTTTTTTTTTACTTATAAATCATGTATGTTGGGAAATGGTGAAATGTATTATATGCCACTGATTTTTTTTTCAGCTGTCACAAAGCAATGGAACTGAAGAAAATTTAAGTCCAAACACCTCCAGGTATAGAGCAGCTATGAGTGAAAATCTGAATGGCGACTTAACAAATTTCCGCATTATGGCCTTTCAGAAAAAAGCTCCTCTTGCTCCATTAGGTAAGCGAAAATAAGGGTATGGCAACTGTCATAAGTGAAACAAGCTAACACAGTATATTTGTATCTTTAGTAATACAAAGTCTTTCCCACATTACAGAAATTAATATAAAAAAATCTATAAGTTAAAATAAAATGGTTGGCAACGTAATATAACAGTACTCAAAGTTTTTTCTGTTCTTTAGGTGAGCACTACTGCTGAATAAGAGGAGCATTTCATCGATAATGGCTTCCATGCAAGAAAAAGTGGCATGCGTGTTGTTGTTCCAAGAGACCAAATCGGCGGTTACTGTCCAGCGTCATTTCAGAAGAGAGTACCGACGATCACTACCAAACCAAAAAAGTATAAAAGCTTAGTATGAAAAGTTTAAAGCGACAGGTAGTGTTGACGGGCCGACCACTGGCTACAGAAGAGGCAGCTGTTCAGGAGAAATTTCTGTGAAGCCCCAAGAAATCCATTTGTTATGCTTCATTAGAAACTGGGATTCCCCGTGCCGCAGTTCAGAAAATTCTACACAAACATCTTCACCTGTATGCTTATAAGGTACAGATTGTTCAGGCTCTTTAGCCTGACAACCAGCCTCGCCGTGCTGCGTTTGTGATGGAGATGTTGCAGCGCATAGCTTGTGATAGTGATTTTCTGCACTGTGTCTGCTTCTCAGATTAAGCCGCATTCCACGTCTCTGGTATAGTATATAGGCACAATGTATGAATCTGGGGATCAGAAAAACCCCATTATGTCATTGAACAACAGAGGGCTACCCCGAAAGTGAACGTATGGTGTGGCCTGATGCATGAGAGAATCATCGGATCCTTTTTTACAAAGCCCACGGTAACGTGTACCAGGACATGCTGGAACTTTTTGTAGCACCTGAGTTGCTTGTTTTCCAACAAGAGGGTGCCCCTTCACACTGGTCAGTAATGGTTCATGAGTTCCTGAATGTCAAATTTCCGGACAGATGGATTGGTCGCGACAGTCCTATGACATGGCCACCTTGATTGCCCGACGTAACCCCTGTAGACTTTTTCCTGTGGGGTTATGTGAGAGACCAAGTTTACTCTAGCAGTGTTCCGGATATCAAGACATTGAAGAGCAGAATAACGAACGTCATTGGTTTTGTCTCTTCTGAGATGTTAAACAAAACATGGTATGAAATCTAATATTGCTTAGATGTCCTCCGGGCCACAAATGACACTCATGTGGAGGTGTACTGAGACTGGAAAAAAAAAAAACTTTTCTTGTGCACTATCATTGTCGTGCAATCCCTTTCTTGTACTTGTAATACATTTTTTATATTAATTTTTGTAATGTGGGAAAGACTATGGATACCCTGTATTTTTACTTTTAAAAAATAACAGGAATTTTCAAGAAGAAAAGATTGAAATGCTTAAATTATTCTAGTGATTGCTGTTTTGGTATGTGAACTCATGTAATACTTGAATTATGTAAATTTTATAATTCATGCACATATTGTGTAAATTTTTCTGCCACCCTTTAATCTTGTTTTCCAACAGCCGATAAAATTGGGATTGATATTTTAAATATTAATATATTTATGTAGCCCATTTTTGTAATAAATAGGTTATGAAATTTTAATTATAAAACAGTGGGAGGAAAAATTTTCTATTACAAATTTCAGTGAGATCAGAGAAATGTTTATTGTTGCTTCCTAAACTTGTTTTGTTCTTACATTTGCATGTAACATATGCTGGCAGCCCATGATATATAAAGGGGTTTCCAGTGTAATTGTATATTTTAGTGTTTGTTGATTTATGCAAAATAAATAAAACATTCGTAAACTGGTATATATCCTAGGGTTATTATTGACATATAATGCTAACCTTATTTAAGGACATGCAGTAGAGAAACAGAGCTGTAAATTGAAAAGTATATAGAATGGGACAGAAATCTTGGCATTTCATATCCCTTATTGCTTTCCCTGTCAGCTCTGTGTTCCTTTGGAATCAGTGAATTATGCTGTAAGCAGCCAAGGGTGTGGAAATTATGAAAGAAACATTCTTCACAAATATATGGGACAACTTCAGGATTATTAAAACAGCAATCAGAATAGCCTGAGTTGTCTTGTTTACTGTTCAACATTTAACATAATATCAGATAACTTGGATTGGTTGTTCCATGTACTTGTGAAGAATCAGGACTTCAAAAATATCTGAAAAGTTAAATGCCCAACTGGGCATGTGCAGAAATTATTTATCTGCCCAGGTTATAAAAGCTGGATGCCCATATAAAAAAATTATCTTTTATGATAACAAATCAGATTCCTCATTTCATTTTTAAATTTAAAAATGTGAACTTTTTTTTTACATGTTTTGCATTGCTGTTTTAAGAATCTGTATTCAAGATGCTTAATGCACAGAAGATGGTGCTGAATTTGGTATGAAATGGTGTGATGATGAAATTTAAACTGGTATTTGTGAAATTTGGTGATTCTACTATGTTCCTGAATTTCTAAAATGTATCCTGTGTTTAACAGAAAAATTAATCATAGTTAAATATACAGCAGTTCAAATAATGTTGCAACAATTATGAATTAAATGTTTTATCAATATCCATAATTCCTTAACTGTGCGACTGCATCTGTCCCACGCCCCCTACATTTTATTGTTGTTCACCTGTGTAAGTTTCCATTTTCCAATGATGTAGATTCCGATTCTGAAATTACATCACTCAGCAATGCAGCAAACGAATTTGTAACTAATGCTGATCAATCAGGAATTTCACACATTTCTTTACTAATGAATTTAAACTCTCATTGCTAGATATATATATATTTTTTTTACATTGCCTTTGTTTTAGCAGTACCACTTTTGTTCATGTGCAGGAGTTTTAACTCCCTTTCTCGTCGCCTCACTTGCTCAAGTTACATCAGAGACTCGACTCCAGCAGTAGCTGCGAGATATCCTGCTGTGGTTGCCCCTCCCATTCCACCACTATCAACCTCAGCACTGCTTTTTGCCCATTAGACAGCATGCTCCTGATGTTTTTGCCCTTTGTCATTAAACACCAGATCAGAGGCATGCGGCCTGTCACTGACTATGAACAACAATATTCCATCAGAGGCATGCATCCTGTCACTGACTATGAACAACATTTGGAGAAAAACTACGTATGGTTCAGATTTCTGGACCTAGAGCATTATAAAATTAAAGAAGGGATATTCTTCTGTCTTTGGCACTCCATAATTTTAATATAACTTCCGGTGATTTGCCGTGAAGTGAAACACAACACGCGGTAACTGTCTTTTCTTGTAGTAAGAAATTCTATTCCAAACTTTATTTTTAAATTCAGTTGCTCAGATTGGGCAACTAGATTTTTTTTTTTTTTTACCTGCGTAGGCCAATAATTTATATGCCCTGGTCATCTCGGGCATGATATTTCTTTAATGATTTTCCCCGCACGGGGATAACTGGTTTTCCAGTTATTTGGGGAGCGGCGCCCCCACTGCCCAAGCTCACCTTGTGACGGTTTCTATTGCCACTGCGGCTTTGACGATTGCATCACCGAAGAAACAGCTGTTCATCCAGCTGATGGGGGATGGCGTCCCCACGGCCCGAGCCGATTTTCTCTTATTGTTTTGCTTTTTTCGTCTTAAGTTCATATTTTGACAGGTACCCGCCTCGGTTGTAGGCTGCTGAGGTTGTGATGAGGCGCCAGCTCCGGGTTTTGTTCCTCGTTCTTTTCCCTGTCTTTTCTCTTTTATGTTACATTTTCTGTTTTTCCGGAGCTGGTTAGCTTAGACCTACCTGCATGTTTGCCGTGTGCAGTGACCCGTACAGGTGGAAATGAGGATGCTGGAGGCTGAGGTATTTGGGGGCTGGGTTGTAGTGTCTCCAAATGCCAACACTCCTCTTTGCCCTCTGCTTCACCCTAAACGGAAGGCTGGGAGCTAACCCACTCCTGGTCAGGAAGTCTGTGGCCGAGTTGCGCCCAGACTTCTAGCGGCTTGTCGTACTGTTCGGCTGGGTGAGTTTGGGGGTAGGGTGGGCATGCCAAAGGGGTGTTCTCCGGGCACGGGAAAGTCTGGGTGCACGCCGAGCGTGTGTCAGCCCTACCAACTTGCTATATCCGCTGACTATCCCTAGAGCCGTGTCCTGCGTCCTCTTGGGCTTGCGGACCTCCGGCTCTCCCTCGTTGGGCTCGGTAGTGGGTGGGGAGGTTGGCGGACGAATCTTTTTTTCTCCCTCATGGCAACACAAAGTGTTTCCCATGCTGGTAATCTGAAGCGCCATGTGGAGGATGGGACACCCTCCTCCACTAAGAAACTACTAACTACCAATTGCAATGCTCTGTTTCTTCTGATTCATTCAGTTGATCCGGCTCGGTCTCTCAGTTCGAAGAGTCCTTTCTGGATTAATAAGGCTCTTCAGGCCGTTGCGGGCTCTCCAAAGAGTGTTAAGAAGCTCCCGTCAGGGGATCTTCTTGTGGAGACATCTGATCCACGTCACAGTGCCACCCTGCTGGAGACGACCGTTCTGCTGGACATTCCTGTGCAGATCTCGCCCCATGGATACCTCAATTCCTCTCGCGGTGTCGTCAACTCCCGCGACCTGCTCGAATGCAGTGATGAGGAATTGTTGGTTGAATTTGGGGACCAACATGTCACTGGGGTTCGGCGTATCCTTTTCAGGCGGGATGGGAAGTCTATTCCCTCCCGGAACATCGTCCTGACCTTTGACTCACCTGCCCTGCCAACTTCCATCATAGCGGGGTACTTGCGTCTCGATGTTCGACCCTACATCCCGACCCCCCCCCCCCGAGATGTTTCAAGTGCCAGCATTACGGTCACTCCCAGCAGTCTTGCCGTAATGTCGCAAAGTGTGGGCGCTGTGGTTCAACTGAACACTCTTTGGCGGACTGCTCCGCCGAGGTGGATCACTGTGTGAATTGTGAGGGTTCCCACTCTGCGTCTTCTAAGCAGTGTCCAAAGTGGATCGAGGAGCAGGCTATCCAACGCCTGAAGACCACTGAACATCTGTCATACCCTGAGGCCAGGCGGCGGATAGCTCCTCTTCCATCCATCCGGCCGGCGCTCCTATGCCTCGGTTGTGGTGCAGAAGGCTACTGTTGCGGTTCAGACGGAGGTGACCATCCCGGCGCGTTGTCCTTATGATTTTGAGGGCATCGTCGCTGCTGGACTGGAAGCACTGAAGTCTCGCCGCATTGCTTCCAAGGCGACATCTACATCGTCGCCTAAACCTTCTACGCCGAAATCATCTTCTACCAGCACAGGGACCCAGGGCACTGCAAAGAAGAAGCCGGAGAAGGTGAAACCCGGCTCATCCTCCCCGAAACAGAGCAGGCAGAAACCACCTCTTAACACAAGGGGTAAACACAGTCCTGTGTTACCTCCAGACACTGCGGATGGATTGGAGGTGATGGACGACACTGAGACCTTCTAGTCATCTGTCTTTTCCATTCTTTCATTTCATTTTTCATTCTGGCCACGCTCATTCAGTGGAATTGCCAAGGTCTGCGTTCACGCATTGATGATTTAAAAGGCTTACTGTCTTCGCACACACCTGTGTGCGTGTGTCTCCAGGAGACAAATCTTCGCACGACGGACACTCCTTCGCTGCGGAGACATTCTTTTTTCCGCAAAGATCACCAGGACGGCGTAATTGCCTGCGGAGGAGTGGCCGTCGTTGTCCCTCATGGTGTCCCTGTCACTGCGGTTGCCCTTCGAACGACTTTGCAGGCAGTGGCAGTGCGACTATCTGTGAACACTGCTCACGGTGTGTTCCATCTACATACCACCAACTGAAGCTGTAAGCCTTTCGGATCTGGAAGATTTAGTTGACCAGCTGACGCCTCCTTTCTTCATCTTAGGAGATTTCAATGCACACAATCCGTTGTGGGGTTCTGCCACTCGTGACTCCAGGGGCCGTGTTGTTGAGTCCCTTCTCTCCAACACGTCCCTCTGTCTCCACAACACCGGGGCAGTCACTTACTTTCATGAACCCACCCGCTCGTACTCAGCCATTGATCTGTCCTTGAGTTCGCCATCCTTCTATCCTGACTGGTCCTGGAGCGTGTCTGACGATCCCCTTGGCAGTGATCACTTTCCCATCTTTCTCCGTCTAGCAGGTGACGGGTACAGTCATCCTACTCGCCCTGCTAGATGGGCTATCGATCGAGCCAAGTGGGACTCATTCACGGCTTCAGCGACCATTACTCCAGACATGGTGACCTCGGGTACGGCTGATGATGCTGTTGCGGCGGTTACGGATTGTATTGTGCACGCGGCAGAACCCACCATCCCCAAGACGTCGACTAAACTTCCACGTTGCCCGCGACCTTGGTGGAATTCCACTTGCAAGGCGGCTCGTCAGGCCCAACATTGGGCTTGGGATAGGTTTCGTCGGTACCCCACCGACGCGAACCTACTTGCTTTCAAGAGAGCCAAATCTTACGCGCGTTTGGTACGTCGTCGTAGCCAACGGGAATGTTGGATACGTTACGTATCCGGGATTAACACCACTACCAGCTCTAAGATCGTTTGGGACAGGATCCGCAAGATTCGGGGTAAGTACCCTTCTGGGGAAATCTCCATTCTTGAGAGTGGTGGAGGAACGGTTGCTGACGCTCAGGGTATTGCTGACTGTCTGGGCGCCGCATTTTCTTCGGTGTCCAGCAGCCGCAATTACGCTGCTTCGTTCCGGCAGGTACAGCCGCGGCTTGAACGGTCCAAGGTTTCCTTTGGACCGTTTTCCGCTGCCGATTATAACAGCCCGCTGACTGCCGTCGAACTGAAGATTGCCCTGAATCGGTCCGGCCGAACATCTGTCGGACCGGATAACATCCATTATGAAATGCTGAAGCACCTTTCTCCATCCTCTCTTGAATGTCTGCTGGTCCTGTTTAACAGGATCTGGCACGAGCGTGACTTTCCCGAATCTAGGCGCACTGCCATTGTCGTTCCTGTTCTCAAACCTGGTAAGGATCCCGCTAACCCGTTGAACTACCGACCAATTGCTATGACGAGCTGCCTTTGCAAAGTACTAGAGCGCATCATCAATTTTCGTTTGGTTGTTTATTTGGAATCACTTCACCTTCTTTCACCTCATCAGAGTGGATTTCGGAAATTCCGTTCCACCTCCGATCATCTTCGCCTTGAGACATCTGTCCGGGAGGCGTTTGTCTGGCCTCAACACATGGTCTCAGTGTTCTTCGACATGGAAAAAGCTTACGATCGAACCTGGAGAAACGGCATTCTCCGTGATCTGCGTGACTGCGGATTGCGGGGAAATTTGCCAACCTTCATTGCCGGATTTCTCCAGAACCGGATGTTCCGTGTGCGCGTCGGATCGACCCTCTCTGCGTTATACCCACAAGAGCAGGGTGTCCCTCAAGGCTCCATTCTTTCTGTGACATTGTTCATCCTTCGTGTAAATCATATTTTCACTCTACTTCCTCCGTCGGTTCGTGGCTCCATGTACGTGGATGATCTGCAGATCTCTTGCGCATCTATCAACATGCGCACTATTAAGCGGCAGCTGCAGTCGGCCATTAATAAGATCTCTACCTGGGCCTCCCACAATGGATTTGGCTTCTCGACCCAGAAGACCGTTTGCGTGCATTTTTGCCGCAAACGGGGTCTTCACCCAGACCCCAGCCTCCGTCTGGGGTGTTCTACCATCCCTGTGGTGTCAGAAGTCAAGTTCCTTGGGCTAACTTTTGACCGAGCACTCACCTTCCGACCTAACATCCAGTCTTTGAAGGTGACAAGCACGAAGTCATTGAGTATCCTGAAGGTCATCTCTCGAACATCTTGGGGGCTGACAGGTGCTCAATGCTTCGCATTTACCATTCTCTGATTCGGTCAAAGTTAGACTTCGGATGCATTACGTACGGTTCAGCACGTCCATCGGTTTTAAAGCCTTTGGACCCCGTCCATCACCAGGCATTGCGGCTATGTACTGGTGCTTTCCATACCTCTCCCGTGCATAGCCTGTATGCGGAGGCTCATGAGTCGCCGTTATGCATCCGTCGTAAGCAGCTGTCTCTTCAGTTTTACACAAAACTGAAATCTCTTCCTGATCATCCGCTGCATGGTTCCATCTTCCAACCGGACTGTGTCCGCTTATTTTCCAACCGCCCCTCCTGTGTTCCGACGTTCGAGATTCGGATGTCTGCCATAGTGCGCGATGCTGGTCTCAACTTGTCCAGGATTGGTTTGACCACCCTTTTTAACCAACCTCCTTGGCATCCCGTTCAAGCAACGGCTGACCTTTCTCTTTGTGTGTGGCCAAAGTCTTCCACTCCTGCTCTGGTGTACCAGCAGCTCTTTGCTGAAATACAGTCTGTCTACCCGGATTTCGTGCCTGTGTTCACCGATGGCTCGAAATCCGGGGATGCCATTGGATCCGTTTTTGTGTGTGGCGATGCCTCACATGCTGAGAGGCTTCCGCCTGAATCCACCATCTTTTCGGCAGAGATGCGTGCGGTACACTTTGCTTTGTGCCACATACAGTCTCTATCACATCGTCGCGCTATGGTTTGCTCTGATTCCCAGTCTGTCATCCAAGTTTTATCTTCTCCAGAGGACACGGACTCACCTGTCATCTGTGATGTCTGTCGTCTTCTTGGAACTTTGGAGGGTGATGGCTTCCTGGTCCGATTCTGTTGGGTTCCTGGCCATGTTGGGATCCGGGGTAACGAGCTGGCAGATCTCTCTGCCAGGTCTGTTTTCTCCATGTCGCCAGCTCGGCTGCCACTGTCTTTCCGAGATTATCGGCCGTTGATCCGGAAATTTGTTATGGATGAGTGGCAGTCCCTGTGGTCTCAGCAGGGCAGCAATAAACTCTATGCCATCAAACCACAGATCGGACTTTGGAAGTCTAGTTTGCGGAAGAACCGTCGTGAGGAAGTTGTTCTTGCGCGTCTCCGCATTGGGCACTGTCGTTTTACTCACCGCTTTTTGCTGTGTGGCGAGTGTCCCGGTGTGTGAGGCGTGCAACTGTCGTCTCACTGTCCTTCATGTTTTGTGTACTTGTGTTCGTTTTTGTGATCATCGTTTTCGTCATTTTCACTCTCATCTGTTGGACGAAGGAGCAGCCACGCTGCAAACCATTATTGGCAAAGCCTGCGACATGAAAGCAGTGTTTTCGTTTTTACAAGATATTGACTTTTTTAAACTAATCTAGATTTTAACTTGTTCACTATCATATTTCATTTTTACCACATCAGCCTGTTTTTAACCTTGTGTACGTTTTTTTATTGATTTTGTTTTGTTTTGATGTCTTTTGTTTGGCGCTCTTTGGCCAACCATGGCCCTTGCGCCATTAACATCAATTAACCAACCAACCAACTTTAATGATTTCCATAATTGAGATACTGATGATTTCTTATACCACAAGGAAGCGTCTAATTGTTTCGACTGGCAAAAATGTGAAGTTGTTCAGTCTCCATCACCAGATACTTTGAATTTCATTGTCCAGGGAGGTGTGAGGGGTAGCCATGCTCCAATGAAAATAAAGAGATTATGGTTTGATTTCTGCTCCAGGGCAATGCAATTTTCAGGTTTTGTGATGAGATGTTACATGTTGAACAGTATAGGAAATTCATGATATTCTAACTGCTGAGTCAATCCTGGATTTGTTGAATATTTCTTCCACAATTTTCGTATCTTAGATACTTGCAATTTATTATGATACATGTGGAAACATCAGATTGCTTCAACTGGTGAAAATCTGAAGTTCAGATTTGTCACCTTCAGTTAGCATGGAACTTCGTTGTCCTGGATGGCATGCAGAATAAATAGCATGCTAGAATAGAAATCGCAAAATGCAGGTTCGATTCCTGCTCAAGAGCAATGTAATTTTTAAGTTTTCTGATATGTTACATGTTGAACAGTAAACTAGGTAATTCGGCTGTTCTGATTGCAGTGTTAATAATCCTGCTGCCAGGCATACTTGAAAACTCCCTGAGCTTTCCTATATAAAGCTGTTGATGTGAGAAAGAAAATTGTTATTTTAACAGTTGTGCAATATGTTATTGCAACATAGTTTAATATTGAAGAATATCTGTAGTGTGTTAGCATACTAAGCTGACCGAGTGGTCTAAGCACTGGCTTCTGATTGTTCATCCGAGCGGGCTCTTGTTTGAGTTCTAGATGAGGCATGGGTGGTGTTTGTCTCATGGCGGTGGCTCCGTCTCTCGTTCCTAGAACAAGTGGCTGAAACACACACAAATGCACTAGTAGTGCAAAATTGGTAAAAATGAGTTAAACGTGCACGTTATAGAAGTTTAGAACGTTTTTTTTTTTTTTTTTGACAGCAAATAAACTAATTTATTAATTAAAATAACCCTGCTGTTTTCATGCAATGAATGCATCAATTTTGAACTTCAATTTCTCTTAAAAATGAAAGGGAAAATGCATGCTTCATTGATTGAAGAAGTAAGAACAGAGTATAAGAAATGTGTAAACTTGCATTTCATTGGGAAAGTTCTTTAAATGTATGAAGACATTCTGCATTGCTACGATTTCAGTAATTCAATAAAAGCCATGTTTTCCAAATCCTTGAAATTCGAAAGTTGTGGAACCTCAACTACACGTTTTTCTTGAAGTCAACATTAAAATATTGGGTTGTCGGAAAAGTCATGCCGTATTTTAGCGATGTTTTGCAAAGGTCATTTATTGATAGAAAGAACAAAGATCAATCAATGATATAATGCTCTTTTTGTTCGATAACCTTTTGCCATCTTTCAGTGAGCTGCAGAATGCCTCGTTCATAGAAGGACCTGTCTTTCGTGGCGAAATACTGTACAAGGTGCTGATTTACAGCCTCATCTGAATTGAACGTTATACCATGCAAGGACTGTTGAAGAGAGCGAAACAAAGTGGAAGTCTGAGGGCGCAAGGTCAGGCAAGTATGGCTGGGTGTGGCAACACATCCCACCCAAGCTCCAATAATTTATGGCGGGTGATCAAACTTGTGTATGGTCTCGCGTTGTTGTAATGGAACACACCTTTACGATGAACAAGCTCTGGACGTTTGTGGATGATGGATTCGTTCAAACTGTCTAATTGCCAACAGTAAACATTCGAGTTGATTGTTTGGTTCCATGGTAGGAGCTCGAAAGACACGACACCTTTAAAATCCCACCACACTGAGACCAGAACCTTCCGCTGATGAATGTCTGCTTTGGTTGTCGTTTGTGGCGAAGCAGCACGTCAGGACCTAGACCGTTTGTGCAGCACATTTGTACACAATCCACTTTTCGTCACCAGTTATCAGTCGCTTCAAAAAAGGATCGTTTTCCTCACGTTGAATGAGCATATTGCATGTTTATACGCACCGTTAATTGAGCTTCTTTGAGTTCATGAGGAACCCACACATCGAGCTTGCTTATGTATCCCAGCTTCTTCAGGAGGTCATGAACACTGGAAAGATAGATGTGCAATGTGTCTGCAATCTCTCGTGTCATGTAACGTGGGTTTGACTGGATCAATGCCTTGATTTGGTTGTCATCAACCTCGGTTGGCCTCCTGGACCGAGGAGCATCGTTGAGGTCAAAATCACCAGCACGCAATTTTGTGAACCACTGCTGGCACTGATGTTCCTGTAGAGCATTATCACCATGCACTTTACACAACTTTTCACAAGCTTAATGCGCGTTCTTCCCTTTACGGAAGTAAAACAGTAAAATATGGCGAAAATGCACAGTTTGGTCTTCCATCTTCAACTTGATGTCAAATCTCCACAAATCAACCAAATCACTCACTATTCATTTTAGACTGCAGCTAGAGCTGGCACCTGTCGAGTGCCATAGCGATAACAGAGCTGCACATGCCTCTAGTACTTCCAAAACCGCCCAACCGCCATCAGGTGCCAAAATACGTCACGACTTTTCCGACAACCCAATATGTATAAGTGAAATCTCAAAATCTTAAATAATGTTGTAAAATTTGTAAAACTTCATAAGAATTCTAAATGCGTAGCAAATTTTACCCGAACTTCCAAAATATAAAACAAAACACTTGATTCTTATCAAAAATTTAAGCTCCTGGGATTTTTCAATGAAGTCCTGGTTAAAAGGTCCTTGAATCTATTTCCTGTAAATGTGTATGAACTCTGTAAATGTGGTACCTGAGATTTTAAAGTTTTATCCACTTTCCCAATCCATCAGGTAATTTAATAAAGAAATGTAATCAGAATAGGGTCTCATATGTTGTTCTCTTAAGTTGGTTATTTGTTTGTCATTATCCACTTAAGTAAATTTAACTTTTCAAACAATGATAGTGATTGATTAATCCTTCCCTCATACTTGGTTTACTGTGTATTAGTTGTCATCAAAAGTTGATGCGAACTGTGATTCCAATGTCAGAATGTGTAGATTTGTTTCCAGGACCTTTTACATATGGAAACTATGTTAACATTCATCTTTGTATCCATCCATTAGGCATAGTACAAAATCTATTAACAGCCAGTCCAATAAAATAACTGTTTGCCTTTAATATTATACATAAAATGTTTTTTTTCTTATAGGAAAATATGACTTTTTTTCCCCCTCCTTGAGAAGGACTTAACTGTGTTTTGATTTTTTTCTCCCCTTTCTAGGTCATACTAATGAGCTGAAGGTATTATACAGTTCCTCTAAGAATCCTTGTTCTGCAAGAAAAACTTCTAGACATATTCCACAGAATCCAGAACAAATTCTTGATGCACCAGAAATCATGGATGATTATTGTAAGTTCATAAGTTTGTATAGATTGAAAGAGTAAAAGCTAACCTCCTTCCAGAACTGCAATGTTTTAGTGATGAACCAAAATGCCTTGTTTTATCCAAAATGTTTCTGAGCATCATTTCATTTTCTGACAAAGACTGTACAGAATCTGAAAAACTTGAAAATTCAACTTTCCATTTTTTTACATAAAGCAACTATGTTTTGAACTACCGTATATACTCGCGTATAAGTCGAGAAATTTGGGACAAAATGAGAGCTTCAAAGTAATGGGGTCGACTTATACGTGGGGTCTAAAAAAATTGTAAGTCCAAAAGTTCTTCCCATGAGGCAAAAGGCAATCCATCCCAAAAGAAATAAAAATGCCGATGCAGTATTAATTACGAAATCCCAACCCTCCGAAAGAAAAAGAAAGAAAGAAAAAACACTGATGTGGTAGATTTACGAAATCGCGACCCTCCGAATTTCTCTGCGCTTTGAAAAGTCACAGCGCAGTCACCGCCGCGTATAGAAAGCTCCGCCCTTCCGACTACCAGTTGATTGCGCTGACCTTCGACGTAACGGAGTCATGCGACAGCCAGTGTTAGGTGTTGCTTGTTCTTAATCACACATGTTTTTCTTGTTCTTAATTGCACGTGTCTCGCTTCTCCTATTATGTGTGACACGGATTGTGTAAAAAACGGATGTCCTATAACGCAGGATTCAAGTTGAAAGTGGTTTCTTTTGCAGAAAATACTAACAACTGTGCTGCTTCACGTCAATTTGGCATTAACGAAAAACTGATTTGAGATTGGCGTTAAAAAAAAAAAAACTGACTTGGTGAAAATCGCAAAAGGCGCTGCGCCGTGGAACTACATCTTTCCCAGACCTGGAAAGTGTCTTAAATGATTGGATTGTGGGCTGCTGACAAAATGGTTACATTGTAACGTGAACTGGTATACGTTTGCGAGCAATGAAGCTCGCAAAAGATGAAAAGTTTGCAGCCGCAAATAACACTTTTCGTGCCTCACCAGGTTGGTGCACAAGTTCATGAACCCCTATGGGTCGTGTCTACGCCAGCACACCAAAATTGCACAAAAGTTACCTCGTGATCTCGAAGCAAAGATAATGGAATTTCAAAAGTATGTAATTCAAAAGAGAAAAGAGACTGCTTTTGAACTTTCCCAAATAGGGAACATGGATGAAACCGCCATGTGTTTCGACCTTCCTGGAAATAAGACTGTGAACCAAAAGGGCGAAAAAAATATCTTGATCAAAACGACTGGCCATGAAAAATCCAGTTTCATGGTTGTTCTTTCCTGTTTGGCCAACGGCAGTAAGCTACCTCCGGTAATTATTTTCAAACGCAAAACTCTGCCGAAAAGCGTTGTCTTTCCATCTGGTGTGCTCGTTCGTGCCCATGAAAAAGGATGGATGAACGAATCCGGAACAATTGATTGGTTAAAGAATGTGTGGAACAAAAGGCCAGGTGCACTTTTGAGGAAACCTTCTCTTTTGGTGTGGGATATGTTAGTTGCACACCGTTGTGCAGAAGTGAAAAAAACTGCAGAAAATTCAAAAACAACTCTTGCTGTCATCCCAGGAAGGTTGACATCTGTTCTTCAACCACTAGATGTCTGCCTTAATAAGCCCTTCAAGGACAATGTGCGGAAGTATTGGACAGATTGGACAAGTCCCGATTTGCCGACTGAAACCAAGGGCGGAAATCTAAAGAAGCCGGATATCGTTTTGATTGTGCGATGGGTCAAGGATGCTTGGGATGCGATACCTGCGGAAATGGTTGCGAAATCATTCAAGAAATGTTGCATTAGTAACAAACTTGATGGCACAGAGGATGATGAGATTTTTATGAGTGATAATGACAGTGATTCTGATGACACAGGCATAGATGGGAATACTGATGTTTATGATGATGCGCCGATGACGGAGAAAGACTTTTTTGAACTGTTTGGAGAGTCTGACTCTGAATCTGATTTTGAAGGGTTCCGATGAAGTTTTTGGGTATGCAAATTAAATTTAGTATTATATATATAATTTTTTTCGTTTCCAAATGTTTTTGAATAAATTCATTGAAATTTTTTTTCTCTCATTCCGGGATAGACTTATGGGCGAGTTTCCGATTTCTTGCAATTTTTTCCCCTGTAAGTGGAAGGGTCGACTTATACGTGAGTATATACAGTATATTATTTTATTCATGAATTTTGTAATAAAACTCCAAAAGTTTGGTCATTTCATTTAGTTAGAGAAAAGTAATACTAAAAACAAAAGTTATTGTAGGTATGTGTTTAAGGTAACCATTGACAAGCTTGGAAAGTTCATCAGTGATGAGTATTTTAGGGCCTGGGTTTGAATGCCAGCAGATGCATGGCTGTCCCTGTGGCACTGACTTCTTCCTGGAAGCAGTAATCAGTGGCTATAAATTAGAGCTTATGACTCCTTCATTCTGCTGTTAGGTTCTCAAAGGTGCCATTGATCACCAACATGAGTTTGGATGAAACTTAGAGGTGTTAGCTTTTAAGAAGGGGTAATAATAGAAGCAGGGTTTTGGAAATTAGTATGTCCATGCTGAAAGGAAACTGCATGAGGACAGTCTACTTTTAGAAGTTGACATCCTCACACACTCCCTCTAAATTGAATTTCCAGGTTGAAAATCACAGATTCTAAAAATACTGTACATTTTTTTTTATCTCAGTAGAGCACAAATTCATTGAACAAACTCTCATTTTTAAGTCGTGTGATGATGAATGCATACACGAGATTCTTCCGCGGATTTGTGGAATGCCGCTTTTTTGTCACCATTTGTGTCATACTTGAGATTAATGCAAAACTGAAGAGAAATTTTTTGGGGATACGAGGGGAAGTAGGGTGTCGTTTTCCATCTGAGGACAATATTTCATCTTTCAAAACTTTCAAAAATGGAAGTTAAGTGGAGTGAAAATTTCCTCTAATTGTAATTTTTTCTCACAATGTTGCCTGTGTCCAGTATTGTTTATAATATCATTTTACAGTATAAATGTTTGTATTTCAGCTTGAAACTGTTGGCAACAATTTCCGAAAAAGGAAGCTAGATGGCCTGAAAATTTCCTGGTAATCTTTAGGCACGAGATTCTTCTGCGAATCGAGGAATTCTGCCCTTTTCCATTATCCTTTTGGTTATTTGCGACATCGATGCACAACTGAGCGGAATTTTTCCGAGTTTTCTGTTGATATTAAAAAACATGTTTTTTCAAAAATCTGAAAAAATATGTTTAACAAACATTTTTCTACATATCCTGAAAGTTTCATAATGGGATCGCTATGGGATCACCATAAAAAAAAAAAAAAAAAAGAATAACGTAGAACAATGCAACTGAAATGTGCCAGATGTACTTACCGGTTCCACCCATGACTGGAAGGGTATTTTTATGTGGTTTGTTCTTTTAAACATTGTGAATGTTAAAGAATGAAAATAAACATCTAAGTAATTTAAAACTGTGTCCCAAAGTAATTAATTTCATAATTCAGTATAAGGTTCTGTGTGCATATTTACACTTAAAACATTATTTTATCTTCTATATGTATCCTGCTTTTTTTCTTTCTTTTTAAATTTTGCCGCACTTATATGCCAGTGCTTGATTTGCCTTTTTTGTCTCAGTCATTGTTAAATTATATACTCTTCCAGTAGCTGTTGTCAGGTCAACTTTTAACAAAACATCAGATTTATGAACCAACAGAATATCCGGTGATTGAGGATACTTGTATGATGGAGATGGACCATGCGGCTCCAGGACGCTCACTTTTACCTCTTCTGTGTCCTCATTCACACCAAGTACACATCCCAACCACCAGTGCTCTGAGTACTTACTAATCACAAAACCTAACATATTTTCAAAACTAATGTTCTCTTCCCCTTTATCTGTTGCACATATTTCTTCTTTAAAATGCTCAGAAAGTGAGTAAGTTTTAACTAGTAATTTGTGTTTTCCTGCAGGAATGAAACAATGGAGTTTCTGAGTACCACTTATTGTCTTAGCAGAAGCTATTCTACTTTTAAGGATAATTTCCTCCTCTTTGTAATTTTCTGTTGTTGCAAAACGAAAGTGAATGGAGGCAATATTAGCGGCGGCCCATTCAAAGAGTTGGCGTGGGGTCATAATTTGATTATTATAAACAAGTTGTAAACTTGCCTTTGCAGCTAATCGCTTCACAGTACCCCCTATCCCATCACATGCATTTTTGCCATGTGCTGTTGCAAAAAAATTCCATTCTGCTTTTATATTAAAGTCAGTCTTGTGGTAGCACAAGCTGAGGAAGTTTGACTTGTTTTCGTATGTGAAGCTGCTCCATCCGAAAAATAAAATATCTTTTCAGGTTTTTGAGAAAAATGTGACTGCATGAAATTAATTAGGTAGCGCTGAAACAGATGGACAGCTATACTGTCGTGAATTAGGCAGTCGGATATAATCACAAAACTTACATGTCCTAGGTTCTGAGTTTTCTCATCTCGATAGTATATAACTATAGGATGCATTGTTCCAGTGAAAACCCTGAGCTGCATCTTGCAATACAAAAGAATAATTTTCAGCAAAGTCACAAATTACTATGTATTGATTTTCTGTTATTGTGTCTTTAAGATGTCTTAAGTAACTTGACTGTTGAGTTGCTATAAAAGAATGGTGAAGCAGGGCTGGAAGTTTTCCAAACAACAGGTCCAAAAACTCCTGTGTGGATTTTGATAATGTTTCAAGTACTGTCCTCTTCTCTAATTGCACCCATTGCTTGAATGTCACATTTTCTATACTATTTAGATCAAAACAATCTTCAAATCGTTGCTTGAGCTGTTCTAATCCTGGACAGTTGTTGCACTGACTGAAGTAACATGCAGGTGTAGGGTTTCCACAAATTATGTTTGCAAGGACATCTTTATAGGAGTTTATTGGCTGAACAGTGTCTCCTGTTAATTCGGGTAACTTGCATTGTGTCATCATCAGTATAACATTCTGATGCATTGTACAAACACAAACAGAATATGTGCCACTTGCTCCTGCAAGAATGCAGTGCTTAGGGCGAAGTTCACAGAACTTGGAGAACCCCACCTTTTTCTCTTGAAATCTCTCTTTAAAAAGAGTATACAATTCACGCAAATTACTGAGAAGCAATTTTTTTTTTCCTGTTGACGCTTATTATCTATTTTAATGGAAACAAAGTATTTTTTTTCCTGGCATTTGGCTGCTTATATCGTCACTCTCATAAAATTCTTGTATACAATTTGCTATGTCTTTGTCTAAAGTCTTTCCTGGCTTTGGATCAGGAGAAGACATATCTTTTTCTTTTACTAGCTTTTTACTTTAGCCTTTCTGGCCATAAAATTTGAAACTCTAAATTCTGTTTCAATTCGTTTCAGTGACCAAGATTTAGGCAGTGTACTCAATATCTACATTCTTATGCTTTTATTTTCTGTGGAATGAAATTTTTCTTTCAATTGTCTTATAATTTCTGGTTCAGGAGATGAAATATCCTTTGGTTCCAACGCAGGACTTTACTTTAATAATTTTGCTCGAAATGCTTCTTGGGCTTTTTTATATCTCTTCAGGGCATTTTTTTTTCTTGCAGGCGTTTTTTCTTGATTGGTGTTTCATTCAGACATTGTAGACTTCTGTTAAATGCTTCTATAGCATGTTCTTTTTCAGGAGTTGATACTTCAATGTTTTCAGATGGAACAGCATGGCCTTCGGCTTCTTGTTCATTATAGCTGTCAGAAGGTGAAGAGGAATGTTCAGCAGCTTCAGAGTGAAATTTCTGGATTGCTTTACGACAACTGTTACAGATCTTGTCTCCAGTTTTGAGCAACTTGTTCTGTAGCAATAGATTCTTGGAAACGGCACAATTTTTTTTTGTTATATTTATGGTTTGGTTTCCCAAGGGGGTTGCAACAGTAAACCACACTTGAAACTTTTGATGTGGATGGTCTGCTGGCATCCATCTTTTACTTTGCTTTTACTTTAAAACCTAGGAAAGAAACACAGTTTGTTACCCTTATGGAATATATATTAACTTTTTAACAAATTATAACTAATTCATTAACATTTGCAGTGTTTGTAAGACCAGGGATAACATTTTAGACAGACAAAATAAACAATTCCTCAGTCACTGATTGTGCGTTTAGTAACGTCCTTCTATGTTATATTTTTTTTTATAGTGATCCCATAGCGATCCCATTATGAAACTTTCTGGATATGTAGAAAAATGTTTGTTAAACATATTTTTTTTTCAGATTTTTAAAAAACATTTTTTAATATTTCAATTTCAAAATTTTAAAATTGACATTAAATTTTTTTAATAGTGCCATGTGGCATATCAAATGAAAGCCCAATTCAAGATATTTAAAATGAGCCATAATTCATGACCCTACCTCTACTAGAACCCGAGTAATTGGCAGTTAAAGTTTGCTCAGATGATGAAATTTCAGGGTGTTTTGTTTTTTTTTTGAAATTTGAAAAATCAACTCAAAAACGCATGCATTAAAAATTCTGAAAAAATTCATATGTTTATATTGATGAATTCTACAAATATACCAAGTTTCATAAAAATAAAAAAATGGTCAGGTTGAAAATGCTATATTTGCTGGTTGATTTCATATGGCCCATTCTGATCATGATTCTACATCAAATTCTAGTGATCCAAAGAGTGAGAAGTTCAGTACTTTAAATAAAATGAAACAGAAATTTCTGTTTAAAAAAGTTGAGAAAAAGAGTTCAGAAAATACAAAAAATTAGGTTGAACTGAACACTGAGTTGACTGTCAGCCCCCTTCATTCCAGACAAAATACAGGAGGTCTGATAAAGTATCCAAACACTCCCACCACCAACTTGAGCAGTTCATATTAAGACTCTGAGGCACAGAACCTTAGACTTCAAGGGCTCATGTATGAATTTTGTGCCATACCGTTGGCTGGCTCATTTGGGTGTCTGTCAGTAATGGTTTGGTGTTGTGAAATTTGTACCTGTCGCAGTCGTGTGCTGCAATGATTGAGTGAGTTGAACAGAGAATCTGAATTGAAATTTGTGACAAACTCTGCCACACATGAGCTGAAATAATTCAAATGATTAAGAAAAGCTTTTGGCAATAAAATTATGGGTGCAACAGAAATCAAGGAGTGGTGTAGGCTCTTCCAAGATGGACGGCAGTCTGTTGAGTGACGAGGGAGTGTTCATGAAGGCCATCCATGAGCAGGAACCATGAATGGCCTTCATGAACACTCGCTCGTGCTTTGGTGAGAAAAATGAATGGAATGAAATGTAACAATTCTTTGCAACATGCTACTCTAGAAAACTTAAAAAACCACCTGGAGAACCTGGAAAAGTTAGGGAATTTTTTTTATTACTTTTGAGTGGGAACCCTGAATGAATCATTTGACCTATAAGTGTCAACAAAATATTTGGATATGCATTGTGTAACATAAAAAGCAACTGAAACCTGTTTTTCAGTTATTTTGGATGTCCCTGTATTTTGCAAAGTCTTGGAATAACATCACTTCAAGGATGAAATGCTTTTATGAAACATATGGTGTGTGTTAATTTTGTACTTTGAGTAAGTCATTGTTTTCCATTTTGGTTTCATTCCAGATTTGAATCTCATTGATTGGAACTCAACTAATTGCCTTGCTGTTGCATTAGCTGGAAATCTGTATGTTTGGAATGCTTCAACTAGTGATATAAAGCTTCTACTGCAGTTACCTGAGCCTGAACAGTACATTGGTTCAGTATCTTGGGTTAGAGATACAAACTGCATTGCTGCTGGAACCAGCAATGCTGAAGTCCAGATATGGGATGTTGAAGTAGGCAAAAGGATGAGAGTGATGAAGACTCACACTGGTCGTGTTTCTTCGCTTGCATGGAATACCCATATTTTGTCCACGTAAGTACTTTCATCTCTCTGCACTCCAAATCTGAAATAATCTTTCCAAATGAACAAACAGGTTTTAAAAGAAGAAACTAGTTAGTGTTACCTGCATTTTTGCCAACAAAATGTCACGTCAGATATGAAGCTCTGCTTATTTTACCTAAGCATCTTGACTGTTGTCACCTTTATCTTCAATCTCATCTTCATTATCTTTATGTCCTGTTTCAATATCACATATTAGTTTGTTGCCACTATTAAAATACAGCATTTTTTAAGCATTTGGTAACTTTTTTTCTTCAGAAATTGCTTGAGCAGATTTAATTCAAAAGCCAAGAAGACTGAAAATTATTCTTTTAACCTGTTGGGGTTGATTTGCTATTAGGAATAATCCCTTTACCCCTCCCCCAGCAGTGCATATAACATACACTACCTGAATTTGAGACTTTGTATGCTCATGTTGGATCACTAAATTTGTATGAGGTACATTTGTCATTCTAATGCTTGATCATTCAGATATATTTTCATTATATCTAGCACCAAAATACCTCTTCTTATTTAGTACACTTGTATTCCATGCTTGATATTAGTCAGTCTTTCAGGAGTTCATGTGTCATCCAGCTCTTCACTTGGTAGCTGAAAATGATTTGTTTTGGCTATCTTCTGGTTGGCTTTGTCCTCTTAAAAACAATGTAGAGATAGTTTTATGCCAAATCTTCTAACACAATAACAAAGTTAACATTTCTAACTTCCCATTCCCAATTTCTTTTACCCAAATTATTGAAATAATACTAAAAATTTATCATGAATTTCACTTCAGAATTTTTGGCTAGTCATTCAACAACAGAGTTTTTCATTTTAATAGTCAGAATACATCTCATCATTCTAAATGCTCATCCAATGTTTCAATGTGAAAACTTATTTTTGGACTTTACGGTGTACCTTTGCTTCTAATGCTATCATTCTAATAATTTCTTGTGTGGTGGACTTATTTATATATTTGAACCTGATAAATTCAATTTTTCTTCCACTGTACATTGTGTTCCTGTGATACTTAACACTAAAATTAAAACTGTAAATGCACTAATAGGAATTGCCACAGCAACAACAACTTTACAACCTTCTTTGCCTTAAATGAATGTTTTTATATATAAAAAAAAAGTTATTTTTTCATTTAGAAAAATGGTGTGTACTGAAAGTCACGTCCACCATTGCTGCCGGAAGACGTTTCTTCACCTACATCCACGATAAGCTTAACCTGTGACATAAGTTTCTCTTATCAGCCACGTCCACCTGTGAAGTTATTTCCACTGCCATAGTGCCCCTCTTGCTGCAACTTCTTCACAACATGTATGCACTTTAAATCCGTGACATTCCAATACACTTTAAATTCTGCATTATTTCAGCACTGAAGCACATTCAAAAGAAAGTTTTTTATTTTAATTGTTTTCCATGTAGCTTCTCCACAGAAAACTTAAAAATTGCAATGCTCTGGAGCACAGTTCTGTAAAAATAAAATGTATCTGCGTGCGCGACCACTGAAACAGAAAACTTACTGCAAAGCGTGAACCATGATAACAATAGAATAGGATAATTTAAAGAAAAAATAGTAAAACAATAACTAAATTATAAGAATGTTAGATTCCAATTAGGACAAAATAAGTACATTGCAATTGAATGTGTAGCAATGTGTGTGTGTAAAATGGATCTTTATTGCAAAATATTAAAATATTGGACTATAAACCTTATACAGGGTGCGCACGCGTGCTTGAAAACCTGGAAAGTCCTGGAAAATCATGATTACGTTTTCAAGGCCTGGAATATCTTGGAAAAACGGTATTTTTTTAATGCTGTCTTGAAAAGCCTTGAAATTTGAAATTAGTGCTTAAAAAAAATGCCCTTTTAGGAAATCGTGTTACTGACTGTTACCCCTTCATTTTTTTAAGTTCCTCTCCTCTGTTCTCAAAGAAACCGCCGGCAACAGTGGTGTTTCGGATATGCCCAAATCCTAATTTGGCTGGGGGGGGGGAAGCACTACTTCCAGTGCAATAAAATTGGATGATTACTAGCAGGTCTGTTAGGGAAGGGGAGCTTGATGCATTCTCTAGCCCTGAGCTTGATGTCCGTCCGACAACTACTGAGAACAACAGAAGGGGAAAGAAGAGACATTTAGCATTTGCAAGGGAAGGGGGTCGCGTGTTTACCAAGTCAGCTGGCATCCACCAGTGAAGAGTATGCCTGAACAACACATTCATCTGCTCCTTGTTTATTGCATTAAGACGCATGCTTCCGGCCCACCCCTCAAGAGACTTCCGCTACTTATGATAAAAAATAAGAAAACTATCTTTGCGAATTTTTCACAAAAGTGGCTGAAATTTTTACATTTACTATAATTGGATTACAGAAGCTCACTCCCAAAATTCCATTTGAATCGGTTTAAAACTTAAAAAGTTAGCATTGGAAATTTTTATTATGTGTGCCTCTTTAGACAATGAGCCTTGAGCAGAAAGTGTGTTACCATAGCAACGGTTGATTGACAGCTGGGAGCGCTGATCCGAAGCCCTTGGTTGGGAAGAAAGCAAACACCTGTTTATCACTTCCACGGCTCAAAAGGACTAAGAGGTATTTTCAGAAATCCATTTTTCGGAATTTTGAAAATAACACAGTAAAATTTTTACAGTGGTTAAAATACATCACAAAGTTCTAGTGCAAATTTCGCCAAATTCCGTTTGAAACTTTAGCAGATGCAAAAAAAAAAAAAAAAAAAAAAAAATCTTCCGTTGCAAAACCGGATTGAAAAAAAGAAACTGCAATTATAAATTACGGGAAAAGCAAGCAAATTATTTTTTTTAGATGCCATGATTTATTTAAACAGAGTGATCCTTAAATTTTGTTTCTGTGATGATATGGACTCTATTTTAATTACAAACATACATTTTTATTCAGATGTCTGAGTTACTGTTTTAATAAAAAAATCTATAATTAAAAAGTTTTCAATGGATTTTGGCGAAATTCAGCAGATAAACGTATTTTAGTAAATTGCAACGTGTTATGACGTAAATTTGGTCATTTTGTCGGAAATTGGGCAGCTTTTTTTTTTTTTTACGTTTTCTCCTATAGTTAGGGTGAAGGAGGAAGACACTTCAGTGAGCTGCAGGTGGTGATTTATGGCGATGTGCCAAATGAAAAGAAGCCGTTCCGTTCCATCAGGACATTCCAGAGGTTGAGTGTGCGTGGACGCGTGCTCCTGCTGTTTGAACTTAATCGGAATGTTTTCGGGAGGGGGAGAAATATCGGTTTCAGCTTTACAGCTTTCAGGCTCCTTTTTTTTTTTTTTTTCTTGGTAATAAATAAAAACCATAGTTGCTGCATTCACCATTGATCCATATTCGCATTTCTTGAATATAAACTGCAGACAATCGGAAACATAGTGTTGGGTGGGTCTTGATGTTCTTCATTTGTATCTGCTGAATTTTGTTCTGTGGGAATACGGAATGAGATACTGTGAATACATACAAAACTACATATTTTTGAGCTGAAAAAATAGGTCTACTTGTACACAGTAGCTAACGCGTGAACTCAGACAAAGACAATCAGACATATGGACGTCTGATTCCATAAAAAAATCAACCCACTTTTATTATACACGACAGGTAAAAAGAAAAAAACATTACATGTTTTTAAACATTATAAAGGAAAGCGGATTTTTGAAACACCATGACTTGATATTAATTTCTAAAATTTTTTTTTTCGATTTTAATTTCTGAAACCTTTTTTTTTTTTTTTTTTTTCAATTACAATACATTGTAACAGGATACCTGTGTGTTGTATCCCTTAGTTGTATGGCAGATTTTCAGTTGGCCGATATCCGCGATCGTAAGTGGTAGTTACATTGCTATTGTTGATGATGACAAGATAAATACTGGAGTAATGTAGAATGTTGCATAAAGTAAAAAAAAATCGCCCCCCTCCTCCCCCTTCGAACTTTTATGTGGTTATCATAGCTGATCAACCATTTCATTCCATGAACATCAGCACATTTCAATCATTTGACCATTGGGGGTCTGACGGAATTCAGCAGTGCTTAAGCGCCTAGCGCAACGAGAACATGCTAATTACGGACAGTTATATTCCCTTCCATTTGCATCATCCATTTGCATCATCCATTTGCATCTTTCATCATTTTTATTACTTAAAACTAAAATTGCTTTTAAAAAATAATTTGAGCATGATACTGTAAAGCGTAATAATCATCCTGGAATTTTTTGTATATGGCCTGGAAAAGGCCTGGAAAGTCCTTGAATTTTTTCCCCCAAAAAGAGTACGAACCCTGCTTATAAATACAAAACTAATTAAAGAAAGTTTTTATATCTAGTAAAACAGTTCAATCAGTGAACTTTTAAAAATTACAAATAAGCATTTTCAACAACTGAATTCCAAAACAATAGACTTACAAAATGCACAAGGAAAAAAAAATAATTTAATAACTGGCAACTACAAGAGGAATCTGGCAATAAAATTTTATTTTTTTCTGTGTAAATGAAACTTTTGATACAGTTCCTATACAACAAAAACAGGCCTTGATAAAATCTAGAGCCAGAAACATCCGTAAATACAAAAGAACTCAGAAGATGTGAAAAATAATTCAAAGTTCAAGTTAAAATATAATTAAGTAGATAAAATCTAGAGACCAGAAACATCCGTAAATACAAAAGAACTCAAAAGATGTGAAAAATAATTCAAAGTTCTTCAAGTTAAAATATAATTAAGTATATTAATCTGATTAAAGCCTCTAGCAAATGTTTTAATAGCTGCAAATAAAAATTTTTAAAATCTTTTAATCTACAAGCAAAAACTATATGCAAAATCTGCTAATGATATGGAAACGATTGACGTATGCCTAAATTCTGCTACTCTGCTCTGGAGTAGGAATCGAACCTGCATCTCCCAATTTCAGTTTGAGCATACTGCAGTTAAACTTCCTGGGACAATAAATTGAAAAACAAACGTAGCATTGCTTCGAAATCTGAACTACAGATTTTGCTCTAGTTGAAGCATCCTGATGCGTCCTTGTAGTGTCGATTTCCACACTACGACCATTTTCTGAAGAGATGGCCATGTGAAAAACAGTGATGTTGTGCTGAAAAATAATACTAAACTAATACCCCTATGCCACGTAGCAGAATTGTGGCGACGGACAGTTTGAGCATACTGCAGTTAAACTTCCTGGGACAATAAATTGAAAAACAAACGTAGCATTGCTTCGAAATCTGAACTACAGATTTTGCTCTAGTTAAAGCATCCTGATGCGTTCTTGTAGTGTCGATTTCCACACTACGACCATTTTCTGAAGAGATGGCCATGTGAAAAACAGTGATGCTGTGCTGAAAAATAATACTAAACTAATACCCCTATGCCACGTAGCAGAATTGTGGCGACGGACGACGTACGTCGCAGATTTATGTTGGTCCTGCAGGCAAAAACGATATCCCCAGAACCCTTTTAAAACCATCTTGCAGACTCCCTATCGTTCAAGATGCAAGTTTTTCGCCTTCCAAAATTTTCGAAAACGGGAGTTAGGCGGAGTGAGGATTTCTCCCGTAATCATAATTTTTTCTTCTTCCGACGTTCCCTCGATGCTTGAAGAGGGAATTATCTGATATTGTTGTTAAATATCATTTTATTGCATAAATATTTGTGGTTTATTTTGAAAATGGAGGCTGACCATTTCCGAAAACGAAAGTTTGATGGAAACCAGTAATCTTGAATTCTTTTTCTTGTGATATTCCCTCAGCCCTATATGGTCATTAAATATCATTTTATTAGATAAATGTTTGTATTTAAAATTGAAAATGGAGAAAAAAATTCTGAAAACCAAAGTTGCACGGAGCAAAAATTTCTCCCTCTAATAATACAAAATGGAGGAAAATTTTCTGATAACCAAAGTTGTACGGAGCAAAAATTTCTCCCTCTAATAAACCTCCACCCACTGTGCTTCTGTATTATTGTTTAATCATTTAATTACATATATGTTTGCACTTGAGATGGGAAATGGAGAAAAATGTTCCGAAAACTGAAGGAAAATGGAGAAAAATGTTCCGAAAACGGAAGGAAAATGGAGCGAAGATTTTTCCTCTTATGACATTTTTTTCCTAGTGATGCCTCTGCACTTTTTTGTTGTTAAATATAATTTTATTCCCTAAATCTTTGTGTTTCAGCTTTAAAATATTGGTAAAATTCCAGATACAGAGGACCAGAATGTTCTTGATTCTAATTAACATTTCAATTGCTGTAGTACCGTACCTAGGTTAGACATTTTTTAGGTAGAAAAATATGTCTGTGCAATTTTTATTGTTTTTCACATTTAGGAGTTGTCTTGCACAAAGACCACCCATAGATTATTTTGTGGCACAATGATATCTGTCACAGACTGACCAGGAACTTTCTGCTATGGGGCTGACCCCTATATTCCTCTCTTGTAATTTGAAAAATTCATTCTTCATTAATTTTTCTGATGATACTGAACTAGTGATTCATGACTGGTCTGTTTGTTGAGAATGCTACAAGGAGGCGTCAAAGACATTTTGACTATTGCAAATCTAAATAATTCTAACATTGCAAAGCTCCAGGTTCGTCACTTTAATGGTGTAATGCTGGCGTACTTAAACTGAAATCGTTAGATGCAGGTTTGATTCCCGCTCAGGAGCTGCTCAATTTCCAAGTTTTCTGAGAAGAGCTACGTTGAAAACAGTTAAAATAAACAACAAAAGACACAACTCGAAAATGCGTACATATTCCCGAAATTGTTCTTATACAGACATTTGACGTGGATTAAGAACATCAAACAGAGGTCATCGCTCTTTCCACGTTTATAAGTGAGTCACGGAAAAATTCTCATTGGCTGCCACCAGGAATTGAACCCAGGGTCTTCCAGTTATGTGCCGGATATGCTTCCACTGCACCACAGCGGCCTTGAATTCCTCCAGACTCGCATACACTAACTGCCAAGCCAATTTGGCAGGTTGCTTCTTGGAGCCCCGCACAATGCTGAGGATTTACCAAAGATGGTAAGCAGCAACTGAACAAATAGTTAGAAGGTGAATGAATAATTAATATACTGTATTAATGAGTAATTAATATACTAAAGATGGTAAGCAGCAACTGAACAAATAATTAGAAGGCGAATGAATAATTAATATACTGTATTAATGAATAACACTAGCCAACAATGGTTCTGCGGTTAACACGAAAGTAGGTGATTCTTGTCGAAATCTGTGTCCTGAATCCGAAAATAATGTTAGTTTTGGTCCATCACATCTAGTTGTTTCACAATATTGTTTTTTCAGTATATGTGAATTGACGTATCCACATTGTATGTAATGTAGAGCCATCTACTCACAATCGCGCTTAAATATCCACAAAGAACTTGACTTAAACCTAGGAAATGCTATATTACCATGAGAAACTTCCCTTGTCAACGAATGTTCCTGCGTACTTCTGCGTTTCGTTGTTTGTTTTTAGACGCCGCTGTGCCTCTTGTTTATCGTACCCCTTAGAGTTTCTGTTTAAAGAACCCTCACATTCCCTCACTGAATATCCTATCAGTTGAGCAGAGGGCAGACATCTTTCTGCATGTGCCCATCCTATATTTGAAGTGTGAAAGTAAAACGTTAGTTTGTGAGTATGGCTAGTGAGTGGGATTGTGTAGAAGACAGCGTGTGCAAAGTCCTCAGCAATTTTGTTACATTTGTGGATGTTATGTGTTTGATGGTAAGGCACGTAAACTAGATTCATTCGTGAATAAACTATACTTTGCGTACTTCAAAGTGAAAGTCGGCGACCAAGATAAGTTGTTTGCGCCTCACGTTGCTTGTAACAGTTGTCGAGGGACTGCTGTACTGGTACAAAGGAAAACGGAAGGCAATGCTGTTAGCAATTCCAATTATATGGCTTGAACAGAAGAACCACCACAATGACTTATTTCTGTATGTGCATTGTTGCTGGTTTTAACAAAAAGAATAAGAAAGGAATTAAATACCCAAATCTGCCATCAGCCATACGGCTTGTTCCTCATGGACTTGACTTACCAGTACCTACACCACCAGCTAACTTGAGTGATGAATCTGAAAGCAGTTCTCTACATTCAGACACTGAGGAAATGAGTTTCGAACTAGAAGAATTTAACCATTTACCAAAAATGTTTACTCAGCCCGAGTTGAATGACTTGATAAGAAAACTGGGGCTCACGAAGGAAAAGAGTGAATTACTAGGCTCAAGACTTAATGAGAAAAACCTGCTGGCACCTGGAGTTATATTTTCTTGGTACAGGAATCGTGACAAGTGTTTTCGGAAGTACTACTCAAAGGAAAATCTGTTTTTTTTTGTACGGATATCCGTAATCTTATTCAGCAGTTGGGAAAGGAAATCTATCAACCTAGTTCCTGGCACTTTTTCATTGACTCTTCCAAAAGAAGCCTCAAGGCGGTTTTACTTCATAAAAACGACAACAAATTTGCTTCTGTACCACTTGCTCATTCCACAATTTGTCAGAATCATACGAAACATTAAAGTTAGTGCTTGAAAAAATTAAATTTCATGAACACGAATGGCAAATATGTGGGGACTTGAAAGTCATTAGAATATTGTTAGGACAGCAGAGAGAGGATGCACAAAATTTTCCTGTTTCCTTTGCGAGTGAGATAGCAGAGCCAGGGACAAACATAGGAATACTGCACATTGGCCTGAGAGGAAGCAACTGACAACAGGTTCCAAGAATGTCATTAATGAAAGTCTAGTTGATCGTGAGAAAATTCTACTCCCTCCATTACACATAAAACTTGGTATTATGAAACAGTTTGTAAAGGCACTAGACAAAAGTTGTCCATGCTTCCAGTACTTATGCACAACATTTCCTTCATTGTTACAAGCTAAAATCAGAGAGGGAATATTTGATGGCCCGCAAATTCGTAAACTGATGATGGATAACAATTTCACCTGTACAATGATCGAAACTGAAGAAGAGGCATGGAACGCTTTCAAAGAAGTGAAACTTTTTCTTAGAAACGTAAAGGACCCGTCGTACAAGACAATTGCACAAAATATGTTGGACAAATGCAAATTGCTTGGTTGTAATATGAGCTTAAAACTTCATTTCTTAAGTGCACATCTCGATTACTTCCCTCCGAATTTGGGAGCTTTGACTGAAGAGCAAGGAGAAAGGTTCCACCAGGACTTAAAAGAGGCACAGAGACGTTATCAGGTATGTTGGGATGAGCGTATAATGGCTGATTACTGTTGGTCTATTGCACGTGAGGATCCTTCCAGAGAACACTCAAGGGCATCGCAAACACTGAGTTTCCATGGCAAGAGAAGAAAAACTGCCTACTAACATTAAGGAATGTAATTAGGTAAGTTTTCAACTCTTGTACACTTTTTATTTTATTTCTATGTAGTTTTTTTTTTAATTATTCCCTTTCACTTTTAAAGGTTCTTGCTTATGCTTAGTTTTAAAAATGGTTTAAATATGCATGCTATATATGCAAAGACATGAAATGTAATGCTTCGGTCAACAGAAATTGACGAACTTATATTATACCACATTGCCAAGGAACCTGATGTGATACAGCAGAACCGAATGCATTTTTGAATTCAGCGTACAAATAGTAGTAAAAGTCACATATTCAAGTTCATGCCGCAGAAAAAAAGTTTTCATTTGCAGGCTAGTGTAATTAATATACTGTATCAATTATTCATTCGCCTTCTAATTATTTGTTCAGTTGCTGCTTACCATCTTTGGTGAATCCTCAGCATTGCACAGGGCTCCAAGAAGCAACCTGCCAAACTGGCTTGGCAGTTAGTGTATGAGAGTCTGGAGGAATTGGAGGCCGCTGTGGTGCAGTGGAAGTATATCCAGCGCGTAACTGGAAGACTCTGGGTTCGATTCCCAGTGGCAGCCAATGAGAATTTTTCCGTGACTCACTTATAAACGTGGAAAAAGCGATGACCTCTGTTTGTTGTTCTTATTTGACGTGCTAATTGTATTTAACTTCAATAATGGAAACTCACCTTAAGATGTTAATAAAGACATTAATAAAAAGAGCATTTACTCACAGTTCAACAGAATATTATAAAAGAAAAGATTCGGAATATGTTAATAAAACGGCCAAAAGTTATGGGTACCCAAGGCAGTGTATTAAAAAATGGACATCAGAGGTTCAGAATAAAAACATAAATAAAATAATGGAAGTACAATGCCAAGAAAAAAAGAACAATTGAAATATATATTGATGCTTTCCCATATCTCAAAGGGGGTGTCATCCGAAATTAATAAGATGTGTAATAAATATGATATTCAACTTTGATGTAAAGTAAATACGATCAAGAATTTGGTGTTAAAAAGCAATGAAAAATTGAGTTATTTGGAGCAAGCAGGAGTGCATGCAATACTCATGTCGAAGAATCTACTGGTTTCATACATTGGTAGTACCAAAAACAAATTAAAACACAGATTAAAGCAACATTTTAAAAATTGGCAAAAAAAACAACAAAAAAAACTGCCTTAATTCAATATTGCCGGAAAACAATGAATATCCAAAATTCAAAGACTAAAAAAATAAAAAAAATGTAAAACAGAAAGACATTTGAAAATAGCTGAGTCAGTACTTATTTTAAAAAATAGCGATAGATTATGTAATTCTAACTACCTGAATATACTTGATAATTATAATTGGAAGGCCCTGATTAAAATAGAACAGAAAAGAAATGAAAAAAGAAATTCCACGATGCTAGATTTTGACCAAGTCAAAGAACAGATGGCACCACAGGCAAACATCGAGAGATACAGTGAGAAAGCAGAGGACCAGAGATGATGGCATTACTTGCTCTGCGGCTGCAAAGGGGAATGGTTGTTCTGACAAGCCTCCTGAAGACGGCCAGGGTCTGGCGGAAAGTGCTTGAGGCAGACGAAGTCATGGTGGTGAGGCTTACAGTATTGATGGCTAAGTGTATCTGGTTTCCCGTCTGAAGACTAAATAATGTTAGAGGAGGAAGGCTGAGCCATTATGTAAATGAATTGGGTTGATGGAATAAGGCTTCTGTAAATAGTGTACATAGATAGCATTTATAATATGAATGTATGTAAAAATGTTGTGAATATAAGGACGTGGGAAGCAATGAGACCAAAAGGATTAGGGTTAAAGTCTTCGACGAATGAAGTGTAAGTTGTGTATAGTATTTTTAGCCTTTTAAATATATGTTGAAGATAAGGAAATTTGGTTTGTATGTGATGAATATGTGTAAGTAATTGTAATGTGTTGGCTCAAAAAAAGATATGATAATGACTCCAAAAACTTGCAAATGTATGTGCGAAGACACAGGGAAGAGAAACAACAACCACGAAATGTACATCACGTATTACGAACAGTCAGCCAGAAATATATGTGCGGTAAATGTAGCAAGAGGAACAATAACCTTTAAGGTGAGTTTTCATTATTAAAGTTAAAATGAAGGTGCTTCATTCCTGAAATTGAGTGCTTTGCTGTGTATTCAAGATGATTTAGCCTTCACTGATTTCTGAAACAATTTCTGAAATTGATAATATCTAAAGGAAGATAATTGTAAATTCATTTTTTTCCACTTTTAGATTTTTTTTTCATTTTGTAAATTGTATGTGACGTAATGCCCTTCATCAGGACAGCAGAATGAACATGAAATGCTTTAATTTCTGATGAGAACATTGAATGGAAACTGGAGTGGGGGAGTGAGGAACCTTTGATATTCAGGAGGGACCTGGTATATATAATACTTTTTAGACTTCATTGACTAGTGATTGTTCATGCCACATTCTGATATTTTGTTCTGTATGCATAATGATAAGGTACCTGTAATGCTATTTTTTTTATTATACATTTTATACTTCAGTATCCTTGTGTGTGTATGAAAATTGTGAGCAGTTGTAATTGAAGGAGGAAAGTCTGATCATTCAGCATTTCTAACCGCTTTTGTTTTTCAGTGGAAGTCGAAGTGGTCAGATACACCATCATGATGTACGAATAGCTGAACACCATGTAGGAACATTTTCTGGTCATTCCCTTGAAGTTTGTGGCATGCAATGGTCACCAGATGGTAGATATTTAGCAAGTGGTGGTAATGATAATGTGCTGAACATCTGGCCTGCAACTATTACTAGGGGTCAGTGCCAACCATTCTTTGTATTTAATGACCACCAGGCAGCTGTAAAAGTAAGTTAGCTATGTATGTATTACTACTTTTCAGTTTGTTTTTGTCGCATAGGGGCAGAGTATTTTAAGTCGGTGCACTTCAGTTCACTTATGAGTATGAAATTTTAAATGTAAGTCAGGCTTTGTTTATAGTGTTTCAATTCACTCTTTAGACAAACAAGAATATTTTGGTTTATAGATTAAAGAGAATATCAGTTGAAACAGAATTCAGTTCAATAGTTCTCAAAAAATATATATATATATATATATATATATATATATACAAGACTCCTTCACCAAAGAATTTCTTGTTTTGATATAACTTTTTGCATGTTTTTACCTGGTTGTTGCATTCAGCACAAAAAGGAAGTTCTTTAAATACACTAAAATCTTGATAGATAAAAACTTTGAACTAGAATTTTTAAAAATACAGTAGCTCCTACAAAAAAGAAAATATAGAACTGATAAAACATACCTTTGACTGTAGTGACATGCACGTTGCTTTAGCCAAAACCTTCGGCATCAACAGGATTCTTCCAAAACAAACACCACGCCTAAAACTCTGTTTTTACACTCAGTATATCCAGAGATATTACAAAAATGAAAAAAACTGACCAGTAAAAATGAAAAACTAAAAGTCACAAGTACAGGAAGGGCCAATCACACCTTGTGTAATGCTCGAAACAGCACTCAACCAAAACAAAATGAAACTATACTGAAAAACAAAGAAACCTCCTCGAAATGCCCAGACACTGCCACCAAAGCACAAAGAAAGTTCATATTCTAATCATCTCATCCTATGCATAGGGTGAAATGAATAGAATATCAACAGGTGGGATTGGCCCTTCCTGTGCTTGTGACATTTAGAATTTTAGTTTTTAATTTTTACCGGTCAGTTTTTTCATTTTCGTAATACCTCTGGATATACTGAGTGTAAGAACAGAGTTTTAGGGATGGTGTATGTTTTGGCTGAAGCAATGTACACATCACAATGTAGGCTACCCGTTTAACAAAGGTCACTACAGTCAGAGGTGTGTTTTTTTTATCAGTTTTATATTTTCTTTTTTGTAGGAACTACTGTGTTTTTAAAAATTCTAGTTTAAAGTTTTTGTCTGTCAAGATTTTAGTGCATTTAAAGAACTTCCTTTTTGTGGCGAACGCAGTGACCAGGAGAAAACATGCAAAAAGTTAAATCAAAACAAGAAGAAATTCTTTGGTGAAGGACTCTTGTATCAGAGATCATGCTAGGATATTTTCAAAAGAGTAAAAATACTCCTTCACATTTTTTGAAGGAGTATTTTTCTTTCCAAGAAGTATTTTTAGCTAAATAATATTTAATATAAAAACAACTAATTATATCCAGGGTTCGTACGGTCCTTAAGAACTCCTTAATTTCAATTTGCCTTTTTAAGGGCCCTTAAAAAGTCCTTAAGAACTCCTTAATTTCCATTTACCTTTTTTAAGGGCCCTTAAGAACTCCTTAATTTCTGTTCTGTTTTTAAGGGCTCTTAAAAAGTCCTTGAAAACACCGTAATTATATTATATTCGGTCGTTAAAAAGGTAGTAATTTTTTTTTTTAACCAAAGAAATGCGCGCGTTACGCAGGTTAGCTGGTTTCATTAGCATACTGATGATGGTTTTACATCACTAGATCGCATGTCGCAAAAGTTTACCCATGTTCTGTATTGCTTTTGGCAGTTTGTCAACCAGCTACCTTCAAATCCCTTTGGTTTAGATTAGATTTATTGCTGGCTTCTTGTTTTCTTTGCGCGGGGTCAGTGCAGTTCAGATCGTTATCTTCTGTTATTAATTAGAGAATGTGATATTAGAGCTTCTGTCTTTTCAGCTAGACAGAAATATGTTCAATATATAGATGCTGAAAAAAAAAAATTGCCAAGCAATATCTGGGAGGAAACGTAAATTGATTGAGGAGGAATTGCAAATGCTTAGTACGAAAAAACTGAAAGTAGAAAAAAATATTGCCGAATTAGAGAAACGTGTAGATGACCTTGCTGCCCAAGGGGAATTGATGAGAGATATGAACTGCTTCCTTCAATCAAATAGTTTTTGAAAATTAATAAAGGAAAAAAATGAAGAATTGGCAGAAATTACCATGTCAGTAGTTGCAAAAAAGCTGAAAAATTGATTTCATTGTAAGCCTACGTCCTTTTGTTTGACCTCAAAAAAGTGAATATGTACATAATATAATTTCCTTGCAGTCATTGTTAAATTGCATTACTGTTTTTTTAAGTTTAAGAGCAAAAAAAGATGTATAATAGAAGTAAAATTTCTGAAGGAAATTTTATAGGTGTCTTGTTGTTACTGCAGTTTGTTTTAGCTTTTACACCTATACACTATTGCAGGGCTGCCAGACCTGAGCCAATTGCGCCAAAACGTTGTTCTTGTGCCCATCTGCTAAAAAATCGCCATTTCGACGAAATTTGCGCCAAAAGTTGAAATATCGATATTTTTGCGTTATCTTACGACATTCGAAATCGATTCAGCGGTTAATTCTTACGTGAGATTCTTCCGCGGATTCGCAGAGTCCCCTCCGTTTTTTTTTTTTTTTTTTTTTTTTCCCAAGATCGATGCAAAAGTGAAGAAATTTTCGCGATATTAGTGGGGGGAGGGGGGTATTCCGTCTGGGGACTTTGTTTTGTCTTTTTAAACGTTCGGAAACAGAAGTTAAACAAAGTGCAGAATTTTCCCATAATCATATTTTTTTCTCGCGTGATGTTGCTTCTGTTCAGTATTGTTAAATATAATTTCAGTGCATAATTTCAGCTTGAAATTTTAGGCAACGGTTTCCGAAAATGGAAGTTAGGCCGCCCGAAAATTTCCCCGTAATCTTCGGCGACAAGATTCTCGCGCTGATTCGAGGAATTCAGTCTTTTTTTGTTATCATTTGGACCATGTACGAAATCAATGCATAACTGAACTGAAATTTTGGGAGGATTGGTGGTGGGGGAGGGGGGTCGTTTTCTCCGTCGGAGGACGGAATTTCATCCTTCGAAAACGGAAAGTAGACGGAGGTAAGATTTCTCTGGTAATCGTAATTTTTTTTTCTCACGATGTTTCCTCTACCCAGTATTGTTAGATATCATTTTATTCCATAAATATTTGTATTTCAGCTTGAAAATGTTGGATAAATTTCCGAAAACTGAAGTCAGACGGAGCGAAGATTTCTTCCGTAATTGTATCGCCCCCTTCCCGCAATGTTTCCACTCCTATGTAGTTGTTAAATGTCATCACCCTCATAACTGTGTGTGCATTTTAGCTTGATAAGGGTGGGGGAAATTTCCAAAAACAGAAGTGACGAAGTTTGGAAATTTGTAAGATTTGATGCATGGTGTTTAAAAAAAAAAAAAAGGATTCATTCTCTGAAAATTACACCATTTATCTAAAATAGTTAAAGCTCTAATATCAGAATTCATGGTTCTGATGCTGAAAGTTCTTTAAGCATGATAGATAAAATTGTCATCTGAGGGAATTAAAAAAAAAACGAAAAAAGAAAGAAAAGTAACAAGGAAAATGGTAAAGGGAAAACAATGAGCAGAAAAAAAAAAAAAAAAAACAGTGGATGCTGTGCTGTGGCAGAGTCAACAAAAGACAAATATGGCTGTGGAACTTGCTGAGAAGAAAGTAGGGTTTGCTCGCAAGAGGAAACCAGAGCTAATGTTCTAGCAAGTACAAGAACAAAACCAGGAAAAAAAAAAAAACTGTTTGAAGCTCTCTTTCAAAACCACCCTATTTTGTTTGGAATTCACTAATTTTATAATTGTGAATACAGTGGTGTGATCTAGTTAAATATTTTCATAAATAAATTGCAGTAAATAATTCAGTTTTGTTCATGCTTTGTAATATTCACACTTTCTCACCGTGCAGTCTGATTTTTCACCAAATTAAAAAGTACAGCTTTGTTTTGTTTTTTCGTCAGTCTCATGTATGTTAATTAAAATCGCTCACAAGCGCTATGGATAAATGAAAGGATTGTTTATATCGCATAACTCGTAATCAATTATCAGGAATACTGATCTTTTGGTTCTTACTTAAAGTCTGAATTTTGCCCCGTACGTTCAGGGATCAGAATTTTTAGGAGGTTTTCTTTTTTCCATTTTGATCTACCTTGGGGAACATCTTCACCCTTGCACTTTTCTTTTTCCAGATGGAAGGTGCATTGAACCACTTACTAACCGCAATCGTCTGCTTAATGTCCATGTCCATACATGCAGGATCCCATGTATGCAAGAACAGTGGCTTTTTCAGACAGCAACAACAAAAAAGTCATACACTAATTCTACTACTGAAGAAGAGGGGGGGGGGGATCTCGTGCCAAAACGTCACTGTGCAAGCGTTAAGCGATAGAAGCAGCTTTTATCTAACCAACTTTACTAAATCTCACTATCGTCTTATAGTTTTGGTTCCAGTTGTAATTATTCACAGCAATAACGAAAGTTTGACATTAATAATTACTTGATAAAAAAACATTGTATGAAGAGTATCATGGTGCAACTTGCTTAAAGATATTTCATATAGTTTTCACTGTTATCTTATAGTTTTGGGTCCAATTTGATTATTAAATGTTACATTAGTTTTCCTTTTATATCGAAGGTATGCTTTCCTTCAGAAAACCTTAGGAGTTTGTGACGAACACGCAAACCACGTATGCGTGGCTTGCCAGTTGGTTGGTTTCAGAAATAATGTATTTTAATCTGAATGCCATGAATCTCGAAAAATATGCTGCTAAAAACCAACCAAACAACAAACAGTAATTACATATTATTTATTCTTCCTAAGTGTATATTCGCAAACATTGAGTATCAATAGCAACAGTTCTTGAATGCGGCAGCATCCTATTTGTGTTACAGCGAAACAAATGCATTCAGAAGAAAATCCCTGATATTAATGTGTTACGCTTAAAATATTGCAGGCCATGTAGTTTTCAACAAATCATGGGTAGTAAAATTGTTTTCCTATTTATCTCACTGTAGGAACGGCAGAAATGCTAATTAACAGTCGTAAGAGAATCAGTAAAATGTCAACAAACCTGAAATATAAAATTTTTTTATAGTTCATAAGTTCATAAAATAATGATAATTCAGTATATAAACATAACTTAAAGCACAGTATGGACTTAAAACAATTCAAAATACTATCATTAGCTGCTCCAAAACCTGAGTTCTGCTCCAAAATGCAAATTTTCTCGCTCCAAAACCCAACTTTTCTGCTCCAAATTGCATATTTCCCTGATCCAAGAATTGCTCCAAAACATGGTAGGGGCCCTAACACCGCTCCTATTGCCAAATGTTGAAAATCAACCTGCATTAAGTGTATGGAAGAAGTTACTACAAGTGCTACAGCTGTAGAATTAAAAAATAAAATAAAAATGCAACAGTTACACAAGCACAAATGTGTTATTCATCCAAATCTACGAAAACCAAATTTTTCTCCAGATGGGAATTCAGAAGCTGTGTAGTAAATTTAAAAAAAAAAAAAAATACTTAAAGGAAAGTGATTCACTGTTCAGTTTTGATTCTTTGAATTCTGCCAATGTAGTTTTGAAATTTATGCAAACATTTTTATTGAACGTAAGGCTTTCAATTCTGATGATATGATTTAAGTTACGATGAACTTGTGTGTTTCGATTTGATTTAGATAGTGTGTTTACTTGCTTCATTAACCTAAAACAAGCCTAGTGCAGCATTTTTATAAAAGTGTTATTTTTCCAGCTGCAGCACTTGTAGTGATGCCACCCACAGAATTAATGCATTTAGTTTCTAAGGCTTTCAATTCTGATGATATGATTTAAGTTACGATGAACTTGTGTGTTTCGATTTGATTTAGATAGTGTGTTTACTTGCTTCATTAACCTAAAACAAGCCTAGTGCAGCATTTTTATAAAAGTGTTATTTTCCAGCTGCAGCACTTGTAGTGATGCCACCCACAGAATTAATGCATTTAGTTTCTTAGCCTGTGTCCGTACATATTTGTAAAAGTAATTCTAATGGAAGGAATTAAGTTATTGAATGGAAAGGTAAAGGCCGCCTCGGTGGCGCAGTGGTCTAAGCGATGGCCTCTGATCATTCGTCCGAACGGGGTCCGGGTTCGAATCCCGGTGAAGCATGGATGTTGTGTTTGTCTTACAGCACTGGCTCTCTCCCTTCCCTGGAACCAGTAACTCTAAATTAGGGACGGGCGACTGCTTATAGCCCATTGAGTTGCTCACGGTGGTCGTTAAACCTCCAATGAAAAAAAAAAAAAAAAAAAAAAAAGTAAAGATACCAAAAATTTTCAAGACTGACAATCACAGCCATATGAAATTCTAAGCTGTATTTGTAATACTGTTTTTGTTAAAATGAATTTGTAAATTAATAAAAAAATATAAATTCGGATAAACTTTGAAGGAAAAACAAATGCAAATTTAAAAATTTTCCGAAACCACAAAGATGGGCCTATAATCACAATTAATGGGTGAAAATTGAAATTCCAAAGTAAATAAATTTTATGCTTCACACCACAATACGAAGAAGCAGAGTGTTAGTTCTGTAGATGCAAAGATATGCTTCAGGACAAATAATGGATCCAGTATTACCAGTAAATAATGTATATAAGGAACTTTTAAGTTAGTTGGTTTTTCTGTTGGAGTATTTAGGTTTATTTTAGTAGAACTAATTTTAGTTTATATATTTGTGCAATGGAATATTCATTAGTTTCAACAAAATTGATTTATTGTGTTAAAATGACTTATGTTAAATCTGAAAAAAATATGTTTAACAAACATTATTTTTCTACATATCCAGAAAGTTTCATAATGGGATCGCTATGGGATCACTATAAAAAAAAATATAACATAGAAGGCTACGCATGGAAGCCGATTCACAGTTCCATAAACTGATTATGTTCCTGATGTATTTGATTGCAATTTTCGGAACTCTGAACGGTCAGTTTCTAAATCACGTATTTTTTCAAAGGATATGTTTTAACCCACGAATTTTGCAAGCGATCCAAAAATGGACCCAAGATTTTATATTTATATATTTTTTTTCTTTAAATTTCGTAAGGTGGGAGGCTCCCACTTAACAGCTTTGTTTCAGCGGGTATTCCGCCATCTGGCCCTGAAATGTCAATTAAACGAACTTCAAAACACGTTGCTTTTTCACTTCCTCCACGCCAAGGCTTAACTGCACCACGCTGCACCGATACACTAGCGTCTGAATACCGACGCAGCCGAATCGTTGCCTCCGACACGGCTAAATCCTCCTTCCCTGTAATGTGCATGCCCATTGGTTGAGCTGCTCTTAAGTCCCATTCTGCCTTGAAGCTTCTTCTGAATGATTGCCGAAAGCTGATCCCTAGCTGATTAGCTCAGCAATGGGAACCAAATCATGATTTTTTTCATATACTGTGACATAAAAGTTAACATAATTTCTTGAACAAATAAAAAAAAAAAAAAAAAAAAAAAAAAAAAAAAAACATTTTTATGACAAAATCCCAGTGTAATCACCGGAAATTTCATATGGAAAAACAATGCATAAAAATAGACATTTCTAAATTTTAAAGCGTATTCAGTGTTTTTAAGCAGTGAAATACGCGTGTAGAGGCGTTATCACGATCTCTGACTTATATTATGTTAAAATGATGTTACAGCATGTTTTAAATTCAGTGTCATAATTCGGTGACTCAAGAATTTTCCATTGTCATTTAAGATATTTGAGTAATTTATCGTATTAAAAAAAGGATAATCTGTCTTTCCTTCAAGGTGATTAAATGCTATTTATAACATACACATTTATTGTATTTTTTTCTAATTTGAATGAAAATAGAAAGTTTCATTGTATGCATGTAACTCAAAATAGAGCAAATGCCAATACCCCTCCCCACCCCCAAGTCAAAAATTGCATAATAGTCTGATTTATATGTGGTGGGTCACAAGTGAATTGTACACTGTGTTTACACTATTGCCACATTGACACTTCTTGAATCTACAATTGTGGCCAAAAAGTCCTGCACCTGTAGACCAAAAGTCAATTTTTGATGTTTGAAGTCAATTTATACAGTGTAATAGAAGTGAAGTTACAAGCAAAAGTACAGCATCTAGTCATAAAAAGCAAAAAATAGCGGAATTTGTGAAATTAGTGTAAAATGCATTCAACACAAAATTAACGTACAGTACATTGTTGAAACTTACAGGACACTTGAAATAACTTACCAACAAGCAAAATATGCTTTAATATTTAATTCGATAACCACGGTTTCTTAGAAACAAAGTGCACCTTCTTGACATGGAACTAATGAGCTTGTCTAGTTGTCCATTGGTGATAACACGGTGCCATATGGCCCTTACAGACTCAGTTAATGCTGTTTTAGATGTGGGTCCTTGTTGACTGATCTTTTGCTTCAGTCTCACCCACAGATTCTCTATGGAATTCAGATCCATAGAGAATCTGAGGCTGTGCTGGCCACTGAAGTTTTCTTGTAACTTTTCGATTAAACCACTCTTCAACCAACTTTGACCGACGACATGGCGTGTTATTGTCCTGAAAGATAAAATTACGCAAACCCATGTCTTGTGCAGTTGGTAGCAGTTTGGACTCCAAAATATCCACATATTTTGATCCATCAACAATGTGCAGACGGCCAACACCACTGGCTGAAATACAAGACCATAACATCACCAGCTCGATGCTGATTGTTGGCTGGGTGCAGCATGCCTTATATCTTTCACCAGCTCGATGACGTACATAATTATTTCCATTATCAGCAGAAATAGTAACAGTTGTTTCATCACTGAAAATAACATTTTTCCATTCTTGTGTGCCTTGGCCCAAGCAATTCTTTTGAGCCGTTGTTGTTCAGTAAGGAAAGGTTTTCGTGTAGTCAGTCCATTTTTTTGTAGCCTGTGACGAACTGTACGTGCAGATGCAATAATGCCTACTTCATTCTCCCACTCATTTCTTAAATCAGTGGCTGTTTTAAACCTTTATTTTAAGGAATGACAAATCAACATGTGATCATCACGTTCAATACACAGCCTTGGTCGACCTGTTCGTTTTCTGTTTCCCACACGTCCAGTTTCTGCAACTCTTTTGATAGAGAGCAAGACAGTGGAATGATCACAGCCACATTCAACAGCAATTTTACGACGACTGAATCCAAGTTCATGCAAAGTAATTTTTGCCCTGATTTGAAGAGGCAGGACCAATTTTCGGGTCTTTGACATTCCGAAATTCAGATATCACCAGGAATTCTGCATAAACTTCTGTCAACTGTCACTACAAGCAGCTGCGTTCTTAGTCTGCAGACGATTCTACATCCTTTTATATCTCACTAGTGCATGTTGGAGAAAGCTATAGTGGATTAGAGGGGCGCGAACGCTTTTTCAGAACTGGATTTGTGTTTCCTCACTTGCATATTTTGCCACACGAAACTGCTTGCTTTGTCATATGACTGGAATGTAAGTGACCACCACTTCAGCTTTTACCATATAAAAGAAAAACTGTGTATTTTTGCTTTCCATTAATTTAATTAAAGGACTGTTGGTTTTCTTACTTCTTTGGACTTCTGGGTCATCCTCTGAATTGCAACTTTTCTATCAGAAATAACTGTTCTGAATCCCCCTCCCCCATTGAATTTCAGGGTTTGCTGATTGTACGAAGGAAAGTACAGCATTCCCATAAAACAGTAGCAGGTATTCCATATCCTGAAGTTATACGCTGGATGTGAAAATGTTCATGAATAATATTTTTAATTGACTCACATAAGTCAACCCCTTTACTTCAAAAAATGATTTTTTCAAAAAAATTCTGCCTAATTATGTATGGTACTTTGCTAACAACTTAATATTTCCTCCATTTTGTGTGGACAAAATTTTGTGGTGTGGGCATTTTCAAAACCTTTTGAATTATATTATATAGTCTAGTACACAATTTGAGTTTACACAATTCCCAAAACATTCATGCATCAGTAGTGGTGGAAATTTTTCATGTATCAGCAAAAAAACCTCTGTTTTGCTAAAAAGCCAAAGAACGCACATCTTTCCCATCAGTAGCAGTTATGGGCACTTCGATGAATAAATCGCTGTTCAATATATCGGTGATAGCTCACTAATTCAACATCGAGTAACCGTAATATTTGTTAAAATTTTTGATGTATTGTAAACCTCTGTGTAATGGCTCCTGTAACATCGAGGATAAGAACTTGATTTTCGGTGATGAAACATAGAAAAACATCGGTGAAAAAATTGTTAATTCACGACAACAGAGGTGATATTCCTTTTCTCTTTATAAGAATACAAAAAAGATAAATTCATTTACTTATCGCAGAAAATTTTTGATTGAATTACGCTTTTGCAGTTTCAAACATCAGTCATGAAACCTTGATTTGGGAGGGGGTATTAGTTCATAATTTCGGGAATCGGAAGGTGTCAAAACCTGACCATGGACGATGTCCAATCGCATGCCAAAAATCACAGTGATCGGATGTGTCATGTAGCTATGCCCGAACAACTAATTGTCCCGATTCTCGTATAGAGAGTGGATTTCTTCAATTATTATAAAATTGGTCAGTTTTTTAATGCTCATTATTTTTATGTTCCTGTAACATTGAGGAAAAGAACTCTGTTTTCGGCAACAAAACATAGAACAAAGCGGTGAAAAAAAAATCGCTAATTTATGACAAAATTATATTCCCCTTCTCTTTAAAAGAATGCAGGGAGTAAAATTCATTTACTTCATGTAGAAAACACTCTTTTGCAGTTCCAAATATCGACTGTCACTTGCAAGAACATCGATGCTCAAAAACAGATATTTTTCGCCCCATCCCTACTCCGATTAATCTTTGCCATACTGTCCAGGATTCCAGGAAATGTATTTCCATATAATGAGAAGAGCATGATGGGGTTGGTGCTGACTGTTTGATTTATGGGGGATCGGGTTGTAACATACGAGCAACTTTTTTTTTAATGTTATTTTAGCTATTTCTTGTATAATAATAATAACAACAACAAAAACTCTGCATGCATGATCATTAAAGCAGAAAACTTGCTGCAAATCCAGAATGCGTGAACCATGATTAGCAATGGAATAAGAATAAATTAAGATAAACACAAAATAACTGAAAAAATAAAACAATTATTGTCTATAATAATTAGAGGATTATAATTACTCTAAACACAAAAATGAGTATGATCTTTGAAATCCTGAATTGACCCCAGCCTATTGAATAACAAGATCCATAGAGATTCCAACTGCGGAAATCGTCGGTCGCTACATATTACGGAAAGCACTGAATATACTACGGAAATTGAAAATCTCAGTGAAATCTTTTTAATGTGTGTACTGTTTGTTTTCGTGTTTACAAGGTTGTAACATTCATTAAAAATTTTGGGGTGTTGTTTTTTTCCAACATCGTGGGATTTTGTTGGATGTTTTTTTCAATATGTTTTGGATGTCTTAAACATCTGGCCATGTGATGGAGTTATCACGGCCCCAGAAACATACAGAAATTTTATTTCCTTTTCCACATCTTGGAAAGCCCTTACTTTTTCGTATTTTTGTTCATAAAGTCCTGGGTACTAGAATTCTTTCCTTCAATGAACAATTTTAAGAAAAAGGTAAAAAAATTAATATAGTGTGGCCTGCGATTGGAAAAAGTGGGGAAAGTACTGCTGGAAATGCCTGCTGTAGCAGCAATGAAGATGTTTTGCCATTTTCCATTTCCTCTACATTTTGGAATTTTTCTGAAGTTCCTCGTGGTTTTTGTTTCTAATGAACCACATATTTTTCCGTTTTTAATTGTATCTTCTTAAAACCAATCAGTAGAGAAGAACCTTTTTTTTGTTCTGGTTCTCCTTGTTTAAGCGAAATTAAATTTCAAAACCAGTACTTAATCTGTCCATGGTGGAATCTGTCATTTCTGTGACTCATAAAATTGTTTCACGGGAAGGTGAACAACACAGTACTGATTACATTATCTACTCAAATCAGCACAAAGCTCTATGCTGAATCGAACACAGTACTGATTTTCCACATTTGATTTTTGTTAAAATGTGCGTTTTCCCTATTTTTTTTTATCACTTCCTGCTTTATGAGAGTACTGAGCAAGCATTTTTTCTTTTGCTTAAAGTGAAGTTTAAGTTCAAAAATGCTACTACTGGCTCTTTATGCAGAGTAAACAACTTTACGGGGAATGAAAGTCTGTGACAGAGTGTTAAAGTCCCGATTTTGAAATTGAATTTCTTTTTTTAACAAAAGTAAAAATTCCCTTTTTGTTTCTAGATATAGCAAGATGTAATGGAAAACCATGCATTTTCAGAGTAATTAAAGTTAAAAAGGCGATTATGTCAATCCTCACTCTGCCATGAAAACAACTGTACCGGTCATGGAAATATTGCAGTGTTTTTAGCAAGGACCAGATAAATGAATTTCTGTTTAAATTTTGCCTTATTAAAAAGCAAAATTGCTTGTTCCATTGTTTGATGTACAAAGAATGTACTGTAAAAGGGTGTCTACTGGTCATGAAAAAGTAATGAAATTGAGCAGCTGGTCAATGAAGTAAGAAAAGGTAATGAAATTGAGTTAGTAGTCATGAAATTGTCTTTTTTGTATCGGCACCAGAATGAAGATAAGTTTGTGCACTTAGAAGAAAACACAAACCAGCACCCTTATAAACTGGCATGTGTGTAGATGCCCCAGGAAAGTCAAAAGCACCAGCTGATGCAAGCAAGAGTACAGAGTGACAAGAATGCCGGGTAGAAGCCAGAGACGTCGATTTACACAACTTGTGGACTTTGAGAAAGACCTGATCATCGGGCTGAAAATGTTTATCGCCTGAACTTGTGCAGAGTTCCATTTTGAGAGATTCTAGAGTGACAATTGCATTGCAAGAATTTGTGTCAATAAAACATATGGCTTCATCAAAAGCTGATGTTGTGAAGAGGGAATATTTGCAATTTTGTGAATCTTCTAAAAAACAACTGACAGTTCCAGAGGTGCCAACTATTACGGATTGTCCGTAATTATTACGGTTTCGACTGTCAGATTACGTAATTACGGACAGGTTGGAAGAATTGCGGATTTCAGTGCGTTTTGGAGAATCTCAATTTTGTATCCTTTTTCGTTAACCCTTTTAGTGCGACGCGGCCAATTCGTCGGCGTTAGATTTTAATCCGAGTATTTTCCGAATCAGACGGCAGATATCAGTGTCCATGATCATATCATTTATCAATCATATCGTTTTGAAATGGAATCTCCATGAATCATATCGTCAAACAGCGATATTATCGAAAGAATCTTAATATGCCACGAGTCGTACCGTGAAATAGTTTGCGCTTGCTATCGGGCTTCCCACGCGCTTTCTTTGTGTGACGGGAGAAAGACTACTTTAGCCAAAACTTTTCCTACTGCAGTTGAGGCAGGGCTGTTCATGGCCTTGGTGAATTATAAAACGTTGTACTATCGGAAATCACTTTTTCGAGCCCCGTTCAAAGTGCAATAACGTGCAACTTGTGGTCCCGCGTTGGCGGGTGTTTATTTTATTTTTTGTTTTTTTGCGGACTTTTGCCGTGTGGAAGAACGAAATGCGGTGTTTTATTACTAGAAGCTCTTCACATTATTCATTTCTTTTTTCACAAACAAACAGACACAATCGCAAGACTCAGTGAATTACGAATCCCCCTCTTTTTCCAAACTAGTGTTAGCAGAGGATGACTTTATTGACAGCTTGTTCCTCAGACTAGCAGACGTGCTTTTTTCTACTGCGTGAAATGTTTTTGTAAGGTTATTTGAAATAGCTTGCTGTAGTGAGAGTGAAAGTTTGCCAAGTTATAAAGTGATGATTTTGAATCATCTGAGAGCTTCCGAAAGTGAAGATCTTGATAGTGAATCTTCAGGTCATGAAAGCGAATTGGAAGATGTAATAGAGGGAAGTGATGAACAACCTCAGCATCCTTTTGATTATCATGGAATGCAGGGGCGCAAACATGCAACTGATGCCGCACCTTTTGCATATTTTTACTTGCTTTTTACTAATTTCATCCTTGGAATTATCGTTTTTGAAACAAATAAGTATGCAAAGAGGTTTCTCCGGGAACATCCAAATCTTTCTCCCAAATCTCGACCTAGGAAATGGAAAAATGTTACAAATGCTGAAATAAAGGTTTCCTTGCGTGCCTTCTAATATGGGAATAATCAGTAGCCCATGTAGGACGAGACGATTGCCGAAGGCATATCCAGTCAAAAAAACATGAGGATTATTGTGGAATAACTTTTTACGGGTCTTATAGAGGTTATTTTTCATGAAAGTTGGTTGTCAAATTTTTAAACTAAAGCCTAGTTCGTCATCAGGACTATGTCACTGGAGTAGTTGCTGCCACTCAATTGGAAGAGTCCATCCACAATTATCGTTAATTGTGGTACTTCTTCTTGCTATTTCGATCCCTTCTTCTAGTTTCCTCTTTACTAAGTTTGACTGGTGGGCGATTATTTTCACTGAGTCTCAATTTATGGAGTGTCCACTTGCTTGTATATGTCTGTCTAGCCCTGTTTTGTTCCCAATGTTCCTAATAGCTGCTTGGTGTTCTACGGGAACAAAACAGGGCTAGACAGACATATACAAGCAAGTGGACACTCCATAAATTGGGACTCAGTGAAAATAATTGCCCACCAGTCAAACTTAGTAAAGAGGAAACTAGAAGAAGGGATCGAAATAGCAAGAAGAAGAAGTACCACAATTAACGATAATTGTGGATGGACTCTTCCAATTGAGTGGCAGCAACTACTCCAGTGACATAGTCCTGATGACGAACTAGGCTTTAGTTTGAAAATTTGACAACCAACTTTCATGAAAAATAACCTCCAGAAGACCCGTAAAAAAGTTATTCCACAATCACTATGAATAGAGGTGCCATAAATGCATTTATAAAATGAGGATTATGTAAAATGAAAGACTCAATAAAAGCCTTTGGATAATTTATTTCCAAAAAAGAATGAAAATAGTGTGATAAATGCTGAATTGCTACTTACTACATTTGTTGTGGAGCATAACCTACCTATAGCAAGCTGTGATCATGCTGGTCCCTTGTTTCATGCTATGTTCCCAGACTGTGATATTGATGAAGCTGGATATCCTAGAGCAGATGTGGCATGGAATGAACTATCTAAGATGAAGGATTCATCTGTCCTTCCCAAGTATTCTGTATTGCCTAAACTAATGTTGGCAATATTAACTATCCCTCACAGCAATTCCTCTACAGAGAGAATATTTAGTATAGTAAGGAAAAACCTCACATACTTCTGCCCAACAATGATCACCAAAACAATTAAGTGCCCTTCTTGTACAGAAAAGTAAAGCATTTTCCTCAGATGAGCAATGTTATAAAAAGAAGTTTTCTGAAAAAGAATATACCACTGCAAAACAAGCAACAAGGGAGTCTTTAAGTCAGCAATGACATGAGGTTAAGTACAATATTGATAATTTAATTTCATAATTTTTTATCAGGATAGTGTAAACGTATAAGGTTATTACACATTTCACACATTAATTTCTCGTGAAATACCCTTTCCGCATGTTAACGATGAGGCTTCATATGGTGATTACTGATAGGCTCTTCGAAAGGTCATCACCTCATACAAGTATTACAGGTTACACAGTAATATTATAATATTGTCCTTAACTTTGAAAAAAAAAAAAAAATTGCATGTTACATTACTGAAAGTTTGTGTTCCATTACTGAAACGTTACTGAAAAATCCCCTGTTGATTACTGATACGTTCTGCTAGAGGTTGGCCCCTCTGCAGTTCAATCCTAAGGAGGACAAACTTGATCACTTCCTGATGAATTTACAACAAAGTATGAACCATGACTTTATCAAGTTCTCACAGAAGCTGCTATGCATGTTTCATGGCAATGCTGCAGTTGAAAGAGGCTTTTCTGTTAACAAAGAACTTTTAATTGAAAACTCTGAAGAAGATGCAGTTGTTGCAGAAAGAAGTGTTTACAATGCAATACAATTTTTAGGTGGTTTAACTAATAGTGAGAAAAAACTGAATGTAGAATCACAAAATCAATGATATTAGCTGTCAAAAATGCTTCATCAAAAAGAAACTTAAAAAAGAAGAAAGCTGACAGAGATGAAGTGGCCAATCATAAAAGGCGACCAGTCAAAGAACTAAAAGAACTCGAAGATAAGAAAAGAAAGCTTATTGAAAAGGCAAAAGAAGAAGCTGAAGTTCTAAATTCTGATAACAAGTTTAGCTAAGATACTTAAACACAGTCTTTCACTGTGAAATTTCAGTCTCCATAAATTTTGTACATTCATAGTTCTTATATTGCCTTAATAAAAACTTGTAAGTTTTTACGGCATTACCATGTTAAAAGAATTTGTGTATTAATAGATGTAATGACAAATATTTCTGAAAATAGCCATACCCCATCCTAGATGAGAGCTGAATGTTTTTATTTCCTTAAACAGATAGAATTTGGTGAATGGCATAGTGCAAGTCGTACATAATTACATAATTCATGTTAGCAAGCAATTTTAGTGACATAAGAATTGCATTCAGCTTTCATCTCAACTGGCTTTCAGGTAGGGGTTCATTATCCCCCCCCCCCCAACCATATAGCCATTTTAGCAGCAATGATATTACATACACATCAGTTTTGCCTAAACTATTGTCGCATGGAATTAATTTCAGTGTTTGTAAAAATAAAAAATAACCTGGGATCTCAAGCCAAGGATACTAGATTATGAGTCTAGAATGGTTGTCATTGTGCCATGCATTGTTGAGAAGTCATGAATTTAACTGAAGTCATGGAAAAGTCATGAATTTGGCTCATTGGAAATCAGTACACACCTTGTGTTAAGGAAGAAGAAAAGGTACATTTCACTTAAAAAAATTTCAAAAAATTATGGTTACTTTTGTGCACTACCATTTTTTATGAATAACATTCTTCGTTTTTCAAAACGTCTTCAATTTATAGGCAATTGTTTAAGTAAAAATTTGCTTTTTTATGGTGTTTGTTACGGTGTGTAATACAGTTTTATTCATTACTACTGAAAAACGCTAAAAACTGTGTATTGTTTTTAGTGTTTACTACTGAAAATTTCCAGTCAGCGTTGGAGTCTCTGCATCCATGTTCTGTAAGATGGCAAGAAAAGATATGTTATTTGTATTCTGGAATGCACAAGGACTCATTCAAATTAAATCCATGCCACATGAAACAAAAATGAATGCTGATGTGTATGGTATGTTGTGAAGGCTGAAGGAGACCTGGATTTCTGTTTCAGGATGCAGAGTGTGATCTTAAGTATGCAAGTCTTATATACAGTTCTGTATACAAGACTTGCATACAGAACTGTGAACTGAAGAAGTTGTCTATAGCTCAACATTGCCACAAAAATAACCATAAATTTTGGTTTAAAAGAGCTAAACTTATTGATAAACCTGATTTGACTATCAAGCTTAATATATTAGCTTTCCACATCTACCGTAACTCTTCACGGCTTGTCACATGACGTCTACTCCATTTCTTTCAATCATGTGGAAACAACTCACTAATGATGTCACAGTGATTTAAATGTTTATGCTCTATTTGTCCTGATGAAGCTGAGCCACACACTCAGTGAAACTATAGTAGATTTTAAAATATTTAATTGTGAATAAATGTTGCTTATTTATATATCACAAGTATTGTAGTATTGAATATCACAAGTATTGTAGTAAAAAAATATATGCTACTTTGTCATTGGAAAGTAGTCATATATGTCTCAGGATGATTTCATAGGACTGACAGATTTCCTAAAATATCCCAAATAGCTGTATATAAAAGTGTTCCGATTTTGATGTACTATATTTCCCATCGTACAATCCGCAGATTATCTGTTAAAAAAGTTATAAGTTTAGGTTCTGCAAGTAATAAGCCACTTTAAAAACAAACATTTTTTTGTGATTTAAAAAAAACAAAACACACACAATTTTCAGATGTCTTTTATTTGGAAAATTACCAGAGATGCATTAACAAGAAAATGTAAATACTATGAATATGGAGGTCTGTAAACAATTGAAAAGAAGTTTTTCCCCCTACAAATAAGCATTTTATCAGAAAATACAATGCAACAACAGAGATATTATTTACTCTTGGAAATGATCATGTGCTGCTAGAAGCTCAGCATCACATGCATTCGCGAGTACTACAGGTCTAATTATGGAACTGTAGTAATGTTGAAAATACTCAATTTTTTGCTTTTTATTCACTTTATAGTAAGAAAAAAAAACTTTAAAAATGTTTTTTTTTTTAATAAGATCTTTTTGTTTCCCTATTTCTTTTTTAACTTTTCTGTGCGAAATCATGTTTCAGGAAATAACAGTAGCTCAAAAATATCTACACAAAAGGGGGGGGAATTGTACTTACGACTGGTATACATACCAACTCATCCAATAGATGGCGACACATCAGAAATAATCGCATAACACATACAGGCCACAAAACTTTCCCTTTGGTTCCCGACATGCAACACACACGAGAGAGAGAGGGAGAACCCTCGTGTAGGAGTAGAAGGCCCGACGATGGCACTCCGGGTGTGCCGAAAGCACTCGCCATAACAACGTGACGAAGAGCCTTTTGACGTCTCTCGACCCGATGAGTATAACTTTTTCTAATACAATCTTTTAATTAATAGTAAATTTAAAACATTTGATTGTGCGAATGAATGAATGAATGAATGAATAAATGAATGAATGAATGAATGTGAACATAATAATATAACCTAATTGTTTCATTTATAACAATTTTTAACTAACCAAAAAAACCTGTAACAAATTGACCTCTCTGGCTGGGAGCACGTGCCTCAGAGCAACAACGTGCAAAATACTTTGCCAATATCAGATAAATAATACCTTAGATATTATGTTTATTTAATTAAAGCATGTTTATAACATGAGACAACCTTTAAGGTTGTCTCATGAATTGCATATTTCATAACATTGTGGGTATGAATTATACAAAGGAATTGTTTTTATCTTCCTGAATTTCATCTTCTGCAAATCATGTGCTTCTGTGGAATTATATGAAGAGAAATACAATTTGTAAAATCTGTGTTGTACAGAAGAGACATGGGGGTCATTTGTGTACTGAAGAGATATGTTATGCATGGGGGTTTGTGGCAAGACAGGTTTTGATCATGTGAGGAATGAAGATGAGTTTCAGATGTATAATGTGAAGTAAAATGTTGTTAGAAGAGTGTAGATGAGTATTCTGAGGTAGTTTGGTCATGTTGAAAGAATGAATGGTGAAATGCTAACCAAAAGAGAATTGAGCAATGTAGCCCAAGTGTCAGAAAAGAAAGGTAGAGAGAGTCCAGGAAAATTATGGGAGGACCAGATTCAGGAATGTCCGCAAGAGAAAAAGGTAATGAGTATAAAATACACAAAAATCTTGTCTTAGACATGTGATTGATGTCAGTGAAGTTGTGTTCTAATATCACTGTAAACGGAGACGTCTGATACATGAACAGTAAAGAAATTCTAGTGTCATCAGTTAAACTTTAATCTGGCAGATGAGCTTTCTTTGACTAGCTTGCCTCTGAATCTCAGAACAGATTGGTGACATATGTATGTGAAATCAACTTTTTTTTCTGGAAGCTTGCCAAAAATCATAAATTTTTCAGAAAAGAAATTGAAAACATAATAAATGCAATTAATTTAAAATGATCCTTTCTCTCTTCAGTTTCTGTTATGTAACACTTAACCTAAACACTAAACTGTTATGCAAGTATGAAAAATGATTAATAGCTTGCACAACTAATTTGGATTTCATTTTTCTAGGCTGTGTCTTGGTGTCCTTGGCAGTCAAGCATCTTAGCAACTGGTGGTGGAACAGCTGATCGTCATATAAGATTTTGGAATTGCAGCATGGGTACATGCTTAAATACAATAGACACAAAATCTCAAGTGAGTTCATTCTCCTTTTCATTCAAAAATTTAGTTTAAATTCTGTTCTATTGCACAGTATTAATGCACATATCTGATACAATGTATTGTACTTTATTTTACTTTTTGTAATATAATGTAAGTGTTGAAAAAGTGGTTCTTCAGGAAAAATGTTCATGAGCTAATATCACAATTTATGAGGACGGTACTGTTTTGTGTGTTATGCATACAGCAAAACTTCTGGAGTCTTCATGTTGTAAAATTATGAAGCTAATATTAAATTGATAATCCTGAATATAACAAAAGCTCAGATTCAAAGTAAGGTATGATATTGTATTAGTTCTTTTAAATCTGGTTACTTATTTTCCTTAACATCAGTAGTCCTCAGTCAAGGATGGATACCTTTAAAAGATGTGTTTACCTGCAGCTCAAAATTTAGTGTGGAATTACTTCTGGTAACAAACCTAGGTGAAAAGGGAGACCACCTAAACCAAACATGATTTGGTAGCCTGTACATTAGAGTTAGCAGAATTAGTACAGAAGAACCTTGTTTATACGTTTCTTATTATACATTTTTCTCATTTATATGTAAAATGTCATCAATCAAAAAAATTCTGAATTCCTCTTCATGTTAAATTTTTCCTGTTTATATATTTTTTCAATTATGTTAATTTTGCTTAGTCCCTTGAAAAACATAAATGAAGTTCCACTGTATTTCACTAAACACTGTCTTGAAAATCCTCAGTGTCAGAAAGAAGTTCTTGCATTGCAGGTGGAAGATCAGCAAGCTCATTGTCAACTGCATAATCTTCCGGAACTTCTTCATTGCTGTCTTCCTGTTGAACTGTTTCAGCTTCGATAAAACTTTTTTAAACCATATTCTCTGGCACTTTATTCCATGTATCCAGCGTGCACTTGCAAACTTAGGTAAAATTTGCTTTTCTTAGGTGCCCTGCTTTTATCCACATGCAGTTTTCCCCCAGCCATTCATGTTTCCCATGGATGGCTGCCTGACATGTGCCTTAAATGGTTTGCTTTATAAAATGACTGTAAAACCTTTAAGTCTCCTGGTATAAGTGATTTTGGTCTTCCATGCATTTAAGCAAGCCTTTCCTTCATTTGTAAGAAGGATCTTCATGGAATCCATGACCAAAAGAGCCTTGTTTCAAAATAAAAAATTTGGCCATTTTCTCCCAGTATTTCTGCACATGTTCTGTTGCTTTTTCAATCGCCGCAACCAATTCTTGAAAGAGAAACTTCACGCATCATTGTGCTTCATTTAAATTACCATGGGGCCGCCCCGGTGGCGCAGTGGTCTAAGGCGTTGGCCTCTGATCATTCATCCGTAAGGGGTCCGGGTTCGAATCCCGGTCAGGCATGGATGTTGTGTTTGTCTTACGGCACTGGCTCTCTCCCTTCCCTGGAACCAGTGACCCTAAATTAGGGACGGGCGACTGCTTATAGCCCATTGAGTTGCTCACGGTGGTCGTTAAACCTCCAATCAAAAAAAAAAAAATTACCATGGGTGACAATTTCCATTCTGATGGTGTGCAGCACAACTGTAAAACAGTTCCTTTCATTTCAAGTGGTCACAATCATGGATTTAACATATAAAGTGTTTACAGTTTGGGAATTTGGTATGTCAAATAACAATGGGCACTTCATCCACGTTACCAATTTTGCAGAGTTTGAATCTATATTCAGGCATGTGATTCTTACGCTAATTAGCGGAATTCCGTGAATTTACTTCTTAGAAAAAAAGGAAATCCGCTTAACTTGTCATTTATTTGCGATCTCAGGCTTTTGACAAAAGTTTGTGATTGTTGACATGTTGAAAAAAAAATCAGGTCAAGAGAGAAATATTAGTTAGGTAGGTAATATTTCAGTCTTAAGGCTGAAATATCGTCACCTACCCCTTTGGAACTTGCTGGTCATTTGCCTCCCCCTGTAAGAAGCTTACGCTTGATAGTCTGAGGAACGGCGAATTGATTTATGACTCTGTCAAGCTGTGTCGCAGATGGTGTTCTTGGAAACGCTGGTTATCTGCATGCGTAAAATTTTGCTGATAAGCTCTCTTTCTAGCTAACTTTTAACATGAAAATGTTGGTTAACATAGTTTAGTGGTTTAAAAAAAATTTCAAAATGTTCGCTAAATTGAGTAACTGTGTTTATTAAATCGGAAAACAACAAGCAATAATTTCAATGTGGTTCCATCCGGACCATAGAAAATGTACGTAAAATCACGGAATTCGTTAAATCGCAGTTCGTTAAATAGGGGTTTGCTGTACTTTTTTAATTTACAGAATGTATTACACGAGTCATGCTAGCAGGAAAATTTTACCTTGTTGGGCTGTCATCAGCTAATCTAGAAATTGACATGTGACAATTATGTTATATGGCACATATTAATAAGTTAGATTAGAGTCTGTTAAAAATTTCTCATGTGTGAAAATTATTTATATTAGGCAATTGTTTTACATTAAATACCCTCTCCCCCTCTTGAAAGTATTGTGAATATTTTGATTCATTTGGATATTTGAATTTTTCCCAGCAATTGGGTTCAAATTGCAGTAACTGTTTTGTTAATTATAGGTTTCTGATATATTGTGATACTCTTGAAAGTATTTTGATTAGTTTAGATTTCTTAATGTGTTATGCATTACTTGCTAATTAAAACTGCCATGATCGTTTTGTTAAATATTTACAGGTTTGTGGTATACTGTGGTCAAATGAATACAAAGAGCTCATTTCTGGACATGGATTTGTGAATAATGAGCTCATAATTTGGAAATACCCACAAATGACCAAAGTAGCAGAATTAACAGGTGAATATTTTGCACAGATTTTATTAGTCATTGTAATTAAAACTACAATTAAAAATATGTTTATATGCTAGCAAATGTTCAAAATAATTTTATGGACAGCATGTGCAACTTTTTTTTTTCTTTCAGTTTTGCATTTATTGGAGAAAGAAAGAACAACAAAATTTTTAAATTTCAGTACCTGGGAGAAACATGTTTTTGGAAATGCTGGTTCATTTTTCTTTTTTTAATGAATCCTTAAAATATTTTGTTCTAGAAGAAATGATCAACATGGAACAAATAATGCTGGAATCACAATACCACTGTAACAGTTGAAAAATACTGAACACATAGTGCCACTAATACTGAACATATAGTGCAACAACTGTGCATTAGATTGTGTATTCATTGCTATTTTAAAGATGAAGACATAAAACTAACTTGTGGATAGGCAGACCTGTGGTATGGTCAATTTTCAAGCTACTTAAATAACTGATTGTTATGAATTATTACCAGAGCTCCACTTTTTTTTTTTTCGAAAATAGAAACAAGAAATATAACATCGAATTCTTAGGTGTAATTAACACATACTTTAAATCCTTTCTGGTGTGAAACAAATACGAGTAAGTCAAAGTAGATTTTTAGAAAAGAAGAAAATCAGCAGAAAAGAAAATGCATTTATTTCACCTTAGCAAAAAAACTGTTGTCTCTGTAGATAATAATTTGGAATTTTAAATCGTAGTCTTTTGGGGGGCTATGTTTTACTGGTTGATTACATCCACCTTATTTTTCTCTAGGAAGTAAGTTGATTCTGTTTTGTGAGGTCGGACATCCTCTGCATTCCACATCATAATTTTTCGTTATTTATCCTCGTGCTGTGAGGTTGGAAGTAACCAGCAAATTTATTGTTTGTACTCTTCTTCTGGCTACTATCGTCTGCTGTCTCTTGTTGGCTTGTCGAAGGGGTGAGGGTGACATTGCGAGTTTTCTGCTTTTTATTTTCATTCTCTTCTGTCACAACTTTTTTTATGCACATTTCTGGCTGCCATGACATGCAGTGTTCATCGTGGTCACACACACCCTCTCCTCTTGGCTGGGTAGAGGGGTATTAAGAGATAGCCTTACCAGAAGCACTCTGGGTTTAACTTGCGTATTTGGCCCCCAAGTAGTTCGAGCACTTCCGAAGTGTGATGTGTATCCCTCTGCAGCGTTTGCTAATGCATTAGAGATAACGGCTTTCATGATTTAAACCACGGTTGTTAATTTTGAGGTAAGTTATATCCTCAGCTGTGCCAGGGAGGAGGGAAGCTACGGCTAAGAATATAACAAAGGAGCCGACACTATATATATACTTAATCAATAACATCATCCAATCCACTGAAAAATACTGGTGCTGACACCAATCCTCCATTTTGGAACTACTTGGGGCCAAATGCAAAAAGAGACCCGCACTCTGTACTTTAAAGTAGGAAAGGTGGCCCTTTTCTTGGACAGTTTCTTTTCTTTTTATTTACTTCTTTTTGCTGCTTGAGGTAGGGTTTGTGAGTTAAGGGAATAGTGGTAGCCATCACCTTTTCTGAATGTTTGCTAGTTTCAACCTCTGTGCTCTCGTATTATGCTGCCAAGCCCCATTGCTTTGATAGGAAGGGTTACAGTGATGTATAAAATATTTTGTGGATCCCCTGTCCCCATATAGCTGGCAGTATTATTGACACTTATTAATTTGTGTTGCAGTGGGGCATCTGTGAAGTGCAAAGGTTTCTGATCATCAGTCTTTGTTTCAAGATTAGGTTTTGAAATTGTGTGAAAATGTGGGCAGCATAATTTTTTACAAAAATATTCTGAAAATCATCTTGGAAAGAATGATGCCATGCCCACTGCGCAATTTGTAACTGGGATTTATCAATTGCTCATGCTGTCCGTAGAGATAATGTTGCTCATGTGAAAACTACTCGGTATGTTTTCAGTCAGTTTAGCTAAAGCATCAGTTTTGTGCCAGATCTGCAAAGCTTCTTTTTTAGGAAATTTTAATCAAGTTTTGTTCTTTGGCGCTGGTTCTTTGCCTTCCCTGGAACCAGTGGCCCAAAATTAAAGGACTGCTTATAGCCCAGATAATTGTGCACAGTGGTTGTTGAACTTAGAAATTAAAAAAATAACAAAAAACTTACACAATAATAAAGTGCACAATCTTTAGCAGATGTCGCAATGTTCAGACCATTCCTGCAATTTGTAGGAATGACTTGATCATCAACAATGTTCAGATAATCCTTGGATGACAGCTGACCTTCCATCATTATCAGGGGACCTGTTCCATACCAACAGAACATGCCCCACACCATGACACCACCTCTAGAACTTTTACCTGTGTTTACAAGACAAGCTGGGCCCATTGCTTCATGGGGTTCCCGCCAATCTCTCTGCGTACTATCAGTGCAGAACAAGATGTATACTGCAATTCGTTGTACCACGATGTTTTTCCAGTGTGCAACCATGGTGTTCCTGACATCACTGCAGACAAACTTTCCGGTTCTTCGCAGAAATCGGTGGTTTCCGTATACGCATGCGACTGCCAATACCGATCCTTTTCAACTCCCTGCACGTAGTTTGCTGAGATATGGGTTGAGAACGGCCTTCATTGAATGCTTCGGTCAATTGCTGCACACAGGAAGTCCAGTTTCTTCATACAAACCTCAGGCAATGGCAGTCTCATTCCTGATAGATTGTCGCGCAACAGTAATGCCTCTTAGACAAGAAATGTGGATTATTTTTCCACTGATTAAAGACCTATAATTTGGCTTTTGAGAAACCAGTCAGCTCTGCTGTTTTCAGAATCATTGCTCCAGGCAGACGGGCATCCACAATAAGCCCTGAACTCTGATAGTATCCTTGCTTTTCCTGTTGTGATCTATGCTACTGATGATCAGCAGTCTGATTGCATAGATCACATATTTTGCATATACGCTGTGTGATATTTATGTACATCTGCATAGAGGGTTTCTAATTCAGTGGCTGGTGTGTAGTAATACTTCCTGTGAGTTATTCAGAAATATATTGAATGTAATGAAATGAGTTCTTTAGTAAATGTGTTAAAAAAAAAAAAAATCAGTGTTTCTTGTAGGCAATTCAGAAAACTGAATTGTAATAAGTAAGATCAAAAGGGTGTGCCATATTTAAATAAAACAGCAGTGTAAACTTTTAGATATAATACAACTTCAACATGAAATGTAATAAGATTCCGTGGTATTTTTAAATGGTTTTGAATTAATTTCAAATTTTTATTTGCATAACTTTCATTGTTTTGACTAGTATTTTTTCTCTCACATTGTATGATGGCAAATTTTTATTTCGGTTGTAATTGTTCGTTCATGCACCAGTGTTCCAGTTTTTGAAAGGATGATAGCTATGGATATGCATAGAAGTCAATTTGTTTGCTGTCTATGCTTATTCACTTAATTTTCTGTATGCAAATTGTACTTCACCAAAGCTTGTTCCTGGATTTGTTAAATGTGTCATAAAGTACAGGCCCATAGCCAGACAGAGAAGTTAGGTGGGGCGGCTGATGATCAAGGTTGGGTACTGCACTACATGAGTTGCTAGGTCAGGCAAAAGGCAACACAGGTTGGCTGTAGCCTGAATATTTTTATTTATGGCTAAGTACTGTGTAGTCTTTATGCTAAAAGCTGTGCCTATGTGTACACATTACCAGGGAAATCTGCAGATTCATTGTATGGGATACTTGCATAAATATTGTTGTTAAACATCATTATGAATACTACATCTTATATTACCCAAGTATGTATGGAATTTTATTTGGTTTAACCACTTCTTTTTAAATAAGTTTAGGCAAATCGATTTAGTTACTGTAACAATCACAGTAAATAATCATAAACTGAGGAAGCTGTGACAACTAAATACACAGTTCAAGTAGTTCTGTTGTCAAGCAGTAAAAATTTTTAGTCAATATGAAGATATATAGGTAGTGTTTGAAATTTCTTCTTAGGAAACCACAATGTTATTTTTTGATTTAAAAAGTTTCTGCTGTTAAAAAAGTACATAGTCAATCACAATATCAGACACAAATATAAATTTTATCAATATAATATGTGTGTCTTTGAAACATTTCACTTTTTCATGACTACTTTTTGGAAACACTAGAGTAGCAATAGAATCTTTTCATTACTAGAATTTTTTATTTTTTAACTTAGATTTGGACAAATGCCGGTCTAGTATAATAATTTACCTTCATTGTGCTTATGAAATGGACCATTACAACAAACAAAATGCAACATAATGAGCTTTGTTGTTTTCCACTATGAACAAGCAAATAAAAAGGGGAAAAAATATATTCAGCAAGAACAATCATCCATTTAGTATCTGATTACTGAAGCCAAGTTTTTAGATGTGTTTTTGTCTGATCAGTTTTCCATAAGGTTGTGAAAATGTATGTGTACACTTCGTCAGGGCCAGCCTTTAGCATAGACGAGCAAAGGTGGCTGCCATTTTTAGAGGCTGCAGATTTTAGTCACGTTATATTGATCTTTTATCACCTCCCAATGTTACCTATGTATCATTTAAATGAAATAAAATCACAAAAACAATACACTGCTGAAGTGCACCATTTTGTTGTTACTTCTGCCATTAATTCATTTATTAGGATACCCTTCAGTGAAGCTATATAAAAGCACCTTGCCCACCCCCTTATGTTTTGCTGTGAAAGTTAGTATTTTCTCAGTGTTTTAGAAATAAAACATCAATAACAACGTAGGAAGATGTATTCAATAAACAAAATGGATGCGCTAATTAAATAGGATTACAGTCCCCACACTTTTAATTACAGATTTTTCATATATTAATAACTTATATGCATTTTTTAAATTTCAGTTCTCATATGTCATTGAGGTAAAAATGTTGCAAAAATCTGATTGGAAAGGCATGTTTTAGCAATTAACAGGGTTCCCACAGTCCTTATAAGTGTTTGAAAAGTGCTTATTTTTTTTATAAGGGTGGTGCTTCAGATCCTTACACCTCTCCCCGCATGACAAAAAGTTTTTTTTATTTATTTATTTATTAAGGTGGTGCTTAGAAGCCCTCACTTTTCCTTCCCCAATGACAAAAAGTGTTTATTTTCCCTAACTGGCTGCCCGAAATCCAGAAGTTACAATGTAGTGCCCAGAACTTTTGCTGGTGGTAGGATATGTTGATGCCGCCGTGTGACATTCAGCTGAAAGCCCGTGCAAAATAAGTAATTTGCTGGGAAAAAAAGGTAAAGGGGCCATGGGATAAATTAAACACGTCTCAGCAGCAGATTCCACTCAATAACCCCCATCACCTTGGTATTGATACTTCATTTCTGCATTTCATCTTTTTTGTATAGGCTAATGAGTTACTCAATTATACCACAAGAAAATTAAGTGCAACATTGAAATCTTGAACGCATTATTTTGACTCTGGTTTTGCAGTTTAAATTGCACGATGATGACTGTCAAAATTCAAATCTTGAACTGATAACTTTAACTGATTTGACCAACAGAACTGTCTTTTAAATTGCATAAATTATAAATTATATGGGAATATTTTGCAAATTTCATCAACATCAATTTGTGTAGTTGAATGTAAAAGTATATTTGTGCACATGCTTTTGTTGCATACACAGTTGGTAAATTAAAGTTCTTAACTATTTGGGGGATGCTTAAAAGCGCTTGTTTATCTGTGGCAGAAAAGGATGCAGACCCTGATCAAGAGAATTGTGTACATTTTTCAGTCAAAAATAATAAGAGCTGCAGGCTCAATCTTGCATATGGGCCACCAAAGTACTGAGGCCGGGACTGAGTGTAGCGCAGTCTGTTTTTCGAAGATGGTATACATTTTCACCATCAATAAATTTTCTTGATGAATAGTTTTTCTGTTGTGTGATAAAAGTATATATTTCAATTCTTAAAGGTATTATGAACAGTTGAAAGTTTAAATGGAAGAAATTTTCTGCTTCAGTGAATAGCTGTAACCATACGAATATGTTTTCCAATTTTCTTGAATGCTTAGATTTTTCACTGGGTATCCTAACTTTGTATATGTGGCATAATATAGTACCCCAAAGTGAAATGATAACCAGACCAGGTCTTTGGACAGTTATGGCTTATAGTGATTTATTGCTTGAAAATCATTTTAGAATTTTCTCCATAATGTGGCATTACTTTGCCCCAAAGTGATGAGTAGTTCATCTTCCATATAAGAAATATATTTTTCCAATATTTACAGAGAGCCACCAATCTACAGCACACTGTCAAAATGTGACACTAGGTAACTGATGCAGCTATTTCCATACTTCATCACGTGTTCCACTCAGGGCACTGGGAAAATCCTCATTATAAAGAATTTACCCATATGAATCCATTAAACTTCAGTATTATTCAAAGAGTAAAGCAGACATGCCAACTCTCCAGATTTAGGTGGGAGATTCCGGATTTTCAGCTCTTCCTCCCGCCCTTCAGATGAAATGTGAAATTCTGATTTTCACAGAGAATTAGCTATCTTGATGGTTGAAATTCCTTCAACCACCACCATGATTTTGAACTGCCAATGAAATCTTTTTCTTTCTGCATCGATGTAAGGCAGCATTACAGTCATCAGTTTTGTACTTTTTCTTTCCTCAAATCTGCAAAAAAAAAAAAAAAAAAAAAGCGGTGCCGGTAGCGCAATGGTCTACGTGCAAGCTTCTGACCAGTTGTCTGAGATGGGGGAAAAATATTTGCTTTACATTTTTTTCTCCCAGTCTGATTGTCATACGACACCTTAAGCAAAGAAATCACCCGCTCTGGCATTATAATGCCGAGGATGGTCAGTAAGTGATTGAAAGATGGGAGCTGCCCTGCCTCCTTGCAGTTCAGTCTTTCAACCCCTCGCCTCAACAGATCTGCACACATTCTACAGTTCAGTTGCGGCGAATTTACTTAACGACAAAAGAAAGTAGTTACAGTTGGCCTTGCTTTGTAATGAAAGGTGATGTTAGTACAATGCTTTTTGTCGCCTTCACGCACAACCTACCGAAGAAATGAAAAACATTTGCTTGCTGTTTTATTTGTAAAAAAACAACAGCAGGCCATTTTATGTTTTCATTATCTTGTGGAATCTAAATACCTGAAAATGAATTTCAGTAGAGGGAGGGGGGGGGTTGATTTTTGCATTTTTTTCTCCAGAAATTTTAGTAGATTAATAATACAACTTCCAAAAAATTGTTCCTACCTCTGGAAAATTTCGTTTGAAATTAGGCCTCGTGAATGTTATGAGCTGTAAAAATCTCCCAATTTTGAAGGCTGGCATGTATGTTAAAGGCAGCCACCAAAATTCGTATTAGTTTTGGAAGTTATTTGTGAGAGAATAATGTGGATTTCATTTCATGTGATGTTTTTCTTTGAACTAGTGCCCTATAATGCAAGTTAAATTGACTTTATTTTAAAACTTTCCTGTTGTGTTTATTTGTAGGACATACAGCTCGTGTTCTGAATCTTGCAATGAGCCCTGATGGAGCTACTGTTGTTTCGGCTGGAGCTGATGAAACTTTGAGATTATGGCATTGCTTTGCTGTTGATCCAAAGAAAAAGAAGACAGTTGTTAAAAAAGATAAACAAATGACACAGAGTTCTTTAATGCGCAGCATAAGATAAAGCTGTACTAATTTAGCCATTTTTTAACAGAAATGAAGTTGAACGTTCTCTGCCTATGAATTAAGGACAAATATATATATATATATATATATATATACATATATATGGAGTTTCTATGTGTACAGAACTTAAATAATTCATGTAAAACTTTCATTTTCAGGGTTCTTTGTCTACTGTGTTTCTCAAGACAGGATTCATATTGGTACTAAATTTCTGCCAGTATTTTTTTTAGCTGATTAACTTAATGCATGACTTGTATTGGCACTAATTTTTGCCATACTGTTTTTCAATTATGTATCATTTTAATTAAATAAACAATGCAGTATCTGTAGAATATGAATTTCTGTTCTTTTTCATTAATGTTATCTATAGTATGATAATTTCTGTCATGTTGCATTGCACATTATTTTCTGCAGTCACAACTTGGGGTGAGTTGCTTTTAGTTCACTGTTCTTCACATGTAACATCTCTTTGGGAAACTTGAAAACTGTATCATTGTGGAGCAAGAATTGAGCTCATTCTTCACAATTTCCATTCAAGTGTGCTACCATTACACCAACAAGGACAATAAAGCTCCAAGTAACTGAAGCTAAGCAGCTGTTGCTTAGAAATCAAAACAACTTCAATTTGCTACAGTTGAAGCAATCTCCTGCTTCCTTGTAGCATTAGTAACACACAGCGAATTTGTCTTATGACAAAGACTGTGTGTATGCTGACTGTTCGGATCATACACGGGAGAGTCAAAAGTTTGTCCATTTGCAGATACAAAGTTTAATTATGCAAGGAAGCCATACATGCTTACCTTATTTGGCATTAATAGCACAGGCTGTACTTTTCTATAGTTCTTTGCTAATTATGTTCCATCCAGCCACGATTTCATGGCAGTACCACTCAGCAAATTTTGAGGACACAAACACTGACAGATTCCACATCCACCATCGAAGTGAAATGCCATCCTTGTGGGAAATAAGCCATAAAGTGAAACAGGTGGTAGTAGATGGAGCAAGGTCTGGACTGTATGGACAATTGGATAGGATTTCAACTCCTTTCAGTTCCTGTTGTTTTTGGCAGACAGCTGTGGTGTGACTTATTATCCACTTGCAGCAACACAAGCTTTCTATTAATGAGTATTGAGTAGCATTGGCACAGAGCATCATGGACCTGCTGCTGTTTAACCCTTTTCCCCCAGTAATGACATAGCAGCATCCAGACAGCACTTCTACCAAACTTCATCCTCTGCTCACCACAAAGTACAATATAGCTCCATGCCAAGTGCACGTTGTCATGGTACCCAGTCGGTACAGGACCAGAGGCCCAACATTGTGTAAATCAAAACAGAATGAACTTGTGACTCACCTCCACAAAGATCACATTGCTCCCAAGGAAATCTTCATGCTGAAGGACCTGAGCTCCAGCACTAATTTTTTCATATAGTACACAGTTTGGAAGCAAATCAAAGTGCCCTTTGTTGGGTTTTTTCCAAATTTTGGGTAGACACTCCAAGCACTTCAGCATCCTCATCAAGAGAAAAGAAATAATCTCCATCACCTGACTTAAGCTAGATTAACCTCACTGATAACATTCATGCCATGTCTTCACTCTGATGATTTTGAGACATGCTCTTATTGCCATCACCACCTAGCATTTCCATTTTCAGTCCAAACTGTTAGAGCACCACACATCTGCATGGTTTCCAACATTGAAGACCATCAGGGGCAATTGCAGAAACTTAAGTTTTCTTGGTTATGTCAGGAATGGGCTTCACCCATTCGATTCTTTTTAGAATTCACAAAACTTAATTTGCTGAGTGATCTAAGGCACTGGCTTCAGATCAGTCATTTGAGATACCCCTGGGTTCAAGTTTCCAATGAGACACTGGTGGTGTGTTTGTCTGATGGTGTTCTGTCCCTTCCCTGGAACCAGTGGCCCAGTTAGGGACAGGTGGCTAACTGCTTATAGCTTTAACAATTGCTTATAGTGATTGTTAAACCCCAAAACAGAAAAAAGTAATCTGTGGTAAAATCACTCAATAACTCTTACAATAGAAATCAATTATTGATGTTTAATGTATTAGGAAGGGAGAAAAAAAAGGGAAACTTCAGCAGATAAAACAAAACAAAAAAACACCTTGTTCATATGCTCATAATAAATTTCATTAGCAGATTTAAGTATTAACCTAATGGTAAAATTTGCATGAAATACCACTTATTCTGCTAAAGATAAAAATGTTTCCATATTTGCTTTTTGTAACTCTTAATTTGAAACTAAGTGTAAAAGCATACATTTTTCAATGACTAAAGCTGAAGTCTTACACTGTACCTATCATTACTAGAACCCATTCCAATTCATTACCATCCCACTGAAGCAACTACAACAGAGGTATCAAAGCCAAAGAATATTCAGTTTGAATAGCTAACCCAAAACTTGGGGGAGGACAAGGGTGCAAAGTGTCTGGGAATCGTCCACACATTCCATGTACAGAGAGTAAGGAAAAAAACCCAGACTGGATGGCTAGAAGACTAGGGTTTGAACCCTCAACAGAAATTTATGGCTCTCATACTGCCTATAGTACATGTTAGCCAACTGTGCCAAAGTCTGTAATCACACTTACACTTGGTTAAATTTTTATTTATGTGACTGAAAACTATTAAACATAGTGTTTTACTATGTACAATTAGAATTATTGATGTAGGATCAGAAAGTAATTTATGCTGCTCCAGTGGTCTAAATGCTGGCTTCTAACCATTCGCCCAGGTTTGAATCCCGGCAAGGCATGGATTTGTTTGTCTTATGGTACTGGCTCTCTTCCTTTCCTGGAGCCAGTCGTGGGCGTGCTGATAGCCCCCGGAGTGTGGGGAGGCCTCGTGGCTAAGAGGGCCTCTACCCTGAAAAAAAGGATTTTACAAATTTTTTTTTGGGGGGGGGGGGGCTCATATTAAACTGATTAAAGAAATATCTAGGAATTTCTTACAGCAGCATTGAATGAAGTAATACAACGAAAAGCAATTTTTGGTTGTTGTTTTCAGTAAATAGTACTCTTCAAGAAATAATTTTCACTTTAGTTTATAAAAACTGAATGACGAGAAAGTGACTATTCCTGAGGCCCCTTTTCACAACCATAGCAATAGTTCCTATACATGAGTATTCACGAAAGAAATAACAGCTGAATGAATGAATTTGTATACCTATGATGATAAGGCAATTATCTATTAGTTGTTTGCACATAACTGGAAATCCTTCAGAATATAATGAGCTGAAGGTGTTTTTTATGAGAATGAAAAAACAAACCTGTCATTTTTTTCAAATATATGTAACAGAGTCAAGAGAAGATTTTTACCATGAGCAAAACATTGGCATTATTTCAGGCATGTTTTTTTATATATATATTCAAGAGTAAAGTAATTTTATTATTTTTGTGCCATAATTCTTAATTGCTATTTATCTGCTTACTTGCATTGTGCACTTTCATATAAATCGAAAAAGGACACTCGCACGGATGCTGCATATTTCTTTTTGTGTGATCATAAAGCATTTCAAAGAAGCTGGCCTTGCTGAAAGAATAAAATTTCCATGATATGATCTAAACTACAGCAATCATTTTAATTACAACATGGACATTTGCATAACACGTAATGAAGTGTTGTAGCAATTTTAGTTTTACGAAAAATACCTGTAGGTTTCAAAGAATTTTAATTATTAGCATGCCTGTAAAACCTAGTTACTACTATGGAATTTAAAAATTTCAGTAATTGAAAGCTAACAGATTTTTACAAAAGGGCCTCTAAGATATTTTTTATGGGGGAGGGGGGGCTATGATTTTTCTAGAACCAAACTGGAGCCAGTGACCCTTAATTAGGGATGGGTTACTGGTAAAGCATGTGCTGATCATGTGAGGAATGAAGATGTGTAATGTGAGGCAAAATGTTAGAAAGGTGGAGAGCAATATTCTTAGGTGATTTGGCCATGTTGAAAGAATGAGTGATGAGGTGCTGACAAAGAGAATTTTTTCAGCCCAAGTGGCAGGAAAGAAAGGTAGAGGAAGGCCAAGAAAATCACAGAAAAACCAGATGCAGGAAGTCTGAAGATTAAGATGTACAAAAGGTCTTGTGTGTGGCATGTGTTGGATATTACTGAAGCTTGAGCGGTGTGCAGAGATCGTTGTAAATGGAGACATTTGATACACCAACAAAAAAGAAATTCCAGTTCCATCAGTTAAATGTGTACTTGGCACACGGTCTTTCTTTGAGGAGCTAACCTATGAATCTCAGCGAACAGCTTAATGATATGTATGTTACTGGTTATAGCCCATCAAGCTGCTCATAGTGGTCACTAACCCCCCCCCCCCCCAAAAGTAATTTGTATTTTATACACCTAGTATGTTTTTAACTGTCCATCTAAATTAAACTGTACCATAGTTAAGACATCAAACTGAATTTCCTCAACAGTCTTTCTCATCAGCGTAATAAAAAAATCTAGGAAATATTGTGCAGACAAGTTTTTGTTTGTCCTTTAACTTAATGTTAGTAATATCTGCATGTTTGTATAATTCATCTTGTATGGGAAATTTTTTAATCATGTACTTGCAAAGCTTTAACTATAGTACTTTCTCATACGGTCATAATTTATTTTTCAGAATCTGAGAGGTCACAATTTTTCTTAATTTATTACCTAATTGTGGAAGCAATGAGTAGCTCCGGATTTGACTTTTCTTTGACGAAAATAATACTGTAAAATGTGTCGGCACCCAGAACTTTTTTTTTTTTTTTTGAGATTGGGGGTTTAATGACTACTGTGAGCAGCTCAATGGGCTATATATATAAGCAGTCACCCGTCCCTAATTTAAGGCCACTGACTCCAGGAATGGGAGACAGCCTGTGGCGCAAAACAAACACAACATCCATGCCTCACAGGGATTCGAACCTGGACTCTTACAGACGAATGATCAGAAGACATTGCTTACACCGCTGCGCCATCGGCGCTGCTACCACAGCTGCATAGGATTAGGTGTCTAGATAATAAGTTGGTGAACAAAGATGTGATTTTGCACCAGAACATACCCAAAGCAGCATGCTGCTACCAAATCAAATTGCTCTACAAAGAAAATCTGGACTTTCCCGTGGATAATACTGTCCTCCATTGGTTTTCAGTCCAATTGACATGAAGTCTTGTTTAATTCAAAAGTTCCCTGTGATGGGGGCAAGGGGAACGCAGAGTGTTGGTCACCTAGCAAAGAGACCTCCATGAAACCTTCTGTGTACAGTGGAACTGGATGCCACCATTCCTGTAGCTGCAGCAAGGGCAGATCACAACTGTGTCAGGGTAACCATCCAGTTAATTGGAGATTTCGATCATCTAGGAATGCCATAGGCCTTGCAGGGGTTGGACAAAGTAACGTGAACACCTAGGAAAAGAAGGTTTTTACATACCTAATAGGGTACGGGGACCACATTTTGCATTCAAAACCACCTGAATCCTCCTTGGAATCAGGGTGCGCACGCGTGCTTGAAAACCTGGAAAGTCCTGGAAAATCATGATTACGTTTTCAAGGCCTGGAATATCCTGGAAAAACGGTATTTTTTTAATGCTGTCTTGAAAAGCCTTGAAATTTGAAATTAGTGCTTAAAAAAAATGCCCTTTTAGGAAATCGTGTTACTGACTGTTACCCCTTAATTTTTTTAAGTTCCTCTCCTCTGTTCTCAAAGAAACCGCCGGCTACAGTGGTGTTTCGGATGTGCCCAAATCCTAATTTGGCTGGAAGGGGGGGGGAGCACTACTTCCAGGGCAATAAAATTGGATGATTACTAGCAGGTCTGTTAGGGAAGGGAGCTTGATGCATTCTCTAGCCCTGAGCTTGATGTCCGTCCGACAACTACTGAGAACAACAGAACGGGAAAGAAGAGACATTTAGCATTTGCAAGGGGGTCGCGTGTTTACCAAGTCAGCTGGCATCCACCAGTGAAGAGTATGCCTGAACAACACATTCATCTGCTCCTTGTTTATTGCATTAAGACGCTTGCTTCCGGCCCACCACTCAAGAGACTTCGGCTACTTATGATAAAAAATAAGAAAACTATCTTTGCGAATTTTTTCACAAAAGTGGCTGAAATTTTTACATTTACTATAATTGGATTACAGAAGCTCACTCCCAAAATTCCATTTGAATCGGTTTAAAACTTAAAAAGTTAGCATTGGAAATTTTTATTATGTGTGCCTCTTTAGACAGTGAGCCTTGAGCAGAAAGTGTGTTACCATAGCAACGGTTGATTGACAGCTGGGAGCGCTGATCCGAAGCCCTTGGTTGGGAAGAAAGCACACCTGTTTATCACTTCCACGGCTCAAAAGGACTAAGAGATATTTTCAGAAATCCATTTTCCCGGAATTTTGAAAATAACTCAGTAAAATTTTTACAGTGGTTAAAATACATCACAATAAAGTTCTAGTGCAAATTTCGCCGAATTCCGTTTGAAACTTTAGCAGATGCAAAAAAAAAAAAAAAATCTTCCGTTGCAAAATCGGATTCAAAAAAAAAGAAACGGCAATTATAAATTACGGGAAAAGCAAGCAAATTATTTTTTTTTAGATGCCATGGTTTATTTAAACAGAGTGATCCTTAAATTTTGTTTCTGGGATGATATGGACTCTATTTTAATTACAAACATACATTTTTATTCAGATGTCTGAGTTACTGTTTTAATAAAAAAATCTATAATTAAAAAGTTTTCAATGGATTTAGGCGAAATTCAGCAGATAAACGTATTTTAGTAAATTGTTATTTTGTCGAAAATTGGGCAGCATTTTTTTTTTGCGTTTTCTCCTATAGTTAATGTGAAGGAGGAAGACACTTCAGTGAGCTGCAGGTGGTGATTTATGGCGATGTGCCAAATGAAAAGAAGCCGTTCCATCAGGACATTCCAGAGGTTGAGTGTGCGTGGACGCGTGCTCCTGCTGTTTGAACTTAATCGGAATGTTTTCGGGAGGGGAGAAATATCCGTTTCAGCTTTACAGCTTTCAGGCTCCTTTTTTTTTTTCTTGGTAATAAATAAAAACCATAGTTGCTGCATTCACCATTGATCCATATTCGCATTTCTTGAATATAAACAGCAGACAATCGGAAACATGGTGTTGGGTGGGTCTTGATGTTCTTCATTTGTATCTGCTGAATTTTGTTCTGTGGGAATACGGAATGAGTTATACTGTGAATACATACAAAACTACATATTTTTGAGCTGAAAAAATATGTCTACTTGTACACAGTAGCTAACGTGTGAACTCAGACGAAGACAATTGGACATATGGACGTCTGATTCCATAAAAAAATCAACCCATTTTATTATACACGACAGGTAAAAAAGAAAAAACATTACATGTTTTTAAACATTATAAAGGAAAGCGGATTTTGAAACACCATGACTTGATATTAATTTCTGAAATCTTTTTTTTTTTTTTTTTCAATTACAATACACTGTAACATGATACCTGTGTGTTGTATCCCTTAGTTGTATGACAGATTTTCAGTTGGCCGATATCCGCGATCGTAAGTGGTAGTTACATTGCTATTGTTGATGATGACAAGATAAATACTGGAGTAATGTAGAATGTTGCATAACGTAAAAAGAAATCGCCCCCCTTCGAACTTTTATGCGGTTATCATAGCTGATCAACCATTTCATTCCATGAACATCAGCACATTTCAATCATTTGACCATTGGGGGTCTGACGGAATTCAGCAGTGCTTAAGCGCCTAGCGCAACGAGAACATGCTAATTATGGACAGTTCTATTCCCTTCCCCCTATCATCCCTAATCCATTTGCATCTTTCATCATTTTTATTACTTAAAACTGAAATTGCTTTTAAAAACTAATTTGAGCATGATACTGTAAAGCGTAGTAATCATCCTGGAATTTTTTTGTATATGGCCTGGAAAAGGCCTGGAAAGTCCTTGAATTTTTTTCCCCCAAAAGAGTACGAACCCTGCCAGGATCCATACAAATCCTGGATGGTGGTTATGCTACACCCTTCTTCATGCAGAAACTGCTCCATGTCCTTGAGAGATGCAGGAGACCTTACTCTGTTTTCCAACACAGACTACAGTGGCTCAATGATGTTTAGATCAGGTGATTGGGGAGGCCAAGGAAGGTGTGAAAGTTCATCCTCATGTTGCTCAAACCATGATTGGACATTCTGAGATTTATGAATTGGGGCATTATCATCTCGATAGATGGCATCCTCTGCAGGAAACGATGCCTGAGCCATTGGATGAACTTGGTCGGCCAAAATGGTTTTGTCCTGCAGTGGGGAATAGTGTGAATGTGGATTCATCTCTCCACATTACGTGCTTTCATGTATCGGCAGTCCATGTTGTATGCTCCTGGCACCACTACCGTCTCCATTGTGCATTCTATGTAAGCTAATCCATGGAAACCATTCGTTGCAGGGAATGGGGGACATGGACTTCTGAGATCAACCAACATGGAGTGTACAGACATCCAAAAAAAAAAAAAAAAAAAAAAGGAGCCACCTTTCTTAACACTGGATTTACCTGGGTCACCAGAGGTTTTGAAATAGCGGCTCTGCCACGAATATCTTGTTTATGCAGTTCCCTGCACACAGTTTTCGTTGATGCCAGGATCTGGAGAGAGCTTCGCACTCCCGTGGTCTTCTTATGGGTAACAATCCTCTTTAATGCTCTCCTGTCTCCATCAGTCAGGGTCATTTTCTGGCCGCTCGTGTGTTTCGCAGACAAGGTTTTGCCATGAACATGGTATGCTGTCATGACGCTAGACACAGTAGCTCTCAATACCCGCACTACCCTGGTGACTGTTGCCACAGAGACATCAACTAGCTGGCCACCAACAGTTAGCCCTCTTTTGAGGTCTGTTAGGTCATTCATTTCGTCATCACCTTGTAAGAAATTTTGCAACAAGACACTTTTAATTCACTTAAGCAAAGCTTTGAGGTTCTGAATAAAGCAAGCCTTTATTCAGAACCTTATTCACTTAAGCAAGGCTTTGAGGTTCTGAATTACAACCAAAAAGGGGGGAAACTCTTGCGTACTGCGATGTATGCAAGAAGTGCATTAAAAGTCGCGTCTCTGAGCGTGGTGTTCACATTATTCTGTCTAACCTCTGTACTTCACTGTACCTTTGGGAAACTGATTGCATATTTTGAAATTGGTTCTACTGTCTTTGGACATATAAGATTACACTTCACTGTTTTAAATTATATAAAAATTTTCATTAAGACATCTGGAGAAAGATATGTTAACACATAAGAAACCTGCATTTCTAATTTAAAACTGTTGTGTTATCAAGACAAACGTTTCATTGTCACTTTGCGTTAATAAATGGTGGCATCTGCAAAAAATTCCATTCATTTAACTGGAAATTTAAAAAAGCAGATAATATTGGGTACATAAATAAGTTTTGAGGGATTTGAGGTGAACAAAACACGTTGTTGGAGAACAGAAACAATATTTTAATATTAATCGAAGTATGCTCCCTCCGAAGCTACAACTTTACCCCATCTTTCGGGTAGTGAACGTATGCCCCGAAGGAAGAATTCCAGTTTCTTGGAAGAGATCCAGTTGTCCAGCCAATTTTTGATGTCTTCATAAGAACTAAACCGTTCTCCAGAAAGTGCTGACTGCGTCGACCGGAACAAATGGTAATCTGGTGGCGCAATATCTGGCGGTTGGAGTAGAACTTTCCAGTTGGATCCTTTTAAGTACTTTTTCACAGGTAGAGAAACGTGGTCTTGCGTTGTCATGCTGTAAGATGACTTTGGTGTGTCTATTCTCCCATTCCGGCCGTTTTTGCACGAGAGCTAATTTTAAACTCATTAATTGGGTTCGATACCGATCATCAGTAATAGTTTCTGACGGTTTCAGCAGTTCATAGTTGATCACACCCTTCTGATCCCACCAGAGACACAGCATTACCTTTGAACCATGGATATTGCATTTTGGCATTGAAGGACCTGGCTTCACCCATGCTTTCTGCCATTTAGGGTTATCGTACCAAATCCATTTCTCGTCGGCAGTAATACGATGCAAGAAACCCTTGCTTTTTTGCCTTTGAAGCAGCAATTCGCAAATGGTTTTTCAACGTTCAAGGTCTCTTTCCCGCAAAGCATGTGAAACGCAATTCCCTTCTTTTTGCACCATTCCCATGGCAGCTAAACGTTGTGAAATGCATGGTTGACTAACATTTAATGCTGCTTGCTAGTTTTTTTTTTTGGGGGGGGGGGGGGGGAAAGGGGTCTGGCACGGATCATCGTCAAGTAAAGTTTCCAATTCAGCATCAGCAATTTTTTTGGGTGGTCAAGAACGTTCTTTATCACTGACATTGAAATCGTTCCTTTTGAATCACCTAAACCAATACTCACATGTTTTTATTGATGGGGAATGTTCATCATAGATTTCTGACATTAAGCGATAGCTGCGGCAGCACTTTTCTTGAAAATAAAGTAATGCCCTAACACTTCCCGCAAATGCTGTTTTGTCGGGACGAAAGTTAACATTTTCCATTGAGTAAAACAAATACGTCTTTGCACCTCAATCGAACGTCGTATACTGACTCTGACATCTCGTACTGTGATACTGCAGTGTTGCCACCTTAAAATACATGCAAGCAGTAATAAGTACAACACCGAACGGAAATCCCTCAAAACTTATTTATATACCTAATACATATTTTATTATCCAGTGTGCAAGCTCAATGATGCCAAATTGCTTGGTTCTACCCTGGAGCATCCACTTACAGGCATATTGGGTTCCAACACTGTTTTCTTGCAGCTGAAAACCAGTTAACAGGAGTCCTACCCTCTCTTTTGATGTTTTTAATTGCATTCGATCCAAAGAGTATTTTGTTTATTCTTTTTTATGCCATATTTCTACAGTTTTCAAGAAAAACTGCACCAAGCCTAATAAAAATCACAAAGTGCAACAATAATATCACATGCAGTATTGCAAACATTTTATTATCACATCTACACGGGGATTAGCCATTTAGTCTGGAGTTTTTACAAGTTGTTTGGGTGACCAGAGCAGACGATTCATTGTGGAGCAACTCTGGGCAAACCAGAGCACTTGGCAACTATGAACATTTGTTTTTAAAGTGATAGTAAGAATTTAAGTACCAACAGCTTACAGGAGCTGATGCCATTTTTTAATTCTTTTGTACACCTGAATTTTTATTTTGCTTTTATGAAAACAAAGAAGTTTAGGAAATTAATTTTATTATCCTACTGTATTTCCAATGTGAATTACCTAAACAGCTCAAGCAATCAATAATCTTACTTGAAAGAGATGCATATAATAAAAAGAATGCCATCCATATATCATACATAAAAACAGAAAAATGAATGCTTTCCTACAGTACATCAGGCTTTTGAATCATTTCAGAGTAATTCTGTTCAACATGTTATTTTTGCAAATATTTTGCTTCTGGAGCTACGTAAATCATATCTTCTAATGTTTTTTTGTTGTTTTTTTTTTCTTTTACGACTTGAGTTTATCTAGTGCATCATAGCTGGGAAAAAAACAAAACAATAGAAGGCATAAGAAGTTAAGTTGTAAAAAAAACAGTAGAAGACATTGACATAGCTCTAGAAGTGAAATCTTTGCAAAATTAAGAGTTGAACAGAATAACTCTGAACTGATTTATAGTTCAAAAGCTTAATGAACATTTAACCATTTATATATCTGCTTTTAATGGATAGAGAAATTTACATTACTAATTATTTATATATCTGCTTTTAATCGATAGAGAAATTTACATTACTAATTACTTTAATAACTTTACACAGTAGTTTGCCAAGACAGGAGAAAAGACTGAGTTATATTATGTGCACCCAATGAAGATTTGAGTAAAATCTTCATTGGGTGCACATAATATAACTACGCAATGCTTTTGGCATCAGAACAGAGAAGACAATAAATTATGAAATATATATACTTATAAAACTTGCAGTCAATGGATCACATTTTTAAAAAAGGGCACATGGGATTTGTGTTGCCTTTTGTGAGATGGATAGCTAGCTACCAAGCCAAAGAAAATATTTTTTAAAGGAAGTGTTAAGAAGGCTTTTAAGTATCTCGCAGCTATGATGCACTAGGTGGATGGGAACGAATTACCTTCTTTACAGTAGAAGGCTGACTCTCATATCTTTGGTGACCATACTCGAATTTTATTCGTAGTTCTCCAACACGAGACTTGGGAAGAACATTAGGAATCCATTCAATAATAAATGGAGTTGGCTCCTTTTGGTTTGGTGATGTATTTCCTAGAAAATGGAATGATACAGTATAACTGCATGTTCATGAATAAAAAATAACACAAATATTAATTTTTTTAAACAGACCATTGTATATAATTCATCAGATATTCCTTCCTAATCCTGTAAGGAGCCGAGTTATTCCCAGAACTGATTTCAGACCTTAGAAATATCGGGGTTTTTTTTTGTTTTGTTTTTGCTGTTTGCAGATTCAACACTTTCAAAGTTATCTTCACAGTTGATAACAAGGTTCGTACTCTTCCAATAAAAATATATTCAAGCACTTTTCAAGGACATTTTAAAACCAAATTATGACGTGTGTGCTGTCGGTCAGTCAGTAAGTAGGTATTTTAGCAAGTTCAAACCATTAAACTTACCTAGGACGCGCATACCTTTAATGACCTGCCTGTTACCTCCTGCTTGTTTATTTTATTAACTTTGAATTGCCCCTCTGTTTTGATGTTTTTTGAAATCATTAAATTTTGTGGAATATTTTCAAATGGTACATTATTTTTGTATTCACCCTACAGCAAGAACACGTCCCTAATCCTAGCCAACAGAAGCCAATCATGGTTCGTGAATACATTCCACTTATTTTACTCTCATGGCTGATGTTTTACTCCATAGTACTGTAATATCATAGCCCAAGGTACCAGCTGTCCATGTGATTCCCTGAGTTGAACGCAAGTTTTGCGCTATTTGATCAGCTTGCTTATTTAATTGGAACTACACAGAAATCTCATATAACTTTTTAGGACAAACCATTATTTTTACACATGCTCTTTCATATCATTACTGAAAAACAAAACACATTTTTTTTTCAAGTACTATTATTCACAGAGTCAAACTTTTTCAAGTACTTTCAAGGACTTAAAAATAAACTTTTATTTTTCAAGGAGTGTACAAACCATGGATAAAAATTAAAAGCCCGCACGTCCAAGGCCTGGCACGTTTCAAATTTTTTAATAAAAGCCCGGCCCGTAAAATTCCAACAATTATTAAACCACGAATTTGACACCTGGTGCACTCGGTCATTCGACTCCTGAAGAGTTTTTGTTTTCTTAATTACTACAAGTATTCTATTACAATAAACGTTAATTCAGAATATTTCTGAGACTCTGTATAAGTCACGTGACATCCGAGGAGGAGGGGGGGGGGGTGTATACTAAAAAATATTACATGAAAAGGACAATTTCCATGCCTTTCAAATTTTCTTGGTTTTCAATTTATCATTCCCTGCCGTCGGACCCGGAAATATCCTTGGGGGTAATTTAAAAAGTACGAAATATCCAGAATTATGAGTCCGATCATTTTGCTGGTAGAAGATTTTATGGCTTTATAAACTGCACCTACCTCTACTGGTATATCATATCACTGGAACCAAATATGTTTCTCGTGTGTGTGTGTGGAGAGCCCATTTGTGCCGCTTAAGATGCGATGTTCCAAACTTGGTGCTATAGTAACTCAAAAAGTTTTTGCATTTAGTGCACTGCACAACGTTTACCGGCCCACTAGTTTCAGAACGGGACAGTAATTTAAAATATTTCCAAATAACGCTTTTCCCCTTTACATTGTCTACAAGCACATACTCTCCTGAAGCGATTTTTTAGCGAAAATCTTTCGCTTTCTTAAACTCCATAATAAGTATGGAAGAGTATTCATCAGCAACACTGAACTGAGCATATGCTAAGGGAAAACAACGACATACTGTCCAGCTAATCAGTGTCACAGAAGTTTTGAAAACGGCTGCCTGATAGTACAAATGGGGAAAATACAGCGCAGATTTATACACAGAAGTAAGTTTCTTCCAGCCCATTTCTCCCGTGCCATTTAAGACAACTTAAAAGCTTTTCACACATCTAAAAGTGCCGCCGACCAGAACAATAAAAAAAAAATCGTCTGCAAGCGGGTGGCTCAGTTTAGAAATGCTGCAGTTAATAGCCTGCCCTGAAGCATCAGAGGAGGGTGGAAGTTAGGAAGAGAGAGAGAAGGGACCACATTCACATTGAAAAACTAAGGGAGCTGACCCACTCCAATCGTTTTGTAGGAGGGGAGGATGTCGTAAAACTCCTATTTTTTCCATCAGAGGAAATTATTCAATCTTATCTTGCTGCTGTATGTTGCGAGTTTTCCAAACGAGAATGGCACCGTACAGCGACTGTTTTGCTCATAAAAAAAAAAAAACCTGCCTTGGCCCGTGTCTGTTTTACATTAAATATTGAAGGCCCATTTTCCCAACTTAGAAATGAGCAAAGGCCTGCCCCGGGCCCATGCAGACCTCTAGCACCCACCAATTTTCCCTCAAATGCTTTAGTGGAACTACAATATCAATGCAAGAATACTAGTTCACTGATTCTGTTATTACACCTAAAGAGGAACTAAACAGCTCACACAAGATCAGGCAACACATGGACCATATACACTGAAGACCCAAAATATTATGACCATCTGCCTAGTATGATGTTCATCCTCCATGGCCAAAATAAATCTTATCCAGTGAGGCATGGACACTACAAGATTTCCAAAGGCATCTGTTACCAACAAGTTACCAGCAGATCCTTTTTTTTTTTTTTTTTTTTTTTGATTGAAGGTTTAGCAACCACTGTGGGCAACTCAATGGGCTATAAGCAGTCGCCCATCCCTAATTTAGGGTCACTGGTTCCAGGGAAGGAAGAGAGCCAGTGCCGTAAGACAAACATAACATCCATGCCTCACCTGGATTCGAAACCAGACCCCTGTCGGATGAATGATGAGAAGCCATCGCTTAGACCACTGCACCACCGGGGCGGCACAGATCCTTTAAGTTACGTGGTTGAGCCACCGCAAATTGGATTTGCTGTTCCAGCACAAACCAAAAATGCCTGATTGGATCCATGTCTGGAAAATTTGGAGACCAGAGCAATAATTGGAAGTCTTCCTCATGTTCTGCAAATAATCTGGGCAGTGCGGCATGGTACAGTATCCTGCTGAAAGAATCTACTAGAGTGGAATACCACAGCATTGAAGGGAACTACTTGGTCTACAATGTTTAAATAGGTGGTAAACATCTTAGTTTCCTGCACATGAACGACTAGACCAAGAGTTTACCAGCAAAACACTTCCCATAGCATTACATTTCTTTCGCGGCACGATTCATCCCACGGTGCATCCAACACTTCCTCAGGTAAACAACACACATGTATCTAGCTGTCCACATGGTGTAATAGGAAACAGAATTCATGAAACCAGACAATTTTTCAATCATGCAAGGTCCAGTTTTGGTGCTTGCATGCTTTTGATGGTGAACTGAGGTCAGCATGGGCACTTGGAGCAGCCTGCGGCTACACATCCCCATTTTCAGCAGGGTTTAATGTACTGTGTATTGTGACACATTATTCCTATCGCCAGCATTCAAATTACTGGTGAGTTGCACCACAGTATCCCTTCTGTTGGTACGTACCATATGGGATAGCCTTCACTCACCTCTAGCATTGATGACAGAGGTTGGCCCACACCTTGCCAGCAGTTTCTGATTTTTCTCTCCTTGGACCACTTTTTGAAGGTACTAACCGTGGCTCATACCCAGTCGCCTGGCCATTACGATTTGGCCTTTGTTAAAGTTCACTGCCTTTTCCATCTGAAGAACAAGAATACTACTGATAAACAGAGCTCAGTATCAGATGTTATTTATACAGTTTCATGACCTTCAAATGTGCCGTCGTTTAGTTGCAGTTGCTCCAATTTGTGTAAAGACGTGCTGGTCAATAATGTTTTGGCTGCTTGGTGTATTCTGGTGAACATTATATTACAACCACTTACCTAACACTTTGTGGACCCTCCTTTTGCCCAGAGAATGGCCATCACCTGGCATGGCACCAACTCCATGTGGTATGTGTACAGCCGATCTGCAACTCACAGTTTTGTTATGGAGCGGGATGGTTTGTCCAGCTGCCTCACCTGGCATTCCACAAAATTTCATAGATGTTCACAATTGAGTTGAGATCAGGGAAATTTTTGAGCCATTCGAGATATCTCATACCAGTACTGTGTTTGCTGAACCATTACAGGTTGAGATGGGCCTACTGACATGGGACGTTATTGTCCTGGAAAAACACAACCCCTCTGGGTGGAGGAACAACATTGTGGGGCGTACATTGTCTACAAGCAGTCCATAGTAGTTTTAATATGCAGTAACATACATTTCTTGGATGTTTCCCTTCAGAAAAATACAGATTTTTCCATTTCTAGAATAGTTTTCTATTGACCCTCTGCACCTACAAATATTATTTCTTTCCAATCTGTCCATAATTATAAATTTGCTTCAATACAATCCTTCATACACGTAGTCAAGCTGCCCTACAAAAAGAGTAATAAAAATTTGCATATTGCTATTTTTATAAATTTCTACAATAAAAAAACAAAATAAAAAACCCTAATCTACCAGTTTGAAAATAAATAAAAGATCTTCAAATAAGCAAATAAAATCCACAATTAACAGGCTCCAATTCTTTCCATCCAAATTCCACTTATAAGTTTAAAAAAATGTTTGGTTGCCATCTTGCAATCAGTTCCAACCCCACAATTTTAAACCTATTACTTAATGACAGATATAAGATAGACCCATTTGATCTCCTAGGAGACTATTCTACTCCAATAAAAACTTCATCTGGACCAACTTTCTACCTTGGAAGCTCTTATTGAAGCATTGAAAATATACCAACACAAGGAACTTTGAACTAACTATACTAAAAATAGTATAACTATACAAGTAATCCTAATTTATTGTCGTAGAATAGAAATCACAAGTTTCCAAGCTTTTGCACATCAACCAGATGGCTTTTTCAAGGAAGGTAGACAGCAAACTGAATTCAGTTTGCTGTCTGAAGTACTAAATACATATAGTTCAAAAACTCCCATGTGATAACTTTTATGTAACTTAAGCATGATTCTTTATTTTTTCCTTCCATCCTTTCTTTTTGTCATCACAATATAACATGATTAACATATAACAGAATGTATATTCATTAAGTAAATGGAAATGCAAATTATAAGTTACATTTTTATTAGGTTGAATATGTGTTAACACAAACTTTTCTATGTTTAAAAAAAAATCTGTTTAATCTTCACCAAATGTTGCTGGCCTTACTACTTGCCAACCCTGAGTCCCATAACAGAAATTATATAATAATAAGAAAAATGATGACATAAGTCAATGAGAAAATTGAACAAATTGAAAAGCAATTGCCGTTCACAACAGCCTTTAGAGCAATCTTTATTTAGGAACTAAGACCGAAAAAAACTAGTTTATTGATTCCTGTAGTTATGACTGGAAAAATCTACAACATGCAGTGACATTGAGGAATTAACACTATGCAAATTCCACGTGGTATACAGACTGTAATAGTCAAAAAGGCCTGAAACATGCACTAACCTATACTCTCGAACAGTATCTTACAGATATACATAAGGAAGGTGAAGCCTCATGGAGAACGTAGATGCAATATGGATAATACAACTAACTAACTAACTAACTAACTCTCTCTCTCTCTCTCTCTCATATATATATATATGATGAAGTGAATGAATAAATAAAGTTTTAATTATCAGTTTTACATTTTGCCATCCACTATATTTCCATTAGCTCCGTTAGAGAAATGTTCTGGAAGAAACACTTCACAGGAATGTTTGACAATAAAATTAATTTCCCTGCAGCTAGGAAGCTGAATTATCATTTTGGCACATATATATTTAAGTGCAGTGAAACCTGTGTTGGTGGTCATCTGCCAAAACAGTTAGTTTTGTCTAGCACATATGTTATCACCCATAGAACTTGGCGGCCACTTGCATAACACAGCCATAAGCAGCTATTTTTGAAAGGCATGTTAAAATAAACCTGCATTCTGCGGTTGCAAACACAAGTAACGTACAGAAAAATCTTGGTTCGAAGGTTCTAAAAAGATAATGAAAAGATTTTGAGTTTAAAAATATGAAACACCTGTTTCCTTTTCCCTCTCTATCACCACCCTTCACAAGATTTTAACTGGTGGGTGGCCCTCAGAGTCAGTCTGCCAAGTGTTTTGTCAGCAGACGGTATGGTTTCTTTTAACTAGGGTATGCATATTTGACCCTTAATTGTCCTACATGAGAGAGTGAAGCCCACAGTACAGTTCACCCCCCTCATCCCAATGAACAAAGACCAAGTCTTTTCACATAGCGGTTATATTGCTTGAGCAAACTGAAAGTCAGCTCCAGGCAGTAAAATAACACACTGCAGACTTGAAGGAAGAGAACGGACAGGAGGGGATGGGAGTGACTTCGCATCTCAACTGCATTTGTAATTCCTCTGTGTTCAGCATTTTACTTTGAATTCCTCCAGGAAAATGTGATAAGAATGCCCAATTTGCTACTACGTGCATATGTTCCTAACATTGCCCATTCCTCAGTCTTACTTCTGGCCCTTAGCAAGAGAGATTTTGTACATTGCATTCTTACATTACAAAATGGCGAGGATAAAAAGATTCAAGTTTTATTGTTAGAAAAACGAATAGAAATTATAAAAGAAAATTCCACTTGTTTATCGCTCAGACAGTTGGCTGCCAAGTTTGATTGTAGAACAACATAAATAGCAAACCTTTTACAACAGAAAACTAAAATTCTGAACAATTGGGAATCAAATAAAAACAAAGGAATGAAAAGGAATTGCCAAGTAACTTCTGAAGAGGTAAACAGCATGACCGAGTAGCTAGGAACTGCAACTTCTTTCAGTGCAAGCAATGGATGGCTGAAAAGTTTCCGAAAATGTAACAACATTGTTTACAGAATGATGTGTGGTGAAAGAAGAAATGTGGATATAGAAACCATTGAAGAATGGAAAGCATGAGACCCATCTATAATCAGCGATTATAACTATTGCGCGACATTTTTAATGTTGAAGAAACTGGCTTTTTTTTTTTTTTTTTGAGCGGAACCAGGTAAAACTTTAACTGAGAAAGGAAAATCATGCTCACGAGGAAAGTTAGCTAAAGACTGTCTCCTTTTGTTGCAGCGCAACTAGCGAAAAAGAAGTACCATTAATTATTTCGAAGTCAGCATGCCCTAGGTGTTTCAATGGGGTAGATACTGTGACATTGGGCATTATCTGGCATGCAAACAAAACAGCTTGGATGATCACCAAAATATTTATTGTATAGTTGGAAAAAATAAATGAAAAATGAATATTCAAAACAGAAAAATTCTTTTATTAGACAATGCAGTATGCTACCCTCCTTACATAGCATTTTCAAACATTTAGCTTGAATTTTCTCCTCCAAACACAATAAGATGTTTGCAGCCTTTAGATCAAGGTATTATCCAGCAATTTAAACTGCAAGAAGGTGATTAGAATGCTGGTGGCTTGTATGGATACCTGCCAAAATGTGTCTGATCTTATGAAAACTGAATGTTTTGCATGCTGTGGAATGGATAAAGAACTCATGGAATGAAATTAATGTAACAACAATTCAAAAATGTTTTGAGAGATGTCAAATTAAAGCTGCTCGGGAAACTGATTCAACATTGACAGAAAATGAAGTAATCCCCGAAAATAATTCTCACAGGAACTGAATAGTCTCTGTAAAGCAGCCCATATAGACAGCTGTGTCACAAATGAAGACATGCACTGCTGCAATTATGAAACTGCGATATGCCAGTGGCGTAACTACCACCCCCGCGGTTGCAGGGGTGTGCATGTAACAAAGGGGCGTACCACAGCTGCCAGTTATAGTTTCATAAAAAAATCCGAACAAGCACAAAAACAAACAAATAATTAATCCAAAGATTCATATTTTCCATTAAGATATATTGTACTTAGCTTTGCGTGTCAACTTTCATTTTTAAAACACTGGATGTCGTACATATTAAAGCTATTGGGCTCTTTGGCTCTGGGTAGTAATACAATCACTCTGCAATGGGTTGTGTATAATACGATCACTCTCCAATCGCACTTTCTCTGTGCTGCTGAGGAAAAGTGCAAGGCCACATGGGGATTCCCTGTGGAGGATGTGGGGAATTAGTCACTCGCCTAGGATCACATACATGATAGGCACCAACATGTATTCACAGCAGGCATATATCTGATTTGTATAAGAGGTGATTTATTTTAGTTTTGGACAAAGCAATTACACATATTGTTAAATCTATTATTTAAAAAGTTAGAACTACAGGGCTCTAGGTACCACCCTTACTTTTCCAGACACTCCCTGACATCCACCCCTCTCCTCCACCACACGTATATACATCGCGAAAAACACATCCTCCTTCATGTTAAAATCCTGGAAAAATTAGTGTCCATGGGGGTTCTGAAGTAAACCTTGCTGGGGGGCACACATTGTGCTACTTACACCACTGCAATATGCAGTATTAATGAATGTGAAAAAAATTATGATGATGACGAGGAACATCAAACACAGTACCACTTCCACTTTTTCCGTTAAATGATGCTTTAAATGTGATCGCCTGTCTAGATCAATATGGCAGGTATATGAGCCTGAAATGAAACACAACCATGCCTACAACAGTTTGGACTTAATTGAGCATGAAATGGAAAATATATTGCACAAAAAACTCAAAATGACTAAACAAACTTTCCCAGAAAAAATTTACCAGTTACTAAATGTGAAATGTAAATATGGTCATACAAGGCACTTTTAATGTGTTTGAATGCATAATTGTTTCATTCTACTTAGTTTATTAAAGGAATTTAAGTAAAACATTAGAAAATCCAGAATTATCAAATTAAAAAAATAGATAAATAAAAATGTAGCAAGTAAGAAAGAAAGAAAGAAAGAAAAAAAAAAAAAAAAAACAAGCACTTCACAGCAGGCTGCATTAAAAACAGTAAGTCTTTTAATTTATTTGCATGTTGGAAAGGGAGATATTTCAGCAAACTGAACCACTGTATTCGGCAGTCGTGTCAAGATGATAATTTCCGTCCAGAACCGTGGATGACTGTTAGATGGTTTCACTGTATAATATCAGTTGTGAAATACAAATATTAAGCATCAAATTACTTCATTTGCTAATACCCACATTTCTTTTCATGTTATAAATAAAACATACATCACCAAGTGAAAAATTTTAACAACTTTTCGGGTATAGTTGAGCAGAAAATTTATTACACAAAATAGCAAGAAAAATCTTGCTTTCTACAAAATTAAATGAGTTAAAATGTGAGCACAGTATTAGAACTATGACTATACAATAAAGTTAAATGCTGTATTTCTATAAGTTAGATATTTGTCCTAATATTACATAAAAAAGTATGTTATCTTTCATGGATTGATAACCAACAAATACTGCTTAAGACCTAAATGGATGTTTCATGTTACTGCATGCATCACATAATATTTATAGAATTTGCACAAAACATTTTCCCCCTGCCATAAAAAATATGACATTAATGTTACAACAACTGTTCTATAGCTGCAGACTGGAATTTTAGCTAAGTGGCCAGTAAGTCAACAAAAGTTAGTGACCAAAAAATAAAATAAAACTGGCTGGTAAGATGATAAATCTTGGTGGCCAAAAATAAGTCTCCAATTCAAGTAATTTAGGACTAGAGAAGGGCACATCAGTGAGAAACATCGATGTTGGACATAAGTGGTTACTCGTTCCAAAACATCGAAATTTTTTATATATCGGTGAAAACCTTGATGTTCCAATGCTTTTGCTAAGCCAAAGAATTTGTACTTTTCTATCTGCAGCAATAAATGGGCAGTGTTTAAGAAGTCGCTTGCATTTTAGCCAAATTGTGACAAAGACGGTAATTTTGTGACAAACACTGAATCTCCAAAAAGCGAATGTTTTCCGTCATTGTTATCTTTCGTCATTCCGTTCAACACTACTTTACTTTTGCGTTGTTTTTCATCCCCGTCAATTTTTTTCTTTCCGTTATCGCTGTCGCACGCTGCTTTGCTCTATTGTTGTTTCTCCATCCCCTTTGTCTTTTCTCCTATTGAAGAAAAGCACCTTTCACAAAGATTTTGCCATGATGGATAAGGAAAGAGTTATTTCGTTTGTTTCTTCGGTGGTTCGCCGCCTCAGCAGCAATCGCGGTAGCAGTACACGCCATTTCGGTTCAGGTCGACCGGTTGGTCGGTCGGTCTGTCAGCGGTTGTGGCTTTGCTCAGTCCTGTCTTTGTTTTCACAAACTGCGTGCATCACCAAATGTATTTTTGTTAAAATTGGAAATGTAAAAACCTATTTGTTTTTATTATTGAATTATATTAAAAGTACAAAATTTTATTTAACCAATGCATTGTGCTTGTATTTTCGTACATAAATATAGCAAAAAAACAGGACCGTAAATTTGGCTAATCTGCATAGCATTTTGCAACAACTTTTGCTGACAAAATAGCCAAACTGCTACAAGGAAAAAAATTCTAGCTTAAACTCTGTAAATGGGCACCTCGGTGGGTAAAATCTCTGCTCAATATAATGGTGATTATTCACCAATTCGAATTGAGTAACCAATAATATTTGTTAAAATGCTTGACGTACCGGTGGAAACCTTGGTTTTTTCGATGTATCTGTTCTTGTAGAGTCAAGAAAGAGAACTCTATTTTGCCGACGAAACAAAAGCAGCCAATTCACAACCTTGAAAGACAATATTCCCTTCCTCTTTACAAGAATGCAACAAAAAGAAATTCATTTTCTATGCATAAAATACTCTTTACCAGTTTCAAACATCGGTCACGAAACCTTTATGTTTTTTCAATGTACCGGCTTCTGCAACATCAAAGTTTAAATTTAGATTATAATTATCGGTGGTAAAATTTTGATTTTCAAAAACCTCGAGGTTTTTTTGCCCATCCCTAGTTAGGACTGGTTTCATGTCCTTTTACTTCTGAATTGTTATACCTTTGTGAATTGGCCCTAAATATGACAAATGGCCAAACTGACGACCACTGAAATAAATTTAATCGCCAAAGTTACCAGTTAATTGCCATTTGGCTCGTGGTGACTGCTAATCTGCACCTATAAATTGTTCCATGTCAAAATATTTTACTTCACCCAAAATGTCTGAGTGTTTTTTTCTTTTAATAAAATACTTTAAAATGTACTTAGTTTTGTGTTCATAAGAATATTCAATTTCCATAAAAAAAAAAAAAAAATTACAAGATATCAGAGCCTTTAAATTATCCTAATTCTTGTTCAAGAGAAATACTTACCAACTTTTAGAACTGTTTTTAATTCCAAGGGCTTTATGAGAGGACTTTTATTAGTTTTCTTGAAATTTTCTGCTAAACCTTTCATTTCTTCTTTGGAGTGCTCATACACATCATATGTTCCATCAAAATTCTCCACAAAGCTGCGAGTAAGCTCTAAAGGCATCTGAAATGCAAACAAAATACAACTGCTTGACATGCTGAAGAATGAGAAACTATTGATTTCTGAATTGGAGGGTTACGTGTTTGATGACAATGAAAACGTGCACTTGACATGATAAAATAAATATGATAATACATTTTTGAGCCATCACTGAGCTTGCAACAGAAAGATGGAGTTGTATAATTAATTCTATACTGAAATTTGCTTGAATTCTTTTCTATCCTCACGGCTTGAAACTTTTTTTGTATATAAATATTGTGTTCTGACACTTTTACACCAAATATAACCCTTGTGCTATAAATTTTAATAAGTAAATAGTTCCTATCTCTTTATTATTATTATTATTTTGCAGTAGATTGCGCTTTACCAAAATAATGTGCTTAATACGTATCATTCATTACAAATATGTCAATTTTAATTTAAATGCACAAAACAATGAAATTTACATACAGACAATACAATACAACCCCTATAAATCCCCAATTTAAAGGGGATCCTGAACAATAAAACACAATAACTTTTATCCACAAGTATTACAAAAGTCATGTAATTCATCTATTTAGACAACAATGAAGAATAGAATCAACCAGTGAGCTTGCTTCATCAGGTGTCCAATCACTGCCATGCTGCACAAATATACAGTTATTATTTAGGATTTGGTTCTTACATACTGCAATATCTTACAAGCCTTTACAACAACAGTGCAGTCTGCAATCTTCAGACTAAATATGAAGGCTGATTAATATGTATAGAAAGTTAGTCTATGAAAACCAAGACAATTTACTTGCAAGCTCCCTTAGCACACACATACACGCTTTCTCTACCATTTCTGGTAGCATACACAAAAAGTACACTGCAAACTATTTCTGAAATTGCCAACAACTGATCTGTCATGCTTTGTTTCATTGAATGGTTTTTCATATTTTCATTAAAAATTTACCTCCATGCAATGCTTGGTATATACAATAATAATAACATATTGCACATAACCACAGGATTGTTTAGCTACACATTAAAGGTAACCAGTGGAGAGTTCACTTACCTATTAAAGGTAACCATTGGACTATTCACCTACATATTACAGGTAATCAGTTGATTGTTCACCTACATATTAAAGGTAACCATAGGACTGTTCACTTATATATTAAAGGCAATCAGTGGATTGTTCACCTATATATTAAAGGTAACCACAGGCCCGGAGCCAGGGGGGCATCGTCCACCCTCGCATTCTCGATGGGGAAAAAGCAGCCAGGCAACAGTATTTATACCCAACATAATTGCACACCCTGAAAAAATAAAAAAATAGTCGCCCACCCACCTCTAGAATCCTGACTACGAGCCTGGGTAACCATAGAACTGTTCGCTTACATACACAGTCGAGTCACATTATTGTGACCACCTCCTACTTTTGATGTCAACAGCACGTAGCCAATGAAAAAAGGCACATGTTGTGACCTGGCTTCAAGGGTATATAAGGTGTGCTGTAGGCATTCTGAAAACATATCACTCATTGCTGTCATGGATAAAAGGAGTGATTATCGGCCTTGAGGCCAAGGGTGGCAGTATTTCTGAAACAGTGCAGTTTGTGAATTGTTCGTGTGCTGCTGTGGTTAAAGTGTATCGTAATTGGAGAAAAGGCACCATTGCGAATAAGCGATGTGGAAGCTGCGGATCACCATGTGCTATTGATGTGAGAGATGAACGTCGGCTTCGAGGGTGCGTGAGGGCCAATTGACATGCTACAGTGGAGGAACTCACTGGCCGAATGAACCAGGTGGCTAACGGAAGTGTGTCTAAAATGACAGTTCAGCGAAACCTGCTGCATTTGGGGCTCTAATGCAGATGGATGGCCACTGCACCTATGCTAACGAAGGTGCATAGGCAGAAAAGGCTTACATTTGCATGGCAGTATCGGAATTGAATCTCTGCCGATTGGCAAAGAATTGCCTTCTCCAATGAGTCACGTTTTCTGCTTCATCAATGGATAGACGTTGGCATATAAGGCGAGAAACATCGGAGGACAAACACTCTTCAACTATTGCTGGAAGAACACAAGCTGGTGGGGGCAGTGTAGTAGCCAGAAAGAATTTTTGGGGAGGGTTTCTGAATTTGGGAATTAATTTTCACTGTACATTATACACATGTTAAATTTTTTCTCTTTCACATTTTACTTGCACATGAAATTCTTCTGTTTAATACTCCCCATTTTTCAAAAACTGACTTACATGCTATGCTACTTACACAAGTATATGGATTTACCTATGTTCGCTTTATTTAAGTACGGCATTTCGGGGAGGGTTGAAACCCCCAAAACCACTCCCTGCCTACGGCCCTGGGTCTGGGGAATGTTTCCGTGGCATTCTCTGGGTCCACTCATACCTGTGGAAGGCACTATGAACCGAATTTGTTATGAATCCATCCTTGCAGATTATGTACACCCATACATGCTGATTGTCTTTCCTGGGGTGGATGGGATCTTCCAGCATGACAATGCGACGTGTCACACAGCTAGACATGTTCGTGAGTGGTTGGAAGAACACGATGAAGACTTCAAAGCACTTCCCTGGCCCCCTAATTCCCCAGACTTTAACCCAATTGAGCATCTGTGGGACTACCTCGATCGGGTTGTTCGCTTTATGGATCCACCACCACGCACCCTCCAGCAGCTGTCAGATGCACTGCATTCAGCATGGCTCCACATACCTGTGAACGCCTTCCACTTCCAGCCCATCTAGCTGCTGTCCGAACTGCACACAGCGGTTATTCTGGATATTAGCTGGTGGTCATAATAATGTGACACAACCATGTATTAAAGGCAACTAACTGACTGCTGACCTACATATTAAACGTAACCAGTGAACTGTTGGTCTACATATTCAAGTTACCCATTGAACTTTTCACTTATGTATTAAAAGTAACCATTGGACTATTCATGTACATATTAAAGGTAACCACTGGACTATTCAACATATTACAAGTAACCATTGGACTATTAATCTACACATAAAAGGTAACCATTGGACTGTTTACCTACATATTAAAGATAATCACTGGAATGTCCATCTGTACATGGTTGTTGCAGGAGCATCTGTGATGTTTGAATAACAGTGACTGAAGAGATCTGTATTCAATGAAATACAAATGTCTGGCAGAGAACCTTATTTTTCCCACTTTATCCTCCTTATAATGCTTGCCACAGAAGAAGGAATTAAAATTATTTAAATTTGTTTTTACATCACCGAATTTTTCACCAGGACCACATCTTGAAAGTGCAGCAGCCACCACACTTACAGAATATTGTATTTAGAAACTGCAACAAGGTGAGCCAAGCAGCCAGATCTTTCATCAGGCATGGAATAAAAGTGATTAAGATTTGCCCCATTAATAAACTTTTCAGTTAAAATAGCTATTTGCTGGCCATAAGAAACATCACCCTTTTTAGTCATTTCATGAACGTGCAAACTGCAGTGAGTTTCACATTAAACCAGTGATGAATATCCACAGATGAGCACATACACTAATTGTCATAAAAATCTGTGCACCAAGAAGAAGGCATCAGATGAAAATGAGATTTTAGTAGTGAGATGGTACATACCAAAGACAGAAGTGATTACAATATCACAGCAGCAGGACGATTTCCCGCGGACATACAGTACACATTCTGGTCAGCGTTAGTACTGCATCGGATCGCCGTGTGCTCGGATACATGTGGTGATACGGTCTGGCATGGAGTCAAAGAGACGCCTTATGTTATCCTGGGACAGATTGGCCCACACTTCTTACAATTGGCGCTCTATAAATCACGAACACTGGGACATGGAGAAAGCTGGCGTCCCGTCTGATCCCTCATGTGCTCGATGGGTGAGAGATCAGGCGATCTGGCAAGCCATGGAAGCGTCGAAGCATGACGTAGACAGCCTTAGGAAACTCAAGTCGCGTGTGGGTGGGTATTATTTTGTTGGAAAATGGCTCAGGGCTGCTCTGCCAGGTAAGGCAGCACGTGGGGCCACAGGATCTCCCGTACGTAGAGTTGGGCTGCCAATGTTCCTCGGATCACTGCGAGGGAAGTCTGGTTGTCATATGCGATGGCTCCATAGACCATCACACCTGCAGTTTGGGACGTGTGACGCTGTACAGTGAGGTTGGGATTGTAGCGCTCACCTGTGGTCCTCCACAGTCTGACATAGTGGTCGTCCGTTCCTACACAGAAGCAGGATTCGTTGCTGAACACTATACATTGCCAGTCCGTAGCATTCCACGTTGCTCACTGCTGACACCACTGCAATCGACACCGATGATGGTCAGGTGTTAATAGCAGAAAACATTAAGGCATCGAGAGTGCAGATTTGCCTCTGCCAGGAATCTGAAAATGGTTCTAGCGGACACAGCAGTCCCTTGCAGCCACATCTCTGGATATTGGACAAGGACGTCGTTGCATCTGTGCATGCCAATCCCATGGTCCTCTCTGCTGGTGGTGTGTCTGGGTGTTCTAGAGCCAGATCGCTGTGTCTGGGTGCCTTCCTGTGTCCATTGCTCCCAACACGATCACACCATACTGTCCAAACGGCCCAAATGGCAGCCGGTTTGGTGCACCATCCACCCTGCCTCTCTCATCTCAACAATACGGCCTTGTTCAAACTCCGTCAGTTGCCTATACACACAAGTATGGTGGCTTCCGGCATTTCTATCACCCAGGGATCTCACATGACTCTTACCATACACTTCGGCACGAATGTGGATTCCCCAGAGCAGCGCCTTATAAGTTCCAAGGATTGCTATTACAGCGTCGGTCTTGGGCACGCTGGCATGCGGAATCGCACGAAACTTTAATTATTTGTATGTCTTTCCTCCCCGTAGCTATTTGCCAAGTGTCCCTTTAATCGCACAGCTTTTTCTTGGCGCTCGAATTTTTACGATAATGAGTGTATAACATTCCTTACTTGTGACAATCACACGTTCTTCTCTAAAAACAATTAAACCACCCAACACACTACAGCTTATTTCACTATTCCACCTCCAAATGCTGTTTGTGCCAATTGGCAAGTTTCAGCTGCTGATTTTTTGTTTCCTCACAAAATATACTCTCTGCATTATTCTTGAAGTTCATTATATTCAACAGAAATCTCCAATTCAAAAGGGGATCCCAAACAAATGAAAAAACAAGGCAAACTATAAACCGTTACCAAAACTTTCAGATATTCAACGACCTGCCATGACATATTCACTAAAACTATCTTCTGAGTCAAGTTTTATTTCATCAGAGTTAAGAATTCACTCATGATATTCTTTATATATTATTTATGACTACAAACTTGTGGTGTTGAGATAAGATCCGTCCTGATGAAGCCGAGCCAGAAGCTCTGCAAAACTATAGTCGATGTATACTAAACCTTTGATTGTGGTAAACATTGATATTTCTATCTTATGATATTCTTTGTTCAGTTCTTTCAAAATGCTTCTCTTTAGCCTAAACATATCTCACAAAACAACATGGTTGTTGCTACAGCTGTTGAATTTCTTTATACCCTATCACTAAGTGACCTTTGGAGCCCCCTGCATCACAATTTTCAGTGGACCAGCACTGCCACTGACGCTCTGTAGCAAGTAAATTACAAAAAAATAAAATAAAAAAGGACCCATAATTACAAATTCTATGCATTCTTTGCGACCCACATTTTATTTCGTATTTTTTAACGTGCCATTTGGCAAAAGTCAAATTCGTGAGGATTAGGGGAAAGAATGAAAACAGCAACATCCCTCAAGATTATGTAAGCATACAACATAGGATTATATAAATATACAAATGTCCTGATTAATTTATTAAACCTTACAGCTTTCTTAGTCAATATTGGAACAGCTGAAATTAAAAATATGAAAAACAAACAAATTCACATTTAATAAGAACACTGTGAACAATTATACTTTACTAAAAGTTGTACGTCTAATTCAACGATTGTTCACTAAGTCAGAATAACTGTTCTAGAGTTCTTCTGACATCACACAGTTCCTGTGTTTTGAAAAATAAAAGTCACTCTGGTGTTCTGAGCTGACTTAAAATGCATTGTCTTTGGGTAAACTCCATTACATTAAAATTTAGTTGAAAATGATAAAATTGAATTCTGTCAGTATTTGATTTTTTTAAAGATTTCTTTCAAAGAGCATAAATTAAAGTGTCGAACAATATACATTACATTTATTTTTCATTTGTTTATGTAAATATAAATATTCATTATCTCTTGATTTTTCAAAGGACACAGAATATCTCATAAAGTACCCACTTTTTAAAAATCTGTGGGACCCTAGAATCGAGCTTGATAACAACGCAACGGCAGCTCTGGTGAACACATTCTTTAATTTGGTTGTAATAAATACATGAATAAAATAATAAGTAAAAGCTTAGTCACAATGGCAAACAGTGAAAATCCAATCTAATAATATTTAAACAATTATATTATATTTCTTGTACTCTACTGAAAAATTGAGTTTGCATGTTTTCTGTATCCACAATACAATTTGTGTTATAAAAGTAGCTCTGTTATAAATAACTTCACAAAATTGCCCAAATCATGCAAAATGACACAGAAATAAAGTAGTTTATGGATAATCTTTTATTTCCCTTTAAATCTTGTAATCAGGAATTTCATGTACTTTCCAAAAGGATGCCATGTTATATCACTCTATCAGATATTTGAGAAAATCTGCTCATGGTGCATAATAAACTTGATATCAAAATATAGTACTAGTATTGAATTCACATTTCATATCTGGCAAACACAATTATGTATCAATTCAATCCTCATGAATGTACCATGGAAACTCCTTACACCTTATTCCATTTCTTTAACCACCATGATTCACTTTTTAATTCAGTGTTTTTGTCACACATTTTCACCACAGCTGAAAATGTACAACACACATGGTATTTTATAAGAATATCATAAAGTCACTAAATAAAAATATCGAAACTAATTACTTCATATACTTGTATATCAGCTTGTTCTCACTGAAGCTAACTAACTCAAACCCTCCTGCTTAATAGCTCAAAGTGGAAAACATTGTGACCCCACATGAAAGCACCCTAAAATCTGAAGAGCTTGAAAACACCATATTTACTGAAATAAAGTCATACAAATTCCTAAAATAACCTACTTTTATTGGAATTTCCAAATAGTTCCTGTAATTTCATTGAAATCGTATCACCAATATAAACACTGCTGTCAAAGCTGTCATATCTGTTAGCCAAATCCTTGGTGCAATACACATTACTTAAGCAGAAATTTATGGAAAAAAAATTACAGCTATTTCTGGTAGAATTATATCCCATGCATTTACTGAACCCCAAGAAAAAATAAGGCCAATGTTAGCCTTTTATGTTTCATGCACATCTGAAAAAGAAAACATTCACTCATTTCTTTCATAGTCCACTTTCAAGAGATTATTTTAACATTAATTGTTAATGTGGTGAGAATGGCCAGAAATTCCCATGTTAGGTTGTTTAAATAGGCAAATCTCTCTCTCTCTCTCTCTCTCTCTCTCTCTCTCTCTCACACACACACACACACACACACACACACACACACACACACACACACACACACTACAGTGTAGAGGAAATGAAATGAAACCCTAGAGACCAGACCAATGGTTAAATGCTGATTGAACATAACATGCACACAGAAAAAAACAGCACATGAAACATCAGAAGAAATAAATAAATGATGAAAAGCTGATCAAACATACCATGCACAGAAAGAGCAAAAGGAAATTTAATACTGAACAGTCCAATGTCTGTAATGTCAAAATATGTGTAGGAGTAAATGAATATAATAAATGCTTTTCAGCAGATGAAGGCACATTTTTAGAACATAATAGAGAGATACTAAATTAAATACAGTAGATGCCAGTAATAACAGTGGTATACGGGGACATGGCAATAACCGCGTTACAGAAATACCTGCGGTATATCCTTTGGCCATATATACTAATGGACTGCGCACTGGCAATAACTGAATCAGAGCCACTGTGGTACCAACATGAGAGGGCATTAGATCACGTGACATAAGTCAGAAATGGTCGCATGCCTTTTAATTCCAACATTTTCCTATGAGCTGATAAGCTGTTTTAAAGGATTAGGAGTTAGTAAATTGTGTACATTTGAACTGTGGGTTTTAGGAATATTGTATATAAGAATATACGCACTGAGAAAACTACCTCAATCAAAATTTTATTGTAATCGTTTAGAAGTAATTAGATCGAAAAGTGGTCATAAGTTTTGTATGTGTTTTAACGCGAATTTGTTTGTTTGTACTCGAAATTCCGTGTAAAAATGGTGTTATGGTTACTAATTTACACTGCAGAACTTCGGTATTTTCAGTGCATTATGTGAAAACTCCACATATATAGTGAAAACTCTTCAGGTAAGTTTACTTGTGAGATATATACAAGCACAGATTGGGTTGTTTACATTTTGTTATTTATAATGTGATGAACATTTGCAAAGAATTTGGAGCATGCATTCCGGTTTTTTGTTTTTTTCTTAAGTTACTATATTTTTATGTCAATAACCACAAGTTTTCTGGTTAAGTAATTGAACCTTAGTGAATGTTTATGCCTCACCGTAATAATTATTGGAAATATGAAAAACTGGCCCAAAAAGTGGAATGGTTCCACTTGCTACTCTAATGAAAACTTATGCAAACTTTGAATCACTATATACCAAACCAACAAGTTTTCTGATGAACTAAAAACATTATACTTACTGAAACCATGTTGTGCCAAATACTATACTTGTTAAGTAAACACCTTTCGTCTTTCGGAAAACGGTTAAAGCAGAAATCATAAAGTAAAACACAAAATTAATGCTATAAATACATCAAAAACTAAAACTATCCGGTGTCTCACACCTGTTGGTCATCTTAAAAAAAAAGTTGCAATTCATGAGGCAACCTTATGGGTTGTCTTATGTTATAAACGTGCTTTTGATTAAAATATACATAATATCTAAGGTATTTTACCTGATATTGTCAAAGTATTTCGCACATTGTTTGCTCTGTGAGGCACGTGCTCCTGGCCGGAGAGGTCCCTTCGTTATGGACCTTTGGTTAGTTATAAAAAAAATTTTGCACAAATAAAACAGTTAGGTTATATATTTTCAGTTCCGCATTCATACATTCACACCATTAAATGTTTGAAATTTACTATTAATTAAAAGATTTTAGTAGAAAGAGTTATACTCATCAGGTCAGGAGACATCTCACAAGGGGTTCTTTGTTACGACGAGCGCTTTCAGCGGTGCACAACCGCCATCATCTGGCCACTGCTTCTACACGAGGGTTCCTCGCGTGTATGTGGTTTTGGAGTTGCATGTCGGGAATCGACGTGAAGGTTTGCTGCCTCTATGTGTTAGGTAATTTTGTTTCCAATGTGTCGCCATCTATTGAATGAGTTGGTAGGTATCAGTCGTAGTATAATTCTATTGTGTGCCTGTATGTGTTAGGTGATTTGTTTCTAATGTGTCGCCATCTATTGGATGAGTTGGTAGGTATCAGTCGTAAGTATAATTCTTTTGTGTAGATATTTTTGGGCTATTATTGTTTGTTCATAGAAACAGGTGTATTTTTTTCTTTTTTTTTATTGGTGTGATTTTTTGTAATGTTCTTTTTTCTGTCTTTTTTTATGAATTTTTTTCTTTTTCTATAAGTGATTTCCAGGCTGTGTCTAGTGTGGTGGGGTCTTGTAAGTTGCATATTTTATCTTTTTTTTTTGTTCAATTATAACGCTTTTAGAAATCCTTAATTCTTTTTCGTTTGTGTGGGTGGTTAGTAATTTAATATTTTCAAAATCAGGGTATTATTTATGGTTTAACACAGTGTTGGATAAGTGCAGTTTTTTCTTCTTTTTCGTTCCAGTTTTTTATATGTTGATGTAGTCTTTTTATTAATCTATTTTTTGTTCTGCCAATGTATGAAATGTGCTGTTCAGAACTCTGTGAAACAATAGGAATTTCATATACGCCTGCTGCTTGTAGTATATTATTGTTATTTTTTTCTTTATAATTAAGTCACCAATATTCTGAACTGAATGTCCAAAAATAATGTTGTGTTTCTTCATTAATCTTAAAAATTTTCCACTTAAGTCCTCTAATAAAAGGGAAAGAACCTGAAAATTTGTATTTCTTTTTTGGGATGTTTTGTCTAGACTCTTTTAATTTCTTCTTGTATTCAAAAATCAACTTTTTAACAGTTTTTCTGTCATATCCAAATTGTTTGGTTGTGTTAATAATCCATTGGATTTCTTCTCTGTATTTTCTATTTGAGGAATGTGTGAAGGCTCTTTTTACCCAATTCCTAATACCATTTACTTTATGAGTTTTTGGGTGTTCAGATTGATACGGGATCATTATAGGTACATAGGTTGGTTTTCTAAAAACTCTGTATTCAAAATGTAAGTCTTTTTATTATTTCTATATCTAAGAAGGAAATTTTTCATTTTGTTCAAATTCTAACGTTAATTCAATCTCTGGGTAACAAGTGGTAAATTTATTCTTCAATATTTCAAGTTCTTCTTGTTTTAATTTAGATAATATAAAAATGTCGTCGACGTATCTACAATAAGTGGGTTTGGTAGTTTTTTAATAATATCCTATATTTCTAACAACAATTACTTTGAGTTTGACAAAAAAATCTACAGGCAAGAAGTAGGAGCCCGAATGGGATCCCCATTATCTTCTTTATTTTCAGAAATAATCATGAGTGATATAGAAAACAAAATTATTAAAAAACTACCAAACCCACTTATTGTAGATACGTCGATGACATTTTTATATTATCTAAATTAAAACAAGAACTTGAAATATTGAAGAATAAATTTACCACTTGTTACCCAGAGATTGAATTAACGTTAGTATTTGAACAAAATGAAAACATTTCCTTCTTAGATATAGAAATAATAAAAAAAGACTTAAATTTTGAATACAGAGTTTTTAGAAAACCAACCTATGTACCTATAATGATCCCATATCAATCTGAACACCCAAAAACTCATAAAGTAAATGGTATTAGAAATTGGGTAAAAAGAGCCTTCACACATTCCTCAAATAGAAAATACAGAGAAGAAGAAATCCAATGGATTATTAACACAACCAAACAATTTGCATATGACACAAAAACTGTTAAAAAGTTGATTTTTGAATACAAGAAGAAATTAAAAAAGTCAAGACAAAACATCCCAAAAAAGAAATACAAATTTTCAGGTTCTTTCCCTTTCATTAGAGGACTAAGTGGAAAATTTTTAAGAATAATGAAGAAACACAACATTATTTTTGGACATTCAGTTCAGAATATTGGTGACTTAATTATAAAGAAAAAAAAAAAACAATAATATACTACAATCAGCAGGCGTATATGAAATTCCTATTGTTTCACAGAGTTCTGAAGAGCACATTTCATACATTGGCAGCACAAAAAATAGATTAATAAAAAGACTACATCAACATATAAAAAACTGGAACAAAAAGAAGAAAAAACTGCACTTATCCACCACTGTGTTAAACATAAACAATACCCTGATTTTAAAAATAATAAATTACTAACCACCCATGCAAACAAAAAAAATTAAGGATTTCTGAAAGCGTTATAATTGAACAAAAAAAAGATAAAATATGCAAATTACAAGACCCCACCGCACTAGACACAGCCTGGAAATCACTTACAGAAAAAGAAAAAAATTCATAAAAAAAGACAGAAAAAATAACATTACAAAATATCACACCAATAAATTAAAAAAAAAAATACACCTGTTTCTATGAACAAACAATAATAGCCCAAAAATATCTACACAAAAGAATTATACTTACGACTGATACCTACCAACTCATCCAATAGATGGCGACACATTAGAAACAAAATCACCTAAAACATAGAGGCAGCAAACCTTCCCATCGATTCCGGACATGCAACTCCAAAACCACATACACGCGAGGAACCCTCGTGTAGAAGCAGTGGCCAGAAGATGGCGGTTGTGCACCGCTGAAAGCGCTTGCCGTAACAACAAACCCCTAGTGAGATGTCTCCTGACCTGATGAGTATAACTCTTTCTACTAAAATCTTTTAATTAATAGTAAATTTCAAACATTTAATGGTGCGAATGAATGAATGCGGAACTGAAAATATATAACCTAACTGTTTTATTTCTGCAAAATGTTTTTTTATAACTAACCAAAGGTCCATAACGAAGGGACCTCTCAGGCCAGGAGCACGTGCCTCACAGAGCAAACAACGTGCGAAATACTTTGACAACATCAGGTAAAATACCTTAGATATTATGTATATTAAAAAAAAAAAAAGACGTTTTACCTTAAATTTTAAGATGACGACACCGAAGTGCTATAGTGAAATTATTATAAAGCATCCAAAGAATCTATTTAGGTATTTAATTCATTTCTTACCCATGAAAAGTTATAGAACTTCCTTTACTAAATTGCTCAGAGCAAACATAATCACAGCCAATGGCGCAGTGAGAGGGGGGTTAAGCCCCCCACATTCCGCCATTGGTATAGCCAATTTTTTAATAAATTTAAAACACTAAAATAGATGAAACCTTTTTTTAAAGCATTAAAAATAATAAGATATTAATGACTGGTTGTATAAATTATTTTTGTTGTATTTTAGTATCTTGTACATTTATTAAAATGTTTGACAGCCTTGAAGGAGGTAAGGATTTTTCTTACCCCCCCCCCCCCCTAGAAGTACTCATATGAGCACCACTGAGCACAGCATGTGTGACCCATCTTTTTTAACACGTCACGTGATTTCGTGGCTTTCAATGTTGTAGCCTGAGATTTTAATGCCATGAGCAGTCTATCAGTATATATGGTTGAAGGGTATATCCGAATTTCAGTATATATTTGTCTCTGTATGTATTTTGTTTTGCAATTCTGCTGTATAACCGACCACGTTACATCAGGCTTCCACTGTACATCAAATAAATATATCGTATATACTCACATATAAGCTGACCCCTCCACTTCAACAGCTAAAAATTTGCAAAAAACCAGCAGCTCAAAATTTGTTGAAACCTTGATAGTGAAATGCAAAACAGGGTCAGATTTTTTTAAAGAATACTTATATATATATATATATAGAAGATAATTATGGGAGATTTCAATGCAAAAATAGGGCAACGGCAACAGAATGAAACTTCAGTAGGTAAATTCGGTCACGGCAACAGAAACCAGCGTGGAAATACTCTCGTAGAGTTTGCAGAGGCAGAAGGGTTTTTCATCTTGAACTCCTTTTTCAAGAAAAAGCCACACAGGAAATGGACATGGAGACATCCAAATGGGACGACAAGTGAAATTGATTTTATTATGTGTAACAAAAAATTCGTCATAGAAGACTGCAATGTGCTAAACAAGTTCAACACAGGCAGTGACCATAGATTGGTGAGATGTAAGATGCACCTCAACACTAAACTCGAACGTAGCAAGCTCATAAGACAAACAAAATGTATTGACATAACCAACCTTAAAAAACACCATAATACCTTCAAATTGGAACTGAAGAACAGATTCTCTGCTTTAGAAGGCCTAACATCGGAAGAAGTGGATATTTCTGAAGTTAACAGAAAAGTAACCAAAGCTCTTATGGAAACAGCAACAAAATTAGCTGGGTCTAAGAACAAATTGCATGTGAACAAATTATCAGGAAAAACCAAAATGTTGATGCAAAAAAGAAGAGAGATGAGGACAACTAAAGAAGATGTGACTTCCAAAGTGGAATATATAGAGCTATGCAAGACAGTACGAAAAAGTATCACTGAAGACGTAAGGAAATTCAACTGTGAACTAGTAAGGAAAGCAATTGAAAACAACCAAAGCCTAAAGATAGCAAAGGGACATCTCAGTAAGGGGAAAAAACAGATTATGGCACTGAGAAAAGAAGATGGTTCTGTAACAAGAAATAGAGGCGAAATTTTGACAAGAGTGAAAGATTTCTACTCCAAATTATATGAAAGGGATGATACATGTACTCCAGACATCATGAAAGGTACCAGTACCAGAGTTCTTCCAGTCCTTCCAGCAGAAGTTGCACATGCAATCAAGAACATGAAGCGGGGAAAAGCTCCAGGAGAAGATGGAATTACTGTAGACATCATACAAGAAGCAAGTGGAGAAATCGAAACAGTACTCGCCCAAATTTTCACTCGATGCCTTAATGAAGGGAAAATTCCTGAGGATTGGAACAATGCTACAATGATCTTGCTACATAAAAAAGGTGACATTGAGGATCTCAGGAACTACAGACCTATCAGCCTCCTATCAGTGGTTTATAAAATCTTCACTAAAGTTCTTTCACACCGCTTGAAGGTGACACTGGACATGGCTCAACCGAGAGAACAAGCTGGATTCAGGAGTGGCTACAGCACAATAGATCATATCCACGTACTGAGAGAACTCATTGAAAGAGCGAGGGAATAGGAACTTCCATTGTGCATGGCTTTTATCGATTATGAAAAAGCCTTTGATTCGGTGAAACCATCAGCAGTTGCAATGGCTCTGAAATCCTGCGGTATTGAAGATGCATACATTTATATTATTAATAACATCTATGAAAATGCAAGTGCAAAGATTCTGCTATTTGAAAATACAACACACATAAAAATTGGAAAAGGAGTGAGACAAGGTGACACCATATCTCCGAAGCTCTTTAATGCCACATTGGAAAATGTCTTTCAATCACTGAACTGGGAAAACAAAGGCATAAAGATTAATGGAGATTATCTAACCCACCTTTGATTTGCTGATGACATAGTCATTTTTGCAACTACCCCATCAGAGCTACAGAGTATGATGCAGGAACTTGCTGACAAGAGTAAAGAAGTGGGATTAAAAATGAACTTTCAGAAGACAAAAGTGATGTTCAATGCTTTTACAAGAAATGAAGATTTATCGATTGATGGAGAAAAGCTGGAGATAACAGACACATACGTTTACCTTGGACAGCAGATATCAAGTGAGGGTCACATTGGTGAAGAAATTAATCGGCGTACAAAACTTGCCTGGAAAGCTTTTGGAAGAAACAGCATAATTTTCAAGAGCAATATGCCATTGTCTTAAAAGAAAAGTGTTTGATCAATGCATCCTTCCAGTGCTTACGTATGGTGCAGAGACGTGGACCTTAGCTAAAAGAGACATACAAAGGCTGCAGACAACTCAAAGCAGCATGGAGAGGTGCATGCTTGGTGTAACCAGGAGAGATAATAAGAGGAACACATGGATCCGAAAAATGACAAGAGTGGAAGACATCATGATCAGAGTTAAATCCCTGAAATGGCAATGGGCTGGACATACTGCCAGAAGAACCGACCATCGATGGACAGCTGAAATTTTAGATTGGATTCCAAGAGACAGGAAAAGACCCAGAAGAAGACCACATGGAAGATGGGTGGATGAAATTCGAAAGTATGCGGGAGTGACATGGAGGAGACTGGCACAAGACAGACCGTTGTGGAGGCAGTGGATTGATAATGGTTGACAATGATGATGATGATGATGATGATATACACTATCTACCAACAAGTAATTGGGCACCTGTGATAGCAAAGGAAAATGAAGTTTATTCACCTTCAATAGTTGGTGGAGCCTCCACGAGCGGCGATTACAACTGCGACCCTCCGGGGCATACTCTCAACCAGGCGTTGTACGACGGCTAGCAGTATTTTCTTCCACTCGGCTTGGAGAAGACAGGTCAGTTCTTTCACCGATTTCGGACGGTGAGGGCACCCCTTAAGTTGACGCTCCAACTCGTCCCAGAGGTGCTCGATAGGGTTAAGGTCCGGGCTCTGCGCAGGCCAGTCCATTCGATTAACCCCACTGTCACCATACCAAACCATGGTGGACCTCACAACATGACAGGTGGCATTGTCATCCTGAAAGTAACATGGGTCCACCCCGTAAAACTGCAACAACGTAGGAAAAGCATGGTCATCCAAAATGGCGCAGTATGTCTCGGCGTTGAGTCTACCAGGAATTGCGACCAAGGGTCCCGTGCCATATCAGGAGAAACACCCCCATAGCATAATTCCACCGCCACCGAACTTCACAGTTGGCACAATACATTCCAGCAGGAGGCGTTCTCCAGGCAGACGTCAAACCCAGACCCTGCCATCCGAACGGTAGAGGATGAACCTTGATTCGTCGCTCCAGAGAACCTGTTTCCACTGTTGACGTTCTTTGCACCACATTAGCCGAGCAGCACTATTGGACTTGGTGATCAAAGGCTTGTGGGCAGCAGCACATCTATGATAACCGAGCAGATGGGTTTCCTTACGGATGGTATTCATCGAAAGAACACTCCCGGATGCCTGTTGAAACTCCTCGCGGATGTGGCCCATTGATTTGGTGCGGTTCTTCCGAATTTCTCTGGCCAGCACCCGTCGCTCTGTAACTCCCAGTTTTGTGGGTTGCCGGGTCGGGGCACATTCCGACAGTCACCTCTCATCTTCCACTTGCCAATCATGTAGGCCACTGTCGATTTTGGGTACTTCAGCTCGCTGGATATGTCACGTATGGATTGGCCATTTCTGTGATACCCGACGATTACACATTTCTCGATATCAGAGAGCTCCAAATTGCGTGGCATCTAGCATACGACTGGTTGCCTTGTTGTTTCCCACACGATATTTAATGGCGGCGGCCGTAACGTGTATCAGGACCACAGATATCGTCGATTGCAGGGGTGTCCAATTACTTGTTGGTAGATAGTGTATATATATTTTAATGAACACAAGAAAAATTCATTGGATGAAATGTGAAAAATCTCTGTACTCTTTGTTTTTTTTTTTGTTTTTTTTTTTTTGGTGTGAAATCAATATCTTGTTTTGCATTGCACGCACACCATTGGTTGATGGAGAGAGTGACGCTTCTCCACGATGCCTTGAGAGTAGAATAACTATATCTGCCAGTTATTATCCACAACTATGCCCCCCTCAAAGTGTGTGCATGTATGGGGGGGCACAGCTGAGGATATAACTGACAGTTCAGAAAACTATCGCTGTGACTCAGGGTCTAAAACATGAACAAACCCACTGGAATTCATGTAACATTTCGGAAGACCAGCCCTATTTTTTACTGACTTGCGTATAAGCTGACTCCCATTTTTAAAACAGGATTTCTTACAAAGACTTTTGGCTTATACACGAGTATACAAAAAAATCTGCCATGATGGTAAAAATCAATGAAAATTTTTCTTAAAGAATGATGAAGAAAAAACAAAAAAATGGACAACTACATATCCACATACAAAGTGCAGCAATTCAAAAATGAGATGAGCGCTGGTGCTGCCATCTACCCTACACAAACATGAAATGAAAAAGCGATTGTTCCCAGAGTACTGCAGTCAAGGCCATTGGAAAATGATCATTTAAGAACATTGTGTGAGCTGAACTACTCTTTTGTGCCTGCATTGTGAAGGGACAATGGAATAAAAAGCAAACATCATGTTTTGTGTTCAGCTGGGCAATGGTGCTAAGGAAATGTTTCAAATCTAGAAGCAAGTACACGGAGAGAATTGTCTGCCATGTGCACATGTTTTTGAGCGACATAATTGTTTCTGCCCGAGAACAGAATCAGTAGAGAATGATGAACAGCAAAAACAGTTCCAACATCAGACTTGATTGAAAAAGTTTGGAAAATCATTACCAATTACCAAAGAGCAACACACCAAATGATTTCAGGTGATCTGAGCATTAATCATACATGAGGCTGACGAAGAAAAAATAAAGCTGAACTTTTCAACTGGATGAAAAATCAGAACATGCATTGAAACAATATTAATATATTGAAACAATATTAATATAAGGTATGAGCAAAACAGAATTGTTCATGTTAATTTATGTATGTAAATATTAAACTGGAGCACATCTGCACAACATAGAGAGCACACCACGGGAGAAAAAAATTATGATTATGGCAGAAATCTTTGCTCTACCCGACTTCCATTTTCGGAAATTCTTCCTCCATTTTCAAGATGAAATGCAAATATTTATGGAATAAAATGGTATTTGGCAACACCACTGGGCAGAAGAAATATCACAAGAGAAAAAAAAATTATGATTACAGGAGAAATCTTTCCTCCGTCAAACTTTCGATTTCGAAAGTTGGAATTCCATTCTCCGACAGAAAACAACCCCTAACGCACAACACCATCAATCACCCCAAAAATTCTCTTCAGTTTTGCATCGATCTCATGAATCGCACAAATGAAAGAATATCCTGCCTGAATATTACTGGGAAATTTTCGTGCCGTCTAAAATAAATTAATCTTCAATCCATTTAACTTCCATTTTTGAAAGTTTTGAAAGATGAAATATACCGTCGCCTGACCGAAAACGACCCCCCCTCAACTAATTCCTCCAAAATTTCTCTTCAGTTTTGCATTGATATCGAGATGGCCCAAATGAAGACGAAATAAGCAGAATAATCTCATGATTAATAAGAAAACCATTTGGTGATTCATAACCCAGGAATTGAAGAAAACAAAGCATTCATTAACCAGTGAAAAATGACAGTAACAATTTGAACACTGCAAAGAATTCAGTGTGTCCAGTGAAAGCAAATCAAACTTGATTGTTATGGGTGACGAGACATGGAGTTTTCAATACAACCCTGAAATAAAGTGACAAAGTGCAGAGTAGAAGTTGGCAAGTTCTCTCAAAGCTAAAAAAGTTCATCAAGAAAAATCAAAATTCAAAACACTGCTCACTATCTTCTACAATTACAAGGGAATTGTTTCATAGAATCTCTCACGTGCAACCTCAGTACCAAGAAAATGGGAGTTTGGTTCCTCTGGCATGACAATGCAACAAGCCAAAAGACTTATTCTTTGCCAGCAAAAAGTCTATTTACTGGACTTAGTCCTTCGCAACTTCTTTGTGTTCCAGAAGCTCAAAGCACCACTGAAAAGGCTGTTATTTTGATGTTATCGAAAACATTAAAAGAGATGTGATAAAAACGCTGAAGAGTATAGCAGACTCAGCCTTTCATCAGTTATTTCAGTTGCTTCATAGTTGTTGTATGCAGTTTGTGGATGGAAATTATTTTGAATAAAAGAAAGGTTAGTTTACTCATACATAGGAGCATTATTTTTTTCTAACATGAGCCTCATTTTCCAATTCTTGCCAACTCTTTGGTTAATAAACCTCAATTCTAAAAATTGAATATCTGGCCAAAAAACTCTGAGCCCCGTCAGATCAGCATATGATATGCTGGGTACATTTAACTATTATCTATTAACACATTTTATAAAGTAAAACAGCACGTAAATTTTTAGCTACCTCAGGTGTATCAAATATCCGCTTAACCAGCAAAATGTTTGTTATGTGCCATGTGTATTTTGAAAACATTCCTAATGGCACAGCATCTTTCCTAGTGAATGCTGTAGTTTTGTTAGGGAGCCTTTTCTTCTTTGATCCTGTGGAGATCCTCTGTTGAAGGCAGTCAAAGAATTCTTGTGGAATATGAAATACCAAAGGATCTGGATGACCTGAAGTATACAAATTAAAATTTATGTTAAGCATGGCACTTATTATCTTCCAGAATGGCATGGTTTGACATACACAAGGAATTATATATTTCAAAAGTATGTATGATTTTGAAACACCTATGCTTAACAAAATGTCAGTAGTGTTGTACAGCAACTTATGCTGAACGCAAACAAAATAAGGCTGAGTCCACTGCACGGATCTGAGCCCACCCCGGGCCCGGGCGGGTTCTTAGATCAAATCTTTGACTATGGGCCTGGGGTCAAATTAATTTTTTCGTTCACGTTTTTTAATTAATTTTATTAATCACTACTAAAAACCAAATTAACTAACACAATAGGAAATGCACAACTGAATGGTTAGGCTATAATCTCTGTTTAGTTCTTTGCCTAAAATTCTTAATTATTGTTTATTTCGTGTTCTCTCTCATTAGAAAAATTCTTGATATCCTCATATCACGCCTAAGTTACGTTAAAAATTATAAGTGGTGGGACGTTTCGGTAGTGATTTCTACCTTCATCAGCCATGGAATGAAACACGTGGCATAAGCTCAGTTGTTGCCAGATTTCAAATAGCTTTCCAAATGATAGGGATGTGAAAAGGTGAGTCTGTATTGCAGGTGTTAGGGGTAAGGTAGATTTCAATGCTTTCGTGGTACCTGAGGACTTTCTGAGTGGTACGTTTAACATTTTGCCAATCAGGAATCGCGTTGCCTTTCTTAACATCAGCGATATGTTCCACCAATCACTGGTTGATGCTGCAGTAAGTACTACCAATATAGTGGGTAACGCCTGTGGAAGTGCTGACAGGGATAGAGTAGACACCTTCAACACTTCCACAGGCGTTACCCACTATATTGGTAGTACTTACAGCAGCATCAACCAGTGACAGGCAAAACATATCGCTGTTAAGAAAGTTAATCCTTCCACCTCCCTTTCAATTTTAACTAGTGGCGGCTCGTGGGTTCAAAAATAGGATGTTGCACACATATCTTTTTCCTTAGAAACACAACTCGCGAGCGCTGGGTTTTTTTTTGTTGCTGTTGTTGTTGTTGTGGTGGTGGTGGTGTACTTGGAGGAGGAGGATGCTGTGCAGGAGGAGTTTAACATTAAAAGCTACATAATGTAGCAACAAGATACTTTCTACATAATTACCACATTCCAAAATTTCAAATTACGTAATTACAATTAATGGAGGAGAAAATGAAATCAGTTCTTACCATAAGTTATTTGAAGAGAAAATCCATCCTTCTCTCTTTCTGCATAGCGAATTTGTCAATAACTCTCTGGTTGAAATCGGAATATCCATCATAAGTTCTCTATATACCTAGCCCAGCGCGTTAGCCTAACACCACGGTGGCCAACAATCCACGGTGCTATGTGTGTTTTTCTGTCAGCTTCTGACATCATAATTCCGTAAGATGAGCTCAGCTACTGAGACGTCTCCATCTGGTGGGCATTAACAGCACTGGCTATATACACTAGTGTGCAAAAATTAAGGACGAAGAAGAGAAATTAGCATAACAGCGGAACGAGCAGGCAGAATGGACCGAAAGACCACTCAGGAGATGGACTAGAGCACGGTATGGTAGGGCATGCACATATATGCAGCATGACGTGGGGGAGGAGGGAAATGTTGGAAGGGTATAAAGCACATTGGCGGTGTATGCTCAGCAATTTGGTGAAAGCTATTGCACGGTGTACATCGTTTTGAACGATGTCGAGTTGCTGCCACCGTGTGATATGGCCAACAGGCAATCCAATAGATGACATCTGGATGACTTTACCTGAGGTCGTGTCATTGGGAAGTTGGAAGAAGGTCGAAGTGTGACTAGTGTGGCCGAGGAGTTCGGGATCGCTCACAGCATCGTTTCACGAGCTTGGAGAGCATTTCAAACGACAGGAACAGCTGTTCGAGAGTTTAGCAGTGGTTGTCCACAAGCAACCACGGCGGCGGACGACCGGTATATTGTCTTACAGGCAAGAAGAGACAGACGGCAGACAGCAGGGAGAAATCGCAAGACAAATGCAACAGACAACTGGACGTCCATTATCGCATTTTACCATGGCCAGGAGATTGCATAAAGGTGATCTATTTGCACGACGACCAGTGCGGTGTGTGCCATTAACGCCTGCTTGTCGGAGATGGTGGTTTTTGTGGTTCCAGGAACACAAGAACTGGACACATCAGCAATGGGGTCGAGTTCCCTTTACGGATGAGAGCCAATTTAGTCTGACGAGCGATTCTGGACGTATACACATCTGGAGAGAGCAGGGAACACGCAATCACACCTGCAACATCATCGAAAGGGACCGGTTTGGAGGTGGCGGAGTTCTCGTTTGGGGCGTTATCATGCTTGGTAGCCGTACTGACCTCCACATCTTCCATGGTTTGTACTCTTCCAAGCAAAATAAATTCAAGCACTTTTCAAGGACTTTTTAAATCCGAACTATCATATGTGTGTACTATCCGCCGGTAGGTATTTTAGTTATTTTAGTAAGTTCAGACCATTAATCTTAGCTGGGTGGGTGGGGGGGGGGTAGCACACCTTTCATGACCAGCCATTAACCTTTGCCCACAGTTCACTTATTTTATTAACTTTGAATTGCTCCTCTGTTTTGGTATTTTTTGAAATCATTTTATTTCGTGGAATATTTTGAAATGGTGCATTATTTTCGTATTCATTTGCTGGTATAACACTTATTGACTTATTGTCTGTCTTAACCTTTTATTTTTTATGCATGACTTCGATGCATTTTTTTTTTTTTTTTTTTTTTTTTTTTGATGCAGCACAAGCAATTCCTGGAAGTTCCACCCTCCATCCAGAATGCGTCCCTAATCCCAGTAAACAGAAGCCCATCACAATTTGTCAATACATCATTTCACTTATTTTACTCACATGGCTGATACTTTACTCTGTAGTGATATCATAGCCAAGGTACTAGCTGTCCACACACTCCCCTGGGTTGAACGCAAGTTATGCGCTATTTGATCAGCTTGGTGTTTTTATTGGAACTACACAGAAATCTCCTATACAACTTTTTAGCAGAAAATTATTTTACACATGCTCTTTCATATCATTACTTAACAAACAAAACAATTTTTTTCAAGTACTATTTAGAGAGCATTAAACTTTTTCAAGTACTTTCAAGGACTTGAAAATGAACTTTTAATTCAACGACTTTTCAAGGTTTTCTATGAACCATGTCTTTCAAGGAGGTCCAGTCACTGGTGTCCGCTATTGTACCGAGGTTCTCCTGCCTCATGTGCGTCTGTTTAGAGGTGCTGTGGGTCCTGAGTTCCTCTTCATGGATGACAACGTTACACCTCATTGTACAGTGGCTGTTGCAGAGCTGTTGGAGAGCAAAGATATTCAGCACATGGATTGACCCGCAAGGTCCCCGGACCTAAACCCAATCGAACACGTGTGGGACCTTCTCGGAAGACGCTTGGCAGCACGTCACCAGCTGCCAACAATGATTCTGCAGCTGCGATTGGCGCTACAAGAGGAATGGGCCGCGATGCCTCAACAGCTCCTTGACAACCGTGTCCTTAGCATGGACAGACATTGTAAATCCTGCAACGCAGTCAGGGGTGATCATATCCCCTACTAAAGACTGGATTTTTCTTGGCAGCCGCCTGTCACATGGATGTTTCTGTGTTCTGTCCAGTTCTGCTTGAAGCTACCTTTTCAATAAAGTGCCTTTGTATCCTTTGGATTCCTTGTTTGGATGGTTTTGCTCACTTCTCCCATATTCTTACATTTTGGGGGTCTTATAGTATGATTTGAGTCGACATAAAGCACTTCTGCATGACGTTACATTCGAAAAACCGTCTCGTCCTTAATTTTTGCACAACAGTGTTTTAATTATAGCAGTTACATCCAAAGGGCGAGATCCAAAGTGAAAATCCTCCGAATATGTGGCGTCAGTGAATAAACAAATACATCTCTCTTTCCATGTTTTGGCAACACACAGCAACCAAAAAATTGTTGTTCGGTCACCGCAGGGGAGTTGAACCCACGGTCTCTTGATATCTAGCCCAGCACGTTAGCCTTATACCACGGTGGCCAATAATCCACGGCGCTATGTGTGTTTTTCTGTCAGCTTCTGACATCATAAATCCGTAAGATGGGCTCAGCTACTAAGACGTCTCCATCTGGTGGGCATTAATCGCACTGGCTATATATCGGCTAGATATCGAGAGATCCGTGATTCAGTTCCCCGGCGGTGATCGAACAACAATTTTTCGGTTGCTGTGTGTTGCTAAAATGTGGAAAGAGCGATATATTTGTTTATGTTCATGGCAGAGTTTCATTTTATCTATAAATGGATACACAGCACACACTGTTATCAATGTCTCCCTTGGGAATTTAGTGGCATAATGAGGGAACATCTGTAGTAAAAATATCAAAGCTACAACTAGATGTCCTGTGAAAGTAAATCTTTCCTTAGCCTGAGAAATAATGACATCACAAACTTCTTTTGCTTCTCTTATCCACTCAGATGGGTCAGTTTTCCGTTTTTTAAAAGAAGCAGATGTACCCTGAGTCATTGCATTGTCATCAACATCAATTTGTTCCCTAATTGTCACTACATTTGTCTCAAAAACAGTAATAGCTTTCTTTGCTGTAGAGGGATCACAGGTCACTTTTTTGAAGTTGACCGAACAAAATTTCTACAAGAGGCGTGATTTTAGTGAGAAATGAAAGCCAAAAGCTGTAGATGTAACTTGTAAGAACCTTTAAAGGACCTGTGACGTGCCTGCACCGCAGGACGCACACAAGATAAAGGCAGATAGCAATGAGAACACATGTCCGCATAGCTCAGTTGGGAGAGAGACTTACTCCGGAGTGAGGTGACCCGGGTTCGATGGCCGGCGTGGATAAAACTGTGTTTTCACAGACCATTAGCCTGGCAAATAGTACTTTCACTTTTAACATCATTAGACTTGAGAATGGTCTTCAGGCATTCGATAATATCTCTCTTTTTATCAAATACTGTATTGACACTGCGCGAGAGAAAATTCCATCTTGTAGGGGAAGCTCGGGGTAAAAGTTTTTTTACAACCTGATCAAATACTGCAGTTCGCTGTGGGCTATTTGAAAAAAATGTACAAATGCCTTGCAAACTAGAGAAAAAAAAATCTTATATTTCTATTTATAGAAGCAGCTTTCATCATAACTAAATTTATTTGATGAGCATAGCAATGTATGTATTCAGCAGCTGGATAAGATTCCTTCACAACTGCTTGCATGCCATGGGAAGAACAGGCTATAACAGATATTCCACAACTGTAGAAGGAAGCTCTAAGACTTCATGAACAATGGTACAGAATTGTGGGAAATTAATGTGGGGTCATTTAGCTGGGATAAAATTATCAAAATATTGCATTCTCATTTTAATCATAAATCTTTAAAGTTTTTAAATGCTTTATTTTTATTTAATTTTTCTTATTGTTTATACTGTTTTACTTTTTTTTTTTAATTACAATTATTTCACCTAAATTTCTTTTTCCATCTTTTTCTTTTGGATTTTTTTTTTTTTTTATTCTCACGCTTGCCGTTTCCTCAATCAACATCAGGCACCACGTAAAAGCATGCTATGGATGTAGGTTCATAACATGATTTTACATGCTGGTACCAAGTTTTGTTGACTGAGACAAAAGCTTGTTTTAACAATACTGGCCATTTTGAATATGCTGCTGGTGATGGCATCTTTCAAATCTTGAACTGAGTGCAAGAGATTCTGAAATGTGGCCCTCCCTCCTTCCATTACTTCAAAAATGCAATGGACTTCCCCTCTCCAGCTACTCATTAGAACAGAAAATGGGAGGAGTGGGACACCAGCTAGATACAGCTTAAAAGCATATGTATATAAAATCTCTATGCTTCGAAGAGCAAAGTTCTCTAAACATGGTTTGACCATATGTCCTAACAGCATTGTTTTCTAGAAACTCCTTCACCATGGCCACTGCCATCTTTTTTGCATTACATAGATTCCACTTTAGTTACATACAAAATGCCTATTTTTTGGTAGGGCCATAATAATTTTCTATTGCAGACAGATTTCTGCCTTACATGGATTCTGCAGAAGACAGATAATAAAACAACATTCTACCTTTTTGCATCCAAGATATTTGTCCTCCCTGGAAGTCAGAGAGATGGACATATGGGGAAATTTTTCTTTTCAGCATTAGGGTGTGAATAAATTCAATAAGCTTTAAATCAAAAAATTTTAAATAAACAGATTATGAATAAAACACTTGCTTTCAGCTTTAAGTAAGAGCTGTTCACAAACAACACACCTCTTGTAATTTTGATTGAAATTTCCTGAAAACATAATAATTTAATCCTTCAATCTCTTAAAAAATTGACATCAAATAATTTCGTCAAAATCACACTATTTATTTATATTACAGTAGTTTAAATTTCAAGCAGCACAAATAATAACCTATTAACATACCACTGAACTGGAAATGCATAGTCTGGTTGATCCTTTCTGTTACACTAGCAAGCCACTTCTGAAAACTATACAGAGCAGCTGATTCTTCAATTTGGGTTGGAGCTAAAAAATAATGCAAAATCAATCAGCCAATAATTCTGTACAACTCACACATGGGGAAAAAAAGGAAGTTAATTATGACTGTCATTAAAGCATATGAACATTTAAACAGTTTCATTATTTTATTACTTGCAGTTAATTTGATAAAAATTAATGCTATTGGTTATAAAAAGAACAGCACAGGTTTTACTAATTCTAAAAAAACCATCATATGATAATAATCAAAATAGTAGACTTAAGAAGTCTGTGAGGATGCTCTGTGATCTTACATATCTGTTAATGTCATACAGAACCACATACAGTTGAACTGACAAAAGAAATAAGTGTACAAAGATACTTTTTTTATGCAATGGATCCTTGATTAACAAGTTACCTCCTGTAAAAACTTTCAGTTACATTAATGAGCACAAACTCTATTAACGACAGCATTCTAAGAACTTCGTGCTGTGTCATAAGCTACATAAAAATTAAACATACGTACATATCACTAAGCTATTCTCTGAGATTCAGAGGTTAGCTCCACAAAGAAATACAAACTACCAGATAAATTTATAACTGATTATTTACTTACTGTTGCCACATCAAACTTTGCCATTTACAGCAATCTTGACACACAACTCCGGCTTCACTGACATCAATCACATGATGTACACAAGACCTAATATACTTCATACTCATAATCTTTTTCTCATACAGACACTCCTGAATCTGATCTTCCCACGACTTCCTTGGCCTTCCTCTGTGTTTCCTTTCTGCCACTAGGCTAAAAAAAAAAATTCTTAGTAAGCATCTAATCACTCATTCTTTCAACATGGCCAAACCCCTGAAGAATATTAGCCTCCACATTTGCTAACAACATTTTACTTAACATTACACAACTGCAATACATCTTCATTCCTCACACAATCAGAACATGTCTTGCCACATATCCCCCGTACGTAAAGCATTTCTCCAGCACACAAATGACTCCTATGTTTCTTCTGTAGCACCCACGTTTCACTGCCATACATCACAGTCAGAACAATTACAATTTCATACACAGCCATGCGGGATTTTCTTGAGAACACATCATTCCTGTGAAAACCTCCCAAAGCAGCTATGACTTTCAATGAAGAATTCACTCGCCTACTAATTTCACCATCCAATTTGTGCTCTCTATCAAACACACTTCCTAAATATGCAAACTCATTCACCTGGTCAATCACTGAGCCATTTAGACTTATATTACATTCAGTGCTAACAGCTGCTTGCTTAAAATCCATAATTTTGGTTTTTCCCTTATTTATACTGTTTGAATTTCATGCAAACTTCGTACACCCAGGACAACATACTCTGCAACTCACTTTTGCTCTCTGCCAACAGGACAGTGTCATCAGCATACAAACATCTGCACACATGGATATTACCAAGACATAAACCAGTATTGTCCATCTTGGCATCCATAAATATATTAAACAGCCATGGTGACATAACACAACCTTGTCTGACTCATGCACCAATAGAAAATCATTTTGATAAAACACCATTCACTCATACACAAGCTTTGCTGCCAGCATACATGGCTTTTACACTATTAAGTAGATTCCCAGTAACACCATATTTATTCAATACCTTCCACAAAAGTGTCCTACTTACTCGATCATAAGCTTTCTCTAAATCTACGAAGGCAGCAAAAAGTTTCTTACCAACAGCCAGATATTTTTCAATCATCATGCGTAATGCAAAAGTTTGGTTAGTGCAGCCTTTACCAGGAATCAAAAACCGCTCTGAACATCCCACACATTCTCTGATGTAAGACCTTACACTTTTTCAATAATGACCTTACCAAACACTTTCCCTGGCCCACTCAGTAGGCTAATACCATGATAGTTCTTGCAGTCAGTCTAATCAACTCTTCCCTTATACAAGGAAACAATGATAGCATGCTTCCAATCCCAAGGGACCATTCCTAACCCCCAGCACAACTGGCAAATTTCATTTAACCAGTGAATTACAGAGTCACCACCATATTTCAACATCTCAGCAGTTATGCCATCAACTCCTGGAGCCTTACCATTCTGAAGAGATTTTAGAGCTTTACATACCTCTTCTATTGAGATATCTCCTGTGCTACCATTTTTCACTGTGACATCATTTGCTTCTGCCTCAGAATTACCTTTGCTTTCTTGATCTTTAATAACCTACAGAAGTATTCACCTCATCTTTCACTTAACTCATTAAGCTCCCATATCATTTCACCAATCCTATTCTTTACACAACTTACAATTTTGTTTCCCCAATTTTTCCTGAGTCACATGTACTTGCAGAAAGTCTTCCTATCTTTCCAAAAAGCATATTCATGCCTTTCCAACTTCTCCTTCCTATCTTTTGCCTTACTCTGGTGAACCAGCTTAGCTGCTTTACGCTTCTTGCAGCGATATTTATCCATAGAAACTCTACCTTGCAACATCCTGAAATAAGCTTCCTTCTTTCTCTTTACTGCCTCTTCAATCCCACTATTTTGGTGCCACAGACCTCTTCAGCAGCAGTGACAACACAGTTTTTTAGACATTCCTACTTCTTTTCTACATCCCTGTCACATAACTTCAGTTCATACAGTCATTCTCTGAGTAAGTTAGAGTAGGGGAGACTTTCGTCCAGCAGTGGATTGATAATGGTTAACAATGATGATGATGATATGGAATAAAATGTATTTTGAATTTGATAGCATCTGCATTTATTGCCTTTACTGGAAAAGTTATGCATCATAAAAAAAAAAAAAAAAGCAAGGATCCTCATTCTCACATTTACAGCTCCTAAAGCAAAAAGGATTTTTCAATTGGACTAATAGTTAAACAGATATGGTAACCACAGATGGATTGATGTACAAAAGACAGATAAAGTGATATCATATACACATATTTTTTTACAAAAGATATGCTAATTAAAAGAAAAAAAAAACATTACTCAAATGAATACAAAATAAAATATAAAACATAGGAAAATTAAATCACTTCTGCAACTCCAATTCCCCTCTATAATTTGTCGAGAAACATTTACCCTAGATTACTTAAAAAATAAATAAAAAAAGGATCTTAACTAAATAGATAAGGTAACATGCCAAAAAAATCATGAAAGATATTAAGCAAAAATTGCATTACATACCACATAATAGTTTATTGATTCACACGTTTTTCTTGGGCATGTTTTCACCACGAACTTCACTCCTTTATAGCCTCATAATACACTACATGTGAATTTTCCCTCCTGCCTCCTCTTTCCCACATCTTCCCAAAAATTCAGCTTTTTTTCTTCCACCTTTTTTATACAATTATTTTCATATAAATTAAATAATTTGTATTACAAATTACTTACTTCATAATTTTAATTTTACACTAATAAATACTATATGTACATAAGTCAATATCATCACCAATGTCTCCGTTGGTGAAAGGTAATACAAGCTAATTATATTCTTATATTAAAGATTTGTTAAAATGTATTATCATTAAAAAAATGTTACATTAAAAAAAATTAAACACTACAAAATCTTACATTCCCTCCAATAAAAAACAAAACATAAGGCAAGGGTAACAGATTCACCATTATGCCTGACCAGCACTTCTGTGAGTTTAACTATTTACTGCACAATGAATGACTGGCAAAATACTTGGAAACAATTTTGTAGCTTTCTTAAACGTGGCACACACATTAAAATAGAGATAATAAATGGCACTAGAACAACAAGCAATACTTTTCCTATGTTTGATTCCCCCTTTGCCCTATAGGCACAGATATCATTCAATGTAATTGCATGTGCGGTATAGGCCAGCATAACGGAGGTAATGAAAATATTTCCAATTCAAGTAGAAAGCATGTACTTAATCACAAGAAGGAAAAAAGAAAAGAAAACTGAAACCAACCTACTACTGGCTTTTTAGTGTTTGCATTCTGATTCAGTTGAGCCTTTTTAGGTGCTATCTTCACTCTTGGAGCATTGCTGTCATGAAGAGTAAGTAATGCTGTACTTGCCTGAACTGGAAAAAACAAACAAAAAAAAACTAAACTATTTAACACAAGATATGCATATACAACAAACAAACATCAAGCTGTGTAAATGCTGCTAAAAGTGCAATAACATTGTTGTCAACTTAAAAACACATAAGTCTATATTATAACCTAGGCATGTTGAACTGGTAGACAGCAAGCTGTTTGAGACACCATTTCTGCGATTCTACAGCATTCTGACATATAATTTTACTTGCATGCTAGTCAGCCTGGCTAGGATTTTGTCCCTCATACACTGCCGGAAAGTGAAAAACGAACACCCAGAAGGAATGCCGGTAGGAACGTCATATTATAATATGTTAATTGTTAAGGGCAACAGAAACTGTGATCCAAGTTGAAATGTCATTGGATGAGATAATGATGTCACTGCGGATGACAACATGCAAATGTACGCAGCACATATTTAAGGACTAGGGCATGCAGAACAGTCATTTGCCTGATGTCATGTTGTTCAGTGCTTGTTGAAGAAGCTACCATGCCTGGACGATGCAGGTGTGCAACATTTGTTCAGTTATCGGAGTTCGAGAGAGGCTGTATTGTGGGTCCGCGGGAAGGAGGTTGGTCCTTCCGTCAAATTGTGGACCAAGTAGGATAAGAAGTATCGGCCATGGTAAGATGGTGGCATCAGTGGTCAGAGGAGCATTCGCAGACGTGGTTCTGGGAAACACAGAATTACAGACGCATGAGAGGATCGGCATGTCAGGAGGACGGCATTTGCAGAGCGGATGGCTACGGCATCACAACTTTAATCCTCTGTCACACCAAGGGTGTCTACCAGAGCTATATGGAATCATTTGTTGGTAGCAGGACTACGGGAACACATGCCACTGGCATAGTTACCACTGGCATAGTTACCACTGACCGCTGTTCACAGTCGAGCAAGTTTGCGGTGGTGTCAAGAACAAATTCATTGGAGGGAAGAATGGCGGTCTGTGGTTCAGTGATGAAAGCCGATTCTACTTGGGAGCATCTGATGGTCGTGTGCGTGTCCACAGGGGACATGGTGAGTGGCTTCTGCCATCGTGCATCCACCAAGAACACACAGGCCCTACGCCTGGCATCATGGTGTGGAGAGCGATTAGTTATCACTCTCGCACGAGTCCAGTGTTTGTATGGGGGTACACTGAATAGCAGTATGTAAGTCAGTGACATCATGCAGCTGGTCGTCCTGCTATTTTTGAGTGCGATCCCTGATGCAATATTCCAGCAGGATAACGCCCACCCGCACTCTGCCCGGGCAACTCTTCAGGTTGTGCATTAACTCCCTTGGCCAGCACACTCTCCGGACTTGTCTCCAATCAAGCATGTCTGGGACTAGATCAGACAAAGACTCTTCCATGGAGTCTGGCAGGCAGCAACCATCTCTGAAATACACATCCACGTTGAAAGCGATTGGAATGCTATCCCCCGGAGTGATATCCAGCATTTGTACGACCGATTACATGCTAGATTGGAAGCTTGCATTGCTGCTGGAGGAGGTGCAACACCTTATTAAAATGGGCCTTCTCTACACTGTAATACGCATTAAAAGGTAAAATAAACATTGAATCACTTCACACATGTGATCACTTTCCTTTCTTAACAAGTTGTTGCTATTACAAAAATCTCATAAAGGCAGCTGCAATTTTTAATAGTGTTCTTTTTTCACTTTCTGGCAGAGGATTATAGAGAAATCCACTGGCAGTCATACAAACATACAAAAAATTGTAAAAAAATTCCCATGTTTTGAGAAACACAATTATCTTAGAAATGAATGAACAGTATCACCATGATAAAAGGCATTATACAGATTCAATATTTTGTTCAAATCATTCTCAGCCCAACCATGAAGGAAAAGCTGTAGGTTTGCACAATTTTCTGAATGTAATAATACTAGTATTTGCATGCTGACAGACCAGTTTTTAGCTTCATAGTTACGTTCATTGTTTTGTTATTATTTTTGCAGGTCCACAGAAGAAAAATTAAAGAAGCAAGAGCTCAGAGATGTAATAAAGTATCTGCATAAAAAACGGTTGGAGCCAAAGGACATCTGTAAAGAACTGGTGGCAACACTAGGAGTGAATGCCCCTTCATACAGTGCTTCAGAGAAGTGGAAAGTGGAATTTGAGCATGGAAGAATGAGCTAGAATGACACAACTTTTTATACCATTCTATCCAACTTGAAAACAGCACAGCATACTCCTTTAAAGGTTACCACTTAAACAACATGGAAGTCAATATATAATCAAAGGTAATCAGCTTAAGCTAAACTCTTTCTTACATGACAAAAAACTCACACAAATCCTACCACAGGTTTCTGTAATGTTTCTAATTCTTTGAATGAATCTATCTCTGTGGACTTTTCCTATAATTATATGCCACTTTATGAATACTGTTATTTGTAAGCTGCAGTGGCGGCAGAACTGGCCAGGCCCAAGCAATAATTTCAGCAAAGAATTTTATTTTTATTTTATTTTCATTTGTCATCTGTGCAATTATTCGTTGTGATGTGCCTTAGATAGCTCCTCTAGGAAAGTGGTCAGGTGGTCCTAATCCCTAACAAAGCTCCTTAGGTATTGTTTTTCTTCTGTTTGTTGTGGGAAGGGAGGGGGTGCACCACGATTCGAAATTTCGGGCCCGGTCAACAAACTTCACTTTCCGCCACTCCTGGTAAGCTGTATGTACATAAAAGTGTAATTGTTTCTACTGTGATGTAGGATAATGAAACCTGGGTATGGCAGAAGAGACATAAGAGTCATTTTTGTGCTGAAGAGATGCATAACTTAAGAGTGGGGGTGGGTGTGTGGCAAGACACGCTCTGATCATGAAAGGAATGGAGATCTGTTGCAGTTGTGTAATGTGATGCTAAATGTTGTTAGTAAGGTGGAGACTAATATTCTAAGGTGGTTTGGCCATGTTGAAAGAATGAGAGGTGAGATGCTTACTAAGAGAATTTTTTCAGCTCAAATGGCATAAAAGAAAGGTACAGGAAGGCCAAGGAAATCATGGGAAGAGCAGATTCAGGACTGTCTGCATTAGAAAAAGATTATGAGTATGAAGTACAAAAGGTCTTGTGTGCAGCATATGATGGATGTCTGTGAAGCTCAAGCTGTGTACCGAGATTGTGGTAAATGGAGATGTTTGACATGGCAACAGTACATTCTAGTTCCATCAGTTAAAGATTTATCTGGCAGACTGTCTTTCTTTGAGGAACTAACCTCTGCATCTCAGATAACAACTTAGTGATATGTAAGTATGAGCTGTGAATGCATAGGGGAAAGGGATGCAATATCTGTTCATTCCCCCAAACACATAGAAGGCTGCGGCTTTGCCAGATTTATGGAAAGAAACCATTTGCAACACTGTTCGACTTAAGTGTCTTTTACCCATACACCAGATATGGTTGTCAAGTGTGAGTTCCTTAGCCTAACATGCCTTAGCCAGTGTGTCTACCAAATTTGGAAAATGCAATTTTATGACCATTATTATAAGCCTTCTGTGTCTGTATATGTACGAATAAATATATATCCCTATCCAAAGCAGTGGCACACACACACACTAAAGATGGGGGACACACTCTGCTCAATCTTTTTCTATGGGGAAAATGCTCCTTGCTCCTCTGCTAGTAACAAAAACCTGACTTATCATACTTTGACTGCTCCTGAAGTAAGTTAAAACACTCAAGACTGTGCTACATGATTTATTATGCATCTTTCTTCAACATTTAAATTTAAAAAATGTCATGACTCCATAAGCAGCATAATTTAAATTGCTAGATTGATCATAAAATTTTGTAAATAAGATTTTTTACATTATATTTCATATACTAAAACATTTTTTGCTTTAATAGTCTCCTCCCCCTTCCGATTTTTTTTTACCCTTGGATCATTAAATGGAAACCACACTTACATCTTATGAGGTTGGTGCATGGAGAATTACTTACATTGCCACCAGAAAATTAACAATTACTGAAAATAAAAGGAAATTTATGACTTTTTCTTGACTTTCCTGACCCTTTTCTGATTTCATGACTTTTTCTTGACTTTCATAACCCTTTTCTAAATTCGTGACATTTTCATGACTTTCATGATTTTCATGACTAGTAGACATCCTGTTAGCCAGCTGGTTTGATATCATTCACCTTTAGCCTCAGCATTTAACCAAGAACTAAAACTACACTCCATGAGGAGGTGGTGTAGGACTTTGGGTGATAGACCCAGCTGGTTCCACACATTCACCCTGAAGTTCACCATGCATAAGCAGTCTTCTAATTTGAGTGCCTTTCAGCAGAGATTAAGCATTTCATACCAGAAAAGAAAACTGATTCAAGTATCATAATAAATGATATCAATTTAATTTGCACAAATCAAAACTTTGCAAACATACACTCAGAATTTTGGAGAGAAATTTTCAGACTCACCCAAAGGGTCATCTTTCTTCTTTTTCTTTGGTGGACAATTTTCCTCAATATCAGAAGCCTCTGTGATTTCTCCAAGAGTACCTATATCAGGAACTTCATTTATAGGTGTTTTGTTGCCATCCTCTATTTGTTCATGAATCTCGACATTACCAATTATTGGTAAGTCATCAGTTTCTGAAGATGCTGGAAATAATTTTTTTTATTCAGTATTATGAAAATCTTACAATTAAAATGTGAGAATGATAATCAACATCATGATTAAACCAAACAAACAAATCAGCATGGCTTTTTTATAAAAAGTAGTGAGCATCCATGCATGAACAGGAAGACCACCATTAAAGATTACTATCTCAGTAGAACTCTGTGAGAAAAGAATATTTTATCCCAAAAGATTCAGATAATGTATTTATATGGAATACAACAGGGTGTCCACAGAATAATCAAACCTGATTTCCCTGACTTTCCCTGACCAAATATATAAGAAATCCTTGACCTTACACAAATAGGTTTATTTGAGTTTTTCAATATATGTGCCATGATAATAAATAAAATTGAATTGGATAATTGAGAAACTTATATTATTTAAAAGTGTTTCCGTTTGACGTATAAAGTTTCCCAAATAACTGATTCATTTAATTTTTTTTTTTATCGGCCTCCACCTTCCCCACAACTGTCCAACTCACACCTTTTTAATTTTAAGTTTACTCTTTTTTTCATGGTTTTACATTTATTGAAGAAACACTCAAACAAACCCATACACAATATTCAGAACAGTTACTATAAAAATATTACAGTAGGAACATAGTCACTGATTTTATATTACGCACCACTTTTCTTCTTTTCCCAATCTGAAATCTTCGCCTGCAATGCTGCTTCTTCCAACTCTAGTTCCCTCCGTACTCTTTGTCTTTTTCCTTCAATTCCTTTATTTCATGATCAATTTTTCTTTTTTCCTTCAGTTATCTTTCTTCTTCGTTTTGAAGAACACATTTTTTATCAAGATAATCCTGATATCTTCGTCTGGAGGCTCTTACAGAAAGAAGAAGCCTTCTATTGAAAATCCAATATCAACTTTCTCAACTGAGAGAAGATTTTCACTTTTTGATACATCTAAAGTTAACTGTTTTGAGACACTATCAGCTTCACTTAATTTGTCAGGCTTCAAGCTTTGTGCCATCAAATTTTTCATCAGATTCAGCAAATCAGTGTGTAAGAAAGGAATTAAAGGCTTTGGGTTCTGGAACCTTCTCAAAAAAGATTCACACTCTGAAGCTATAGTCCTAAATGCAGCCAATTTGCATTTTAACAGTGGACTTTCCATGAATTCTACAAGAAACATGTGCTGTTTGCTGGAAACCGATGATTCTTGAACATATTTCTTCATATGATCATAGACAAGCAATGCCCCAGTCAAACAATTAACGTTTTCCAACCACCTTACAGTGCAAAATTTCAAAGGGAAATTTTTACATCCAGTAATCATAGTATAATTTGCATGGCGAGCAGAACTATCTTTTAAAAGGTAGTACAAGTTACGCAGAAAGTGATGTATATCCCATTTCACTGCTTCAAGTCCAATTTTCATAGCTCCATTAACCACGTGAAGACCACATACTCCAATGTCAACAATTAATTTACCATCTGGATTTTCAGTTCTAAGTTTATCTTTCAGCTTTTGAAGAAAGCTGAGATTAACGTTAGGTTCATCCATTGACACTTGTAGCATGTTATCCAAGGGAAGAGGTGCACCTTTAATGAATTTCTCTAAAAAGTCATTAGCTGTTGCCCATCCTAAAAACACACTACTTAAGTATCTAGTGGAAACTTTTTGCAGATTGACGTCCCAATAACGAACAAACTGATCCATTTGCCCACGCTGAGCAATTTTGTTTAGTGATTCATCAAAACAAATTACAAAGTCAGTGCACTGCTTCAGATCGTCCATTAAACACTCTTTGAAATGTGGTGCCAATCCATAGTTTATCACATAAGATGATTTGCTTTTGCCTAAAGTAAATTTTGAAGCTTCACACTGTCAGGAAACATTAACTGAAATGTTTTGTAAATCTGTGTACAAGAGTTCAGAGACATTCGCTTGGACAACACTTCCATGGCCCATATTATTTCCGACTTTGTTACATCATCTTTCACTACATAAGCATTAAGGTCACTGGGCTTCACAACATAAGTATTTGAGTCATTAGACTTAATATTTTCTAGAAGTACTGATTCCACATTTTCTGAGCTTGTTGATGGCAAGAGTTTGTTATTACATATATTCTTTTTCACAGAGGAAGTGAAAGAAGCAAGACTGGGCCAAGACATTTTAGCATGGATGTTTTTCAAATGATTAGGGCCATTTCCATGGCTGGATACTACCCGACGCCCCATGTTGCTAAGCTTGAAAGTTTTAGAGCACACTTTACAAAATGCTGATTCATTGTCGCCGTTACAGCAGCTATCCAACCAGAAAACTCAGGATTTAATTGTTTGTTCAACCATTGCTCATTAAACACACAATGCTTTGACATTGCTGCAGTCTTAATTGCCTTTTAACAAGGTATAACTTATATCACAAATTTTCTTCTACTCCTTTGACCTAAAACAAAAAGAGAAATGTTAACAAGTAATGTAACACAACTTACAATAATAGGTAGGAAATACCAGGTTACATTAGTAGGAAGGGGAAGTTAGTGACCGTCTGCAACATCAAGTACAAATGTGTTGGGCGATGACGGCGTCACTCCCCGACGCTGGGTTAAAACTAGTTGTAGTCTAACTGTGATTGAAATTTCCCTGACTTTCTTTTAAATATCACTGATTTTACCTGACTTTTACCAACATTTCAGGCATTTCCCTGACTTTCCCTGACCAATTTTCATTTCCCTGACTTTCCCTGACCAATTTTCATTTCCCTGACTTTCCCTGATTTTCCCTGACTTTCCAGAATGTGGGCACCCTGTTTCAGTTTGAGAACCATGAATGCATGATATCAAAGCTTTCACTATTTTAGATAAATGGTGTAACTTTGAGAATATGAATACTTTTGAACACATGTATCAATTCTTACAAATTTTCCAACTTCGTAACTTCCACTTTCGGATAATTTCCACACCCTTAGCAAGCTTAACTGCATACATTTCTGGGGAAACAACATTTAACAACACAGAGCTGTGGGCAATCACAGGAGAAATTTTCACTCTGTTTCCGGAAATTTTTCTTTGTTTTCAAGCTGAAATACCAATATTTATGTAATAAAATGATATATATCAATAATACTTGGCAAAAGAAACATCGCAAGAAAATATTATGCATATGAGAGAAATCTTCACTTCGTTTAACTTTTGTTTTCAAAAGATTTGAAAGATGGAATTTTGACCTCTAACAGAAAATGCTCCCCCTTCTTCACCCCACACAGCCAACATGACCACCAATCAATCCCACGAAAGTTCTGTTCAGTTGCGCAGCATTCTTGAGAATGACCCAAATGATAATGGAAAAGATGGAATTCCTCGAACCCGCAGAAGAATCTCATGCTTGAAGATTAGAGAAATTTTCACGCAGTCTAACTTTCATTTTTGGAAATTGTCGCCTCTAGTTCCATGCTGAAAAACAAGCATTTATGCAGAAAAATTATATTTAACAGTACTGGACAGAGGCAACATTGCAAGAAAAGAAAAATTAAGATTACAGGAAAAATCTTCACTCTGTTTAACTTCAGTTTTAGAAAGTTTTAAAAAATGAAATACTATTGACTCAAATGATTTAAAAAAAAAAAAAAAAGAAGAAGAAGAAAAAAAGAAAAAGAAAGTGCAATTCCATGAAAGAATCTCACATATAAACAACTTTTGCTCCTCCATATGGGTATGGTAAAGAAAGCACTTACTTTTGGTTTTACTAAGGTATAATTGTAGACTGTCTTCAATGGACTGATGAGTGACAGCTAATAAAATAAAAGAAACAAAGTTCACTTTGGAATCTGTAAACAGCTAACATCTATCAAGCACTCTTTCTTTTAAGAAAACTTTTAGCATTAAATGAAGTTGGGGAAGACTTTAAATAAAAAAAATTAACAACATTAAATCACACAGTGATAAAAGAATAGAATAGAGGGTAAGCACACTTTCACATTTTTGGCAATCGTGTATAAGCTACATGTGCACTGGATACTAATGATCGCATAAATCATTCCTTCTAGGAGTTCATTCATCATTCACACAAGCCATTGATGAATGAGCCTTCAACTATTGATAATTAAATTTCCAGATTGTCACAATGCTCACTGAGTAAATCATTCACTGCAAGAATCCCATGTTGCCCTTTCAAGGTCATAGCTCTTTTTGGCAAGCTGCCCAAAAGAGTGCCAGCTCATCAACCATTCACAATCTATGGTTTGCCATGAGCGAATGATTTGGACACATCATTCAAGTGAATGGCATTCAGGTATCATTTCCATTCTAAGGTTTCACCATTATTTTCTACATGACTCTAATTGCTCACTCAGATAATAGTTGACACTAATTAAATCTTGATACAAAAACTGAAAGAACTTAAAATAAAAAATAAAACAAACTCCCTTACAAATAAACATATGGGTTGGACACTTCCGAACAATGGCTCAAAATCTTTTACCATAATCACAGTTAATCAAATGGCATTGTTTAAGAAAGGATGACATACAAAGCACAGTTTTTTTATCTATTTTTTCCAAAAAATAAAAATGGAATATGTTGCATTATCAACAGTAAAGGAAACTATAACATCAATTTGGAATGAATAATGACTACACTATAACAATACCAGTTTAAATAACTCAATAGCTGTACTACTATTATATTAACTGTTTCACACGTTATAACATTTATCATGTTGAGTGCTCTCTTGTCATTTAATCTCTGCCACTGTGAGAAATTATCAAATTCAGTAAATTACTAGTCAATGAATTAAAGTTTAAGATATTGTAATGTGCACTTACCCACAATGACAAACATTGGAAGTATATTTGTAGGTCCAACTGCTTAGTACATTCCTTTAGGTTGTTTAGTTGAATGTTGAGCTGACATAGTTCATTGAGTTGTCATTTATGGCACTTGGTATTCAATTTCCAGTTCACAAAAAAATATAAGTCCACCAGAGTCTGAATTAAAAACTATCATGGAGAGATTTACCATCTTTACCTTAATCTTTAAAATCCAAATCGTCAGAATATTTGAATATTCTTCACAAATATATAATGATCACAAATGAAAAAAACATTTTCCCATTGCTTGGTTGTCCATGAGACATGCTGTTTTGACCACTGAAGTCTGAGCTGTCTTTGATTTGCAGTTAACAGTGGTTTACAGTCCTTTGCAGCCACATAAGTCATATTTAAGCAGCCTCCTCTTTACAGTAGATGTATTAACAGCAACATCACTCACTTCAGACCATCTTTGAAGCAATTCAGGTGAATTGAGCCACCTGTCTGCCAAGCTTAGCTTTCTGAGCACCCTGTCCTGCTTGGTTGTAGTGGATATGGGCCTTCCACTGTGACGCATATTTTTAATATCTCACTAGTGTCTTTTACTTTCTTCAGTGGCCTAATAACTGTAGATTGATTATAGCCCACTCTTTCAGCAATTTGCCTTGAAGAATATCCCTCTTCATGCAGAGCAACTATTTTTCCTCTGTCCACTGTGGACAAGCCCACAGTTTTAACCATTATTGAGAGCGTACACAAATTATACCCAAATAACAACAACAAGCGACCACTATAGTGCTTCAGTAGCTCTGCATCAACCCTTATAAAGGCTGAAATAGGATTAGGATATCATTAGGAAGCATCCAATCAGGTAAAAGAATGTCTATGATTGGCTATAACAACTCACACAGCTAACGTGAATTTCAATGTGTTTGTCAAACCCCATATTTTGTGTCATATCTTAAGAACAGAAGTAGCTACAAGAAAACTACGGCATTTTTGAAATCTCCATTAAATTTTGCATCTAATGACATATAAACAATAAAATAACTATGAAAATTAGTTAGTTGAAAAACGAGTTAAACGTAAAAATTCATGGTTTTTGCAGGTGATGCAATACTTTTGCACACCACTGTAATATAGAATCTTTGATGTGACTTTGGCTATGGGTTGAAGATTGGCTTTCTCAGATATTTGTAACCTAAATATTCTATCATTCAACTTCATGTCATTATATATTTGTGAAGAATTATTTCTTTATGGAGATTTATTTCTCACTGATACCTAAGCACTCAATTAGTTATTTTTTATTCCATGTTATTAATTAAATTAGGCATTTTAATAATTAAAATTCTTTGGAACCTACAGGTATTTTGCGTAAGACCAAAATTATTGCGCTTTACTGCTTGTAACACAAATCTGCACATTGTAATTGAAATAATTGCCCTAGTTTTATACCAATAGAAATACTACAAAACAGTTACGCAAAAGTTGAACATATCATGCAACTTTTATTCTTTTAGACAACTAAGGCCAGCCTCTTTGAAACGCCTCACGATCAGGCCTACAAAACACCTAACTTCTGTGAAAGTGCCTAATGAAATTTTCTGATTTATACGAAAATACAAAACATAAGTAAGCAAATAAATAAGTAACAATTAAGAATCATGGCACCAAAAAAAAAAAAAAAAAAAAAAAGGAAAAAAAAAAAAGAACTATGTACATTATTTACTTTTGAATATAAAAAACACAACATAATGTCACAATGTTTTGCACTTAGTAAAAAAAATGTCTTGACTGTTATAAAAGAACGACACAGGTCTCTGCATATAACAAAAAACAAACAAACAAAAAAACTTTCAATTCATTATATTCTGAAGCAGGCGCGCAAAAAAACTGTAATTCATAATACCTTATCCTCATTGATAAAATATTTTAATTCATTGAACTGATACTTCTTTCATGTTCTTTTGTTAACATACATTTATTGGAACCTTTGCTATGGATATGAAAAGGGGCCACAGGTCCTCTGAAATAATTGCTTTTCCATCATCCAGTTTTTATAAATTGAAATCTCTGAAAAAACAACAACCAAAAACTACTTTTCTTTTTAATACTTTTTTTAAAGCTGCCGCATGCCACAAAAAATTCTTGACTATCTCTTTATTAATGTGAAGTTTCCGCAAAAAAGTTTATTCTTTAAAATGTTTTTGCTGAAGCCATGATCCTCACCCCCACCCCCACCCCCACCCCCCATCATCATTTATACGTCCCTGATTCTGGATTTTTTAAAAAAAAAAAGTGTCGCCTTGTTTACAGCGTAATTTTCATAACCTGCAGAGCTCAGTCACTTTTGGAAACCTATGGTATACAATTGGGGATCCTTTGGTATTTCTGTAGTTATTCTTGCAGTCTGCAACAGTGCAGAAACTCGAAGACATCCCGAAAGAATAAACTATTTGCAAACTTAGCTATTCCACTTACTATATATACACTAAAATTATTCTAGAAGCAGAAATAAACAGCTCTTTAAAGAAGAGTCAAATGACATTTGCGACTTCTTTGACCTTCGGTGCACTAAAATAGTTAGTTCGTAAAACAGCTGACATCATCAGACCACCTCCTCCGCACTCCCGTGAAGGGGAAGCAGGGGTCTTACGAGCACAACCTTGTGTGTTAAAGGACCTTGTCTGCATGTGAGTGTCACGCATGTGTAACAGAACTACATCAAAACAGGCATCTGCCAGGGAAAATGTGAATATAAATGGGCTGTTGGTATTCGAGGTGAGTGCTCCTTCTCATTCATCATACCATCATAATGGAGGATCACAGTGCAGAGGATAATGTTGATATTCAGCAGCAAGGCACCTGCAAAATGTTTGTGAAGAGACCATTCAACACATGCTGGCATGACTGGACTATGGCTGGCAACACCCTCATCAAATGTCATTGTTAACATCATATTGCTGGGCTATAACACTGCTGTGAGCAAACCAGCATCACCAATAGATTGTGGAAGACTGAAAACGGGTAACTTGGTCTGACAAATTGAAGTTCCAACTGCAATGTGCCAACAGGAGGGTGCATGCATTGTGTAGACCCCAGAAGCAGGATTGTAGCTACTGTGAGGGCAGAAAGGGTGGTTGGAATCCCAGAACAGTCACACCGAAAGCATAAATTCATGATCTGAAGGATGTAGAAAAGCAGAAATGAATGTATGAATAAATTTACTGAAAACTGTAACTTAAAAAGTTATACTGTACCTCAGTAATTTCTTTTTTTTAAGCCTCAGTTAGTTGCACAAAGTATCCTGCATAGCTAACTACTGTACAGAGACTACTCTGTGAGACCACTATATTCATGAAAATAATTAACTGAAACAGCGGAGAAGCATATAAAAGAATATGTGGACCCCTAACATCTGTAACTTTTCTGAATACACCATAGTAATGAAGAGCTATTTAGTCACCTGTACTTTGTTGAAGAAAGGCCCTCTAAGTGTTTAACCTTGAAAGGAATTTTTCCAAGGCCTACGCTGAAAGTATCTTCCTATTGTTACGTTCACTATCTGATACTCATTCATTCTGTGCAGGTTCGTTTTTCATTCTGCAGAGTACTGTTTTGTTGTGGTTTATGTAACTTACATTTTACTAGATATTAACAAGCAATGACTCTCCAGTATTTACCTAGTTTTCACATTATATCAATAACCGGAGCTGAGATTTTTGAGCGATCAGAATTCTTTATTACAACAGTGGAAGAAAGTAAAAACTGCATAGAGATGAGTAACTTTTGAAATTGTAGTAGCATAGTTTCAAGTCTTGCCCTCCCAGACCAGAAAAGTTTTCTCCTGCCCTGCTTACAAGCTATGAACCTAACTGTCAAGTCAGGTATTATCGGATGGTGGAGGTGGTGTGATAATCTGGGGAGTTTACATGGGCCACCTTGGAGCTCTTGCACTATTTAGACCACCATCACCACACAGGTTATGTCGATGTACTTGCAAACCACCTACATCAATTCATAGATATCCATTACCCACAGAAGGATGCCTTCTTTCAACATGACAATTACTTGTCTCATTGCTCCTGTATGGTGAAGTACTGACTAGAGGAACATTCCAATAAGTTTGCAATCCTCAAATGGCCATCTCACTTCCCACATATGAGTCCCATTGAGCATTTGTGGGATGAAATAGAGTGATGCATTCAAGCTCAAAACTTATCAATGGCAACTTTCAGCATTTCACAGACGGTTGTCCTGGAATCATGGGCCACAATACTACCTGAATATTTCTACCACTTGGCAGATCCATGTAATCATATGTTGCTGGTGTTTTGAGGAGCCCGCATATGTTGGTGAGCATAAAAAATTGTCCTTTACTGTACATAAAGTATTATAGCTATACTGACCAGAGGTCCTGAATTCTTGAGGACAGTCCTTGAATTTAGTTTACCATCCCCAAAAACATATCTTTGAGTATGCAAATAGTCTTCAAATTTTGATGTTTGTCCTCAATTGTCCTCAAATTTATACTTCCTCAATAACTCATAAAATTTCTAATGAAAAATGTTCTTTAAAATATTTTTCGTTGTACTCATTTGCCAATACACTCATTGTGAAAACAAGTTTTGACTGTTATTATATTTGCACTTTTAAGGTATTAAAACCCTGCAAAGTGCGCATAGTTTACGTGCAATTCATAAATGAAATACTATTAAAAAGCACCAATCACTTACCCTAAAGATCATGGTAATTTCTATCGACAACACACTTCCAGCACGTCAATTATCGTAATGTGTGAGGGGCTGAATGAGTGTGACACTTGCATTGGGAGTGGCAGGGGTTTTGAAACAGATGGAGCATTTTGTTACTCACAGTCGACAAAGGCTTAACCACCTAGGAATGTAAGGTTGTGTAAATATGTACATAGTTTTTTTAATTGAATTGTATGAATGAGTAGTATGCTTGTATGGTTTTTATGGAATTGACAAGCTTATAGTTACATCTCATATGGCTTAAAAAAAAAAAAAAAAAATACGATGTTTCATCCCCGGAAGAAGGAATCGTAAGTAAGATGTCTGTAAACCTTTGAAGGCCAACAACATTACGATAATTGACGTGCTGGAAGTGTGTTGTCGATAGAAATTACCATGATCTTTAGTCCTAGTTGTAAATGCATTTATGGCACCTCTATTCATAGTGATTGTGGAATAACTTTTTTACGGGTCTTATAGAGGTTATTTTTCATGAAAGTTGGTTGTCAAATTTTCGAACTAAAGCCTAGTTCGTCATCAGGACTATGTCACTGGAGTAGTTGCTGCCACTCAATTGGAAGAGTCCATCTGCAATTATCGTTAATTGTGGTACTTCTTCTTCTTGCTATTTCGATCCCTTCTTCTAGTTTCCTCTTTACTAAGTTTGACTGGTGGGCGATTATTTTCACTGAGTCCCAATTTATGGAGTGTCCACTTGCTTGTATATGTCTGTCTAGCCCTGTTTTGTTCCCAATGTTCCTAATAGCTGCTTGGTGTTCTTTCATTCGGACCTTAATACTTCTCCCTGTTTCTCCTATATAGCTGAGTCCGCAGTTACAGTCGATGCAGTAAATTACGCCTTCCTGCAATTGGATGTCCAATTCTTTCTGCTTTAAAGCTGGCAGGAATTTCTTTATTTTGTTATTAAGATCTGGAGCTAGCCTGATATTACATTTTGCTCCGATCCTTTTCAGTTTCTCGAAAAGTCCCTTGTGGTACGTAATTTTGCTGGTGAATTTGAAGTTAGTTTTTTCCTGCTTCTTTTTTGGCACTTGTTTAAATATTTTCTCAACATATGGGGAGGGGTAATTGTTTTCTGCTAATATTTCCTTTAATTCTTCTTTGTGAAGATCTTTCTGAGTAGCTGAAGAGACCAGGATTTCAATTTTTTCCAAAAATTGTCTCGCCGTATTCGATTTAATATAATAGACTTCTGCTCATTCCACCCTGATTATATTAAATCGAACTTACAGTGATTAGCAGTGAAATGAAACATGGCATGCGATGACTGTCTTTTTTCTTGTAGTAGGAAATTCTATTCCAAACTTTTTTAATTTTAAATTTAGTTGTTCGGTGCAGGCAACTGGATTTTTTTTATCTGTCCCGGGCATCTCGGGCATGGCATTTTTCAAGCCCTGAAGATATATCCTTTTAAGGTGTAAATTTTCATATGTAATATCACCCTTACAGAAACAATGTAGTTTTGTGACAAAAAATTAGCATATTTGGTTTGAGTATGTATGTGTTCCAAAATGATCTGCTGCTTTGAAGACACCATGCCATTTTGTCCTCAAATCAGTGTTCCAATATCTTGCACCTTAATTACAGCAAATATATATATATTTTTTTGTTATTTTAGAGTTAAATGCACCTGCCCCAGCAAAAAATAAATAAATAAATACACACATTGTCATAAAAATCTGAGCACCAAGAAGGAGGCATTGGATTGAAATGAGATTTTAGTAGTGAGATATCACATACCAAGGACAGAAGTACCGTAATTTTCGTTGTATTATCCACACCATCGTAAAATCCGCAGACCGCGATATTCATATAATTTTTTTCCTTCCTATGATCCGCAGACTGTGAAATTCAGGAAAAAAAATCGCTGTATGATCTCCTCATCATAGATGTTGAACCGGAAGTGGAATTTCCAATAGAAAAGGCGGTCACATAATGTCCCAGGAGTCCGAAGAAGTAAGAGAAAAAAAAATTTCATTAAACAAAGAAATTAATTTTTTAAATTTACTTTTTCATATTTTTATCTCCGAACAGATAAAGGGCGCGACATCCATAGATCACGCCAATGTAGTTCTAGAGTATTGCATTACACCTTGCCAATGATGAAAGGCTGATACAGAACAAGTCATAGAAATACCTTATGTACTTGCGTACAAGTCGAAAAATTTTGGAGGAATCCTGCTTTCAGAATTGGGGGATCGGCTTATACATGGGCCAATAAAAAAACTTCGGTGAATTCTTCCGCGGATTTTACCGACGGATTTGTTCACGTTTTAGATGGCGGCACAGTGACTTTCCGCATGTTACTGTGCGATTGTTTTCTGACCTCAAAACTAAGTGCAGGGACACGATCATATCTTCAATTGTGTCCACCACTTTAAGTTTAAATTTGGCAGTGTAACTGAAATTTTTCCTTTTCAAAGACATCATGAATAGCAATGAAGGGAAATAGCAGCAATGATGTTGGTCAAAACAGCGAAAGACAAACTAAACACAAGGCAGTGCACAGGAGATCCGAAAGGAGGAATACTTAGGTTTATCCAGCAAGCGCAGTGCGTACATTCATTGGCTGGTTTACAAAAACAGAAACGGCACAACAGTCAGAGTTGTCTTTCTCAACGATTCAAAATGACCCCTGCCTGCCGTCTCTCCTTACAACTTGCCTGATCTTTCATTACGACATTCCTCCCCCTCTTCCCCTCTCTATACAAAATCCTGAATTGAGGAAAAATTTTCCAAGGGAGTTCCTCTTTCAATTATATTCTCTCCCCTGCACAATTACGCTGCAGATATATTTTTAAAAATCGAAGGGCCGTAATTTTTTTTTTTTTTTTCTTAAATCGGTGTGTTATCTGCATCGGCGTATAATCCGCAGAACCTATATTTAAAACTTTTTCAGCATATAATCAGCGGATTATACGACGGAAATTACAGTAATTACAATATCACAGCAGCAGGACGATTTCCCGCTGACATACAGTACACATTCCGGTCAGCGTTAGTACTGTGTCGGACCACCTTGTGCTCAAATACATGCAGTGATATGGTCCAACATGGAGTCAAAGAGACGCTGTATGTTATCCTGGGACAGACTGGCCCACACTTCTTGCAACTGATGCTCTAAATCACGAACACTGGGACATGGAGAAAGCTGGCGTCCCATCTTGTCCCACTCATGCTTGATGGGCAAGCGATCAGGCGATCTGGAAGGCCATGGAAGCGTCGAACATGACATAGACAGTCCTGGGAAACAAGAGGTGTGTGCAGATGGGCGTCATCTTGTTGGAAAATGGTTCAGGGCTGCGCCACCAGGAATGGCAGCATGTGGGGCCGCAGGATCTCCTGTACATAGCGCTGAGCTGTCAATGTCCCATGGATCACTGCAAGGGAAGTCCGGCTGTCATACGCGATGGCTCCCGAGACCATCACGCCTGCAGTTTGGGATGAGGGCGGCTGTACAATGAGGTTGGGACTGCAATGCTCACCTGCTGTCCTAGTGTATAGATCGAAAATTTGAGAGGTAATGTACCTTAATAAATTTATCCTCGATAATTCCCGTTAAATATTTATAATACTAAAAGTAATAAGAGGAAGCCATGAAGTCATTAATTATTAGTTTTTATTCATGTATTTACTAACATTTGATCTTGCTAAGTAGTTTTAAAAAGTTCAGAATGAAAATCATTTGCACTTAACAGATCTCTTGTAAAAAGTATTTCATATCTTCTAATATAAGTGTTCCATTTTATAAAAATCAGGACAAGAAAAATTCAGTATACTCACTATTAAGGTCAATGTTTAGGTAATCTTTAAATTCCTTTGAAAGTTTTGTATCACTAAAGAAAGCACACACACATGAATAAAAATGAACACACTTCTGATGTCTTGACAATGAAGGACTACGAAAAACCTGAAATTTCCAGTAAAGAAAAAGGGTAAACATCAGAAACACACTCTGAGAAACAAAAGATAAAGAAAACAACTGGGAAATTAATTTGTGATTGCAAGAAATGTGAACTAATTCTTTGGTGCTACTGCTGCTATTTTTTTGCATTTCCACATCTGTGGGCATGACTATTTTCTTGAATAAAAACTATTAATATGACTTCTGAATTATTTTAATCAGCACAAATGATCTAGTGATCTAGGCATTCACTGGACAGACATATTGTATGATCTAAAAGCTAGCATTCCAGAAAGTGGGAGCTATTCTTCCAGTGAAGCCTTTTCCACTTTCAGCAGACCTGTTCAGTTATCATGCAAGGTAAATAAACAGTTTCTCTTTTGCAGGTATCTTTTTTCTATGATTAATTGTTATGAATGGGCTGCTTAGCACCCAAATGAATAACATAATCCAACAGTTAGACATCAAAGGCATAGGGGACACATTTTCTCCATACAACAACAGGTGCATACAACAGCAATAGCTTGGCAGAAGTTGAGCCCAAGAAATTATTAATACTTTGCAATGTTACATGGTGTGCCACAAAAGTTTTTGGCCTGACCATGAAGAAATAGCCATAGGTTTGCAATTTATTTTTTATTTTTTTATACATAATAATACAAGTCTTAAACTTCTTAGAGACCACTTCTGCTAGAAAGGTAAGGACAACAGTTTTCTAGGATTTAGAGGGAGTGATGATGATGGATTAATTACCTTTTGAATGGCCAAACCATCACCAGAGCATACTATGTATGTTAACTTATTAAAAAAACTTCAACAACATTTTAAGGATAAATGCCAAGGGAAGCTGGTGAAAATGGTGTTGTTTCATCAGGATAACACTCCAAGCCACAAATCAAAGTTGATATGGCTCCCATACGTGAATGTGGGTTTGAACTGCTATCATACCCTCCCTACTCATCTAATCTTGACCTACTGACTACAAAATGCTCCTGAATCTCAAAAATAACTTGTTTGGCTTGCACTTTGGGACCGAAGAAGGCATTACTGATACTGTGGATGCCTATTTTGACAGCCTTGATAAATCATTTTATTTGGAGGGCTTTAAGAGCATTGGAGCATCACTAGAAAAAGTGTGTGGACCCTTGTATGTATAAAGATAGGCCTATCATATTTTTCTATGACTATTTTTTTGTGGTTGGGCCAAGAACTATTGCAACACTCCTCATACTTTAAAAATGGAATGTAAAGCTAACACTCCAAATTTTAAGAAAATGTACCATGCCAGGTAATACAAAAACAGGGAATAGATCTACTATTTGGAGATGATTAATATGCTCACAACATCAACTCTGGGACATATAGAATCAGCACACAGACACAGTTACTATTAATCAGATAATAATGACACACATAACAAGAATTCTTGGTTGCTGTCAGTATAAAAATGGCATAAAATGGTACTAAGTATGCATCTGCAGCAAGGGCTAGTTAGTTGAATACAGCATCAGCAGTAATGACTACAACCACATGTTCTGTTCCAGTATCTTTAGGTATGATCATACAGGAATTATCAATCATTGAACACTGAGGAAAGGAAGAGAAGGATGAGAACCTCTGCCAGCCTGTGCTGCAAGGATACAACACAATCTTAAAATCTACCATAGCATCAGCTGATTCGATGGGGCAAAACTGTGTGGACTTTGTGAGTGGGATTTGATGGGTGGAATTAAGAACTAGAGGTAATTATTAACCACACTGAAATGGGATAGGAATTTGGATCAGGTGTTTAGAATTATTTTTACTGAATAGTATCAGTATTGTACAAAGGAAATGGACAGTGAAAATTTAATGTATCTTGCAAACCAAATTACGAGGAAAGCAATTTTGCAAAATAGAAGATGAAGCCACTGAAAAGATTTGAGACCAGGCAGATGGCAGAACTCTAGTATGATACAGAACAAACTAACTAATTTAGAGGCTCAGGAACCAAACATCAGAAATCTTATGAAGGTTTTTAGGATGGTGCTTGATATGATCCCCTTCTTTTGTGACAAGAAGTAAAAATCTACCCTACAAATTTCACCGCACAAGTACTTTTATAAAGCATTCAGCCAATAAAAAGCTACCCTACAAATTTCACAGCACACATACTTTTATAAAGAACTGAGCCAATAATAATCAAACAGTAAATACATTACGTATTAGTTTTCTTTACAGAAACTGTAACACCAAGATAGGCATGAAGTGGAATTTATTTGGGACATTACTTATAATACAAGACACGAATGATCAGAAGAACATCGCTATAGGTGCAGAAGAAGACACAATATTCAGTATTCAGTGTACCCGCAACAAGTAGTGATAGTGATGTGGCACTACACTTAAAGAGGTCCTGAATGTCTGTTTGTAGAATGTCCAGCCATGCTGCCTCTATTCATCCTAGTCACTAAGCGACCATATTCCAGACATGTTCAATGGGCATCAAATTTGGTAAGCATGCAGGCCAAAGAAGAAATGGCACATGGGTAGGCATCAGGGATATTTAACACAGTCCATGCTACCAGTGGGTGGGCATTGTCTTGTTGAAAGATAGACCCAAGGACCACCTGCTGATTTTTAGATCTTTTGGCTCTCCATAACACTCTGTAATCAACAGACTTCATGTTCGTCTATAAGCTATACTTATACTGGGTGTTCCGCTTACACGTATAATAAAAGAAAAACACCTAACATACAAAGTACGAGTTTGCACACAGAAGCTATCTACTTCTGTGTCAGTTGCCATGTGGATTCCACAACAAAAGGCATTTTGTGTGGTATCACTTGTGGAATTGAAGACCACGATGCTTGTACAGTGCCGTTTTCACTGCGAGTACAACCTTGGAGCGATGGCAGACATCCCGACTTACATGTCCATTATGAAATGGGACAAGTAACTCAGAGAAATGGAAATTTGTTATCGATGACTGGTAAGCATGCTAAGTGCACGGTGTCTGAGAAAAACATTGAATGGATTCAAAAGTCATTTCACAGAAGCAAGAGGAAATCTATCCACGAAGCTAGTGTGCAGCTAGACGCCGCATCAACAACAGTGCATTGGGTACTCCATAAAAGGTTGTGTTTACATGCGTACAAGATTCAACTACATCCACAAGTTAAGCCACATACAGGACAGCATGTAAAAAAATTTCAGAGTTAATCCAAAGTAATTGAGGTAGTTGCCTTCAATGCACGATCTTAAAAACAAGAGTCACTCACAATACAAATTTAAATTCGTTGGCTGAATTTAAAGATTTTATTGTATAAGAACTTTTGGGTTTCCCTAGAACCCATCATCAGATACAGGAGAAGGAATAAATTTAAATAAAGTGTTACATGAACATAATATAGATATCAGATATGAATATGACATAATGTCACGTGGAATCAAATTGTCAAACGACGTGGCATGTATCATGAAATAAAGAAAATAAAGGAAATAGAATGCAGGTATACATAGAATAATGCATTGTAAAAATAAAAAAGGGTTAGTAGGTATAAATTGTGTTGTTCTCATCAGGAGACACAACAAAGAGCACTATAGCAGAAATCGAGATTAAGTGATTTCGTCCTCAGTTTGCCTCGTATTCGGAACTGTAAATAGTTTCCAGATTGTAGGTACAGATACTGGAACATTGTCACTGTCTCTGAGTAGCAATTACAAGGCTCTCAGTGAACAGCAATGAAGAGACAGCACTAGGTGTTACGATAATGGGAGCATTATTCCAAATTGGATAGTGCAGGCCATCGTACATGAGTCGAGACAATGCAGAATTTTTAAGTCCATTCTTTACAGCATATTTATGTTCATTCAGTCTTGTTGCTAGTGTACATTATGTAGATCCTATATACACTGACGGAAAAAAAAAATCCCAACACCATGAAAAAATAGTTGTAGAGGAATGAAATGGCGGCAATACATTTGTATAGGTAACATATTTAATCGATTAAGATTTCAAGATCACAGCTTATTGTAAGCGCGAGAAGAGCCATTTTAAATGTGAAATGCTGGTACATTAATAACCGGTGTAACCGCCAGAATGTTGAATGCAAGCACGCAAATGTTTATGCATTGTGTCGTACAGGTGCTGGATGTCAGTTTGTGGGATGGAGTTCCATGCCTGTTGCACTTGGTCGGTCAATACAGGAACGGTTAATGCTGGTTGGAGGTGACGCTGGAGTTGTCGTCCAATGATGTCCCATCCATGCTCAATTGGTGAAAGATCTGGTGATCTAGCAGGCCACGGCAACATGTTGACACTCTGTAGAGCATGTTGGGTTACAACAGCGGTATGCGGGTGAGCGTTATCCTGTTGGAAAACACCCCCTGGAATGCTGTTCATGAATGGCAGCACAACAGGTTGAATCACCAGACCGACGTACAACTGTGCCGTCAGGGTGCGTGGGATAACCGCGAGAGTGCTCCTGCTGTCATAGGAAATTGCTCCCCAGACCATAACTCCAAGTGTAGGTCCAGTGTGTCTCAGCCGCAGACAGGTTGGTTGCAGGCGCTCACCTGGCCTCCTTCTAACCACCAACACACTGCCATCACTGGCACCCAGACAGAACCGGCTTTCATCAGAAAACACAACAGATCTCCACTCCGTCCTCCAATGAGCTCTAGCTTGACACCAGTGACGTCACAAACGGCAGTGGTTTAGGGTAAGTGAAGGAATGCACGCTACAGGGCGTCTGGCTCGGAACTGTCCTTCAAGTAACTGATTTGTAACAGTTCGTTGTGTCACTGTGGTAGCAACTGCAGCTCGAATTGCTGCCACAGACGCAGTACGATGCGCCACGGCCATACGCGGCAGTCTTCCCTCTCAGTAGTGCCATGTGGCCGGCCGGAACCTGGTCTTCTTGAGGCAGTACCTTCCCTTGACCATTGCTGCCAACAATCATGCACGGTGGCTACATTCCTGCCAAGTCGTTCTGCAATATTGCGGAAAGAAAATCCACCTTCTCGTAGCCGTATTACACGACCTCGTTCAAACTCCGTGAGCTGTTGATAATGGCTTCTTCGTCTTCTTAAAGGCATTCTTGACTAACATCAACACACTACGTCGAATCTCAACGATAACTAACGCTCACGAACATTACAGCGCGTGTTTACAGCAAACCTGCTTTGCATGTTCCGAGGGGCGCTACTAGCGCCACACGTATGCGCCGAGCGCGAAATTTGCATAGACGCCATCTTACAGATGTACTCTCACCACCTACCAACTGTCATTTATCTAACACAACCCCTTCTTGGTGTTGGGATTTTTTTTTCCCGTCAGTGTATTTACTACCTGGAGTGTCAGCATCAATACTTTTTAAGGGGATGCTGTAAACGCCAAATTTGTTTAGCTTTGTTACCTGGTCTCGATCTTTTTTAATTAACTGGAAAATGTTTGTAGTACGTATTCCGAATTCCAGGTGAAAGTTTCTGCAAATGGCTTTGAGAACAGGTGTTATGGTTGAATAATAATCTATGGAACCTATATATCTACGAGGTTGTTGGTCCCTTTGGAGAGTAGTTGAGTTTTCTTGATGGAGCTTCTTAAGAGCTTTTTTATGATAAAGGTGGGAAAGCCATGGTTGAGGGTGATGTTGAATATTTTGTTAATTTCACATTTTCTGCTGAAACTCGATGAATGCGTGATGGCTCTGCATAGAAGGAAAGAGATTGAGGAGAGTTTATAGCTTTTTGGATGTGCTGAAGAAGCCGGGATTAATGTAGGTACAGAAGTGGGTTTCCTATATACAGAGTGTTGCAAAGTGCAAGTGACAGCATCTCGTTCAAGCATAAAATCCAGGAATGGCAATTTACCTTCACTTTCCAGTTCAATGGAGAATTTCATGGTCGGGATTTGGGATGATAAGTGTTCAGCAAAAGTTCGTAGGTCAGCCGGTTCGTGATCCCAGAAGAGAAGTACATCATCAACATATCTTATATAAAAGAACGGAGGTTGTTTATATTCTTGTAGCACTTTATTTTCTATGTGCTGTAGTAGAATTTCCGCAAGAATCGGAGATAGTGGTAATCCCATTGGGGCGCCCTCAGTTTGGCGATAAATAATGTTGTCGAATTGAAAATATGATCTGTTTTGAACTAGTTTTAAGGCTGTAATGATGGATTGGATCGTTTCTGGTTCGTATTTTAGTTCAAGTAGTTTTGTCTGAATGATGTCATGGACAGTTTTTATCGGAACATTAGGGAACAAAGAAATGACATCGAGAGAAGCCATAATAAAGGTTGAGTTATTTGCATTAAAGGATCTGATCTTGTTAATAGCTTGTACTGTGCCTTTAACAGAGTACAGTGAATTAGTAACTAGTGGTTGAAGGAAATTAGTTAGTGCCTTCTCTATAGGTCTGGTTGGTGCTGCAAATTCAGATACTAGCGGGCGTAATGGGTGTCCGGGTTTATGAGTCTTTAGTTTACCAAAAAGTTCAGGAACTCGTGCACCTGGAGGGCAGTATAAGCATTGTGAAATGGCCGTTGGGAGGCTTGAGATTTTCTTTAATTTATGTATGGCAGTAATGGTAGCATTAATAGGGTTCGATCTAAGAGTGACGTGCGGGATAGTATCAATTGCCTCTAGCATTTTCTTCCGATAGTCTATTTTGTTCAGAATAATAATTTGCGAGGTTTTATCGGCGGATATGATCGATATATTGGGATCGTTGCGTAATACTAAAAGTTGCTTTTAGTGCTCTTTGTTGTGTCTCCTGATGAGAACAACACAATTTATACCTACTAGCCCTCCTTTATTTTTACAATGCATTATTCTATGTATACCTGCATTCTATTTCCTTTATTTTCTTTATTTCATGATACATGCCACGTCGTTTGACAATTTGATGCATGTGACATTATGTCATATTCATATCTGATATCTATATTATGTTCACGTAACACTTTATTTAAATTTATTCCTTCTCCTGTATCTGATGATAGGTTCTAGGGAAACCCGAAAGTTCTTATACAATAAAAACTACCTCGATTACTTTGGACTATTTCTGCACGAATTTGAATTCTCCTAATACCATTCATAGATAATGTTGGACAAAATTGATGCCGATGATACATTCCTAAACCTGGTATACTTTTCAGACGAATCAACATTTCACGTGTCTGGAAAAGTAAACAGATATAACTGCTACATCTGGGTACGAAAATCTGTGTTGTTTATTAATATGAATGGGATTCTCCAAAATGCAATGTTTGGTGTGGGATCATGAAGGACAAAATCATAGGTCCCTTAATTTTTGCAGAGGCCATGGTAACTGGACTAACATACCTTGACATGTTATAGGAATACGCTATGCCTCAGCTGTCTGAAGGAACAATTTTCTAGCAAGATGGGGCTCTCACACACTTTGTCAATGATATCCACACATTCTTGGAGGACCACTTCACTACAGGATGTATTGGGAGAGGATCCATGTTCATTGTATGGCCCCCCAAATCACCAGACCTAACTCCACCTGACTTTTTCCTGTGGGAGTTTGTTAAAGACCAGGTGTATGCTACATTGGTGCATAATCTGGAAGACTTACGTGATAGAAATTGTGCTGTAATCAACAATGTGAAACCACAAATGATTCTCAATAAGTGGGCTGAGGTAGAATACCAGTTGGACATTTGCCACGCCACCAGTGGAGCTCATGTTGAAGTTCATTACATATGTAAAAAAAAATATCTCAGTTTGTGTATCTGGAACGATACGTATTGCTAATAAATTGTGGTAAGTTCAGAACTTATACTAGCTTTTATTATATTTCTAAGTGGAACACCCTCTGTATGTATATAAATTTAGTAGCTGATGCCTACGTTTACCTTGGACAATAGATATCAAGTTAAGGCCACACTAGAGAAAAAAATTAATAGGTGTACAAAACTTGGTTGGAGAGCATTTGGCAGAAACATTACAATTTTTAAGAGCAATTTATCTTTATGCTTTACAAGAAAAGTATTTAATCAATGCACCCTTTTATTTCTTACTTATGGATCAGAGACATAGACCTTAACTAAAAAAAGACATTCTGATGCTTCAAACAACTGTAAAAATCATGGAGAGGTGCGTGTTTGGAACAACAAGGATAAAATGGATGAAGAATTCACTGATCAGGAAACTGATGAAAGTTGATGACATCATGATCAAGGCAAAAACCTCAAAATGACAAAGGGCTGGATATATTGCTAGAAGAATTGAATACTGTTGGACAACTGAGATACTAGACTGGATTCCAAGGGCCAGGAAAAGACACAGAAGAAGATCACATGAAAAATAAATAGATGACATTCGAAAGCATGCCTGGTGGAGACTGGCTCAAGACAGAAACGTGTGGAAGAGCTGCTGCTATGTGGAAGAGACTTGGGGGAGACCTTTATCAGCAGTAGATTGATTAATGGTTGATGGTGATGATGATAATACAAAAGCACAGTATATATATACCGGGTGTTTCACTTGGTAGCGACAAAAGTAAGAGACAATAAAGTTAACTTAATTTATTGGAAGGAAAAAACCTTTACAGGAGTAAGAGTAGGCAAAAGGTAATCAACGGATGACATGTTCCACATGATGACCATCTGCTGTCACAACATGGTGAATACGTGCTTCAAAGTGCTGCAATACAGACAGGATCCGTGCAATCTCCTGTTGGACAGCACGTCGGAGGTCAGGCAGTGTTTGCGGGTTGTCCTGGTTCACTAGCTCTTTCAGATAGTCCCACAAGAAGAAGTCGAGCGGCGTTAAATCGGGGCTATATGGAGGACAAGAGAGACTGGCTGAAATGAGTTGGGGGAATCGTCTGGCAATGACCTGTGGGCCATACTGCTGGTGAAACAAATCAAGAACAGCATTTGTGGAGGGTGGCAGTGTTCCATTTTGTTGAAACATGCAGTTGTGAATCCAGTTTTTCTGGACTGCAGTGGGGAAAAAATGATTCTTCAAAAAATCACTGTAGGCGGCAGAGGGAACTGTGGACTCCAGGAAAAAAATGGCCCAATGAGGCCATCACCACTTATTGCAAACCAAACAGTTAGCTTCAGAGAATGGAGAGGCTTAACAACACAGACCGCCGGCTTCTTACTTCCTCAGATGTGGTAATTTTGCCAGTTAACGTAGCCATCCAACCAGAAGTGCGCCTCATCACTGAAGACGATGCTCTTCACATCAAAGTTGAGCTCATTGATCAGTGAACACGTCATTCGCAAACTCAGAACGCTGCCAGACGGATGTTGTGCTCAAAGGCTGATGCACCTGGATTTTGTAGGAGAACATGTCCAAATCAGATGTCGCAATGCGCCATGCAGATGCTGGGCTAATGTCTAGTTGCTGTGCAAATCTTCGTGTTGACGTACCGGCTTCTTCGTGCATTAGTTCTCGTGTGGCTTCAATGTTTTCCGCTGTCCACGCTGTTCTTCTCTTCATTGCCATGCTTGCCACATCATCTGTGACACTGCCGGTTCATTCAAGTTTTGCTATCAATTTCGTCAGGTATGCACGAGATGGCTACGGCAATTCTTAAACACTGTACCCCACTTTCGTAACACCTTTAGGGTTTCCGCCCTCTGCATACCAATTTTTCACCAAGAAAACTATTTCTTCCATGGTATATTGCTGCATGTCTAAAATCACATGTCCACCATTCCACTACTTCCTCACGAATACCTGTCTCCTGCTGATCGATGTCTCGGACTTACAGCGTCATCTCGTTATTCTTTAACGATTTATTCCACAGGAAAGTTGTCACTGCCCAATGAAACACCCGATACTTTTTCAGTAATGTGGTATCATCCTCCGATTAACAGCAAGATCTTTTTACCACTGTACATCTGAGGATGGTAACACATACTACTCAATGTAGTTGGAAAGGCAAGAAAATGGTGGCTTTTTCTGGAATGTGAAGATCAGAAAGGATTCTTGTGTTTTTAATGTTTTAATAGTGACATAATATTTTGTAATATTCATATTTGGCAATATGTAGTGATCACATAGTTACTGTTAAAATAGTTGTCATAGAGTTCGATGAGGTTGTCTTTCAGTAAAACTTTTTAAGAATTTTAATTTTAAATTAATGTATCGTAGAACATCTTTAAAAATGGCCTTCAAAAGTTTTTCATTTGGCATAATATATGAAAGAACCATGCATGGGTAGAAAATATGCGAATAATGGATGGGTAAAGTAGCTACAGAGCATTTTAGCGTATGTTCCAATTCTATTTGTATATTATTCATTGAAGATACTGGGCTTGCATGGAAGTTAAAATAATAACAGCACATTGCTATAACCTATAAATTAGATTAATTGAAGGCATTTATTCAATAACTTCTAGATGTACAAAACATCTTAGAGATATGTGTGTACCTAAGTACACACTCATGTACCTCAATAATTTATGCTAAAGCTGCCAAACCTATGTTATTCCAACAGTGGATGTTGAAACAAAACCAGAATCAAAATTCATGTGACTCTCAACATGTCTTGATGAATACACAAGCAACTAACAAGATGTGATGTAGATTTATTGAAACACAGAAGTCTAGCCTTTTGCCTTTCAGATGTGACTGCAAGCATACTGCTTCATGTAAAAGTACCACTTAATTTGATGTATAATCTCTTAAATGTTGATTTCCAATAACTCTGAAATTTGCATCAGTGGACTATACTGTACTGATCATATTTTTGAATTCACAGCAGTTCACTTCTATGTGTTTCAGAAAATATTATGTAGTACCATTTAAGCTGCAGCCTGCTCTTGACATCTTACAGAATGATCACTTCACACAAGAATTATACACTAAGAAATGCTAAAAATGACACCTCTTCATATATTATTTCAATCAGTGTTTTATATTTTTAAGTACAAAATTGGAAAAATTATTTGCAGTTACATTACAAAACCACATTTTTTTTAAATTAGATTATAACACAAAATGGATACATATGAAATAGAAAAGTTTATTTATACAAAATCTCAAACAAGACAAATAAACCACAATATCAGTTCTTAAAGTACTTATGTACTAGATTCCAATCTGGCTTTTTAAAAATCACAGCATCCTTTTTTCATAAAACACAGAAAGAATCAGCATTACACTCTACACAAATAAAAATCAAACCAATGTAATAAATGTAGTAAATAACTGTATGTGTGTGTGTGTGTGTGTGTGTGTGTGTGTGTGTGAGAGAGAGAGAGAGAGAGAGAGAGAGAGAGAGAGAGAGAGAGAGAGAGAGAGAGAGAGAGAGAGAGAGAGAGTTAATGAATGTGAGCGAGTGAGTGAGTGTGTGTGTGTGCGTGTTTGAGAGAGAGAGAGACAGAGAGAGAGAGAGAGAGAGAGAGTTAATGTGAGTGAGTGAGTGAGTGTGTGTGTGTGGGGGGGGGGGTGGAATGCTTCAATATATTATCTAAAATCACACAAAGAACTTCATTTGACATCTAACAAGTACATAAAGATTCTCCTGTTTAAAGTTGTATTTTAGCAATGTTTGTAATGCATTGGATATGTCCAAAATCATACAATGATAAGGAATGGAATTGTCTTAAATTCCAAAAAAATTTAATAAAAAATCAATTTCAGAAGAGTATTTTGCGTAACATGATTTCACAAAATAACTGTGACTTTCTTTTCAGCTCATCATATGTTTGAAAATACTTAAAAAAAAATCCAATGAAAATTGTTTTTTAATTAATTATCATGTGTCTGATCTCCAGAACCCAACTATCCTTTATATTGTATGTTTGGTTTCCTATTTTCACTGGAGGACTTCCTATTGATTGTTCTAAGAAATATGCACAGCAGTATTTGTACAGTCCTTCAAATAAGAGTTAACAGGAAACCAAACAACATAAAGACAAGATATCTAAACACAAGACAAATGGATAGGTATGTCTTACCCCTTTCCTGGTATTTTCTTTTGTTGGAAATGTCCACACAGATAAAGCCTCATTTATTTTAGGGAATTTTTTTAATAGCACATAATATTTATACACACATACAACACAGAAAGCCATACCATATAACCATTAGTGGTACTAAAAACCTTACATATTAATAAGAATACCTAATTATCTTACTGAAAACCTAGTATTTATCTTTTTTTTATTGACAAAATCACATAAATACAACCAAATTTAGTTCATGCATTTTTTATTTTGTGCATTGTGCAGCAGGATACAATATTTGTTACTGGATTGCCGAGCTACTTAACGCCCAGAACCAACAAGACTTTTGGCACCAAATTGCTAACTGATGTAAATCAAGGAAGATGGGGGGGGGGGGGAAGATAGCTGTATTAGCACACCACTCCCCAGTTTTAAGGCAATTCTGTAGCCAACTCTAAACATGCAGAAAAGGATGCTAATTCTATATACAACGGTTTATTTACAAAGCTAGAAGTTATTTATGTACATTACTGTTTACATGGAGGGCCATATTATGAGCCCACCAGTTTGTATAGTCTTTCCTGCCCAGGAATAGAAATAACAGAAAGTCTGCTTATGTAAACCTGGGGGAAACATTATCCAAGAGGGAAAAAAAGTGAAGAATGAAGCATAATCTAAAATTGTCACAATATAGAATCATCAAAGCATAGAATTTCTTGTCAGAGTCCAAAGGAGCTATCACAATCATACAGGCAGTTGATTCTCTTTGCTGGAGGGAGGGGTGGGGCACATAAACACGGCTGGCTGCAGAGTAATCTTCCACCCCACATCAGGGTCTCTCTCTTCCACACAGAAAAAACTGTCCCAACAAGAGGTCTGTTTGATTTGGAGGCCTTAGTACAACCCTTCACAGTTTTTCTAGAGTTCAATGCTCTTTTTAGTTCATCATATATCTCTTGCTAGCATGTTCTTTCTTTCTCACCCATGGTCGAGATGCAGCAAACAGACTCTATTGCCTCTTAGCCACTTTTTTGCAATTTTCCCCTTCCTTAGTTTAAAAGTGCCAATCTGTTTACACCCTCATAAACATGTTACTCCATCTCTGGCCACCCAAACTAAAGGAATGCGTCCCCTTAACAGGGACTCCCCATCTTCATGCTAGATAAAGCATTTGGCTGCAAATTTTGCACACAAAAGTTCATAACAATATAATGGAACACAACACCTAAAAACCACACTGCATGGATATTAATGACAATAAAAATTAAACATATCAATATGTGCATCTTATCCTCTTACAATTACCTCTTTCTATTAAACCAATTCACATAAACTAAATCCAGTTTATTTTGAAGACTGTTTGCTTTCTCTTTAGCTGGCACATGATATTTAACATACTACAAAAAAAAAAAAAAAAAAAAAAATTGTGACATCATCATAAAATCACTACAGCTTTAAGGTGCTGACTATGGGGGCAAAGTGAATCTTGCTCCTCTAATAATTTTATACGGGAGAGGGGGTATAGTGCCCATCCACCCAATATTTTTCATTCTAAAAATTATACAAGTTTTTGTTTTCATGTGCGTATGTCATTTCTGAAATGCGTGAGTTGAAATATCTCTATAGAGAACAAATGTTTTCCCGTGCTAATCTGGTTATCATGTGCTGTGCTAATTGCAACAAATGCATTTCTTTTCTTTATAGAAATGTATTATTTTTAATAAGATAGACGAAGTTCCACCTTATGAGGCCAAAGCCATTTACACTGCTGGCCACCCAAAATGCAACACCAAGAAGGACACTCGATAGCAAAGACAGATTTACTGGACACATAACAACAGATACAAAGATGAAACGATTGAGCTTACAGGCCCGTGCGACTTGCGGAACACGCAGACATCAATAGTTCGTGTGGCCCCCATGGCTGGCAATAATGGCCGCCACACGCCGCGGCATCGAACAAAAGCGGCTTTGGATGTGGGCTTGGGGTATGTCGGTCCAGGCTGCTTCCACACGTTGCCACAGTTCATCAGGCGTAGCCGTGGGTGGTGCTTGCCGGGCCACTCGGTTGCCGATCAGCAACCAGACGTGTTCGATGGGCAACATATCAGGAGTACAAGCGAGCCACGGCAGCAGTGACACCTGGTGGGCCGTAAAGAATTGTTGCACTATGCGTGCCACGTGTGGACGCGCATTGTCCTGTTGAAACGTGGCTGCTGGCAGGTCCTGCAGGTAAGGGAAGACTACAGGCTCCAAAACGTCGGAGATGTAGCGGTGGCTGTTAAGTGTACTGGCAATGCGTACCAGAAGGGTGCGGGTGTCATATCCAATTGTGCCCCAAACCATAACGCCAGGCGATGGACCGGTATGGCGATGCATAATGCAGGCATCATACAGTCTATCGCTGTGGTGCCGCCACACGCGGATCCGACTATCGTGGTGTTGCAGGCAGAAGCGGGATTCGTCGGAGAAGACAATGTCATGCCATTCCGTAGTCCAGGTGCGACGTTCAACGGCCCACTGCCGCCGCACTCGGCAGTGGTGTAACGTCAATGGTAATCGGAGCGATGGGCGCTGTGTGACAAGTCCCCGCTCTTGCAGATGATGTCGAACGGTACGTGCTGACACAGGTTGTTGCGCAACACACCCTAATTCCTGCGCTAACGTTCATGATGTGGCGGTGCGAGCCGTCAATGCCCGCCACACAGCATGCCGGTCCTCTCGTTCCGTGGTGTGCCGCAGCTGCGGCAATCGCTCCCGTCCGTCCCTCCTGCACTCACCAAATCCATACTCACCTCACTGTGGCTAGATGTTGTCCCACACAGGCGCCGATGCCTCGGTACGATAAACCGCTGTCGCAATGAGCCACTATTCATCCTCTGTCGAACTCCTAAACGTGCTGGAATGACTGCGGTATTCTGCGACGGGGCATCTGAAAGCTTCCCACGCACAGGTCTGGCAGCACAACACACTTCCACTACTTACACCCCGCCTTCTGTGCACCCTTCTTATGGTGCTTCTCGGTGGCATGCCGGCACACATGATTTGCATATGCACTGCAATGCTAATCGTTTGCATGTCCTCTCGCGGGCGACGCATGCTGCGAATTTCAGGCCAATCGGATAGTTCCTTCTTAGTGTTGCATTTTGGGTGGCCAGCAGTGTATTTTCAAAAAAATAATAAATAAATAAATAAGTAAAAACTTTTTCTCATCTTCAGCATTGCTTATTTGATAAGAAACTTGGTTGCCTGCCCCATATTGTGTTTGACATGTTCTTGGTATATATGATAAATGTTTAAAAACAATTATGAAAAATAAAATAAATAAATAAAAATACAGAAACATATAATCTCTAGCACCTTTATTTATCTATTTTTTGCGCTTCTCCTGTTATGTTTGAGTAACTGCGCAAATTTCTCATATTTTTTTTTACAAACGTTTGGAAATAAAATCTCTGGGTATTTTATAAAATCACAGGCTGAATTTTATTTTTTTAAATATTCTTGTTTTCCTGTCCATTTGCTGATGAGTTCACAAATGCATTTTAAAAGATACGTCGAATCTCGTAGTTTATCGTTTTGCCCTTTCTTTATTTTCCTCTTGACAATGGAAGAGATGTGCCCCTCTAATCTCTTAACACCTACCACCTCAATAATTTGGTGAAGTCAGTGCCCCTTGACTACAGCAAGTAAAAATGGGAAAATCGAGTGACAATATAAAGCTCCAAACACTTTTGGATAAACATAAATGTAGAACTTACTTTGGATTGACAACCACAGTGAAAGTAATATTCTGATGATGGTTTCTTATTAATACTAAAAAATGTGAAATGAAGAAATCCCAAAGGGTGCTTTTCATCTGGTTTACATTTCACTGCCATCACATTTCTTGAAACTCTCTGAACAAGGGGTCCGGTGCTCTCAGTTGCAAGATGCCATATCTCTTGCTTCATGTCATATGAAATAGGAAGGGAATTTAAAATCGAGTTCTTTAATGTGAGTGGTTCAGCTTCCTTAGAACAGGAAATAGCTGCTCTTATGTGGTAACACGCTTCACTGTCAGCAGATGTTGAAGTCCCTGCCTTTTGGCATGATTCTGCATAGCATTTGGGGGAAGTATGAGTAATAAGGGTAACCTCAGAAGAGTCTGGAGTGTTGCCCACAACATGAAAAAGTGGTAGCTGCACAAAAGAACACTGGTCTTCAGTTTTAGCTCTGACAGAATACAACTGATTAGGAGAGCCAGTAATTATCTTTACAGCATTTGTAGTTCGGTCATATTTTGATTTACCAGCTTCTTTAAAAACTAAGTTGCAGGCTTTATTTTTACAGCTCAGTCCTCTAGTGCCGTTGTACGTTCCACACTTCGGACACTTACGCACTCCTCGAAGAGTGGCTTTTCCAAGATCACCGAAAAGGTTTCTTAACTTGTCGTTCATGGTCATGACTTAGATAACTTCATTTCACACACCTAAAAAAAAAAAAAAAAAAAGTAATAATGAATATAACAACTACAATTACCTAAGATGCAATAATTTTAAAAACATTTTTGCTGTACTACAAACAACACTGGTCGTCAATGACGGCCCAACTGAAGGTATACTCAGTAGACAAAACATTCGAAATAGGGATGATGGGCAGTTGACATAAGCTTCCACTGTGCACAGTGAAACAGACCCTAACTGAATGCAGATGATAAATGGGCATACAGCAGGGCTTCCCAACAGTGTATCGCAGTCAACAAACATGGGTAAATGTGGTGATCTGAGCGACTTTGATCGCGGGCACATTGTCTGCGCAAAATAGGTGGGTCATTGTATCATCCAAATGGTAAGAACCCTAGGGTACCCAAGGGCAACCATATCAAGGGTGTACTGCGAGTATACCATCGATGGATGTACCCAGAGAGCAAGCAGTGGTCGCCCACACACCATTGATGACCAGAGTCGACGTAGATTATCAAGGCTCGTACACACCGACTGCTTGGCAATGGCAGTGCAAATCACTTCCAGGTTAAAAGTTGGATGCAAAGCCAGGGGTCGATCCAAGAGGCATTTGATAACGTTGGGTGGTATCTTCATAAAAATATTTTGAACTATGATGTTATCTTCACTTTCAGTAAAAATGTTATCTTAAGAAAAATATTTTTATGTGAGATGCAACTTGAATATCGTTTTATCTGTGCTTTCTCTTTTGTTGTTATGAACTGTTTTCGGTAAAACAGTCTCAGACGGATGCGTATCAATCACTGTATCATCACTAGCGACAGCTGAGGCAAACCTCACTGAACGGAACCCCAAAGCATTATGGGAGCATTTCCCCCCCCACCACATGCATTTTCTAGGGCTCAGAAGTTGGGATGGGCACATTGGTAGATACTCATTCTTGAAACATTCACACATCGGTATTATTGGTGGAAATTTTCTGTATATCAGCAAAAATCTCGATGTTTCGCTAAAGAGCCGAAATACTCGCATCTTTCCCATCTGCAGCAGTATGAGCACGTCGATGAATAAATCATTATTCAATATATCGGTGATAGCTTACTAATTCAACATTGAGTAACCATAATATTTGTTAAAAGGCTTGATGTATCAGAGCCTGTAATATCTAGGATAATAATTCGATTTTCGGCAATGAAACATAAAAAGAAAGAATGGCGAAAAAATCATTATTTCGCGACATAGAAAGCCAATATTCCCTTTCTCTTTATAAAAATACAAAAAAGATAAATTCACTTACTTATCGTAGAAAATTTTCGAGTGGAGTACACTTTTGCAGTTTCAAAACCTCTATTTGGCGGTAGGGGCGGAGGCTGCATCAGTTCTTGTAGCATCGAGGAAAAGAACTCTATTTTTGGCGATGAAACATCGAACAAAACGGCGAAAAAAATCATTAATTCATGATATAAGATTACATTCCCTTCCTCTAAAAGAATGCAGCAAAGTAAAATTCATTTATTATTTTGCAGTTCGAAACATCGATGCTCAAAAACAGATATGCTTTGCCCATCCCTACTCCGATTAAACTTTGCCGTACCGGCCGCGATTAAAGGAAATGTTTTTACATATGAGGAAAAGAGCCTGATGGGGAGGTGCTGACCGTTTGCTTTATGGGGGATTGGGTTGTAACATAAGAGTCATTTTTTTTGGATGTTATTTTATTTATTTATTTTCCTCCAGTACTTAAAAATTTTGACTTTTGATGACTTTCCCTGTTTAATGCAACCTGGAGTGTTATTATCTTGCATTACTATTATTATTTTCCGAGATCTCAGCTAGAGCATAATCACAGTTGTATAAAACAAGTTAGTAAAATTATACAATGCATTGATTATGATATGCTTTCCAACATACCAGAAATCATTACTCAAGTTATTACTCAAGTTATGAGGATAATGGCTGTAGAATAAATTTTGCTTCTATAACCTGACCTTTGACCCCATTTTGATGATATTCAACAAATCCGGTAAAGTATACTTCCGTAACAACATGATAAAGTTTTGTCTCAAACGAAAACATTTTTACTTAAGTTATGATGCATAAGGGTGATGGAATGGATCCTGCTCCTATGTCCCAACTTTTGACCCCATTTCTCCCATTTTCAATAGTGTTCGTTCCCTGGTGGTTCCCTACCACATAATAAAATTTCATCGAAATCAAACCATTTTTACGCAAGTTATGACGCATAAGGGCAATGGAATGCATCGCACTCCTATGTCCTGACCTTTGACCCCACTTCACCCATTTTCAATAGGGTTTGCCCCCAGGTAGTCTCCAACCCCACACTACAATTTCATCGAAATCGAACCATTTTTACCCTAGTTATCGTGCAGACAGACGGACGGACAAAGCTGGAGCATATACGCTTTTTCAACCTACGGTTGGAAAGCGTAAAAAAAAAGACTATCTGCGTACACAATCATCAAAACAGAAAACTTGCAGCAAATTCAGAAAGTGTGAACCACGATTAGCATTTGAATAAGAATAAATTAAAATAAATAAAACATAACTGAAAAAACAATAATTACTGCCAGAATAATCATAGAGGATTAAAATTACTCTAAACACAAAAATAAGGTAAATTGCACAAAAACAGGCAGAATTTCACAAAAATGGGTATGATCATTAAAAACCTGGATTGACCCCTGCAAGCAGTGTCAGTGAGCAAATGGTATGGTGCACAGTGCATAATCTGGGCTACGGGAGCTGGTGCCTCACTCGTGTGTCACTGTCGACTGCTGGTCATCAGACATCGCACCATGCCTGCAGCCGTGGGGAAATCAAAACTGGACCTCTGCAGAGGGACGACGCACCATGTGGTCAGATGAATCCAGTTTTTAACTGTACCAGGCTGACAGAGTGTGTGGGTGTGATGTCGACAGAATGAGGCCATAGCCCCATTAGTGGTGACTCTGTGATGGTTTGGGGAGCCTTCTCGTGGGACACATTAGGTCCCTTAGTGCATTTGGAGAGGTCTTTAATCACTGCACAATACCAGTATGTACTGGCTGATCAACTACACACTTTCTTTGCCTTCATGCATCATGCAGCCAATGGATTTGCTTCAGGACAATGCGCTGCCTCACCAGGCCGTAAGCACCCAGGTCCCTGGATTTAAACCCTGTGGAACATCAGATTCGTGGATCTTGGACTGACGTCTCGAGCAGAGTTGTAAACAACGCTGCAACACGCATGGCTGGCATTACCTCTGGAAACTCTGCAGCATCTGGTGGACTCAATGTCTCAGCGTGTACTGGATATTATTTGTACTAGAGGAGGACCAATACACTATTAGTTAGGTATCTCTAATGTTTTGTACATTGAGGGTAAAGTACTTTTGAAGCAGACAAAAAAAAATTCGTGAAAAAACATAATTTTCACTTGCAGAACACAAGCTTAAAGAATTGTATCTAATGATAATAATACAATTTTATAATAATAGTAAAATGAAATAGGCAGACAAATTTAATTTTCAATGATGAAAATTTTAATAAGAAATAAGGAGTATGCAATGCACATATAACAAATAAATGCATCCTTATAATTTATGAAGTTTCATGAATAAAATAATACACGAAATGTTTCTTTAAATGGAAAAATGAAGTAAAACACAAAAACAGATGCATTAGGGTTTTTTTTATTTTATTTTTTTAAATATGTGCTTTCTGTCTTCCAAAAGACTGCCAAAATGACCTAAATGAAAAGTAGATCACTAACAACTGAAACAAGATGAGCTACATATGTATCTCAACATCCAACAACATGAGGAGACACTTAATGCAGAAAAACATTTGTGCACATGAACCATTTGGATGAATACCGTCTTCACACGATTTTAATGATTTTAAAATATGAAATATATGTACAATTAAAACACTATAAAACACACTAGCACTTTCAGAGCGACAGTCGCCCCATCATCAAGTGTGTTTGGATCTCCCAAACAGTTCAGTATAAATATCTGTAGTGTGCCATAACTGCAATCGACACAACAGAATTTTGCGACGTACGCGCCATCTGTCCCGGTGGTTAAACCACGATCAGAACGACACCACATCACAAATCGTAAACATGATTATAACTGCAACATTAATTATTAAAGTCTAAAAAAGGAAGATAGTTCTGTGGATTGTCCAACACTTGTAGACAAAGAAGACACTTTCATGTATGCAGCTTAATGTGGGTAGTTAAATTCATCAGAGATACAAATTCTATATTATACTTTTAAGAAGTTTTCATGCAAAAATTGTGATGAAGCTAATACCTATTATTTTTTGTTTTAAAAATATAATCCCCTCAATATTTAAGCTTACATGGAAGATTCATACATCTCGTAAACATGATCCAATGTGGAAATAACTTTTTACGGGTCTTATAGAGGTTATTATTCAAAAAAGTTGATCAAATTTTCGAACTTATGCCTAGTTCATCATCAGGACTACGTCACTGGAGTAGTTGCTGCCACTCAGTTGGAAGTGTCCAACCGCAATTACTTTTCGAAAAACTGAAGAGGATTGGAGCAAAATATAATATCCGACTTGCTCCAGATCTAAATAACATATAAAAAAATTCCTGCCAGCTCTAAAACAGAAAGAAACAGACATCCAATTGCAAGGAGTAGTATATTACATCAACTGTAACTGCAGGCTCAGCTATATAGGAGAAACAGGAAGCAGTATTAAAATCCGAATGAAAGAACACCAAACAGCTATTAGGAAAATTAGTAACAAAACAGGGCTAGACAGACTATACAAGCAAGTGGACACTCCATAAATTGGGACTCAGTAAGAATAATCGCCTAATAATCAGACTTAGTAAAGAGGAAACTAGAAGAAGGGATGGAAATAGCGAGACGAAGTACCACAATTAATGATAATTGTGGTTGGACACTTCCGACTGAGTGGCAGCAACTACTCCAGTGACATAGTCCTGATGATAAACAGGCTTTAGTTCGAAAATTTGCCCACCAACTTTTTTGAATAATGACCTCTATAAGACCTGTAAAAAAGTTATTTCCACAGTAAACTATGAATAGAAGTGCCATAAATTCATTAACAACTATGATCATATGTTCCTGTATAATTTCCACCATGTATGTGAAAGGGATGTAAGGTCAGGTGATGCGTAACATCACAGCCTCTCCTTGACAAATGTCAACCCCGCCTTCTCGTGGTGCATCCTGTTCCCACTAAAGGGGCTCTGACGACCGCCCATAGCGGTATAACTATACCATCGGGATTAGAGGAAATTCTATCCCACACTCACCAACCCGCTTGGCCAGCGTGGTGAGTTATGGCCAAACCCCTCCAAAATGACTCCACAACTTAAATCTTGGCCCTCAGTCTCCGGCAGCTGGAATGTACCTGGCCAAGGCAGCGGCCAGTGCGACATGAAGGCAGAGGGTGCTAAGAATCCCCGGAGGACCGGACTAGGCTGCCATCTGATTCTGACCTTGGCAACGTACAATGGACGCTCCCTATCTTCTGATTCAAGGCTTCTTGAATTGGAAGAGGAACTACAAAGGATCAAGTGGGACATCGTGGGGCTAAGTGAGGTAAGGAGAAAAGGAGAAGATCTCATCGAACTGAAAAGTGGACATCTCTTCTACTATCGTGGGACAGATACTGGCAGAACTAGTGGTGTTGGATTTATAATAAACAAGAAACTGAAGGATAAAGTGGTAGAAGTTGAAAGTTCCTCTGACAGAGCTGCACGACTCGTTATCCAACTCTCGAGAAGATACCAGGCTCAGATTATTCAAACTTATGCACCCACCACAAGTCATCCTGAAGAAGAAATTGAAGAATTTTATGAGGAAATTTGTCATCTAAATAATAAAGGTAAGCAGCACTTGAAAATAATTATGGGAGATTTCAATGCAAAAATAGGGCAACGGCAACAGAATGAAACTTCAGTAGGTAAATTCGGTCACGGCAACAGAAACCAGCGTGGAAATACTCTCGTTGAGTTTGCAGAGGCAGAAGGGTTTTTTATCTTGAACTCCTTCTTCAAGAAAAAGCCACACAGGAAATGGACATGGAGACATCCAAATGGGACGACAAGTGAAATTGATTTTATTATGTGTAACAAAAAATGCGTCATAGAAGACTGCAGTGTGCTAAACAAGTTCAACACAGGTAGTGACCATAGATTGGTGAGATGTAAGATGCACCTCAACACTAAACTTGAACGTGGCAAGCTCATAAGACAAACAAAATCTATTGACATAACCAACCTTAAAAAACACCATAATACCTTCAAGTTGGAACTGAAGAACAGGTTCTCTGCTTTAGAAGGCCTAACATCGGAAGAAGTGGACATCTCTGAAGTTAACAGAAAAGTAACCAAAGCTCTTATGGAAACAGCAACAAAATTAGCTGGGTCTAAGAACAAGTTGCATGTAAATAAATTATCAGGAAAAACGAAAATGTTGATGCAAAAAAGAAGAGAGATGAGGACAACTAAAGAAGATGTGACTTCCAAAGTGGAATATATAGAGCTATGCAAGACAGTACGAAAAAGTATCACTGAAGACGTAAGAAAATTCAACTGTGAACTAGTGAGGAAAGCAATTGAAAACAACCAAAGCCTAAAGATAGCAAAGGGACATCTCAGTAAGGGAAGAAAACAGATTATGGCACTGAGAAAAGAAGATGGTTCTGTAACAAGAAATAGAGGCGAAAATTTTGACAAGAGTGAAAGATTTCTACTCCAAATTATATGAAAGGGATGATACATGTACTCCAGACACCATGAAAGATACCAGTACCAGAGTTCCTCCAGTCCTTCCAGCAGAAGTTGCACATGCAATCAAGAACATTAAGCGGGGAAAAGCTCCAGGAGAAGATGGAATTACTGTAGACATCATGCAAGAAGCAAGTGGAGAAATCGAAACAGTACTCGCCCAAATTTTCACTCGATGCCTTAATGAAGGAAAGATTCCTGAGGATTGGAACACCGCTACAATGATCCTGCTACATAAGAAAGGTGACATTGAGGATCTCGGAAACTACAGACCTATCAGCCTCCTATCAGTAGTTTATAAAATCTTCACTAAAGTTCTTTCACACCGCTTGAAGGTGACACTGGACATGGCTCAACCGAGAGAACAAGCTGGATTCAGGAGTGGCTACAGCACAATAGATCATATCCACGTACTGAGAGAACTAATTGAAAGAGCGAGGGAATATGAACTTCCATTGTGCATGGCTTTTATCGATTATGAAAAAGCCTTTGATTCGGTGAAACCATCAGCAGTTACAATGGTTCTGAAAACCTGCGGTATTGAAGATGCATACATTAATATTATTAATAACATCTACGAAAATGCAAGTGCAAAGATTAGGCTGTTTGAAAATACAACACACATAAAAATTGGAAAAGGAGTGAGACAAGGTGACACCATATCTCCGAAGCTCTTTAATGCCACATTGGAGGGTGTTTTTCAGTCACTGAGCTGGGAAACCAAGGGGATAAAGATTAATGGAGATTATCTAACCCACCTTCGTTTTGCTGATGACGTAGTCATTTTTGCAACTACCCCATCAGAGCTACAGAGTATGATCCAGGAACTTGCTGACAAGAGTAAAGAAGTGGGATTAAAAATGAACTTTCAGAAGACAAAAGTGATGTTCAATGCTTTTACAAGAAATGAAGATTTATCGATTGATGGAGAAAAGCTGGAGATAACAGACACGTACGTTTATCTTGGACAGCAGATATCAAGTGAGGGTCACATTGGTGAAGAAATTAATCGGCGTACAAAACTTGCCTGGAGAGCTTTTGGAAGAAACAGCATAATTTTCAAGAGCAATATGCCATTATGTCTTAAAAGAAAAGTGTTTGATCAATGCATCCTTCCAGTGCTTACGTATGGTGCAGAGACGTGGACCTTAGCTAAAAGAGACATACAAAGGCTGCAGACAACTCAAAGCAGCATGGAGAGGTGCATGCTTGGTGTAACCAGGAGAGATAAGAAGAGGAACACGTGGATCCGAAAAATGACAAGAGTGGAAGACATCATGATCAGAGTTAAATCCCTGAAATGGCAATGGGCTGGACATACTGCCAGAAGGACAGACCATCGATGGACAGCCGAAATTTTAGATTGGATTCCAAGGGACAGGAAAAGACCCAGAAGAAGACCACATGGGAGATGGGTGGATGAAATTCGAAAGTATGCGGGAGTGACATGGAGGAGACTGGCACAAGACAGACCGTTGTGGAGGAAACTTGGGGAGACCTTCGTCCAGCAGTGGATTGATAATGGTTGACAATGATGATGATGATGTGAATGCATTTTTTCCAATGTTTAACAAAGTACTGTGATACAGTGTACATAAACATAAGTAGTCCAATAAATAAGAAGTACAGGTTACAGTTACATGAAAACTGTTTATATCACATCAGCACAGAACTACATACAAATGGTTATTTTTCCACACAGTCACCATACACCTGTCCTTCACTTATAAAGTTTGCTTTATTTTCAAGTCTTTTGGCATCACAGGATTGTAATCAAACCACCTCCACATCTTAACCTCATCCTTAAAGACAGAGATCCCAATAAACCTCTAGAGTTACAAGGTGTCTACTCTATCATTATCAACACTTCCACAGGCATTACCTACTATATTGGTAGTACTTACCGCAGAATAAACTGGCGACTGATGGAACATATCGCTGATGTTAAGAAAGGCAATTTTAACCATCAGCGATACGTCTGCGATGCCCAATTGGCAAAATGTAAAGCGGATCGCCCCGTTCAGCAACCGGCATGCCCTCAGGTACCGCGAAAGTATTGAAATCTACCTTACCCCTAACACCTGCAATACTGATGCACCTTTTAACATTCCTATTATTTGGAAAGCATTTTTGAAATCTGGCAACAACTGACGCTTTTACCACGTGTCATTCAATGGCTGATGAAGGTAGAAGTCGCTACCGAAAGTCTCACTTATAATTTGCAACGTAACTTACACATGATATGACGCTTTCAAGAATTCTTCTAATACACATTAAGACATTTATCCTAGCGATAAACAAGTTTAAATATTCCTTCAGTGTAGCTTACTCACCCAAGATTATTGAAGTACTGCAAAACTGTGATCTGCAGTGTCGCCTCATCCTTGAATCATTTACTGATAATAAGTTTTGTAGTGGACCAAAGAGGTGATAATCTGATAGCGCTCAGTTGCGACTGTATGGCAGATGCAACCAAACTTCCCTCTTCAGCTTTGCAATTCATACTTTCATTTGGTTTGATGCGTGAAGTCTACTGCCACAATGCAAGAGTATCACTCCAGCACTTAAATATTCTGGCCTCTTTCCTTTAATGGCTTCCTGCAATTTTATAGAGTGTTACACTAACTGTCAGTGTTAGTTGTTTTAGGGGGAAGAAATTCACACAGGCCTTCAGAATCCCAGAATATCAATGCACTGTTTTCTTTATAGATTGCTGAATTTTTTGGAGGTTGGAGATTGTGGACGCTTCCACATCACTGAATTCTGTATGGACTCAGGGGTGCATTAGTGCACCCATGTTTCATACCCTATCACAATGCTTTCAATAAACGAGTTTCCTTCATCATGGTAATGGGTAAGGTTTTTGAGTGAAGCAGTCATTCTATTGGTCAGCATTTTTGGAACACACCAACAAGAAACTTTACAAAACCCTAACTCTGTGATGATCTCATGAACAGTGCTCTCAGGAATAAATGTTTGTTCAGCAATATCACAAACATTCACTCTTCAATCTTCCATTATCAAACCTTCGACAGGAACACAATTACCTTCCAAGTATGAAGTCCTTCATCTGCTTCTATGTTGCTCAGGATCATCGTTCAATTCTGTTCGACCATGCTGGAATTTCCTGCACCACACTGACACCTCATTTTGGCTTAAAATGTTCTGTCCATAAACATTCACTAACCTGTGCTGAATATTGCTTTGAGTGACATCTTTCACTTGCAAAAATCTGATGATTGGATGTACTTTTAACTTGGAATACTTTTCAATAACATAACCCATGTTGTTTGCCAGCCCACCAGAAACTACTTATTGGAGAAGAACAATGAATGTGGGACTACGACTCCTTATTCATACGATGTACTCAAGGAACTTAAGCCATACTTGAGTGGGTATATTGTGTATCAACACAACATGCATACCTGCCAACTACTATGGAATGTCCGTAGTTTCTACAAATTTAGTTGTCTGACTACGGAACTCACAGTCAAAACTACGAATTTTTATTTTGTTTCATTTTGCTATTATTTTATGATATACATGAGATGCATAAATGTTTGTATTTCAGCTTGAAACTGTAGGCAACAATATGCGAAAACAGAAGTTAGATGCCGCGAAAATTTTCCTGTAATCTTCAGGCATGAGATGCTTCCACGAATTCGAAGAATTCCGTCTTTTTCATTATTATTTTGGTAATTTACGAGATCGATGCACAAGTGAACAGAAATTTTAGGGGGCTGGTGGTACTGGGAGGGGGGATGTTCAACAGGGGACGAAATTGCATCTTTATGAAACTTTCGAAAACAAAAGGCCGGCGGAGTTCAGATTTTTTCGGTAATCGCAATTTCCTTTTTCTCACACTTGCCTCTGTCTAGTATTGTTGGTAAATAACATTTTACTGCATTTAAATATTTGTATTTCAGCTTGAAGGTAGGGGAAAATTTCCAAAACTGGATTTCGAATGGAGCAACAATTTCTCCCATAGTCGAAGTCCCACTCTCCTGCATTGTTAAATATCTCCCGTCTCATAAGTTTTTGCATTTAAGATTGATAAAGGAAGGAGAAATTCCGGAAAATGGAAGTGATGAAGTTGGAAATTAAAAAAAAAATGGATGCATGGTGCTCAAAAAGTATTAATATTCTCAAAGTTACACCATTTATTTAAAATAGTTAAAGCTTTGATATCATGCACTCATGGTCCTTAGGCTGAAAGTTCTTTCAGCATGATGATATCAGCAGAAAGAAAAATTAAGCAATGGATGGTGTGCAGTTGCAGAGTAAGCAAAGGACAAACTTGCAGTAGTCCGCATTCTTGCTGTGTGTTTTGATTTTTCACCCAGTTAAAACATTCAACTTTTCTTTCCTTCTTTGGTCTCATCTTGTCATGAACTGTAATTTTAGAGGCAGTATGATCATAATATAGTAAGTGGAGGTTCGCACACTGCGCGTTTCCTTGCTTGGATTTCCCATCTGTTGACAGATTGGGAATTCTGAATGCGTCTGACTGATTTTTACTGGTGGAAGTTTCAAACTTAAATCTCACAATTTTATCTATTGTGCCCTCACCAGGTAAATCAACTTCATGTTTAGCACGTGTTAAGTTTGTTTTATTCATGTCCTTGTTTGAAGTTGTAACATTTTGTTGTGGTGTCTATTTCTTTTTCACAAAGAGATGGATCTTTTTTTATTTTTATTTATTTTTATTTTATTTTTTTGATTGGAAAAATAGTATTTCCATAATGCATTCATTTAGAAAGCAAAACAAATGGTAATCTCACAGTTTCAGTTCTGCTGTCAATAAAATGAAAAGGAATACATTCAAACCAATGCTCAACCTTGCTGCACAAGAAAAAAAGCCTGTTTTCACTTAATTTTCATCAATCATCATTTTACTAAGCTTTTAGAATTAGTATGCCACTGATTTCCAAAGTGTTGTGTGAATCCAGTTGCTGGCGGGTTTACGTTTTAGACTGCGTTAGTTTTTTAACCTGTCAGTTATATCCTCAGTTGTGTCACTCCCAATAGTGGAGGGACACAACTGAGAATATATATGGAAACAAGTTTGGACTACCCTTCCAATTATCAGCACATAAGTAGTTCCATGAAAGGGGAAAATAAACTAGAATTAAATACATACATTATTTACTATTCAACATTTCATTTCTACAAAACAAATCATATTATTCTTCATAGAATTCTTCCTGTTGGCATTCCAATTCAAATACGAATTTGCAGGATATGTACAGAATTTAATAGCGCATTAAGTAGTTTCATTAATGGGGCAAAGAAACTACAAATGAATATGTTACTTATCATTCATTATTTCATTTCTACAAAATAAATCTCATTATTCTTTTCAGAATTCTACTTATTAGCATTCCAATTCAAACAAAAACTTGCATGAGATGTACAGAACTGCTTGATGAGCTGACAATCAAAAGGCCAGTCCAAGACTAACACACAGGTTTTACAATGATATGAACAGTCTGAAACCCATACAAAAAAATATTGTATGGAGTTCATGCATGCAAAAGTGCAAGTACATACACAAATTTGTGAAGGTATTTAAGAAAAAATATGTGATCATTCATTAGAATAATTCTTGATATCCTCATATCACACATAAGTTACATTAAGAATTATAAGTGGTGAAACGTTTTGGTGGTGACTCTACCTTCATCAGCCATGGAATGAAACACATGGTATAAGCATCAGTTGTAGCCAGATTTCAAAACAGTTTTCCAAATGATAGGTATGTGAAAAGGTGCATCTGTATTCTAGGTGTTAGGGGTAAGGTAGATCTCAATGCTTTCGCGGTACCCGAGGGCTTTCTGATTGCTGAAGGAGTGATACGTGTAACATTTTGCCAATCGGGAATCGCGGACGTGTTGCTGATGTTTAAAATTGAAAGGGAGGTGGAAGGGTTGCCTTTCTTATCAGCGATGTTTCACCAATAGCCGGTTAATGTTGTGGTAAGTACGACCAATATAGTGGGTAACACCTGTGGAAGTGTTGACATGGATAGAGTAGACACCTTGTAACTCTAGGGGTTTATTGGGATCTCTGTCTTTAAAGATGAGATTAAGAAGATGTCGAGGTGGATTAACAGCAATCCTGTAGCCAAACGACTTGAAAATTGAGCAAACTTTATGAGTGAAGTACAGGCAAAAGAGCAGAGTGCCCACAAACTGATGAGTGGTGGAAGGTACAGGCAGAAAACTAGTAGGTCTATTCTGTGATTCAAATTACTTAATTAGTCTATATACTAAGAGAGGTGGAAAGCTATGCAATTTGCCAATGTCAATGATGTTCTGATATTCTTTTTGAAGAGCAGAAGGGCTGTTGCAAATAAGGTTAGCTCTGTGTATGTACGACTTTATAGTAGCCAATTTGCATTTTTCAAAGGTGCAAGAATGGTAAGGGATGATATTTCTGCGATTCCCGATTGGCAAAATGTTAAACGCATTGCTCCGTTCAGCAATCGGAAAGCCCTCAAGTAGCTACTGCGAAAGCATTGAAATCTAACTTACCCTCAATACCTGCAATACAGATGCACCTTTTTACATACCTATCATTTGGGAAGCTATTTTGAAATCTGGCAACAACTGATGCTTATACCACGTGTTTCAATGGCTGATGAAGGTAGAAGTCACTACCAAAACGTCCCACCACTTATAATTTTTAACTTAACTTATGCATGATAGGAGAATATCAAGAATTATTCTAATGTTTTGTGTGTTATGTGTTTTACTGCCAATTATTATCACTATGATGTGATTATTCATTGAGTGTTGTGCAAATAATGACTTAGGTTTGATGTCTGTGTAACAAACACAGAATTTTCATTTTCATTCTGCACTGTTATCTATATTTAATTTATTTTTGCTTTCTTGGTGGTAATAAAAATCATAAAAATATTTCATTGTGGACATACACATGACTGACAAAGAAAAAAAAAGCTGAACTTTTTAACTAGGTGAAAAATATGGCATAATAGAGTGAATATAAAATGGGGTGAACAAGGCAGAATTGTTCACTGAACCTCATTTATGCAAATATAAAACTTGAGCACGCACATAACTGTATTCAAAATATAAAATTGCTGACATTTCACAACACAAGATAGAGGGAACATATGGGTGGGGTGGGGGTAGGGAGGGGGAGAAATTATGATTACAGGCAAATTCTTCATTCTGTCCAACTTCCATTTTTGGAAAATACAAATATTTATGGAATAAAATTATATTGAACAACAACACTGGACAGAAAGACACTGCAAGAAACAATATTACAATTAAAGGATAAATCGTTACACCGTCCAACTTCCATTTTCAAAATCTAGAATTCCATTCTCAAAAGGAAAACGACTCCACCTTCCATAGGTGCAGACTGGAAATTTAGCTAAGTGGCCAGTAGCTGGTAAGTCAACAGAAGTTAGTGGGGAAAAAAACAAAAAAAAAAAAACTGGCTGGTAAGTTAAATCTTAGTGACCAAAAAGAAGTCTCCAGCATAAAAAAAGAGTGGGGGTTATTAATAGAAACTTTAATGTAACTGCTTTTACTTACATGGATGGCTGCTATTACTACATGGAACTTAAATGTAATTGGTATTATTTACGTGCATAGTAGCATTTGCTTATGCTAATATTGCACATGTAATTCAAGCTAGGACTAGGGAGAGGCACATCAGCAATAAACATTGATATTGTACATCAGTGGTTAGTCATTCCCAAAACACTGATAGTATCGGTGGAAATTTTGGATGTATCAGCGAAAACCTTGATGATTTTGCTAAGAAGCTGTAGAATTCTTACTTTTCCATCAGCAGTGGGCCCATCAGTGGGTAAAATCTGTGCTCAATATAATGGTAATTACTCACCAATTCAAATTGAGTAACCAATAATATTTGTTAAAACACTCAATGTATCAGTGGAAACCTTGATGTGTTTTAGACATATTGGTTCCTGTAGAGTCGAGGAAAAGAAGTCGAGTTCGCCGATGAAACATCAACCAAAACAGCAAATTCACAACATAGAAAAATGATATTCCCTTCCTCTTTACAAGAATGCAACAAAAAAAAATTCATTTACTTCATGTAAACATTCTTTACCAGTTTCAAACATCAGGCATGAAACCTCGATGTTTTATCAGTGTGTCGGCTTCTGCAACATCGAGGTTTAAACATCAATTATCAATGGCAAAACTTCGATGTCCTAACTAGGATGGGCCCAAAACCTGGATAACATCAAGGTTTTTTGCCCATCCTAGTCACGACTAGTTTCACATTATTTTATCTTTACTTCTGAATTATTACAGCTTTGTAAATTGGCACTAAAAATGAGAAATGGCCGAAACAGCAACCACTAAAATAAATTTAACCGCCAAAGTTGTCAGTTAATAGCCATCTGGCAAGTAAATATTTACAGAATAAAATTATATTTAGCAACAATACCAGGGCAGAAGAAATATTACAAGAAAAAGAAATAACAATTACGGGGAAATCTTCACTCTGTTTAACTTCCTTTTTGAAAGTTTTGCAAGATGAAATACTGTCCCCAGATAGAAAATGACTCCCCACCCCAACTAATGCCATACAAATTTCTCTTCAGTTTTGTATCAATCTCGAGAATGACCCAAATGATGACAAAACAAAAGTCCATGAATGCGTGGAAACATTGTATGTGTGGAGGACCATACCACAGCTGACAGTTCATTGGTCATTCCATCTAAGGATTATAAAACAAAATGTTAGTTAAGAGCACATTCACCTATGCCTCATAGTAATTGGTACAATCTTAACAGTATGCACAAGAAGCCAAATTTTACATCAGCTTCTCAGAATCAGGATAGCAGACCTACCACAAGATTCAATTATTGAAATCCGTGAAAAGATTTTAGTAAATGTTTAATCGATATGTTCAATTGAGCGATGCATGGAATATATCAATTAAAAGCCAATTTATTAGGCAAATGAATTGTCAATTTTAATACATTTCAAATGCTAAAATTCAGATATTTGACACTATTTCACGCTAACAGCAATTAAAATGCAATTATCTCCTTAGAATGCTATCCATTAGACTACATGCACAGATAAAAAAAAATATTTGTAACTGAGTGATTGCAGTAACTTTTCCCTTTGAAGTTTTGACAAATTTTTATGCCATTATGTTAGAATATCATTCAAAATGCAATTTTAAGTCTTATGCAAGGCTGATGTTTCTCACATTTCTCTCACTCATTTTTTTAGCAATTATTGTCTCCTAATCCTACAGTGTTTTTACAGTTTGACTTCCAAATCAGAACGCTTTTAAGTAGTTCCTGCTTTTAAGTGTATCATTTCACTTTGTTTACATAAAACCTGATTAAACGCAAGGTAAAAAAAAAGTATTCCACAATATGATACTACATTTTGTTTACTATTTTCATCGAAATAAATCTTATTGTAATGGAAATAATTATAGGCATTTATTTTATTATGGAAAATAACAATACATTTATTTCATATCACAGATTAATGCGTCATAATCCTATCAGTTATCATAACGCAATGCACTTTTTCATGTGGTGAACAACACAAAATTAATATAACATTTATTTTTCCACGAAACTAATGTGTCTGACATTGATTTTTCCACGAAATTAATGTCTAACATTTATTTTTCCACGAAATCAATGTGTCTAACATTTCTTTTTTCAACGAAATTAATGTGTCTAACATTTATTTTTCCAAGAAATTAATGTCTTACATTCATTTTTCCACAAAATTAATGTGTCTAACATTTATTTTTCCAAGAAATTAATATGTCCAACATTCATTTCCCCACGAAATTAATGTCTAACATTGATTTTTCCACGAAATTAATGTGTCTAACATTGATTTTTCCACGAAATTAATGTGTCTAACATTGATTTTTCCATGAATTTAATGTGTCTAACATTGATTTTTCCACGAAATTAATGTGTCTAACATTGATTTTTCCACGAAATTAATGTCTAGCATTGATTTTTCCATGATATCAATGTGTCCAACATTTATTTTCCCACGAAATTAATGTGTCTAACATTTATTTTTCTATGAGATTAATGTGTCTAACATTTATTTTTCCACGAAATTAATGTGTCCAACATTTATTTTCCCACGAAATGAATGTGTCTAACATTTTTTTCCACGAAATTAATATGTCTAACATTTATTTTTCCACTCCACAGAATGAAGTACAGTCGAACTCTGTTAAGACGAGCTGTATGGGATCAAACAAATTGCTCGTTATAGCCGTTACTCGTACAATACGGGAAAGACCCAAAATATCACAGAAATCATTCAAAACAATAAATTTCATTATCAAATATAGTACATACAATGTTTAATGTTGAGAAATTACATTAGTTGAAATTAGTACTTACGTTCAGTTGAAATTACCGTACAATATTTCGGTTAGTTGTGGAATACTTGAAAAATGCGTATGTACAGTACTACATACACAAAGAACTATACGTACCATTATACATAATGTAGTACATACATATGTAAGTACGTGCGATGTGATGCAGATTAAGTTGAAATTCTTGAATAACGGACATGTAAACTACATATGTGCTGTATGACATACAATATGTACTATACAGTATTATAATTTTTGTACCATACAGTTTTTAGATAAAATTAAGCACAGGGACAGTACTATCTGCCCAAAGCACATATCCTTTTTATTTCGTATGAAAAAAATTGGTTAATTTTAGCTGCGTTGTCCTTGACTTCAACCGAAAATCCATCAGATTACGCTTAACAACTGATAATGTACTGAACACACACTCATTGCCAGAATTAGTTTCATAAAATCTAGTCAAAGCATCCAAGGCATCTTGTGTGTTATTGTAAGTCACAACTTCTTGTGTTCCTGTAATGTTTTCGTCTTCACTGTTGGTTTCAGTTTCTTCATTCACCGCAATGACTTCTTGCACAATTTGTTGTCCCGTTAAAATTCCAGTTGTTAGGACCGCAACGTCAATGTCGATAAAATCATCAAGAGAATTGCACTGTTAAAGGTGCTTAAATCTCTACTTTTTAACCATTCTGATAAGGGGAGATCATCGTCATCAATCACTTCAGTGCTTTCTACTAAAGTCTTTTTTAGAAGACCAGCCTTCCTATAACAATTTTTAATGGTTGTCGGAGTGACACTATCCTAAGCTTCTCTTATAAGACGAACAGCATCCAATACGGAAACCTTAATATCTAGCTTTTTCTCCCTTTTTTGAGATTAATTGTACGGTTAGAAATTGCCGAAAATGGCACTTAAAGCTCCTAATAATCCCTTGGTCCATTGCCTGTAGAATTTATGTTGTGTTTGGTGGTAGGAACACAAGTTTGATATTTGTCAAGTTTTCTACTTTGGGATGTGCTGGGCAGTTGTCTATTAACAACAAAATGTTTCTGTTTTTCTTTCGTAGTTCACAATCCCATTTATGAAGTTATCCCGTAAAGATATCAGATGTCATCCACGCCTTTCTGTTTGCTTTATAATCAACCGGGAGATGCTGAACATTATTAAAACATCGAGGCTTTAACGATTTGCCAATCACCAATAATTTTCTTTTTCATTTCCTGCCTTTTTCGCACAAATTAGAACGGTTAGCCGATCCTTTGCCAATTTACCTCCAATGCATTTCTTGCCTTTAAAAGTTAAAGTCATGAAAAAACTGCCCTTTTTATCAGCATTGAATATGTTCTGCTCACTGAATTCAGAAATAAAGCTGGGCCAAACGCTTTTTAGCCATTGACTTACAAATTCCATATCCGCAGACATTGATTCCCCTGACATTTTTGCGTAAACAATATTGTGTCTGTTCTTGAAGCGATCAAGCCACCTATTACTGCATATAAAACTCTCATGACCGAACTGTACTGCAAATTTTTCCGCTTGCACTTTTAAAATCGGTCCATTGATAGGAAAACCAGCATCACGTTGAGCTTTAAGCCAACAACGTAAAGGTTCTTCAATATCATTTTTTTCACACTTTTTCATTTTTTGAATCAGTAAGACTGTTTCCAAATGCTGACAAAACTGCATCTTTGTTCTTCCACAATGTAGATACGGTAGATGATAAAAGCCCATACTTTTTGCAAACAGCTGAATTTTTCTCGCCGTCTTGCAGTTCCTGAAAAATATCCATTTTCTCCCTGATGGAGAGAGCCTTTCTTTTAACACCAACCATTTTGCTCACAATATTACACTTAATAAAAAAGGGGGAGAGAAAGCATAAGTGATGTCGCAAGAGTAGGGCTGCGTGCAACTTTCTGATTAAAAAAAGGTTACGATATGTCCCGTGCAAAGTTGAAATACTGAATGCACTAAGAAAACATGCGTGGGGTTAGACCATAACAGCCAATAAGAGAAAGCAAATTCCAGGAACCCTCTCGTAAACAATGGCAAAGGAAAGGCTGGAAAGCTTTTCCCCACAAAATGCCGACCCCACCTACCCTTGGACTGAAATGCAAGACGTCATAAAACACTACCCGCTTTTTCTCATTATTCCCGAGCTTGTCTTAATCAAGTTCAACTGTACTTTAATGAACTTTTCAAATGGATCTAAATTTTTTTTTACAAAATCGTCATCGCAAATATTCTATTAGGCTAGTTGGTTGGTTGGTTGATTGGAGGTTTAACGACCACCGTGAGCAACTCAATGGCTATAAGCAGTAGCCCGTCCCTAATTTAGGGCCACTGGCTCCAGGGAAGGGAGAGAGCCAGTGCCGTCTATTAGGCTATCGGCCAATAGTTCTCCTGATTTGGAAGTATGGCTTCTCAGATTTTTCTGGATGCAAAACAAAACAAAAGAAGCGTCGTATTATTATTTGACTTTTCTTTCATAAAATAGATTTACAAATAAAAATAGTCATTAAGGCTATTATAATGAAACTGCAAAAAAAAAAAAATCTGCATAAAATTTATCGTGAACTATGTACTTTTTTTTTTTCATGTTGGGTGTGATCAGGTTCTATGTAAACAAAGCAGAAAGATACACTTGAAATGGGGAACTGCTTGAAAGCGTTCTAATTCGGAAATCCAACCATTTTACCAAGTTTTTCACTTTGGTGTGAGCAGAGAGAGTTGAGACTGAGAAGTAGGTAAAATTAGGATCTGGTAAAGCAGAGCATACAGGAGCAGAGGTTCTTGGGGACACTATATATTTATATATATTTTTTTTTTTTTATTAGAGGTTTAACGACCACCGTGAGCAACTCAATGGGCTATAAGCAGTCGCCCGTCCCTAATTTTGGGTCACTGGTTCCAGGGAAGGGAAAGAGCCAGTGCTGTAAGACAAACACAACATCCATGCCTCACCGGGATTCGAACACGGACCCCTTTCGGACGAATGATCAGAGGCCATCGCTTAGACCACTGCGCCACCGGGGCAGCACACTATATTCAAAATCTGTTTATGTCACCCGTAAAATCACTGTAAAGCAAGAAGAATTTGTGTCAATTTTACGAGTAAACTGTAAAACTTGGAAGATACAAGATAGGCACCTTACTGATGCTGGATCAGATTGTAAGCATTTACTGTCACAAGTTAAGCTCAATGCTGTATGAAGAAAGAGAAACAAAAATATACCTACAATTAGAAAAATAAAAATTGGAAGGGCTTTTAGAAGAATATCAGCATTAATCTAAGTTGTGCAGTGAATGACTAAATGAGATGAATGTGTAGACTGATGTGAAAAGGAAGCGATCATGTTTTAAGAACTGTAAAGTTACTGTAGCTGAAGAGATCTGAGGTATCGAAAAGAGGAGTACTAGTAAGATAGGTGATACAATGAAGTAAAAGATGCTGTGAATGCAGAAGCATCTTAGGAGGTTGCAAGTAAAACAGCTGAGGGTCAATATCACTCTAAGAAGTGTGAAACAGCAAAGCTGCCTTGCCAGAAAATGGCAAAATGTATGAATAAGGACAGGGAAGAAAAAGGCGATTTGAAAAGAGGATTTACTTCAGAAGAACATAAAATATGCAAAGTAAATAAAGGGAAGATTCTTTTAAGATTTGTGGTGAACAGAATTGGTGAGAATTTCCAGCAATATGAGTTAAATGTAATATGGGGTGAATAGTTTTGCCAGTTATCACAACAGAAAACAATTGATTTTGATGTAGATTATGCCAGAGATGTAAAAATAGCAAAGATCACAAGAGAAAAAAATTGTAAAGCTAAAGAATATTTTCAAAATGATAGGTTTTGGTTTTTCCTTATTAAAAAAACACACAAAAAAAAAAAAAAAAACAGGCGAAAACATTTCTGCAGAGATCCGACTAGTATACCTTTAAAAATTAAGTCTCCTTAAGTTTTCAAATGATATTTCTTGTAGCAGCTACATGTAACAAAGTATTTGGACCTCAGAGTAAAGTTTCGAACTTGTATGCGTCAAAGTGTTTGTTCATGGATATGCATAACTGGAATTCAGTTTCAGAGCACATTTCACCATGTTATTAAAGCTATGTAGATTTTTCAGCTCTAAGATCCAAACACTTTGAAAACTGATTTTTAGTGAAGTATGTATACACATTCATTGCAGTTTATCATTTATTATCTTCATACAACCATAAAAATAAAAAAAAAGGAACAAATCTGAGCAAAAACAACAGTTAACACCCAAACACTAAAATACACGCGTAAACATTGATCATGGTTTAGAACACGGTTGCAAACAATACTTTTTCTGGATGAGGATTGTGTTCAAGAGTCCTCATTCGTCCGTAAGGGGTCCGGGTTCAAATCCCGTTCAGGCATCGATGTTGTGTTTGTCTTACGGCACTGGCTCTCTCCCTTCCCTGGAACCAGTGACCCTAAATTAGGGATGGGCGACTGCTTATAGCCTATTGAGTTGCTCACGGTGGTCGTTAAACCTCCAATCAAAAAAAAAAAAAATTCATGTCACTCTGGCTGCCCCGGTGGCGCAGTGGTCTAAGCGATGGCCTCTGATCATTCGTCCGAACGGGGACCGGGTTCGAATCCCGGTGAGGCATGGATGTTGTGTTTGTCTTTCGGCACTGGCTCTCTCCCTTCCCTGGAGCCAGTGACCCTAAATTAGGGACGGGTGACTGCTTATAGCCCATTGAGTTGCTCACGGTGGTCGTTAAATCTCCAATAAAAAAAATCATGTCACTCTGTTACTGCAACCCTGATCAACTCTCAACAGTAAGAAAAAAAAAAGAAAGTCAGAAGCTTATGACCCAAATTACTCAACTACTGGGCTGCCCTGTATAAGAGCTCAATAATCAAATTGTGACAGAAGAAAAGTGAAGCTGAATCAAAAAGAAAACGAAAAAAGAAATAATGGGGGTGGCGCTTTGCAAGCATGTGAAGCAGAGTGAGTTCTGATTTTATTTTTATTTTTTGATTGGAGGTTCAACGACCACCGCGAGCAACTTAATGGGCTATAAGCAGTCGCCCGTCCCTAATTTAGGATCACTGGTTCCAAGGAAGGGAGAGAGCCAGTGCCGTAAGAAAAACACAACATCCATCCCTCACCGGGATTCGAACCCGGACCCATGATCAGAGGCCATCGCTTAGACCACTGAGCCACCGGGGTGGCTGAGTTCTGATTACACACAGTAAAAAGTACGTATTGTTATTATTAGTTGTAGTAGTATTTGAAGGTTTACCGACCACCATGAGCAACTCTATGACAAACCCACCAATCATGCGTCATTCGGGACAGCCGCCCCGGTGGCGCAGTGGTCTAAGGCGCTGGCTTCTGATCATTCGTCCGTAAGGGGTCCGGGTTCGAATCCCGGTGAGGCATGGATGTTGTGTTTGTCTTACGGCACTGGCTCTCTCCCTTCCCTGGAACCAGTGATCCTAAATTAGGGACGGGCGACTGCTTATAGCCCATTGAGTTGCTCACGGTGGTCGTTAAACCTCCAATCAAAAAAAAAAAAAAAAAAAAATTCGGGACAATGAGCTCTTAGCGCTGCCTTGAAATTGTGTTTGTCTCAGTTGGTCATTAAACTTCCACACTCATTTCACACATCAGCTATAGGCTCTTCACTACAAGCAGGTCAACGTTAACTTTCGGAAATCAAGTGAAGTGGTGGTTCCGGTCCGAAATATAGTTACTAGTGATAAGCGAGTCCAAGTATGTCGCTTAAAATTATTACTACAGTGCTTTGCTTTCAAGACTCTTTAGTCAGGCGACCCTAATCCGCATCTCAATATTTCTATTTCTTTTGAATAAAAATCCGCTTATAGTGAAAAAAATCCCAACTCTGAATTTATCAACCTCCTTGAAATCTATCCAGCAAATCAGCTCCATTCATCATCATCATCACTACACTTTCCTAATACTAACCGTAATCGAATTCATCTTTTTGCATCGATTCTTTGAGAGTTGAAGAGAATCTTAGCTGAACCATTTTTGCCACGTGCTTTGTTAAAAGGTTTGTTTTATGTATTAGAAAATTGATTTGTTATAAGCGTAAATTTTTCAAGTTAAACATCCGTCGTAGGTGCAATTTTGTGAGGATGATCTGATTGCGATATGTTGCGTTCTAAGTTGTTTAAGAAAAGTAGTACTGAAGGGTTAATTCATTTAGTGGGAAGAATATTGCAACTTTTGATGCCCTGGCTATTTTTAATGAATACTTAATTGTTCCTTTTGAAAAGTGGGAAATAATTCTGTACGCTGAAATTCCCAAGCATTTTTTTGTTTTTAGTTCACGCGTTAATTCTGTTGTATAACAAGATTTCATTTCAGACCTTTTGAATTCTTTTAGCTTTCTGAAAATCTTTCTTCAAATCGATCATGTATAAGGTTTTGTTGTGTAACTAAAATTTAATTGAAGTGGGACGTTCAGTTGCGTGAATGCGTCTGCCTACTCCACTGGTAAGATGTGTTGGATTATAATCATTTGTCAGGGTGAGGCATGGGTGATGTGTCTGGAAGTATTGTTTTGTAAATTTATTGAAATGGTACATTTAGTTGTTTTGAATTTAACCTGGCCGGCCAAGTGGTAGGATCATTCGTCCAGGTTTGCAGCATGGGTGGTGTGTTTATCTTCTGGCACAGGTTCTCACTCTTACCTGAAACCAGTGGAGACAGCCTGTGTATACCTATTGAGTACTGATATTTGTTAAATCAAACAAAAAATATCACACGTTGAAACTAGTGGATAGTTTTTCAATGTCCGAGTTCATAAAGATAACATTGAGAACAGACTATTCTTAAGGCGGCCACAGACTTGTGCGTTTGAGTGGCCTGCCAACAAGTGGGGAAGTTTTGTGCCTGAGGCGGCGTGGAGTGAAGAGGATTTCAGGCAGGCATTTAAGAACTTCACTACATGCTGTCTAGGGCACAAAACTCTCCCGTTTGCTGGCGTGACACTCAAAACGTGTGGCTCGGGGCTCGATTTTGACTGGTAGTAGCAAATTGCTAGCAATAAAATGCATTTTGCTAGTGATAAAAAGTGGTCATAGTGAGAATAATTGGCAGTGAAACACGTAACACACAAAACAGAATAATTCTTGATGTTGACATATCACGCTCAAGTTACGTCAAAATGCAAGTGGTAGGACGTTTTGGTAGCGACTTCTGCCTTCATTAGCCATGGAATGAAATGCGTGGTATTAGCATCAGTTGTTGCCAGATTTCAAAATAGCTTTCGAAATGTATGTTAAAAGGTGCTTCTGTATTACAGGTGTTAGGAGTAAAGAAGATTTCAATGCTTTCGCTGTACCCGATGGCTTTCCAATTGCTGAATGGAGTGATGCGTTTAACATTTTGCCAATTGGGAATCTCGAACATATCACTGATGGTTAAAATTGGAAGGGTTGCCATTCTTAACATCAGCAATATGTTCCACCAATTGCCGGTTGTTACTTCGATAAGTACTACCAATATAGTGGGTAATGCACAGGGATAGAGTAGACCTGTTGTAACTCGAGGGTTTTATTGGGATCTCCAACTTTAAGGTTAAGAAGATGTGGAGGTGTTTTAACAGCAATCCTATAGCCAAAAGACTTGAAAATGGAGCAACCTTTGTGAGTGAAGGCCAGGTTAAAGTGCCCACAAACTGATGTGGTGGAAAATTCAGGCAATAAACTAGTAGATCTATTCTGTAATTCAAATTTCTTAATTAGCCTATGTACTAAGAGGGGTGGAAAGCCATGCAATTTGCCAATGTTGATGATGTTCTGCTATTCATTTTGAAGAGCAGAAGGGCTGTTGCAAATAAGGTTAGCTCTGTGGATATACATCTTTTAATCAGCCAATTTGTTTTCACCAAAGGTGAAAACAAATTGGCTGATTAAAAGATGAATGGATGATATTATGGGTGCGAAGGGATGATATTATGGGTGCGAGCAGAAGGACTGTTGCAAATAAGGTTAGCTGCCAATTATTATGGGTGGCAGGAGGTTTCCTGTAAATAGAGAGGCCAAGTGAGAAGTCTGGGTTAATGTTAACATCCAGAAAACTAATATTGTTGCCCACCTGTTCTTGAGACGAAAATCTTATATGAAGAAATTTTCATAGAGGACATCAGTTCAAACAGAGTTTCTGGTGTGGCCAAATGATGAAGATGCCATCAACATACCGTAACCAAATGGAGGGTTTTAAGGGGAATGGGGCAACGATTAATTTTTCAATATTCTGCTAATAAATTTCAGCAAGTAAGGGGAAAAGAGGAGAGCCCATTGGTACACCTTTGTTTTGTTGGTTTCCTCTTGTGCACTTGCCAGTTATTAAATTAAAAGCTTTTTGCTATGTATTTTGTAAATCTATTTTTGAATTAAATTGTTGAAAATGCTATTTATAATTTTAGAAGGTTCATTAATGGAACTGTTTTCCTAGATATAAAACTTTTTAAAATTACTCATGTTTTTATGAGCCTCATAGTCCAATATTGTGTTTTGTCCTAAAGGCCCATTTCACACACAATGCAGCACATTCAGTTGCAGTGGACTTATTTTGTCCTCACTGGAATCTGTAATGTTCAAATAATTTATTTTTTATTAATTTTTCTTTTTTGCAGCAAGTTTTCTGTTCCAATGGTTGTGTACGCAAATGCATTTTATTTTTATGCAACTCTGGGCACTAGTAGTGTGAGGTTTGTTTCAGTTTCATGAGGTGCAGTGGTCTAAGCAATGGCCTCTGATCATTCGTCCGAAAGGTGTCCGGGTTCGCATCCAAGTGAGGCATGGATGTTGTGTTTGTCTTATGGCGGTGGCTCATCTCATGAGTATTGAGGCTGAAGGTCTGTCCAAAGACAAGTTTGACCCCAGGCCTGCTGTTTTAAAGTGGTATGAAAAAAGACCAGAAACCGGTGATCTGATAATGAGAATAAAGTTACACAAATATTTTTTTTTAATATTTGCATTCAAAGTAAATTGGTGGAATTAATCTGGCAGGTCATGAAAAGGTGTTATATCTAAATATTTGTAGCCTTTTCAGCATTACAGTGTGACAGTTACAGGGGGCAAAATCAAAATTTGTCATGATTGATTAATGGAGAGGGGTATATTAAAGCAAGAGAACCAACCAAACAATGGTTGGTTCTCTTGAACAGAAGCCACTTCATTAAGTTTAGCTGCATTGTGTTATAGAAAAACTGAAGCTAATCAACTGACAGGTCTTTTCTCTTATATGGCCTATTTCTATAGGAATGTATTAAATTCTATTCACAAGTTTACAGAATTGGGATACAGAAAATGTGGGTTTTTAGTTGTTAATGAAAAGCAGGTAATTTTATAAAAAATTAACAAATGTGTATGTGGGTGAGAAAAAGCAAAAATTCATGGCAACATAATAGTAGTTGCCACCAGGGCGCGATTTCACCGATTAGCAAATAGCTAGTGAAAAAAAATTGCAGTAGCAAATATTGCTAGTAAGGTAATTTCTTTATTTAAAGTAACCAAAAATCATTATTAATCCACGAAGTTGACATATCAGTTTCTATTATCACTTGTTAAAGCAGCGACGATCAGCGATTCTCTTTCGCCAATTTCCTTTCGACACTTAATACCCATCCTCCCCATATCTTTCATCCCTTCCAAACTGTCGTAGAAGCGCATTGAAACTCCTCTCCATCGTGCCCTCATTGGTCTATTACAGAAACTGAACGTGACGTCGGCAATGGTTGCTGTGGCAACCCAGAGCTCTGGGTTGCACTTATTTCACTTATTCGGATAGTAATTTCACTTATTCGGATAGTAGACAAAACCGAAAAAGCAAACCAAAATGTTACTTGAAAATAGCCTGCCAACACTGGCAAAAGTCTTATCCATAGTAACTAGCCTTATTGCGTGCCATAGATAGACGCTTTTTTACGAAACGTGTTCGTGGAGGGGGTAAACGATTACGGAAGAAACTTTTGCTTCGTCTGACTTCTGGTTTTGGAAATTTTCCTTGTATTTTCAAGCTGAAATACAAATATTTATCCAGTAAAATGTTGATGAGCAATAATACTTGACAGAGGCAACATCGTGAGAGAAAAAAATAATTATGATTACAAAAAAAAATCCAAATTCCGTCGACTTTTCGTTTTCTAGTTTCGTAAAGACTGAATTCCTTGAATTCGCGGGAAGAATCTCATGCCTGAAGATTACAGAAAAATTTTGCAGCAGCCAACTTCCGTTTTTGCAAATTGTTCTCCACAGTTTCAAGCTAAAATGCAAACATTAGTGCAATAAAATGATATTTAACAAGAAAAGCGGACACAAAGACAACATTGGGAGAAAAATTTGCGATTACGGCAAAATGTTCTTACTCCGTTTCACTACTGTGTTCGAAAGTTTTGAAGCACGAAATTTCGTCTCTAGATGGAAAACTACCCCCCCTCTCCCAAATATCGATCTTCAGAATAATCTAACTGATGACAAAAAAAAAAAAAGCGGAATTCCTCGAATCCCTGTAAGAGTTTCGTGTATATCATAAAAATAATAGCAAAAGAAAAATTTGAAACAATGAAAATTTGTAGAATTCGTAGTTTTGATAGTGAGTTCCGTAGTCAGACAATTAATTCCGTAGAATTCTACGGCATTGTGTGGTAGTTGGCAGATATGAAGTGTGTAGAAGTTTAGCAGAAATTTGTGCGATACTTCCACTTAGTACTGCATGTTGTGAGGTGGGATTCAGTTTTTTAAAAAGAATACAAGGGGATTGGAGGAATAATTTGTCTGTTGAAACTTTAAATGCTCTGATGACAATTGAAATAGAAGGGCCACAAGAAGAGATTTTTAATCCACAGTCAGCAGTTAAAAAGTGGTATGATGACAAAGTCAGACACCCTGAGCGTAAACCATATGGGAAGAAATCTGAATTAGAATGTCAGTGAAATATATTCATGTGGTATGAGAATTTGTTAGAAATTAATAATAAAGATAGTCACTAAACTTATCTAAAATTCTATTCATTATTCAAAAAGGTAAGTCAAAATATTTATACACATTTAAATTTCTGTGTAACTTTATTAGAAAATAAGTTAACGATGAAATTTAGTTTTACTTGCTAGTCATGCAAATGTTTTGCTAGCAAACTATTTGGTCACTAGCAAAGTTTGCTAGTGAGAAAAAAAGATGAAATCTTGCCCTGGTTGCCACTCTAGAAAAACTTTAAAAACCACTTGGAAAAGTCAGGGAATTTCATTACTTTTGAGTGGGAACCCTGATATGTTTTTGTGAATGATTTACAGTGTATATCAATGGTACAAAAGTGCATGTTGTTCTAATAGCTTGAATTGGTTTCCTTTCTATTGTTAAAGCTACTTTTTGCTTGCAGCAGTACTCTATTCGTTTTGTTGGGTGATGTTATGGGTTGCAAACACATCCCTAAGGAGAATAACTAGAAAATTTAATCATTCATTTTGTTTAGTGTTTTCAAGTGTCAACTACACTTGAATAGGTTTTACAATAAAATCTAGAAATGATAAGGCTGTGCCAGTGGTCTGCAGCATAGGTTTCTAATTGTCCTAGATGGGCCTTTGTGTACTCTGTCCCTTCTGTTGAACCAGTAGCCCAAAATTTTTCAAAATACAGGGTGACATTTGCTTTGATGTTACGCATATCATTCTCTGGTGCAAAATAGAAAGTATGCAGATGCCTTTCTTCTACAAAACTGTTAAAATAGAGACTGCATTCTGTTCAACGGAACTTACGTGGCAATAAGTTTTGCTCCTCCTTTGCACAGTGTTAATTGAAATTCATTCAAATTGGGTTACAAAAAAAACAAAGTAAGTTCATACATTGCACATCAAAGAAATCACATGCAGGGGGAAAACCAAGAAGAAATTATCAGATTGTGATGTCAAAACATGGGACAGAAATTATCCATTTTATGTAGTGCAACACTACAAATTGGAAAGCTTTCCTGGCAAGACTGTTCATTGTTCCCCTTGTACTGCTCCGCCAGCAAAATGGCTGCCGGAGCGAGACCATTGTTTCAGCGAAGCAAAGCTTCATGTTGTCGCCGCAACGTTGTGTTAATCCTGCCGCAGCTTCTGTTCATAGTGTCTTACTTGCGCAAACATATTACGGTAAAAATCTTTAAAATGAACCATAAGATGAAATTTTTTCACCATTTATTGCATACTTCAAAATCTGTACGTCTCGTTTTCCGAAATCTTGCAACTTTTCCGACAAAATAATTTAGGATGCTAAACTACACATTTACCCTTGTTTTTTTTCAAACTGTGTCTGAAATCAAGGAGCTACAAAGCTATGTCTGGAACTGCTGCTGTTTCGTTGTGTTGATGTCATGTGATGTCAGCTGAAATAAGTGATCATGAGATAACTACCCACCTGTTTATTTCTATATCATGGGATAAATTTAGAATACTTGATTGGTCCCTTTACCTTGGTGAAATATGAATTAAAATCACTATAATAGCACAAGCACCTTTTTTATTTGTAGCAACAATATTCTCTAAAATAGGAAAACTGGTTCTACCAACAGAACTGCCAAATTGTATAAATTCTTTATTTTAATTTCATTCACAAACCTAAAATTATATGGAAAAATGTTGCAAACTTCAGCAGATTTCAGTTTGCATATTATCAATATGAATATTTTGCAATATTTATTATGAAGTTCTATTTTACATGTTTAAATTATCTTGAAACAAAACTTTATAATATTGCAAAATATTTATATTGATAATATTGTTATATTCTCACATAGTGCTGTTTAAGCAGGCCATATGCACTGCTTGGACTGAATAAGTACAGTTTGCATCTATAGTTGTGTGTAAAATATACAGTAAAACTCTAAATAGCAGAAACCTTGGGATTCATTGGTCCACCATTCTGGTGGCTGACTTCAAAGTCCAACTAGACTAGGCTCACAATACAAAAACTTCATATGTGCAAGTTGTGGATTTGCCTACATGTGCCACAGTCGTGGCCTAGCAACAAGTTTCCGAACCCTAATTTGAACAACTTTTATTCACATTATACAGATACATAAAGTTTACTTACAGCTGCGATAAATCTCCAATCGAGTTTTGAGCAACTGATGTTAACCTAAAGAAGACGCTGGAGGCAAATGTTCATGGGGCGGCACATTTTTTGTAACTCGTTTTGGCATAGATGGCGTGATTTCTGCTATAGCCTGAATAATGTTTGTTTTCAAGCTCTGCAAGTTATGCTGGTTGTTTGCATAAATACGGTCCTTTAAATATCATCACAGGAAAAAATTATGAGGTTAGAGATCTGTTGAGGGTGGGGGCTATAGTCCTTTAGAAATAATGCGGTCACCAGAGAAACTTTGCAGAAGTTCCGTTGTTGCTCTAGCTGTGTGACATGTTGCACCATCTTGTTGAAGCCATGCGAAATGTTTTCTTGCAATAGGGACACAAACTGAAAAATCAAATCTCGATAAATATCTGCATTTACAGTACTGTCAAAAAACAGTGGTCCCACTATTCTGCATCAGATATGGCTCCACACACACCGGGTTTTTGGGGGGGATGTGCAAAGCACTGAATGAAGGATATGAGGATTTTCATTCAAACAGTATCACATATTGTGAATTAACACTTTTTTTTTTTCCCTGAACTCTTCGATACACTGTTTGTAAGACTATTTGCAAATAAGCTTCAAGTAAACAAATTGTCACCGCCCGGTGGCGCAGTGGTCTTAGCGATAACCTCTGATCATTCGTCCGAAAGGTGTCTGGGTCCTAATCCAGTGAGGCATGGATGTTGTGTTTGTCTTACAGCACTGGCTCTCTCCCTTCCCTGGAACCAGTGACTCTAGATTAAGGACAAGCGACTGCTTATAGCCGATTAAGTTGCTCACAGTAGTCGTACCTCCAATTAAAAAAAATTGTCTGCTCTCTTGTCAAACCTGTATCTCTGTGCAAATGGCGCCGCTAAAGTGGGCAAACTGCATAGCACACGTGGAACCGGTTATTCATTTCTGGCACTCTGCCGATTTCCTTTAGGCATTCAACAAGCGCAGTATTTGATCTCAACGAGTTGCTGACTCATGTTGCCACATCAGTTGGTTGATCTTTTGCTTACAGCATACACAATTTTTTAATTCAGGTTTCGGGAGCTTTACGATCATTTTGTACAATCATGAATAGTAGAATGAGCCACACAGCAAAGCTCAGTGACTTTTACAGTAACAGAATTTCATTGTAGCAGGAAGTTAGTTTGGGAAATGTGTGCCTTGCACTGCACTAGTAAACTGTAGATGATATTATTGTGAACCTATCAGCAACAGAGCGCAATCACGACCTAGTAGGACAGGGAAAATTACAGTTGTAGTGCCAAGTGATTAAGCGGGGGTGCGACAAAATCACCTGTATTCAGTTTCAATACTCACCACCAGAGTTGCAGAATGTAAACATACATTGCAGCATTCGAATTACCCAGTGTGCCATTGGCCAGTGAAACTTCCGTCGAACCACTGAACTATTTTGACTTTACTGGCCCAGATGGTCAGTATTTTTTTTTTTCCAATTTGTCACAAGTCAAAAAATGAAGTTCTATTTCTTTTACCTTGCTGTATGGCTTTCTTTTTAGGGTGCAAATTAATGATAGGTTTAAAAACAAATATTGAGATATTTCCATTGAAATGATATATTATTTCTACATATATGTAAATGTCTTTATTATAAATTTTTTTACGGACCAACGGGCAGGCAGTTTGATGGACCAGTGGTTTGCAAATTCTAGTGGTCTGCTGGGCCAGTAAAAGATTTACTTCTACTTCTAACACTGCATTGTATGGTGATAGTTTCCAAATTATTTGATTCTGTGAATTGTTTTTGTTTGTAGATCAGAAAAATAAAAATGTTATTTACAATTTTCTTTTGCTTTAGTTGAAGTTTCCTTTTTGCATTAAATTTTCCATTTATCCATTTCCTGCCACCACTTTCAAATATGTATTATAAACTAAATAAACGGAGGGGTGGGAAAAAGGATCATGTCTGGGGGGAAGGCTTGTAACTGCTGACCCCTGTAGGAATTCTAAATGCATGGTAAAATTTCATTCCAATTTGCAAAACACAAAGTGCATTACAAGTCTAGCAAAAATTGAAGCGCCTGGAATTTTTACATGAACCCCAAGAAAACCTTTGGAATTTATTTTCTGTAATGTGTACCCACCCTGAATGTACCAAACTGTAGTAGACAGCCTTCCTAGCAGAGTGGAGGCTGAGCAGCACTCCACTGTGCTAGGGAGGCTGTCAGCTATTTATTTCCTATTACATGAAGTTTGTAGATACACAAGTGTCCAAATACTGTTGATCAGATAGTTTACCTCGGCACACTGCTGAGCATAATGAGAGTAATTTTTGAACTCCCACCCACAAATAAAATCATTTAAATTCTTCAGAAGTAAACAAAACTTTTGTTAATCCTTCTATACATTGAGAACAGGCCTTGACTAAGATCAAGAGACCAAAAACGAGGGAAGGAAGATCAAACAAAATTCCTTCCAACTGGATTTAGAACCAAAGGAATATATCTGGGTAAAGCCTTGAGTAAGTGGTGATTTAACATAAAATCATTCTGTAACTATACAAATTGGTTATATTTCATTTTTATGAATCTTTCCCTGTCTGCTGGCTAACTTACTTGCCATTGTGCCACTCCTGTGTCAAGATACATTGTTCCTGAAGTTATAACTCTTGTATACAATTACCCTACATTTTTTTATTAATGCTATCATTCAGTTTTTGCGGTTTGCGACACAAATGTGTGATTTCAACAAATGCTTTCCTAGAGACGGGCTAGTTTTACATCTAAGTAATTATGTTCAGCTGAAAAAGTAGCTTTTAAGTGATGGTGAAGAAGTAAGGCTCTTAACCAGGCTTGATTATTCTGAACTGACATCTCCACCGAGTCGCTTGCCTTATTATAAGTGCACATGTAAAACTATAGCACAGGACCACTATTGTTATTTTTTATTAAATGCTGCTTTTGTTTTTATAAAAAGTTATAAGTATTCATTTTATGCCCTTGTTTTGAACCAAAACCTTTCAACATTTTTGAAAATAAAGTAAAAAGTTGTTTGACGTCCTTGTTTGGCTTTGTGTAGAAGGGGTGAGAGCAAAAGCACAAACCAACATTCCTCAGCCTGATTAAAGTGATTTCTTAGTGTACTTACTCCTTGGAAAACTCCTGTGGCTAGATGGTGCTTTTGCTTATACATGAAATTTACATAGCTGAATTAGAGGTATAACATCTTCCAGCATTAATTACCACCAAATAATTTAGAACTGTTTAATAACTGCGCATAGCACTGGCATGGTGCAGCAGGCACCGTTGCGGGCTCTTAATTCCATGCTGCAACCATCCGGTTTTCTGCTTTCCACGGTTTCCATGAATGAAACTTGAATGCATGAATGGATTCTTAAAATCAGTCCTGGAAGTAGCACTCATTTCTGGTAACAATATGAAACCACACCTTAGTCGTGATCAATTATGGATTATGAGGCACATTTAATTGGTATTTAAATCCATATGATGATATTCATTTTTAAAAATTTTACATATCAAAATGTTTATAAATTTTCATTTTCTTTTAAACTAAGTGAGGTGGTAGTAACCTGGATGCACCCAAAAGATGTGTGCATAAGGTGGTATGAAAATCATTGTTAGTCAAAATATGAAGTAGGCAATTCTAAAAACATGCCCAGTGCAAGGAGAGTATTAAATAGAAACTGAAGTATGCGATCTCTGAAAGCAATCAGATTCTACAGCTGTTTATTGTTCCATTGTAAGCTATGAAATCTACCTGTAGTGTTTTCATAGCATTTAAATTTAACTATGATTGTGTCTTGCATTTTGTATTACATTTGCCACTTCTGATTTCTGGTTTTCAGCTGAAAAATGTCGACTGATCTGCAATGGATGGTGATTCGCAATTGCTCAAGTCATTTAGTTAAGAAGAGGAACATTAAAAAGTACTTCAGTCGGGTAAGTGCTTCTTGTCTTCCTGTGTGTTCTATATGACTTGCTGTTTTTGAATTTTATTTCCAAGAAGGATCAGGAATAGATAGAAGTAATGTGCGTGCAAAAAATTACGAATTTATCTCTTTTTTTTAGAATTTTCGTTAGTGAATGAAAACTAATTGCTAATGTATCATAGGCACAATACTATTGCAGTGGATTCAAATTAATCAAGAACAAATTGGATGCTTCATAAATTTCATTTCCTCAGTTGTTTCTTCAATCTATGTCATTTTGTAAAGCAGTGTTTGTTTTGAAATTAGGGCAGCCCAGTGTGGTAAGTTTTACCTTTAACTATCAATTCATCATGTAAATGTTTAGAAAAAAAATTAATGCAAATTGGAACAGGCAAATGAATGACAATTGTCAGATCAGAATCGTGAAGCTTTATTCTCAGTCTTGTAGTTTCCATTACTACAAGACTGAGAATAAAGTGAAGAGTTCATGTGAAGCAGTGTGGTCAAGCTTCACATGAACTCTGACAAAGACAAATTAAAAATTTTTAGTGGCATTTGCCACTTAGGTGGATGAACACTACCGAAAATTTGCAATTTTGTTTCATATAACTATCTCATTTTCCATAATATGGCAGAATGATGAACTTGCATGACTGATGTGAAACTAAGTTTCATACATGATTTGTAGTCATAGTTACCCTGATTGCCAGTATTAAAAGTTGAGGAATTTGTTTTAAAGACCCCGACCCCCCAATGTTTGGCCTATACTCCAATTCACCGTAAAAGTGTATTACTGGGAAAGGCGGGAGAGCCTTATCACTAAAGATCCAGACTCACGGTCGCCACTGGTGATAAACTTCATTGTCGTGGCGGCTAAAAATGTATGATTAAATCGCCAGTTCTGGCGACCTGTACGGGGAAATCATTTATTTTATTTAACTTGTATTGCATGGAATTTTTTTTAACTTGTACGGAACTCGCTCGTTTTTTGAAAATTTTTACTCCAAATGTACGGAAATCGCACGAAATGGCGCAAAAATTGAGTTGTACAGAAGTCAGCCATCACCTTTTTCATTCTGCTTTAACAGCAGAAAAGAAAAAAAAATTATAAAAAATGCGAGGGCGTCGGTTTTTGATCACAAAGAATGCGCCAGGGCTGATAGTTCATCGTAGGGGAACGAGGTTGCGGTGGGGATGAAAGCTGGTGGTGGACAGCTCAACTAACTGTCTGCGTCGGAAAAGTCCAACTGGGAGAAATTTTTATTTAAAAAAAAATTCTTCAATTTTTTAAATAACTGAATGCAAATTTAACAGTAACCAAGACACGCAAAATAAACTTCCATGTGAAATTTCATCAAAATTCGATGAAAACTAGAAGTTAGGCATTTTCTTTTTATTATTTTTGATGAATGTACGCTGAAAGCCTGCGTATTCCATAGGAAAATTCGGAATTGGCGTAGTTCGGATCTTGGGACGATTCCAGATTTTCGAGGTTGTACTGTAAAAATATTTCCATACTTGCGAACTACTACGGAATTTCCGTAGTTTCTACGGATTTAGTTGGCTGACTACGGACCCTCGCTGTCAAAACTATGGATTCTATGATTTTCTTTTTTTTATTTTATTGTTTTACAATATGCACGAGATCCTCAAGTGGACTCGCAGAATTCCGCGGGGTTTTTTTTGGTTTTTTTTTTCATTATTTAGATCGTTCTAAAGATCAGCGTAAAACTAAAGACAATTTGCTGGAGTTCCGTCTGGAGACTATTTCGTGTGTCAAAACTTTCGAAAATGGTAGTTGAATGGAGTTACAGTAATCGTAAATTTTTTTCTCCCGATGTTGCCTTAGTGTAGAGTTTTATTGTTAAATATGATTTTATTACATACAAATATTTTAGCGTGATGCTGTAGGCAACAATGTGCAAAAGTGGAGGTTAGACGCCACAAAATATTTCCCCGTAATCTCAGACATCAGATTCTTCTGTGAAATCGAGGAACTCCGCCTTTTCGTTATTATTTTGGTCGTTCGCGTGATCAATGAACCAGTGAATACAATTGGGGGGGTGACGGGATGTTCGTCGGTGGACGGAATTTTATCTTTACGAAAATTTCAAAAACGGAAGTTCCACGGAGTTCAGATTTTTTCTCGCGATGTTGCCTCTGCCCAGTATTATTGTTAAGTAATATTTAGCTACATAAATATTTGTATTTCAGCTTGAAAATAGCGGGAAAATTTCCAAAACCGGAACTCGGACGGTGCAAAGATTTCTCACGTAAGCACGCTCCCCTCCTTGCGCGGTGTTCCCTCTCTCCTCCATTGTTTTATTACTTCACTTTCAACTTTTAAGAATACTATAACTGAAATATGCAAAATAAAACATACTGATATTATACTAAGCAATTTTATAAAAAATAATTGAGCATGAAATATACAATTTGATTTTTTTTTTTTTTTTTCGAAGTTTGGCCACTAACAATTTTGGTCTTGGTGGCCAATGTGTCTACTAGCAAAATTAAGTCTTGATCTTTACTTATCACATCTTGTGGTGGAACGCAAGAACGATATCCATCCGCATCAATGTGCTCTTCTACTGTTTCCTTTCTAATACCCCCACCCACCCACACATCTCACAAGCAGTGGGGGTCTGGTGGAGGCCGAACTGCTTCTCCTACTGCCTGTTTAAGTAACACGTCCATCGAGTTTCCCCGATTGTCAATTTATTGCCTCTGTGTTGTTAATGTTGGGAGAGGTCTTCCTCCTGTCCGAGTTGTATCCCAAGTGGGCAGAAACAGCTGAAAGTGTGAAGCTCTTGATTCAGCAACTTATCAGAACAAATTTATTTCTAAAAGCACTATTACTTCTAGAATTTTTTTTATTTTTTAGATAAGAATTTTGTCTAATAAACTGTTGAGCAAACAAAAATGGATTCTAAGCAATAATTCTGATGTTTTTCATTCTAAACGATGGGGACTACTTTTCGTAGCGGAGGTAGCTGTTTTGTACCCTTCATAGTGGTTCACTCTTAGGTTGACTCGGAGTATAGTTGATGGGCAAAAGTTTCATGTGATGCCCACTTAGCATGTGTCTTTGAACCAGTGGCATAGATGACCTCTTGTAGGAGTCCTCTAATTATAGTAGTTATGTAAAGGAAATCTGAGTGTATAAAGGATTCAGTAAATATAAAGTAGTGAGGGGCATTTTATAGTTGTTTCTGCAATGCATCCTTAGAATTTTAATGTAGCTAGTCAACACGCATTTTAAAAATTTTAGTGGCATTTGCCACTTACATGGCCAACTAGGTAAATGCATAGGTGCTGTGTTTGTCTACAATGCTGGCTCTCCCCTTCCCCCTTTCCTGGAACCAGTGGCCCTAAATTAGGGGTGGGCAAATCCTTATAGCCCTCAGTTCAGTGGTTGTAAAACCCTGGGGGAAAAACAGTCCTTGTTACAAATTAGTTTCAAAAATACATTTGCAACTGTTATCAAAATAATGTGAATTCTATAAAGTTGATGCAAGGGATTATTAGAAGAAATCCAGAATATATGTATAACACTTCAGTACTTAAAACACAAAACACTGCTAATGCCTAAACCTTTGATTCATTCCTTGTAGTTCTGCTGTCATCATATGAAGGGGTTATACACGTATATAATACAAATGACTCACAAAATTAAGTAAATTGCTTACAACCATTGTCACTCAGTTTTGCTAATTCTTCCATGACAGTTTTCTTTGTTTTCTCAACAAAGAGTTCAAAAGTTTATGCTTAGCTCAAAATGGCAGCTGACTCACAATCTTCAGACATTTTTCTTAGTATGTGGATTGCCCCTCTCTCTCTCTCTCTCTCTCTCTCTCTCTCTCTCTCTCTCTCTCTCTCTCTCTCTCTCTCATATGTGTAGAAGTAAGTCACTCCAAAGTGGACATTATCCTTCCATCTAAAAGCTTAAAATGTGTTATAAGCTGGGGGGGGGTCATTGAAATTTGGGTACTTATCTGTTCCACTGTTTTGAGCCTAATCCAGTGAATCACCCTCCCATCAGTTTTTCAATGCACATAATTTTGTTCTTCTGATTCCTCCTGTTGTCTGTAGATTAAAAAAGCTGCACTTCTATGAGGAACACAGATTTTTACCTAATAATCAGCAACATTTGCAGGCCATATACAGTTTGTTTTAGTAACTTAGCCAACCCCCCCCCACACACACACACACACACACCTTTTTTTTTTTTTTTTTTTCTACAACTCTGTGTTGAATAAGATCAGTGAATTTTTGTTCAGCTAGAACAGATGAGATGCCTCTCTGATTTATTAGAAACTTGGATTACAAAAGTAGCAGTTTCCACAGCCAAAGAAATAGTTTCCTGTTCTGGGGAATCTCAGGCTATGTTAGAAGTCAAGGATTGCATGGGAAAATTACATTGGTAGACTTGTTAATACACCCTGGTCATGTTTTTTTCTTCATATGGCATAATGATGATCTTAAGTGACTGACAGGTGAAACTCTTGTTTCATCAATGATTTGTAGTCATGGTTACCCTGACTGCCATTAAGAAGTAAGAAATAACAGTTTAATAATCTGGCATTGTATGTAGTACTTTTTTCCTATCAGAAATTTTCCAAGAGTTTGGTATAATTTCATAGAGTAGTTGCCTACCTATGTGGACTTGAATTCAATCCAGTCCAGTGTGCCAGTCCTACATGAATCCAGAAACACATATATTTCATGCAAATACATACAATTCAGAGTGAATGCTTTTCCTCCTATTCCTCTGAACAGTGGCTTAAAACTAACTTATTTAAAATATTTTACAAAAAATCCAAAAAGTATATATTAAAAAGCTAAGAACTTTTTAAAGCCAGTTGGGAACAGCTTAAACTGTTCCCCACGGGTTTGTTATAGTATTCCAACCAGTTTATAGCAACTTCAAAACTGTTTGGGATTTTTCCTATCTTAACCACAACCACAGTATGTTCTGGAAAATTGGTTAACTTCTTGACTACCAGGTGGCGCTGTTAGCGTTACTGCTTTGAGTAGCATCCATTTTAAATTTTGCAGATGCTTGTCTTGGATATGTTGATATTTTTGCCTATTTCTGCTTATTTTTTATATTTCTTTTAATATATTTTTTTGGTTTGAAGTTTATGCTTTTCTCCTAAAGTTTTTAGGAATTTGTCTGCAAGTTTTTCTTCCGTTTAGAGGTTTGCAGATCGTTTTCAAGTGTGCCCTTTTGTTCAGGCCTAGTTTTAGTTTGATTTTGGGCGAGTGTCTTTTGGCTAACTCCTTTTTTTCTTTCCCATTTTGGAACTCTCCATTTGGCAGTTTCTTGTAAATAGGTAAACTAATCTCAAGCTTTCTTCCACCTTTTAGGTATTTAGTGAATGTGCTTGTAAATAGTTACGTTTTTGTGTATAGTGTGAGGTCGGGCTTTGACTGTTGCAGTCTGCTGGGGGGATTTTTTTTTTTCCCTCTTTGTTTTTTGGAGGGGTGTTTTGAGGGCTAGGGATGTGTTGGTTATTTTATTTTTATATTCGTATTTTGTATTTGCATTTTTTCGGTTAGCTTTTTGCTATTTGTAGCAGAGTGGATGGTGCAGAAACCCACACTTTTTTGGTCTTTATAGAGGTATGAAAGGTGTTGTCTGTGTCTGGCCCTTGATGAAGCCATGGATAACAGCTTGACATAGTTCTATATTCCTTTCTTTTCTCCCTGTGGTCGTTAGATCTCTTTTAATTTCTCTGAATCAGTTTTTCCGGCTTTCAGTATTAAGGTGATTTTATATATGTATAAAGAAAAGAAAATAAACAGCCCAATATTACAAAAACTTTCCAGTACCACGCAATGCTGCAGGAACTAGGAACGGAATATATCAAAGATGTCATATGAGTCCACTCCAAACAATGCCCACGAACACACAAAATACCAAGAAAAGAACCCTCAAAATAACCAAATATAAAAACCACATGTAAACCAAAAAAAAAAAAAAAAAGCCTTAAATTATGAATCATTAAAATAATCAAAAATAAATACAAGTGCAAAAGATAGTCAGCATTCAGTGACCACTCTTCAGGGAAAGACATCACCTACCACTGACCACACCAGTTCAGGTTTCATGTGGATGATTAAAAATCTTAGCCAAAAGTAAAAGTAAATTTAGGAATAATTTCAGTTACCCAGTCTTTCCTACCTGAACATGTATTCCCAAATCGAACAACACTTACTAAAGCTTCGGTAAGTGTTGCCGTTGAAGTTAATCTTAGGAACTATTGAAGAGGAACAGTGCACAAAGGTATAACTATATTGTAAAAAAAAAACTGTAAAATAAATTTACTAAATAAATGAAATCTGAAATTGTATAAGAAAAATTCAGGAGTGGTTTGGACTCCTGAGACACTCTGTACTTAACATGTGTTCATGCACAATTAAGACACTTCCTTACTTACCAATTATTCTGTTCTTCTTGTTCATGTATGTTTCTGTCAGACATAGTGTAACACACTACTTACTAAAGCTCAGTCCAGAAGCATCCAGCAGTAACCCCCCCCCCCCCATAATTGGCAAACAAATTATTTCCCATTTACGGAGTATACTCAGAAAACCAAATGCCGCCTATTGTGTGTGGTAAAAGTGTTGAGTAAGAGTGGAATTATAATCTTTGCAGAATTAAATTATTGGCCGCTTCTGTGGAGAAGTGATAGGAAGTGACAATGTTTTTGCAAAATCCTCAGTTAAGTTCCTGGAGAAAATTGATTTTACAAATCAAAGTACAAATTAAAATAAAATGTTTCAGATATTTATATGTATTGAATATTATAAAATCTACAGTTGTGGCCATTACTTTAGATTTTTGCATATTAATATCTTGGATATAAAGAATTTTGGATGCAAACTCAAAAATAAGCAGAATGCTATATCTAGTGATACATTAAAATTTGGTATTTTTATTTTTTATTTTGTTTATTTTTTATTTTCTGAAGAAAGCATATGGTATATAGCAGTGGTTGCTCTGGCATTAAGTTTTCGCCAAATTAAAGTTTCTTTTGCCAAATGTAATCTTAAGTCGCCTTTTTCTTTTCCCCACTCTCCATTGGAAATATACACTATCTACCAACAAGTAATTGGACTACCCTGCAATCAACTATATCTGTGGTCCTGATACACGTCACGGCCGCCGCCGTTAAATATCGTGTGGGAAACAACAATGCAACCAGTCGCATGCAAGATGCCACGCAGTTCGGAGCTCTCTGATTTCGAGAAAGGTGTAATCGTCGGGTATCATAGAAATGGCCGATCCATACGTGACATATCCAGCGAGTTGAAGTGCCCAAAATCGACAGTGGCCTATGTGATTGGCAAGTGGAAGATGAAAGGTGACTGTCGGAATGTGCCCCAACCCGGCAGACCCACAAAACTGGGTGTTGGAGACCGACGGGTGCTGGCCAGTGAAATTCGGAAGAACCGCACCAAATTGATGGGCCACGTCCGCGAGGAGTTTCAACAGGCATCCGGGAGTGTTCTTTCGATGAATACCATCCATAAGGAAGCCCATGTGCTTAGTTATCATGGACATGCTGCCGCCCACAAGCCTTTGATCACCAAGTCCAATAGCATTGCTCGATTAACGTGGTGCAAAAAAAAAAGGAACGTCGACAGAAAGAACGTGTTCTCTCGAGCGACGAATCAAGATTCACCCTCTACCGTTCAGATGGCAGGGTCTGGGTTTGGCGTCTGCCTGGAGAACGCCTCCTGCCGGAATGTATTGTGCCAACTGTAAAGTTCGGCGGCGGTGGAATTATGCTATGGGGGTATTTCTCCTGGTATGGCACGGGACCCTTGGTCGCAATTCCTTGTAGACTCGATGCCGAGATGTGGATGACCATGCGCTTCCTACGTTGTGGCAGTTTTACAGGATGGACCCATGTTACTTTCAGGATAACAATGCTACCTGTCATGTTGCGACGTCCACCATGGCTTGGTATGGTGACAATGGGGTTAATCGAATGGACTGGCCTGCGCAGAGCCCGGACCTTAACCCTGTCGAGCACCTCTGGGATGAGTTGGAGTTGGAGCGTTGACTTAAGGGGTGCCCCTACCGTCCAAAATCGGTGAAGGAACTGACCTGTCTTCTCCAAGCCGAGTGGAAGAAAATACCGCTAGCCGTCGTGCAACGCCTGGTTGAGAGTATGCCCCGGAGGGTCGCAGCTGTAATCGCCACTCTTGGAGGCTCCACCAACTATTGAAGGTGAATAAACTTCGTTTTCCTTTGCTATCACAGGTGTCCAATTACTTGTTGGTAGATAGTATAGAAACCATTAATAAAAACAAATTGTTTTAATTGTATAAAAACAATAGGTTGTAGATTCTTTCCAATTAAGCAGTAATATATTATGTTATAGATCCCAAATGCTAATAGAAAGAAAATAGACACTTATTTTCAATTTTGAATTTATTATTAAAGATTGTGTTTGCTCGTACATCATTAAAAAAGATAATCGCCAATATTTTCATCAACACTTTTTTTGCGTTGACAAAATATAACTTTTTACCCCCGCAAATTATGAAAAATGTGGTCAGCAGCACAACCCCTGGTATGGTAAAGGGGCAAATGCAGAAGAGTACAAGATTCAGGTCAATTCATTACATTTTGTATTTATTCTGTGAGTTTATTATTTGAGTGCAGTTGCTTATAAAAATTCCTTTGAATAGTAGGTTGGTTGTGCATAGTTTTCAACATTGCTAGCATATATGCATGTTTTAAATATGACTGTGGTATTTCATACCATTTCATTCATGAAGTATTGTAAATATCCAGGCTGTCAAAGAAATGTTCATTTGTTAACATACATTTGAATTGAAAGATTAAATGTTAATAATTAAATAATCAAGGGTCTTCAGGTTTTTCAAGATGATGCCCATTTTTGTGTTTAGTGTAATTTTGTCAAAAATGGTTTTAAAAATTTAGAAATACACAAAGGTCCAAGTGGTGTGGTCATCAATATTCAAGATGCCTCTTACTCTAAAATATTTCTGCTGAAATAAAATTTTAATGAAAATATTTTGTGAATATACCATTATAGTTCAAAATATTTTTGTGGAGCTACCGCCAAATCGAGTGCTGCCTGGATCAACCCCTGATAACATGTGCAGATTTTCAAGTGATTTTTGAGTTTGGCAGAATGATGAGCTTTTGTGCAGATGGTGAAACCAGTATTTCTAAATATGTTGTCTTAGTTATCCCAACTGCCAAATTCATTGCCTAGACAATAACTTATTTTGTATGTGTTTCATATATTTCATGCACATGCTTTAACGATATGCTTGTGTGCCTGCATTTATGAATTGAATGTAAATATTTAATGTGATTTTCTGAGTTTGGCAGAAAAATTAACTTTTGTACAGATGGTGAAACCTGTATTTCATGTGTTGTACGTGAATAAATGCATACTTTCGAATCACTCCTTTCATTTCTCACCCGCAAAGATCTTGGCACACGCAAGATGCATAGCATAAATTATCTACAAAGAGCACCTGGGTACTCTCTCGATTTTTTTCTCTCATGAGAAACAATGTACCTCATCAAAAGTGCACTAAGAAAAACATCAAAAAATTAAAATGCACGAAATATAACAGGAAACGCTATGAACTCTAAAAATTATCAGATGTTCTTCAAAATACCCGCAACATATTAACTAATACTTTTCTAAATTCCATCATTTCATTTTCGCTGCTTAATAAAATTTTTACATGATGAAAACCTATCAGAAATGAAGCACCTTCTGTGCCTCATTTTAATTAGATATTTAATTAAAAATTCCCACGTGAAATATATCTCTGAAAATAGCTGAAGTATGGTCGTAGTCCATTGAGGTAAATTAAGTGCGACGGCTTGCCAACCTTGATTAAAACAAAGAACTTGAATGAAAACTGTTGGCACATTGTGCTGCTATTAAGGGTAATAATTTCTTCTTTGTATTTATTTAATTATCTTTCTTAATCGCAATCAAAGACAAAGTGAAAGATGTTTCATGAAATTCATTCCACACTGGAAAACGAGGATCTGAAAAAGAAAGAAAGAGAAGAAAAAAGACCTGACAAATTAAAATTTGGTGTGCATAGTGAACGTTGTAAACAATTCCCATTTAAATACTATTAATTAATGTTTACACTGTTACAAAGATGTTTCCGTTAATTAGATAGGAGTTTTTGACGTTGTTGTGTTAGTACTTTTTTGGGGTAATTCTGTACATGTCATTTTTATTCAAAGTACTTGTTTCAAATAAAAAAACCCAACAAGAATGCCTTATGGGAGCGCCGCGTTTGTCTGTGGTCTAGTATCAACAATGTGAATGTATATAATTTATGACTACTAAGCTTGTGGTGTTAAAATAGAATAAAATTAGCAACTTTCATCACAATAAAATGTGTGTTATACATTGACTATAGTTTCGCACAGCGTTTGGCTCGGCATTCGTCCTGAGGATGCCCAGCCAACCGCTCTGCGACACTATAGTCGATGTATGATAAACATTTTACTGTGAGAAAAGTTGCTAATTTTATTTCAATGTGAATGTAATACGGAATAAAAATTGTTTCCTATAAACACAGACCTAAATTAAAAGCAAACCTTACCCACCCGTTTTGCTTGACGTATTGATTTGTTACGAACAAGTGCGAAAATACCAAAGGAAGATGAATTTCGAGTGTGTTTTATATTTATTTGGTAAGTGCGGATATTGCGCTTGCTTTAGCCGTTTTACAACATGACGCCTCACATTTGTATTCAAACCACAGCAACAACAAATTGCCATGCAATTTTTTGCGGTGCCATTTGCATTTATCTGTAGATGATAGATGATTCTTATACAACTGCCCTTCCTTTCACACACAAACAGGAAGAAACCGCAACAATTCTTAAATATCACTGACGTTTTAGGATCACAGAAATTCGTTCTGATTTATGGTTTCATTGCCGTGGGAAAAGATAGGATAGACGCCATTTTGGAATTTACTGTTGGGGAAATAGCAGGTTCTTAAAAATATATTAACTCTTTGAAATCACAAGTTTGTCCAAAACGAGCATCGAACCGGTTTTCTCTCAATCCGGAGTAAGTTGCTTTCCCAACTGAGCTATGCGGACAGAATGTCCCTTTGCAGGTTTGTCGTCTTGACACATGTTTTCAGCTTTGTACTACGTCACACCTTTTTCCCCAGCTGGAAGGAATTAACTCAAGGTTAGCAAAATGCCCTGAAATCAGTACGAACGAAGATAGTTGCTGTCTGAGAAGGGAACCCAACGTGTCTAGAAAGAGTGCACCTGCGCATACCCATGATATGTTGTCATAGTTGCCCTGATTGCCAAATTTATTGCCTAGACATTTTATATGTTATATATATATTTCATGTATGTTTGAACAATGCGCAACTTGTGTGCTTGATTCAGTGTATGTGTTCAAGTGATTCTCTGAGTTTGGCAGATTGATGAACGTACAGATGGTGAAACCAGTATTTCACCTATGATATGTTGTCATAGTTACCCTGATTGCCAAATTCCTTGCCTAAATAATCACTTAATTTGTATAAGTTACATTTATTTCTTAACTTATATCTTATTACATTTATTTCTTATTTTATATTTTATTTTATAGTTACATTTATTTTATGTGTTATAAATATTTCATGCTCATGTTTTAACAAGCTTGGTTGCCTGCATTCATGAATTTAGTGCAGTGCTTCTTTGATTTTTGAGTTTGACAGAATGATGAACTTTTGTACAGATGGTGAAAACTGTATTTCACTCATGATATGTTGTCATAGTTACCCTGACTGCCAGATTCATTGCCTAGACATTTTATATGTTATATATATATATTTCATGTATGTTTGAACAATGCGCAACTTGTGTGCTTGAATTCAGTGTATGTGTTCAAGTGATTTTCTTAGTTTGGCAGAATGATGAACTTTTGTACAGATGGTGAAACCAGTATTTCACCTATGATATGTTGTCATAGTTACCCTGACTGCCAAATTCCTTGCCTAAATAATCACTTAATTTGTATAAGTTACATTTATTTTATATGTTATAAGTATTTCATGCTCATGTTTTAACAAACTTGGATGCCTGCATTCATGAATTTAGTGCAGTGCTTCTTTGATTTTTGAGTTTGACAGAATCGGAGTTCGCCGAAAAAATAATTTGAAGGAGTATTTTTACTCCTTCGGAAAAATTTAGGGAGTAATTTTTAAAAGTGAGGAGTATTTTAGAAAAATTAACAAGTGAAATAAAAAATAGTTATAAAAACACTGGGAAATTTAAAAAAAACCCTGTTTTTTTTTTTTTTTTTTTTTTTTTGTTTTTTTTCATAAAAAATATTTCACTACTACTGAATGCATTTGGATGTTTTGCTTCTTTTTTTAGTTAAAAAAAATATATGCATAATACATAAATAACGTAAACACTACAAGCGCATTGAAAGTTCTGGAAATTCTTTATACCATTTTGGTAAAGAACAACAATGAATTTCCAACTTTGATGTCGATGTAACACAACGCATTCTTCATTTTCTAATGAAGTGTTCATGCTTGTTGGCTGCTTTCGTATTTCCACCGCTAGTTTTTTGTAGATTTCATTGTTTCCTTCCTCTGCATTTTGTTTCTTTTCTACACCATTGGACTGAGTCTAGCCGAAAAAATGTTAAAGTACGCTGTTTGGACACATCATTCGATACTACAGTGTCTGATAAAGCTGTTTCAATCTCTACAAGTTACGACCACGTACCACCGTCATGACGAAGTACAAATCACGACCACAAGGCAGGCTCTCCGGAATTGCGATTGCGAAACCGTGCTTCACTCATCTGATTGAGCACGAGCTGTAGCAGCAGTGACAGGAATTTTGCGATGCGATTGCGCTCCCGATGAGCCGATGATGTCGAGGTAAGGAACGATGTCTCCCTGACTTCACGCCCTGACTGGTTGGCGGATCACGCAGTCATAGCTCCGGTCGTGCCAGGTAAACCACGGCCTGATATGGATCGTCTACAACATGAGATTTGGCCTGGGGCAACAAAGTATATCGCTGATCACATGTTTGAAATACAAAATTTGAATAAAAAGTTGAAAATAAATTTTCAGCTTAAAGTTCTCGATTCGTATTTTTACGCGTTGGCAAAATTTCAATGCGTAAACACACTTTTCGATGCGTCCTAGATGCGTAATTACGCATTTTGGCGAACTCTGGACAGTATGAACTTTTGTACAGATATTTCATGTATGTTTGAACAATGCGCAACTTGTGTGATTGAATTCAGTGTATGTGTTCAAGTGATTTTCTTAGTTTGGCAGAATGATGAACTTTTGTACAGATGGTGAAACCAGTATTTCACCTATGATATGTTGTCATAGTTACCCTGACTGCCAAATTCCTTGCCTAAATAATCACTTAATTTGTATGTTACGTTTATTTTATATGCGTTATAAATATTTCATGAATTTAGTGCAGTGCTTCTTTGATTTTTGAGTTTGACAGAATGATGAACTTTTGTGCAGATGGTGAAAACTGTATTTCACTCATGATATGTTGTCATAGTTACCCTGACTGCCAGATTCATTGCCTAGACATTTTATATGTTATGTATAGATTTCATGTATGTTTGAACAATGCGCAACTTGTGTACTTGAATTCAGTGTATGTGTTCAAGTGATTTTCTGAGTTTGGCAGAATGATGAACTTTTGTACAGATGGTGAAACCAGTATTTCACCTATGATATGTTGTCATAGTTACCCTGACTGCCAAATTTGTATAAGTTACATATATTTCTTATTGTATATTTTATATGTGTTATAAATATTTCATGCTCATGTTTTAACAAACTTGATGCCTGCCTTCATGAATTTAGTGCAGTGCTTCTCTTTGATTTTTTAGTTAGACAGAATGATGAACTTTTGTACAGATGTTTCATGTATGTTTGAACAATGCGCAACTTGCGTGCTTGAATTCAGTGTATGTGTTCAAGGGATTTTCTTAGTTTGGCAGAATGATGAACTTTTGTACAGATGGTGAAACCAGTATTTCACCTATGATATGTTGTCATAGTTACCCTGACTGCCAAATTTCTTGCCTAAATAAAAAGTGTATAAGTTGCATTTATTTCATGTACTGTATTTTCCAAAAAGAATGCTTGAGTTATGTTTATCGGGAATAATGCTGCTCCAAGTTTAAATCTGCGGATAAATATACCTCAAAGTAATTTTTATTTCAACACCATTCCATTCTTTGCCAGTACATAGATGTGGTCAGTTATTATCGTGTAAGGAACTTGAGGAGTCCATGATAAAACCTGTTCACTGGGATGAAATCACAATTCCTGACAATGGTAGCAGTTATGTGACTTTCTTTGGAGATAAATGAGGCAATGGTATTTGATGAACCTTTATTTTTAATAAATTTCGATTTGCATCTTATAATATCAGAGAATAAAGTGTTGAAGGCACGCTAATGGTGAACTGAAATGGGAGTTGTCACCACTGTTTTCTTGCTATAATATAATCTCTTTCCCCTTAGACAGGAAGAGTTACATGAGGGTGGTTCAAAAAGTAACAAGACTGATTTTACACAGGGTTGGCAGGTTTTTGACAATTTTAACCGTCACGTCAAAAACCTCAAATACTGTATTTCAATATAAAAATACCATTTAAAAATAATGAACATACATTGCATATAATGTTTAAAATATCAATAATATATGAGTAATAAATAATCAGACATTTAACGTGGACCAGGAACATCAAACAAAGATCTTCGCTCTTTCCACGTTTATAAGTGAGTCACTGAAAAATTCTCATTGGCCACCACCGGGAGTTGAACCCAGGGTCTTCCAGTTACGCGCCGGATATGCTTCCGCTACACCACAGTGGCCTCGAATTCCTCCAGACTCGCACACACTAACTGCCAAGCCAATTTGGCAGGTTGCTTCGTGGAGCCCCACACAATGCTGGGGATTCACCAAAAATGGTACGCAGCAACTGAACAAATAATTAGAAGGCGAATGAATAATTAATACAGACATTTAATGTGGACCAGGAACATCAAACAAAGATCTTCGCCCTTTCCATGTTTATAAGTGAGTCACAAAATAATTCTCATTGGCCGCCACCGGGAGTCGAACCCAGGGTTTGTTTGATGTTCCTGGTTGTTCGGCAGGCATTGACGGTGCAAGCCGTCAATGCCTGCTGCACAACATGCTGGTCCTCTCGGTCGGTGGTGTGCCGCGGCTGCGGCAATCGCTCACGTCGATCCGTCCGTCCCTCCTGCACCCACCGAATCCATACTCGCTTCACTGTGGCTGGATGTTGTCCCACACAGGTGCCGATGTCTTGGTACGATAAACCGCTGTCATGATAAGCCACTTCATCCTCTGTTGAATTCCGAATCTGCAGCGAGGCATCAGGAAGCCTCCCACGCACAGGTCTGGCAGCACAACACACTTCCACTACTTACACCCCGTCTTCTGTGCACCCTTTTTATAGTGTTTCTCGGTGTATTGCCAGGTGCACTTGATTTGCATATGCCCTGCAATGCTAATCGTTTGCATGACCTCGCGGGTGACGCATGTTGTGAATTTCAGGCCAATCGGATGCTTCCTTTTTGGTGTTGCATTTTGGGTGGCCAGCAGTGTATTTTAGCATGAATCTATTTCACATTTTTCGAAAAGGAGTTTGAAAAACATGAAAAATATTTAAACAGTAAATTATTGCTATTATGTTCCAACATAAAAACTTTTATCTTTCATGGAAATTAGGAAGTGGGATGTTTTTCTTGCGGTACTATTAAAAGCACACTGATTACAGTAAAAAGAATTTTGGAAGGCAGATAATATGAAAAAAAATCTTTGCTTTTTGCTGACCGCGATAAGTCATATATTGGGTTGTCGGAAAAGTCATGACGTATTTTGGCACCAGATGGCGGTTGGGCAGTTTTGGAAGTACTAGAGGCATGCGCAGCTCTGTTATCGCAATGGCATTCGGCAGGTGCCAGTTCTAGCTGCAGTCTAAAAGGAATAGTGAGCGATTTGGTTGATTTGCGGAGATTTGACATCAAGTTAAAGATGGAAAACCTAACTGTGCATTTTCGCCATATTTTACTGTTTTACTTCCGTAAAGGGAAGAATGCGCGTCAAGCTTGTGAAAAGTTGCGTAAAGTGTACGGTTAATAATGCTCTACAAGAACATCAGTGCCAGCGGTGGTTCGCAAAATTCCGTGCTAGTGATTTTGACCTTAATGATGCTCCTCGGTCTGGGAGGCCAACCGAGGTTGCTGGTGACCAAATCAAGGCATTGATAGAGTCAAACCCACGTTACACGACACGAGAGATTGCAGACACATTGCACATCCATCATTCAAGTGTTCACGACCACCTGAAAAAGCTGGGATACGTAAACAAGCTCGATGTGTGTGTGTGTTCCTCGTGAACTCAAAGAAGCTCAATTGGCGGCGCGTATAAACATCTGTGATATGCTCATTAAACCTGAGGAAAACTATCCTTTTTTGAAGCAACTGATAACTGGTGATGAAGCATGGATTGTGTACAACAATGTGCTGCACAAACGGTCTTGGTCCCGACGTGCTGCTTCGCCTCAAACGACATCCAAATCAGACATTCGTCGGCTGAAGGGTTCTGGTCTCAGTGTGGTGGGATTTTAAAGGTGTCATGTTTTTCGAGCTCCTACCACGGAACCAAACAATCAATCAAATGTGTACTGTTGGCAATTGGACAGTTTGAACGAATCCATCATCCAGAAACGTCCACAGCTTGTTTATCATAAAGGCGTTGTGTTCCATCACGACAACGCGAGACCACACACAAGTTTGATCACCCGCCAAAAATTATTGGAGCTTGGGTGGGATGTGTTGCCCCACCCAGCATACTTGCCTGACCTTGGGTCGTCAGATTTCCACTTGTTTCGCTCTCTTCAATAGTCCTTGCATGGTATAATGTTCAATTCAGATGAGGCTGTAAATCAGCACCATGTACAGTTTTTCGCCACAAAAAACAGGTCCTTCTATGAACGAGGCATTCTGCAGCTCACAGAAAGATGGCAAAAGGTTATCTAACAAAACGGGCATTATATCATTGATTGAACTTTGTTCTTTCTATCAATAAATGACCTTTGCAAAACATGGCTAAAATACGTCATGACTTTTCCAACAACCCAATATATAAATCAGGAAAAACATCAAGATACATTAAGATTATCGGTTATTTGGGGTTACCACTCATTTTTCCAAAAAAGTCCGAGTTTTCCCATCTGCAGACAATAATATTTTTAAAAGCCACACAAACTATTTGAACTGGATAGACAGTATTACAGAAACAACACTATAGCGGACAAAACTTGAACTTAATCCTCTGCTAATGGTAAGGTGAAAAAAAGCAGTCTAATACACGAAAAAAAAAATCTTCACCGATCTCGTAAACATCAGAACTGTGGTAAAAAAGTACTTATGTACAGGAATGGAATACCATACCTGCCAACATTGGCAAGAGCCTCGTCAGTGGTAACCAGTATTATTGTGCGGCATACATAGATGCTTTTTTATGAAACTATGCGTCTCTTAGTGAAAAAGAAATATGTGCCACAACAAAACGTTACAACAAACAAGGACACTAAGGAAACCAGCACGTGCGAAACACAAAGTTGATTCTCCTGGCAAGGGCATCATAGATAACATTGTGAGATTTAAATTCAAAACTTCAACTGACAATAAAAATCAGTCAGATGCGTTCTAAAATCCACAACGCTTGATAGACAGGAAATCCAAGCAAGTGAACCCGCAGTGCTTGAACCTCCACTTACCATATGATCACACTGACTAAAATTGCAGTTTATGTCAAGATGAAACCAAAGAAGGGAAAAAATGCTGGACGTTTTAACTGGGTGAAAAATCAAAACACACAGCAAGAATGTGGACTACTGTTAGTTTGTCTTTTGTTGACTCTGCAGATGCATAGCATCTATTGCTTAATTTTTCTTTCTGCTGATATCTTTCTCTCCCAATTGGCCAGCTAACTTGGCTTTTTTTAGTGGCCAGAATCAAAACATTGGGCCAGTAGGGGGGGGGGGTATAATATCAAAATCCTGTACATTTCCTTTGAAAAAATGTTTACTCTGAGCTATTAGCTTATCTCTCCCTGGTGGGGAAAAAACTGTTCTTACTCAATTTTTTTTTCTTTTTCTGGGGCTTGCAAATTCTTGAATTGCATACTCTTGAGTGACGTTTTCAGCCATGGCCTCTACAATTTGTTTGGTTGCCCTGGGTTACCGAGCAACCGCATATTTTTATCCCTGGTGATGCATAAACAAAGGTAAACCTAAAAACAAAGAAAATTTCTGCATACATTACAGTAATTATTTTTCTTCAAATATTTGAAGTTAACAGTAGATATTACGTTTAATTGCAGTGGTAGAAATCATCTTGTGTGCTGTGAATTATATATGTTGATTTTATTTCTAGGACCCTCTGAATATGAAGAATGTTCACTCCCCTCGCTTCTCGGGTGTCATTCATAAGAAAGCACTGATGATTGAGCCTAACACAGCAAAGCCTGGTGTGGTACTAGTTTACAAAAAAAGGAAATGTGAGTCAGTTTTTGTTTTTCTTCTTGATAAAAGCTTAGTAATCCATTGAAGTTTTGTTAAATTATGGTACTGTTTTCGCCTATGAGTATCCATACCTGCCAAGTATGATTGTTTAACACCCATAAAATTGATCGAAATTCTACTAATTTTGTGGTTATTTTGCGGATGACATATTTTACGAGACAGAGGGAGAGAAAGATAGAAACTAACTGCCTCACATAAGACCTATCAAAAATGCAAATTTAACATGTTGGCACAAAAATTTACATTCAAAACCTGATTAAGTAAAAAGTTACTGTCCTCACAATTTCACAGTTCCGAGGGAATTGTGTGTGTGTGTGTGTGTGTGTGTGTGTGTGTGTGTGTGTGTGTGTGTGTGTGGCTGAACGATAACCAACTAATGAGATATTTGTGTATCAACTGAATTTTTCATTGCTGTAACTGGGCAATAGTGCCAAATATCCTAATTATAGCATGTGACAATTTCCAGAATGTATTGATTAAACTCAAAATAGTGTTACTATACTAATGATCCAAGTTTCTTGGCATAGAATAAAAATAAAATTTTCCAAGCTTTCGCACCCCAACTAGATGGCTTTTTCAAGGAAGGCTTCGCTCTCCTTTTTTCTCAACTCTTTTCTCTGGTGTTTGAAAAGCCCAGAAATCTCAGGGTGCAAAGTATGGAGGGTGTGGTGGTAGATGTTGGGCACAAATTTTCTCTGAAGCTTGCATTGCTACTAGGGCCGTATGCAGCCTTGCATTATCCTGAAGAAGAAATTATTTTTTATTAAGAAGTTCAGTCTATACCTGCTCATTGTTCTCTTCAGGTGAACTCATAAAATGTGAGCATAATATTGTGAATTAACTGTTTCTCGGGCACCTAATGCTGCAATGCTATTTCACGGGCGTCAAAAAACAAAACAAAATCAACATAAATTTTTTGAGGAACCACAAGCTTGAAATTTCTTGGGGGTGGCGGTGCGTTGATGTGTTTCCATATGCTTGACTGGTGTTTTTGTTCTGGATCAAAATGTGTTATCCGGTGACTACAGTTGTTATTTTATTTAAAAAAAGTCAATCTATTTCCACTCTATGAAGAAAAGCATGACAAAGTTCACTGCAACATTGTTTTTGTTGTTCTGTAGGATCACATGGCACTTATCTATACGTTCAAACAGGTGTCTGAGAGGTAGCTCATTCAAATGGAGGAGGCAAATTACCCATTGCAAATGCCTGCCAATTCCAGCTCCAGATGATGAATTATAACAGATTTGTACTCCGTATTTACTGGGGTTCCATCACAACCGATTACTTGAAGTTCACTGAAGTCACAAACCTTCGAGATCACATACTTATATATGCTGTCAGATATTTCGAGAGCTTCACTAGCGAAAATTTAGCCTGTAAAGACCAGATTGCTTAGGCTATCTGGTCTTTACAGCCATCAAAATACAAACCTTTCAAAGCAGTATCAAACAGAGTCTTTGTTTGAAGCTGCTTACAACATTTTTCCTCTTCCCTTCGAATTTTGCTTTTGTCTGTTACAAGTGAAGTGTCTGATATCTATATGAGGCCCATATCCTGAATCAGTCGTCGGCGTACGGACACGTGCGAAGACCCTGAAGAAGCTGCCATGCCTGGACATAGAAGGCGTGTACGATATCAGCAGTTATCAGACTTTGAGCGAGGTCGTCTAGTCAGACTCCGCGAGGTCGGGTGGTCGTATTGCGGAGCGAATTGGACGGGAAGTAACGGTGGTGGCGTAGATGGTCCGAGGAACATTCCCACACGAGAAGAAGTGGAACCGGGAGTCACAGATGGGCTGATGAGCTGACCGATCGACACATAAGAAGAGCGGCGTTGTCAAGCAGAACGTCCACTGCGACGCAAATCTGAGGTGACTGTGCGAACAATGCGCAACCATCTACTGGATGCAGGACTACGTGCACATGTGCCTCTGGCATGTGTACCTCTGACTCCAGCCCACCGGCGGGAACGGCTGCAGTGGTGTCGCCAACGTCTGCACTGGAGAATGCAATGGCGATCTGTTGTGTTCAGCGATGAAAGCAGATTCTGCTTGGGAGCCTTTGATGGCCGTATGCGTGTTCGCAGACGCACAGGGGAGCGTCTCCACCCTTCTTGCATCTGCCAGCGACACACAGGGCCTACACCTGGTCTCCTAGTGTGGGGAGCAATCAGCTATCACTCCCGTACACAACTAGTGTTTGTACCGGGTACGTTAAACAGCACCTCCTACATCAACATCCTTCAGCCCGTTGTTGTGCCATTTGTAAGGTCGGTCCATCGTGGTGTTTTCCAGCAAGATAACGCCCGTCCACACGGCACGTGCAACGCAACATGCACTTCAGGGTGTGAGGCAACTTCCATGGCCTGCACGCTCACCGGATTTTTCCCCCATTGAGCACGTGTGGGATTTTATGGGACAACGACTTATCCGGTCTCCACGACCATCCCCTATTTACGCATCCAGGTTGAGGATGCTTGGAACTCAATACCCCAAACTTACATCAACATCTGTACAACAGACTCCATGCCAGAATTGCAGTGTGACACAGTTCATGGCTGTTCAACCTCGTACTAACCATTTTACATGGAAATGTTATTTTTCAGTTTACCAGCAAATACAGCCGTATTTTGCCATAATGTTTTGATCACGTTATTATGCTGTATAAATTTCGTTGGTATCAGACATCTCCTTCTTGGTGTTCTTTTTTCACTTTCCGCCAGTGTATGTTCCTTCATCAGAAACTAATTTGGTTTCTGTTTCAGTTGGATCGTCATCATCAGTCCCACTGGAAGCACACAGAACCTCCTATTTTCTGCCTATGTAACATTTCCAGGTTGATCTCTGATCCACAATGAAAGTCACTCTTAGGCTGGGACTTTATTCACTGAAGGGCAAATGCATTTATTTATATCTGAGCACTTGTAAGCAGCTATATCAAAAAGTGTTGTATTTGCTTTCATGCCTAAACTTTTCATTTCTACTAGAACTCTTCATGTTAACGTACTTCTTGTGATGAGAGAGCAACACAGCATGTACATGCTCCTGGGAAACTGTCGGAATAGACACTCTTTGAAACAACTTTTAAATTTTCCCCGTCACAGTGTGTGGAAGAGTTGGTTCCACACACTATTTGGATACTGGTTTGCTGTCAGTATCCAAAATAATATTGTCTCACGTTGAAAAACTAATGACATCTTCATATGTCGGAAGCTGGTTGTTGCACAGATCTTATGGGATTCCAAAAAGGGTACAAGCAAATGTTTGTCTCGGAGGAAACTTTGAACTTGGAGACTTTGGAATTGTCATTACAGTCAAACTAGCAAAAATGATGCGGCTCTGGCCTCGAATCCCCCACCCCACCCCACCCCACCCCACATTGGTAAGAACTCATTTTGAGGAGGGTAGACCAAGACAGGATGGCTGGATTGGCTGAGAGGGAGCAAGAACGCTAGTGTATTATTGCAATATATTTTTGTTTTTTTATATAAATTTCGAATCTTCGAGACTTTAATCAGAGCCGAATAAATTAACTGATTGGAATTATACTTTATATTTTTGTCATTGATGGTTATTAAAACCTTTTTCACACTAGGGCATTTTGATCCAAGTAATTTTAGTATTTTCAACGGACACTCGAAAATCACTTTTTTTTTTTTTTTTTTTTTTTTTGAGAAATTTCAAAACTTTAGAGCCAAAGATATTAACCGATTTGAAAAATATTTCACACCATTCTTTGTGGTGCTCACTCATAACTTTTCTGCACTAAAGCGTTTTGATCGTTGCATTTTTTTTTTTTTTTTTCTTTTCTTTTTTTCCCTCTACCGAGAGTGGTTTTATGCCTGGTAAAGGCTGCACTAACCAAGCTTTTTGCTGCCAAATAGATTTAGAGAAGGCATACGACCAAGTAAATAGGATATTTCTGTGAAAGGTGTTGAAAGAATATGGTGTTACTGGGAATCTACTGAATAGTGTGAAAGCCGTGTATGCTGGCAGTAGAGCTTGTGTGCGAGTGAATGGTGTTTTATCAAAGTGGTTTTCTGTTGGTGCTGAAGTCATGCAGAGTTGTGTAATGTCACCATGGCTGTTTAATATATTTATGGATGCGTGCATTCGTGATGCCAAAATGGATAATATTGCTTTTTATGTCTTAGTAATATCAGTATGTGCAAATTGCTGTATGCTGATGAAACAGTCCTGTTTGCATAGAGCAGAAGTGAGTTGCTGACCCAGATGTATGAAGTTTGTATGATTTTCAAACTGAGTATAAATAAGGGAAAAAACCAAAGTTATGGTTTTTGAGCGACAAACTGTTAGTTCTGTATGCAGGATAAGTCTGAATGGCACTGTTATTGATCAAGTAAATGAGTTTGTATATTTGGGAAGCATGATTGACAGAGAGAACAGATTAGATGGCAGAATTAGTGTTGAGTGAACTCTTCATTAAAAGTCATAGCTGCTCTGGGAGGCTTTCGCAAGAACAGGGTGTCCACATTCTGGAAAGTCAGGGAAATGCCTGAAATGTTGGTAAAGGTCAGGGAAAATCAGTGATATTTAAAAAAAGTCAGGGAAATTTCTATCACAGACTACAACTAGTTTTAACCCGGCATCGGGAAGTGACGCCCTCATCGCCCAACTCACTTGCACTTGGTGTTGCAGACAGTCACTAACTTCCCCTTCCTACTAATGTAACCTTGTATTTCCTACTTATGTAAGTTGTGTTACATTACTTGTTGACATTTCTCTTTTTGTTTTAGGTCAAAGGAGTAGAAGAAAATTTGTGATATAAGTTATACCTTGTTAAAAGGCAATTAGACTGCAGCAATGTCAAAGCGTTGTGTGTTTAATGAACAATGGTTGGACGAACAATTAAATCCTGAGTTTTCTGGTTAGTTAGCTGCTGTGAACGGTGACAATGAATCAGCATTTTGTAAAGTGTTGCTCTAAAACTTTGAAGCTTAGCAACATGGGGCATCGTGCAGTCTCCAGCCATGGAAATGGCCCTAATCATTTGAAAAACATCCATGCTAAAATGTCTCATCCCAGTCTTGGTTCTTTCACTTCCTCTGTGAAAAAGAACTCTCATTGTAATAATGAAGTCTTGCCATCAACAAGCTCAGGAAATGTGGAATCAGTACTTAAAAATATTAAGTCTAATGACTCAAATACTTATGTTGTGGATAATGATGTGAAGCCCAGTGACCTTAATGCTTATGTAGTGAAAGATGATGTAACAAAGTCGGAAATAATATGGGCCATGGAAGTGTTGTCCAAGCGAATGTCTCTGAACTCTTGTACACAGATTAACAAAAAACCCCTGACGGTGCGATAGCTTCAAAATTTATTTTAGGCAAAAGCAAAGCATCTTATGTGATAAACCATGGATTGGCACCTCATTTCAAAGAGTGTTTAATGGACGATCTGAAGCAGTGCACTGACTTTGTAATTTGTTTTGATGAATCACTAAACAAAATTGCTCAGCGTGGGTAAATGGATCAGTTTGTTCGCTATTGGGACGTCAATCTGCAAAAAGTTTCCACTAGATACTAAAGTAGTGTGTTTTTAGGGTGGGCAACAGCTAATGACCTTTTAGAGAAATTCATTAAAGGTGCACCTCTTCCCTTGGATAACATGCTACAAGTGTCGATGGAACGTTAATCTCAGCTTTCTTCAAAAGCTGAAAAATAAACTTAGAACTGAAAGTCCAGATGGTAAATTATTAGTTGACATTGGAGTATATGGTCTTCATGTGGTCAATGAAGCTATGAAAACTGGACTTAAAGCAGTGAAATGGGATGTACATCACTTTCTGCGTAACTTGTACTACCTTTTAAAAGATAGTCCTGCTTACCGTGCAAATTATACTATGATTACTGAATGTAAAGATTTCGCTTTGAAATTTTGCACTGTGAGGTGATTGGAAAACGTTAATTGTTTGACTAGGGCATTGCTTGTCTATGATCATATCAAGAAATATGTTCAAGAATCATAAGTTTCCAGCAAACAGCACATGTTTTTTTTGCAGAATTCATGGAAAGTCCACTGTTGAAATGCAAATTGGCTATTTAGGACTATAGCTTCAGAGTGTGAATCTATTTTGAGAAGGTTCCAGAGCCCAAAGCCTTTCATTTCTTTCTTACACACTGATTTGCTGGATCTGATGAAAAATTTGATGGCACGAAGCTTGAAGCCTGACAAATTAAGTGAAGCTGATAGTGTCTCAAAACTGTTAACTTTAGATGTATCAAAAAGTGAAAATCTGCTCTCAATTGAGAAAGTTGATATTGGGTTTAGTGCTAAAAAGTTATTAAAAGAAGTAAAGTGCTCAGAAAGGAAGAAATTAGAGTTTAAGCTTGAATTTAGGAAACTTGTGACCAGTATGATTGAAAAATTTCGTGAGAAAAGCCCACTGAAATTTAAGTTTGTCCGTGGGGTAACTTGTTTGGACCCAAATATTATAGTGCAGCAGCCGAGTCAAGGCAAGAAGAGAGCGGAAAATGTGCTCGAAGTTTTACTTAGTGCAAACAGGATTTCAGATGACTGTGTTAAAAAAGCTAATAAACAGTATGATTCATTGTGTGTAGAAGTTCAATCTGCTTTAAAGTCTCAGTTTGAAGAATTTTTTAACAGTCATGATTCCATTGGATAGACAATTTTTACAGTGCTCTACTTGACAACCAAAAACAATTCGATGAATTTTGGGATGTAATAAAAATTTGTCTCGTTATGTCTCGTGGAAATGCTTCAGTGGAATGTGGATTTCTGTCAATAAGTCTCTTGTGGAAAATCTCCAGGAAGAATCCCTGATTTGTCAGAGAACAGTTTTTGATGCCATTAAAAATGTGGGAGGAGTAGAACACATTGCCATCAATATAAGGCTTCTTCCTTCTGTAAGAGCCTCCAGACGAAGATATCAGGATTATCTTGAGAGAAAAAAGTGTTCTTCAAAATGAAGAAGAAAGAAAACTGAAAGAAAAATTGATCGGGAAATAAAGGAATTGAAGGGGAAAAGAGAAAGAGTATGGAAGTAACTAGAGTTGGAAGAAGCAGCATTGCAGGCGAAGATTTCAGATTGGGAAAAGAAGAAAAGTGGTGTGTTATATAAAAACAGTTACTGTGTTCCTACTGTAATATTTTTATAGTAACTTTCTGAATATTGTGTATGGGGTTGAGTGTTTCTTCAATAAATGTAAAACCATGAAAAAAAGAGCCTAAAATTTAAAAAATGTTAGTTGGACGGCTATGGAAAAGGTAAAGGCCGATTAAAAAAAAAATTATGATAATAATTAAATGAATCAGTTATTTGGGAAACTTTATGCGTCAAATGGAAACACTTATAAATAATATAAGTTTCTCAATTATCCAATTCAATTTTATTTATTATCATGACATATATTGAAAAACTCAAATAAACCTATTTGTGTAAGGTCAGGGATTTCTTATATATTTGGTCAGGGAAATCGGGTTTGATAATTCTGTGGACACCCTGAGAAATGATGGGTTCTCAAGAGATTCCTGCATGGCTGTGTATGAAAGTAATTGTTCCTACTCTGATGTATGGTAGTGAAACCTGTGTACTACAGAAGAAACATAGAAGCTGATTGTGTGCTTTGAAGATGCATTACTTATAGGAAGGGGGTGGGGGATAAGACATGCTCTGATCATGTAAGGAATGAAGATGTGTTATGTGAGGCAGGGCAAAACATTGTTAGTAAAGTGGAAACTAATATTCTTAGGTGGTTTGGCCATGTTGAAAGAACGAGTGATGAGATGCTTACTAAGAGAATTTATTCAGCCCGTGTGGCATGAAAGAAAGGTAAAGGAAGGCCAAGGAAATCCTGGGAGGATCAGATTTAGGAATGTCTGAATGAGAAAAAGATCATGAGTAAGAAGTACAAAAGGTCTTGCATGCGTCATGTGATGGATATTAGTGAAGCTCGAGCTGTGTGTCACCATCGCGGTAAATGGGGGTGTCTGCTACAGCAACAGTGAGTTCTTTCTGTAAAGTGCTTAGTGACATGTATATATGTAGCAGACCTGCCAACTGTTAAATACGATAAATCATGCTGCAGTATGCTAATAAGATTTTGCAGCCAAAAATACGAATTTTTTTTTAAATAGTCATGCTTTCCCTAATTTGTTTCCTTTTCAGACAGAAGCCTTGTAGTAGAATCGCAACGACGAGCGACATACGTCGCAGATTTATTTTGGACTTGCATGCAAAAACTACATCTCCGTAGCCCTATTTAACCATCTTGCAGGCTCCCTATCATAGATGCAAGTTTTCTGCCTTTAAAAATTTATTTTCCAAATATGTTTCAGGAAGTTATTATTATATATTTTTTTAATAACAATGTGCCTTATGACGTTTGGTAAATGCATCCCGATTCTTTTGCTGCGAGAGCAAATGCTTTACTCTCCATGAATGAAGTAACTGCAGAAAACTCGCTCAGAAAAATGTGGGAGAAAGGAGGGGGAGATGGGACAAGTGCAAAAGTGGGTTCATATATTGTTAAAGTGCGTAACCTTCCCCTGAAAACTCTCTAACCAGAGGGTGAGCCCTATCATCTTCCCAGAATTGCGCCTCAATTCCACCCACATTTTGCGGGAAACTGCCGCAAGCAGCATTGCAAGAGCTACAGCAATAAAATAATAGGTTCACATTTCAGCACGCGGGCGCGTCCTCGGAAAATATTTTTTATTTATACACAAGATAGTTAGGTATACAAAAACTGCATGGGGGGGCTGCTTATACACGGGATATACAAAAACTGCAATTATTCAGATAAAAATCAGGGGGCGACCTATGCACAAGTATATACGGTAAGCCATAGTAGATAAAAGTTATAAAATACAAAATAGGTTCCAATAAAAATTAATTCAACCTATATAGATTATAACTGTCGCAGATTTGTTTGGCCTTTTATTTAATTTGTAGATCATGGAATTTGAAGGATGAACCCTGGACAGTGTGTTACAAAAATTGTATTTGTCTTTGAATGTGGTTATGTGTGGGGGTGCATTTAGTATTTATCAGAAGTTAGAGTCTTGCACTAAAATTAGAAAATATATTTTTGTTCTTGTGATTGAACATCTGAAAATTGTGTATGATATTAAATCCATTGTCATGGCTGATAAATAGTGCATATTACTGGATTGTAATTCTTTTTTGTAACTATTTCAGTTCAAAAGAAGCCAGCCAAAAACATTGCTCGTGTACCACTGACTAAAGGAGCTCGTAGAACTATGACATCCATCAAAAGGTTTGTTAACTCCAACAACTACAGGAAGGACCTTAAAATGGTGAGTGTGTTTGAGGATTTTGGAATATTGTTTGGAACAGCTTGTCATCTATATATGTGATCAAATAATTTTTCATATTTTGTATCAAGTTGCTTGCTTGTTAATTTAGAACTAGAAGTTCAGTTCTCCAATGAAATTATCTTACTGCATAGTAGTTGCTGCTGGAATATGATCTTAATAAATTTTAGATCATCTTATGTGAATGCTCTATTGTATCAGTAAGAACAAAATCATTTGAAATTAACAGGAATGTCATTTAGATTTTGCCTGTAAGCAGGATCAGACCCTTTCCATCTCAACTCAGGCAGGGGTGTCAGTTGACCATCTCCAATTTTTTTGAAAAAATTATGGTAGCTACTCCTAATAGAGGTAAAAAGTACTGCAAAAGGAGTTTTCGCAAAAAAAAAATTTGGTCGAGCTATACAGCATTTTGAAAATAAACAAAAAATACGCCTGTGGCGAAAATAATGTGAAACACCAAATTTTTTAATGTTCACTGCTCCTGTGCTATAAACACGTAGAGACTTGGATTTTTTTTTTTTTTTTTTTTTTTTTTTTTGAAGCTGTTGAATTGGCCTTTATGTTCACAGAAATTGATCAAAGGAATTTTGCTAGATGGCAAAGAAAGTCTATATTTATTACAAAAAAATTTAATTTTCCACAAATTTAGGATTGTTTTTTTAAAGAAAAATATTTATCAGGTGGGTAAGAGTGCCAACCTGCACTCCTAGGGTTGTTTTAGCAGTAATTTTATTTTTATCCTGTGATGCATGCAACTCAAAATTAATTTTTGAAATATACAAAATTTCAAAAAATCAACATTTTTGAATTGCAATATCTCAAAAACCCCATTTTTAAAAATTCTGAAGTTTTGTCCAAATAATGCCCAATGGTAGGCAGTTAACTGGGGGAATCATGTTCCTGGATTCTTGCCTATTCACAGAAATTGGTCAAACGAATGTTGCCAGATGGTGTGTGAGAGAGAGAGAGAGAGAGAGAGAGAGAGAGAGAGAGAGAGCACTTCCGAAGAAATGTTGCATGAATACCCCCACTGTAGTTGTTGGCCACTTTTTTACTTTAAGACTGCAGTTCTCAGTGTTCCACCAGGCAACAGTAAAATGCAAAACCAAGTCAGATTTTTTAAGGAATATATATTTCAGTGAATGCAAGTAAAATGCGTAGGATGGAATGTATAATCAGTGTCTCCTTTTACATTACATGTAATGCCATTGGGTGATGGAAGGAGTGCTGTTTCTTCCCAATGTCTTGAAAGCAAAATAATCATACTTACCAATTAGTATCCATAGCCGTGCTGTGCCCCTCTTCTCAAAACGGGGAGGGGTGACACGACTATGGCTGAGGATAGAACTGATGAATGTGTGTCAAATTTTTGTTGTATGTTTAAGTTTTGTATCAAACTCAAACTTTTTACTGGAGTTTACTACCAGAGATATTTACCTCTAAATTTTACAAAAAAATAACATTTGTTGTAAGGCTGTGAAAAAAAAAGTATTGGGACTCAATTTTATTTATTTATTTTTTTTTTTTTTTTTTTTTTTTGCATAAACTATCCTTCCATGGGTGCGAAAAAAAAATTGAAGCTGAATATTTTAACCCTTCCCAAAAAATTGCCCTTCTGAATTTTTTTTTTTTTATAACCACGAGTGTCAAGTTCAGCATGAAATTTGAGGCATAAGGAAATGAGATAGCCAAATGATATACACTGATGTTCAAAATTAAGAGAATTTGCACCTTTTGTCAAATTTCTGAAAAACTATTGGACACATTTTAATGGAATTTGGTATGGATACACAGTTATATAAGAGAAAAAACTATACCATCCAACAGTCATGGTACGCACTCATGATCGTCATTAAGGCTCATCAGCGCAGGAATGTCCAAAATCCATGTTGCAAGATCGAACATAAAATGACTCTAATGTGGGGTATGGTCCACTCTCGCAGACATACGGCTCTCACAGCGCGACATCATACTGGAAATGAGGCAGTTGATGAGTCCCTGTGACAGTCAGTCCCATTCTTGCAGCAATGCAGTTTTCAGCTCCTGGATGGTTCTCGGAGGGAGGTGGCGAGCTGCAGTTGCCCTCTCAAGAGCGTCCCAGACATGTTCGATAGGGTTTAGGTCTGGCTGGCCAATCCATCCGGCAAATATCCTCACTTTTAAGATAATCGTCGACCAGGTGAGCCCTATGTGGACGAGCGTTGTTGTCCATAAAAAGGAACTGAGGGCCAACTGTGCCCCTGAAAAGTCGAACATAGGGCTGTAAGATCTCATCCATATATTTCTCAGCAGTCAGGGAGCTTCTGGCAAACACGGAGAGGTGTGCGGCCGTCTAACATGGTGCCGGCCCAGACCATAACACCTCCACTGCCATAGTGGTCCCTTTCTCGGATGTTGGAGGAAAGGTATCAGGTCCCCTCCAGATGAAGGTACGTCGAGAATCAGTGTCCAGGCTGAATTGTGACTCATCTGTGAAGAGAACGTTACCCCACTGAAGTCTGGTCCAAGCCTGATGTTGTCTGCACCATGCTAAATGTGGTCTCTTGTGTGCTGAAGTGAGCGGGACGCAAACAGCAGATCTTCTATCAAAATGCCCTCTCTCGTGAAGCCCTCGGGAAACAATAACCCTTGAAACTCGGGTTCCAGTGGCAGCCTGCAGCTGTAGCAGTCCTGTGGCGCCTCACTGAAAGTGCCAAATAATGATCTTCATTGGCTGTCATGGCTCTTGGATGACCTTGCCCAGGCCTTCTCGATATGGATCTAGTGTTCTAAAACTGTTTTCCACAAATTGCAGACGACACTGAGCATTACATTGGGCTCTGTAGCAATCTGCACAATTTTGCAATTGCCCTGCCTCCAATCTACCGACTATTCTCCACATCAATACGTTTGTGGCAACTCATTTTATCTGATTGCTTATGAAATTGAACCAACTCTTGCAAGAAACACAACAAATGGCGCTGAGGAGTATGAGCGAACTAATCGTGGAAAAAGCCGCGTTTACTTTTCATGCCCTCTGCTGTCACAGCTCCGCACACGTGTACGCTTAAGTATTCCACACTGCAAATTTGCATTCTTATTCAGCGGCATAATGTGCACCTTTGGTTTTGTACTTTTTGTGAAAATCGACAATGTGCAAACTCTTAATTTTGAACACCAGTGTACTTCAATGTAGTTAAGAATGTGCCAAGAATAACAATTTTGTTCTAGAGCTCTGTGACAAACCATAACTGAAATATGCAGTTGTCCGCAAACCTCTAGAAACGTAAAAAATGGCGTGTGGTGGGAAACAAAAATGGCCACCATTTTTAAATGGGTTAATATAAAATTAAAATAATCTTGGTTTTAAACTACCAACATATAGGGGTCATCACCCATAAAAAAATTAAAAAATGGTCAAGCAACCAGTGCTGGACCACTTGATTTGGATTGACCCTTTACCATCCCAATCATATTTAGTGCTCCATCCGTTTCATGTCCTATAAGCCATTTTCAATCTCTCCATTGAGATAAAACACAGCGCTTTCACAATGTTTAAAAAAATGTGATATTTGGGGGATTGGCCAATAAGTTGTTGCCATTAGACCGAAAAGCATTCTGTTGAGCAAGTGATTTAACTCCAGTCATTATGCTATTGTGTCTCTCTCCGCGGTAACAAGACTGCTCTCTTTATCAACTTCTTGCATTCCCCAATCCTCCTATGACATCCCCTTTCCTCACAATGTTTCACCTGTGTGCTATTTGTTCTATATTTTAGGACTAGCCTCCACCGGCACAGCTGTTAACTATGTATTTGCCGAACAGAGCTTTCACTTTTATTCTTTGTGTTAAAGCAAGACACTAGTCTATTCTCAAAATTGCAGAACAAGAAAGTAATTATTCTTTATCTCAAAGACTGCAGTCTTGTGACGATTGTATATAGATCAAGATAACACAATGTAGTTGTAACAAATGTTTATTCTTTCAAGCCGACCATGGTGTTTCGCTGGGTATTGACCTAGCTTCATCAGGACGAATTGCCTTGACCTATTGACCTAGCTTCACCAGGCCATTCGTCCTGATGAAGCTAGGTCAATACCCAGCGAAACCATGGTCGGCTTGAAAAAATAAACATTTGTGACAACTACGTTGTGTTATCTTAATCTATATAAAGAAAGTAATTAGTCCAATTTTGATGCATGTTATGGAAAAAACACAGGAAATTTTATGACAATGATTAAAACCAGTGCGCTGAACTTGGTTGAGAATTTCTTTAAAATGCTTGCCTTGTAGCATCACTCGTCAGCTGTAATTTTTTTACTCATCATGGACAAGTGTAATTTTGGACCCCTGCATTATAATTGCCACCTTTCTCCAAAACTTTATTTATTGACCAAACGCGTGCTACTTAGAAACTTGTTTATGAGTTTATATATCGTGTATTTTATATATATATATATATATATATATATATATATATATAATATTCCTTGCATTGACTGATAATGCCCAACTCTTCACTGTGTGACTCAGTTTTCAGTCTTGGCTTGAGTACCACCCGTGGATATAATCATTCCACCAAAATTCTGAATTTGCATCTGTGAGTGAGAATAATTTACATGGGAAAAAGTTCAAAATGCAAAAAAGTCTTATTCATAGGCTTTTGACTATTGGATGGAAGCAGGATTCTCAAATCAGGTTCTTTTAAAGTGTAGTACAGTGCAAAAGGAAAATTGTTCATTTATCGCACCTTGAAAATTTACATTTCTGCCACAAGGTAAGAAGTGTGTAGCAAAATTTTTTGTGTATCCAACTGACGTAGGTATGGAGATATTCTGGTTACAGTGATTAATGTGCGAACTCTGGTGAACAACTCATTGCAGTCTGTGTAAGTATGATGAAAACAAAGCTAGAGGTGATTAAAAAATTCTCCTTCCTGTACCAGCTATTATTTGACAATTAGGTAATTTCTGAGGAATAATTTAATCTCAGTGAAGAACATATTTATTTGTTCAGCACTGAGTTAAAGCTGAAAAAGTATTTTTAATTTGTTTGCACATATACTTTTGAGTACTGTTTTGAGATTCACACTCTTGTAGTATTGGTTGCTTTCTAGTAAGGAGCTGTATTATATTATTTTTTGCAGATTGCCCTGAGGCGTGCTAGCGCAATATTGAAAAGCCAGCGTCCTGTGGTCCCCAAGAAGAAGGTATTCAGGAAAAAAACTGAATAAACTGTATGAAGACTTCTAATAAAAGTTTTGCTTGTTCTTGTTGTTTTCTGTTTCATTTAGTTTAAAGTAGTACTTATCAAAGTTGATTGCTACAGATAATTTACTTTCACTTGCAATATGTTCTGGTTATAAATTTTATTAGTTACTGTCTGCTTGTTCTACTGGAGTAACCAACAAATCATAATCTGATTAACATGTCCATCCCCTCTTTTTTCTTAGATTTTTATATTTGTTAATTTGCAGTTTAATCTGATTACTTACACATGTTGATGTGGTCCTGTATGGTGGGTACAAGCGTAGCTCATGTAAATGAGATATCTTCCATCGAGTATTTCAGTACCATACAATTCTTCCGTAAAGGTGACAGTATAATTTTTTTTAATGTTTTTTCAAGGCACTGATATCAAATTGAGACTAGATGAAAATATTCTTTAGAAAGAACTGTTAAATAGAGGGAAAAGAAAAGAACTTGTATATATTGAAGCTGAGTTGTGAAATTGTATATTGAAGCTGAGTTGTGAGAGAATATATTGAATTTATTGAAGCTGAGTTGTGAAATTTACAGAGCAACAGGACAGTTGCTCATGAAAAGAAATGTGGTGGTCATATTTGTACGGTGGCCTGCAACTCAAAATATCTATGGTGTATATTAAACCTGCACTGCAAACATTTTCAATTATTTTGTACATTTCTTAAAGTACATAAGATTCTTCCGTGGATTCGCGGAATTCCGTTTATTTATTTATTTATTTTTTGTCATTCTCGAGATCAATTAAAAAATGATAAATTTTGGGGGAAATAATGAAGGGGGTCGTTTTCCATCTGGGAACAACGGTATTTCGGCTACCAGAACTTTTGAAAACGGAAGTTAAATGAATGGAAGGTTTTTCCTGTAATTGTAATTTCTTCTTTCTCACAATGTTGCCTCTGTCCGGTATTGTTGTTAAATATGATTTTATTGCATAAATGTTGGTGTTTTAGCATGGAACTCTGAGCAACGATTTTCAAAGACGGAAGTTAAGATTGCGTGAAAGTTTCCCTGTAGTTTTCGGGCATGAGATTCTTCTGTGGGTTTTGGGGAATTCCACCATTTCTGTTATCATTTTAGGCATTTTCAAGATGGATGCTCAACTGAACAGAAATTTTAGAGGGGGAGGGTCGTTTTCCGTTTGAGGCTCTCGTGATATACCTTCTGCCCAGTATTGTTACTAAATATCCGTCTTTAAATTTTTGTATCTCAGTTTAAAAATTGGGGAAAAGTCCGAAAACAGAAGTCGGTTGAAGCTCAGATTTCTTCCGTAATTGTAATGTTTTTCTCCCGCGATGTTCTCACTATCCGGTGTTGTTGTTAAATATTATCTTTCTTCATAAATGTTTGGATTTAAGTTTCATAAGGAAGGTGAGATTTGTACGGGTTGATGCATAGTGTTTAAAAGTATTAATATTTTCAAAGTTATCTAAATTAGTGAAAACTTTGATATGGTCATGTATTCATGGTCCTCAGGCTGAAAGTGCTTTTGTATGATGGATAAAATTGTCATCTGAGGGAATTAAAAGAAAAGAAAAGGGAAGCGACAATGAAGAAATGGGAAGTGAATCATATGAACAGAAAACAAAATTAAGCAATGAATTGTGCAGCTGCAGAGTCAACAAAAGACAAATATGGCCGTGAAACTTCTTGAGAAGAAAGCAATACAAGAGGAAACATGAGCTGATTTTCTGGGAAGTACAAAAAAAAAACTATTTAAAGCTTAAAGCAATGTCTTTTAAAACTATATTTTGTTTTGAATTCAATAATTTTATATTGTGAGTACAGCAATGTGCTCTAGTTTAATATTTAAATATTAAATTACAGTAAACAATTCCATCTTGTGCTCCATTATTATATTCACACTTGCTCGTCATGCGTGCTGATTTTTCGTCCGGTCAGAAAATTCAGCTTTTTTCTTTTTTGATCAGTCTCATGTATGAAATTAAGAAATGAAGCTTTGTTGCCAAGATCAGTATAATAGTGATGAGGATAATAACATACTTACATGTGACAAATTTATCTGCAGTAGGCCAAGCATTTTCATGCAACACGTTTTAGATTGCTTATCTGCTGAAAAGAATTAAAGTAAAGCTTATATTTGAGGTATGACAACATAACTGAGTAGGCCAGTTATCATTATATGCACCGACCTACCTAATGTGTTCTACCTTTTGCCTTCGCAACAGCAGTCAGATGTCTTGGTAAGGACTATGAATCGGTATTGCCACTCGTGAAATGAGGATTGCTCCTCATAGACCATACACATTGCTGGTGTGGGTTGGTGGGCACTAATAGATTTTTTCAACTTGTTCAATAAGTGTTTAGGTCCTGTGATTTAGGGTGTCATACAAGTGTGGTAAACTTGAATGTTCCTGCGGCCATTTCGGGAAGTATGTGATGTGACATCGTTTTGCAGAAAGAGAATTGGTACAAATAGGTGAAGATGGTGAGGATGTTCATGTAGCTGTCCCAGCCATGAAGGTCTGTTCTGGAACAAGAATTTCTAAGGAAGCCCATGTAAATGCACCCCAGTGGTTCACTGGTCTAAGTGATGGGTTTCGGTTCGAATCCCGTTGAGGCATGGGTGTTGTGTTTGTCTTGTGGCTCCGGCTCTCTCCCTTTCCTGGAACCAGTGGTGTCTGCTTAAAGCCCAGAGTTGCTGACGGTTGTCATTAAACTCCCAATAAAAAATAAACACATCCTTAACAGTTACACTGTCTCGCGTACCCTCCAATCAGTAAGATGGTGTTGCAACCGTGATTTGTCAGACCAGATGGCATGTTTCCATTTCGCACTCCAGTTGCAATGGGCCTTGGAAAACTGCAGCCTAATTTTTCAATGTCTTGCAGTCAACAAAGAGATATGTCACAAATGTCAACTGCCATGGTGTATTTTTTTTCCATGGTACAACATAGTTTTTGGCCATAAATTTGTGGAAGCACCCTTGTCGAATTCAGATATTATCTGCCCCGTGGTAACTGCGATTCTTTGTAATGAAGCAGAACAGTTTGTGCTCACCTTAAAAGTAAGTTTCATGTTTACGGTCAGATTTCTCCTGCTATTTGGAAGTTTTGCCATATTTCTTGCACAGTTTGTATACGTGTGCGATGGTCTGGCATGGAAATCCCAACAGTTCTGCAGCTGCGATGATTGAACAACCTGCATTCCTTGTACGTACTTTTCTGGCCAGTGTCAAACTTGCATTGCTGCTTTTAACCCTGATTACTTTTCCATGGCTTGTCTAAATGCGTAGAGGCTTGCTCTGCTTATGTAATAATTTGTCCATTCAGTGTATATCTATAAGAAAGCATGTTCAATGTGCTATTTCAAAGTACATCTTTGATAGCCTGTCCAGCTGCGCAGTGGTTTGGGCGCTGGCTTGTGACCATTCATCCAAGTAAGACCGGGTTTAAATCCCGGTGAGGTGCAGATGTTGTGTTTTTCATATGACAGTGACTCCCTCCATTTCCTGGATCCAGTGGCCCTAAATTAGGAGCAAGCAAGTTGTGACAGCCGACTGAGGTGGTCATTAAACCCCAAAACAAAACAAAAAAAAGCTGGCCTTAGTAAAAGGCAACATCATATGAAGTAAGCTTGGAAATGAAAAAGGTGTGCTCGCCCAGTTGGAAACCTATGGGTTGCAATCGATAAATAGAAGGGAGTTATTTCACTGCCGAAACATAGAATCTGAATGTTACTGAAATTTAAAAGAAAATATTTGCTAGAGGAAATCGTTACTATGTGACATTGAATTTGTTAAAGTTCCATAGCACAAAAGCAATCATTTTGAGATAAAGAAATTCAGTTAAAAAGGGACTGCTGACAAAATTAGTTATGCTTTTCAATGTATACTGTATGTGCTGCTTAAAAATGTTAATCCAAGTTTTAAAAGAAAGTCTGTCATTTGACTGGATAGAAATCACATGAAAAATTAGTAATGCAGTAAAACTGGGTAAATTAAGAGTTTGAAAGGAGAAAATTTTTGAATGATCAAACAGAAGTTTTAATTCAATTTACTTGCGTCTGCTAGTAAAGTTGGTTATCTTTTGCTGTTTCAATGTTACCATTCCATTTTTACATACTAGGTTATCTAATTTGTATTAAAAAGAGCATTTTATCGGGGTTAACAAATCAGTGATATACTGATGTGTGTTGAAGATTCATACATTAATACTATTAATAACATCTATGAAAATGCAAGTGCAAAGATTAGGCTGTTTGAAAATACAACACACATAAAAATTGGAAAGGGAGTGAGACAAGGTGACACCATATCTCCGAAGCTCTTTAATGCCACATTGGAGGGTGTTTTTCAGTCACTGAGCTGGGAAAACAAGGGGATAAAGATTAATGGAGATTATCTAACCCACCTTCGTTTTGCTGATGACATAGTCATTTTTGCAACTAACCCATCAGAGCTACAGAGTATGATCCAGGAACTTGCTGACAAGAGTAAAGAAGTGGGATTAAAAATTAACTTTCAGAAGACAAAAGTGATGTACAATGCTTTTACAAGAAATGAAGATTTATCGATTGATGGAGAAAAGCTGGAGATAACAGACACGTACGTTTATCTTGGACAGCAGATATCAAGTGAGGGTCACATTGATGAAGAAATTAATCGGCGTACAAAACTTGCCTGGAGAGCTTTTGGAAGAAACAGCATAATTTTCAAGAGCAATATGCCATTATGTCTTAAAAGAAAAGTGTTTGATCAATGCATCCTTCCAGTGCTTACGTATGGTGCAGAGACGTGGACCTTAACTAAAAGAGACATACAAAGGCTGCAGACAACTCAAAGAAGCATGGAGAGGTGCATACTTGGTGTAACCAGGAGAGATAAGAAGAGGAACTCGTGGATTCGAAAAATGACAAGAGTGGAAGACATCATGATCAGAGTTAAATCCCTGAAATGGCAATGGGCTGGACATACTGCCAGAAGGACAGATCATCGATGGACAGCCGAAATTTTAGATTGGATTCCAAGGGACAGGAAAAGACCCAGAAGAAGACCACATGGGAGATGGGTGGATGAAATTCGAAAGTATGCAGGGGTGACATGGAGGAGACTGGCACAAGACAGACCGTTGTGGAGGAAACTTGGGGAGACCTTCGTCCAGCAGTGGATTGATAATGGTTGACAATGATGATGATGATGAATCTCATGATTGTGAAAAAGAAGATATGACTTGTCTTTTCTATAGAGACATTCTTTCTCATCAACAGAAGAATCAATTTTTTTTCTTGTAATATAATGTCTACGTTTGTAATATTTCTACATATAACTACTTTTTATTCACTGCAGTGAATGCCTCAGATGAGGCTCTCCTGTGTTTGAGCTAGTTTATCCCATTCTTTTGTAGGATCAATCAGGGTCTGTTGTTGGTGAGCTGTTTTGCAATCAAACTGGAAACCAGTTTTTGTAAATCAATTACCTGCTATGTGTTTTGAAACATCTTTCCAAGCTTTTATAATGGTGTTTTGCATCTGTATTAAATATCGATGAAGCTTTTCAATTGTTATCCATTTCATTTAAAATTCTGGATGATACATTGGCTGAACACAGTAAGTTATGTTTGGGGAAAAGAAGCAAAGATTTAGAACCTTGGAAACACTGCAGTTGTCAATGAACAACAAGTCGTTCCTTTTTCTGTACATGCATTTTTATTATTATTATTCATCTAATCCCAGGAAACTTATGTCATCCCGGTTTTTTTTTTATATATATATATATATTATTAGCTCTGTACTTTATGGGCAAAGACTGAGAAGCGTCTTGGTTTGGCTGACTTCTCAGTTATTGATTGAGAGGGGTAGTTTTTCTGCCCCATCTACTTTTTCTCCAATAAATATTACACGCTTCATACTTTACTATAGGTTGTCACCTTTAAAAACGAACATTTTTGTCTGGAGTGCATTTGAAAAACAAATGTGTTTCATCCACATTAAAAATATCACCTGGATTAATGCAGGCAGTTTTGCAAACCATTTTGTGCCTTCAGATTCATTGATGACAGCACCTTTGCACACTTTTCTTGAAAAGTTACAGCATTTTCTTTCAATCTAGCACTTCACTGTATTATGAAAGCCATACTGGGTGCAGTGGTCTAAGCACTGGCTGCTGATAATTTGTCCCAGTTGGGTCCAAATTTGAATCCCGTTGAGGCATGGATGTTATGTTTGTCTTGCGGCACTGGTTCTCATATTCCCTGAAACCATTGACCCTAAGGTAGGGAAGGGCAACTGCTTATAGCCCATTAAGTTGCTCACAGTGGTCGTTAAACCCCCAATCGCCGCACCGGTGGCGCAGTGGTCTAAGCGATGGCCTCTGATCATTCGTCCGAACGTGGTCCGGGTTCGAATCCCGGTGAGGCATGGATGTTGTGTTTGTCTTACGGCACTCGCTCTCTCCCTTCCCTGGAACCAGTGACCCTAAATTAGGGACGGGCGACTGCTTATAGCCCATTGAGTTGCTCACGGTGGTCGTTAAACCTCCAATAAAAAAAAAAAAAAAAACAATCAAATAGAAAAGCCATGCAATAAGATGTTCCACTGCCATGGCAAATCAGATAGCCAACAAAACTTACATAAGCTACAGAATTCGGATTAATCAGAATGATCAAGTTTTAATATTCAAATAAAACCCAAAATAGATAAACAGCATTATTTCATAACTAAGATTGAATCATTTCATTTCAAACATTGAACTACACACAGTTTGATTATGCCATATTCAAACTAATAAAAATAATCACTTAATACACTATCTGCCTACAAGCAATTGGACACCTATGGTAGCAAAGAAAAAACGAAGTTTATTCGTCTTCAATAATTAGTGAAGCCTCCACGAGCGGCGATTACAGCTGCAACCCTCCGGGGCATACTCTCAACCAGGCGTTGTACGACGGCTAGCGGTATTTTCTTCCACTCCGCTTGGAGAAGACAGGTCAGTTCCTTCACCGATTTCGGACGGTGGGGGCACCCCTTAAGTCGACGCTCCAAATCATCCCAGAGGAGCTCGATAGGGTTCAGGTCCGGGCTCTGCGCAGGCCAGTCCATTCGATTAACCCCATTGTCACCATACCAAGCCATGGTGGGCCTCGCAACACAACAGGTGGCATTGTCATCCTGAAAGTAACATGGGTCCACCCCATAAAACTGCCACAACGTAGGAAGCGCATGGTCATCCAAAATGGTGCAGTAGGTCTCGGCGTTGAGTCTACCAGGAATTGTGACCAAGGTTCCCGTGCCATACCAAGAGAAACGCCCCCATAGCATAATTCCACCGCCGCCGAACTTCACAGTTGGCACAATACATTCCGGCAGGAGGCGTTCTCCAGGCAGACGCCAAACCCAGACCCTGCCATCCGAACGGTAGTGGGTGAACCTCGATTCGTCGCTCCAGAGAACCTGTTTCCACTGTCGACGTTCTTTGCACCACGTTAACCGAGCAGCGCTATTGGACTTGGTGATCAAAGGCTTGTGGGCGACAGCACGTCCATGATAACCGAGCAGATGGGCTTCCTTACGGATGGTATTCATCGAAAGAACACTCGCGGATGTGGCTCATCGATTTGGTGCGGTTCTTCCGAATTTCTCTGACCAGCACCCGTCGGTCTCTAACTCCCAGTTTTGTGGGTCTGCAGGGTCGGAGCACATTCCGACAGTCACCTCTCATCTTCCACTTGCCAATCATGTAGGCCACTGTGGATTTTGGGTGCTTCAACTAGCTGGATATGTCACGTATGGATCGTCCATTTCTGTGATACCCGCCGATTACACCTTTCTCGAAATCAGAGAGCTCCGAACTGCGTGGCATCTTACATGCGACTGGTTGCGTTGTTGTTTTACGCACGAAATTTAACGGCGGCGGCCATGACGTGTATCAGGACCGCAGATATCGTCGATTGCAGGGGTGTCCAATTACTTGTTGGTAGATAGTGTAGAAATAATGCACCCAAAAAAATAAACAGACAAATCATGTACAGCTTATTATAGGAATCTAATATTTACCTCAAGATTTCCTGTTTTATGTAAAAACCAGTTGTTTTGGAGCTCACTGCAGCTGCTAGAATTATTCTCTTGTGGTAGAACTAAAATATGAGTGATATATTTTCAGGATTAAATGGAAGTGTAGCAAATAAGTTTGTATTCGTTGTAATTTTGGTCACCCTTGGTGAGTAGCAAGAAGGATAATCTGTTTCCTAATGCAGGATTGCACTGGAGATGCTGTCTACCCTGATTAGCAAGTGTACAGGTGCACAGTTTTTTTGTGGGGGGGGGGGGGAGGGGGCAAGATCCTGTAGTTCAGCCTGGATGAATGGGTAATGTGTTTGTTCTATAATGTAAGTTCTCTGCCTTACGTGCTTTGCTGTACTTCGTTGGTTGTTGGGTTGTCCCTCTCCACATCCTCGAAAAATGCAGGAAAATGGGTTAGGAAGTAACGATGTGGATATATTATCCGCATTGCGGACATGGCACTCTAGTGTTTAATATGTTGTAGAAATGTTCAAATATCGCCATAAGCACTCTTGGTATTCTCTCATTGGAGCAACTAAGCCACCTGGTGGCTTAGTTGCACAAAGAAATATTGATGAATGATGCTGTAAGCCATGCAATAAAACATCTTTCTGGTATAAACAACACTGAGAAATTGCTGAATCAGAATTCCTAACAGTAATAATTGGAAATAAGAAGATATTCGGAGCTAAAACACTGAATAAAGACGTAAAATTGTCAAGAAACGGCCGTTTTCTCGTCAGCGTACAAGAAATCACAGTGGGAGGAGATCAAGGAGGTGAAGGGACCCGTTTTGAGTGAAGCCAAAACAGATCACCTGTTTCTGTTCTCTCTCTGAGGTAGTGGGAGTCTGAGCTGCGGGAGTTCGGGAACGTGACGCCACTTCCTGTGGTTTAAGCAGTTTTGCTTAGCGCACGCAAACCAAAGATAGAAAGAAGGAATATTTCGGACCTTATTTTTTACCATTAGGCTTTTGGTTATATTTTAAACATGGTTATCTTGCACATGGGCAGTACACAAGTAACCATGCGCACTATGCACTTCCCCTCAACAAATCATTCTTTTGTTCAATTTTTTAAAGAAATACCGCCGCCCCGGTGGCGCAGTGGTCTAAGCGATGGCCTCTGATCATTCGTCCGAAAGGGGTCCGGGTTCGAATCCCGGTGAGGCATGGATGTTGTGTTTGTCTTACGGCACTAGCTCTCTCTCCCTTCCCTGGAACCAGTGATCCTAAATTAGGGACGGGTGACTGCTTATAGCCCATTGAGTTGCTCACGGTGGTCGTTAAACCTCCAATCAAAAAAAAAGAAATACCAACACTTTTTTTCCTGCTTTTTCTGGAATTTTTTTTATTATGGGAATGAATATTTCAGCCTCAATTTTTTTCATGCCTGTATGGGTAGAGTAAGGGTCCGAAAAACCCATTCAAAATCGCGATTTCCCCATAGAGATATACAGGAGATTCTCAGATTGGGCGCATTGGCGTAGTCAGCTGATAAAAAGTGGCGTCACTCCAGAAGCACAGAGAGAGGTGCTGTTGCCACCTCCTCTTACTTCTAACCTCCTTGGAAGAGATACCTTTTCTAACAACGCTTATCATTGGTCGAATGGGAGACTTCACATAAGGGACCGTATATGCGATTACGACGTAGTGTCCCACACACGCAAAAATTATACATGACCTCAAAGTGTGGGAAAGCTAATGGTTTTCAAGGCTATTGGAATGCATTTTGTGTTGGCCGAATCACCTTCTTTCGTAGTAAATGTTTCCAATTTCGCATCATAACTTGCTGTCAATGTGTGAGAAAATGCTGAATTTATAGAATTCTTAATGATTTTCAAGCTCCTTCCATATTTATTTTAAATTGAAATACACGAACGTTAGTGCGAATTCTAAACAAAACAAAGCTAAAATTGAAAACTTCACTGATGTAATCCATTCCGGTCTGATATTAACAGGGTTTCTCCAACCAAAATACACAATTGAAATAACATAGGTATCATGTCAACAACGTCAAATTCCGGCAGTTTGCGGCTTCACGGTTAAGAGACTGGGCATCTCCAGAAGTATTATTCTAACCACCTTGGGCATACATTACCGTACTGAACAAAATAAAAATTATCCTCTGTTTCAAGTCGTTTTCTATTGAATTATATAATGTGTTATTTTTACTAAAAAAATAAACGTGCCACGTAGAATTACTATTTCTCACAGTAAAATGTTTCCTTAACTTCTCCCATGTTACTGACATTAATTTATCAACCGTAATATTTGATTGAGGAGACCGGGTGCTACTCATTTGTTGAAACCCCGTTTGGGGCGTCCTGTGTTGGCCTCTGATTGTATGATGTACGAATTCTTAGACATCGAAAGTATTAAATTATTCGCAACAGGCAAAAAAGAAGACCGCTGACACAAAATGCTTGCCGTTCCGGTGGCGAAATGGTCTAAGAGCTGGCTAATGACCATTCGTCCGGGTTCGAATCCCGGTGAGGTATAGGTGTGTTTGTCATACGGCACTGGCTCTCCCCTTCCCTGGAGTCAGTGGCCCTAAATTAAGGACGGGCGACTGCTCATATCCCATTGAGTTGCTCATTGTGGTCGGTAAACCTTCAATAAAAAATGCTTATTTATTCAATAAAATTGATATGGTACTTACAGAAACCTCTAGAAAAATTTATTAGATAAAGAAAAAGATACATGATTACAAAACGTATACGTAAAAAAAACTTTATTCGATGATCAACAACCGCTTTAGCCGAAAAGTATGATTTTAAACCCTTATGCAGTGGGGAAACCTTGGAATAACGGACTAATGCTTGGACCGGGAAAAAGTGACCGTTGTTCAGAGGTACCGTTATTCGGAGGTTAGGCCTAGGTTAACATTGCTTGTCTGTTGCTTTGGTGCAAAAGAGAAATAATTGCACAAATAAAACGGTCTCAGAGCTTTCTTCAAAGGTAGAATGCTGAATGAATCGTGGTATAAGAGGTTTTTAAAAAAAGTGGTGTTTGACCTGTTGTCTCAAACTTTGCCTTAGAAGTATTAAGCTAGGAAGTTAAACGTAGGTTACGTTAAGGCAAAGGAGTGAAAATGCTAGACAGTGAAATGGAACTGCGCAGCTAGCTAGCCGCACGCCGAAAAATACGAGCAGAATCCACAGGGACCAATTAATGACATACTGCTGCCAACGGAAGACATTTCGCTCAACAGAACACCCGCTTCCCAGATTGCAACTGAAACACACGCTGGAGCTGGAGTTTGCGTCACTCCTTTCTTTTCACATAAGTAAACCATTGTACTCGTCGAGGCACAATGGCATTCTTAATTCGTATCTTATCCCTTTCGCTGAAGTACCGAAGGAAGTGCGCAAAATCAAAATTTCTGATATACTCTTTTCTGGACTGACTGGGTAGTCTGTTAGTTGCAGTTTAGAGGTTAATGTTGATCCTACCGCAGCTGTTCTGTACCAATCAAAACGTGCCGTTGCTTAAAGGTTACCGTTGTTCAAGATATCTCTCAACGGAAGTTTCACTGCATAAGCATTTTTTTTTGTTAATTATTAATTGAATTTAATGGTAGAACTGCCAGTGCTGTTGAATCTATTTTTATCTCACTTCCTAAGTCTCTTTTGAAAAATAAACTAGAGACAGGAAAAAACAGAAACTGCCATAAATACCTCAAAATAGTTTTAAATGCTTTCTACCTAAAAAGATAGGTACCATAGAGATATCATATACATAAGCTGATCAGAAGTCCCCAAATCTTGAGGACAGTCCTCGAATTTAGTTTACTGTCCCCCAAAACGCCTGATGCCTTTGAGGACGCAAATTGTCCTCAAATTTAGATGTTTGTCCTCGAATTTACACTTCCTCATTAAATTTCTAATGAAAAGTGTTCTTAAAAGTAGATTTTGTTGTACTAGTTTTCCTACATGCTTCTTCTGACAACAAAATTTGCTTATCTTTGTTTTTCTTCTTTCTGAGTTTAGCGACCACCGCGAGTAACTCAGAGAACTACAAAGCAGTCACCGGTCTCTAATTTAGAGACATTCGTTCTAGGGAAGGGAGAGAGAAAGTGCTGTAAGGCAAAGACACCACCCATGCCTCATTCATGACTCGAACCCATGCCAACATGTACGAATCATCGTCAGTGACCAGCACTAAGACACTGCACCATTGGCACAGCCAAATTTCGACTGCACTTGTTTTGAGTTCCTCGAAGAACTTTGGCAAAATGAACATTTTTTGGCGGGCAGCTTGATTTTAAATCGGCACATATACCTGAGGTAAAGCATTTTACTTTTGCTAATATGTTCTCGTCATCATAGTTCTACTTTGTTAATAAAAATTACCAACATTCTACAAGATATATCCTTTTAAGACACAAATTTTCATATGCAAATCACATTTATTGAAGTAATATAGTTTTGTGACACAAAGATTTGCATATTTATATTGAATACGTATGTGTCTCCAAATGAACTGCTAATTTGGGGGACGCCACGCCCTTTTGTCCTCAAATCATTGTTTTTTTTTGTTTTTGTTTTATTAGAGTTTTAACGACCACCGTGAGCAACTCAATGGGCTAGAAGCAGTCGCCCGTCCCTAATTTAGGGTCACTGGTTCCAGGGAGGGAGGGAGCCAGTGCCGTAAGACAAACACAACATCCATGCCTCACCGGGATTCGAACACGGACCCCTTACGGACGAATGATCAGAGGCTATCGCTTAGACCACTGCGCCACCAGGGCGCCCAAATCAGTGTTCCAATATCTGGTCACCTTACATATACAAGAAGCTAGTTCAAACATCCACTCCGTAAGGCGTGTCAACGAAGGAATATTTTGAGTGGGTCGTCGCGCTTCCTGCAAGACTGCTTTACGTCAACGGAATACAAGTTCGGTATTGTGATTAGATATTTATGTCCAGATGTTTAGCAATTAATACCGGTCGGAGGAAGAAATGATAATGTTTAAGTAAAAAAAAAAAAAAAGAAAAAAATGAAAATATTCCTCAGTACAAACTGCAATGTCAATGCTTTTTGCGACATATTTTAACTTTCGCAAGGATTTAAATTTCAAAGAAACGGTATTTCGGCATCTGCAATATAAACAGATATCTGTTTTTAATTTGTTGCCAGAAAATGGAATTTTGAGGTTTCTTGTTAATGAATTCTCATATTAATGCGTCATTTGGTTACATGTTTGCCCTAATAAATACTTTCAGATGTTAAAAACTAGAGTTTTCTTACTGCCTAGCAAAATGAAATATGGACATTTTTAAGAAAATTAATATTTCTGAGCAAGCATTTTAAACAAATCCCGACTGGCATGGGTATAGCGTCTAAAAGGGGAAGTGTGCCGTGCGAACTCAAAATCTGCGTTCGAAATATGTCCCACGCCGCATCGCGGCGCTGCAGACGGCGTCTGTGTCAAAGATTGTGTGTACTGTTGTGCAATGTGAACCAAACAACAGGGGTTGGATTAGGATATGTACGATTTTCTTAAGTGTGTGATTATGGAAACACATTTTATGGTTCAGTGAAATGTCTACGTCTGGCGCAGAGTGCAGCGTCGGCAAATGTAATTGAAAGTATAATTATGCGTGATTTAAATTGATATGCTACCTCCTCGAAGAATGCCTACCAAAAGGCTAACAAATGGCTTGTATGTGCCAAGTAAAGAAGTGCTGTTTGGAAAATTTAAATGTATGTCACTTAGTAGCGGCTAGTGGTAAGCTGAGTCGAATCTGACGAAAAAGACAGGCTACGGTGCGAAATAGTCACGTGCACAACTTAGTGCTGTCGCCAAGTCAATCGGTTGAACAGCCATTGCGTTTCATTGTTGGTTCACATTTGTTTGTATTGAGTGAGTGTTCCGTTTATTGCCATTTGGATACACGTATAGTTTTGTAAGGTAGGTATTATTATATTTCTAAGGTAAGGTTAATTCTTAGTAAACGTTTTATTTAGTTTTAGTAATAATTATAGGTTTAATGAGTAGATCTTAGTTTCACACGTGTTGAAATCTGTTCATGTCTCGTGAATAGTGAAGTATAAAGAAGTGAGTTATTCTGTAGTGTTGAATTCTTATTTCAAATAGAATAATTAATATATTTTGCCAATGCCGATTCACATAGAGCTTGAATATTACCAGAAATCAGGGCAACTTTTCAGGAAATTAGCCTTCGTAATTTGTATAACATTTGCATCTCCAACAATCGTTAGCCCTTTCTTTACGAAATTAATGCTTGAACTGTTGTTGCATTGTAATGTGTCTCTGAATTAAAGAGTACATTTTTTAATTTCGTAACTTAATGCAACTGTGATATAGCATTTGTCTGATTGAATTTACTAAAGCTGTCTGAACAGTGTGGACAGATTATGTTGAAAAACTTGCATGATCAACTTTATTCTAACTGTACAAAACATAGGGAACTACTTTCGATTAAAAATTTCATATCTAGTTCTTCACTTGTATTAAAAGGTGTAATTCTTTTTACAGGAATTGCCAAAATTTGCCATGCCACAGTGTTGCAGTGTTAGTGGCTGCTAGTTAAATTATAGAAGTCAAAAGGAGACTTACAACTTTTTGCCATACCAATTGTCTTATACAAAATCTGCTGCATACATTTAAACAGACAAAGTTCTGATTTTAGATTTCCTTGTTCATTTTCCGTGGAATGTTTGTGTATGAGTAGCTTGAAAACTAAATAGGAAAACATAACTCTCCTCAGTTGGAAAATACTCTTGAACAACTTAGTGAAAGCCAAACATGACAACTGAAATTGCCGCCCCGGTGGCGCAGTGGTCTAAGCCATGGCCTCTGATCATTCGTCCGAACGGGGTCCGGGTTCGAATCCCGGTGAGGCATGGATGTTGTGTTTGTCTTACGGCACTGGCTCTCTCCCTTCCCTGGAACCAGTGACCCTAAATTAGGGACGGGCGACTGCTTATAGCCCATTGAGTTGCTCACGGTGGTCGTTAAACCTCCCAAAAAAAAAAAAAAAAAAAAAAAAACAACTGAAATTATTTGAAATCACGTGAAAGGAAAATTAAGAAGTTGAAAGTCTGAACGCTTAGTTTTGTGTGCCTCTCCTTAGTGCATAGTGTGCACAGAGTAAGTCCTGAGATAGGAAAAAGAGTTCAAACTTATCAAATATTTTATATGCAAAAGTGTATAGCCAGGTTGGTTAAAGTATTGAAATGTATTTTTCTTCTGTAATAAATGAAGATAACATTTCTGAAAAGTTATCTTTGAAACTGGAAAGTAAAGATCCGTCATATTTGGTTTAATTTTATTTGAAACTTGTATACCAGGAAGCAGTACTTCAGTTAGCTTCTCGTAACATATTTCCAATCTTTTTTCTGCTTCATCACATATTCACACAGTGATGCGGAGTGGTTGGTGGCATTCTGTACTGAAGATTTGTATTTAATATTTGGTGGTGTCTTTTTTTTTTTTCAAATTGGAACTAATACTGTTTGTGCAGTGGTTGCCCGTCTTCAAAATGGACCAGAGGTCCTCATTTACTAGCAGGTTTGATTTCATCTGTCAAAATTCATTTGAAAATCTATGGACTATTTTCTTTCCGTGGAAGATGATGCTGTACTCCTTCGCGTCATGGGGTCCGGCTAGTCCCTCAACGACACCATACCCGTACGAGTTCCATGTCACTTATTTTCAGATTAATAAATGTTAGCAGTAATATTGTAGCATTTTTGTTTATGTTTCAATACTGTACCAAAAAATTCCAGGAAATTTCTCTTATTTTTCATACTTACCACTATGACTTCATTGCCATAAAATTTTTGATAAAAACACCTGTGAGAAATTAACTGAAGTGTTACTGTGTGTGTGTGTGTCAGAGCTGAGTTCGGGCTGAATTTCAAGATCCTGAGCCTGAAGTATGTCAGCTCGAACGAGCCCGAAAACTATGATTAACCTGTTAAGCATTGAAAAAAAGTCTTCCAGACTTCCACTCTTTCCTACCCATGCAATTAACTGATGTCTTTCTCAACTGCGGAGTGGAGAAGGGATGTCTATCTATTTCTATAGTTACCTTTAACCATTCATTTATTCCCGAAATGTTTTTTGGGGGAGGGGGACATCTGGAGGCACAACAAACTATGTCGTATGTTGCTCAATAGAATTAGCAGGGAGCTGCCCCTTTGAGGTAGGGAGCAAAATTCCGTCAGCTTGCTATCTACTATCTATGCTTCTTAAAACTTATCCTTGGCAGAAATCCTGTAATTCATGGCCTATGGTATTTTGTTATCCAAGCCCGGAATGGATAGCCCTGCAGAATTCCTACTCCCCATTTGACCCAGTTGCTGAAGAATTCTCTTTCACAACTAGAAAGTGTAAAAAGTCTCGTGTGCTAAATTATATAAAATCACATTAAAAGAAAAAGGAAGAAAATTCTTCCCCTCTCTCCAAGCCCGAACTCCAGTAAGTAGTACACAGCCAGCGCCCGGTTCGGGCTCGGCCCGTCTCAGCACTGGTGTGTGTGTGTACTAGTGCTTAGCTTGACATTTATAGTAGGTATATTGAAAGTAAAAATTTAATTTTACTATAATGAGCAAATTTGGCTTCTAGTAAAGAATGTTAGTAAAATGTATAAATTCCCTAGTGTTATGAAAAACTACTAACCAATTCTGCTTAATTCCTTTAGAAATGTGTGGGAAATATTTATTTATACTGTTAAAATGTTGTCTAATCTAAAAAGTGATATCAAATATGTTTTATAAAAGTAGATCACAGGTATGAACATTACAAGAGTAGATTTTAGGTAAAGAAAATAATTGACATAACTCATACATAAAATATTCAGATGGTAACACACACTGGAGGATCTAAAGCTGAGATAATTTTGATGTAACTTGTGATGATTCAAACTATTTGAAACAGATGTCTTAATTTCTGCCATTGGTTAGCAAGAATTCTTTTTTTATTTTGTTGTGTGTATCTATAACTTTGTTGCAGATGCTATCACATAAAGGAAGTTTGGGTAACAATCTGAAGCTGAATACTGTTTAGCTTGTGATGACTTCCTTCTTTCAAACTATTTGAAACAGACATTTGAGGTACATTTATGTAAAAGAATGGACCCATTTGTTTATTTTTAATAGTATTTTTTACTTTGTTCCGCTTGAAGATACAAGACAAATTCATAGTCAATAGGTAAGTTGATACTTTATCCAAATGTAGTATTTATGCTAATTTTTAAAACAAACTAAAAAATTAATTTCTGAATTGTAGCAAAGTGCTTTAATAATATGAGGGTGGATCAAAAAGTTAGTTACACTGTTGAATAAAAAAATCAAGGATATACTCAGGGGATGTATGTTGGTTTACAACATTAATTCATTTTCGACATAGTCACCTAAGGACTGTAAACATTTATCGGAACGTGCGATTAACTTTCCCATACCTGTACAAGAAAAGTCCAGTTTGGTGCAACTAGTTAAGGACCGCACTTTTCACAGCCTCATCCGTTGGGAATCATTGTCCACTAAGCTCCTGTTTCATTTTACCGAACAAATGGTAGCCGCATGGGGATAAGTTGGGGCTGTAAGGTGGATGCTGCCACAATTCCGACTTGAATTAATGCAGCAATTCCCTTAGTTTTCCGTGCTGTGTAATGTTCTTGGACATCAGTGTGACACCTTCGCTCAACTTACCCCGGCATCTGTCCTTAATTGAATTTCGCAAATTTAATGGTGTTTGGCAATATGAGTCACTTGATGGTTGTCTCTTTTGACAGAAATTCTGTGTAAACAACAGATTCACAGTCATCATGACCACTCCCGCAGACAGAGACAGTTGGACTTTTCACGTCTTCCTTGTTGGGGAGGTGACATGTTTCCATTCCATGGACGATCGTTTGATTTCAGTTACGTAACAGTAAATATGTGATTTCAGATTGCTTATAGAGATATATTTCCCACGTATAATAAGAAGAAATATTTCTTCCCCAGTGTTTACCTGTATAACTGGGAATTTGCTAAGCATCGACCTGACTCTAAATAGCTGAGCTACGATGAAGCAAGGCTCGCTTTGACTGGCGAAAATCTGATATGAAATGTAAACTAGAACAATCTGTAGGATGCATAATGCTGTATTTAGTTCCAGAACAGTCTGCTGATATACCAAATGTCTTCCACATATTCCTGGTCCAAGAAGCCCCATCACACGTAATGAAATTAACAAACAGACCTGCATTTTCAGTGAGAATAACAGCTTTAATAATTAATTTTGCTAGCAAAGTTCCACTTATATTGTTACTTGTGGCAAAAACACCAATTATTTGGGTCCAATCTCCATTTAATGGCTGAAACACCATTACCAGTCCGTGATTACATGGGGTATACTTAACAGTTTTTGAAGTGTATGGCCCAATATGAACAAACCCTAATATTTCACCAGATGATTTTGCATGCAGTTTTTCTGTAAGCTTCACTTCATCTATTAATATACCACCATGTCTTGCAAAGGCTCCATTTCACTTGTTTTCTTTGAAATAGTTTCAAACGTCAGTGCATTGAATCCAAAACTGCTGTTGTAATTTGAAATATACTTTCTAATAGTTGTTCTATTAGGTAGGATCATGATTTTGTGTTTCCGTATGTGCTCGTACAATTTTGGACTTTTTATGTGCATTAGTAAGCATTCAAGTAACCATTCTTTGGTATATGACATACCTCTTGCAGATTTCTTTTTTGCTGCCTTATAACAATGAATAACCATTTGCTGCTGCTTAATGCGTAATTCTGCTATTTTTTCATTAATGGAAAGTTCTGTAAAATTCCTTTTTTTTTTTATTTTTTTTTTTTTTTAAGTTTAATTAGAGAGCGAAATAACTAGTTTCTTCAGCCTGTTGATTTTCCGAACTGTATTTTGATACTTATTTTTAAATGTAGCCTTTCTTCTATGATAAGCTATTTTGTGCAAAAGTAAGCCCTGCAGATACTTACATCTGAGGCAAGTCTTTGTTGTTCCTTTCGTTACACAATTTTTGCTGTACAAATTATTCTAAAAAATAACTCCACTTTCAAGGTACTTCATGTTATTTTCAAATTCTGAAATGGAGCCTGTGCCATGACATACTGTTAGCCTATCAGTGTCTCGAATAATGGATTTTGATTCATCTTTAGAAGTAATATTAGAAACTGAGTTAATTTTTATTCCACGTAAATACACTTTACAGGTAACCTCTGGTTAACTTTTGGTAACAACAACCAGTTTTTCTGTTGTCAATGAATTTGACAATTCACATTTGAATGAATGAACATGGAAAATTATGCACTTTGAATTATTTGCAGGAATTTGCTTACCCCAAAATACTGAAGGCTGTGATATTCAGAAGGCAGTTCCGTGTAACTCTTTGGGAAGTGAATTCCAAGCTATTTAAATTACCATCAGGCTTATCATCGGTTTCCCTAACTTTCCTGTATTTTGCCAGAGTTTTTGACAAATAATGGGGAAGGTTTGGAAATATTGTTGGAATTGCATCTGGTGTCAAGATGGGCCGATCTCTGGGTATTAACACAGTCTCCTCATTTATTTTATGCACAAAATTTCGAACCACAAATCTCTCAAAGTGCAGTTCACATACAGCACTAAATTTGTCGTAAGTTTTTATCTGCACATCTGCACCGGGAATCAATCTTTGCCACTGCTGTAAAAGTTTATCATTTTTGGGTATTCCAAAGAGTGACGGCTTACTGTTTTTGTACTGAGTATTGCAACCTGGCACAAAACTATGGTTATTTCTCTTCCGCATAATGAGCTAAGTATAACTTATATACAATATTTAGGTAATCCACATTCCTTCTAAAACCTAAAACATAACACGTTTTCGTCTAAATTACCGTTCTTTTCACAGTAAGCAACACGAATTTAGTTTCCCGCTCCCATCACAGTAAGAAAGAGGGAAGGGAAGGCGATCGAAGCGCCATCTACGAAGGGGACAAATTTCGGTATCCACGCCAATCATTACGTACGCTAGGCGCTCGGCACACTTTCCCTTCTAGACGCTATAGCATGGGTATAGCGTCTAGAAGGGAAAGTGTGCCGAGCGCCTAGCGTACGTAATGATTGGCGTGGATACCGAAATTTGTCCCCTTCGTAGATGGCGCTTCGATCGCCTTCCCTTCCCTCTTTCTTACTGTGATGGGAGCGGGAAACTAAATTCGTGTTGCTTACTGTGAAAAGAACGGTAATTTAGACGAAAACGTGTTATGTTTTAGGTTTTAGAAGGAATGTGGATTACCTAAATATTGTATATAAGTTATACTTAGCTCATTATGCGGAAGAGAAATAACCATAGTTTTGTGCCAGGTTGCAATACTCAGTACAAAAACAGTAAGCCGTCACTCTTTGGAATACCCAAAAATGATAAACTTTTACAGCAGTGGCAAAGATTGATTCCCGGTGCAGATGTGCAGATAAAAACTTACGACAAATTTAGTGCTGTATGTGAACTGCACTTTGAGAGATTTGTGGTTCGAAATTTTGTGCATAAAATAAATGAGGAGACTGTGTTAATACCCAGAGATCGGCCCATCTTGACACCAGATGCAATTCCAACAATATTTCCAAACCTTCCCCATTATTTGTCAAAAACTCTGGCAAAATACAGGAAAGTTAGGGAAACCGATGATAAGCCTGATGGTAATTTAAATAGCTTGGAATTCACTTCCCAAAGAGTTACACGGAACTGCCTTCTGAATATCACAGCCTTCAGTATTTTGGGGTAAGCAAATTCCTGCAAATAATTCAAAGTGCATAATTTTCCATGTTCATTCATTCAAATGTGAATTGTCAAATTCATTGACAACAGAAAAACTGGTTGTTGTTACCAAAAGTTAACCAGAGGTTACCTGTAAAGTGTATTTACGTGGAATAAAAATTAACTCAGTTTCTAATATTACTTCTAAAGATGAATCAAAATCCATTATTCGAGACACTGATAGGCTAACAGTATGTCATGGCACAGGCTCCATTTCAGAATTTGAAAATAACATGAAGTACCTTGAAAGTGGAGTTATTTTTTAGAATAATTTGTACAGCAAAAATTGTGTAACGAAAGGAACAACAAAGACTTGCCTCAGATGTAAGTATCTGCAGGGCTTACTTTTGCACAAAATAGCTTATCATAGAAGAAAGGCTACATTTAAAAATAAGTATCAAAATACAGTTCGGAAAATCAACAGGCTGAAGAAACTAGTTATTTCGCTCTCTAATTAAACTTAAAAAAAAAAAAATAAAAAAAAGGAATTTTACAGAACTTTCCATTAATGAAAAAATAGCAGAATTACGCATTAAGCAGCAGCAAATGGTTATTCATTGTTATAAGGCAGCAAAAAAGAAATCTGCAAGAGGTATGTCATATACCAAAGAATGGTTACTTGAATGCTTACTAATGCACATAAAAAGTCCAAAATTGTACGAGCACATACGGAAACACAAAATCATGATCCTACCTAATAGAACAACTATTAGAAAGTATATTTCAAATTACAACAGCAGTTTTGGATTCAATGCACTGACGTTTGAAACTATTTCAAAGAAAACAAGTGAAATGGAGCCTTTTGCAAGACATGGTGGTATATTAATAGATGAAGTGAAGCTTACAGAAAAACTGCATGCAAAATCATCTGGTGAAATATTAGGGTTTGTTCATATTGGGCCATACACTTCAAAAACTGTTAAGTATACCCCATGTAATCACGGACTGGTAATGGTGTTTCAGCCATTAAATGGAGATTGGACCCAAATAATTGGTGTTTTTGCCACAAGTAACAATATAAGTGGAACTTTGCTAGCAAAATTAATTATTAAAGCTGTTATTCTCACTGAAAATGCAGGTCTGTTTGTTAATTTCATTACGTGTGATGGGGCTTCTTGGACCAGGAATATGTGGAAGACATTTGGTATATCAGCAGACTGTTCTGGAACTAAATACAGCATTATGCATCCTACAGATTGTTCTAGTTTACATTTCATATCAGATTTTCGCCAGTCAAAGCGAGCCTTGCTTCATCGTAGCTCAGCTATTTAGAGTCAGGTCGATGCTTAGCAAATTCCCAGTTATACAGGTAAACACTGGGGAAGAAATATTTCTTCTTATTATACGTGGGAAATATATCTCTATAAGCAATCTGAAATCGCATATTTACTGTTACGTAACTGAAATCAAACGATCGTCCATGGAATGGAAACATGTCACCTCCCCAACAAGGAAGACGTGAAAAGTCCAACTGTCTCTGTCTGCGGGAGTGGTCATGATGACTGTGAATCTGTTGTTTACACAGAATTTCTGTCAAAAGAGACAACCATCAAGTGACTCATATTGCCAAACACCATTAAATTTGCGAAATTCAATTAAGGACAGATGCCGGGGTAAGTTGAGCGAAGGTGTCACACTGATGTCCAAGAACATTACACAGCACGGAAAACTAAGGGAATTGCTGCATTAATTCAAGTCGGAATTGTGGCAGCATCCACCTTATAGCCCCAACTTATCCCCATGCGGCTACCATTTGTTCGGTAAAATGAAACAGGAGCTTAGTGGACAATGATTCCCAACGGATGAGGCTGTGAAAAGTGCGGTCCTTAACTAGTTGCACCAAACTGGACTTTTCTTGTACAGGTATGGGAAAGTTAATCGCACGTTCCGATAAATGTTTACAGTCCTTAGGCGACTATGTCGAAAAATGAATTAATGTTGTAAACCAACATACATCCCCTGAGTATATCCTTGATTTTTTTATTCAACAGTGTAACTAACTTTTTGATCCACCCTCATATTATTAAAGCACTTTGCTACAATTCAGAAATTAATTTTTTAGTTTGTTTTAAAAATTAGCATAAATACTACATTTGGATAAAGTATCAACTTACCTATTGACTATGAATTTGTCTTGTATCTTCAAGCGGAACAAAGTAAAAAATACTATTAAAAATAAACAAATGGGTCCATTCTTTTACATAAATGTACCTCAAATGTCTGTTTCAAATAGTTTGAAAGAAGGAAGTCATCACAAGCTAAACAGTATTCAGCTTCAGATTGTTACCCAAACTTCCTTTATGTGATAGCATCTGCAACAAAGTTATAGATACACACAACAAAATAAAAAAAGAATTCTTGCTAACCAATGGCAGAAATTAAGACATCTGTTTCAAATAGTTTGAATCATCACAAGTTACATCAAAATTATCTCAGCTTTAGATCCTCCAGTGTGTGTTACCATCTGAATATTTTATGTATGAGTTATGTCAATTATTTTCTTTACCTAAAATCTACTCTTGTAATGTTCATACCTGTGATCTACTTTTTTATAAAACATATTTGATATCACTTTTTAGATTAGACAACATTTTAACAGTATAAATAAATATTTCCCACACATTTCTAAAGGAATTAAGCAGAATTGGTTAGTAGTTTTTCATAACACTAGGGAATTTATACATTTTACTAACATTCTTTACTAGAAGCCAAATTTGCTCATTATAGTAAAATTAAATTTTTACTTTCAATATACCTACTATAAATGTCAAGCTAAGCACTAGTACACACACACACCAGTGCTGAGACGGGCCGAGCCCGAACCGGGCGCTGGCTGTGTAATACTTACTGGAGTTCGGGCTTGGAGAGAGGGGAAGAATTTTCTTCCTTTTTCTTTTAATGTGATTTTATATAATTTAGCACACGAGACTTTTACACTTTCTAGTTGTGAAAGAGAATTCTTCAGCAACTGGGTCAAATGGGGAGTAGGAATTCTGCAGGGCTATCCATTCCGGGCTTGGATAACAAAATACCATAGGCCATGAATTACAGGATTTCTGCCAAGGATAAGTTTTAAGAAGCATAGATAGTAGATAGCAAGCTGACGGAATTTTGCTCCCTACCTCAAAGGGGCAGCTCCCTGCTAATTCTATTGAGCAACATACGACATAGTTTGTTGTGCCTCCAGATGTCCCCCCCTCCCCCAAAAAACATTTCGGGAATAAATGAATGGTTAAAGGTAACTATAGAAATAGATAGACATCCCTTCTCCACTCCGCAGTTGAGAAAGACATCAGTTAATTGCATGGGTAGGAAAGAGTGGAAGTCTGGAAGACTTTTTCAATGCTTAACAGGTTAATCATAGTTTTCGGGCTCGTTCGAGCTGACATACTTCAGGCTCAGGATCTTGAAATTCAGCCCGAACTCAGCTCTGACACACACACACACAGTAACACTTCAGTTAATTTCTCACAGGTGTTTTTATCAAAAATTTTATGGCAATGAAGTCATAGTGGTAAGTATGAAAAATAAGAGAAATTTCCTGGAATTTTTTGGTACAGTATTGAAACATAAACAAAAATGCTACAATATTACTGCTAACATTTATTAATCTGAAAATAAGTGACATGGAACTCGTACGGGTATGGTGTCGTTGAGGGACTAGCCGGACCCCATGACGCGAAGGAGTACAGCATCATCTTCCACGGAAAGAAAATAGTCCATAGATTTTCAAATGAATTTTGACAGATGAAATCAAACCTGCTAGTAAATGAGGACCTCTGGTCCATTTTGAAGACGGGCAACCACTGCACAAACAGTATTAGTTCCAATTTGAAAAAAAAAAAAGACACCACCAAATATTAAATACAAATCTTCAGTACAGAATGCCACCAACCACTCCGCATCACTGTGTGAATATGTGATGAAGCAGAAAAAAGATTGGAAATATGTTACGAGAAGCTAACTGAAGTACTGCTTCCTGGTATACAAGTTTCAAATAAAATTAAACCAAATATGACGGATCTTTACTTTCCAGTTTCAAAGATAACTTTTCAGAAATGTTATCTTCATTTATTACAGAAGAAAAATACATTTCAATACTTTAACCAACCTGGCTATACACTTTTGCATATAAAATATTTGATAAGTTTGAACTCTTTTTCCTATCTCAGGACTTACTCTGTGCACACTATGCACTAAGGAGAGGCACACAAAACTAAGCGTTCAGACTTTCAACTTCTTAATTTTCCTTTCACGTGATTTCAAATAATTTCAGTTGTCATGTTTGGCTTTCACTAAGTTGTTCAAGAGTATTTTCCAGCTGAGGAGAGTTATGTTTTCCTATTTAGTTTTCAAGCTACTCATACACAAACATTCCACGGAAAATGAACAAGGAAATCTAAAATCAGAACTTTGTCTGTTTAAATGTATGCAGCAGATTTTGTATAAGACAATTGGTATGGCAAAAGTTGTAAGTCTCCTTTTGACTTCTATAATTTAACTAGCAGCCACTAACACTGCAACACTGTGGCATGGCAAATTTTGGCAATTCCTGTAAAAAGAATTACACCTTTTAATACAAGTGAAGAACTAGATATGAAATTTTTAATCGAAAGTAGTTCCCTATGTTTTGTACAGTTAGAATAAAGTTGACCATGCAAGTTTTTCAACATAATCTGTCCACACTGTTCAGACAGCTTTAGTAAATTCAATCAGACAAATGCTATATCACAGTTGCATTAAGTTACGAAATTAAAAAATGTACTCTTTAATTCAGAGACACATTACAATGCAACAACAGTTCAAGCATTAATTTCGTAAAGAAAGGGCTAACGATTGTTGGAGATGCAAATGTTATACAAATTACGAAGGCTAATTTCCTGAAAAGTTGCCCTGATTTCTGGTAATATTCAAGCTCTATGTGAATCGACATTGGCAAAATATATTAATTATTCTATTTGAAATAAGAATTCAACACTACAGAATAACTCACTTCTTTATACTTCACTATTCACGAGACATGAACAGATTTCAACACGTGTGAAACTAAGATCTACTCATTAAACCTATAATTATTACTAAAACTAAATAAAACGTTTACTAAGAATTAACCTTACCTTAGAAATATAATAATACCTACCTTACAAAACTATACGTGTATCCAAATGGCAATAAACGGAACACTCACTCAATACAAACAAATGTGAACCAACAATGAAACGCAATGGCTGTTCAACCGATTGACTTGGCGACAGCACTAAGTTGTGCACGTGACTATTTCGCACCGTAGCCTGTCTTTTTCGTCAGATTCGACTCAGCTTACCACTAGCCGCTACTAAGTGACATACATTTAAATTTTCCAAACAGCACTTCTTTACTTGGCACATACAAGCCATTTGTTAGCCTTTTGGTAGGCATTCTTCGAGGAGGTAGCATATCAATTTAAATCACGCATAATTATACTTTCAATTACATTTGCCGACGCTGCACTCTGCGCCAGACGTAGACATTTCACTGAACCATAAAATGTGTTTCCATAATCACACACTTAAGAAAATCGTACATATCCTAATCCAACCCCTGTTGTTTGGTTCACATTGCACAACTGTACACACAATCTTTGACACAGACGCCGTCTGCAGCGCCGCGATGCGGCGTGGGACATATTTCGAACGCAGATTTTGAGTTCGCACGGCACACTTCCCCTTTTAGACGCTATAGTATAGCGTCTAGAAGGGAAAGTGTGCCGAGCGCCTAGCGTACGTAATGATTGGCGTGGATACCGAAATTTGTCCCCTTCGTAGATGGCGCTTCGATCGCCTTCCCTTCCCTCTTTCTTACTGTGATGGGAGCGGGAAACTAAATTCGTGTTGCTTACTGTGAAAAGAACGGTAATTTAGACGAAAACGTGTTATGTTTTAGGTTTTAGAAGGAATGTGGATTACCTAAATATTGTATATAAGTTATACTTAGCTCATTATGCGGAAGAGAAATAACCATAGTTTTGTGCCAGGTTGCAATACTCAGTACAAAAACAGTAAGCCGTCACTCTTTGGAATACCCAAAAATGATAAACTTTTACAGCAGTGGCAAAGATTGATTCCCGGTGCAGATGTGCAGATAAAAACTTACGACAAATTTAGTGCTGTATGTGAACTGCACTTTGAGAGATTTGTGGTTCGAAATTTTGTGCATAAAATAAATGAGGAGACTGTGTTAATACCCAGAGATCGGCCCATCTTGACACCAGATGCAATTCCAACAATATTTCCAAACCTTCCCCATTATTTGTCAAAAACTCTGGCAAAATACAGGAAAGTTAGGGAAACCGATGATAAGCCTGATGGTAATTTAAATAGCTTGGAATTCACTTCCCAAAGAGTTACACGGAACTGCCTTCTGAATATCACAGCCTTCAGTATTTTGGGGTAAGCAAATTCCTGCAAATAATTCAAAGTGCATAATTTTCCATGTTCATTCATTCAAATGTGAATTGTCAAATTCATTGACAACAGAAAAACTGGTTGTTGTTACCAAAAGTTAACCAGAGGTTACCTGTAAAGTGTATTTACGTGGAATAAAAATTAACTCAGTTTCTAATATTACTTCTAAAGATGAATCAAAATCCATTATTCGAGACACTGATAGGCTAACAGTATGTCATGGCACAGGCTCCATTTCAGAATTTGAAAATAACATGAAGTACCTTGAAAGTGGAGTTATTTTTTAGAATAATTTGTACAGCAAAAATTGTGTAACGAAAGGAACAACAAAGACTTGCCTCAGATGTAAGTATCTGCAGGGCTTACTTTTGCACAAAATAGCTTATCATAGAAGAAAGGCTACATTTAAAAATAAGTATCAAAATACAGTTCGGAAAATCAACAGGCTGAAGAAACTAGTTATTTCGCTCTCTAATTAAACTTAAAAAAAAAAAAAATAAAAAAAAAAGGAATTTTACAGAACTTTCCATTAATGAAAAAATAGCAGAATTACGCATTAAGCAGCAGCAAATGGTTATTCATTGTTATAAGGCAGCAAAAAAGAAATCTGCAAGAGGTATGTCATATACCAAAGAATGGTTACTTGAATGCTTACTAATGCACATAAAAAGTCCAAAATTGTACGAGCACATACGGAAACACAAAATCATGATCCTACCTAATAGAACAACTATTAGAAAGTATATTTCAAATTACAACAGCAGTTTTGGATTCAATGCACTGACGTTTGAAACTATTTCAAAGAAAACAAGTGAAATGGAGCCTTTTGCAAGACATGGTGGTATATTAATAGATGAAGTGAAGCTTACAGAAAAACTGCATGCAAAATCATCTGGTGAAATATTAGGGTTTGTTCATATTGGGCCATACACTTCAAAAACTGTTAAGTATACCCCATGTAATCACGGACTGGTAATGGTGTTTCAGCCATTAAATGGAGATTGGACCCAAATAATTGGTGTTTTTGCCACAAGTAACAATATAAGTGGAACTTTGCTAGCAAAATTAATTATTAAAGCTGTTATTCTCACTGAAAATGCAGGTCTGTTTGTTAATTTCATTACGTGTGATGGGGCTTCTTGGACCAGGAATATGTGGAAGACATTTGGTATATCAGCAGACTGTTCTGGAACTAAATACAGCATTATGCATCCTACAGATTGTTCTAGTTTACATTTCATATCAGATTTTCGCCAGTCAAAGCGAGCCTTGCTTCATCGTAGCTCAGCTATTTAGAGTCAGGTCGATGCTTAGCAAATTCCCAGTTATACAGGTAAACACTGGGGAAGAAATATTTCTTCTTATTATACGTGGGAAATATATCTCTATAAGCAATCTGAAATCGCATATTTACTGTTACGTAACTGAAATCAAACGATCGTCCATGGAATGGAAACATGTCACCTCCCCAACAAGGAAGACGTGAAAAGTCCAACTGTCTCTGTCTGCGGGAGTGGTCATGATGACTGTGAATCTGTTGTTTACACAGAATTTCTGTCAAAAGAGACAACCATCAAGTGACTCATATTGCCAAACACCATTAAATTTGCGAAATTCAATTAAGGACAGATGCCGGGGTAAGTTGAGCGAAGGTGTCACACTGATGTCCAAGAACATTACACAGCACGGAAAACTAAGGGAATTGCTGCATTAATTCAAGTCGGAATTGTGGCAGCATCCACCTTATAGCCCCAACTTATCCCCATGCGGCTACCATTTGTTCGGTAAAATGAAACAGGAGCTTAGTGGACAATGATTCCCAACGGATGAGGCTGTGAAAAGTGCGGTCCTTAACTAGTTGCACCAAACTGGACTTTTCTTGTACAGGTATGGGAAAGTTAATCGCACGTTCCGATAAATGTTTACAGTCCTTAGGCGACTATGTCGAAAAATGAATTAATGTTGTAAACCAACATACATCCCCTGAGTATATCCTTGATTTTTTTATTCAACAGTGTAACTAACTTTTTGATCCACCCTCATATTATTAAAGCACTTTGCTACAATTCAGAAATTAATTTTTTAGTTTGTTTTAAAAATTAGCATAAATACTACATTTGGATAAAGTATCAACTTACCTATTGACTATGAATTTGTCTTGTATCTTCAAGCGGAACAAAGTAAAAAATACTATTAAAAATAAACAAATGGGTCCATTCTTTTACATAAATGTACCTCAAATGTCTGTTTCAAATAGTTTGAAAGAAGGAAGTCATCACAAGCTAAACAGTATTCAGCTTCAGATTGTTACCCAAACTTCCTTTATGTGATAGCATCTGCAACAAAGTTATAGATACACACAACAAAATAAAAAAAGAATTCTTGCTAACCAATGGCAGAAATTAAGACATCTGTTTCAAATAGTTTGAATCATCACAAGTTACATCAAAATTATCTCAGCTTTAGATCCTCCAGTGTGTGTTACCATCTGAATATTTTATGTATGAGTTATGTCAATTATTTTCTTTACCTAAAATCTACTCTTGTAATGTTCATACCTGTGATCTACTTTTTTATAAAACATATTTGATATCACTTTTTAGATTAGACAACATTTTAACAGTATAAATAAATATTTCCCACACATTTCTAAAGGAATTAAGCAGAATTGGTTAGTAGTTTTTCATAACACTAGGGAATTTATACATTTTACTAACATTCTTTACTAGAAGCCAAATTTGCTCATTATAGTAAAATTAAATTTTTACTTTCAATATACCTACTATAAATGTCAAGCTAAGCACTAGTACACACACACACCAGTGCTGAGACGGGCCGAGCCCGAACCGGGCGCTGGCTGTGTAATACTTACTGGAGTTCGGGCTTGGAGAGAGGGGAAGAATTTTCTTCCTTTTTCTTTTAATGTGATTTTATATAATTTAGCACACGAGACTTTTTTTACACTTTCTAGTTGTGAAAGAGAATTCTTCAGCAACTGGGTCAAATGGGGAGTAGGAATTCTGCAGGGCTATCCATTCCGGGCTTGGATAACAAAATACCATAGGCCATGAATTACAGGATTTCTGCCAAGGATAAGTTTTAAGAAGCATAGATAGTAGATAGCAAGCTGACGGAATTTTGCTCCCTACCTCAAAGGGGCAGCTCCCTGCTAATTCTATTGAGCAACATACGACATAGTTTGTTGTGCCTCCAGATGTCCCCCCCCTCCCCCAAAAAAACATTTCGGGAATAAATGAATGGTTAAAGGTAACTATAGAAATAGATAGACATCCCTTCTCCACTCCGCAGTTGAGAAAGACATCAGTTAATTGCATGGGTAGGAAAGAGTGGAAGTCTGGAAGACTTTTTCAATGCTTAACAGGTTAATCATAGTTTTCGGGCTCGTTCGAGCTGACATACTTCAGGCTCAGGATCTTGAAATTCAGCCCGAACTCAGCTCTGACACACACACACACAGTAACACTTCAGTTAATTTCTCACAGGTGTTTTTATCAAAAATTTTATGGCAATGAAGTCATAGTGGTAAGTATGAAAAATAAGAGAAATTTCCTGGAATTTTTTGGTACAGTATTGAAACATAAACAAAAATGCTACAATATTACTGCTAACATTTATTAATCTGAAAATAAGTGACATGGAACTCGTACGGGTATGGTGTCGTTGAGGGACTAGCCGGACCCCATGACGCGAAGGAGTACAGCATCATCTTCCACGGAAAGAAAATAGTCCATAGATTTTCAAATGAATTTTGACAGATGAAATCAAACCTGCTAGTAAATGAGGACCTCTGGTCCATTTTGAAGACGGGCAACCACTGCACAAACAGTATTAGTTCCAATTTGAAAAAAAAAAGACACCACCAAATATTAAATACAAATCTTCAGTACAGAATGCCACCAACCACTCCGCATCACTGTGTGAATATGTGATGAAGCAGAAAAAAGATTGGAAATATGTTACGAGAAGCTAACTGAAGTACTGCTTCCTGGTATACAAGTTTCAAATAAAATTAAACCAAATATGACGGATCTTTACTTTCCAGTTTCAAAGATAACTTTTCAGAAATGTTATCTTCATTTATTACAGAAGAAAAATACATTTCAATACTTTAACCAACCTGGCTATACACTTTTGCATATAAAATATTTGATAAGTTTGAACTCTTTTTCCTATCTCAGGACTTACTCTGTGCACACTATGCACTAAGGAGAGGCACACAAAACTAAGCGTTCAGACTTTCAACTTCTTAATTTTCCTTTCACGTGATTTCAAATAATTTCAGTTGTCATGTTTGGCTTTCACTAAGTTGTTCAAGAGTATTTTCCAGCTGAGGAGAGTTATGTTTTCCTATTTAGTTTTCAAGCTACTCATACACAAACATTCCACGGAAAATGAACAAGGAAATCTAAAATCAGAACTTTGTCTGTTTAAATGTATGCAGCAGATTTTGTATAAGACAATTGGTATGGCAAAAGTTGTAAGTCTCCTTTTGACTTCTATAATTTAACTAGCAGCCACTAACACTGCAACACTGTGGCATGGCAAATTTTGGCAATTCCTGTAAAAAGAATTACACCTTTTAATACAAGTGAAGAACTAGATATGAAATTTTTAATCGAAAGTAGTTCCCTATGTTTTGTACAGTTAGAATAAAGTTGACCATGCAAGTTTTTCAACATAATCTGTCCACACTGTTCAGACAGCTTTAGTAAATTCAATCAGACAAATGCTATATCACAGTTGCATTAAGTTACGAAATTAAAAAATGTACTCTTTAATTCAGAGACACATTACAATGCAACAACAGTTCAAGCATTAATTTCGTAAAGAAAGGGCTAACGATTGTTGGAGATGCAAATGTTATACAAATTACGAAGGCTAATTTCCTGAAAAGTTGCCCTGATTTCTGGTAATATTCAAGCTCTATGTGAATCGGCATTGGCAAAATATATTAATTATTCTATTTGAAATAAGAATTCAACACTACAGAATAACTCACTTCTTTATACTTCACTATTCACGAGACATGAACAGATTTCAACACGTGTGAAACTAAGATCTACTCATTAAACCTATAATTATTACTAAAACTAAATAAAACGTTTACTAAGAATTAACCTTACCTTAGAAATATAATAATACCTACCTTACAAAACTATACGTGTATCCAAATGGCAATAAACGGAACACTCACTCAATACAAACAAATGTGAACCAACAATGAAACGCAATGGCTGTTCAACCGATTGACTTGGCGACAGCACTAAGTTGTGCACGTGACTATTTCGCACCGTAGCCTGTCTTTTTCGTCAGATTCGACTCAGCTTACCACTAGCCGCTACTAAGTGACATACATTTAAATTTTCCAAACAGCACTTCTTTACTTGGCACATACAAGCCATTTGTTAGCCTTTTGGTAGGCATTCTTCGAGGAGGTAGCATATCAATTTAAATCACGCATAATTATACTTTCAATTACATTTGCCGACGCTGCACTCTGCGCCAGACGTAGACATTTCACTGAACCATAAAATGTGTTTCCATAATCACACACTTAAGAAAATCGTACATATCCTAATCCAACCCCTGTTGTTTGGTTCACATTGCACAACTGTACACACAATCTTTGACACAGACGCCGTCTGCAGCGCCGCGATGCGGCGTGGGACATATTTCGAACGCAGATTTTGAGTTCGCACGGCACACTTCCCCTTTTAGACGCTATAGCTATAGCATGGGTATCAACAAACAAGATAAAAGTTTCATCCTGCTTTTCTATGTAGAGCATGTAGAAGCCATTATATTTCGGGTTCGAATCAATAGTTTCTTTAATTTTATAGCTATTTATTGATTTTAAATATGTTGTTATCTTTTGCATTATTTTAAAGCTTTGCAAAATTACAATATTTAAAAAAATATTTTCGACTAATTTTTTCATTCGTGCTTTTTTTTTTTTTTTTTTTTTGATTGGGGGTTTAATTACTACTTTTTTTTTTATTATTATTAGAGGTTTAGCGAATACCTTGGGCAACTCAATGCGCTTTAAACAGTCGCTCGTCCCTAATTTAGGGCCACTGACTCCAGGGAAGGAAGAGAAGCAGCGCCGTACGACAAACACAACATCCATGTCTCACCGAGATTCGAATTCAGACCCACCTCTGACGAATAGTCAGGAGCTGTCTTGGGAGCCATCGCTTAGACCACTGCGCCGCCGGGGCGACCATTCGTGATCAACACCAACTTTAAAATTTTCTTGCCTTTTATAAATTTTTTTGTCAGCTTTGTGCAAAGGCAAATTAATAAGTGAAACTATATTTTCGTCTCTCAGTTTACGATTTATGTCCGAGTAAGCTTTCACCGTGATTTACACAATAATAACCAACTCCAAACTACATTGCGTAATATGTCTCCTTCAGAAATCTTGACCCGCTCAATGTGGCTCCGTATTTTTCACAGTACAAACGGATGCTTAAAACCGTAACTGATCGATCACACGTGAAATAATATGGTAGATTCTTGGGTAGATTGGTAGTTGTTGATTGTGGTTGTTCTTGGGGTACGGGATATTTAAAAAGAAAAATTTTGAAAAGAGTATCAGGGTGTGTTTCTAATTGTTTGAACCATGGAATTGCCGATTCAAGAAAACCGTGAAGTGATCAATTCAATTGGCGAAGTTCTTTTAGACAACAACAGGCCGATGAAGGAGAGATTCAGAGCTCTCTTCACTTTACGTAACATTGGAGGGGAACTGTGTATCCGCAGTATTGAAAAATGTTTCTCTGATTCTTCCTCATTGCTAAAACACGAATGTGCTTATTGCTTAGGCCAGATGGGTGATCCTTGTGCGGCTCCGAAACTTCAGAGCATCCTTAAGGACGAAACTGAAGAACCCATAGTACGACACGAGGCAGGAGAAGCGTTAGCCGCAATTGGCCTTGCGAAATTGCTTCCGTTATTACAAAACTATTGTAAGGATTCCATAGTGGAAGTTTCAGAAACCTGTCAGTTGGCTGTCGAGAGGCTTAAGTGGCTACAGTCTCGTGAAGTGGAAGAATTGTCAATTAATCCCTATAGCTCCACAGATCCAGCACCACCGTTTGGTAAGTGTGACGACATACAATACCTTAAAAATATATTATTGGATGAATCGTGCACCTTGTTTGAGCGTTACCGTGCCATGTTTAGCTTGAGAAACTTGGGAACTGTTGATGCTGCTCTTGCATTAGCTGAAGGATTTAAATCCAGTAGTGCATTGTTCCGTCATGAAATTGCATTTGTCTTAGGGCAAATGCAAAACAATGCTTGTGAAGACCAGCTAACTGCTGTGTTGCGTGACCTGAAGGAAAATGAAATGGTTCGACATGAGTGTGCTGAAGCTTTGGGAGCAATAGCGACTCCAAGTGCTATGGAGACTTTAAAACATTTTCTAAATGACAACAAGCGAGTTGTCAGAGAAAGTTGTGAAGTTGCTTTGGACATGTGTGATTATGAAAACAGCCAGGAATTTCAGTATGCAAATACACTAGTAAAAGTATTGTGAATGTGCTAACCAAGTAATAACACATATTGGTTAACCTGGTCCATTAACTATTAAACTTGCACTGAATAAAATCAGTTATTCTGTTACTTTAAACTGTCTCAGCAATATTGGTACAGTTCAACATGGCCTAATTAATGATTGTGATTACTTTTTAAAGGACCTAGTGAGTATCTCACGATTGAAACAGGTCAATAAAATGAGCAGACCAGTCCATCTGAGAAGGACCAAAAAATTCAGTTACATTGCTTGCATATTAAGTAATTAGTATGCTGAATTGATATAAACTGAAATATCTTAGATGCTTGGCAACTGGTGCAAATCCATAATAAAAGGAGCTACATTTCTGCAAAGCCCTATGTGCATTGTATAGTCATTCCCTATTCAAAAATATTTTTAACACTTGATTTTATTCATTAATTATTTTAGTATTATGGCTTTCATACGAAGAATGACTCCTAGATGGGTGTCAGATTTCCTTGGTAAATCTGAAGTAAGCATCCTAAATTGTTCAAAATCCCGGTATGGCATGGAAGTAGTGTTTTGCCACAAATGTTGAAGTATTTTGAGAAAGTGAGATGTACACATTTTAAAGTATGCAATTTCATGGCAAATGGTAAAGAAATTTCATAGCTGCCCCGGTAGTGCAGTGGTCTAAGCGATGGCTTCTGATTATTCGTCCGAGATGGATCTAGGTTCGAATCCAGGTAAGGCATGGATGTTGTGTTTATCTTACGGCCCTGGCTCTCACTGTTCCCTGGAACCAGTGGCCCTAAATTAGGGACAGGCGACTGCTTATAGCCCACTGAGTTGCTCGTGGTGGTTGTTAAACCTCCGATAATAAAAAAAAAATTGTCATTATTGGGAATTTTAAATATCTTTAATATTTATCTGCAAGTACGATGCTGTGAACAAAAGCTGCGACAGGCCTAACACAACACTGCAGCGATGATGTCAAGCTTTGCTTCGTTGAAACGAAGGTTTGTTGTGGCGGCCGATTTATGGGTGGAAAAGTATAACAGTATCTGGTTATGATGTTGTCAGGACAGTGATCCATTTTGTAGTGCTATGCTACAGAAAATAGATCCACATAACCCCCTTTTTTTGTTATCTTCTGAACTGTAATTTTGTGCAAGCATGACTAAAAATTTACAGATTCAATAACAGAACCGAAAGTACAATGGGATACCAAATGAGGTGCGAATCCAAGCCATTAAAACCAGAGCTAAAACTTTTTCAGATTTCCCATCTAACTTCCGTTGCTGAGAACTAGAGATCTACTTTAACTCTTCTGTACCAGCAAGAAACATCTCTGAACATTATATTTGGTGTGAGGGAATCGTATGCGAAGCAACAAAAAAATTGCCAGCATGTGCTTTAAATACAGTGAGAAATAATTGAACTATAATCTGTAGCGTAGCATTACAATATGTAACTCTTTTTCCTGAAAAGAACATACCCGGTTGCCGTTGTGGTCTTTTGGCCGTGAATTGGCTGCTACTGCTGCTGTGAACATTCATTTCAACGGAGCAAAGCTTGACGTCATCAACGCAGCATTGCATTAGGCCTGCTTCAGTTTCTGTTCACAGCGTTGTACTTGCACGCAAATATTACTCTTTAAGTTTGTGTGTGATATTTGTATGTGAATATGTCTGGGAATGAATTGTCCAGAAAGTACAGCTTCACTAATCGAAGTTATTAATCTTTGGCCGCCCCGGTGGCGCAGTGGTCTAAGGCGCTGGCCTCTGATCATTCGTCCATAAGGGGTCCGGGTTCGAATCCCGGTCAGGCATGGATGTTGTGTTTGTCTTACGGCACTGGCTCTCTCCCTTCCCTGGAACCAGTGACCCTAAATTAAGGAAGGGCGACTGCTTACAGCCCATTGAGTTGCTCACGGTGGTCGTTAAACCTCCAATCAAAGAAAAAAAAATTAATCTTGGACCAAATCCAAAGTTGGTCATTTTGCCGGCAAAAAGGTATTTTTGCTGGGACAGTGGCAAAAACTGGTAAAAACCAGACAAAAATGGTAAAAAAAAATGGACTAAACATAAACATAGACAACGAGCGAAACACACAGTCACGTATGGTAAAAGGTTCGCCTAGTGGTAGCTTTCGGTCGTCCTACGACCTTGATCACCCATGATCGACTGGTTGGGCTGGTTGCCAGAACTACAATTTAAAGTTGGGGTGTTGGAAATGTTGCCAGAGTTTAGAAGAGAGATCCAAATAATTGGTACTTGGTGAGGTCTCTGAATTGCAGTTTTTGGTGAACAAAATTTCTATGCTTTCTTGGAAACACAGAGATGCTTTGTTGATGAATGGAGCAACTTTTTAGTTTCTTTCCAAATGGGAACTGCTTCAAGGGTTAGTGCAGATAAAGCTGTCTTTGCAAGACAACTGGAAAAATCTTTTGTGTACACCAAGTCTTGTATTGATGCTTCGATATGTGCTTCCAATATACACTGAGGCACCAGAGGAAGTTGAAATGGGAATAGCAGAAACTCCAGGGGTGAGACAGAGGATCCCTGTCCTTAAGCATGCAGATATTTGCAGAAGGGTTTGGTTTCACTGTGAGAGTGAAACCAAACCCATCATTTGTAGAAAACAAAAATAGCTTGATTATATGTCCCATAAATAAACACAGTAAATCCCTATTCTTGCCATTTAGGTTTTTGCCAGGATGGTTCTTACGTTTTTTTCCACATTTGGCAAAAGTTTGCCAACCGTGGTTAATATTGCTTGAGTACATTATTTTTTATCCAGTTAAAGGAAGTTTGAATAACTTTTTCCGTATGTTTTAATCAGGGTTTAAAAAAAACCCTTGTATTTTTGAAGAAGCTCAACTAGGTGGGTTTTATTGCGCTTTTTTTTTTGTTTTTATTGGGGTTTTTGTACAGTTTAACTTATGGTTCTTCAATATTTAAGCATTGATAGGCAAGTTTTATATATATATATATATATATATATATATATGTATGTATGTATTTTATCGATTATGAAACGGCCTTTGATTTCGTTAAACCATCAGCAGTTACACTGGCTTTGAAATCTTGTGGTATATTTTTAACCAGTAAAAAAAAATTAAGATGCATACATTAGTATTATTAGTAACATCTATGAAAATGCAAGTGCAAAGGTTCTGTTATTTGAGGATACAGCAGCACCAATAAAAATTGGAAAGGGAGAGAGACTATATCACAACACCGTATCTCCCAAACTCTTTAATGCCACATGACAAAATGTCTTTCAGTCATTCATTGAACCGGGAAAACAAAGGGGAAAAGGTTAATGGAGATCATTTCACTCGCCTTTGTTTTGCTGATGAAAAAAACAGCACAGTAGAACCTTTAAAACAGCACAGTAGAACTTTCAGAAGACAAAGCTGACTTACAATGCTTGTACAATAGTGTTCACCCTAGAAACTGAAAAGGGCACATTTGTATAAAAATAGAGGCACGTTATGTGTGCAAAACATTGCAAGATCTAAAAAAAGGGCACTTTATGTATGTATAAGGTATCATTTTAGACTCCCCCCTGAAATAAACCTCCAACACTATTTTCATCCTAAACATAACTATTACATACAGTGGTGAGGTAAGAATATTTCAACGGTCTCTCTATGGGTTTTGTAAGTTTCTTTTCTTTTTTTTTTTTTTTTTTTAAATACTATTTTTGTAGGAAAACCAAAGAATATAAATTTTAAAGGATTTGAATGTATTGAAATGGTTTTGTTAACAATTTTCATGTATAGTTGCAGAATTAAATCTACTTTTTCATTACCGAAAGAACGTAACAACTTTTTTAATTGCATGGATAACAAGTTACAAGAAATGAAGATTTATCAATTGATGGGGGGAAGCTGGAGATAACTGATACCTAATTTACCTTGGACAGCAGATATCAAGCAAAAGTCAAATTGATGAAGAAATTTATCTACGTATAAAACTTGGTTGGATAGCTTTTGGAAGAAACAGTACAATTTTTAAGAGAATATGCCAGTATGTCTCAAAAGAAAAGTGCCAATCAGAGCATCCTTCAAGTGCTTACTACGGAGCAGAGATGTGGACCTTAACTTTAAAAAAAAAAAAAAAAAAAAACCCACGAAAGCACAAAGACTGCAGACAACTGAAAGCATGAAGAGATGCATGCTTGGTGTAACCAGGAGAGAAAAGAAGAGGAACTCATGGATACAGAAAATGACAAGAGCAGAAGACATCGTGATCAGAGTGAAGAAATTTATCTACGTATAAAACTTGGTTGGATAGCTTTTGGAAGAAACAGTACAATTTTTAAGAGAATATGCCAGTATGTCTCAAAAGAAAAGTGCCAATCAGAGCATCCTTCAAGTGCTTACTACGGAGCAGAGATGTGGACCTTAACTAAAAAAAAAAAAACACAAAAGCACAAAGACTGCAGACAACTGAAAGCATGAAGAGATGCATGCTTGGTGTAACCAGGAGAGAAAAGAAGAGGAACTCATGGATACAGAAAATGACAAGAGCAGAAGACATCGTGATCAGAGTAAATTTCCTGAAATGGTAATGGGTTGGGCATGTTGCCAGAATGGACCACCGATGGACAACCAAAATTGTAGACTAGATTCCAATGGACAGGAAAAGATCCAGAAGACCACATGGGAGATGGGTGGATTAAATTCGAAAGCATGCAGGGGTGGCATGGAGGAGACTGGTGCAAGAGACCATTGTGGAAGAAACTTGGGGAGGCCTTCATCCAGCAGTGGATTGATGATGGCTGATGGACAGTAATATATATAGACCTTCATCCAGCAGTGGATTGATAATGGCTGATGGACAGTATATATCATCATCAACCATTATCAATCCACTGCCAGACAAAGGTCTCTCCAAGCCTCATCCACAATGGTCTGTCTTGTGCCAGTCTCCTCCATGTTACTCCCGCATGCTTTCGAATTTCCTCCACACATCTCCCATGTGGTCTTCTTCTGGGTCTTGGCTGTCCATCGATGGTCTGTCCTTCTGGCAGTATGTCCAGCCCATTGCCATTTCAGGGATTTAACTCTGATCATGATATCTTCCACTGTTGTCATTTTTTCGGATCCACGAGTTCCTCTTCTTATCTCTCCATGCTTCTTTGAGTTGTCTGCAGCTTTTCTATGTCTCTTTTACGTAAGGTTCACGTCTCTGCACCATACGTAAGCACTGGAAGGATCCATTGATCGAACACTTTTCTTTTAAAACATAATGCTCTTGAAAATTATGCTGTTTCTTCCAAAAGCTCTCCAGGCAAGTTTTCTACACCGATTTTCTTCATCAATGTGACCCTCACTTGATATCTGCTGTCCAAGATAAAACGTACGTGTCTGTTATCTCCAGCTTTTCTCCATTAATCGATAAATCTTCATTTCTTGTAAAACCATTGTACATCACTTTTGTCTTCTGAAAGTTCATTTTTAATCCCACTTCTTTACTCTTGTCAGCAAGTTCCTGGATCATACTCTGCAGCTCTGATGGAGTAGTTGCAAAAATGACTATGTCATCAGCAAAATGAAGGTGAGTTAGATAATCTCCATTAATCTTTATCCCATTGTTTTCCCAGTTTGGTGGAAGACATTTTTCAATGTGGCATTAGAGAGCTTGGGAGATATGGTGTCACCTTGTCTCACCCCCTTTCCAATTTTTATGGGGGCTGTATTCTCAAATAGCCAAATCTTTGCATTTTCATAGATGTTATTAATAATATTAATGTATGCATCTTCAATACCGCAGGATTTCAAAGCCATTGTAATATACACTGCCGGAAAGTGAAAAAAGAACACTGTTAAAAATTGCAGCTGCATCTATGAGATTTATGTCGTAGCAACAAGTTGTTAAGAAAGGAAAACACATGTGAAGTGATTCAATTTTTATTTTACCCTTTAATGCATATTACAGTGTACAGAAGGCACATTTTAATAAGGTGGTGTACCTTCTTCAGCAGCAATACAAGTTTCCAATCTGGCATGTAGTCAGTCATACAAATACTGGATATCACTTTGGCGGGATAGCTTTCCATTCGCTTTAAACTTGCATGCATAATTTAGAGATGGTTGCTGCCTGCCAGGGTACGCAGAACAGTCTTTGTCTGATCCAATCCCAGACATGCTCGATTGGAGAGAAGTCCGAAGAGTGTACTGGCCAAGGGACTTGATGCACAGCCTGAAGAGCATGTTGAGTTGCCCTTGCGGAGTATGGGTGGGCTTTATCCTGCTGAAACATTGCATCGGAGATCGCACTAAAAAAAAAAAAAAAAAAAATGGCAAGATGACTGGCTGCACAATGTCCCTGACATATATACTACTATTCAGTGTACTCTGTACAAACACCAGACTTGCATGAGAGAGATAGCTAATTGCTCCTCACACCTTGATGCCTGTCATGGGGTTTGTGTGTAGTTGGCAGATGCATGATAGCAGAAGCCGCTCACCTTGTTGCCTTTGGACGTGTACACGGCCGTTACACGCTCCCAAGCAGAATTGGCTTTCATCGCTGGCTTCCATTCTTCCCTCCAATGAACTTATTCTTGACACCACCGCAAACATGCTCGACAGTGACCAGGGGTCAGTGGATTGCAAATGATTCCGTATCATTCTGGTAGACACCCTTGGTATGACAGAGGATCAAATTTGTGATGCCGTAGCTGTCCGCTTTGCCAATGCCGCCCTCCTGATATGCCAATCCTCTCATGCGTCCATAACTCTGTGTTGCCCGGAACCACGTTTGTGAGTGTGCAAATGCTCTTCTGACCACCGATGCCACTATCTTACCACGGCTGATACCTCTCGTCCCACCTGGTCCACAATTTGACGGATCAACCTCCTTCGCACAGACCCACTATATGGCCTTGCTCGAATTCCAGTAACTGAACAAATGTGTGCCTGCGTCGTCCAGGCATGGTAGCTTCTTCAACGAGCACTGAACAACACTACAACGGACGAATGACTTCATTCTGCTTGCCCTAGACCTTAAATGTGTGCTATGTACATTTGCATGATGTCTGCAGTGACGTCATTATTTCATCCAATGACATTCCAACATGAATCACAGTTTCTGCTGCTCTTAACAATTAACATATTATAATATGATCCTACTGACATTCCTTCGGTATGTTCTTTTTCACTTTCTGGCAGTGTAGTTATCACTTTTGTTTCTTTATTGTAGCAACTTTATCTTAGAACCTAGCCATCAATCACCAAGAACAGCTGTTCCATCTTTTGTTACCAGGACCACATGAACCTGTACCGAGCAGTGACATAATGAAGCACATTTCTGAAGTGAAATTTCAGGTCTGCTTTTCAAGTAGTTCCTGACCACGTGTGTTTGTATCAGTCTGCTTTGTTTACATAGAACTTGCACAGATCCAGCATGAAACAGCCAAGGAAGTAGTTTACCATAAGTCTTGTTTGAATTTTTTTCTTTAGAATTGAATTATGTTAGACATTTTAATGGCTCTTTTTTTTTTTTTTTTTTTTTTTTTTAAATGTATTTTGTGTTGGAAATTTATTGAATAATAGTACTATGGACTTTTCTTTTTATGCAAAGCTAATTGCTAAGATTGATGTTTCAGATTTTTTTTATATTTCTTCAGGTTGTGGAAACCATGACTCACAATTTAATTAGATACGTCCATTGTAGCAAGTGGAAAAAATTGTCAAAGATATTAATTTTCCGCTATTTCAAAAAGTAATACCAGCTAATATGAAGTGGAGTTAGAAACAGGTAAATTTTTTTGGACCCGTACCCAACCTGGATGTCACATAATTGGGCCCGACCCAGACCTGACCTGTAATTGACCCGGACAAATCTGCTTTGAACTATAATATATACATAGGGCATTCAAAAAGTCTCTTCAGAGTGGGTATATTAGGTTATATGGAAAACAACCAAATGTATTATAGGAACATATAATTGACTCACTTACAGAAAGTATTGAAATTGTCACCCTTCATTTGCAAGACATAGCATAACTGTTTTACACGTTTTCAGACACATCTGTGAGAGTCTAAAAGTCCCTCCGCAGTAATGTTAAGGCTATTCCACCAAATTTTGGTAGTGCTACAAAATTTTTGAATCAACTTGTATGTTTAATTTCAGCTTTTGCTGTTTTCTTGGTAACATAGCAAGCTTCAGAATATATTTCACAGCAACACCAATTTTCAGAGGTTTATGATAACTTGAAAGTTTCCAAAATGTGGATGTTGTTTATATGATTGCCCTTCAGGAACACTTTTCTTTCTGAGGACACCCTTCCTTCGTATTACATTACAAATCATTTTTCAGTCAGCAAGCACCAGCATCGAGCATAAAATTCCACACTGCGCATTTTTCTTCGAAATTTTATTTATTATTATTGATATTTTTTTTTTTTTTTTTTTTTTTTTTGCTTTCCAAAAGTAAAACGGAAATAAAGCGGGGTCAAAATCGGGTAACAAACACCTTGACCCAACCCGTTTCCATCTCTGATCTGAAGAAAAGGATGCATGGGAAAATTCACCCAGTAAAAAGTGAGAGTTTCATTGAGATTCTGTATTGAATTATGACTTAAATGTGAGTATTAAATAAGTGCCTATTATTATTTTCTACACGGATTTATTAGTATAAAGGTAGCAATAAATGTAAGAATATGCATATTGTGAACCATTTCCTTTGCTGTTTCATGCTGGGTGTTGAGCAGGTTCTGTGTAAAGTTTGTAAAAAGAATGGAATGATACATGCAAAATCAGGAACTAGAAAAGTGTTGTCTTTCCCTTATTAAGATAATTTTTATTTAAAAAAAACACTATGAGTAGAAACAAGTGATTTGTGGCATGATGCAAGTAAACTAATATATATATTTTTTTTCTACACTGTTAGTATATCTCCACATGATCGCTGTTTGTGGCCTGGAGCATGTTTAGTCAGTATTAAATTTCTCGCATTGTTTTGTGTGACATCTCTGAAGACTGTGGCAATAGCATCTTCTCTCCTCTGCAGCATTTTGACGTCAGACACTGGTGTTGAATAGACTTTATTCTTGACATAACTTTACATGGAAAAGTCTAGGAGTGTTATGTTGGGTGATGTATGGTGGCCGTGATGTTGGACCATTCCTCCCAGTCCATCTGTTGGGAAATGTGTTATTGAGGAATTTTTGAACAATTAATCCCCAATCTGGTGGGATAGCATCCTGCTAGAAAGTCACCCCCATCCCCCCCAAAAGAAAGGTCCAATGACTCTTGTGTTTGAAACCACATCAAACATTTACTTTTGGGTTGACCTGCTGTTTTTCAAAGACATGGGGATTTTCTGACCCCCATATATGCACATTGTGTCTGTTTACTTCATGAGAAGTGTGAAAAGTAGCCTCATTTGAAAAAAAAACACTCTGTAGATAATTGTTGTCAATACACTAAAATCTCAGCTGCAAAAGCAGCACGACACAAGTGGTCTTCCATCTGCAAGGCTTGAACAATCTGCACTTTGTACATATACAAGTGAAGTCTTTTGTGTGAAATTTTTTTGTGTTAGGGAGGGGAAATCCAAGTTCAGACACAGTGGTGCGAGTGGGTTTCGAGGGACTGCATATACTAAAGCTGTCCTCACTGCATCAGCAGTTTCTTCACTAACATCCGGTCAGCATGTTCATTTTTGATCATCAATACTTCAACTTTGCACACCAAGCTGTTATGTTTTTACGATCAGGTGGTAGACGTCCATACTGTCTTCTGAAATTAAGCTAAACAGTTATCGGTGATTTGGTCTCGTACAACAAAACACATTGCGTCTTTTCCTGCAAAGATGCCATTTTTACTTCTTGTGCTGACAGTGCCACCTAGTTACTACTCGGCATGCACCTACAACAAAAACTAATTAGCAGGGATCGCATTCGTCCTAAAATTCCTAAAATTCCTAATATTTTGTGACCCTCCTTAAATTCCTAAAATTAGACCTAAAATTTGCTATTCATCCTAAAATTTTCGTAAGCTTATTTTTATTAAAAACAACCGTTATTAACGCCAATAAATTTACCATTACGGTAAGGTAAAAAGACCTGTTATTGTAGAAACACAGCCTATATGCTGTGCTGCTGAAGGGAGGGAAAAATGACGCCATCGAGATCCACTTGCTTCGGGGCGGGCGTTCCATTTTTTTGCCTTCGAACAGTTTTCGAGAGTAACAAGAGATCTAAGGGAAAAGGGAGGGGTCATTTTCACCCCTGGTTTGCGCTTTGCAGACGAACTCCGTGGCACGCAGAAGATCGTACTTTATTTTTGTACATGCCTTGTGGAACCTCCTCTTTCTGCTGATGTTTTGTTATTGTAAACCGCAGGTGGGTGGAAGCAAAGAGGAAACATGTGGTCTTTTTCCGTAACCTCCGGTAATGACGATGGGATGGTAGCTGAGTTATCTTGGCAGGCAGTAGAGCACGTGATCATTGACCTTCGATCATGCGTCGGCGACAGCGACCTTCGATGCGCAATATATCTCGGCTCCGACTCGCTTTGACTGAACTTGCGTGAGATGCGTATGATAGTTTCTGGTTTTACGTCTTTTATGGTGTTCTCTGTGCAGGTTCAGTTCTCTAGTGGTGACCTGCTTTTTTTTTTTTTTTTTTTTTCATATCTTCTGACATCCTCGCAGCCAAATTTCGGGAAGTTGTCTGGTTTTGCACTATTGGAACGTGTTTTTGTACTTCCCTTTCATTTTCTGGTTAGTAATACAAGTGTTTAAGATGCCTAAATCCAAAACGAAATTTCAAGATGCGTGGCTCGCCAAAGAATTGGACGGAGTGAAGTTGAAAGAATGGTGTTCTGCAACTGAAACAATATTTTCTGCTAAGTGTATATTGTGTTCAGAAATTTTCAATATTTCTAATAGTGGCTTTTCACAAGTAAAAGCGCATCATAAAGGAAAAAAAGTTCCCATAACAAGAAATTCCCATAACAATAAATTTGTTAAATAGTGTTCGTGATTCACATAAATTTTATAAAGAGTATGTTGATAAGCTGAAGGAAGAACAATCAAAAAAGGTAAAAGAAAGGAAGCAGAAAGAGAGGGAAAATAAGGAAAAGCAGCTAGAGAAAAAAGAAAAGCTGAGTTTGATGACAAAATAAAAGAAAATGATGCAGAAATAAATAGGCTTAAAAAAGATAAAGAAGCCTCCCTAGCAGTAATTCAAGAGGGAACAGAAAGAATGCGAAAAGCTGTAGAAAAACAAAATACTGTTGAAATAGCAGTTGCCTCTAACTTGATCATACAAGGTTCAGCTGAAATAAAGAAAACAAAGTAAATTAGTTGTGGTGGAAGCAGAAAAAGATAGGCGTATCAGGAAAAAGGTTAAAACAATAATATGAAAAAAGTAATTCAGTGAACAATTGTACATAGTTCTTGGTTTTCAATTACCTTTTTAGGATATTATAATTTAATGTGAAACCTGAAAACTTTCTGTGAAAATCGTGAATTGCTTCTGGTTAAACAGCATATTAATGTTCAAAGTGAAACTTGAATGTGGTAAATATACTTGAATATGATAATAACACGTGAAAAGATAAGAACTGAACATTAGAAGTAAATCATACTTAAACTTTAGACATTAGACGTTATGCAAAAAATTTGGGTGTGAACTTCGACCATATATACTAATGGACTGCGCATTGGCAATAGCTGCATCAAAGCCGCCATGGCTCAAACATTGGGCACGTCATCATCAGACTCCAAATTTCGTGTAAAAATGCTGTTATGATTACTAATTTACATTGCAGAACTTCAGTGTTTTCGGTGTATTATGTGAATGCGCCTCATATATAATGAAAACTCTTCAGGTAAGTTTACTTATGAGCTATATACATGCATGAACGGGTTGTTTACATTTTGTGATTTATAATGTGATGAACATTTGCGAAGAATTTGGAACATGCATTCCATTTTTTTTTCTTAAGTTACTGTATTTTTATATCAATAGCTGCAAGTTTCTGGTTAAGTAATTGAACTTTATTGACTTAGGTATTTAATTCGTTTCTTACCCATAAAAAATCATAGAACTTTCTTTACTATATCGCTCAGAGCAACCATAAGCACAGCAGGTGTAACCCATCTTTTTGACTGTTGTCATGTGATTTTATGTTGGAGCCAGAAATTTTGATGTCATGCGCAGTCTATCAGTATATATGGTTGAAGGGTGTGAAGCAAACTCTTTACAATGTATACAAAGTTGTTTTACTAGATGTATACAAATATACATCTAGTTTTTATTGAAATACAATCCTAAAATTTTCCTAAAATTTTTCTAAAAATTCCTAAAATTCCTAAAAATTCCAACCTAAAATTTTCCAGAAGTATGCTATGATCCCTGAATTAGTTTACATGTATCATGCCACAAACTGATTGTTTCTGTCATAGTTTCTTAAAGACAAAAAATAATGGGGCAAGGACTTTAAAATGTCTGCTCTGTATAGGAGGTGAAACAAAATAATCAAAGCAGTATAAAAATACATTTAACAGGCTAACTTTGTTAATTCCACGATGCAGATGATTTCTAGTAGTTTGTCAAAACCTGTTTTGCACTTATCCAACTGCGTCAATACTCAGTACTTCATGTGTCAATAACTCTTTTCTTTTACTCGGGTAACTCTTTACTAGCAACTATGTTAATCAACATTTGAGCTTCTGTTAACTACCCTCATTTGTGTTTGGGTCCTGGCCATGGTATCAGATAAAATTGCGGGGCTGATTAATGGTTTGGTCTTTATTTACTAGTCAGATTTGTTTTGCACAAGAATGCCTTTTTATCACAACAGTATGCTATGATAGTGAGTTAAATAGTCATACAAACTGATCATTTGCATCCATTTAGCAGGAGTGCCTATAACCATAACAGCCAAATTGTTTGGCGTTCCAAGAGCAACAGTCTCCACAGTTCTGACTGTACACAGAAAGCGTCTTAACACTTCATCAGCAAAGAAAAATAGTGGGCGAGAACTGAGTTTGAATGAGAGGGACCATTGAACACTAACAAGAATTGGGTCCAAACAATGTAGAACTACTGCAGCAAAAGTGACGGCAGAACTTAATATCCACATAGAAGACTGTTTCCAGAAAAATAATCTGCAGATAACTTCACAAAGTTAACATCCATGGAAGAGCTGCAATTGCCAAAGCTTTAATCACAGAAACCAATGCTACAATAAGAAAAAAAATGGTGTCATGAGCATAAAAACCCAGAAATGTGCAATGTGACTCCAGCCCGGCTTCGCACTTTAGAATTTATGGCGAAATGTTTTTTTCATCGAGGTGTTATAAGATTTCGTTAGACAACATTTGTCGTTGTTCCTCCAGACGTGAGCACGAAAAGGTTTTGTTTTGCTGTGACACGCGAAAGAGCCACATAAAGTTGTCCATGAGTAAAACATTCTTCACTTAGGTCAACGCCAGCCACGTTCTGTGTCTGACCCTGTGCTTCATTTATTGTCATGGCAAAGCAGAGTGTTACCGGGTATTGAATTTGTTTGAAATGAAACGGCACATCTGATGGAATCATTGGGATTCTCAGTATTTAAACTGTTTCTGCAGTGTCACAGCCAGTTAAAATGATAGCTTCAATCAAAAAGTTTTTCAAAGTTTTTATTTGCAATCACGTCCCATTGCATAACTTTGGTGGGTTTAGATTACGTAACAATATAATAGGAGCTCCCACTTTCAAAATCAGTTTGTGTGCTGGCATGATGTAAAGAATTTAGAAATTCTGTGGGTAATGAACGGCCTCTTCAGTGTCTACTACCATGTCTACTGAGTAATAAACTTCAGTTTGGGCATTGAGTTTTGAGAGCACCAAGTTGTTAAGTTTCCGAACCTGTGGGCGATAAAATTGCTCTTTCTTTAAACCATGAAAGCGACTTATTTGAAAGGTTATGGATTTTGGGATAAACATTAGTAATCATTCTTGAATGTTGCTGACCAAAACACATAAATCATGATTGAGGTTAATTTTACCTTCATTTATAGATAAAAAAAATCCATTCCCAACTTTAAGTAACATTTCAGCAAAAAGACTTATCTTCTGAAGAAAAGAGTACTCTCATGTTAGTTTTGAGTGATAATTTAGTTACATCCGGCCAAACATAAGATCTTTTTAAAGAAGCATTCACTTCGTCAGCTCTCGTTCCTCTCGTCACAACAGGTAAGATTTGACGAAAATCTCCGGAGAACAGAACTGTGCATTCACCCATATGTCTGTTTGTATTCCTGAAATCATGCATGGTCCTGCCTAGGGCTTCGACCGAAGTTTTGTGCGACATTGTAGCCTCATCCCAAACTATTAATGCACAGTTTTGGATTAATTTGGTGGTGTTACTTTGTTTTGAAATATTACACATGCATGTATCATCATGACAGACTTTTAGAGGAAGTTTAAATGTGGCATGTGCAGTTCTTCCCCCTTCCAAAAGAGTGGCTGCAATTCCAGATGATGCGACGTAAAGAGCAATATTACCACCAGACCTCAATTTACGCATTTAGTCTGTGGTCTTGCATGCGCCTCGTGTCTTTTTCCCAATGAGCAAAAAAGTTTCGTAAAGCGGTCGCCACACATCGTTGTTTAGGCAGTGGAAGCCACGAAAGAATGCGAACGACAGTTTTTTTCTTTGACTTTTCACTAAAATTGTTACTGCTCGGCACCCTTTTGTCATAGATTAATGTTTCATACACCTAAACCTTCCTCGACCAATGCCCTATGGAATGGTGAAAACCGCATCAACATCCATTCAGCGATTCTCAAGATTAGCCCGAGCAGACAGACAGATTCCTACCAGGGACTATGTGTAGATAAGTCCACATTTACATTTTTCCAAACTGTATGTTGGATTTATGTATGGAGAACACCAAGGAAGGAAACAATTTGGAATGTCTGGTTCCAACTGTCAAATATGGGGGTGTACTAGCTTGGGTGACCATAGCTTGGCCCATTATTACCCTACATGGGCGAGTTACTGCTAGCGAGTACTTGGACATTTTAGCTGATCAGGTGCATCCTATGGGCGCTGCCTGGACTCCTCTCTATCTCTATGCGCCCACCCACCGGATTAAGAACTTGCTTGTGACGTCACGCTAAGCTATTGCATGGGGAGCAGGAATCGTCACCATTATTCAAACTTCATATCGTCCACGCATGATCTCCTTTTTGGGGCTATAGAAGATCTTGTAGCAAGGATATTTGTTCTTTGACCTTGTGTTAGTGCCATCTGTTCTCCCATTATTAAACGGATTATCGTTTCTAAAGATTTCTGTGGTAAGTATTGTATTTGATATATGTAACAGCGTTTTTTAATCAGTGTTTTATCGCAAAGTTCAAGTTGCACCTGCCTAACTGTGGAAGCAGATTTCAAAATGCCCTCTGGCTGTTAAGTCAAACTGTTTATCAGTAGAAGCAGAAAACATAAAAATTTTTAATTTTGTTTGCCATGACTTAGGGAAATATTGAGGAAAACCTGGACACGTACTATGAGGTCCATGGTATGCAAACACTTCAGGGACAAAAACATATAAGAAGATTTTATTACAAAACCTGTTGGCCCTGTCTTGAAAGTTCCTAGAGACAGATATAAACTTGTCTCTGATGCAGTATCATCTGTGTTCCCAAATTTGCCCCCTATCTAACTGACAATACAATACGGCTGTGTCAAGAAGAGATCCAGGTGTAAGACGTGCAGAATATTTTAATGGAGAAAATGACAAAATAACTCATTTTTTAAGCAGTGATTTAATTTCACCATTTCACAAAATACTGTCTTGTAACAAAGGTAGATTAGAATGTGTTGAACAGTTTCACTTGACGCATTACAAATTTCAGTCAAATTCATTTCCTCTAACCACCCACTGTAGTTTTACCATTAATGAGGATCTAAGTATCAGCATTAATTTAAATAATATTTGCAAGAAAGATATACTTTGGCTTTTGAATCTCAATGATAACATGTTATGTGTGCAGAGTTATTACCCCTACCTGCCCTCCAACTTACATACCCTCATGAAGACATTGTGAAAATATTTATTTGCTTCAAATTCCTTTTGACTGATGATTGTGAGCAGCTACTCTATGCACAAAATGTAAAATTTACGTTAAAAATTTTGTGAAAAGAAGGTTGAAGAGTTGAACGTAATAAACGGAAAATGTTCAAAATATAATCAAACTAAATTTGAACTAGAGCTTAAATGTGCTTCTGAATTAGTAAATAATTACTCAATGTTGAAAAATTACTGCTTAAATAACAAGTCAGGGAAGGGCTAAAGTGTGCTTCTGTATTTTTAAATAATTACTCAACATTGAAAAATGACTGCTTAAATAACAAGTCAGGGAAAAGAAAATATGTTAGTCTGCAGCAGCTCCTTTGTGAATCTGGACTTCTTGTGTGTCTCAGTAACAATGGGGATAAACATTATTACAGGGGAACTAATCCTGGCCCCAGTCTAACTATCCTAAACCCCATACAAACAAATATATACAGTAGAGTCACATTATTGTGACCACCTCCTACTTTTGACATGAACAGCGCATAGTCAATGAAAGAAGGTGCGTGTTGTGAGCTGGCTTGGAGGGTATATAAGGTGTGCTACAGGCAATCTGAAAACATATCACTCGTTGCTGTCATGGATAAAAGGAGCGATTTATCAGATTTGCAAAAAGGGATGAATATCGGCTTTTGGGCCAAGGGTGGCAGTATTTCTGAACTGTTTGCGTGCTGCTGTGGTTAAAGTGTATCGTGATTAGAGAAATGGCACCATTTCGAATAAACGAAGTGCAAATTGTGGAGCACCACGTGCCATTGATGTGAGAGGTGAATGTTGTATTTGAAGGTGTGTGAGGGCAGATCAACACGCTACAGTGAAGCAACTCACGAATGAACGAGAGGGATACCGGAAGTGTGTCTAAAACAACAGTTCAGCGAACCCTGCTGCGTATGTGGCTCCAATGCGGACGGATGGTCACTGCACCTATGCTAACGAAGGTGCATCAGCAGAAAAGGCTTACATTTGCACGGCAGTATCGGAAGTGGACCTCCGCTGATTGGCAAAGGATTGCCCTCTCTGATGAGTAATGTTTTCTGCTTCATCAAACGGATGGACGTTGGCATATAAAGTGAGAAACATTGGAGAACAAACACTCTTCAACCATGGCAGAACAGAAGCTGGTGGGGGCAGTGTTATGGTCTGTGGAATATTTTTGTGGCATTCTCTGGGTCCACTCATACCTGTGGAAGGCACTATGGACCGAATTTGTTATACATCCATCCTTGCAGACCATGTACACCCGTACATGCCGATTGTCTTCCCTGCGGCGGGTGGGATCTTCTAGCATGGCAATGTGACGTGTCGCACAGCTAGAAATGTCCAAGCATGGTTGGAAGATCACGATGAAGACTTCAAAGTACTTCTCTGCTCCCCTAATTCCCCAGACTTAAACCCAATTGGGCACCTGTGGGACCACCTCGATCATGTCCTTTGCTCTATGGATCCTCCACCACGCATCCTCCAGCAGCTGTCAGATGCACTGCAGTCAGCATGACTCCACATATCTGTGAACACCTTCCAGTGCCTAATTGAGCCACTCCCAGCTGTCCGTGCTGCACATGGCGGTTACTCTGGATATTAGCTGGTGGTCACAATAATGTGACTTGACCTTGTATTCCAATCTTAATTTTTGTATACTTTCAATCTTCATTTCATGTGTGGGAAGAAATTATCAAGGATGCATGTTCATAATCATGGGGGGGGGGCAACAAAATCAGTACAAGGTAAGTTTATTTTTCATTTATTTGTGCCGAGTTACACCTCATTATTCATTTAGTCTAGTTGGCAGCCTCAAAACTTTATTTATATCTGTATGCAGATAAATATTGAGAAAACATCTCATTCTTAATTCCTTCGGTTTCAAAATAGACTTGGGGGAGCCTAAGTTGTTAGAACCACACATAAAATATGGACTGTAGTAGCATTATTTTTTAATTTTGTGACTTTCTTTTCCAAAAACATTATCAGTATTAATTTAATATATGGTGTTGGCCTCCCCCAATTTATTTCTTGTGCACTGCAACATTAAACTGGTACAGCATTATTATAATTTTTCTTTTCAAACGTATTCTATGTGTATTAATTTTGGAACAGTTAGAAAAACCCAGGTTCTAAAAGCACCATTTTGGAGGCTGTTTTATTAATTTTTTGCCTGTTTTTCTTTTACAGGTGTAAACTGCAATATGTCAAGGTACTAATAGATTGAATTTCAGCTATTTTCTGTTTAAAACCACAACCATTTTTACTTGAACAGAACAGAAATACCAAAAAGTGCAATTCCTAAGAAAGGTAAAACACAGCCGCTATTTTTTTTAATTCCGGTAGAACTGCTATGTTATAAAATAATTTGCAGAAAACTAAAATCTGGACTTTGTTTAAGCTCTTCCTTAAAGCATTATGTACAACTGAATGCCCAGAAACATAGTGCTTAGCCCTGTGATGCCACAAGAGCAATGAGTAAGTCCCGGAAGCCCTGATCCTATGGTCCAGATGTTGTTTCCCAACAATTATGCCATTTTTTCAAGGTGATAACGCACCCATACACACAGCTAGAATAGTTCAGTCTTGGTTTGAGGAAAGCACCAAGATGAACTTCATCTGCTCTATCATCTGACTTGAATGTTATCAAGCCACTGTGAGCAGTTTTGGAGATCAGAGTGAGAAGCAGTTCCCTCCTCCAACATCGCTGAAGCAGCTGGCTGATGTTCTGATCAACAAATGGTACAATATTCCACTGGACACTATTTAACAGCTTTTATGAGTCTATTCCAAGAAAGGTTGGAAGCTGAATTAAAGGCAAATGGTGGTCCAACACCTTATTAACAAAGATATATTGTCGATTTCCCAGGTGCCCAAATTACGTTGCCCAACCCTTGTATGTTTTCTTACATGTACTATTTCATGTCCTTCCAGACATGGGTAGGAATCTTACCTTCCAGCCCTGTATTACAAATATCCAAATCTCTAATTACTTCAATTTATTAGTACAAATTGTATTTTTCACCCATCACTGAAGTAAAGAACTCACTCTAACAAGTGAAGAATCTTTAAAATAAAGTTGACAAGCAATCTAGGAAGAGAAGAAAAATCTTGAAGTGCTCATAAGGTCCATCAAATTGCTGAGCAATAGAAATGAAGCAGCAAATCCAACAGGTATACATTGACTGCCAAGGCGTAACAGAAGTATGAGGTTATGCTGGAACACCTGATATGCAGTGGTGTAGTGCTACTTGAAAAAGTATGGGTGTGTGCAGTTCCTTTACGTCTTCCACATCTTTGTTTTTATCCCCCCTCCCATTCCGCCTCTCCCTTTTTACCAGGAGAAAGTATAGTGTTGGTTGAAATCAGACTTCCGGATTTACATGTTTGGGCATTCAAGGAACAATATTTCACCTTTTTGGTAAGAAAACACTGAAATGTTGGGTCCGTTTTGGGGTGCAAAAACTAAAATCAACCCCATATTATTAAGATGTCGTTGGAAGCAGGAACTAATTTAGGGTGCAGTGGTGAAAGCCATCTATTACTGAGAGTCTTAGTTTTCAAGATATTTGGATAGGGGCAGTTTGGCTACAACACAAAACAAACTTAAGTAAAAATTATCGAGTTAGATGTTTTAAGCAACATTTGATGAAGAGAGCAACTGTGAAAATCTTGATAAAATAGCTTAGTCACATGACTAAGTTATTTTATCAAGATTTCACCATGTACAATGCTGGTCCAATATGTTAATATATTTGTAGCAAACTAATTGATTCTGTATGCACCTCCCACAAGATATAAACAAGTCAAGTGGTGGGTTACCATAGATCTTTATTGCTTTGAGTACCATAAAAAGTCATTATTTCCTTCTATGTAGAAAAAAATAATTGTCATAATTAACAAGAATTAAAATGAACTGAAAAAATAACAAGATTACTCCTATTTTTCTTTTTAGTAAAAGGAGTTTCAAGCGACTGCCAAGTGAGAATGGATTTAGAGACTAACTCTACCTTCAAACAAACGTGGGATATTAATTCCACTATCTGTGTAATTTTCCTGTTGCACTTTTTTTATTGGAAAAGAATAATAGTACAGTACAATTCCGAAAATCAGCATGGATTCGAACACCGGTCACAGTTAACAGACAGGTAAAAAAAAAAAAGCATGTTGCAGAGGTTTTTGGTATTGTTGTTCAGACTGTGTACGATATTAAGAAAAGCTAAGACAAGATATTGCAATTCTATGCAATGAGTGATAGCAATTCTGAAATTGCTGATCCCAAAATGATGCATGAAGCCAGAAACTCCACTCTCGATGCTGTTATTTAAGAGTGGTTTCGGCAAAGGTGTAACGATGGTATGCCAATTACAGGTCCACTCTTATGTGAAAAAGCCAAGCTATTTCATCAGCAACTGAAGATTGATGAGCCTTGTAATTTTTCAGTTGGATGGCTATCCTGCTTCAAACAAAGACACGGAATTTGTTACTTGAAATCCTGAGGGGAGCAAGAATCGGCAGATAAGGTAGCTGCAGAAGAGTTTCTGGATGTGTTTGCCAAATTTGTCCAGGAGGAAGCTCTTTCTCCTGATCAAATTTATAACATGGATGAAACTGGAATTGTCTGGCATTGTCTACCAAGACATACTCTACTGTGTGCTGATGAAGTAGGACCTTCCGGTGTTAAGGAAGGCAAAGAGTAACAGTTGCTTTTTGTTCCAATGCCTCTGGAAATCATAAATGTATGCCATTTGTGATTGGAAAAAGTGCTTGTCCTAGCGCTTTAAAGGCCTTACACCTGTGATCTACCGCAGTAATAAAAAAAACCACGGATGACCAAAAAACTCGCTACATACTGGTTCAATAATCACTTTGTTAAAGACGCCTCAGAAAGCACTGTGTGGAGGTCAGACTTGCTCCAGACCGTAAAATTTTGTTGGTATGGGACAACTGCAGGGCACATCCTGAAGATTTAACTTCAAATAATGTTATAGTTATGTTCTTACCTCCCAAACACAACTTCATTAATTCAACCCATGGAACAGGGCATAGTTAACAGTTGGAAGTGCGACTACAAAGGAGAATTCGTAAGGAAACTGTTGAATTCTGATAAATCGTTTCAAACAATCAAAACGTTCATTAAAGATTTCACACTGAAGGACTGATAGCAGGTTCATGGAACAACGTGAAACTTTCTACTCTGATAAATGCATGGCATAAGTTATGGCCAGCATCAATATTTATTGACTCTGAACCCGAGGATTACGAGTTTAGGCCAAATCAAAGGCTACGCAGGTTCTAGCATATGCCAAACAAGCAAATGTGTCCATGATAAATGCATTTAGAGAAGAAATAGTTGAACGGATGGAATCTTCAGACAAGAGTGAAGTCCAAACGATGACTGATGATGAAATCATAGCTAGTGTGATTAATCCTGATGTAGGCGATTCAGACACTGACAGCAAGGATTCTACTACCAAAAAAATATCCTTAGGCGATGGAATTTTGTTGGAAGAACAATACATTGATTTTTTAGAACAGCAGAAATGTGTTTCAGCACAGGAAATGATTTATAGACCAGGAAAAACTTCAATGAGAAAAACCAAATTTAAAACAATTGACCATTGATGGAATGTTTGCCAGCCAGAATGCTTGATTGATATATACAGTATTTGGTAAATAAAAATTCAATTAATTAATACAGTACTGTATTATGAATTTGTTCCCTATATTTTACTTATTAAATATTGTATATATCTATATACATTCTAAATATTACTAATTACAGTATTAAATACATTTTACTAATTATTAAACAAATGAAAGCCTATAATTTGTACATACATACCATCCTATTTGAACTAGTACTATACAGTATGTATGTACTAGTAAACACACACAGGTTGTCTAAAATCTGCAAAATTCTACAATCTGCACAACCTCTAAAACCAAGTTGTGCAAATTTTCGGAATTGTACTGTACATTCGCATTTTAAAAAGGACACAAATTATGCCATTCTGTTCTCATTACGCTACTGCTGACAAGGCTTGTCATGGTTCTCTAACAATCAACATGAAGCACAGGTGGGGAAAATGGTGGTAGTGCAGCTGTAACTTTCATGCTGTTAGAAAAAGTTTCTGTAAAATGTGAGGAACAAATACAGTGATCCTTTTTGTACAAGAGTTGTAATTTCCACTAACTGGATGCATGTTGAATATTGGCTTTAAAATTTCAAACTATTTTGGGGGGCAAAAAAACAAAAACCTACTGCGCAATTAACATTTTCTTGAAAAAAATTTTTTTTCCCCACTAGATTCTGGTCAGTTCAGACATGTCAGGGCTAGAACATTAAGTAGCTGCCTGAATTATGTGAAGCTTTATGCCAAAGAGCAAATTTGGGATGTTCTCCAAAAATTGTCCCAGACAAACTGCTGGCCCGATTAATCAGAATGTATCGTATTTTCTTTGTCAAGTAAACATATTTCAGTTAAACAAATTAAACTTTTAAATTTTTTTTTTCAATTTGGCTTAAGAAAGTCCAAAATGGCAGTATATCAAAGTGTAGTTGTTCCTACTCTAATGTATGGCAGTGAAACCAAAGTACTGCGGAAAAGACAGAAGTAATTTGTGTGATTGGGGAGTTTGTTGCGACGAATGAAGATGTGTATTGTGAGGCAAAATGTTATTAGGTGGTTTGGCCATGTTGAAAGAATGAGTGATGAGGTGCTTACCAAGAAAATTTTTTCATATAAAGTGGCAGGAAGAGGAAGGCCAGATTGTTTAAATAATATACTCTTTTCCATAAAAAACAAAGCACCCCGAGAAAATTGTTCGATGCTGATGAAACTCCACACGCCAGTACTGCGGGGCTGAATATGCAATGATTAAATATTGGCCTGCCACAGTGTATGAGAACCTCTCATTAAGGAGGGTATATCAAGAGCAAAGTTCACACGCAGGAACAAATGTGACAGTGGGGACTACATTCAAGGAGGCCACTTTGCTGCCTACCAGTGAACATCTCTGGCACCAGTTGCAGTGGTGTAGAGCCCAATCAAGGTGGGATAGTGTCCAATGATGAATCACCGTTTGCACTTGGTGCCAATGACAAGTGCATACGTGTCTTGAGATGAGCTAGCGAGTGCATGGTCGCACATTGAGGGACTGTCTAGGGAAACATTTCCTACAATAGCGGGATATCTTTGGTAGTCCTCTGTGTTACCTTCACAGCTCAATAGTATATTTGATGTCCTACAACCTGTTGTGCTGCCATTCCTTTCACAGCATCACCAAGCAATTTTTCAACAGGGTAATACCCAGCCACATGCCTGCCTCCATAATGTTGACACCCTTCCATGACCAGCCCAACCCAACCTCTTGGGACATCACCTATGCCCATCCCAGAATGTCAGCGAAAAGGCCCGCAATTTGTACATCATCTGTAAGCCAGAGGTGGCACTACAACATCCTAACTTCTTCCACTCGTGTAGCTGTTTTTATCTGAATAAATGGCCCAACTGCTCTGAAATTGCCATTATTTCCTTTAAATGTACATACCAATTATACGATTCCTTCTGGGCGCTTCGTTTTTTTCAGCAAAGTGTATAGTGATGCACACAGCAAAAAAAACTTTTTGTTGGAATATCTGAAATTCATAGAAGGTATTGAAAAATACATTAACTTCAGAAATTTTTTTTTATAGTTTTCATGTTGTATATTAGATATAAGACAATTACATACCATTTTAAATTAACATAATTTAGACAAAACAAAAAACCTTAAATTTATGAATGTTTATTTAACAAATCTTAATACAAATATATAAATCATTGAGTGGCTTTTGTTGTTGCTGTAATCTTTTTCTTGTCTTTCTTCTTTAACCCATCCATATTTCCTTTGATCAAATTTGCATAGGCCTAAAAAGAATAGAACATTGTGTAAAGCAAAAGCTTCACAAAGTGATGACATGATGTAGAATTACATAAAGCTACAGTTCAACAAATGCAATTCAAAGTCCACTTCAATTTGACCAAGAATCATGATATGTAATATAGATTTGGCTAAAGCATTCAAAGAATGTTTATGAATTTTCAAACAGAATCATTAGTTCCATAAAACTGTTCATTTCTGGAAAAGGCAGTTATGCCCAGCTACTTAGTCATGCTGATGCCTCATAGTAATAGTTGGACAACACAGCCATCATTAACGTATCACATTACAAATTATAACCAGACAATATACCTTGTTTTCGAGCACTCATTACAGAAGCAAATTTAATTGTATGTTACACATGCCAAAAAAAGAGAGCACTGCAATCTAGCATTTCTTACTTAATATTATTGTGAAACTTGACACTATTTAACATTTCTGTACTATATATGAATGCTACACATTAAAAAAGGTGACTAGTTTCGATATTGATCTAAGACTATGAAAAACGGCAATTTAAAAAATTAAGTGACATTGCATATTCAATTTAAAATTAATTCCACTCACCACCATCTTGTAGTACTGTGGTCAAGTCTTATTTGTATGCTGTTTGCGCCTGTGCTGAAGGTTTCATATAATATGCAGTTTTATATTGTTAATGCTTGAGTAATCCCTGCATAATTGCATCAGTTGTTTAAAGGTTTTGATTCAATCACAGGATCTTGAATCATTGCAATGGAGTACTGGTTCAGTCACAATAAATATAACTTGCTAGCTTTTATTACAGTTGAGACAGAGGAACATTTAAAAAAATTTTAAAACCTAAGATGCAAGTCATATCAAACCAAATTAAGAAAATGAGTAGCACTAGGTGAAAAATGAAGTTTAAAAATTGTGAAGAAACATTTAAAATACATTTGAAACATGACTAAAAGGTGTTTTTTTTTTAAAAAAGAAGATCTAAAGGTGACTGAAGTAGATGTCAGTTTACGAAAGCTCTACACCAAATCCAAATGTTTATGCCTATGCCCTCCACACACATTTCATACGATATACTTCATCAGTATTCTCAACAGAATCCATTGATGTCATAAGCTGGGGGAAACCCTTTGTATTCAAACAGCAGGAAAGTCATTCGTCCATGTCAAAAACAAATGTGAACAGTGGTGTGCCCCGAATTATTTTTTTATACAATTAAATGTGGTGAGTGCATTTACTGAGAATATATTTTTAAATGAGTGCATGTATTAAGCATATGTGCTATGAGTGCATTTATTGACAATATATATATTTTTAATTATCAAAAGGTTACAATTTTTTTTGGGGGGGAGGGTAACACCCCCTGGCACGACACAAAATGCGAACAATCTGTCACATCTGTAGTCGATACAATTATGATTCATAAGCTCTGTCTGCTTATCTTGTTTTCAATTGCAATAAAGTATTTCCAAGCAAATAAGAAAGTTTGGTTGTAGCAATTAGTTTATATTCTTAGTATTTCCAATAACAATGGATTCAGCCATTACGATAGTGTTGTTTCCCATAAGGAAATTGTAAAGACACATTTTATTTTCTGTTTTGTTCCAATTTGGCAGATGTTCAAACTTTTATGCTTTTGATGTTATTGCTAATTATATCAGCTTTGTGATCGATTATTATTGGAATGCTGTACACACCTGGTTTCTTAAGTATAGAATAATCTTCTTGGCAAGTATTGTTTTTATATCACAAACTTGAATACCGAAGTTAAAATTATTTTTAACGTAGATCTTCATTATAGCATTAATACCTGGTATACACAACAATGATGCACAGTAAGTTACTTTTTTATTTGACTTCAAAAGAGAAGACTTTTTAGTACTGTTAGGATTTAGTTGTATTGTTCTATTAATAACTATAGGTTTGTACTCAAAATGTTTTGCCCTTCTCTACTCCAATTGATTTCATTTTGAAATCCACTCTTGTCAGATGCTTTATTAATGTAAGATCTGAAACCAGCGAATTCGTTACTGTTTGGATGGTTCGAATTTGCAGGTATAATGAAACTATGAACAATAATTTAAACTTGGATATGCAGGTATAGGCACAATCACAAGGGTAAGGAACATTTTATACCAATTAATGTACACATTTAGCATATACCACAAATGAATGCAAGAATTTAACCTAAAAATGTCTTAATAAGAAATGTAATCGCTTTGTATGGATAGACAACTCTCACAACCATGAGGCATACTCATCACTAAGTTATTGATGAACTCTGGAGCCAAAGAATTCCATTCCATGATGAGGGTGGTGCATAGCTGAAATAGTGTTCTGAGAGGGGGCTGATGAGCTGCGACATGTCCCAGGACATCCTCTATGGGGTTCAGGTCTAGAGACCTGGCCAACCAAGTCTCTGGAACTGAAACAAGTATATTTGATCTGGAGATATTCATAAAAATATGAATATCCTTGCTTTGCAGGGAATCAAAAAGCTAAACTCTGTGTGGGTAAGCATTATCATCTATTAAAAGGAACTGAGGGATAATAGCTCCTTCCCTATAGCACTCAGCATTCACACACACTGCCACCTGCAAACATGTGGATTGGTGTGTGGCCATGGAATAAGTCACCCCACATGAGCAGACCACCACCTCTGAAGCCTCATTCACGGATGTTTTTCAGGATCATTATGGGTTACATGTTCCCTCCAGATGAAATGACAATGAACATCTATTTGTAAATTTTGACTTGTCTGTAAAAAAAAACATCTGCCCACTAGTGTGGGCTCCAAGGTCTGCACCAGTTCAAGCAAGCTCTCCAGTGAGATGTAGGTAATGGGACACGAACCATGGGCCTCCTGGCATAAATGCCAATTTCCTTTGCATTGATACCATAGACCCAGTGACAAGCTCTGAAGACAAGTGCCAGGCTGCCTAGTACCTATGATGCAGTGTAGTTAAAGCAACATGACAATCATCTGGAGATGTCATACACCTTGGAGGACCTTAGCTAGGCCTTTATGACAGCCGTACAGGCGGTGAATTTCCTACCATAACTGTGAAACCATTCCAGGATGAATATTCAAGTCCCTTCCTAAGTCTGGCATGCTTCTAGTCTTCCTATTGCTTGAAACCATACACTGTCAGATACATGTGTACAAGGTATCAGAAAAGCATCTGCAGCCACTAGAATGCTTCTTACACGAGTTGTCAACAAGAAATACCACTGCAGTTCTTCCATTGGCTTTAAGTGCATAATTCAGTTCATATATTGGACAGCGTTTTGTTTACTCATATGCAAATTTCACACCATATGTCCTGTGAGCATTGTAACATTTCATTGATTGTTTTGGATTATTTGCCTGCTATTGCCTTCTGGAGTGTACTATCATGTTATTTCTATCATATCTACATAGTTGTGTTGTCACACTTAACTCTAGTGACCTTAATTTAAACTGTCCGCTGTAAATATTATAAAATGTTGTCTTATACCTTGAAAAACAAACCTGTTCGTGCTGAAAGCTTGGTGAATAAAGAATATTTGTCCAAACCTATGGAGTGATAAATCATTATGTTCTACAATTTTTTTTCAAGTTTGAAATAACCATAGATGAGCTACAATGGTTGGTTGGTTGGTAGATTTTAATGGCGCAAGGGCCATGGTTGGCCAAAGAGCGCCAAACAAAAGACATCAAAACAAAACATAATCAATAAAAAACGTACACAAGGTTAAAAAACAGGCTGATGTGGTAAAAATGAAATATGATAGTGAACAAGTTAAAAGCTAGATAAGTTTAAAAAAGTCAATTTCTTGTAAAAACGAAAACACCGCTTTCATGTCGCAGGCTTCGCCAATAATAGTTTGCAGCGTAGCTGCTCCTTCGTCCAACAGATGAGAGTGAAAATGACGAAAACGATGATCACAAAACCGAACACAAGTACACAAAACATGAAGACAGTGAGACGACAATTGCGCGCCTCACACACCGGGACACCCTCGCCACACAGCAAAAAGCGGTGAGTAAAACGACACTGCCCAATGCGGAGACTTGCAAGAACAACTTCCTCACGACGGTTCTTCCGCAAACTAGACTTCCAAAGTCCGATCTGTGGTGTGATAGAATGCAGCTTATTGCTGCCCTGCTGAGACCACAGGGACTGCCACTCGTCCAGGAGAAATGTCCGGATCAAAGGTCTAAAATCGCGGAAAGACAGTGGCAGCCGACATGGAGAAAACAGACCTGGCAGAGAGATCTGCCAGCTCATTACCCCGGATCCCAACATGGCCAGGAACCCAACAGAATCGGACCAGGAAGCCATCACCCTCCAAAGTTCCCAGAAGACGACGGACATCACGGGTGACAGGTGAGTCCGTGTCCTCTGGAGAAGATAAAACTTGGATGACGGACTGGGAATCAGAGCAAACCATAGCACGACGATGCGATCGAGACTGTATGTGGCACAAAGCGAGGTGTACCGTATGCATCTCTGCCAAAAAAACGGTGGATTCAGGCAGAAGCATCTCAGCATGTGAGGCATCGCCACACACAAAAGCAGATCCAACGTCCAACGACATCCTCGGACTTCAAGCCATCGGTGAATACAGGCACAAAATCCGGGTAGACATAGTTTTTCAGCAAAGAGCTGCTGGTACACCAGAGCAGGAGTGGACGACTTTGGCCACACACAAAGAGAAAGGTCAGCCGTTGCTTGAACGGGCTGCCAAGGAGGATGGTTAAAAAAGGTGGTCAAACCAATCCTAGACATGTTGAGACCAGCATCGCGCACTATGGCAGACATCCGAATCCCGAACGTCGGAACACAGGAGGGGCGGTGGGAAAACAAGCGGACACAGTCCGGTTGGAAGATGCAACCATGCAGTGGATGATCAGGAAGAGATTTCAGTTTTGTATAAAACTGAAGAGACAGCTGCTTACGACTGATGCATAACGGCGGCTCATGAGCCTCCTCGTACAGGCTATGCACGGGAGAGGTACGGAAAGCACCAGTACATAGCCGCAATGCCTGGTGATGGACGGGGTCCAAAGGCTTTAAAACCGATGGACACGCTGAACCGTACGTAATGCATCCGAAGTCTAACTTTGACCGAATGAGAGAGTGGTAAATGCGAAGCATTGAGCACCTGTCAGCTCCCCAAGATGTTCGAGAGAGGACCTTCAGGATACTCAATGACTTCGTGCACTTCACCTTCAAAGACTGAATGTGAGGCCGGAAGGTGAGCGCTCGGTCAAAAGTTAGCCCAAGGAACTTGGCTTCTGACACCACAGGGATGGTAGAACACTCCAGACGGAGGCTGGAGTCTGGGTGAAGACCCCGTTTGCGGCAAAAATGCACGCAAACGGTCTTCTGCGTCGAGAAGCCAAATCCATTTTGGGAAGCCCAGCGAGAGATCTTGGTAATGGCAGACTGGAGCTGTTTCTCGATGGTGCGCATGTTAACAGAGGCGCAAGAGATCTGCAGATCATCCACGTACATGGTTCCACGAACCGTCGGAGGAAGCAGTTGGAAAATATGGTTGACACGAAGGATGAACAATGTAACAGAAAGAACAGAGCCTTGAGGTACACCCTGTTCTTGCGGGTACATCGCAGAGAGGGTCGACCCGACGTGCACACGGAAACTCCGGTACGTGAGAAATCCGGCGATGAAAGATGGTAAGTTTCCCCGCAATCCGCACTCGTGCAGATCACGGAGAATGCCGTATCTCCAGGTGCGGTCGTAAGCTTTCTCCATATCGAAGAACACGGAGACCATGTGCTGATGCCGGACAAACGCCTCCCTGACAGATGTCTCAAGGCGAAGATGATGATCGGTGGTGGATCGAGATTTGCAAAATCCACTCTGATGAGGTGAAAAAATGTGACGAAACTCTAAATAAAAAATGAGACGAAAATTAATGATACGCTCAAGTACTTTGCAAAGGCAGCTCGTCATAGCAATTGGCCAGTAGTTCAACAGGTTGGTGTGATCTTTACCAGGTTTGGGAACAGGAACGACAATGGCCGTGCGCCAAGACTCGGGAAAGGCATTCTCTTGCCAAATCCTGTTTAACAGGATTAGCAGACATTCAAGAGAGGACGGAGAAAGGTGCTTCAGCATTTCGTAATGGATGTTTTCTGGTCCGACAGATGTCCGGCCGGACCGATTCAGAGTGGTCTTCAGCTATATGGCAGTCAGCGGGCTGTTATAATCTGCGGAAGAAAACGGTCCAAAAGAAATCTTGGACCGTTCAAGCCGCGGCTGTAACTGCCGGAACGAAGCAGGGTAATTGCTGCTGCTGGACACCGAAGAAAAAGCGGCGCCCAGACAGTCAGCAATACCCTGAGCGTCAGCAACCGTTCCTCCATCACTCTCAAGAATGGAGATTTCCCCAGATGGGTACTGTCACCGAATCTTACGGATCCTGTCCCAAACGATCTTAGGGCTAGTATTGGAGTTAATCCCGGATACATATTGTATCCTCCAGGACTCCCTTTGACTACGCCTACGAACCAATCGCGCGTAGGACTTGGCTTTCTTGAAAGCAAGTAGTTTCGCGTCGGTGGGGTACCGACGAAACCTACCCCAAGTCCGATGTTGTGCCTGACGAGCTGCCATGCAAGTGGAATTCCACCAAGGTCTCGGGCAACGTGGAAGTTTAGTCGACGTCCTGGGGATGGTAAGTTCTGCCGGTTGCACAATACAATCCGTTACCGCCGCAACAGCGTTATTGACCGTTCCTGAGGTCACCATAGCTGGAGTAATAATTGCTGAAGCCGTGAATGTGTCCCACTTGGCTCGATCAATATTCCATCTAGCAGGGCGAGTAGGGTAATGGTACCCGCCACCCACTAGACGGAGAAAGATGGGAAAGTGATAGCTGCCAAGGGGATCACCAGACACGCTCCAGGACCAGTCAGGATATAAAGATGGTGAACTCAGAGACAGATCAATGGCTGAGTACGAGCGGGTGGGTTCATGAAAATAAGTAGTAGGTCTGGTGTTGTGGAGACAGAGGGACGTGTTGGAGAGAAGGGACTTAACAACACGGCCCCTGGGGTCTCGAGCGGTAGAACCTCACAACGGATTGTGTGCGTTGAAATCCCCTAAGATGAAGAAAGGAGGCAGTAGTTGGTCGACCAAATCTTCCAGATCCGAAAGGCTCACAGCTTCATCTGGTGGTATGTAGAGGGAACACACCGTGAACAATGTGTTCACAGATAGTCTCACTGCCACTGCCACTGCCTGCAAAGTTGTCCGAAGGGCAACTGCAGTGACAGGAACACCATGAGGAACAACGACGGCCACTCCTCCGCAGGCGATAACGCCGTCCTGGTGATCTTTGCGGAAAAGGGAATGTCTCCGCAGCGAAGGAGTGTCCGTCGTGCGAAGCTTTGTCTCCTGGAGACACACGCACACAGGTGTGTGCGAAGACAGTAAGAGTTTCAAATCATCAATGCGGGAACACAGACCTCGGCAATTCCACTGAATGAGCGTGGCCATAATGAAAAATGAAATGAAAGAATGAAGACAGACGACTAGAAAGTCTCCATGTCGTCCGTCACCTCTAATCCATCAGCAGTGTCTGGAGGTAACACAGGGCTGTGTTTACCCCCTGTGTTGAGAGTTGGTTTTTGCCTGCTCTGTTTCGGGGAGGGGAGGATGAGCCTGGTTTCACCTTCTCCGGCTTCTTCTTTGCAGTGCCCTGGGTCCCTGTGCTGGCAGAAGATGTTTTCAGCATAGAGGAAGGTTTAGGCGACGATGTTGATGTCACCATGGATGCAATGCGGCGAGACTTCAGTGCCTCCAATCCAGCAGCAACGATGTCCTCAAAATCATAAGGACACCGCGCCGGGATGGTCACCTCAGTCTGGACCGCCACTGAAGCCTTCTGCACCACAACTGAAGCATAGGATCGCCGGCCTGGTTGTAAAGGAGTGATCCGCCGTCAAGCTTCAGGATACGAGAGATGCTCAGTTGTCTTCAGGCGTTGGATTGCCTGTTCCTCTATCCACTTTGGACACTGCTTAGAAGAAGCAGGATGAGACTCTTCACAGTTCACACAATGATCAGACTCTGCAGAGCATTCCGCCAAAGAGTGTTCCGTGGAACCACAGCGACCACACTTTGCAACATTACAGCAAGACTGCTGGGAGTGACCGTAATGCTGGCACCTGAAACATCGCAAGGGGTTCGGGATGTACGGTCGAACATCAAGCCGTAAATAACCTGCCTTGACGGAAGTAGGCAGGTTTGGGGAGTCAAACGTTAGGATAATGTTACGGGAGGGAATAGATTTCCCATCCCGCCTAAAAAGAATCCGCTGAACCCCAATGACATGCTGTTCACCAAGTTCCTCCAGCAATTCCTCATCACTGCATTCAAGCAGGTCGCGGGAGTTGACTACACCGCGAGAGAAATTGAGATAACCATGTGGAGAAACCAGAACAGGAACGCCAAGCAAAACGGTCGTTTCTAGCAAGGTGGCACTGTGGCGTGGAGTAGAAGTTTCCACGAGAAGATCCCCGGAAGGGTGCTTCTTCACACTCTTTGGAGAGCCAGCAACGGCTTGCAGAGCCTTGTTGATCCAGAAAGGACTCTTGGTACTGAGTGACTGTGAAGAGTCACCAGATTTAATCAAAAGAAACAGAGCATTGCAATTAGATGTGACAAGTTTCTTTGTGGAGGAAGGTGTACTTTCCTCCACAGGGCACTTTAAATTGGTAGCATGGGAAACACTTGGGTTTTCCATGAAGGAGTGAAAAGATTTGTCCGCCGACCTCCGCACCCACTACCGAGCCCAACGAGGGAGAGCCGGAGATCCGCAAGCCCAAGAGGACGCACGACACGGCTCTAGGGATAGTCAGCGGATATAGCAAGTTGGTAGGGCAGACATACGCTCGGCGTGCACCCAGACTTTCCCGTGCCCGGAGAACACCCCTTTGGCATGCCCACCCTACCCCCAAACTCACCCAGCCGAACAGAACGACAAGCCGCTAGAAGTCTGGACGCTACTCGGCCACAGACTTCCTGACTAGGAGTGGGTTAGCTCCCAGCCTCCTGTTTAGGGTGAAGCAGAGGGCAAAGAGGAGTGTTGGCATCTGGAGACACTACAACCCGGCCCCCAGATACCTCAGCCTCCAGCATCCCCATTTCCACCTGTACGGGTCACCGCACACGGCAAACGTGCAGGTAGGTCTAAGCTAACCAGCTCCGGAAAAAACAGAAAATGTAACATAAAAGAGGGAAGGGAACGAGGAACAAAACCCAGAGCTGGCGCCTCAGCATAACCTCAGCAGCCAGCCTACAACTGAGGCGGGTACATGTCAATATATGAACGAAAGACGAAAAAGCAAAATAATAAGAGAAAATCGGCTCGGGCCATGGGGACGCCATCCCCCATCAGCTGGATGAACAGCTGTCCCTTCGGTGATGTTATTGAACAAGAGTCAACGAAATGTATACCGTCACAAGGTGAGCTCGGGCCGTGGGGGCGCTCGCTCCCCAAATAACTGGAAAACCAGTTATCCCCGTGCGGGGTGAGCTACAATGGCATCAACTTCACGAATCAATGGATTCCACCTGCCTAGAGTAAATCTTACAAGCTGGTGGAGGCAGTGTAATGGTCTGGGGTCTATTTTCATAGTGGGCATTGGGTTCAGTCTCTGAAACAGCATTTGAATGGCACGAAGCATCTTGACATCACTGTGAACCAGGCATACATGCACATCTGCTGTGCCTCAAGGCTTGGGTAGTTGCAGTGGCTTCAGAGTACTAAAATTACCCCCACAGTCACCAGCTCTTAACACAATTGAACACATGTAGGATGAGATTGAAAAAGGCATTTGTACCATAAATCCTCCAGCAAATGTCCAGCAATTGTTGGTTGCCATCACATCCACTTGGCTGCACCTACCTGTAGAACAATATAACACCTCGTTGAATCCATGCAACATTGAATTGAGGCTGTTTTAAAAGCCAAGGGCAGCCCAACACATTAGCTGAAAGTTCTTAATAATTTACAACTTTAGTTTATGTTCCCAACATGACCCATCATTAATTCTTGATAGAATCAGTTTACATTATTTCCAACATATAAAAATGTTGTAATAAAATATTATACACCCATATCTATGAACAAATAACTTCCGTATTTAGGTGTAACTAATTATTTATTTATCTATTAGCCGAGCTTTTGCACCTCAATGGAGGGCTTTTTCAAGGCTTCATACAACTGCTGTATGAAGCCTTGAAAAAGCCCTCCATTGAGGTGCAAAAGCTCGGCTAATAGATAAATAAATAATTAGTTACACCTAAATACGGAAGTTATTTATTCATATAAAAATGTTGTTCTGGGCCAAGCATGAACATGACATAATTCAGGATATGCAGGGGTTTTTTTACAGCATAAGATACAAATTCAAGTTTTCATGCAGCATGTGCACAGACTACAGTTGCCAATGTCAGATGCAATACTAAGATGGTTATGTCTTCCCCCACTCATACAACATTACATATTTCCAGCTTAGCACAAGCTGGTGTACATGTGGGGATAACTTACTGTTAAAAGATGTGTGCATAACAGAGTAAGTGGAATGCATAGTCGGATTTTTTTTTTACTCGGCACTTGATAATGGAATCGCCTATTTTGGGTGCGACGTGTTGAAGGAGGTGATTTCCGATGCTTAGAGACAACAGGCGAAAACTTCCTCAGTCACTTGTTCCCCGTGGAACTAAGATTTTAAGACCCATTACCACTGCAGTCCCACCCTTTGGTTCATTCTCCAACCATTCTTCCATTGTTGTCTACCCCATTGTCTCACATTGCTTGCTGGGGACAATCACTGGGGAGAGATATCCCACTGTTGCCTAAGAAGGATCACTTAAGAGACAAAAAAAAAAGCCCCTTTCAGATCAAGCAATGTTTAGTGCCACACTTTCCACAAGAATTTCACCGTAGGGTAAGAATACTTAGGAACCCTTCCTGCTGCAAATCACATGTATTTAGACCCGGGAAGTGCTTACTGCATCCCCAAAATCAGGCGATTCCATTATTATCAAGTGCCAAAAAAAAAAAAAAAAAAAATCTGACTATAGACTTACACAGTTTGAATAGCATAAGAAGCAAGTTTTATGTAAATATATTTTTATGATTAAAAAAAAAACATCTTTAAAAATTGCACTAATAATATACTTACCAGCTGAAATTTGTTCACGTCTTTAGCATTAACCTGAAATACAAAAACTACGATTATTTTTGTAAAAATGTCTTTTTTTTCTCAATATTTGAACTTGCATAACAAAACTAATACACAGATAAACACACTCCATATTTAAGATTATTCAAATGGCTGTTATTAAAATCTTAAAGATAAAAAAAAAACTTATGCTCTACAGAATACACAAGAATTTAAACTGTAAAAAGATCCACATGCTGATGTGTAAAACCAATGAGGCCTATTATTCATTATTTTACCCGTAACTCTGTATGTTGTGAACTAGATGCTCTGTTAAGTGCAGGTAAACCTCATAAGAGGAGGGTGAGCACAAGCCACTTGGCCAAAAGGTGTGAAATATACTTCAGCAATGACATTCACAAGACACGGTCATAAGTTCAAACCAAGGTGCCTAAGCACCATGCTGAATGCTAAACAGCACTAGGGACAACGCAATGAGCAATATCTTCGAAGAACCTTGTGAAAAATTTTCATTAGCATGGGAAATTGAAGGATGACATTTACTTTCTGCTTAAAATGCTGTTGTAATGTTACCAGGTAAGTAAGAAAACATGAAACTTGGGTACACAAATGTGCAAGGAATAAATTAGGAAAGTGAAATTTACATCTGTGAGACATATGAACCCACATACCAGCAGAATGCATACACTCAGTAGTAGGTTCCCTTTATTCTGGTGTAAAGAAGGGTAAAGCATGAACTGGAACGGTATTAGTATTTTACAATACAATGGCTTCTGGAGTTTGTTAATAGGGACTGTTTTTGAATTGGATAGGATGAACTAACAACCAGTAAAGAGCTCTAATTTTGGAAGAGGAGGATTCTTTTTATGAGGATTTAGACATGGTGACTAAAACCAGTAAGAGGAAAGGTGTTATTCCTCAAAAGTAAGGAACTTCACATTTTTCACCTATCTCTCATAGTCATGATAAAGGTTTGGTCTAAATGCTATATTGTAAACCACCAGCTTTTGTTTTCTGACCATTATTCCTCAGTGAAAACAATTTTATACATTTTTTAACAATTTTATACAGTTTTTCCTTGCTTGGCTGATTCTGTTGTTCAATTTCTAATAAAGTATTTATTTGACCAATGGTCACACTCACATAATTAAACTCTTACCTGTGTTCTAGCCTCTTCTTCAATACTTCACAATAATATTTCAGCATCTAACATTAATTTTGAATTTACAACACTTAGTTTAATTCCGGGCCTTTCACAAGTGGTGCTCAGCTGCTAAAGATTACAGTATAAATTGTTGGCATTTTTAAAAATCAGTAGTGAGTCATCAGGATACAGAAAACTACTGACTCCATAGCCACCTACCTCAGCATCCGGTACTTGAGTATCTTTATTTAAACCGTTTTATCTGCACATATCAAAATGCAGATGGGGGACAGTTTATTTTGTTAGGTCTTCTCTTAGTTAGTCATTATGAGGACTGTTGCAGCAATCATAATTTACAGTCCTCAGAAAGCTGCACCATTTCTCCTGACTGCATATAACTAACAGGTCTGTAAAGGTAGCTGCAGTCCATCTAGTAATGTCACACCACATGGTTTTTGAAGTTGATCCAGAAGTGAGTCACAGAATTTGTTTGAGGATAACATTCACTCTTTCTAGTGCCTGAACCATCTCAGCTGTCATTGTCAGTCAGGATGTTCTCTCTTTCCCCACCAATTTCTTCAATCACTCTTCTAATCTTCACATTTGTTATGTAGCATATAAGTTGTCAACCTCCTTTAGTATTGTCCAGGTGTCACTGCCGTACAGTAAAGCAGAATTTGCCAAAGTGTCTTTTAACCTTAGTCGCAGTCCTATCTGAAAAAGTGGGGTGGTAAGTGTAACCAGTAATTTGCCAATTTTTACACATCTAAGATACACCTGCCCTCATCTTATAAATTGCTCATTCCAACAGGTAAGATGGCACACGAGTGCAGTTGGAAGTACAAACCAGAAGCCCCGGTGGCGCAGTGGTCTAAGCGATGGCCTCTGATCATTCGTCTGAACGGGGTCCGGGTTCGAATCCCGGTGAGGCATGGATGTTGTGTTTGTCTTACGGCACTGGCTCTCTCCCTTCCCTGGAGCCAGTGACCCTAAATTAGGGAAGGGCGACTGCTTACAGCCCGTTGAGTTGCTCACGGTGGTCGTTAAACCTCCAATCAAAAAAAAAAGAAGTACAAACCAGACTGACCAGCTCTTCGAGCATCAGTTAGCAATCTGTTGAGGGATGTAATGAGCAAAATGAGTGACTTTCAATATAGCATGGTACTTGGCACCAGGCGTGACAGTTTGAGTACCTCACTAACTTTTCACAACAAACATACTCAAACTTCTTTACTTTTCTAACAACATACCCCTGTACTTTTCACCATAACCATGGCAAGAGTGTGTCTTGATTGACTTGACATGCAAAAAAAAAAAAAACTTCCCACAATCATTGACTCTGTGGACGAAAACATTTGGTGGGTCAGTGGATCAAATTAAACTCGCAAGAATCACATGAGCAAACAGACGGGGCCACAACCTGACAAACTGCTGCAGAATTCAGCAGTGGTGTGCTCAGGATCATCTGGAAACACATGCCACATCAAATAATCAATGACCATGACCTCCTTTGACCCCTCTGTAATGTATGACCTCTTTTGACCCCTCTGATCTATTAGCTGTGTTCGCCGCAGGATTGCTGCTTGCTGTATTTTTTTGCGTCATATCATTCTCAGTACACACTTGAGAAGGTTGTGTGCTGAAAGTCCAGGAGAGCAGCAGTTTGGGAGATGCTTGAACCGGCACTCCAGATGCCAACTATCATGCAAACTCAAAATCACTCAGATTACTTGTTTCATTTATTCTGACACTCAATGGAACGCTAATTAATGCTCCATGAGCTTGTTACTATGATCCATACCCACACTTCAGGAAAAGTGTTGAAGCTGAGTCCCACCTTCAGAAAAAATACCCCTCCCCCTAGTGCAGCCCTGGTATTGATAGATATTTTATCACTTCATAGGTTGTTTTATTCCTTGTAGTGTTATAATGCATCTGTTGCCTTTGCTGTTCTAGCTTATGATATAGAAGTTCTATCACTGTGTATTGTGCTCCTTGAGTAGGTAAAACTGTACACATTTTCCAATGTTAACAGGGGTTAACTTGTATCTTACTCCAGAGTTGCTGTCAAACCACTCACTAATACTTTCTGTCATCCTGACTGCTACAAAAAATCTTTGTGTATGGGCTTTTGGCCAATTTCAACAGCGAAATAGTGAAACTTTTTACCAGACTAAACATCTTGTTCATAGATAATAATAGAAAAAAATCAAAGGCATTTTTTGTTCAGAAACAGTAAACACCATTTATGAAATCTGATTCACCTAAAACTTTTTAAGAAAACTGCTTACCAGTAATGGAGTGATAATGAATGACAAATTCAAAAATGAACAAAAGGTACCTATGCTCATTTAAAAAAAATGGGTGAGGAGTTGATAAAAAGTAGCTAAGAGAAACAGAAATTTCTGGGATTAAAATTTAAAAAATACAGCCTTGCATGAACAATCAGACAATAAAGATACTTTTTGACAAAGCTTGAACTTGCACAGAAGCTGAACACTGCTAAGTAAGGGCTTCAAACTGTGAAGCTCCATACTTTCATCTTCCAAGATAGGATGGTCATGAAAAATGGTGAAAACATTTTATCTAGACTAAGACATTTGATTTGGCAGCAAGGAAATTGTTTCTCGCATATGTTCATTACTAAACACAATCGATTTCCTCTTAATTCTTAGAAGGATTTCACACAGCAGCTGGCTTTTTCTCTGCAGTTTAAAATTGGTACTGCTCTCTTAGTTTTCTTTCAGTGAATATTTTACATGCACATCTGATAAATCTCGTGTTCATGTAACCATTCATGACCAATGTACTCTTGTGTACAAACTAAAAAATGCTCCCATGTTCTTGATGCTCCCCCCCCCAAACTAAAAAATGTTCCCATGCTCTTGATGCCCCCCCTACACACAGAATCACATTGACTATTATTAACTGACTACTAAATGATAAACTGAATGTAAAAATATCACAATGTTAAGTAATAAGATTTTTACATGCTGTAGTTAAGAAATTATACATAACTATACTGTATATACATGTATAAAGGTATATCAACACTATAGTTATGTAAGAAATTGTACTATAATTATAAAACTGTAGTGTTGCAAAAATCTTATTATTTGCATTTATTTGTTACATGTGAACTGCATTCCTTGTACATAAATATCACAACTTCAGAAAATGGTGAAATGAGAAAACAAAAGAATGTTCAATTACTTGTGCCAACAAAGAAATATCCCAAGAAGCATGCTCTATATGCAAGCCACATAGTAGTTTGCAGCAGATCTGGAAGACCGTCTTCTTCAATAGAGTACCTATAAGTTTCAACATATGTATGAAGTATCAAAATTAAAGACCGTAGTTCGAATAAAGGTACATGTGCCTGATAATTGCAGAGGCGCAATTACTTATTCCTGCACCCGGGGTAAGCCCCAAAATATTGTCTTTCTTCTTAATTTGTATGTATACATATACACATGTAAATATACACTGCTCAACAGAACAAAATTGTCACACCCTGATTTACTTATTGTTCCAATGTGGGAGGCTCAATCAAACTGACTAGGTGTACAGCTTTTCCCAACTGCTTTGAAGTTTGGATTTTATCGGCACTACATAAAACAGATTGAATGCAGCTCGTAGTCGCGGTAGTGATAGAATAGCCCTCAGAAAATCTTCAACAGTATGAACAACGTTCTTATCTTGCAACATATATACAGTCTAACTAAATAGAAATTGCAGGTCCATTGTTGATGACAAATGCTGTGGTTCTTCTTTACAGGGTTCGTACTTTTTTTTGGGGAAAAATTCAAGGACTTTCCAGGCCTTTTCCAGGCCATATACAAAAAATTCCAGGATGAATATTACGCTTTACAGTATCATGCTCAAATTATTTTTTAAAAGCAATTTCAGTTTTAAGTAATAAAAATGATGAAAGATGCAAATGAATGAGTGTGCTTTTTTACCCATTACATTTCTTTTAATGTTTTTAATTGGCGAATTACCCAATAATGCTAAATTGAATCATGATGCAATTACCACAAGGCTATTCAGAAAATCCTTTCCCTCAATCAGAAAATGATTAATTCAATCAGTCATTTTAGCTGCATCACTTATTCTGCACTATCTTCCATGTAATCAGACTATTATTGATAACAACTGAAATTATTATAAAATAAAGTGAGGGCAGATTCAGAATTTAAGAATGGGGAGGGCGCACGTCTAACAGAGGACTGGTAAAAAAATCTCTGAGATTTATTTCCTCCAAAAAAAACACGGTGGTAAAACATGGAGGACCCATAAAGGGGAGATGGGGTGCTTGCCTCTCAGAGTACATCACAAACAGCAGTTCTGAAGTACTGCTGTGTGGATCACTGAAAAGTTCGGGCAAATGTACGACAAAACGTGGAGTTGCAAATCCATAAGTGAAAAAGTGTGATGTCTGAAAACAAGAAACGTGAGACAAAGCAAAGCACTTATCTACTTACTCAACCTCCCCCCCTTTTTGAAATGGGGCATGTGCTTGTTATGCCCACAGGTGGATTCAAGTCTCGAATCTTTCATACTTACCCAGCTGGAGAGTGGACGTAGGGCTTCAAGCTTGGAGAATGAATACTGCTCTTATATCTATGCCTTTGAATTTAATTTCGACCATTTTCAACAGGGTAGGTTCCTAGGTTGTACCTAACAGCATACTAAAATTTCTGCCAAAATCCAACCCCTTTTACGGAAAAACCAAAGCATAAACGTTTCTGCAACCTACAGTTCGAAAGGGTTAGTAATTTCTAAAATAAAAACATAACGAACAGCGTGAAAACTAGCTCATACACAGAATATTTGAAACTACAGTATGCGCTCTCAATTATTAGGGATGATAGGGGGAAGGGAATAGAACTGTCCATAATTAGCATGTTCTCGTTGCGCTAGGCGCTTAGCACTGCTGAATTCCGTCAGACCCCCAATGGTCAAATGATTGAAATGTGCTGATGTTCATGGAATGAAATGGTTGATCAGCTATGATAACCGCATAAAAGTTCGAAGGGGGAGGAGGGGGGCGATTTTTTACTTTATGCAACATTCTACATTACTCCAGTATTTATCTTGTCATCATCAACAATAGCAATGTAACTACCACTTACGATCGCGGATATCGGCCAACTCAAAATCTGCCATACAACTAAGGGATACAACACACAGGTATCCTGTTACAATGTATTGTAATTGAAAAAAAAAAAAAAAAAAAAAAAGGTTTCAGAATTAAAATCGAAAAAAAAAACTTTCAGAAATTAATATCATCAAGTCATGGTGTTTCAAAAATCCGCTTTCCTTTATAATGTTTAAAAACATGTAATGTTTTTTCTTTTTTATCTGTCGTGTATAATAAAAGTGGGTTGATTTTTTTATGGAATCAGACGTCCATATGTCTGATTGTCTTCGTCTGAGTTCACACGTTAGCTACTGTGTACAAGTAGACCTATTTTTTCAGCTCAAAAATATGTAGTTTTGTATGTATTCACAGTATAACTCATTCCGTATTCCCACAGAACAAAATTCAGCAGATACAAATGAAGAACATCAAGACCCACCCAACACCATGTTTCCGATTGTCTGCTGTTTATATTCAAGAAATGCGAATATGGATCAATGGTGAATGCAGCAACTATGGTTTTTATTTATTACCAAGAAAAAAAGGAGCCTGAAAGCTGTAAAGCTGAAACGGATATTTCTCCCCCTCCCGAAAACATTCCGATTAAGTTCAAACAGCAGGAGCACGCGTCCACGCACACTCAGCCTCTGGAATGTCCTTTTCATTTGGCACATCGCCATAAATCACCACCTGCAGCTCACTGAAGTGTCTTCCTCCTTCACCTAACTATAGGAGAAAACGTAAAAAAAAAAAAAAAAAAAAGAAAGGCTGCCCAATTTTCGACAAAATGACCAAATTTACGTCATAACGTTGCAATTTACTAAAATACGTTTATCTGCTGAATTTCGCCTAAATCCATTGAAAACTTTTTAATTATAGATTTTTTTATTAAAAACAGTAACTCAGACATCTGAATAAAAATGCATGTTTGTAATTAAAATAGAGTCCATATCATCACAGAAACAAAATTTAAGGATCACTCTGTTTAAATAAACCATGGCATCTAAAAAAAATAATTTGCTTGCTTTTCCCGTAATTTATAATTGCCGTTTCTTTTTTTCAATCCGATTTTGCAACGGAAGATTTTTTTTTTTTTTTTGCATCTGCTAAAGTTTCAAACGGAATTTGGCGAAATTTGCACTAGAACTTTATTGTGATGTATTTTAACCACTGTAAAAATTTTACTGTGTTATTTTCAAAATTCGGGAAATGGATTTCTGAAAAATATCTCTTAGTCCTTTTGAGCCGTGGAAGTGATAAACAGGTGTTTGCTTTCTTCCCAACCAAGGGCTTCGGATCAGCGCTCCCAGCTGTCAATCAACCGTTGCTATGGTAACACACTTTCTGCTCAAGGCTCACTGTCTAAAGAGGCACACATAATAAAAATTTCCAATGCTAACTTTTTAAGTTTTAAACGGATTCAAATGGAATTTTGGGAGTGAGCTTCTGTAATCCAATTATAGTAAATGTAAAAATTTCAGCCACTTTTGTGAAAAATTCGCAAAGATAGTTTTCTTATTTTTTATCATAAGTAGCCGAAGTCTCTTGAGGGGTGGGCCGGAAGCAAGCGTCTTAATGCAATAAACAAGGAGCAGATGAATGTGTTGTTCAGGCATACTCTTCACTGGTGGGTGCCAGCTGACTTGGTAAACACGCGACCCCTTGCAAATGCTAAATGTCACTTCTTTCCCCTTCTGTTGTTCTCAGTAGTTGTCGGACGGACATCAAGCTCAGGGCTAGAGAATGCATCAAGCTCCCCTTCCCTAACAGACCTGCTAGTAATCATCCAATTTTATTGCACTGGAAGTAGTGCTTCACCCCCCCCCCAGCCAAATTAGGATTTGGACACATCCAAAACACCACTGTTGCCGGCGGTTTCTTTTGAGAACAGAGGAGAGGAACTTAAAAAAATGAAGGGGGTAACAGTCAGTAACACGATTTCCTAAAAGGGCATTTTTTTTAAGCACTAATTTCAGATTTCAAGGCTTTTCAAGACAGCATTAAAAAAATACCGTTTTTTCCAGGATATTCCAGGCCTTGAAAACGTAATCATGATTTTCCAGGACTTTCCAGGTTTTCAAGCACGCGTGCGCACCCTGTTCTTTAGCTGGACAGAGAAAAGCACTATCATTTCTGAATGAGAGCAACTAACCTTTCCTGAGCATTTTAAGGAAGAAATGCAAATTTGCCAAGGGTATCAAAACTGGTGAAACATAAGAAAATTCACAAAGGAAGAAATATTCCTCGTAATACATGGGAAATCAATAGAATATTCAAAGCAAACAGAATATAAATTCAGAATTTGCTTTTACCACTTACTAGACATACATATAACATCTCTCAGAAGACTTGAAAATTTCATCTCCTTGGAGTGGGAATCGAACCTGCATCTCCTGGTTTCCATTTGATTATAGAAATTGGGAGGAGCTGAAATTATTGATAGAGTAGAAATTGGAAGTATGGAGTAAGCGGTACAAGCAAATTCTGAATTTATATTGTTTGCTTTCAATATTTTATTGATTTCCCATGTATAATGAGGAATATTTCTTCCTTCATTGATTTATCTGTGGTACTGGTTAATTCCGACCTACATCAGTTTCTGGATGGGAGATGGGTCAAAACGCTATGAGGAAAATAGGATGCTTCGACTAGCGAAAATCCGAGGATGTTCAGACTCCTAAGCTAAGTTATCTTAGTCTCAGTTGCTTGGAACTTCACTGTCCTAGGTGGTGTAATGGTTAGCATGCTTGAACGGAAATTGGGATACGCGGGTTCCATTCCCGCTCCAGGGCGCTGAAATTTTCAAGTTTTCTGAGAAATGCTACATGGATGACCAGTAAGTGGTACAAAAAAATTCTTAATTTATATTGTTTGCTTTGAATATTTTATAAGAAAATTCTGTAAATGGAAAATGACAAAGTATGGCATGAAAAACCTGTAACAGAAACTGGTGCACAAGTTTAAATTTTAATCAGATTGCAATTAGTAATTTTTGCACAGTCTTGAGTTGCACCTGGGGCAGAAGCCCCACCAGCTCCTCCCTAATTATGTCTCTGGATAATTGGGTATAAAATCCCTAATGCCAACCATTCCTTTTTATATTGGATACAGCAGCAACACATGCATACCAGTTGTGTTTATGTCTTTACTCTTACTAAAAAGAATGACTGCTAGTTATGTGTTGTTTTTACATCAAGCATGATAAAATTTTTGCAAAACAGAAAAAAGACAGCAACAAACATTCATGGGTGACTACATTGTGTATGTGGAGGTGATTGCATGTATGTTGTCAATGTTAAGAACTGGTCAAAATAGCATAGTTCAACTGCAGAAACACATATCAAGATAAACTGTGCTATATTCCACCAACACAGAGGGTACAGAGCAGAAGATGAACATATTTGCCAAAGAGTAAGAGTTACAGCTTAAAACAACATGCCATGCCAAACAGAAGGTGATAACTTTAGGTTTAATTCCGAATTGATGTAGTGTTTGCTTATAGACAAATGAAACAAAAGGCTCGCAAGGATGTGATGTTGCATCAAAGTTGCCTCAATAACATTCTGTCAAGAGGGTTAACACCCTCTTGAGCACCATTATAGGGGACACATATTGATTCTACCACTTTGATTCAAAAATCAAATGGCATCCCACCACATATCCTTAAAAAAAAAAAAAGAAAAAAAAAAAAAACTCGGGGCCAGATTTACAGGAGGGCATTTAGGACACATGCCCAGAACCCTGACCATTGAGGGAGGGTCCCAAAATATAGTTATATATTACTTGTTTTGCATCAGACTGATATGCCATGTTCATCCACTGAAAAAAGTTAAAATGTTAATTTTAGAACTGCATGTTGAAACAAATGGAAATTATAATTTCCACAAATAAATAGAATTACCATATTATATCTTTCTGCTGATCAGTATCCAACCAATTTGGAATGAAACCACAAAAAGCTAATGCTCCTGATACCATCCTTAATCATTCATGCATACACATAATATGAGATGGAGGAAGGGGTGTAGGTCTGAACATCTTGCCCAGGGGCTCAAACTGTAGATCAGTCCCTGGCCGTACTATTCTTAAATAGCTAAATTATGAGAAATGGTTAAATGGTGTTTTCAAGGGATGCATATTGAGTCAACACAACAGCACTCAATCTTGTTCTTGCAAGTATTAAGTTGAAAGCAACTCTAAAGAATGCCTCTAGTCTCCCAATAATTCACCCTTGACCTCAAATCACCTCTGAGCTGTTGCAAGACCAAATGATGGGTCAACACTACATAAACCACAATGTGGCACAGTTGCAAAGGGTTGGAACAGATTTCTGTCACAGCAGAATTTTAAAACTTTCACAGAGCTGGCAGAAATGTGTGGACTGATCTGAAAAGTTGGTAGAAAAGTAAATAAGCATGTCAACCAGTTACTGACATCTGTTTCGACATATGTACTTTCATTTCACATATACAGTATATCACTAAGCTCTTTCTGAGGTTCAGAGGTTAGCTCCTCAAAGAAAGATAATCTGCTAAATCAAAGTTACTGATGGTGGTACTTTAGTTTTATTGTACAACAAATGTGTTCACTATCATTGGTACAGCCTTTGTGTTGAGATTAGAGATGTTCACATTTTAATGTTTATATTTTTTAGGAAACATGCAAAAGAGGGAGCAACCTGATGTTACAATCGCAGGGATCATAGCATACTTCTGGAAAATTTTAGGTAAGAATTTTAGGAATTTTAGGAATTTTTGGAAAAATTTTAGGAAAATTTTAGGAGTGTATTTCAATAAAAACTAGATGTATATTTGTATACATCTAGTAAAACAACTTTGTATACATTGTAAAGAGTTTGCTTCACACCCTTCAACCATATATACTGATAGACTGCGCATGACATCAAAATTTCTGGCTCCAACATAAAATCACATGACATCAGCCAAAAAGATGGGTTACACCTGCTGTGCTATGGTTGCTCTGAGCGATATAGTAAAGGAAGTTCTATGATTTTTCATGGGTAAGAAACTAAAATAAATACCTAAGTCAACAAAGTTCAATTACTTAACCAGAAACTTGCAGCTATTGATATAAAAATATAGTAACTTAAGGAAAAAAAAAAATGGAATGCATGTTCCAAATTCTTCGCAAATGTTCATCACATTATAAATCACGAAATGTAAACAACCCGATCATGCATGTATATAGCTCATAAGTAAACTTACCTGAAGAGTTTTCATTATATATGAGGCGCATTCACAGAATACACCGAAAACACTGAAGTTCTGCAGCGTAAATTAGTAATCATAACAGCATTTTTACACGAAATTTGGAGTCTGATGATGACGTGCCCAATGTTGGAGCCATGGCGGCTTTGATGCAGCTATTGCCAATGCAGTCCATTAGTATATATGGTCGAAGTTCACACCCAAATTTTTTTGCATAACGTCCAATGTCTAAAGTTTAAGTATGATTTACATCTAATGTTCAGTTCTTATCTTTTCACGTGTTATTATCATATTCAATTATATTTACCACATTCAAGTTTCACAGTAAAGTTTTCAGGTTTCACATTAAATTATAATATCCTAAAAGGTAATTGAAAACCAAGAACTATGTACAATTGTTCACTGAATTACTTTTTTCATATTATTGTTTTAACCTTTTCCTGATAAGCCTATCTTTTCTGCTTCCACCACAACTAATTTACTTTCAGTTTTCTTTATTTCAGCTGAACCTTGTATGATCAAGTTAGAGGCAACTGCTATTTCAACAGTATTTTGTTTTTCTACAGCTTTTCTCATTCTTTCTGTTCCCTCTTGAATTACTGCTAGGGAGGCTTCTTTATCTTTTTAAGCCTATTTATTTCTGCATCATTTTCTTTTATTTTGTCATCAAACTCAGCTTTTCTTTTTTCTCTAGCTGCTTTTCCTTATTTTCCCTCTCTTTCTGCTTCCTTTCTTTTACCTTTTGTGATTCTTCTTCCTTCAGCTTATCAACATACTCTTTATAAAATTTATGTGAATCACGAACACTATTTAACAAATTTCTTGTTATGGGAACTTTACTTACACATCCATAGTGTTTAATGGCCCCTTTAACTATTCTTAATGATGTTATAGTTGAGTCTTTTAAGTTAGCCTTGTCCTTCCTTAACAGAGCAGTGTTAACCGAAAATCCCCCTTTCTGCATCAGATTACCATGAGGTAAAACTAAAATTGACTTGATGAGTTTAGCAAGATTTGAGTATTTTTCTTTTCCGCTAGAGTCTTTAATACTAAATATATTACGCCAGTAATGATCAATCCGCACTGGAATATGCCCTTCCTCTGAAAATTTCACTAGTTCATCTAGAGTTGGCTTATCGCAATTTAAAAGTTTCCACTCTTCTCTTACTCTATCAATTTGTTCCTCAGAAAGATGCAAAACACTTGAAATTCTGGTTATTTCTGAAAGTCCTTCAGTGACTGAAAGTTGAGTTGACTCTTTCTTTGGTTCTTTTACCTTTAAAACTTCTATGTCTCTTAGCTTTTGATTGCAGAATGGCAAATTTGACTTTAAATATTTTGTGGTTGCAATTAGTGATGATCTTACATCTAAGAGAAATAATTTCTGCCTGGTCTCCTGAACATTCCTGAGGAGATTTTTTGTCTTCATACCAACTTCTAACTCCCCTAGTTTTTTCCATGAATTTTTGTTTTCAAAATCTACATTCTTTAGGTCTTCTCCAAATTTCCCTGCAATAACATCATCTTGGATAAACTGAGCCATAACATTTCTCATTAAAGTATTTAAATCAGAATATAACTGGTGTATTTTTGGTTCTTCACTCTGATAACATAATGAAAACTTTCCAAAATTTTGGTGTGAAAATGAAATTAATGCTAAATAGCAAGGAGTTAGCTCATTTTTCAGGAAACAGTGAATTCTTTTATACCTTGCCGTAATTGCGTAGTTGTTTTTCAAATATTTTTTGAGATGGCAAGAAGTTTAAAAAATATTCTGTAATATTTAGCCATTAATCTAAGAGCCTCTGGGCTACAGAACCAACGGTTAACCATCTGTTGCTGACATGACGCAAAAGAAATTTGGCTGTGACCAATGTTATATCCTCGACAGATTTATAATCCTCTCGTCTTGCAGCACTACTCTTTAAAAAGTAATGCATATCAGTAGCAAATTTGTCAAAATCTATATTTAAGCTTGTCAAAAAAATTTTAAATGCCTTACTAACAACATGCAGGTTGCAAAAACCTAGTTCCAAAGATTTCTGGCCTGTTTCTTGTTTTACAACTTCATTGAATTTGCGTAAAAAGCACTTATTTACATTTGGGCTGTCCATGGATACACAAATAATTCTGTTCAACGAAATATTGAAGGATGATAACACATCAAGAATTTCTTTAGCAAAATATCTGCTGTTGCATGACTCAGAAAAACGCTTGTTAGGTATCGGGCAAGAAACTGAATTTATTTCTGAAGACCAGTACCTGAGATACACATCCAACTGCCGTTTCACTTGTGTATTTGTAGTTTCATCAAATGCTATAGTAACCTTTCCTGGGCTACTAGATGCAATGTCTTTTTTCAAATCCTTTTCAAAATATTTTGACAATCCATGTGATATCACATAAGCAACTTTTTTCAAGCAACTTTTTTCTTTAAGTTGCATTTTGGCTGCAATAGCAGAATCAGGAAACATTTCTTTGAAAAGTTCAACTGTTTCAGTGCATGAAACAAAAGACATTATGTCCTTAGCAACTTTCATGGCCCATAATGCTTCGGCTTTAGCCAACTGTAAATCATGAATCAGTAACTAATATTTGTTTTGGGCTGAAGAACCCGTCCTCCAAAGGCTTTCACAGGATGGACTTATTTTGAAATTTACTTTGAAATTTCTGCAAATGTTTTTTCCCTTTATGATGCGCTTTTACTTGTGAAAAGCCACTATTAGAAACATTGAAAATTTCTGAACACAATATACACTTAGCAGAAAATATTGTTTCAGTTGCAGAACACCATTCTTTTCAACTTCACTCCGTCCAATTCTTTGGCGAGCCACGCATCTTGAAATTTCGTTTTGGATTTAGGCATCTTAAACACTTGTATTACTAACCAGAAAATGAAAGGGAAGTACAAAAACACGTTCCAATATTGCAAAAACCAGACAACTTCCCGAAGTTTGGCTGCGAGGATGTCAGTAGAAAAAAAAAAAAAAAAAAAGGAAGTCACCACTAGAGAACTGAACCTGCACACAGCACAGAGAACACCATAAAAGACGCAAAACCAGAAACTATCATACGCATCTCACGCAAAGTTCAGTCAAAACGAGTCGGAGCCGAGATACATTGCGCATCGAAGGTCGCTGTCGCCGACGCACGACCGAAGGTTAATGATCACGTGCTCTACTGCCTGCCACGATAACACTCAGCTACCATCCCATCGTCATTACCGGAGGTTACGGAAGGAGACCACATGTTTCCTCTTTGCTTCCACCCACCTGCGGTTTACAATAACAAAACATCAGCAGAAAGAGGAGGTTCCACGAGGCATGTCCAAAAATAAAGTACGATCTTCTGCGTGCCACGGAGTTCGTCTGCAAAGCGCAAACCAGGGGTGAAAATGACCCCTTCCCTTTTCCCTTAGATCTCGTTATTCTCGAAAACTGCTCGAAGGCACAAAAGTGGAGCGCCCGCCCCGAAGCAAGTGCATCTCGATGGCGTCATTTCCCCTCCCTTCAGCAGCACAGCATATAGGCTGTGTTTCTACAATAACAGGTCTTTACCTTACCGTAATGGTAAATTTATTGGCGTTAATAACGGTTGTATTTTTAAAAAATAAGCTTACGAAAATTTTAGGAAGAATAGCAAATTTTAGGTATAATTTTAGGAATTTAAGGAGGGTCACAAAATATTAGGAATTTTAGGAATTTTAGGAGGAATGCGATCCCTGCAATCGCAATCTTTATCTTAGTTGTAACATACAAGCAAATATCAGGCTTAGCAATGGGTTCACCATTACTGTCTTTTCCAACAAACTAATATTTAGGCAAACCAGAAAAAAAAGCACTAACTACACTATCAATTTTCTGTTTATATGTGAATGATATTACTATTACAGACAATAAAAATGGCTCTTCTACACTGACAGAAAAAAATCTCAACACCACGAAAAAATAGTTGTAGAGGAATGAAATGGCGGCAATACATTTGTATAGGTAACATATTTAATCGATCAAGGTTTCAAGATCACAGCTTATTGTAAGCGCGAGAAAAGCCATTTTAAATGTGAAATGCTGGTACATTAAAAACTGGTGTAACCGCCAGAATGTTGAATGCAAGCACGCAAACGTTCATGCATTGTGTCGTACAGGTGCTGGATGTCAGTTTGTGGGATGGAGTTCCATGCCTGTTGCACTTGGTCGGTCAATACAGGAACGGTTCATTCTAATTGGGAGTGACGCTGGAGTTGTCGTCCAATGATGTCCTATACGTGCTCGATTGGTGAAAGATCTGGTGATCTAGCAGGCCACAGCAACATGTCGACACTCTGTAGAGCATGTTGGGTTACAACAGCAGTATGCGGGCGAGTGTTATCCTGTTGGAAAACAGCTCCTGGAATGCTGTTCATGAATGGCAGTACAACAGGTTGAATCACCAGACCGACGTACAACTGTGCCGTCAGGGTGCATGGGATAACCACGAGAGTGCTCCTGCTGTCATAGGAAATTGCTCCCCAGACCATAACTCCAGGTGTAGGTTCAGTGTGTCTCGGCCGCAGACAGGTTGGTTGCAGACGCTCTCACCTGGCCTCCTCCTAACCAACACACGGCCATCACTGGCACCCAGGCAGAACCGGCTTTCATCAGAAAACACAACAGATCTCCACTCCGTCCTCCAATGAGCTCTAGCTTGACACCACTGACGTTGCAAACGGCAGTGGTTTGGATTAAGTGGAATGCACGCTACAGGGCGTCTGGCTCGGAGCTGTCCTTCAAGTAACCGATTTGTAACAGTTCGTTGTGTCACTGTGGTGGCAACTGCAGCTCGAATTGCTGCCGCAGACGCAGTACGATGCGCCATGGCCATACGCCGTACACGGCGGTCTTCCCTCTCAGTAGTGCCATGTGGCCGGCTGGAACCCGGTCTTCTTGAGGCAGTACTTTCCCATGACCACCGCTGCTAACAATCATGCACAGTGGCTACATTCCTGCCAAGTTGTTCTGCAATATTGCGGAAAGAAAATCCACCTTCTCATAGCCCTATTACACAACCTCGTTCAAACTCTGTGAGCTGTTGATAATGGCTTCTTCGTCTTCTTAAAGGCATTCTTGACTAACATCAACACCCTACGTCGAATCTCAACGATAACTAACTCTCACAAACGTTACAGCACGTATTTACAGCAAACCTGCTTTGCATGTTCCGAGGGGCGCTACTAGCGACACACGTATGCGCCAAGCACGAAATTTGCATAGACGTCATCTTACAGATGTATTCTCACAGCCTACCAACTGTCGTTTATCTAACACAACCCCTTCTTGGTGTTGGGATTTTTTTTTTTCCGTCAGAGTATATGACGAACTGTTTTCAACACACTAGATGATCTAGAATTCACGCTGGAAATTCAAAATAAAAATCAACTATGTAATCTGAACTTAAAGAACTGGAAATACAGAGAAGAGATAGAACATTAAATTATTTGAAAGGCTGGAATTTACCTAATGAATGGCAACACCTGTAGTTCTGAGAAAGTGTAGTGGAACTACCCAAAAATCTGACTTGTAAATATCCTTTTATTCCTTAGGTAAAAACCCACAATTTTGAGATATCTGTAGTTCATTCACATTAATGGCAAATAAACAAACAAAAAATATATTAATAATAATAAAATGCTAGATTGCCAGTCAAATCATTGTAATTACACAAAATAAGTGTGTTCTCACAAGTTTTGGTAAAAATAAATACACTTAGTAAGCTGTTTGGAAGATATAAAAGTGCACAAAGGAAGAAAAAATTAAAGGCAATCCTAGAAGAAAATCGTTATCCTTCCCTACAAATCACAAATACCTTTAATAAAGAAAGAAAAATCAGTAGATGGTCAATTAACTAGAAAAATTACATAAAATAACAGACTGAACAACTACAGAGGATAAGCAAAAAATTTCATTAAAAACTGACTTCGGGATTACATTTGTGAGGTTAAGAATTACCTTCTGTAATAAAGCAAAAAGAGGACATTCTACTATAGGAATATGTCATCTACAGCATGTGAGGATATAGAAAACACACAAGATAGCAGCTGACAAACATTAACATGTCATCACAGCACTTAGACAAGGTCAAATAGTGCAATTCTCCACTAGTGCACAATTGAATTTGTTTTCAGTGATACTTTTTCACTCTGCCATACACAGTTCTATATTACACTTTGGTAATTACATTATCTTTATCTGCCTTCTCTTTTTGCATCAGCACATTTTGTTTGTTACATTTTCATTTTGACATCCTTAAATATTCTGGAATAATATTGTAGTTGAAGTATTATAATTTTTGTAGGTGCAGAAGTAGTCCACGACATGAGGATACTGTTCAAATTCATTTACTTCACTACTTGTCTGGCAGCCGGGGCAGGAGGGTCCTCTGGTTTGGACCTCCCTCAAAGGGACTGAGTACAAATTTAAAGTGATATATAAGTTTATTCTCTTTTTCATTTTTTTTTTTTTTTTTTTTTTTTTTTACTTTTACAGATTTTGGGGCTTACTTACACTTTGACTATTTTCTTCCCCAGGATGCTTCCCCAGATTAACTCACCTAATCCACGGACCCCCCCCTAAAAAAATTAAGGCTATGCCACTGTCTGGTAGGCAATGCAAAAATCTTGCTTTTGCTTCTTTGGCAGACTTGAAGAATGCTACTTTTTTGCAACTCTACCAAGTACTTATGTCCAGAGTGTCAAAGAAGTAGTGAAGTAAACAAAAACATTACCTGATGAAATGGATTGCTTCCAAACTTCCAAAAACAGTGTCCATAATACGGTATATTCTAGAACATTACCACCACTAATGAAATAGTGGGTTACGATTATAATTCTTAGATACATTGAGATTACAAAAAAGATTCAAGCCAAAAATAAATATTCTGACTTAGGAAATTGCTAATCTGCATTATACACTGCCGGACAATTGCTAAGGACGGATGACAATAGCAACGATAGCAACAATAAAATGGAAGGCAGGAAAATGTGGAAATTAGCATAAGTGCGGGATACAGTAAGACGTGTTGTGCGTATGCAAAGTTTGGATTGCCGAACTTGTTCGTGACGTCATAGCGCTGATAAGAGATATAAAGGATTTGACGCGTATTGACCGCTGTTGTTCAAACGCAAAGTTGAAAGGGAAAGAATCAATTGACGAACTTGCAATTTTCAGTATGTCTTCCCGACATCACCTAGATGATTTTACGCGTGGCTGTATTATTGGCAAGATTGAAGAAGGGCGAAAAATAACAGATGTTGCCTGGGAGTTCGACGTCAGCCACAGTGTTGTTTCTTGGCTTTGGAAATCATTTCAAACAAATGGAGAGTGTAGCAAACGTCACGGGGGAGGTCGTGTTCGCAGTACGACACCTGCAGAAGATCGGTACATAGTGCTATAAACAAAGACACCGGCGCCGCACAGCTAGTGAGGTAGCAAATCAGTTTATCCCTGCTACTGGCAAGTGGATCTCCCGAAAAACTGTCGCCAGACGTTTGCATGAAGGAGGACTATACGCCCGCCGTCCTGTTGTGTGCATTCCATTGTCCAGACGTTACCGTACCGCCCGTTTGCAATGGTGCCATCAACATCGCAATTGGACTGATAACGACTGGTCTGCTGTCCTCTTCTCAGATGAGAGTAGATACAGTCTATCCTCTGATTGTCGACGACAACTGATCTGGCGAGATAGTGGTCCTGCATATTGTCCAGCAAACATACAGGAAAAGGACCGATATCCGACATGTAGTGTCATGGTATGGGCTGGCATCATGATCAATGGCCGTACCTCCCTCTATGTGCTTCCAACTGGGACTATGACTGGCCAACGATACATTAAAGATGTTCTGCTACCTCATGCTCGCATGTTCCGTGATGCTGTCAGTGATAGATTCATTTTCATGGACAACAACGCAACATGTCATCGAACAGTCGCTGTCCAGGAGTGTCTTGGGAGCAAGGATATTCATCGCCTCGTATGGCCAGCACGTTCTCCAGATCTGAATCTCATTGAAAAGGTGTGGGCTGCTTTGGGGAGGAGTCTTGCTGGTCGCCAATGCTCTCCAATAAACAAGGACACCCTCATCCGTGCACTGACAGAGGAATGGAATAAATTACCCCAACAGCTGCTTGATAATGTTGTGCAAAGCATGACACGACGTGTGGAATCTTGCATCGCCCTCCATGGTGGCCATATCCCGTATTGACATCTTACGCCGGAACGCCTGTGGACGGTAATTTCATTTTTTTCACGTTTACGTATTCTGCACAAAATGGCCTGTTTGTCCCTTTAACACGTTCCAAAGCCTTCTGGATTTCAGAGCACAATAAATTGTCTTTCTTGTAATGTCCTGACATTCTGACATTATTTTATTTTACTTGGCATCCAACCACACTTACTTTTTTATGCGCTATATAGTCGTTTATGATCCGTCCTTAGCAATTGTCCAGCAGTGTACCTCTTATCACTTTATTAAAATAGAATCTGAGGCCAGCTGATACTTTTTTTCTAATATAAACACAAAGGAATAGTATCACTATGTCATTATTTAGGACGGATATCTTTAGTATGGGTAAACAAAACTAAACTCTTCAAATGTTAAACACTGGTTGGCATAGTGCATGGGATGTGTGTAATCTGATTATCAAGCATTTTAAAGTGTTTTTTCTTGGTTCTCTAAGGGAAAAAAATTACACTATATGATTAATTGTTGGTTATATGCTCTCCAGGTAATTGCTATAAAACAAGGATAATTTATATCACAACAAACACACTCGCATTTATCTATCAGTTCGGAAAAATTAAATGGTTAAAAAACCCCAAAATTCTTATATCTGAGCTATCAATTGTGAAAGTTAACTATAAAATTTCAATAACTGAAAGTTAATGGAATTTCACTTTTAAAATAGCTTTTAGGCATTTTTGTGGCACAGTGTTTCATTCTGAAATAAAGGAAGATATCTCAGATTGGGAAAGGTAGAAAGCACTAAAGGGAGGAGGAAAAGTTTTGGTTAAACATACCATAAAAATGCACATGACTGTCATCTCCAAAATAATTAATCTGCTTACAAATTTAAAAATATATGCCCATTCCCAAAGACAAATGATAATTTTTCTACCATCTGGCCTATACAAATGAGTTTTTGTAATCCTCTAACCAACACTAATTTTCTTAATATATTAACAATACTGCACATATATAAATCAATCAGTGATGTAACTCAGCCATGTCAGATGGGTTTCACGTGTGTGTATTTTGCATTATTCACTGACTTTTTAAAACCATGCATCGATTCTAACACACTTGTAACTGTACCATGGAATAGTATTCCAAAAAATTTAGATGGTTTCATTTTCCTTCCTTCAGAATTTATCATTACATTGTTCCAATTCATGCGACATACTGTTTTCCACATAGCTTATGAATACTGCCATCATATGCACACAAAATATCCTCCATCCCTACAAAACTACAGATCATAGTCAACAAAATAAGTTGACATGAGTGTTCAGTGCTCTTAGTCCACTGTAGTACAGTATAAAGTTCATTATTTTCATTATCTCATATAAAACTACATTTCCACACCTGCTAAATAACATGCTTTGAGAAATACACTTTCAGCATATTTCTGTTTGATGCTATTTTGCCATGTTCTATTCATATCCACTTGCATTGTTAAAGTATGCAGCACATATACAGAAGAAAAACTAACACACAATAGCCTCCAGAATGTGTTCAGACACACACACATTTCACAATGTTATTATCTCCAATAGTGCATCATTCCTCCTTTGGCTGCCATAACTCGTGTATTAATGAAGTCATGGCAAATCTTAGTGATGAAATATCTTAAAATTTTAACTTTGGTACTATGGGGATTACTAAGATGAAACTTATTTCCCATTATCAAATTTTCAGGTTGCACAGTCAGGTTGGCGTGAAACGCAAAAATTTAACAACGAAAAAAATAAGCTTCATCTTGGAAATTGCTATAACACTAATGTTAAATTTTCAAGGTAAAGAAATTAATCAATCTACTTAGTTATTATCATTGACCATCAGTGATACTTCTGCACCCAAATGGGAAAACATGAAACATCATTAATTGGAAACCTCTCGGGTATTGCAAACGTATTAAAATTTATCTTTCTCATACACATGTGATGCAGACTCAGTATTTCATATTCTTATCATATGGGAACCATTCTCAAATCTGGCAACAGTTGAGCATCTTACCACCTCATTCTCATAAATTCCGTGGCTGGTGAAGGTAGCAAGCAGTCACTACCAAATTATATTTTTACTGTTATGTTAGGAATACATCACGAATCTTTCCATTGTGATTGTGTTAAGTGGATTTCTGCCATTCCTTGTTATTATATCCTCCTCTACTGCTTTAAGTCACATGCTTCAATGTAAAGTTCCATTGGATCAAAGTCACAGCTACCATTGGGGGCAGATGCACTCCCAGAATGATCATAGAAGGAACATAAATCCCTGTTCTGAGGGCTGTAAAAAATAGAAACGCACAAGGTGTGAATACATTTATCGAACATTTTAACTCAAAAAGAAAGTTAACACTTTAGTATTGCTTTTTTGAAGACTTCAGGTCGCTGAATATAGTTATCCCACTCAGAAAACCAAACCAGGGCTCAAAGCAACCTACACTATGAAGTGTGGACCCCTGATATGCATGAAAGAAATCCTCTGAAACAACAAAGAGAGGCATACAAAACAATGTGAATATGCCAAACCTCTGATATTTCTGAATATGTGGTACAGATGAAAAGCTAATTAGTAATCTGCTCTCTCTCTCTCTCTCACACACACACACACACACACACACAGAAAGCCTCTGACTGTTCGGCCTGGAAGTGAATTTTTTCCAAGCCTAACTCTGAAAACATTTTTCTATTGTTAGGTTCACTGATATTCACCTGTTTTTCATTCTGCATTTCTGAAGCATCTGCACTTTTGGTATTCACATAAGTTTTGTTTTACTTGATATTTACAACCAGTGGCTCTTGGGTGTTTATCCAGTTTTAACATTTTTAGTGAAATTTTGTCAAAAACCAGAAGTGTGAGTTTTGAAGGGATAATAACACTTTGTGGCAGTGGCGACACCAGCAGCTCAGAACTGGTTGAGCTATTAGGGGAACTAGCATGATGGGAGGAGAGGGCACACATTTCGGAGTGTTAGGCAGAAATTGGCCAAAATTTCCATTGACATGCATTTTATCTGACGTTGATAATGTTATCTTCAACAACAACAAAAAAAGCTTTCAAGTGAATACTTACTGTATGTAGTATTTATTCAATGTGTGTAGTATGGGAACCATGGATATGGATCTTTATGGCAAGTTACTATGTTTTCACAATTTCAGCTTACTTGGGTCTTTTTTTGTTTTTTTGCTTTCATAAGGCTGATTAGGAATTTTAGTTCGTAACCTGATAAGGAATATCTCTTTCTCTCGTACTCATTATTTTAAACTATAATTACAAACATGGCATGCTTCTACTGCTCTCTTAGAAATTTGTTTAGGACTCTCTCCTTTCCCATAAGTACAAACATTAAATGCAACAAAGAATTCATTTTATATAACAAAATTTCAACGAATTTGAGAGATTCACATACATTTATCCAAGTTTCTTAGAATCTCAAATGTCTGCACCCGCTATATGTTCCAACTGCTTAAATATTTCAAGTGGGGTGGGGGCTAAAAGGGTGGGCTCAGTAAAAAGTTGGGTGGGCTTTGCACTTGCTTTATGGCTATATGGGAAACAGTGAAAATATGGCTTCTGTGGTCTGATGACGACATAGGTAAGAATATTACCAATATTTTTACCAATCTTTTTTACGTTCCAGTTACTTTTTGTCATGAATATAAATTTATTTTGTTCCTGAAGAAAAGAAAATGGATTATAAAAACAAAGTTAATGCAAAATAGTAGAAAACTTTTATTTTTTTTTATTTTATATAAGTAAACAAGCACAAAAATTTACCACAGTTGTGAGCTTCTTGTTTCCCGCTTGTGCTCTTATTAGGCATTTGTACTCAGACACTTGTGGAGGATAATTTGCTTGAGGTTTTGACTGACCTGGCTTAGGTTTCAATCTTCCGTCATCTGGAAATTCAGCAGAAGTTTGTGGTTGAGAGATTAGACAATTAAGTAAAATATCTCTGTAATATACTCTGATTTTCTTATAGTACAAATTTTATAGCAGCCATAAATCAGTATAAGGTACTCTTTTATGGGAGACAATGTATTTCTCCCCCTTTTTTGCATGTATTTCTCTCTCTCTCTCTCTCTCTCTCTCTCACACACACACACACACACACACACACACACACACGCGCGCGCGGAGAGAAATACAGTGTTAACTTTGTTCAAGAATTCAGTAATACATTAAAATTACGTACCTAAAAGAAAAATTAAAATAAACACATGTATACATTCCCATACACAATACAACATGAAGTCACAAATAAGGGTTTCCATCTATTGACTTTAAAGGATACAAGATTTATAAATAACCTGCCATCTTTGCTCATCAGTTTCCATGGGAAGTTAAACCTTTGATAAAGTGGAATTTCTCCAAGATTTATTCTCCTGTTTCAGTCTTCTTTAAAATTTATCACTAATAACTATAAAAACACGGACAATGAAATTTCGGGGGAGTTTTCCATCTCTAATCATTAAAAATTGTTTATACTTCTCCATCAACCATAGCATATGCTTGTAAAAATAAAATGTTTCAATTAATTTTGCAAATTTGTTTAGTACATACTTGATATAGTAAAGTTTAAGCATAAGTGACTAGCTGTTAGTAATGTGCTGTTCGGACAGTACTGATATGACACAACTTTGGCTATCTGCACTGTTCAGTTATACTGTATATATACATGCATTCAGTAACGTACATTAATGCGGTCACACCTCTGGTCATGTTAATCTGACACACATTTTTATGCTTCTTAAACACCATAACAATTAAATGTAATAAAGAGATGACATGACTATTCCTGGAAGTAATTAATCTGTAACTATTCAAATTAATAAGTAGTTTACTTGGGAATCAACCATTTTTTCTCACTGGTAAAATTTTTGGGCAGTACACAAACCCTTCTTCAGGACTCAGTAAATGTTGTCACTCATGAGACAAATCACAACCTAGAATGATCTGAAAGATTGGGATTTGTCCCCTGAGTGGCAATACTTACTGAGTCCTGAAGAAAAGTAGGGGAACTGACCTCAAAATTTGACTAGTGAATAAAATAATTCATTCCTGCGTTAACCTCAATTAATTTGAATACTTATAAATTACTGTAAATACTTGCATATAAGCCGAAAGTTTTTGGAAAAATCTTGCTTTCAAAGTTGGGGAGTTGTCTTATATGTGGGTCAGTAAAAAACAGGGCTAGACTTGCATGAAATTTCCTCTGGAATTTACCAACATATTTGTTTAGGTTTTAAATGGCAGCTTTCCGCATGTCTAAAACATAAAGAAATCCATTTTCGACCACAGCCTTCCGCGTGTTCTTTAAAAAAATAATAAAAATTATGAAATGTTTTTCCACCCAGAGTAGGATTCCTATGGGAATGAATGTTAATATGATAAGCGCAAAAAACCTAATCCCGTTTCAAGTTGAGACTGAAATTTCTCACTTCCAAACATGGAATAGAATACCTCATTACTTCTCGTATGCAACCACGTAACCCTATCTTTCAAACTGGACAAGCAATGAGTCAGTCGGCTGCATAAATTGCTTAGCTGTTAGAGTGGGCCACAGCCGATCAGGCATTTCTCTACTTCCTGTCTTGAGTTTTCATGGCAAACGTAGGAGTGCGTGCCTTCCTCTCCATGCTGACAAAAGCCATTTGCGCTATCAAACAGCAAAGACACAGTGCTTTAAGGCAGATGGTAAAACTTGAAAAAAGGGCTGACTTTGCCTTGTTACTTCTTGAGTGAAAGAACTGTTGGAATAAATTTCACCAGAAATGGTTATGAAGTTACTAAAAAAAATGCTGCAGAAGTAATGAAATGGATGTTACTGAAGTTACTTGGAAACTCCGATAGTGAATCGTACTTCGAAGGTTTTTACAGAAGATAATCTCGGAAATTTGCATGATTAATTTCAATGAACATGTTTTTTAAACTCTTGAAATGTAATGTCAGCTTTGGTTAAGGTTTTTCAAAATGTTTTAGCTCTTAAAGTAGGGGGTCAACTTATACACAAGATCGACTTATATACGAGTATATATGGTAATTAAATGTATGTTTCACACAACTGAACCTAAATTTTTTTATGGTGCTGGTACAGATGTTTTTTGTTTACCCACAAGAAAAAGTGACGAGTGCTGCCAGAAAATCTTTCAACACCCACCAGGGTTGTCTACTTACCTACCCGCCCCAAAAAATCCGGGTTTTTTTTTTTAACCCTCTTTAAAAACCCACATAAAACCCATTTTGTAGTGGGGGTTTATTGGGTTTTTTTTAAAAACTAGAGTATACTTTGGAGTTTTACTGCAATTTTGGGATATTTTCTTCAAAGAGTTTCAAAAGCAACATTTTAAAATGGGAAAGCTTGGTGTCCAAATTGTTTTTTAATTATACCTATTTTGCTTTAATTATTACATAGATGCATTATATACCTGTTTGTTAAGCCCTCAAATGATCTGCAAATTCCTCCAAACATAAATAAAATTCTAGAGAATGTAATCATTTACAAAGATGTAGTACACATGCTAAAACAGCTAAAAGAGGTTAGTAAAGTACTAGATATTCACCAGGCTGAACAAACAAACATTTCTGAGGCAGTGGAACTGTGGCAAGATCTTATGAAAAAAGCAGATCTTGAACCATATACACCGGCGATAAAAAACAAACAAACAAGCAATTCAGCCTTGCCACTACTTGGCAAACTTAATGAATCCAAAACAGCCAGGGAAAGAGAATGAGCCCTGAGCAAGAACAAATTGCTAATAACTGGGTGTTAGAAAAGAAACCTGAATGGATAATTTTTGTAATAGGTTTTAAAATATGGGACACAAAGTACTATCCAAAGTCTGTTTGTAAATGATGTTGTGCAAAACTTCAGTGCTGCCAAATGGCAGCAGCTGATGGAGCGACATGCAAGTGTGACCAAAGCTGGAATCCTGAAAGATTTCTGCTCTTACATGTCAAGTCTATGTGGTTGTCCAGTCAGTTCATCTGCAGTAGAAAGGATATTTTTTAGAAAGGATATTTTCTACTTGCAGACTAGTCTGGTCAAAACTTCTAATCGCTTAAGTGTTGATAGAGCACAGAAACTTATCAAGATCCACAAATATTTAAAAAACAATAAATTGGTCACACACACACACACACACACACACACACAAAAAATGAAATTTGTGGTTTTACCCAAATTTAATTAAACATCTCAGAAATGTTTGATGAGGGCTTAGAGTTTGATCAAATACTAGTTCATAGATTGGGCAGTGAATGGTGTGTAAAGTACCTTAACCTTTGAGTAGATTTAAATAAAATTATTTCAAGACTACATAAAAAGGAGATTTTTGTTAACCAATAGGTAAGTTGCATGGATTTTTCATTAATAATATTTAATCATTTGAAATTTTAATGAAAGGATATGAAAACCAAATAGAACCCCTAAACCCCATTGTAATCCCCAAAAAGCCCAATAAAACCCACCCAGGTTGGGTTTAAAATAAAAACTGTTTTTTTTTTTTCAACCCTGACTCCCATTCTTGCGAAAAAGCATGAATGACAAAGGGAGAAAACAAATTTTGAACTAACCACAGGTCATTAAAGTTGACTGGAAAGCCATGCATTAAATTAAGAATTGGAAAAGGCAAATTTTGCATCAACAAACAGTTGTTCAAAATGCTAGCAAAAAGTGCTACACAAAAGGCATCTACACAAATGAGTGAGACATAGATAAAAACAATGCAACTTTTAATCATCTGAAATATATATATATATATTTTTTTTTTTTTTGATTGGAGGTTTAACGACCACCGTGAGCAACTCAATGGGCTATAAGCAGTCGCCCGTCCCTAATTTAGGGTCACTGGTTCCAGGGAAGGGAGAGAGCCAGTGCCGTAAGACAAACACAACATCCATGCCCGACCGGGATTCGAACCCGGACCCCTTACGGACGAATGATCAGAGGCCAGCGCCTTAGACCACTGCGCCACCGGGGCGGCGTCTGAAAGATTAAATGTATGAAGAGTCTTTGATGCTTCCACAGGTGAGTTATGTTTTTTATGATTTATTTTATTATGTTTTCAGCTACATTTTTGAACTTAAATTATAATTCTGATGAGAAAAATGTGTGACTTGAAAAATGATTTGATTTTGATCTACAAACATCATAATACCAAAACTTTTGAGGAGTTGCAAATAGGATCCCGCAAGAACTATATTCAGAATATGGCCACAACAGCAAAACAAATTTAAAAAATGACATTAAGCATAGGAACAAGATGAAAAGATCATTGGAGCTCCATAGGTCAGGGACGTGTCTGGTAAGCCTATTATATTATATTTATATCTACTTGGCTGAAATTGTAAATTGATAATATTACCCAACATTGCTCATTTATATGGTCACTTATTCTCTGTAAAAGCAAATATATGTGAAGAACAGAATAATAAAAGTATACAAATACTTCAAACCTCAAATACAAACGGAAGTTTAGTACAAATTCAGATGAATTGATCAAGCACTTGAGCTTATGAGAAGTAACTTCCTAAGCTACTAAAATGCCAAATACACAGTAGCACTTGAACTGCAGTACCACAATCTGATGAAAATCCCAGACATAACAAGCTACCTAGCTGATAAGACAATTATATACATTTAGCAGAGAAATAAATTTATTTTGCAGACAGATTATATTGTAGCAAATCAACAGCTTGTACCTACCTACCTCCCCTCCCCCACCTCTCCAGTTTGCATGACATAGTTGTTACACATTGTGAAATGGAGTTACACATGCACAAAGCAACATTCTGAGGCATAGTTCTTTCTGCCTATTGAAGCTGCCTTTCATTAACTGCCTAGGGACCTGCCTTTCCAAGAAAGAGGAACAACTGAAACATCTTCCACTAATTCCCACTGAAGCAAGAGGCAGATAAATATCAAATATTTAATTAGATTTTGGCAGTGCAAAATGCAGTAAAAAAGATTTTTATATTTTAATATCTATAATCTACCTATAAAACTAAAATGATTTCTTTTAACAAAAAAAAAGCTTTTACAAGTTGAAATATAAGTACTTTCATTTTGATTTTCTTTGTTAGTTTTGCAAATAGAGCAAAACTGTGTGTATGTGCACATGTGTGTAGGTGGGGGATTTTTATAATTTTGCTTAAGAGCTGAATATTTGTACTTACACCCACTGGATATGACTGATTTACATATGCATTGACATTCTGCATGCAATGCTGTTTCTGCAGGCTTCGTTCTAAAGGATTACACAGGAATGTACTGTCTGCAAACTGTAGTGGTGACATGTCTTGTTTGTCTTTCTCTGCCTGACTTGCATGAAAATGGAACACATGCATGTGCCACCATGCTGTGCACATCTACAATTTCAACGCCAAAAAATGAACATATGTTTTATTTGCAGATAGGTGTATAAGTAATTTTATACGTAAGCCTCCTAAAGATCAACAGAGAGTTAGATCAGTTGTTAAAAAATAAGGAATTCCTGGATTGGCAGTCCACTCGGTTCATTGGTATCACTACAAATGCTGCTGTTGAGATTGGTAGAAAGAATGGACTGAAAAAGGAAACAAGAGAGGATTTACACACAATGTAATTGATGTTCACTGTGTTGCACATAAACTAATTTCAGAAGTATTACCCATGGCAAAAAAAATGGCAATTTCACTGATGATCATGATTCTACAGTAAAGAAGTTACATAAATTGTGCAAGCATGTCTCTAAAGAGAACATTTCTAAAGCATGCAGCAGAACAGCCTGAAAAACTTTCACTATTTGCATAACTATATGCAAATGCTACATTCAAAGAGACAAAAGAATTATATTCACACTAATGGACAGCCATCCAAACAACTTATCTTAACCTCTGCTTGTGAGTGAGAAATACATTTTTGGTTGTCCTATGAAGGGTTCCAGGAAACTGGGGTTTTGCCTGGGCATTTCTTTATTTATTTAATTTTTTGCATTTGGATATGTCATCTGTATCTTTAGATATAGTCCTCTTTGTATGGCTTTGTTGGAGCTATTGTGAAAGAAGTTTATCTATTAAGTGTGTACACACACACACACACACACACACACACACACACACACACACACACACAAAAATGAGATAGTGCTTCCTGTTGCGAAACATTTTCTTAAACACCACACTGACTTCAAAATTAATTATTGCTCTACTTCCTGATGAAATACTAAGAAAAACTCAAAAACTGCTCACTTTACTTTCAAAGAGAGGAACTTTTTCTGATCATACAATTGTGTGTAAAAAATATCCTGTGGGGGATATGCATGTCACTTAAATTACAGAAATGCACTGAAAGAAAGTGATGGTAGATTACCAATCAACACATTATCTAAAAGGAGTCTATCAAGATTCACAATTACACAGATTAATGCAACTAAACAAAACCCGTCGGTTTAAAGAATAAACTCATGTGAAACAACAAATGTAAATTTAATTTGATTCATTCAACCACTTCAGTAAAGACAATAGTCCAGGTTCACGAATTTTTTTTCGACTGAAGGTTTAACGACCATCGCGAGCAACTCAATGGGCTACAAGCAGTTGCCCGTCCCTAATTTAGGGTCACTGGTTCCAGGGAAGGAAGAGGGCCAGTGCCGTAAGACAAACACAACATCCATGCCTCACTGGGATTCAAACCCAGACCCTTCATGAACGAATCATCATAATTCAGCGCTTAAACCACTGCGCCACCGGGGCGGCCAGGTTAATGATGAGCATCATGACTGCACCCTTTTTTAGCCGTAAAACACTTTCACTCTCATCTTCAGTCACAACTGTGTTTGTAAATGTTGTTCGAATGAGATTCGCGTTGCGAATACTTTTCATTCTCTCTTGTCTGAGACGTATACAGTTGCGATCCATTGATTGCTCACGCCTTCCAGTAAGGCTCTTATGTTTTCTTTCTTTCTTTTTTTTTTTCTTCAGGAGGGACATTCTGTTAAGGGTAAGTATGCAGTATTTACTTACTTTAGGACTGATCATAGAACATTATGCACACACCAAGTCTGACACTGAACTGAGTGCCTGATGTAGATAAGGGCCGTATGTTTCTCTCATAAACTTTACATGGGAACTTTGCTACCCTGCCATGCCCGAACCTTTTTCTCTTTGACTGACACATCTACATGGTAAAACCTTTATTTTAATACCTCAACCATACCTTTATGTTCAGCCGTTCTCTTAAAATAGGACTCGCAGTAAAAAACCTTATAGAATTAATATATAGATATTACTTGGTTTTCCAGTGAATCTGGGGAAACAAAAGTTGAACTGAATGGGAAATGTGGTGCGTGGGCACACTATTTTTTGAATTAGTGGACCATGGAAATCAACTCGTGAGATATTGGTTTCATGCATAAGTTCATGTCATTTTATTTCACGAGTGTTTCCCAGGTCAGTAGTGATGGTGTAGATGGTCAGTTGTATATCAAAATGTAGCCAATAATACAGTGTATCTAAATCATATTGCGTTGTGTGATTGTGACTAATGGTTTCTTGGTTTACAGGTCCGGAAGTATGGAGTGTCAAGTAGAGAGGAATGAACATTTCCGACATCTGCTCCTCTACGAGTTTAACAAGGAATCCTCAGGCGCCGAGGCTACTTTACAAATTTGTGCTGTGTATGGGGAGGATGCTATTGCTCTGAAGACAGTCCGCAAATGGTTTGAGTGGTTCTGAGGTGGCAATTTTGACCTCAACAACTCTCCACACTCAAGTCGTCCATCTCACTTTGATGAGGATCGTTTGAACCATCTCATCCACTTAGATCCGCATCAAACCACACACGAATTGGTCACTGAGATGGACTGTGATCAGACCACAGTGGTGCGACACCTGGACCACACGGGAAAGATCCAGAAATTGGGGTCTTGGGTGCCTCACACTCTCACCGAGGACAAGAATCAGTGTGTTGCTATATGTGGTTCCTTGCTCGCCTGTTATCACGAATGTTCTCAGCAATATAAACCCTTTCTGTCACACATTGTTACTGGAGATGAAAAGTAGTGCCTGTACATGAATTTCAGGCATCGGAAGGAATGGTTAAGCCCAAACAAGATGCCAAAGACCTTCACCCTGCAAAGATAATGTTATGTGTATAGTGGGACATGGAAGGCATTATTCACTGGGAAATGCTGCTGAGGAATCGGCTCATCAACGCTGCACTCTATTGTGAGCAACTCCGCCATGTGGAGGGAGCAATTCAGCAGAAACGGCCACATCGGCACCATGGTGTCCTTCTCTAACATGATAATGCATGTCCTCATAGTGCAAACATGACCAAAATGGCCATTCAGGACATGAAATGGGAGATCCTTCCACACCCTGCCTATTCTCCAGATGCACTCAGAGACAGAACGTTTAACAATGATGTTGATCTCCAGAATTTCTTTGCTGATATCTTTGCAGCAAAACCTGTACGTGTTTTTCAAGAATCGCATTGCAGACCTAAACAGACGTTGGGACACCAAAAAACAGCATGAACTTATGCATCAACCCAATAAAAAAACCAAGACTTAAAGCAAATGTTATCTACTACCTCACTCCACGTTCATGTTTGTTTCATTAGATTCACTGGAAAACCTTAAAACATTTTTACTTGCTTAAAATACAATTCAGACAGTTGCCCACTTTCATTCATAACATGTTCATAAAAATATATATGAAAGCCATGCATGGAATTATATGCACAATGAGTATGGTTTTGCTCTCAGAATTTGAAAAGTAAATTGAATTTTATTGGCTACAGACAAAACAACTGTACCATTGATTAGAGAACTTGAATTTAACTAAGGTAATCGTTTACTTTTCCAGAAACATAAGAACTAGCACCCAAAACATTTCCAATGACTATGCAAAGAAATGGTGGACAAATCCACACTTCACAAGATATTTGTAACTTTAACAACATCCAATAACATTTTACAATTCTTGTTTCACAGTACAATGGACACATCGTTCAACATCAAGAACATAATAAATCAGCAGCCATTATTATGATTTTCAGGGTGTCTGAGGATTATTGGACACATTACAAAATTATATAAAACAAAACATTAAACAGATAGAAAGAAACTGACTGTACCAACTTACAATGTAACTACACAAGTTAATAAATTCCGATGTGAAATCCCTTGGTTGCTCGTAGTACGTCCAAGCAATACTCGACTCGATTTCATGTCATGTATTGGCAAGCATCTGCAAAGTTATGGAATTAATAGCAGCTGTGATACACTGCTTCAGTTCCTGCAAATCAGTACAAGGCGTCTGACAGACACTATCCTTCACATACCCCCACATAAAATAATCCAATGGAGTTAGATCTGGAGAGCGAGGAGGCCACGGAATGGGACCACCACGCCCTCCACGATGTTCCACATTGCCAGTTTCTTTAAACTGTTTCATCCACCGCTTAGTTGAATTCGTTGAAGGAGGATTACAACCATACTCTAAATGGTACTGTCTTTTAACTTTAATGACAGACTTTAATTACGCAAGCCCTGACAAACACACACATTGCCTTCTGCTGTATGGATGACATGACTACTGATTGCGCATTTCTCATGCATTCCTCATCAGGCCACACCTAGCGCCATCTATCGGATTCTGGGAATAACAATTCTGCAAAACAAAAACATAGAAACCGTGTTAGTAATATGTGACATACAAAAACAGACAATGCTCATAGTTTTTTTTTTTTGTACATAATTTTGTAATGTGTCCAATAATTCTCGGACACCCTGTATTTCAATTTTCATCAACCTGATTAAGTTACCCATTAGGGAACTAAGGGAACCAACATCAAAACTCGCACTTTTTCCATCCATACAAACCCTGGGTTACAAAACTTCCCCAAGCCCAATACATTTTTTAAACATCAAACAGAAGTCATCGCTCTTTCCATGTTTTTATAGTGGAAAACCCTGGGTTTGATTCCTGGTGGCGGCCGATGAGAATTTTTCCGTGACTCACTTATGAAAACGTGGAAAGAGCTATGACTTCCATTTGATGTTCCTAATCCACGTCAGTTGTATGTATTAATTATACATTTTTTAAAGTTATTTCCTGGTATAAAGTCTCGTAATTTTAGCTTGCTTTTTTTTTTTTTTTTTTTAGTAGAAGCACAGCATCAACACAGAAAAATCTAATTTTAATGCTTAGAAGAACTACTTGATCGTACCCTATCAACTGTTTTTTGAAAAATCTAAATTCTCCTAATGCAACATTAACTGTTGAACTCTACACCCTTCAAATGTTTACTACACCCCTAGTTTCATCTTCCTACCATGCAATAGCTTGAAATTTGTTCAAGCTATGTGAAGACTTTATCTTATCACTTCTGGCTCCTAGCTAATGATTATGACCATCTACTTTACCTCAGTGGACAACATGGATACAGTTTCTCTACATATTTCCTCCTCCAGCACTGCACACTCTTTTTTATTTTATAGAATCTGGCCTTTGGGAGGGAGGTGGCTATAAACAACAGATCATGTGAAGTCAAGGATGATGAAATGCCTCAAGTTAGAAACTAGCAGCTACTTATATATATTAAGACAATACAACGTAGTTTGTCACAAATATTTATTTTTTCAAGTTGACCATGGTTTTTCTGGGTATTGACATAGCTTCATCCGGTCGAATGGCCTGATGAAGCTAGGGCATTGACGATGCTACGGCCATTCGTCCTGATGAAGCTAGGTCAATACCCAGCGAAACCATGGTCGACTTGAAAAATATATATATATATATATATTTGTGACAAACTACATTGTATTATCTTTATATATATAATCATCACAAGACTGTAGTCTTTGAGATCAAGAACTTCTACTTTGCTTGATTTAACTGTGGGGTTTTTTTTTTTTTTTTCAGTTTATGAGGGATTAAAATGTCCAGTTGGTGCACAAATGTTTATGATACATGGAAAAGACATCAGCATGAAACCAAAAGACATCAAATATTATACAAAAGTTTGTGATGTTCCAGTGAAGATGAGCATGGGATAGTGCAAATCCTGCAGTCTCATTAAAAAAAATTAGTAAAATGTCATGGTTATAAAGCACCACATGGGAGTTTTGAAACTGATGAACTGTGTCAGAAGTCATAAGTCAAATTTCAGTTTCTGGAAAAATCACAGAAATTTCACCAAATTTTTCTGCAAAGTGTGCAAGAAAGAAAAACATTTAACAAATTTACTAATGATTAAATTAATAACTCAAGTGACAATGTAAACACAGTATCACTACTCAATGAAGAACACTTTCTATAACATGCACAGTGAAAATAAAAATGTTTTGTGAGTAACCACCTTTGTTTTTGTAAATGCTGTGTATAGTCACTCCTTACCGTTAAATAAACCCAGAACTACAGCATGACAATAATGGACATTACATTTCCAGTTTGTACTATGAACTCTATGCACATGCATCATTGATTTCCCTTTCTGTTTTATGTTCACAGAAAACACAGTTCTTCACAGATGACAGTGTACTTCCCTGCTGTCTTCATGTATAACTGTCACTTATTTGCTGTTTAAAATACTAGAAATAGTTGCAGTGCTAGGCAGCGTACAATAAGAATGCATAGCATACATGCAATTTAAAGTAAATAAATACATGAAAATTTTGTCTTTATAAATTTATGCAAAAGATGGAACATTTTCAAAATCATGGGGCAACACACTGTGGATACATTTGAATACTGATATAAAAATGTGCAAACAACAGGATGGCCTACTGCATAACTTTTTAATGACTCAAAGTTATTTTTCAAACAGAAGAAAGATTTAAAATTGTTCCCAATATAAAACACTACATCACAGATTTGCTAGAATTTTGAAAAGCCTGCAAAAATGAAAGTGAATGAGTATGGCAATAATTGATGACATGGCTATTCCTAGACTTGATGCATTATAAATTTCTCCAAATTATGGATTTTTTTTTCCAAGGAATAAAAGGAAATTATATGTCAATTTTTGGGGTAATACCCCTACCCTTTCCTCAACACTATAGCTATAGTAGGTGTTGCAATTTATGAGGTAAATTCCGACTTTTCAAATAGTTTAATGTAATCTCTTCTCTATATTTCCAGTCCTTCTGACAATGTTCTTTTGAAAAAGTGCTGTTAATGAGTCAGAACTTTTACAGTGTCCCAAAGCACTTTATGTCCTGTATTTTGAAGGATAGGACACTATAGAAGTTCTGCCACATCAGCACTTTTTCAAAAGAAAATCGTCAGAAGGACTGGAAATAGAGAAAAAATACAACATTAAACGATTTGAAAAGTTAGAATTTACCTCATGAATGGCAACACCTACTATAGCTGTAGTGCTGAGGGAAGGGCAGGGGTACTACCCAAAAAATAGGACATATAATTTCCTTTTATTCCTCAGAAAAAAAACTCCATTATTTGGAGATATTTATAATGCATTCTTTTTGGTTACTCAGTGCAAGGACTGGTTGTTCAGTAGATGCACTCTGTCTCTTCATTTCTCCCTATTCTCCGAAATTCTCTTCAAGTCATAGCATGTCCTAGTATTAGTGTCTTGAAGTAATTGTGCCACAAAACCATTCTTTTGTCATCCTCTTCCTCTCTTGCCTTGAATTTTACCTTCCAAAACTTTCAGAATCGGGCCTTCATGGTGCAATGTGTGTCTCATCCATAACATTCTTCTTTTTAACATGTTGATCAGATTCCTGGGTTCTCCCACTGTCTCCAGGACCTCCTCATTAGTCTTTCTATCGAGCCAGCTTATTCTCTCCATTCTTCTATAGCTCCACATCTCAAATGCCTCCAGCCTATTCACTTCCCTCTTGGTCAATGTCCATGTCTCAGAATCGTAGAGAGCTATTGACCAAACATATGCCTTTAAAATTATCTTCCTCAGTTTTAGATCTATATTTTTAGATGTCAGTAGTCTTTGATTCTCTCTAAAAGCCATTTTTGCAATCCCCAGTCTCATTCTAATTTCCTTTTCACATCTCACATCTTCAGTAATAATTTGACCCAAATAGTGGAATGATTTAACTTGTTTGATGCATTGTCCTTCAAGTGTAAGGAAAGCCTGTTTTGGATCCTTCCCTATTACCATTATTTTTGTCCTATTTTTATTTATCTTCATTCCATAGATATCTGCATTTTTGTGTATTTTTGACATCATGCGCTGTAATGACTTGGCTGATCTTGAAACAACTGCCAGGTCATCGGCAAACTTAATGGCCTTTTTTCTCCCTCCATTAACCCAAACTTTTTCACTAGTGCTCCCCAATGCCTGATCCATCATAACCGGCATAAATACCAAAAAGGGCAGGTGACAACAAGCATCCCTGCCTTACACCTTTATTTATTGAGACTGGATCAGTCATTCCCTCTTGAACTGAAATCAATGCTTCCTGATTTACATGGAGATTTTTGATAAGGTGGATACTGTTATCATCCATGCCAAAGTCTCTCTAGGATTGGAAAAAGTTTTGTCCAAGTCACTCTGTCGAAGGCCTTATCATAATCAATGAAACAAATGTAGAGGGAGTGCCCCCTGTCAATCATTCTTTCTGCCAAGAATCTCAGGGTGCCAATCAACATCCCTAGTACCCTTTCCTCTTCTAAATCCAAATTGGTACTCTCCCAACGCCTCTTCTACCTTAAATTTCAATCTCATTTGAATAATCTTCAGCAGAATCTTCGATGCATGTGAAATTAAACTTATGGTTCTGTACTGTTCACACTCTGTTGCCTTAGGTTTCTTTGGTATAGGAATTATTATGGAGGTCGAATGGTCAGCAGGCCAAATTCCTTTTTGATAGCAACAATTTACAAAGACGAATAATTGATTAATTAAAGCTTCACCAGATTCTTTAAGTAGTTCGATGGGTATCTCATCTACTCCTGGAGCTTTATTGTTTGGAATTGATCTAAGTGCCTCCTCAAATTCTTCTCTTGTAATTTCCTGACCCCTATCTATTTCATCATTGACTAAGTATGAATTTGACCAATTTGGTTCTTGTTCCTTCTCCTCTTTATATCGTTCTGACCACATATTCTTTCCACCTCTCTTTTTTCTCCTTTGGGTCAGTCAGGTGCTTTCCCCATTTGTTTTGGATGGTACGGGATTGCACTCTTTTCTTCCTCTGTGCCGTTCTTTTGATAGCCTTGTGAACAAGGTCTGACTGTCCCCGTTTTTCCATTTCCTCTATTTCTTCACAATGATCCATCCACCATTTTTCTCTAGCTTTTTTACATTCTCTATCCACTTCATTTTTTAGTTTCTTATACATGAATACTCCTTGTTCTGTGTTAATATTTTTCCATTTACGTCTTTCTTCCATTTTGACTATCACCTCCGGTATCAGCCATTTCTTTCTAATTTCTAAGTTTTGTCTTCCAATTGTTTCCTTTGCAGCATCTATTACTATGTTTTTTATCATCTTCCAATGTTATTCAGGTTCTTGGATGTCCATCTGAACTGCTTCAATACCATTTAAAATCCTGGTCTGATAATTCAGCCTTATATTTTTATGTCTTAATCCTCCAGATTAAATTTCATTCTTCTCATTGGTTTTTCTATATTCTTCCATTTTAAATGATAAGTCATCATAAGGAGGTTATGATCGGATTCAACATCTGCTCCCGGTTAGGCTATCGACTTTTTCACTTGATTTCTATAACGTCTCTTAACCAAAATGTAATCAATTTGGTACCTATTCCAATCCCCCGTTTCCATGTGTATCTTCTCTGTCCATGAACTTGATTCCACGTATTTGTAATTACTAATTTTTCTTGTTCACAGAAGTTGATCAACCTTTGTCCTCTCTCATTTCTCAGTCCCAATCCGTATCTTCCTAGGATATCTCCTTCCGGACCTTCCCCCACCACAGCGTTCCAAGTCTCCCATTAGGATTACATTGCCAACTGAGATTTTGTCGAACTCTGTATTTCTTCCAAACATTCATACATATTTTCCACTCCCTGGTCATCATGTCTTGTAGTCGGCATGTAGACTTGAACTATCACCGTATCAACAGTTCTTATAAACAGCCTGATCATAATTGCTTTGTGGCTCAATACTCTAACATCCTTTAAGGCCACCACAGCCTGCTTATCCAACACCAGAGCCACTCCCCCTTGGCCATATTCACTTCCAGAATGAATCACGTGATAGTTGTCACTCTGAAATTCTCCTTCCATCTAGTCTCAGACAGTCCAAGAATATTAATCCTGTGATTCTCCATTTCTCTTTTAATATTTTCTAGTTTGCCCATTCTCATCATTGTACAAACATTCCATGTTGCAATATTTATGTAGGGATTTCGCATGATGTCGACCTGCCTCTTCTCCTGCCGGGCCAGACTCCAGGAAATGTCCCGGGATCGGAGTTGCCAGAATCATTCATTTGTTGAGACTTTTCCCTTACTGGTTACTTGGGAGTATAATGCGGTAGTTTTCCCTTGCTTTCCACATCACAGTAATGCAACCTTCTGGTCCACTGGGCCTAGCTTGCATCTCGCTGGACAGGAGCCAATCGAACATATCTTTAGTCTCCAGCCCATTCTGCAAGTGCTGCTTCCCACTTAAAGGATTTGATTTCAGAGTTATTCATCTCCTAGGTATCTCTCTTAGTCTGGCTTCTTTCTACCTCACGAAGACCTGTCGGTCTTATGTGATACATACGATGAATGTCAATGAAGCTCTAGTTGTGTGTCGAGATCATTGTAAATGAAGAATTTGATACATCAACAGTAAGTATGGTTCCATCAGCTTTAAACTTTAATCTGGCAGGTGAGCTTTCTTTGAGAAGCTAACCTCTGAATCTCAGAACAGCTTAGTAATATGTATGTATGACTGTAAAATCAATAAGCATTTGTTTGAAACATTTAAATGCATATTCATTATTAAGTGATAAAAGGAATTTCTGAAATTTTAAGAAAAACATGGCATTAAATTAAATATTATCCTTAGTATTTCATATAATACTAGCCACAATCGTCAAAAATGATGGGTATAAAACAGAATGAAATTAAATTAATTCCACAAGTCAAAGGGAGTTTACAAGCAAAAAAATAAGAAAAATATTCATGACAATGTCTTCCCATTTTTAAGGCATTGCTGAAATGACTTAGATCATGTGAAGTAATGCATTCTGATGTCATGTCAGAAAGTTTTGGATGGGATGGCATTACAGCAAAAGCTATGAAAAACCTGTTTTTCTTGCCATAGCAACAAAGCACAACACTTACATATGGAATTACAACGGAAATTATTTAAGAGAATTATAACATAGCGAGGACCCCGTGTCCCCGAGTGGCTTCGGTTTCCACCGCAGATTCAATGACTGAATCTGTAGGTACCTGGAGAGTTGTATTTATTTGAAAAATGTATTTTGTGTACACAACCAGTCAAAAAAACCTGCTGCACACTAGAAGCACAAACCAAGATGAACAACAGAATAAGATCATTTAAAGAAAAATGTATAAAGCAATAAATAATATTAGGTATTCGAATGATGACAAACCTGTTGATTGAATGTGCAGCAATGAAATAATTAGATTCATGTCTTACCTTCAAACACAAATGAGGCAGTTACATGAAATTTAATTTATTTAAAATGCACATTTCCCCATTCCATAGTCACTTCTTGTAATATCAAAAAGCAAAAAGTGCAAGCATTCTTCCTTTTGTTTGAAATGAAATTAAAGATCAAAATCATTACTCATAAAGTTAATATATATCAAATACGTGGAGATAATGTAAATGGACGATGTCATCACTCTTTCCACGTTATTTTTTAAACAGTGATGACATCGTCCATTTACATTATCTCCACATATTTGATATATATTAACCATTTCTATCACCCTTTAAATTTATCAGCTACAATTAAAATAGCTGTTGCGTTAAATGCCACCAGATGACGACATCTCAGTTGCTGAGACCATCAATACGTATTCGTGTAGTCAGATGCTGACTGATAAACCGCGCATGGCGCTGAGAATTGTTGGCGCTGTAGCGTAAATTCGAACGCACTCGACTAGTTATCGAGAGTTCTGGGGTTCGATCCCAGCAGTGCCGGAATACAATTTTTCAGTCGCTATGTGTTGTTTAAAAAATAACGTGGAAAGAGTGATGACATCGTCCATTTACTCATAAAGTTGTTTTCTCTGGAAATTAACTGGGCAACACCACTTTTGAACTTCACTTTAGCTTTAACCTAAAGGAATAATGCTTCCTCCTTGATATAGAAAGAATCTAAGCAATGGGAAAATGCATTTTAAGTGAAATTAAATTTTATTGGGTTGTCAGAAAAGTCATGACATATTTTAGCCATGTTTTGCGAAGGTCATTTATTGATAGAAAGAACAAAGATCAATCAATGATATAATGCCCGTTTTGTTCAATAACCTTTTGCCATCTTTCAGTGAGCTGCAGAATGCCTCGTTCATAGAAGGACCTGTCTTTCGTGGCAAAAAACTGTACAAGGTGCTGATTTACAGCCACATCTGAATTGAACGTTATACCACGCAAGGACTGTTGAAGAGAGCGAAACAAGTGGAAGTCTGATGGCACAATGTCGGGCGAGTATGATGGGTGGGGCAACACATCCCACCCAAGCTCCAATAATTTTTGGCGGGTGATCAAACTTGTGTGTGGTCTCGCGTGGTCGTGATGGAACACAACATGTTTACACGATGAACGAGCTCTGGACATTTCTGGGCGATGGGTTTGTTCAAACTGTCCAATTGCCAACAGTACACATTTGAATTGATTGGTTGGTTCCGTGGTAGGAGCTCGAAAACACGACACCTTTAAAATCCCACCACACTGAGACCAGAACCTTCCGCTGATGAATGTTTGCTTTGGATGTCGTTTGAGGCAAAGCAGCACGTCGAGACCAAGACCGTTTGCGCAGCACATTGTTGTGCACAATCCACGTTTCATCACCAGTTATCAGTTGCTTCAAAAAAGATCGTTTTCCTCACGTTTAATGAGCATATTGCAGATGTTATATGCACCGTTAATTGAGCTTCTTTCAGTTCATGAGGAACGCACACATCGAGCTTGCTTACGTATCCCAGCTTCTTCAGGTGGTCGTGAACGCTTGAATGATGGATGTGCAATGTGTCTGCAATCTCTTGTGTCGTGTAACGTGAGTTTGACTCAATCTGTGACTTGATTTGGTCGTCATCAACCTCGGTGGGCCTTCCGGACAGAGGAGCATCGTTGAGGTCAAAATCACCAGCACGGAATTTTGCGAACCACCGCTGGCACTGACGTTCTTGTAGAGCATTATCACTATACACTTTACGCGACTTTTCACAAGCTTGACGCACGTTCTTCCTTTTACGGAAGTAAAACAGTAAAATATGGCGAAAATGCGCAGTTTGGTCTTCCATCTTCAACTTGATGTCAAATCTCTGCAAATCAACCAAATCGATTACTATTCCTTTTAGACCGCAGCTAGAACTGGCACCTGTCAAATGTCATAGCGATAATAGAGCTGTGCATGCCTCTAATACTTCCAAAACTGCCCAACCGCCATCGGCTGCCAAAATACGTCATGACTTTTCCGACAACCCAATAAATAATAATCAGTACTGCAGTTACTAACTCTGCAGTGAAAATTGTAAGGAGGTATGGAAATGGTGCCAATTCCATCTCATGGACAGATAAAGTACTGAGTTCAAAATTTAATTTTACTTTAAAAAAAGGGAAGATTTCTAGTATTTTCCCCACTCCCCCCTCTAAAGATCAACTGATATGAAAAACCTCTATCAAACTTTCAGATCAATATAACAAAGTTGAATTCATATCTGGGGACCACCAAATCAGAAACCAGACAAGAAGGTTGTGAAAACAACTAATATTTAGAAAAAAAATATTACGAAACTTTAGAAGACACTGAAGTAATGCATTCTGTGGAGGAAATATTCTTCTCATAATATATGGCAATAGGTCAGAATTAACACAACAATCAGACATCACTGAACTGCCTATATTTACTGTTCACTGTGTCACATTAATGACATCAGAAAACTTGAAAATTGCATTGTCCTGGAGTGGAAACCGAACCGGCATCTTCTGATTTCTGTTCAAGCATGCTATCCATTACACCACCCAGGACGATGAAGTCTTAAGTATCTGAGTGTTAAGAAACTGAACATTCTAAGATTTCTGATAGTTGAAGCAAATTCTACTCTCTAGCATAGTTAAGCAAATCACTAGTCTCTCATGTAAATTCTATAGAAGACATTCTCCTCATAATACATGGAAATACACAACCGAGTCACATCATTGTGACCAACTCCTACTTTTGACGTCAACAACGCTTAGCCAATGAAAGAAGGCACATGTTGTGAACTGGTTAGGAGAGTATATAAGGTGTGCTGTAGGCATTCTGAAAACATATCACTCGTTTATATCATGGATAAAAGGAGCGATTTATCAGATTTGCAAAATGGGATGATTATCAGCTTTCGGGACAAGGGTGGCGGTATTTCTGAAACAGCGCAGTTTGTGAACTGTTCGCGTGTTGCTGTGTTTAAAGTGTATCGTGATTGGAGAAATGGCACCATTGAAAATAAGCGATGTGGAAACTGCGAAGCACCATATGCCATTGATGTGAGAGGTGAACGTCGGCTGCAAAGGTGCGTGAGGGCCGATAGACACGCTACAGTGGAGCAACTCACTGGCCGAATGAACCAGGTGGCTACCGGAAGTGTGTCTAAAATGACAGTTTCAGTGAACCTTGCTGCGTAAGGGGCTCCAATGTAGACGGATGGTCACTGCAGCTATGCTAACGAAGGTGCATCGGCAGAATTTTTGTCAGTATTGGAATTGGACCTCCGCTGACTGGCAAAGGATTGCCTTTAACGGTGCATCATGTTTTCTGCTTTATCGAATGGATGGATGTCGGCGTATAAGGCGAGAAACATCAGAGAATAAACACTCTTCAACCATTGCTGGAAGAACACAAGCTGGTGGGGACAGCATTATGGTCTGGGGAATGTTTTCATGGCATTCTCTGGGTCCACTCTTACCTGTGGAAGGTACTATGGACGAAATTCATTATGAATTCATCCTTGCAGACCACATGCACCTATACATGCTGATTGTCTTCCCTGGGGTAGATGGGATATTCCAGCATGACAATGCAAAGTATCACACAGCTAAAAATGTTCGAAAATGGTTGGAAGAGCACGATAAAGACTTCAAAGTACTTCCCTGGCCCCCTAATTTCCCAGACATAAACCCGATTGAGCATCTGTGAGACCACCTCGATCGTGTTGTTCGCTCTATGGATCCTGCACCACGCACCCTCCAGCAGCTATCAGATGCAATGCAGTCGGTATGGCTCCACATACCTGTGAACACCTTCCAGCACCTTACTGAATCACTTCCAGCACCTTACTGAATCACTTCCAGCCCATCTAGCTGCTGTCCGAGCTACACATGGTGGTTACTCTGGATATTAGGTGGTGGTCATAATAATGTGACTTGACCTTGTACATCAGAATTAATAACACTGCAATCAGATATCATTTTTTCAGAATTATTAACACAGCAATCAGACATATCTGATTGTTGTGTTAATAATTCTGATGTATTCTCATGTATTTATGAGAATATTTCTTCCACAAAATTTACCTGAGAGACTGGTGATTTACTTAACTACACTAAAAGGAAGCAGAATGTGCTTCGACTGGCAAAAATCTGAGAAGTTTTTATTCTTAAAACTCAGATACTTGTGACTTAATCATCCTGGGCGGTGTAATGGATAGCATGCTTGAACAGAAATCAGGAGACGTGGGTTCAACTCACGCTCCAGGGCGATGTAATTTTCAAGCTTCCTGATGTGATGATTAATGTGACGTGGTGAACAGTAAACATAGGCAATTCAGTGATGTCTGATTGTTGTATTAATAATTCTGATTGAAGTAATACATATTTCTGATAAACTGTTTTAGGAAGTACTTACGATAAATCTGATGACAGGAACACGAGGAAAGGAATATTGCAATAATAATGCTGAAAATCTGTGGAGTTCTGAATAAATTGCACATAATAAATTAACACCTGTATGAAAATTCTACAAAAATATTTTAATTGTAAAAACACTTTAATATTAGTAAGATTCCCCAGAACCACAGTCATTTGCAAGAGTTTAAGACCACCTCTTAATTTACTAATACTAGTCAGAGATATTTGAAAAAATGACACCACAGATGAATACTTACATTCTTTAGAACACAAAAAGACCGAAAACAGTACTTTGTGTGGCTACCTTTATTTTTTATAATGGATAGAATATGATGTGGCATACTCTCAATGAGGGATTTGCAGTAGTCACTTGAAATATCCTTGCACCACACATACTTTATCATGCCAATCAAAGCTTGGTAATTTGATGGCTGTTTTTCTGCTACCTTGTCTTTTAAAATGGTCTACAAATATCTGATGCGGTTAAGGTTGGGACTATTATGGGCCAGTTAAGCACAGTTATATTTTTCCTCTACAGGTAGTCCTTTACTGTCTTTGATCTGTGGCATGGAGTACCATCATGCATAAAGATAGTGCATCTGTGCACTTGCATATGAGTTAGCAGCTTCTCATGTAACATTTCCACATAAAAAGGACCAGTCATAGTAGTGCCTGTCAGCAAAAAAGATAATGAAACAGTACTGGATGCTGACATAGCACCCCATATTATCTGACTAGGCGGATTTCTCACGGAACTAACAGTGTATTTTTCATCAAACCCTTTGCCTTTTGGTCGTTAACATATGCTTCCTGTGATACAAATTGATGCACAGTTAATTCATCAAGAAAAAAGAATTTAATGCTATATATTTTGGCTCCAATTTTCAGCAGCCCACAATTGATGCTTCATAATCTGGAGTCTTCTTTTTCATGACAGAGGTTAGTCTAGGTTTATGTGTAGGTTTATTAGACTCTAATCCAAAATATTTGCCAAGATGTTGGGAAACAGTGCTGATACTAATATTAGACCCATTTGAAATAAAGGCCTTGATTTTCTTGCACAAACTCCTCGGAGAACACATAACTATTCACCTTATGGTATTGTCATCACATGGGGTTATTTATTTCCCTTGAACGTGCACTTCTCTTTCACTCATTAAATTTACCTATATCTCAATATTTCACGATTGTATTATGACAGTCTTGCTCACATCCAACTTTCTGCTTACGTCACGTTTGGTGTATCCTTCACGATACAAAATCCCTATTTGTGCCCTCTGAGTAAGACAATGTTTTTTTTGTCCATTTTTTGCTATATAGAAAATATGTACAAAATCTCTCAGAATGAAAACCAGAAGCAAACTGATGCTTGCACATTTCCCCAACTCTATCAACAGCTGCTACTGTTGGATGATGCAACACTGAGAGGAAGTTGAGTAATACTGACAGTAGCATACTTACCACCTTTTACGGATTTCTGCTTAATTTTACAGATTTACGGATAGAGGTCTTTTTTTACGGATTTTAAATATTTCAATTGCTTAATTGAAATATTTCAATCCCCTGCAACCATCCACTTAGATTTTCTACTGGACCTACAAGCGCTGTGTCACACGACAATGTCATCTCTGACTCGCCGGCTTTGTGAAGTCATGCGGTAGCTCTCTCTCCACGGGAGAGCTCAAGTGACGTGCCGACACTAGACACATGTGCAGAGTCTGCGATGGTGGCCGTCGCATTTTGTATTTTTATGGCCCGACTCGATCGAGCAAATGGTAATGCTGATCGAGCAGCTGTAGTATTTCAGTCCATGTAGATGCTAGTTCATCGTAGCAGTTGATTGGTCTCCTCTTGGGAGGAAAATCACAACCAATGAAAGAGAAGGGTAAAATCTGCATGCACAGTGTTGAGCAATGTTGCTGTAGCAGCAAAATAATAATTTCTTATGTGTGTTGTTTTTAGTGTGGGGTGTTTCTTTGTTGTAGAGTTGAATTAATGGGAGGCGCGAGTTGTTAGTTTAACTTTTATGCAAATCTAGAAAGATGAGTACTAAGATTATACCATCTCAAAGTTATTTTCAAACTTTTAAGTATACTCTGCAAAGTTCCAGTGTATCAAGAAATCTAAGGTGTAAAATTTGCATTTTGCGACATTTGCCAAAACGATTTTAACATTGCCCACAGAGGCAGAAACAATATTTTTTGTCATGTAAATGGTCCCAAACACAAAGGTAATGTGAAGTGAAGTGTACTGATAGTAACTCCAAACTGACTACGTTTTTTAAAACATCGGTTAATAGTCAAGGAGATGTAACTTGTGCCGAATTGTTGTCTACGTGTTTTTTTATAGAACACAATGTTCCACTTGGTGCTGCCAGCCATGTTAGCCCACTTTTTAGGCAGAGTGTTTCCAAAAGATGAAACTGCCAAACGTTACGGCTGGAGGAAGACCAAAATGACGGCAATTGTCGACGAAATGGATTTAGATTGAACTTCCGCTGTTGTGAAACTTTTACAAGAAGGGACATTTTCTGCAGCATGTGATGGAAGTCATGAAAGTGATTACAATATTATATAATCCTGATATAGAAAATGAAGATTAGAAGGTATGTAACATACAGTTTTGAATGCAATGTGTAGGTACTCTTAAAATGAATATTTCCTTTTTGCAGGAAATGATTAGTTTGGTATTGAAACACCACAAGTTTGCAAGGCTAACATTGAACAAATTAAGATTTTACTTTATGGTTTTTAGATTATTATTTAAAACACAGATAATACTAGTTTAGTTATTGTGGCATATGCAGAGATTTTTACTGCATATTTAATAATATAATTGTTTTGTGGTAAATGGCGTTCGCACACAAGTTTTACTGATGCGCATTTTCCAAAGTTGGCAAAGTATGCAGTACTGACACAATTGGCAAAAATCTAATACCAATAGGTGATCTTAAAGTTTTGCAAATGACTAAGTTATAAAAGAATCTTGCTTCCATAAATGAAATGATGTGTCTTGTAATAAAGTTGAATTTGATGAATAATTACATTTTCAAAAAAACGCATTTAAAAATTATGACAAAATGGCACACACACACAGCAAAAAATAAAATGCTCACATCTTTTCATTGTGATGTAATTACATTTTCAAAAAAACGCATTTAAAAATTATGACAAAATGGCACACACACAGCAAAAAATAAAATGCTCACATCTTTTCATTGTGATGTACACGCTTCCTGCAGTCCTAGCCTTCTGGAACAACCTCGTAAGTTCTGTTAGGAACTGCAAATCAAAAACAGAGTACATTATTTGAGAACAAGGTTAAAGCTACAAATATGTGGAAGAAATTTATATCAAGGTCAATATAGCATTTGGGTCATTCATGCCAAATCAACCAAAAAATTTAAATATTCAACCTGACCATCTCCGATTTCAATGAAACCTTCAGGGATCATTCTATTCTCCCTAATGATATAAATGAGAATATATTTTTACAATTTTTTTTATCTCATTGGGTTTTCACGTAATTAATTTTTAAAATTTTTAAAAAATTGTTGTTTTTTGGCTTGCATAAACTTTTTCAATCTTGAATTTCTAAAGTTCTATAGAAGGCCTAGAGAGTTGTTTGACCCCTCATTTTAAAGAGAATTTCATAAGTTTTAATTTGATATGCAACTTGACTATACTTGGTGAAAAAAAAATGAGATAGTGTTTTTTAAAAAATTTGAAAAAATATGTTTTTTGTAATATCATAAGCTTTAAATCCTAAACATCACTAAACAGAGTGCATATGTGTTCCTTTTAAAATGAAATATAAACAAGAGTAACCCATCACTAAACATAGTGCATATGTGTTCCTTTTAAAATGAATTAAAAACAAGAGTAACGCATCACTAAACATAGTGCATATGTGTTTCTTTTAAAATGAATTATAAACAAGGGTAACCCATCACTAAACATAGTGCATATGTGGTCCTTTTAAAATGAATTATAAACAAGAGTAACCCATCACTAAACATAGTGCATATGTGTCCCTTTTAAAATGAATTATAAACAAGAGTAACCCATCACTAAACATAGTGCATATGTGTTCCTTTTAAAATGAATTATAAACAAGAGTAACCCATCACTAAACATAGTGCGTATGTGTTTCTTTTAAAATGAAATATAAACAAAAGTAACCCATCACTAAACATAGGGCATATGTGTTCCTTTTAAAATGAATTAAAAACAAGAGTAACCCATCACTAAACATAGTGCATATGTGTTCCTTTTAAAATGAATTATAAACAAGAGTAACCCATTACTAAACATAGTGCATATGTGTTCCTTTTTATGTTGCTGGTTGGCTGGATTATAAAGTGTCAAATTTTAAATTTCAAAACCATGCAAATATTTTTTTAATTGAGCATTAAGTTAACATATCATTTTAAAGCCAGTAAAATGAGGTTTAAAAAAAAAAGTCAAATTTTATCACTGGTAAAAAAAAAAAAAAAAACTTGGGTTAGAAATACTTTGACAACATACAAAACACTGAAATTTGGCAAATTTTTTGAATTTGATGACTTCTTATCTCAGAAAATTTAAATGTGCTAAAACTCAACATACCTATCTCTTGTAAATGTCAAGAAAATTAGAGTTTCATGAAAATCCAAAGGGGTCAGGTTGAAAATATTTTTTTGTGTTGAATTAACATGGCATGACATACAACATAGATATATCTGTGCCTCACCCAGGAAAGCTGTGTTACATCAAGAATATTCAATCTATAGCATAATAGAATATTCAACCTTTGGTCATAAAGGACAATATTGGCAGATCTTGAAAGAAAACTCCAGTATAGGGTATTCTTTCTCATAATTGACCTAATAATGTCTCTGCAGGGAAAATTTGCATGGTAATAACTAGTACTATCCACTTCTACAGGTACTGCCTTCACATAGACTTCAAAGTGTAATGGCAATAGAGGAACTTTATGGCATCATTAGAAAATTTGAAAAATCTACTTGCAGCAACTTTTCAACACACTTCTCATGAATAACGATCATCATCCATATTTTCCCTTTCAGATAGTCGATGAGTCTCCACCAGCCCACTTTTTTCAATGCCTGGTGGGGCCAGGCTACTTATTATCAAAAGGAATTGGATTTTTAAAAAATTACGGTATTTATTCAATCGTCGTCCATTCAAATGGACATTTTTTAAACAAAAATAACCTTAACTAAGTTTTTTTCTCTCAATTTTTTTTCCATAGTGGCCATGCATAAATCCATAGATCTTTTGTTTACCAAAACCTCTTCAAAAATAGCCACAGAATTAGGTACCGGAGAGTACATATATGCAGGTATATATATTCGCTTTTCAAAGGTCCCCGCCATACCTGCTGGAGTCGATAAAGCATGGCCAGTCTTTGGAGCACCAGGCCACTTTTTTTCAGGACTGCACCACTGCCTGCGTATAAGACAGTTTTGTCTATGCCTCTGTCACCACTAAATCTTTTTTTTTACTGTCATTTTTGTTGTTTAACAACCTTTATGTGCATCTAAAGTTAGGAGTTAGAAATCCTTAAAGCTTCTGTTCCTGAACTTTAAGCAGGGAAAACACAAGGTATGTCTTATGTAGAATTCAAACCCAAGCCTGGCAATGTGAGAAACCAGGAGCCAATATCCAGTGGTGTAACCACGTTTCAACAAAATCTAGGGGGGAGGGGTCCGATCACACATTACATATACATACATACATACATATATATAGTGGCCACTTTATTTTTATTATGACCACCCCCTCAGTACTTTGTTGGGCCACCTTTTGCCTTTAATACTGCGTCGATTCTTCTTCTTCGTGGCATGGACTCCACGAGATGTTGATAGGTGGTTTGTGGAATCCGAGACCATGCTTGATTAATAGCACTTTCCAGGAGTGTGAGATTGCCGGGTTGTGGATCCAGCTGTCTGATGGCAAGTTCAACTTCATCTAACAAATTCTCAATAGGGTTGAGATCTGGAGATTGTGGGGCCAACTAAGCAAAGTAAACTCACCGACATGTTCCTGAATCCAATCCTGTACAATATGAGCACTATGGCAGGACGCATTATCTTGTTGAAAGTAGCCATCGCCATTGGGATAAACCATTCACATGACAGGATGCACTTGGTCCGCGACGATGTTTAGATATGATGTGCCAGTCAGATGTTGATCAACACAAATTAAAGGGCCCAAAGCATGCCAAGAAAATATTCCCCAAACCATAACGTTGCCTCCACAAGCTTGAAGGGTTGTAGCAATGCATTTGGGGTCCATGCTTTCGTGCTGTTTCCGCCAAATTCTCACTCGGCCATCGGCACGGTGCAACTGAAAACGTGATTCATCAGACCACATAATTGTTTCTAATTATCGACTGTCCAATCCTTGTGCTCCTGTGCGAACTAGAGACATTTTCTCTTGTTAACTGCAGACAGCAAAGGTGTTCGAACAGACTTTTGGCTGCCATATCCCATCCGATGTAGTGTATGGCGAACAGTGCATGCAGAGATCATTTGAGGGGATCCTTGATTAAGATGGTCTGTAATTTGCTACACTGTTGCCAGTTACCAGTTTGGACACACTCAGTTCCGCCCGAGCAGTCACTAGTCGATGACGACCACACATTGCACGTAGAGATCCAGTTTTTTGGCTGACAGTCCAGTCTTTAAACACTTTAACAACAGCTGCTCAGGAACATTTCACGAATGCGGCGGTTTCTGTGATACTCGCTTCTACGATCATCCCACGTTGAAAGTCCGTCAAATTGTATTTTTTACCCATCTCATCACCCAAAAATCACTTCTACTACTGAAGCACTAAGCTTTCCCTTTTTATAATAGCCTCGCCATCTGGCAGCAACAGCATGCAGCCATTGCTCATGTGCTTAAAACTGTCAGGTGGTCATAATAAAGTGGCCACTCAGTGTGTATATATATATGTGAGGATCCCCAATTCTTAATATTTGGGGGCTCCTGACCCCCCCCCCCTTCCCCAGTGGTTACTTACGCCTATACCATAATCATCTTTCAACCAGTTCATGATTTACAAACTTCACTTCTAAATTAAACTTAAACACATAAAAGTTAACATATTTAAAAAGTTATTTTGGTTTCAGTTAATGCTTCTGAAGTTTAATTGTATTAAACCTTTTCTTCTAATTTACGCAAGTTTTTGTATAATGTTCTACAAATTTACAGCTCCTGTATTACAAAAAAAAAAAAAAAACTTGAGAAGCATTCCCTATACTGTTGTATTCAATCAAATTTGAAAATCACAGACTAGCTTAGCTCACTGTACATTAACTTACAAGTGATTTTTGTAACTTTTCTACAGTAAATTAATAACCATATAGCCTTTACAATCTTTTATTTCACGGGCACTGTATTCATATGCGTGTTTTAAGTTTTTAGGACTGAAGTTTAAATCCGTCACCGAAGACACCATATGACACGATTTTAAGGTTTTATTTGTAAAAAAACGTAACCAAGGTTCTTAAAAAAAAAAATATATATATATATATATATATGTTGGTAGTCACTCTTGTCAATAACAAATAAGAATAATGGCATTTAAATACATACAGCTTCATTTTCTAAGAAAACCATGCTCAGTTCTGTGGTCAAATATTTGAACAATTCCTACACTAGGACAGACACCTTTAAACAGAGGTCTCTTTCGGAGCAACTTGCTTCCAAAACAAACTGAACACGCTCTCAAACGACAGTTGCCAGATTAAAAAGTTTATTTTTTGGTTTATAACTTTGAAATAAAAATTCCCAGAAGCCTTAAACTGAAATAGAGAATTGTAAGTGGGTGTAAGATACCACGTGACAGAGAAATACCTTAAATTTTAAGTTATAAACACTTTGTCTTTCTTTTTTATTATTGGAAGTTTAGCGACTACCGTGAGCAACTCAATAGGCTGTTAGCAGTCGCCCGTCCCTAATTTAGGGTCACTGGTTTCAGGAAAAGGTGAGAGCCAGTGCCGTAAGGCAAACACAACATCAATGCTTCACGGAATTCGAACCCTGACCTACCTCGGACGAGAGGTCATAAGCCAGCGTTTAGACCACTGTGCCACCGGGGCAGCCACCTCTTTGCTTTATGTATGTTTTGGTAGGTTAACGACCATCGTGAGCAACTCAGGGCGCAGCTGCTCCTAATTAGTCGCCTGTTCTTAATTTAGGGCCACTGGTTCCAGGGAAGGGAGATAACCAGTGTAAGGAAAACACAACATCCATGCGTCACCGGGAATGAAACCCGAACCCACCTCGGACGAATGGTCAGAATCAAGTGCGTTGAGACACCGGGACTGCTCCATATTCGTAGACATCTCAGCTGATGTCTATTGATGATGTTATTCTGAATGGCCTGTCTCCGTAAAAGAAATTTGACTAAAACTTCGCCAACCCGGTGGATCAATGGTCTAAGTGTGGGCTTCTGACCATTCGTCCAAGTTGAGTCTGGGTTCGAAATCTGGTAAGGCATGGATGTTGTGTTGGTTTTACGGCACTGATTTTCTCCCTTCCCCGGAACCAGTGACCCTAAATAACGGACACGAAACAGCTTATAGCCGATTCAGTAGCTCGAGGTGGTCGTTAAACCTCCAACCAAAAGAAAAAAAAGAATAAAACTTCGAGAGATACCACTTTTACGTCGAACTTATGAACGAGAGACCCGGCCAATGCAGTACAGAAAAGATAGTGGATTTAATGGTAAATTGGAATTTCTGTTCAGTTTTGATGTTGTTTCGTGACTTAACGACCACCACGACCAACTCTAAAAGTTTAAGTGGTCTCCGTCCCTATATTAGGGCAACTGGTCCAGGGAACTTACACAGGCAGCATTGTAAGACAAATGCATTATTCATGCTTCATCGGGGAATCGTACCTGGACTCTACTACTACACCACTTATTACCGATGCGGAGCCTAATGTTCTTGCATTGTATTTAATGTGAGTCAAATTACACTCTTTTATCGAACATATATTTTCACTTTTTTTTATATCATTTCGCCCGATATATGCGAATAGACGCTATAGCCGTGGTGTCCAAGCAGTGGCTTCAGACCGTTCATTCGAAACAGGTCAACGGGACTCAAGGTAGCAGCTGTGCTGAAGGCCAACTCATGGCCTTGGTTTGTCTTACAGCATTTACTCTTTCCCTTCCCTAGAAAGAATATCCTCAAATTAGGGAGAGATTATGCTTATTGCCTTTAGAGTTGCTCGCAGTGGTCGGTAAACTAGGGAAAAGAAAGGGGGAGAGTCAAAATTGTTTTCACAAGAAGCATGTTGGAAAATTAATACAACGAAAACTATTATTAAGAACGTTTTTCATTAGAAATCTAACGAAGTAATGCGGAAGTGAAAATTCGTGGACACTTGAAAACAAACATCAAGATTTAAAGACAATTATAGCGTCCCCAAAGGCATTACATGTTGTTGTGGACAGTAAACTAAGTTTGAGGATGCCGCCCCGGTGTCACAGTTGGCTAAGCGATGGCGTATGACCATCCGTCCGAGATAGGTTCTGGCTCGAATCCCGGTGAGGCATTGATGTTGTGTTTGCTTTACGGCGCTGGCTTTCGATTTCTCTTTCTTGAAGTCAGTGGCCCTAAATTAGGGACGAAAGACTACTTATAGTCCATTGAGTTGCTCACAGTGGTCGTTAAATTCGGAATAAGAAACAACAATATAAAATCGAGGACTGTCCTCAAGAATTCGGAACTTCTGCTCAGCTAAATGTTGTAGTTTGGATGTTTTCGGGGCTGGTGTAAATTATGCGACCTAATGTCCTGTTCACAGAGAGGAGGTCCTGTTGTCTTTTTGAAACACCAAGTGGTTTGCTTGGAAATAAAATGATTTGCCCTTCTTCCTGCACATGCATGCAAAAATGTTTGTGTCTTACGGCGCTGGTTCTTTCCCTTCCCTGGAACCAGTGATCTAAATTAGGAACGGATGGCTGCTTATAGCCCATTGAGTTGGGCACGGTTGTCGTTAAACTTTCAATTAAAAAAAATGTTTGTGATCCTCCTGTTTTTAAGCTGATCAATTTCAGCGACGAATGTTGTATATTTCGGTAAAGCCGAAACAATTTGTATGCATATTTACGTTTATCTCGACTCGTAGCGAGGCCGCTCGTATCCCTATGTAAAAAGCCAATTACTTGCAATTAATAGTTCTAACAGAGATGGGAGGTAAACTACTCCCATGTACATCGGAGGCTATAAGTAATCATTTGGAATAAATTCAAAGACTCCGGTTTCTGGGAAGAAGCAGAACAAATGCCTCGGGCACGGTAAGGTCACCAGATATCGGGACACCGATTTGAGGACAAAAGGGCTTAGCATTCCTAAATCGGTAGTTCATTTGGGGACACATACGTACTCAAAATAAATATGCAAATTTTTTTGTCATTGCTTCAATAAGTGTGATATTACACATTAAAACCTGTGTCTTAAAAGGATATATCTTATAGAATGTTGCTAATTTGTATTGACAAAGCAGAACTGTGATGGCGAGAACATATTAGCAAAAGTGAAATGCTTTACCGTAGGTACATGCGGTGAATTGAAATTAGGCTGCACACCATAGTAATTGCATGGCGAATTTTTCAATTTGCCAAAGTTTTTGGAGAAACTCAGGACTAGTACAGTCGAAATTTGACCACGCCAGTGGTGCATTGGCCTAGTGCTGACTACTGACTATTCGTACAAGTTAGTACGGATTCGAATCCTGACGAATGAGGCACGGGTGGTGTGTTTGTCTTGCAGCACTTGGTATCTCCCTTCCGTAGAACGAATGTCTCTAAATTAGAGACACGCTACTGCTTATAGTCCTTAGAAATGCTCGTAGTGCTCGTTAAACCCAGAAAGAAGAAAAAAAAGTCAAAATTTGTTTTCACAAGAAGCGTGTTTGAAAATTAGCACAGCGGAAACTACTTTTAAGAACATTTTTCATTGGAAATCTAAACGGTTAATGAGGAAGTGTAAATTCGAGGACATTTGGGGAGAAACATTAAAATATGAGGACAACTTGCGTCCCCAAAGGCTTCAGACGTTTTTGGGGACAGTAAACTAAATTCGAGGACTGTCCTCAAGAATTGGGGAGTCTGGTCAGCTTAGGGCACGGTGTATGATAAGTCAGGTGATACGACTCTCAGAACTGTCAACAGTTTGAAAAACGAACAATTAATGTTACAGCTCGCCAGGTGGCGTTCAGGAGTTGTGGGCCGATCGTTCATGCTAACCAATGAGGTTATATTACTGGAGACACCACTCCTAACCATGCAGCCACGGCGCACGGAGCATTGGCCGCCATAAGTCACCGTCCGTGTGCTGCAAATGACGTCACGGGCAGGCAGGACGCAGCCACAGAAAAGAAGCTGCTTCGAAACCAATGGAACAAAAACTTCTATGCGTATAAAAAGATAAAATGAGTAATTCAACAATCTTTATCAATGATACACAAGCTTACTGTTTTATCAACGGTATAATTTAGTTCGTTTTTGCCTGCTTGTGACGTCACACCACAGATTATCTGTGACCTATGGCTATAGCGTCTAAAAGGGGAAGTGTGCCGTGCGAACTCAAAATCTGCGTTCGAAATATGTCCCACGCCGCATCGCGGCGCTGCAGACGGCGTCTGTGTCAAAGATTGTGTGTACAGTTGTGCAATGTGAACCAAACAACAGGGGTTGGATTAGGATATGTACGATTTTCTTAAGTGTGTGATTATGGAAACACATTTTATGGTTCAGTGAAATGTCTACGTCTGGCGCAGAGTGCAGCGTCGGCAAATGTAATTGAAAGTATAATTATGCGTGATTTAAATTGATATGCTACCTCCTCGAAGAATGCCTACCAAAAGGCTAACAAATGGCTTGTATGTGCCAAGTAAAGAAGTGCTGTTTGGAAAATTTAAATGTATGTCACTTAGTAGCGGCTAGTGGTAAGCTGAGTCGAATCTGACGAAAAAGACAGGCTACGGTGCGAAATAGTCACGTGCACAACTTAGTGCTGTCGCCAAGTCAATCGGTTGAACAGCCATTGCGTTTCATTGTTGGTTCACATTTGTTTGTATTGAGTGAGTGTTCCGTTTATTGCCATTTGGATACACGTATAGTTTTGTAAGGTAGGTATTATTATATTTCTAAGGTAAGGTTAATTCTTAGTAAACGTTTTATTTAGTTTTAGTAATAATTATAGGTTTAATGAGTAGATCTTAGTTTCACACGTGTTGAAATCTGTTCATGTCTCGTGAATAGTGAAGTATAAAGAAGTGAGTTATTCTGTAGTGTTGAATTCTTATTTCAAATAGAATAATTAATATATTTTGCCAATGCCGATTCACATAGAGCTTGAATATTACCAGAAATCAGGGCAACTTTTCAGGAAATTAGCCTTCGTAATTTGTATAACATTTGCATCTCCAACAATCGTTAGCCCTTTCTTTACGAAATTAATGCTTGAACTGTTGTTGCATTGTAATGTGTCTCTGAATTAAAGAGTACATTTTTTAATTTCGTAACTTAATGCAACTGTGATATAGCATTTGTCTGATTGAATTTACTAAAGCTGTCTGAACAGTGTGGACAGATTATGTTGAAAAACTTGCATGGTCAACTTTATTCTAACTGTACAAAACATAGGGAACTACTTTCGATTAAAAATTTCATATCTAGTTCTTCACTTGTATTAAAAGGTGTAATTCTTTTTACAGGAATTGCCAAAATTTGCCATGCCACAGTGTTGCAGTGTTAGTGGCTGCTAGTTAAATTATAGAAGTCAAAAGGAGACTTACAACTTTTGCCATACCAATTGTCTTATACAAAATCTGCTGCATACATTTAAACAGACAAAGTTCTGATTTTAGATTTCCTTGTTCATTTTCCGTGGAATGTTTGTGTATGAGTAGCTTGAAAACTAAATAGGAAAACATAACTCTCCTCAGCTGGAAAATACTCTTGAACAACTTAGTGAAAGCCAAACATGACAACTGAAATTATTTGAAATCACGTGAAAGGAAAATTAAGAAGTTGAAAGTCTGAACGCTTAGTTTTGTGTGCCTCTCCTTAGTGCATAGTGTGCACAGAGTAAGTCCTGAGATAGGAAAAAGAGTTCAAACTTATCAAATATTTTATATGCAAAAGTGTATAGCCAGGTTGGTTAAAGTATTGAAATGTATTTTTCTTCTGTAATAAATGAAGATAACATTTCTGAAAAGTTATCTTTGAAACTGGAAAGTAAAGATCCGTCATATTTGGTTTAATTTTATTTGAAACTTGTATACCAGGAAGCAGTACTTCAGTTAGCTTCTCGTAACATATTTCCAATCTTTTTTCTGCTTCATCACATATTCACACAGTGATGCGGAGTGGTTGGTGGCATTCTGTACTGAAGATTTGTATTTAATATTTGGTGGTGTCTTTTTTTTTCAAATTGGAACTAATACTGTTTGTGCAGTGGTTGCCCGTCTTCAAAATGGACCAGAGGTCCTCATTTACTAGCAGGTTTGATTTCATCTGTCAAAATTCATTTGAAAATCTATGGACTATTTTCTTTCCGTGGAAGATGATGCTGTACTCCTTCGCGTCATGGGGTCCGGCTAGTCCCTCAACGACACCATACCCGTACGAGTTCCATGTCACTTATTTTCAGATTAATAAATGTTAGCAGTAATATTGTAGCATTTTTGTTTATGTTTCAATACTGTACCAAAAAATTCCAGGAAATTTCTCTTATTTTTCATACTTACCACTATGACTTCATTGCCATAAAATTTTTGATAAAAACACCTGTGAGAAATTAACTGAAGTGTTACTGTGTGTGTGTGTGTCAGAGCTGAGTTCGGGCTGAATTTCAAGATCCTGAGCCTGAAGTATGTCAGCTCGAACGAGCCCGAAAACTATGATTAACCTGTTAAGCATTGAAAAAAGTCTTCCAGACTTCCACTCTTTCCTACCCATGCAATTAACTGATGTCTTTCTCAACTGCGGAGTGGAGAAGGGATGTCTATCTATTTCTATAGTTACCTTTAACCATTCATTTATTCCCGAAATGTTTTTTTGGGGGAGGGGGGGGACATCTGGAGGCACAACAAACTATGTCGTATGTTGCTCAATAGAATTAGCAGGGAGCTGCCCCTTTGAGGTAGGGAGCAAAATTCCGTCAGCTTGCTATCTACTATCTATGCTTCTTAAAACTTATCCTTGGCAGAAATCCTGTAATTCATGGCCTATGGTATTTTGTTATCCAAGCCCGGAATGGATAGCCCTGCAGAATTCCTACTCCCCATTTGACCCAGTTGCTGAAGAATTCTCTTTCACAACTAGAAAGTGTAAAAAAGTCTCGTGTGCTAAATTATATAAAATCACATTAAAAGAAAAAGGAAGAAAATTCTTCCCCTCTCTCCAAGCCCGAACTCCAGTAAGTATTACACAGCCAGCGCCCGGTTCGGGCTCGGCCCGTCTCAGCACTGGTGTGTGTGTGTACTAGTGCTTAGCTTGACATTTATAGTAGGTATATTGAAAGTAAAAATTTAATTTTACTATAATGAGCAAATTTGGCTTCTAGTAAAGAATGTTAGTAAAATGTATAAATTCCCTAGTGTTATGAAAAACTACTAACCAATTCTGCTTAATTCCTTTAGAAATGTGTGGGAAATATTTATTTATACTGTTAAAATGTTGTCTAATCTAAAAAGTGATATCAAATATGTTTTATAAAAAAGTAGATCACAGGTATGAACATTACAAGAGTAGATTTTAGGTAAAGAAAATAATTGACATAACTCATACATAAAATATTCAGATGGTAACACACACTGGAGGATCTAAAGCTGAGATAATTTTGATGTAACTTGTGATGATTCAAACTATTTGAAACAGATGTCTTAATTTCTGCCATTGGTTAGCAAGAATTCTTTTTTTATTTTGTTGTGTGTATCTATAACTTTGTTGCAGATGCTATCACATAAAGGAAGTTTGGGTAACAATCTGAAGCTGAATACTGTTTAGCTTGTGATGACTTCCTTCTTTCAAACTATTTGAAACAGACATTTGAGGTACATTTATGTAAAAGAATGGACCCATTTGTTTATTTTTAATAGTATTTTTTACTTTGTTCCGCTTGAAGATACAAGACAAATTCATAGTCAATAGGTAAGTTGATACTTTATCCAAATGTAGTATTTATGCTAATTTTTAAAACAAACTAAAAAATTAATTTCTGAATTGTAGCAAAGTGCTTTAATAATATGAGGGTGGATCAAAAAGTTAGTTACACTGTTGAATAAAAAAATCAAGGATATACTCAGGGATGTATGTTGGTTTACAACATTAATTCATTTTTCGACATAGTCGCCTAAGGACTGTAAACATTTATCGGAACGTGCGATTAACTTTCCCATACCTGTACAAGAAAAGTCCAGTTTGGTGCAACTAGTTAAGGACCGCACTTTTCACAGCCTCATCCGTTGGGAATCATTGTCCACTAAGCTCCTGTTTCATTTTACCGAACAAATGGTAGCCGCATGGGGATAAGTTGGGGCTATAAGGTGGATGCTGCCACAATTCCGACTTGAATTAATGCAGCAATTCCCTTAGTTTTCCGTGCTGTGTAATGTTCTTGGACATCAGTGTGACACCTTCGCTCAACTTACCCCGGCATCTGTCCTTAATTGAATTTCGCAAATTTAATGGTGTTTGGCAATATGAGTCACTTGATGGTTGTCTCTTTTGACAGAAATTCTGTGTAAACAACAGATTCACAGTCATCATGACCACTCCCGCAGACAGAGACAGTTGGACTTTTCACGTCTTCCTTGTTGGGGAGGTGACATGTTTCCATTCCATGGACGATCGTTTGATTTCAGTTACGTAACAGTAAATATGCGATTTCAGATTGCTTATAGAGATATATTTCCCACGTATAATAAGAAGAAATATTTCTTCCCCAGTGTTTACCTGTATAACTGGGAATTTGCTAAGCATCGACCTGACTCTAAATAGCTGAGCTACGATGAAGCAAGGCTCGCTTTGACTGGCGAAAATCTGATATGAAATGTAAACTAGAACAATCTGTAGGATGCATAATGCTGTATTTAGTTCCAGAACAGTCTGCTGATATACCAAATGTCTTCCACATATTCCTGGTCCAAGAAGCCCCATCACACGTAATGAAATTAACAAACAGACCTGCATTTTCAGTGAGAATAACAGCTTTAATAATTAATTTTGCTAGCAAAGTTCCACTTATATTGTTACTTGTGGCAAAAACACCAATTATTTGGGTCCAATCTCCATTTAATGGCTGAAACACCATTACCAGTCCGTGATTACATGGGGTATACTTAACAGTTTTTGAAGTGTATGGCCCAATATGAACAAACCCTAATATTTCACCAGATGATTTTGCATGCAGTTTTTCTGTAAGCTTCACTTCATCTATTAATATACCACCATGTCTTGCAAAAGGCTCCATTTCACTTGTTTTCTTTGAAATAGTTTCAAACGTCAGTGCATTGAATCCAAAACTGCTGTTGTAATTTGAAATATACTTTCTAATAGTTGTTCTATTAGGTAGGATCATGATTTTGTGTTTCCGTATGTGCTCGTACAATTTTGGACTTTTTTATGTGCATTAGTAAGCATTCAAGTAACCATTCTTTGGTATATGACATACCTCTTGCAGATTTCTTTTTTGCTGCCTTATAACAATGAATAACCATTTGCTGCTGCTTAATGCGTAATTCTGCTATTTTTTCATTAATGGAAAGTTCTGTAAAATTCCTTTTTTTTTTATTTTTTTTTTTTTTTTTTTAAGTTTAATTAGAGAGCGAAATAACTAGTTTCTTCAGCCTGTTGATTTTCCGAACTGTATTTTGATACTTATTTTTAAATGTAGCCTTTCTTCTATGATAAGCTATTTTGTGCAAAAGTAAGCCCTGCAGATACTTACATCTGAGGCAAGTCTTTGTTGTTCCTTTCGTTACACAATTTTTGCTGTACAAATTATTCTAAAAAATAACTCCACTTTCAAGGTACTTCATGTTATTTTCAAATTCTGAAATGGAGCCTGTGCCATGACATACTGTTAGCCTATCAGTGTCTCGAATAATGGATTTTGATTCATCTTTAGAAGTAATATTAGAAACTGAGTTAATTTTTATTCCACGTAAATACACTTTACAGGTAACCTCTGGTTAACTTTTGGTAACAACAACCAGTTTTTCTGTTGTCAATGAATTTGACAATTCACATTTGAATGAATGAACATGGAAAATTATGCACTTTGAATTATTTGCAGGAATTTGCTTACCCCAAAATACTGAAGGCTGTGATATTCAGAAGGCAGTTCCGTGTAACTCTTTGGGAAGTGAATTCCAAGCTATTTAAATTACCATCAGGCTTATCATCGGTTTCCCTAACTTTCCTGTATTTTGCCAGAGTTTTTGACAAATAATGGGGAAGGTTTGGAAATATTGTTGGAATTGCATCTGGTGTCAAGATGGGCCGATCTCTGGGTATTAACACAGTCTCCTCATTTATTTTATGCACAAAATTTCGAACCACAAATCTCTCAAAGTGCAGTTCACATACAGCACTAAATTTGTCGTAAGTTTTTATCTGCACATCTGCACCGGGAATCAATCTTTGCCACTGCTGTAAAAGTTTATCATTTTTGGGTATTCCAAAGAGTGACGGCTTACTGTTTTTGTACTGAGTATTGCAACCTGGCACAAAACTATGGTTATTTCTCTTCCGCATAATGAGCTAAGTATAACTTATATACAATATTTAGGTAATCCACATTCCTTCTAAAACCTAAAACATAACACGTTTTCGTCTAAATTACCGTTCTTTTCACAGTAAGCAACACGAATTTAGTTTCCCGCTCCCATCACAGTAAGAAAGAGGGAAGGGAAGGCGATCGAAGCGCCATCTACGAAGGGGACAAATTTCGGTATCCACGCCAATCATTACGTACGCTAGGCGCTCGGCACACTTTCCCTTCTAGACGCTATACTATGGCGGCAGAGCCAGTGGTGTCTCCAGTAATATACCCTCCTTGATGCTAACCATCATAGGATTACATGATGTTTATAATTTCATCAGTGCTAAATCGGTATTTTTCTTGAGTATTTTTTATTTATTACTTTGTGTAATTATATTGTATGGAGCTCCAGAAACGGTGAAGCTTCTGTACAAAAGGTTAAAGTATGTCAACTCTATTTTTATTTAACGGGATTTAAATTTATAGTGTAACTAAATATCGGACTAAGATCTGTTCAGTTTTGTTTTATGTATGGGGCGAAAGTGCTTTGTTCCTAACTATCGGTTATGGGACAGGCTATGCGAATAATGCGATATATAAAGAACTTGTGAGCCGTCCCGGTGGCGTATTTCACAAGTGAATGTAGGAAATTGCGATTAAGGGCATTTTCGCCACGCGATTGGTTCAGAGCTACTCTGGATATTGGGAGTAGGCGGGGCCTATGAGGAGAGTCATGTGAAAGGAACACTCTTTTATCGGGGAAAGTTCTGCTTCCTAAGAAATTCTATGTGAAGCATATGTGATAAATGATCATATTGAATTATATCGCGGAAAGTTTTGCTTCCTGAGAAATTCACTATGAGGTTACTTAACATATGTGAGAAATGATCATATGGAATTATATCGTGAACAGTTTTATCGTGGGAAGTTCTGCTTCCTAAGAAATTCACTGTTAAGTGACAAATGACCATATTGAATAATACCGTAAAGTAATTTTGTGCACGCTATCATAAGGAATTACTGCAGTTTCTCAGAAGAATGCAAGTCGAAATCTATCTGTCGCCTCGGTGACGCAGTTGTCTAAGCGATGGCCTCTGATCATTCATCTGTAAGGGGTCCGGGTTTGAATCCCGGTGAGGCACGGATGTTGTGTTTGTCTTACGGCACGGGCTCTCTCCCTTCCCTGAAACCAGTGACCCTAAATTAGGGACGGGCGACTGCTTATAGCCCATTGAGTTGCTCACGGTGGTCGTTAAACCTCCAATCAAAAAAAAAAAAAAATCTATCTCAATATTAAAATTGAGGACAACTTCAATAAGTAGCTAGTTGTGTGCCATACTCGGTATCGCCCAATAGATGGCAGCACGTCAACTACCCATCAGGATTTGTGCTGTTGTGATAGTGTGTATATAAGGATAATTAAAAATACCCTTTTAAAGATCCTTTCTATTACCCTTAAAAAGACCTTTAACAATGAAAAACATGCCTCCACACCAAAATATTTATTCTGAAGTTACCGGTTTTTCCCTCATGAATGCAAGAAAGTCTAGCTAGAAAAAAACAATCAAATAGAGTGATTTTGCATTCGCAAAGAACTATCTAATGACAGGAAATAGGACCTCAAAACAGTGTTCTGTTGAAGTAAGATACTTTCGTTGGAATAAATACTCCAGAATCCAGAAGAGTAAGTGATCTGTCATATATATATTTTTCTAATATTTAGAAAATTCTTCATATTTTTGTCCTTCCAAACTTCATCAAACATGCCTTCAATTCCACATTTCAACCCCACTTCTCCCCTAAAAAAAAAAAAAAAAAAACATTAAACAGCTCATGGGTTCTTCATACAAAACATATCAGAACTAATCCTATGCTAGAGCACTGAGGCCGCCCCGGTGGCGCAGTGGTCTAAGGCGCTGGCCTCTGATCATTCGTCCGTAAGGGGTCCGGGTTCGAATCCCGTGAGGCATGGATGTTGTGTTTGTCTTACGGTCCTGGCTCTCTCCCTTCCCTGGAACCAGTGACTCTAAATTAGGGACGGGCGACTGCTTATAGCCCATTGAGATGCTCACGGTAATCGTTAAACCTCCAATCAAAAAAAAAAAAAAAAAAGAGCACTGAGCGCTGACGTGCTGACATCTGTCGGCTCTGTCAGAACCACGGTGTGGTCAGAAATATATCTATTGAAGACAGTTCGGAAGAAAAGTCACAAGTCCATGCAGTCATGTTGATATAAAAATCCAAAAGTTCTCCTACCAAAAAATTACACTCGCTATTTACCTCCTGTCACATTCCGACTGTACAGGTAAAACAAATGAAGGTAACCACTGTCGCAATGAAAACACACGAACATTTTATTGCGTGTGCAGCCAAGCTGACATGCGTCTCCTCATAAGCCCCGCCTACTCGCAATTTTTTTTTTTTGATTGGCGTTTTAACGACCACCGTGAGCAACTCAATGGGCTATAAGCAGTCGCCCGTCCCTAATTTAGGGTCACTGGTTCCAGGGAAGGGAGAGAGCCAGTGCCGTAAGACAAACACAACATCCATGCCTCACCGGGATTCGAACCCGGAACCCATTCGGACGAATGATCAGAGGCCATCGCCTAGACCACTGTGCCACCGGGCGGCCTACTCGCAATCTCCAAAGCAGCTCTGAACCAATCTCGTGGCGAAAACGGCCCTAATCGCTAATCCGTACATACACAGTGGTCTAAGCGATGGCCTCTGATCATTCGTCCGAGCCGCCCCGGTGGCGCAGTGGTCTAAGGTGTTGGCCTCTGATCATTCGTCCGTAAGGGGTCCGGGTTCGAATCCCTGTCAGGCATGGATGTTGTGTTTGTCTTACGGCACTGGCTCTCTCCCTTCCCTGGAACCAGTGACCCTAAATTAGAGACGGGCGACTGCTTATAGCCCATTGAGTTGCTCACGGCGGTCGTTAAACCTCCAATCAAAAAAAAAAAAATCATTCGTCCGAAAGGGGTCCGGGTTCGAATCCCGGTCAGGCATGGATGTTGTGCTTGTCTTAAGGCACTGGCTCTCTCCCTTCTCTGGAACCAGTGACAACCTTTAAAACTTGTATCAACCTTTAATGACCCAACAGTGTTTGAAAAATGACAGCAAGCATTAGGATGTGATACATTTTTGCACAGCTTACAATGTGTAAAAATTTTACGTTAAGAACATTAACCGTTGTTTAAATATAGGATCACTAATATCATCCCTTGATATAAAATATGTTCATCATACTATATGCACAGGTTGGGGAAAGCTCCGCCGAGAAAAAGCAGCCATTTTACCGCTATGCACTTTCTCTGCCGTCATCGCCAGCACAGATGGAGGCAGAGCTAGCCTTATTCCTTAGTATGATTAGGTACAATGATTTTTCAAAGTGAAGATTAATAAAAAAATAAATAAATTTTGATTGGATTTTTAACGACCACCGTGAGCAACTCAAATCGCCCGTCCCTAATTTAGGGTCACTGGTTCCAGGGAAGGAGAGAGAGCCAGTGCCGTAAGACAAACACAACATCCATGCCTCACCGGGAATCGAACACGGACCTCGTTCGGACGAATGATCAGAGGCCATCGCTTAGACCACTGTGCCACCGGGGCGGCAATTTTTTTTTGCGAAAACTTTGGTAAGTTTTCAGAACCAGCAGTTTCCGTTACAGTGCTCCAATGACCTACGCAAAAATTGATGTTCCATGTTAAAATTGCTCCTCATTTTACAAGTTCAATGTTTTTGACGATAAAGGGTCTATCTTCTGTTGCCTAAGTAAAAAAATTTCAGCAACGTCTGATCAGAAACCGTAATTTTAAGAGTACTCATTCTGTGGCTAAATAGACGTGGACCTTAGCTAAAAGAGACATACAAAAACTGCAGACAACTCAAAGCAGCATGGAGAGGTGCATGCTTGGTGCAACCAGTAGAGATAAGAAGCGGAACACGTGGATCCGAAAAATGACAAGAGTGGAAGACATCATGTTCAGAGTTAAATCCCTGAAATGGCAATGGGCTGGACATACTGCCAGAAGGACAGACCATCGATGGACAGCCGAAATTTTAGATTGGAATCCAAGGAACACGAAAAGACCCAGAAGAAGACCCCATGGAAGATGGGTGGATGAAATTCGAAAGTATGCGGGAGTGACATGAAGGAGACTGGCACAAGACAGACCGTTGTGGAGGAAACTTGGGGAGACCTTCGTCCAGCAGTGGATTGATAATGGTTGACAATGATGATGATATATATATATATATATATATATAAATTGGAAAGGGAGTGAGACAAGGTGACACCATATCTCTGATGCTCTTTTTTTTTTTTTTTTTGATTGGAGGTTTAACGACCACCGTGAGGAACTCAATGGGCTATAAGCAGTCGCCCGTCCCTAATGTAGGGTCACTGGTTCCAGGGAAGGGAGAGAGCCAGTGCCGTAAGACAAACACAACATCCATGCCTCACCGGGATTCGAACCCGGACCCCTTTCGGGCGAATGATCAGAGGCCAACGTCTTAGACCACTGCGCCAGCGGGGCGGCCTCCGAAGCTCTTGAACGCCATATTGGAAAATGTCTTTCAATCACTGAACCGGGAAAACAAAGGGATAAAGATTAATGGAGATAACCCACTTTCGTTTTGCTGATGACATAGTCATTTTTGTAACTAACCTGTCAGAGCTGCAGAGTATGATCCAGGAACTTGCTGACAAGAGTAAAGAAGTTGGATTAAGAATGAACTTTCAGAAGACAAAAGTGATGTTCAATGCTTTTACACGAAATGAAGATTTATCGATTAATGGAGAAAAGCTGGAGATAACAGACACGTACGTTTATCTTGGACAGCAGATATCAAGTGAAGGTCACATTGATGAAGAAATTAATCGGCGTACAAAACTTGCCTATAGAGCTTTTGGAAGAAACAGCATAATTTTCAAGAGCAATATGCCATTGTCTTAAAAGAAAAGTGTTTGATCAATGCATCCTTCCAGTGCTTACGTATGGTGCAGAGACGTGGACCTTAACTAAAAGAGACATACAAAGGCTACATACAACTCAAAAAAGCATGGAGAGGTGCATGCTTGGTGTAACCAGGAGAGATAAGAAGAGGAACTCGTGGATCCGAAAAATGACAAGAGTGGAAGACATCATGATCAGAGTTAAATCCCTGAAATGGCAATGGGCTGGGCATACTGCCAGAAAGCCAGACCATCGATGGACAGCCGAAATGTTAGATTGGATTCCAAGGGACAGGAAAAGACCCAGAAGAAGACCCCGTGGGAGATGGGTGGATGAAATTCGAAAGTATGCGGGAGTGACATGGAGGAGACTGGCACAAGACAGACCGTTGTGGAGGAAACTTGGGGAGACCTTCGTCCAGCAGTGGATTGATAATGGTTGATGATGATGATGATATATATATACATACAAAAACATAGTAAACATAAAATTGCAAAAATACAATGCCATGGCCTCGCGGTCTGCTGTAAGGGTCAATGTCACCTGAAATAAAATACATAAATAACGCAGACACTACAAGCACAGTAGAACTTTATTAAATATGTGACTGCCATAAATAATATAAGGTCAGACACCGGGTGCCAATCTTCTGATAGGTTTCATGCGGACGTCCTGATTTAGCAACCCCGACCGAATAAAAATAAACTGGACATCCCATCCTCTTTTATGTTTACTATGTTTTTGTATGTATATATTATTTATATTATTTATGGTAGTCACATATTTAATAAGTTCTATTGTGCTTGTAGTGTCTGCGTTATTTATATTTATATATATATATATATATATAACACTTATTTGATGAATTCCATGCGGAAGGCACAAAAGTGCAGGTTTGCGAAGTGTTCCAGGTTATTTTTTTTTTAATTCCAAGCAAAATAGCATTCGTAAAATACGAATGTTTCTGCCGCTTTCTCCCATCAGAAAGCATAGGTTATGTCAAATCATCGGCCCGCGCTATCTAGTGACATTAACGGACGATTTTTGTTTCCAGAGTCGTATCAGGGCAAAGACACAGCCCATGCCTGATCCAAGTCGATGATTACGCTCAGTTACCATCCCCGTAACGAAGTAATCGTCGATACTGATTGCAGAAGTGTTATTTCTACGACAATAATTGTATTTGAATAACTGTATAACCTTAGGCCAGTTGATTCCAATTCCGTTGGAGGGGGAAATTTTTTTAAACGTGTTCTGCTACTGCATAGGTAACTAACCGCAACCGTTAAATATTATATATAATAAGTTAAAAGCTTAAAGTTAGTGTTGTTGAGAATATTTCCTGGGTCGTGGTAGCGTTTAATGGGTTGATTAATTATTGAAACCGTGGTATTATTTCGTAACAAATGCTGTAACTTGACAAGAGGAAAGTCTACACCTATGTTTCATATAGAAGAGGTAAATTTCTATTATTTTAATGATGAAATAATGTTATGTGTTCAATATATCTTATTGCTAAAAATAGTTAAATTTTTCAGTACAAAACTTAGGTTTCATTGTAGCGTTCTTAAATTAGCTTAAATTTTGCATTATCAAAACCGAGTAATTATAAGCAGGCTGACCCGGTGGCTGAGTGGTCTGAGGCACTGGCTCTCTCCCTTGCCAGTAACCCAAAATTAGCAAGCCGCCCCGGTGGCGCAGTGGTCTAAGGCGCTAGCCTCTGATCATTCGTCCGTAAGGGGTCTGGGTTCGAATCCCGTCAGGCATGGATGTTGTGTTTGTCTTACGGCACTGGCTCTCTCCCTTCCCTGGAACCAGTGACCCTAAATTAGGGACGGGCGACTGCTTATAGCCCATTGAGTTGCTCACGGTGGTCGTTAAACCTCCAATCCAAAAAAAAAAAAAAAAAAAAAAAAAATTAGCAAAAGCATAGGTATATCAGTGGTGATGCCAGCAGCTGAGAACTGGAGGGGTGCTGTTGGTAGAGCTAAGCATCATGGGAGGAGGGGGGGGGGGGGCGGCAGACAAATTCTGAAGAGCTAGACAGAAATTTTGGCAAAAAATTCAGTTTATTAGATTTTAACCGACACCAGGATAATTTTCTATAAATTTCACAAAATTATGGTATTTACTCAGGAATAAAAGGATATTACTTACAGTGGAATGTTCAATTTGCAAGAACCCCTACCCTTCCTCAGGACTACAACTATAGTAGGTGTTTACCATGCTGATAATGTTATGCCCAGTTGTAAAAAGTTTGCTGGTACATAGTTCTGGGAACAGTGGACACAAATCTCTATGGCCTTTAACAAGTTACTATTTCTCCCAATTTTAGCTTATGTGGTGGGTTTTATTGTCTGTTTTTAAATAGGCTATTTATCAATTTTAATTTGTTACCAGACAAGGACTATATTTCTTTTTCCATTTTTTTAAAAGTTTAATTTAAAAAATGGTACCTTTTTCTTTACACTATTCACTTAGATGTTCACTAAGAGGATTTCCACTATTTTCCTGAAGTACAAACAGTAAATATAACAAATACATTTCATATAATGAAATTTCTGTGAATTCAGAAAATTCACGTACGTTTGTTCCCTAATCTGAAATGGCCGTACTCCCCATGTGTTCTAACTGCTTAAATATTTTGGGAGGGCTAATGGCTGGACTCAAAGAAAAGTTGGTTGGGCTAAAACCCACCCATAGCATTGCTCCTGCTTTTCATGACTTTTTAAATTGCTTATGATGGTTGTCAAACCCCCAAATAAGAAAAGTCAGTTGGCGGTTATTATTTGCTGAGATTCTAATGTTATCAGATTGTAACGCCGGGAAGTGGAAACAAAACAAACCCGCCCCGGTGCCGCAGTGGTCTAAGCGATGGCCTCTGATCATTCGTCAGAGCCGCCTCGGTGGCGCAGTGGTCTAAGGCGCTGGCCTCTGATCATTCGTCCGTAAGGGGTCCGGGTTCGAATCCCGGTCTGGCATGGATGTTGTGTTTGTCTTACGGCACTGGCTCTCTCCCTTCCCTGGAACCAGTGACCCTAAATTAGGGACGGGCGACTGCTTATAGCCCATTGAGTTGCTCACGGTGGTCGTTAAACCTCCAATCAAAAAAAAAAAAAAAATCATTCGTCAGAATGGGGTCCAGGTTCGAATCCCGGTGAGGCATGGATGTTGTGTTTGTCTTACGGCACTGGCTCTCTCCCTTCCCTGGAACCAGTGACCCTAAATTAGGGACGGGCGACTGCTTATAGCCCGTTGAGTTGCTCACGGTGGTCGTTAAACCTCCAATCCAAAAAAAAAAAAAAAAAAAACCCCAACAATTGCATACAAATCCGTGTTGGTCTTCGTATTGTTTTTGAATATGTATGTGTGTTGCAGCAGAAACCCATGTTCAACTAGGTCTTTGGAAATGTGTGATTGGGGGTTTGTGCTGGTCCTTGATAAAGCTGTAAATTCCTGCTCACTATATTTTCTGCAATTATTTCAGTAGGTTTAATTTGTTATTTGGTATATATTTGTTCCCATATAGCTTTTACTTATTCTTTGGTATACATTTTTATGCTTAGCTTCTTTTGTACTTATTGTCTTTCAGTTTGTTTGTGCTGTTATTAATTTTAAGTTTCATGCATATTTCACACCAGTTAGTAGTACTGGAGTGCTGAAATTTAAAGAGCACACAAATAAGAGAATTTAATGAGTTTCAAAGTTCACCATAGCTTCTTTTTTTCTCAAAACTTTTGAAAGTGGGCATGGTGAATTACCCCTCATCATGAAGTTTCTGTAGTCGGCTAAGTAATATAGTTCAAGAACTGGAGTCATTACAGTGGGTGAGTCGAAAATTTTGCAATGCTTGCATAAACTCATATGCTGCGGTGGATATGTCACATATTTAAACTAGTTCAAGTTCCACACTGCAATCATTCAAAAGGTATATAAAGTGGTAGTCGTTGCTGTGAACGGCATTGCATGTTGTCGAACTTTTGCTTTATGAGTTTGAAATCGGCCATAACGCTGCTCAAGCAACACAAAACATTTGCCATACTAAAGGGGAAGGTTCCGTGGACCACAGCACCGCAACCAGATGGTTCAAGAAATTTCGCTCAGGTGACAGAAACCTTGACAATCAGCCAAGGTCAGGTAGGCAGTGAACTATGGATTTGGATGCCTTGCGCCAGGCCCTAGAGGGGTCATTCCATGTCAAACCAACCAAAAAAAAAAAAAAAAAAAAAAAAAGATTTGAGCCCCGGCCCATTCCATCTCAATTCAGGCATAGAATACCAACATGTGTCAGTTGACCCCCTTAGATTTGTTCCAAAAAATTATAGTACCTACTCCTACTACAGATATTAGATATTCCAAAGGGATTTGCTCCAAAAAAATTTATATCACTTGCTGCGCCATTTTGAAATTTGGTGAAAAACGCGTTTTTTGAAAGGAATGTCAAAAACTGCATATTTTAAAAATGTTATTGCGTTTAAACTATTTGGGCGATTCAGTTCATTTTTGTTTTGTTTTGTAGCTAATGAATTAATTTTTAACTTGACATACTTTAAATATGCATGTTATAATTATTAGTAATGAAAAAAATCCACTTTTTAGGTACAAAATTTTGGTTTTTCTGACATTTAACGATTTTTTTTCTTACACTAAGAAAAGTTTTTTTAAATAAATAAAGATGGCAATGTGTAGTCCACCAATATTAGTTTTACAGCAAATTTTATTTATTGCCTAACATTTATACAGTCTATACAATTCAACTTCAAAATATGCAAAAGTACGAAAATGCACTATTTTCAAGTAGCAATAACTCATAAACCCCATTTTTTAAAAATCTCAAAACTTGACCTTATGTTGTCCTATTAGTATATTATCAATTGGTGGGGGCAGAATTGTGTGTTTTTGCCTCGTAAATTTTGAACGTTTTTGAAAATGACACTTCTCCAGCATTTGCGGGTCGCAAATAGAAACGATACAAAAACGTATACAATTATTCTTTTACAATGAAATTTTAAAGCCACCCTGATTTTTAAGCTCCACTGAACACTTTTATAAGTAAACTTAAGTTACTCATTTAGAAAAAAATAATGAAAAAAGAACAAAAAGAAAAACATAGAAAATGTGGAAAACCAAGAACTCATTGAACTGTTTGTCTTTTTACAATTTTCTGATTTCTGTAACACTAAAACAAATAATCGTAAATAACTCCATGTTAGCTGAGATCTATAAACATTATACTAAAATAATTACAGAGTAAGTTTACATAAAGTTCAGACACTGCAGATTTGTTGGATCTGGTTCAGCTCCTTGGTATCGAAAATGTGGAGTCGAGCGGATTGTCCGCTGGGAGTGGGTTCCTTCACCTTTAGCACTACATTGCTAAAGGTCAAGAAAAAATTCTGAAATGTTATTTTGAAATTTTTTGAAATGAAATGCGGAGTTCCACGCTAAGTGGAATATCATCAAAAAAGAAGAGGATAATAATAAAAAAAAATTAACAAACGGAATCGACGGTCGCAGCGGAGAACGGCAAACTTTACGCTTTTAGGTTACGTTACTGATAATGTAGGCTATGCTTAAAATATTTAAAAAAAAAATCTCTTGCACATTTTCTTGGGGTGTCGATTGACAAATAAAACTGAAAGAGTTAATTTTTCGAAATAAAAATGAAATTGACAGTGGGTTGAGATACGATCATCATTAAAAACTTAATTTCTTAACGCAGCAGGGGTGGGCATCGCCGGCGATTGAGTTAAACCCCTTGAAATGGACATTCTTTAAGTGTTTTTTATATGATGTTTCACCGAAATGGAATATATATATATATATAACATCCAGTTGCTGCTCAAGATTTTTTTATTTTATTATTTTTTTTAATATATAGAAGGATTTAAGGGATGCTTTCTTTTTCTTTTGATTTATTTTTTATTGTTATTTTTATTTAGGGCGCTTTGGGATGTAATTACAGCCTCCAAACACAATAGCGACGTCACTCAAAATACTTCAGCATTAAGAAATCAAAATAAATAAAACCAATTTTGAAAATTCGCGATGAAAATAGTTCAAAATAAAAATAACAGCAAAGAAGTGTTTTACAAGAAAATTCAAAATTTGACATCTTTGTATTGTTTGGGGGGGGGGGGGGGTAATAAACATGGCAGGGGAAATTCGTTCTGCAAATGGGATTACCAACATATTTTATTTTACATTAGGGAAATGTATTTGAAAAATATTTCTAAAAGTGAAACTTTTTCAAATGATAATTCAGTATTAGAATTAGAAATAAATCTTCTACTGGCACAGTGGACCACTAGAATTTGCAAACCACTTGTCCGCAAAAAATAAAAAAATAATAAAAGACATTTACAATATATGTAGGAAATAATGTATTGTTTCAATGGAATTATATCCAGTATTTATTTTTAAACCTATCATTAGTTTACAGCCTAAAAAGGAAACCATACAGCAAGGTAAACAAAATAGAAATTCATTTTTTAATGCTACAAATTAGAAAAAAAAATGTTCATCAGTAATTGAACAAGGAAATGGAAATATTCTTTGGGTGAATATTAATTTTTTTAAAAATAAGATTCAGCCAGCTATTTTATTTCCAAACGTTTAAAAAAAAATGAAAAATTACGTGGATTACTTAGACATAAGAAACGCAACAAATAAATATATACATAAAGGTGAGAGAAATCATACATTTCCGTCTTTTTATTTGTTTAATTTTTGATAATTGTTTTAAACATTTACCACATATTAGGAGGATATGTCAAACACAATATGGGGATGCCAATCACGGTAATAATATCACTTGCCTTGTCTCGAAATCATTCTCAGCCATTTCCCCCTCAATTCAGCTCTGCTGGAGATCTGATGAAAACTCACCACGCCACATAAGGTGTTTGAAAAACAGAAAGGTACACAGTGCAGCACCATTGTAACGTACCATAGGTAATGAAAATAAAACAAATGGAAAAGTCCAAGTACTTAATTGAAGTAAAAAACAATCGGAAATAATTTGAAACTCGTGAGCTTAATCCAAGTGCAACAAAATGAGATCAAAACATGGCAAACCACGTGAAGAAATGGCGGGAAATGACCTGCAAAGTGTTTGTACATAAGCTACTATTTGTGCAGATCGCTAGCGCCGCTCGTGGCCAAAATCAGAAACTTCGCTGTCAGACAAGTTTTTCGAAAAACGACAGGCATCTTCTATTATGTAGGCTACGACACAAGTGAGCTTGCTCAGCAGGCAGAGCCTGGCATCCACTAGTCAGTCAGTCACAGACTATTGCCAGTGTAACATACATGATTGGTGGTTATGTTTTATAGTTTTTTATCTGATTTAGTTTTTTACTGAACTGTGCTGGATTTTGTTGTACTGTAAGTGTAACTGTTGGTAATTCATGAGGCAACCTTATGGGTTATCTTATGTTATAAACGTGCTTTTGTTTCACAGAGCAAACAACGTGCGAAATACTTTGACAATATCAGGTAAAATACCTTAGATATTATGTATATTTTGTAACTGTTTGGTTAACAACTAAGTGTGTGCAATTTTGCTTAGTACCTAATATTAATGATATTTTAAAAAGAATCTATTGTTAATAAGTATTTTTTGATTGTTGAAAAAATGGAGGAGTGCAGTGTGGGGGAAGTTACTCACAGCGATTGTCATTTGTTGAACTATGTCAAGAAAAAAGCCATACAAATTATTGAAAAACTGTCTGAAACTGATTTAACTCTTTTAAAATTGAGAATGGAATAAAGTTATGAGTTAAAAACTATTTGTCTTCATCATCAAAGTGTGTTTTTGAAAAGTATGAATTTTTACAAACGGTATGTTGTGACCCTTTTAAAAAACATAAAACTTCAATTAAAAAAACACTTTGTGTTGTAACTATAGAACAGAGTAGGTTAATTTTATCAAAGGGCTACAAAGTGAAACCAGGACAAAAACTTTGTGCATTTTGCAGGAACAAGCTACTTAAAATCAAACAAATTGATGAGAGTAATGTTGAAAGTAGCTTAAATGCACAAGATGAGGAAGTTGATGATGTGGGATTAACTCCTGATGAACTACTCCAATTACAAACAAGTTAGTAAAATCATGCAATGCATTGATTATGATACGCTTTCCAACATACCAGAAATTATTACTCAAGTTATGAGGATAATGGCTGTGGAATAAATCTCGCTCCTGTGTCCTGACCTTTGATCCCATTTCGATGATATTCAACAGAACCGGTTCAATACACCTAAAGAATAACATACTAAAGTTTTGTCGCAATAGAAGCAGTTTTATGCAAGTTATGAAAATAATGGCTGTGGAATAAATCTTGCTTTTGTGCAATGACCTTTGACCCCATTTCGTTGATATTCAACAGAACCGGTTCACTATATCTCCGGAACAACATGATTGATAACGTTTTGTCGCAATCGAAACATTTTTTGTAAGTTATCATGCACAAGGGCAATGGAATGGATCCCACTCCAGTGTCCTGACCTTTGACCTCATTTTGCCCATTTTCAATAGGGTTCGTCCCTAGTAGCTCTTTACCACATACTAAAATTTCATCGAAATCGAACCATTTTTACTCAAGTTATGACGCATAAGGGCAATAGAACAAAACCCGCTGTTATGTCCTGCCTGACCTTTGACCCCATTTCGCCCATTTTCAATAGGGTTTGTGCCCAGGTGGTTCCCTACCACATACTAAAATTTCATCGAAATCGAACCATACTTACGCATGTTATGACGCATAAAGGCAATGGAATAAATCCCACCTCTATGCCCTGACCTTTGACCCCATTTTGCCCATTTTCAATAGAATTTGTCCCCAGGCAAGACCCTACAACATACTAACATTTCATCCAAATCGAAGCATTTTTACGTAAGTTATGATGCATAATGACGATGGAAGTGATTCCGATTCTATGTCCTGCTGACCTTTGACCCCATTTCCAATAAGGTTTGTTGCCAGGTGGTCTTCTACCACATACTAAAAGTTCATCGAAATCAAACCTTTTTTATGTTAGTTATGACGCATAATAGCAGTGTAATGGATCCCGCTCCTATGTACTGACCTTTGACCCCATTTCGTTCACTTTAAATAGGGTTCCTTCTCAGGTGATACCCTACCAGATACTAAAATTTCATCGAAATCGAACGATTGTTACGCGAGTTATCGTGCGGACGGACATATGCACACAACGCGTGACGTAATGAGACAGATGGGAATCGGGACCATCTGCTTGCAAAAGTGTGACGTCATAAAACTTTAATAGGATCCACACACAACGCATGATGTAATGAGACAGATGGCGTGACCGCGCGCCAACCTTCTCAAACACGAAATTGTGATGTCATAAGATTTCTAAGCATTGGTAACATTAATGGAATAATGGAACAACGCCATCACTAAAAACGTTATAATTCGGGGTGGTTATTTAACCCACTGAACGAATTCTCCTAAAGTCGAGATCAAGCTAAATCGATTTCTAGTACCAGAAAACGGTAGGTTAACGACTTTCATCAAAATTCTTAGAGCCGTTTTCAAAAATAAATGTACATACATTTATTTATGCTACTTTAAGGTAGACGTCAAGTAATTTTGCTTCCTATACTTCCAATGGAAAAACTTCTGTACACATTTTTTTCACAATTAATGCGTTCCCAAGGATGAAAATTTGAGCATCGATTAAAATATCTTCATTTTATAACTTGCAATACTTAATATTCTCTAAAACATAACCATAATTATGCAATTCAACATTTGTTTGTCTACTGACGTCATGAAAACACAGGTCGCGCCATCCTTTTTCTGGACAATTAATGCGTTCACAAGGATGAAAATTTGAACATTGATTAAAATAGCTTCATTTCATAACTTGGAATACTTAATATTTTCAAAACCATAACTGTAATTATGCAATCCAACATTTTTTTGTCCACTGACGTCATCAAAGTACAGGTCACGCCATCTTTTCTCTGGTTTCAACACCACCAAAATAAAAGTTATTGATTTTTAATATGATTATGGTTATGTTTTAGAACATATTAAGTTTTCCAAGTTATAATATGAAGTTATTTTAATCGATGTTCAAATTTTCATCCTTGGGAACACATTAATTGTGAAGGAAATGTGTACAAAAGATTTTCCATTGGAAGTATAGGAAGCAAAATTACTTGACATCCACCTTAATAATATGGGATAAGGGCAATGGAATGGATCGCAATCCTATGTCCTGACCTTTGACCACATTTCATCCATTTTCAATAGGGTTCGTCCCCAGGTGGTCCCCTACTACATACTGAAATTTCATCGAAATTGAACCATTTTTACGCAAGTTATGACGCATAAGGGCAACGGAATGCATCCCGATCTTATGTCCTGACCTTTGACCCCACTTCACCCATTTTGAATAGGGTTCGTCCCCAGGCGGTCTCCTACCACATAGTAAACTTTCATTGAAATCGAACCATATTTACGCAAGTTATGACTCATATAAGGGCAATGGAATGATCCCGCTCCTACATCGTGACCTTTGACCCCATTTGTCCCATTTTCAATAGGGTTCGTCTCCAGGTGGTCCCCTACCACATACTAAAATTTCATCGAAATCGAACCATTTTTACGCCAGTTATCGTGCGGACAGACGGACGGACAAAGCTGGAGCATATACGCTTCTTCAACCAACGGTTGGAAAGCGTAAAAAAGAAATGTGATTGATCAACTAAATTCTTCATTCCATGAAATTGGATGTTCCCCAATGAAATTACATGCACTTGGTGAACATAGCAGATCATCTTACGGTAAAGAAAAATTATAAAGAGTACATGAAAATGTAAAAAGGAAAAATTCAAACTGTTCTGGAAGTTGATTTCCTTCTGGCAAAAAATTAGGAAAAAAATGACTTTGAAAAAAAGTGTGATTAAAAAAATAAATCTGAAGATATGGACAAGCTTGTAGATATAATTAAAAATGAATTAAGTGGTACATCAAGAAACAAACAGATTCAAATGCTGACAATTCCAGCTTCACTAATGTGGTCTAGAAGAAAAATAAAAGACACTTTCAACGCATCTGATTATTCTGTTCGTAAGGCTCAAAAACTGTTCAAAGACAAGTTTTTTTAGCAGAACCAGATCGTAGACGTGGGAAAAAGTTTAGTCCTGTAACTATTGAATTGGTAAAAAAGTTTTATCAGAGTGATGAACAGTCTAGAATTTTGCCAGGGATGAAGGATGTGGTGAGTATAGGAAAAAAAGTATACGAGAGAAAACGTTTGATTTTATGTAATCTTAGTGAGCTATACTCAAATTTTAAATGGGAATACCCTGGCTTGAAAATAGGATTTTCAAAATTTTGTTCTCTGAGACCTAAGTGGTGTGTTTTGGCTGGTGCCAGTGGCACACACTTAGTGTGTGTATCCCAGGGTTGTCTACCCACCTACCTGCGCAAAAACACCCGCACATTTAAAAAAAAAAAAAAAAAAAACCTTTAAAAAACCCAATGAAATTTACTTTGTAGTGGGTTTTATTGTTTGTTTTTTTAAAACTGGAGTATACTTTGGAGTTTTAATGCAATTTTGGGATATTTTCTTCAAAAAGTTTCAAAAGCAACATTTTAAAATGGAAAAGCTTGGTGCTCAAATTAGTTTTTAATTATGCCTTTTTTGCTTTTATTATTACATAGATGCTATTTGTTAATTTTTAACGTTTTTGCATTTGTTTAACTTTGTTTCTTTTGATTTTTGATATACTGATAGCCATAACTGATTACTGATAAAAATTTTCAATAAATGAAACTTCTGGAGCTAAACTAGATGTGGGAATAAAAATTGTTCAAGTTTCACTGCATACAATTCTGAGAATTACTTAATTTTGTTGCCCTGAAATTTTGTATATCATTTGCAAGCAAAAACATTAGAAAGATTTTATTTGATAATGCAGTTACAAAAGCTACTTCATTTGGGATGCTTTACTAAAAGTTAATTGTCAGGCATTCAGGACACATTTGACTTCCTTGATATTTTAAATTCATCAGCACAAATAATTTATTGCTGCATAAAAAATAGAAAAATAAATTTTTTCTTACAAATTATAATTCAATGTTCATGCAAATAGTTTTTGCAGATAAATTCCGGAAAAATAAAAAAAAGTTTATACAGAATTTCTTGAAATATATCAATGAACTAAGAGGAAAATGCTTGTATGTGTGTGTGCGTGCGTGCATAAACACTGGTCTAAATCTTTTTAAAAGGCTGGCATTACATTAATATGGAGTATAGACCCTTTCCCTGATACTTTTTCTGGGTGAACTATGAATGCCTGAATTCCTGAGGAGGTAACCAAGTAGGTAGGAACTGGTTTCCTGTGTCCTGGGGCTGGACGGAAGAGAAAGAAGGTTTGACTAATCCCTGAGGAATGAATTGTAGGAGGGTGAAACACCTGTTTCTTGAGCTATCTGTGCACTAATGCATGAGGCACAAGTATGTGAAGGGGGAATCTGCTAGGTTTTAGAAATCAGGAAAGCAAACTGGATTTGTTTTCAGAGTTCTAATTCCCACTCTCCAGTACTATTGGAAGGTGACTCCAATGACCAATCAGAGTTAAAACCAACCTATCAGATTCTGATGGGGTGGGGTGCAGGCTAGAGACTTGACAAAACCCTTTTTCAGATACAGGTCATAGGATTCCTTTGTTGTATCTCATGCTTATATCTTGTGCATACTACCATAGCTATTTTTCCCTTCAGTTCAGCTGCAGTATATGTGCTACATTTGAATTGCAGTATATGTTATATTGTGTTATTTGAAATTTAAAAACTTAAGGAGCTTCAGTTATAGTTCTACATACAATGCCAGCAGGAAGTGGTCGAAAATATGCCCCAGAATGGTTGGAGGTTAGCAGATTGGATGACAAGAACAAAGTAAAATGTGATCACTGTGGTTCAGAAGTGAGTGCAAAGATTGAAAGAATTAAAGGCCACTTAAACAGATGTTTGGAAAGATCCATGCCTGGTACATCAGAGATTTTCTCATCAGAAATGGATCCAAATTTCACATTAGCAACTCCTGGGAATTCTATGCTATAACACAACTAGATACAAGAAGAGATTCATGGCACAGAAAGTATGCCCAAAAGGCAAAGACTGATGACAGGTTTTACTGTAAAAACAACAGATAATCAAAAATCTACATTAGATTAAAAAATTGCCAGGTTTTTTTATGCAAAGAACATTTCTTTTAATTCAGCAACTACTGCAGAATACAAAGATATGGTGGAAAGTTTGCGCCCTGGTTATTCTGGCCCTAGTCGTATTGATGTAGGAGGGAAACTGTTGGACACAGTATCTGGTGAAGTTGAAGATGCATTTAAAAAACATCTTGAGGATAACATCAAGTAGCATCACTTTGATGTTGGATGTGTGGTCAAATGTTAATAATGATGCCATAATTGCAACAAGTATTCACACTGGGACAAGCTCTTTTTTTTTTAAGTGCTATAGATTGTGAGAGTAATAAAAAACTTCGGCGTATTGTGCGGAAATTGCCAAGACTGCAATTGAATACTGCAAGACTACACTCGGGGGAAATGTTTTTGCCTTACGTACTGATAATGAAAATAAGATGGTAAAAACGAGAGAACTCTTGGAACTGAAATACAAAACCTTAGTGACTTATGGGTGCTCTGCACATTATGTTAATCTGCTAGCTGAGGAAATTACGAACAAAGCTGTTTTGAAGCACATAGTCGAGGTGCAGAAGTATTTCCGCAATCATCATCACCCCCCATGGATTGTTGAAAGAAATGGGTAGACTTATGCCACAACTGCCAAATGCAACACGTTGGAATTCACAAGTGGATTGCATAAATATTTATGTGAAAAACTATCCAAAGTATGTGGAAATTGAAACCTCTGAGCACTCAAATGATCTGCAAATTCCCCCAAACATAAATAAAATTCTAGAGAATGTAATCATTTACAAAGATGCAGTACACATGCTAAAACAGCTAAAAGAGGTTAGTAGAGTACTTGACATTCTCCAGGTTGAACAAACAAACATTTCTGAGGCAGTGGAACTGTGGCAAGATCTTATGGAAAACACAGATCTTTGAATCGTATACACTGGTGATATATATAAAAAAAAAAAAAAAAAAAAAAGGATGGATCAAGCACTTCAGCCTTGCCACTACTTGGCAAAGTTAATGAATCCAAAATACCAGGGAAAGAGAATGAGCCCTGAGCAAGAACAAATTGCTGATAACTGGGTGTTTGAAAAGAAACCTGAATGGATAATTTTTGTAATAGGTTTTAAAATATGGGACACAAAGTACTGTCCAAAGTCTATGTTTATAAATGATGTGCAAAACTTCAGTGCTGCCAAATGGTGGCAGCTGATGGAGCGACATGCAAGTGTGACCAAAGCTGGAACCCTGAAAAATTTCTGCTTTTACATGTCAAGTCTGTGTGGTTGTCCAGCCAGCTCATCTGCAGTAGAAAGGATATTTTCTACTTGCGGACTAGTCTGGTCAAAACTTTGCAATCGCTGAGGTGTTGATAAAGCACAGAAACTTGTCAAGATCCACAAATATTTAAAAAACAAACAGTAAATTTCTCACAAAAGATATTGAAATTTGTAGTTTTACTCAAATTTAATTAAACATCTCAGAAATGTTTAATGAGGGTTTAGAGTTTGATCAAATACTAGTTTATAGATTGCAGTGAGTGGTGTGTAAAGTATCTTAGCCTTTGTGTAGATTTAAATAACAAATTTTCAACAGACTACATAAAAAGGAGATTTTTGTTAACCAATAAGTAAGTTCCATGGATTTTTCATTAATAATATTTAATCTTTGAAATTTTAATGAAAGGATATGAAAACCAAATAGACCCCCACCCTTCTTACAACCCCTCCCAACAAAACCCAAAAAAGCCCAATAAAACCCACCCAGGTTGGGCTTTAAAAAAAAAAACTGTTTTTTTTTCAACCCTGGTGTATGCACAATACATCAAAATGTTGTTTTATTGATTCACAGAGCAGGTATTGAAGAGGATTACAAAGAAATTATGTCGTAAATTGTTTGTGAAGGAGCAGGAAGAGAATGTATGCTGAGGCATTGTGACAAGTGCCCATCAAAAGATAACCTCGTCCAGTTTTTACAGTCCAAATTTGAGGACTACGATGATGAAGACCCTGTCGAGTACAGTCAGTGGGTTTCGACTGATCGAACTGAAATGATACATTGCTCGAGCTCAGTTGGTGAGTTTATTGATAAGTTAGTAGAAAAACTGAACAAGTTAATACCACATTCATACATTGCCAAATCACAAGCTTCATTTTTTAAAATTTAAAGGGAATGGCTTCCTCAAATACAACTGTTATCTCAATGGATTTTAGTGAAAAACTATGTTTTCACAATACAAGAAGAGGCTCAAGGTTACCACTGGACCTCTGATTCATGCACTATTTATCCTGTCATGATTCACTGCAAGGATGCAAGTAATGAAAAACTGATTTTACCTCTTTTATCATATCCAGTTATGGAAAGTTTGCGCCAATTTCATTATCTTGTGCCAAACTGCTACAAATTACGAAAAATTAGTATTTGCGCCCAACTACGCCGAAATGGCAATCCACAGCAAAAACTGCCGTGCGAAAAAAATGTTTTCGCGGCAAAAAATGCTGTTTTAAATGTCGACTTGAATGACGCTTTTTTAAGGTCTATGCGTAATTTTTTTTTTTTTTCCGCAAATTTTTATGTCGCAGGCTTTAAGGAGAGTTCTTGATCATTGACATATACTCTAATAATCGCTTAAACTTGTATGGAAATCCGCTACAGTTTTTGGTTTTTGGGGAAATTTCAGAGAAAAAAAAAAGGGTTCTGGGGAAATATTGGGCCCCGAACATTTTCTGCACTCCTGCTAATTCGTTGTATTTTTGGCAAAAGTTACGAATAAACAACGATTTTCGCGATGTAGGAAATTAAATTGTTTTTCTTATGGAAGAGGAGTTTTGTTGTAATCACGTGGTTTGTAGGGGAAACGATGCTGTACGTTTTGAAATCCTGATGAAGATTGTTTACTGACAGTTTGGCGGTCTTTGATAGTGCTGTGCAATTGAGAGTGTTTATATGTCCGTTCCCTGCTCTTTGGGATAGTGCAGTTATTTCATTCCGGGGAGGTGCGCGATTACGTAAATACAGCATAAGGTCAGTCATTAGCTATTTCATCGACGCGGAGGACGACTGAAAATGGCTCTCCTGTGGCAGGATACAGTGGTTCTGTTTCTAAAGGATTCATAGGTATTCAGAGAAGCCAAATTTTACGGATTTTCACTCCATTTTACGGTTTTACGGAAGTCACCCGAAAAAACTACGGAAAAGCACTCGCAAGATCCCTACACGCAATGTCTATTTTTTTTACCGTCTTTTGGTCGAAAAACGCCCTTTACGGATAGTCCCTTATGCGCCTTCGATGTTCTGACTTCCCCGCTAACGAAGGCGGAGTTTGTCACGTGATTCCCCATACAGCCATTTGAGAGTAACGTGCGCAAAAGTTGAGAGGGAACTCAGCTCAGCGCCTTTTGCCAACTCTTTACATTGATTGCATGTGGCTTTGTGCTTGTGAAAATTTTGGTGCAAACATTTTAACCCTTTCCACTAGACTGTTGGGTGACACCCGACATTATGAAATCGCCGAATAGCTCACCCGCCACTCCGATGACGCCTTTATAGCTCGCATGTCGGTGGTTGCGAGAAATTTCTTTTTCGTCGAATAGGTGGGGTGTCACTCGCCACGCCGATGACGATCCTATAGCTCGCATTTCGGGGCTCGCGAGACGTTTCTTTTTCACCGGATAAAGAAAAGAAGCGTCATCTGCGTGTCTGGTATCACCCGCCATGCAGATGACGCCTCTATGGCTCGCATGTAGGGGCTCGCGAGGAATTTCGTTTTCATGGTATAGCGGTATAGCTCGAGTGTCGGGTGTTATCCGCGACGCCTATGACTCGTCTATAGCTCGGATGTCGGCGATCACGAGGAATTTCTTTTTCGCCGAATAGGTCGGGTGTCATCCACAACATGTATGACGCCTCTATAGCTCGTATGTCGGGACTATCGAGACATTTCTTTTCGCCGAATATCTCGCGTGTCGGGTGTCACCCTCCATGCCAATGATGCCTCTATAGCTCGCATGTTGGCGCTCGTGAGACATTTCTTTTTCACCAAATAGCTTGCTTGTCGGGTGTCATCCTCTGTGCTCATTAGACCTCTATAGCTCGTGAGTCGGGGCTTGCTTGAAATTTATTTTTTGCCGAATATCGCACGTGTCGGGTAACACCCTCCATTGCGATGACGCCTCTATAGCTCGCATGTCGACGCTTACGAGACATTTCTGTTTTAATGTTGTAGTGTAGGACACGCGAGTGAGTGCTGCGCTCGCAAATTTAAGAAAAAAAAAGTTCTGCGAGGGATTGAAATTTAAGATTTAACAAAATATGTACTACAAATAAAAACATCCTACAAGAAAACTGAAATCTAAGATAAAAAATATATTCCACTTACACAAGACACTGGAATCTAAGATTAAAAAGAAAATGTTCTGCAGGGGAGGGGGGGGACTTTGTTCTGCGACGTACGTCGCAGTTTTAAATACTTTCTGCTCCTGGGCATGGATAAAAAGAGCAATTTATCGGATTTGCAAAAAGGGCTTTCGGGCCAAGGGTGGCAGTATTTCTGAAACAGCGCAGTTTGTGAACTGTTCTTGTGCTGCTGTGGTTAAAGTGTATTGTGATTAGAGAAATGGCACCATTGCAAATAAGTGATGTGGAAACTGCAGAGCACCACATGCTATTGATGTGAGAGGTGAACGTTGGCTGCGAAGGTGCGTGAGGGCCGATTGACACGCTACAGTGGAGCAACTCGCAGGTCGAATGATTGGTTGGTTGGTTGATTTATTTTAATGGCGCAAGGGCCATGGTTGGCCAAAGAGCGCCAAACAAAAGACATTAAAATGAAACAAAATCAATAAAAAACGTACACAAGGTGAAAAACAGGCTGATGCGGTAAAAATGAAAGGATGAAGCGGTAAAAGTGAAAGATGGAAATGAATACGGTAAAAACTACAAGACAGACAGACAAACAAACAGTATTAAAAACGTGCGATGAAGCTTAAAATATGGCTAAGCAAATAAAACTGAAGAATGAGAACGATGAAAGGGCTAAAAAAGATAATGAAACAAACAGTACTAAAAACTTGATACAAAGATGAAAATCTAGATGATTCAGTAAAACTGAAAAATGAGTATAATGATAGGGCTAAAATCTAGATACGTTTAAAATAGTCAATTTTTTTAAAAAATGAAAAAAACAACAACAGTATTGCAGTGGTCATTGAGGAGCCGCTGCAGTGTGGCGTCCTCGTTCAACAAATGAGAATGAAAGAAATGAAAACGTACATCACGAAAACGAACACAGGTACACAAAAGATGAGTGACGGTGAGTCGGCAGTTGCACGTCTCACACATCGGCGCAGTGTCGCCACACAGCAAAAAGCGGTGAGTGAAACGACAATGCCCAATGCGGAGACGCGCAAGCACCACTTCCTCCCTGCGGTTCCGACGAGATGAGGAGTTCCAGATTTCGAGAGTAGGTTTTATACGATGCAGTTTATTTTCCACCTGTTGGTCCCACAGACCCTGCCACGTTCGTTTGATATGATCACGAACAAGAAATCAAAAATCGCGATGAAAGAGTGGCAAGGGTGTGACGACCAAAGAGGAAGCAGATCTAGCGGCCGCATCAGCACACTCGTTACCCGAGATTCCAACATGCCCAGGAATCCAGACGAATTGAATCTGGACACCTGCCTCGAGCAAGGAACGAAGAAGCCCTCGTACGTTCAAAAGAAAAGGATGATTACAATAGTCCAGCGATGACAAAGACTGCAGGACACTTAAGGAATCCGTATAGACCATAGCACTATGATGAGAACTCGACTGAACATGAAGAAGTGCAAGATACACAGCATGCATCTCCGCCGAAAACACCGTGGCCTCAGCTGGGATCCGCGCTACTGACACGTCATCAACACAGACAGCTGCGGATCCAACGACTCCATGCATCTTAGAGCCATCAGTGAAAATGGGAGTGTATTCAGTTTTGAGGGCACGGTGCTCAGCGAAGAGCTGCTGGTACACTGATGCAGGGGTTGAGGATTTGTCGAAAGACGTAAAGGTGGTATCAACCATGACACCAAGTGGGTGCCATGGAGGATCCCCCAAAGCCCCTGGTCGCTGCAACAAGCGACAAGTCGAGCCCTGCATCACGAGCTACGGCCGCCATACGAAGACCGAAGGTTGGAACGCACGAGGGCCGGTTCGCAAATAAACGAGCATGCTGAGGATGGAAAACTGCACCGTACAAAGGATGGTCTGGAAGAGACCGAAGTTTTAAGTAAAAGTGGACAGACAGCTGCAGACGGCGTAATTCAAGCGATGGTTCGTTCGCATCAGCGTAAAGGCTGGGAATCGGAGATGTTCGAAATGCTCCCGTACAAAGACGCAGCGCCTGATGATGAACAGCGTCCAAAGGCCGGAGAACGGAAGGACGAGCCGAGCCATACACGATACAGCCGTAATCCAGTTTCGACCGAATTAAGGAGTGGTAAATGCGAAACAAAGAGATCCTGTCTGCGCCCACGAAACTCTCGAAAGGATTTTAGAATAGAAAGAGCACGCAGACAGGAAATCTTGAGCCGCCGAACGTGCACACGGAACGTAAGCGCACGGTCGACGGTCAGTCCAAGGAACTTGGTCTCCGGCAAAACTGGAATGGCTGCACGGTCCAAATACAGCTCGGGGTCAGGATGGAGGCCACGCCTCCGGCAGAAATGAACACACGCTGTCTTGTCGGGAGAAAGAAACGAAACCATTGCTATTTGCCGCTTTAAAAATCTGATTAATACTAGACTGCAACTGCCTTTCAATGAAACGCATGCTCGATGACGAGCAGAAGATGTGCAAGTCATCGACATACACAGTAGCGAAACCGCAGGAGGAAGATTTGTGAGGAGACAATTAATGCGAAGGATGAACAATGTGACAGATAAAATGCAACCTTGAGGAACACCTTGTTCTTGATGGAATGTTGCAGATAGCGTCGTACCCAGGCGCACCTGGAACACCCGATTGCGAAGAAAAATTTACAATAAAGGTCGGAAGATTCCCTCGCAATCCGCATGCGTGGAGGTCACGGATAATCCCGTGCCGCCACGCACGATCATAGGCTTTCTCGATGTCAAATAATACAGAAACCAGGTGCTGCCTACGCACGAACGCCTCGCGCACAGATGTCTCAAGGTGCAGGAGATGATCGTGAGGTGAACGATGACGCCGAAAACCGCTTTGTGATGGTGAAAGTAATTGATGATGTTCTAAAAAATGAATTAATCGTGAGTTAACCATGCGCTCGAGAACTTTACACAGACAGCTAGTGAGAGCAATCGGGCGATAACTAGAGGGAGACTTAGGATCCTTGCCAGGCTTCGGAAAAGGTAGAACAAAAGCCTTTCGCCAAGACTCCGGGAAACTGTGTTCTAACCAGATGCGGTTGTATAAGATTAAAAGGTTCTCGAGAGACGACTGGGAGAGATGACGGAGCATGTCGTAGTGGATGTCGTCGGGACCGACAGAAGTAGCCCCCGGACCGATGCAGAGCCACCCGAAGTTCACACATGCTGAAGGGGAGTTATAACCAGTGTCGGTATACGGCGCAAAAGAGATTCTCTGGCGTTCCGCGGAGGACTGAATCCTATGAAAGGAGGCCGGATACGCCAGATCACTCGAAACGGAGGCAAACGCCTCCCCCAAACAATCTGCAATCTCCCCGACGTCAGCATATGTGCAGCCGTTACTCTCGAGAATGGCAATCTGGTGTGAACTGTAGGTTCCCCGGATCTTACGAATCCTTTCCCACACAGTTTTCGAATTGGCACGTGAGGTAAGAGATGATACATACTGGATCCAAGACTCCCTCTTGCTACGTCGACGCACCAACCGAGCATAGGATTTAGCACGTTTAAAAGCAACGAGATTAGCCTCGGTTGGATAACGCCGAAAAGTAGACCAGGCCTTGTGTTGAGCTCTCCTAGCCGCTGCGCGTTTAGGGTTCCACCAAGGTTTCGGAATTCTGGGGAGCTTCGTAGATGTCTTACGAATTGAAAGATCAGCTGCCTGAAGAATACAAGTTGTGACTTTAAGTACAGCTGCGTCGATTGACTCTTGGGTCACCATTTCAGAAGATATCACAGCGGACGATGTGAAGACCTCCCATCTGGCACAATCCATCCTCCATCGAGGGTGGGCGGGAGGCAGAATATGGCACGTTTGCATGGTGCCAGAGGACGATTGGGAAGTGGTCGCTCCCGTGGAGATCCTTACACACCGTCCACGACCAGTCAGCAATGATCGATGGTGAACCCAAGGGTCAAATCGATCGCACTGGAAGTAAGTGTCAGCACCGGTGTTTAAAAGGCACACAGAGGCCGAGCACAGAAGAGAGACTCTATGCGACGACCTCTAGCGCTGGCGCTGACACTACCCCACAAAGGATGATGAGCATTAAAGTCACCCAAAAGAAGGAAGGGAGAGGGCAGCTGATCAATCAAGCTCTCCAGAACAGAGACGCTAACATCCTCATCCGGTGGTAGATAAACACTGCAAACAGTAAGAGGCACAGGCATAGAAATACGAACCGCCACGGCCTGCACAGTTGTGGAAACCGCGACGGAAGATACCGGAACCCTGTGAGGGACGAGAATAGCGACACCCCCACAGGCTATATTTCCAGACGAGTGGTCTGTCCGAAATGCACTGTAGCCTCGAACTGAAAGCAGGTCCGATGGTTTAAGCTTTGTCTCCTGAAGACAAAGGCACACCGGAGAGTACAAATAAAGCAGATGTTTCACGTCGTCAAAACTGGTGCGAAAACCTCGGCAGTTCCACTGAATTATTGAACCCATGGGTAAAAATGAAATGAAAAAGGAAATGATTAAACTTGGTCAGCCTCCATTTCCTCTGGTGAGCATTCCCCCAGATTTGGTGGTGTATGACCAGGGGCCAAGATTGGTGAATGCTTTGTCCCAAGTGTCTTGGCGGGATTTGCTCGCCGTTGATTGTTTGGCTGAGACTTTGAAGGAGAAGAAATGCTCTTCTTATCCTTGACCTTGGTGTTAGTGTTGGCGTTTTTGCCAGAAGAAGTGGACTGAGTTCCCTTGCTGGTGTTGGAGTGAGTCTGCTTCGGTGAAGTGGCGGGTGCCGCTTTCAGACTCCTAGCTTGCGACTGGAGTGCCTCCAGTCCGGCTGCGATGATTTCCTCCATATTGAATGGACATTTAGGGGGAGATCTGAACGTCGGTCTGAATGGCAACCGTAGATTTGGCAACCACCACTGAAGCGTATGATCGCCGATCAGATGTAACGGGAACCACTCTTCTTCTGGCCTCAGGATAGGAAATATTTTCCACCGTTTTGAGCCTTTGGATTTCCTTCTCCTCCTTCCACTTGGGACAATCTTTGGCTGATGCTGGGTGTGAACCCTTGCAGTTCACACAAAACTCTGCCTCGGCCACACATTCTGAGAGGAGATGCTCTGTGGCACCACAGCGTCCACACCTAGGAGAACTCCTACATGACTGCTGAGAGTGGCCGTACGACTGGCACCTAAAACATCTCAACGGGTTGGGAATGTACGGGCGTACCTCGAGGTGGAGATACCCTGCCTTGATGGATGTAGGCAGGGAAGGGCAGTTGAAAGTCAAGATAATGTTCCAGGATGGAACAAACTGCCCATTCCTCCTAAAAGAAATGCGTCGCACACCCGTAACATGTTGGCTCCTCAGTTCTTCGAGAAGTTCATCCTCAGAGCAATCAATAAGATCCCGAGAGGAGACAACACCTCGAGATGAATTTAGGTAACCGTGTGGTGTTATTTTGACAGGCGTCTCGAGCAGCATGCTGGTGTTGATAAGTGTGGAACTGTAGGCCACAGTAGACATCTCAACAAGAAGATCTCCAGACTGGAGCTTCTTGACGCTCTTAGGAGAGCTTGCAATTGATTGCAGCGCTTTGTGGATCCAAAATGGACTTTTGGCACTCAAAGGCTTTGAAGGGTCCAATGAGTGCACAAAAAAGAATCTAGCATTGGAAATATCTGCGACAAATTTTTTGGGCGGAAGGACCTGAACCTTCCTCCATACCTCTTTTAGTTTTGGGTTCATGGGAAATTTCATTGAGAGCCATATAAAATTTAAAGGATTCATCCGCCAACTTCCCCACCCACAATCGAGCCTAACAAGGGAGAACCGGAGGTCCGCAAGCCCAAGTGGACGCAGGACACGGCTCTAGGGATAGCAAGCGGATATAGCAAGTTGATAGGGCAGACATGCGCTCAGCGAGCACCCAGACTTTCCCATGCCTAGGGAACACCCCTTTGGCATGCCCACCCTATCCCCAGACTCACCCTGTCGTACGAGACGACAAGCCGTTAGAGGTCTGGGCTCCACTCGGCCACAGACCTCATTGACTAGGAGTGGGTTAGTTCCCAGCTGCCCGTTTAGGGTGAAGCAGGGGGCAAAGAGGAGTGTTGGCAACTGGCGACAACAACACCCAGGCCTCCAGAAACCTCAGCCTCCAGCATCCCCTTTTCCACCTTACGGGTCACCACACACGGCAAACGTGCAGGTAGGTCTAGCTAACCAGCTCGGAAAAACAAAGAAAGAAACATGAAATGGAGAAGACAGGAAAGAAAACGAGAAACTAAAATCCTGAGCTGGCGCATAATCACAACCTCAGCAACCTACAACTGAGGCGGGTTCATGTAAAGTGAAAAAACATAAAAAATGTGAAAATCATCACATATAGTACATGTTGGCTCGGGCCGTGGGGACGCCATCCCCCATCAGCTGGATGAACAGCTGTCCCTTCGGTTACATAATCGTTCAAGACTAAATATATAAATGGATCCGTCACAAGGTCAGCTCGGGCCGTGGGGCGCCGCTCCCCAAATAACTGGAAAACCAGTTATCCCGTGCGGGGGCAGGTCGAATGAACCAGGGCACTACCGGAAGTGTGTCTAAAACGACAGTTTGGTGAACTATGCTGCGTACGGGGCTCCGATGCAAACGAATGGTCACTGCACCTCTGCTAACGAAGGTGCATTGGCAGAAAAGGCTTACGTTTGCACGGCAGTATCAGAATTGGACCTCCGCTGATTGGCAAAGGATTGCCTTCTCCGATGATGAAATTGGCAAAAAAAAAAAATAGCAAAAAACTGCATTGGTCCAGTACTGTATTGAAAAAAGGCAATACCCAAATTTTGATGAAATAAAAATTATTAAGAATTGTCGTACAGAGAGGCATTTGAGATTGGCGGAGACAGTGTTGATAGAAAAAAATAGACACAGGTTATGTAATGTTAATGATCCTAATAGCTTAAACGCATATTGGAAGGATTTGATCAAAAAGGAAAGCCACAGAGAAGAACAGAAGGGAAAAGGCAAGAGAGAAAAAAAACAAACAAAAAAAAACATGATATAATATAAATAAAAAAAAGTGTTAGAATATAAGATATGATTAGTTTCAAGAATCAAATAAATCGAACAGATATTTATAAGTACAAAAGGAAAAGAAGGCTATTGGATCATCTGATAGATGGCGCCACTGCGCCTGAACGACGGAGAACGGGAAATCAGACGAGCCACGCGAGCACTGGAACATTGGCTACGTTTCGCGGAGGTGACGGGTGGTACATCTGTTGCGTCCGCTCCTTGAAAATGGCCGAGGAACAGGCTGAAAGTACTAGGATGTTAAGCTTGTTTTCTGAGGGGAGAGAGGCCCTTAACTGTTGAATATTGTGGTTGTGTCTGGTATTTGGGTTTATTTTAATTTGGCACTGATGTGTAATTATAAATAATTTTGGGTTACAGCTTTTTAACTTTGACGTTTTAGGAAATGTGTAAATAGGTTTTTATTGATTGAAGTTTTAATTAGATTAATATGTTTTAAAGAGTTCAATTGTATATATTTGTGGTAGATTGTTTTGAATCGGAATTTGGGTCATTGTGAAAAGAAAGGAAGGGAGTGAAATTTGCGTGAGTTGAAAAATATATATATTTTTTTTATATTATTATTATTAGTTTTTTGTGTGCTTATTTTGCGGCCTCGAACCACGATGTAAATGAGAAAAATACGTGTTGGAAATGTGTAGAGACGAAAACCTCCTGAAAGAGTTAAGGATTAAAGGTGAGTAACCTCAAAATATAGATTCTCCGATGAGTTACGTTTTCTGTTTCATCGGATGGATGGACGTTGGTGTATAAGGTGAGAAACATCGGAGAACAAACACTCTTCAATAGGGTTGGCAAGGTTTTGGACATGACTGTAACAACCACAGTATTTACCGTGCTGTCCAAAACTGCCCAAAATCTCTGCCAGACAACTGTATGTAAAGAAATTATAAAATATGTAAAAATACACAATAATATGAATAACCATATGTAAAAGTTTTGAAAATGAAAACTATATATACATATACAGTTATATTGAAAAAGGAGGGTGAAATGTTAATAAACGGAAATCAGACGTAGCAAAGATTTCTCCCTTAACTGTAATTTTTTTCCGAACATGTGTCCTGTGTTCTTAAATATTACCTCAAAAAAGGTTTGCATTTCATCTTGATTGGGGGGTGGGGAGTCCGAAAACGAAAGTGACGAAGCTGAAAAGTTTGTAAGAATTGATGCATGGTGTTCAGAAGTATTAGTATCTTCAAAGTTACCCTTTATCTTATCAAAAATAGTGAAAGCTATCATGCATTCATGGTCCTCACAGACTGAAAGTTTTTCAGCATGATGGATAAAATTGTCATCCAAGGGCATAAAAGAAAGAAAAAAAAAGTGACAATAAAGAAATGGGAAGGGTAACAAAGATATCAACAAAATAAAAATTTAAGCACTGGATGCTGCTTAGCTGCAAAGTCAACAAAAGACAAATGTGGCACCAGGGCTTCAGAAAAAGTAAGGGCTGGCTCATCCAGCGTCCGAACGTGAACCCCTATCACTCGGGAGCATGACGTCACCGCAAGGACACTGAGTAAAGCAGCGGCAGCAGCTCTACAGTTAAAGACATAGGAGTGCGTGCATATTTGTGTTTGAAACTACATATATATAAACAATTTATCAGTTTCATTTGCTGTTATTGTGTCCGTTTCATAAATGAATGCTTAATGTAATCAAAAAAGAAATGCAGCAAAGCACAAATTAGTACACTTACCAAGCTGGGCGTATCCATCATGAAGTTTCTTATCCTTGGAACTACATTTTTCTAATGATCGAATTTGTCCACTTTGTTTTCTTTTTATTCATTTTTCTTGATGAAACTAAAGCTCTGTTGTGATTTAGATGCCGAATTCGAATGAATGTGCGCAAACGAGAATAAATACGTACAGCTTCTTTGGAAACATTCGGGAATTGTTGTTCTATAGTCGTTCTTAATTTTTGTATGTCACCCTTTCCCTGAGAAAAATCTTTTCCATGGATTGACTGGAAATTTTTTTTCAAAATATTCAATGGTTTTCATCCAGTCCTCAGAAGGGACTGTTAGCCCCTCAAGAGTGAAAACCTATTTTCTGATAGGTTTTCATTATGTTTCTTCATAAGAAGGGAGAACGTTGTGGAGAATTCCAGGATGACAAATAAATTTAACACAACATCATTTTAACGTGCTTGCACTTGGTAAAGGGATCCTAGTTTTATCTTTTCAGAAATCATAAGCTTTCCTAGATATATCTCTACTCACTATGCCATGAGAAATAGCTTTTTCTGTCCACTTCTTTTGCGTTGCGATGCATTCTAGTTGTGAAGGCGTAAAAAATTTCTGGAAGTTTATTTCCATCTGTTGCAGTTTTTGTTTTTTATGTGTTCTTGAAATAGTCTTTCTCTCATAAGCAGAATCTCTAAACGGTTGTTTTTTAAATGTTGCTTTTTAGCTCTTAAAATTCTGTGGAAATGTTTCTTTTTCTTCCTTAAGCTGCCTATCTGTTTTTCCATCAGGATTACTCTTTCAGTGCGAATTTTGTTTTTAATTTCCATTTTTGAGCAAGATATGCATACTGTTGTAAATGTTATTTCTTCTTCTGAATGTTCTTTTTCATTGAAAATAGTATTAGTGTTCTCCCTAGATTTTTTTACAGCTGGATGGCAAGAAATTTTTGCTAGGTGGTACTTTAAACAACACCTTCTCCAGCCAGAAAAAATAGCTGTATATGTTTTGCTCAACATTACTATACTTATTTAACATCTTTAGTGGTGTGGTAGGCATTAATGTAGCATAACATGATAAACAACATTAGAAAATTGCACATAAATCATTAAAAAAATGAGTACTTACTAATAAATCATATTCAACACGGATTTTGGTCAGTTTTCATCAATATTTATGGTGTATGTGGGAATAAGTTTTCCTCTCTTACTATTATATGCGTTGGAAAAAAGTTGGTTAAAGGAAATTCAGCTGGGCGGCAAAGAAAATAGCTGGGTGGGCCGCCCAGTAAAAAGGCTCCAGGGAGAACACTAAACGTCCTCCTCAAAGAGCATTTTTATTTTTTTTTTTTTTTTACCAAGTCCCGTGATTTGATTCAGAGCATTTCGATGTACATAGCTTTTCATTTTCCTGTGTTGTCGTGTATTATCCAGCATGCTGTTTGATCTTGTACATTCCAAATTCAAATTTGGCACAGCTGTAGATTTCAGAAATTTACGTTCTGGAAGTCCAAGCAAGCGATTTTTCATATCATCTTCATTGTCTGAACTGTGGAAATGGTCACTACAAGTTCTTGCTGATTCAGGTTTAAATTATCTGCACACTTGCATTTAATAATCCATTCCTTTACCATGTCCTTGTTATTCACAGGGAAAACATGATAAACCACACCACAGTTCTTGGTTTTCTTATGCGTATCTTTAAAACTAGCCACAGTACAAGATGAAGGCATTTTATGTATAAAAATAAATATAAACAAGACACTTTTATTCACAAAGAAATGCGAGTTTCAAAAAAGTCACTCCGTTTGCAGGTTTACTACCAACAGAGTAGAAGGAGAGACTTGTGGGGAAAAGGCGCCTGTCCTCGCCATGAAGTCACAGCGGCCATAAACCACTCCCTCGCTGGAGCTTAAATTCTTGTCCTCAAACAAAGGAATGACCCAGCCCTTCTCTTTTACGGCACTGTGTGGTACTTGCTGAAAAGTTTATGCTGGGTGAAATCGCCGTCCAGAATTTTAGTTACTCGTCAATTGTTCAATTGCGTACGTAAAAAAAAAAAAAAAAATTGACTCCTAAATATTTAGCTACATGAGCCATTTAGCACATGGCAAATATTTTTTAGTTTCGTATCCCGCTCAACATTTCCTTTGTGTAAAAGAATCCACATTTTTTATATGTATAAAACAGGGTTGGGTTTTTGACTAAGGTTATAAAACTAGTTTAAACCATCAAAAACTAGGTAAAGCTGTCAAAAATTGCAAGATAAAAAAACTTACTGCTTTTAAAGAAATTATTAGCATTAATAGATTCATTAAAATTTAAAACTTGCCTTCTAGATATTTTTTTTTGTAGCATTGAGGAAAAAAAAATACTATTTTTTTGTTGACTTTTGACATTTTTGTTTTATCTACAAAGAATCAATTATTTTAATACAAGACTACTGTCTCATTTTCCCCCTGTAGCACACCACTAATTTTGCACATTTATGGACACCTAAACAATTTTGTAGCTCACTGTGTAAAGCCAAAGTTAAAAAATATTCTCTCTTTGGGGCAGAGCTGGCAAGATTTGACAGCAAAATCATACACTTAAAGTTCTAATAGTTTTTTTTTCCTAGAATTTTTTATTTTAAATTGCAAATTTTTGGAGAACACTCTTCTCCTTTATCAGGCTGTCCCTTGTTGTCACTATCACAGTTATGGTTATTTTTCACCAAATCTTGCCAGATATTAGGCAGGGGCAAACCTCTACAGCCATTGATGCCTAACATTTAGCAGGGTTTAGTGAAAAATAACAGCAACTGCGATAGTGATGTCCGGTGAAAAAGTGACAAGGAGCTGCCTGATAAAGGAGAAGAGTATTCCCCAAAAATTTGTAATTTTAAATAAAAAATTCATGAAAAAAATCATATTAGAAGTTTAATTGTTTAATTTAATAAACTAGGAAGCCATTTTTCAACGTAAGTTTTATTCAGAGAAGCAAAATCATTGTTATTTGAATAAGTTGAGAAGCAGGACCCTTCTTGGCATTTGAAAATTCCTTTCCACTAAGTCACAGGATTGGCAATCCCTCCATTTCCACTGAAATAGGATGGATGGAATGGTACTTCCTCAATGTTTTAAGAAATCAACAGAGGCAAGCACCCTCAAATTCTTTGTCATCTACATGCAGGCAGATTCTTTTTGTATGCTGGTTAACCCTTCACCCATGTTTTGGGTACAAAATACAAGCCAAATAAAGGAATGGCTTCAGGATTTGCCCCCCATCCTTTTTTACACTTTTTCAATATGTGAACTAAGAGAATTTTTTTTTTCAAGGGACTAACCCAAATATAGCTTGCATCAACAGTTGTGGCTGTATTTCACTAGAATATTTAATATCATATATTGTATAAATAAGAAGGCTATGCTGTTTAAAAACCTGGCATTACTCATATGTTAATATCAAATATCACATACATGCTATCTTAAAAGGCTATTTTTAAATTAAAATGGGATATTTCAGGTTTTTAATGCCAGTTGAAACCACAGTTAAAAAAAAACAAAAAACTCTCACTTGTCAAAAACTTGCCAACCCTGATATAAAACCAGGCCTGGAAAAATAAGCTCCAGATCTAGGCGCCAGCTCCAAAATTTAGGAGCCAGGTTAAACGAAAGCAAATTTCAAAGTATCGTGCACAAACGTAATGCATGGTGATGTCGGAACAAAGAGTAATAATATAAGTGTATTGAGCACTGCCTATTACCCAAACTACTTATTGCTAAATGAAATTCGAATGTGGTCTATATGAAGTGCAGTGGAACATGAAGTTCCACTGCACTAATGATAAGTTCTTTCTTTTGAAATATGATTGACAAATTCTTAAACACAGACAGGAAATCTAAAAGAAAGTGCAGCATGATTACAAAACAAATCTTTCAACTTTTTCAGAAGGCTTTTTGCAACTTCTGAAGCCTTGATTAAACTTTAAGTTTAATTCCCTCCTTTGAAGGATGTTTTACCTGATAGACATTATGCTCTGTTCTTACTATTTCCTGCAGCAATTATGTTGTACTAGGGGCCTCACCAGGTGATTATTTTGGTGATCGAGGGGAAGGGGGTCGTGTCAAGTTTGTAAACAACAGTAATTTTGCCTCATTCAGCTTGATTTGTAAAATAGGAATCCATATGCAAGATATTTGTTTGAACCACAATTTGTGAATTGACCACAGTTTAAAGAAAAATTTAGTGAATTTATGAAAATGTGATTGGAGCATTTTCATTGACATAATTAAACCCCATAAAATTATATTGAGAAAAACGTCAAGGGTTCTTTTAAAGCAAAAAAAAAAAAAAAAAAATTAAGCCTTTCACCTCATCAGTCTGAGATTTAACCATTTGGAAGAAAATAATACCTAAAAAAAGCGATCATCAGCTTCCGGAATACAGCGTAATAAGGCTTTGGAAACGAAGTAGTGGGTCGTAAAAAATACGTAAAAATATGGTTTTAGAAAAAAAAAATCCCAGATAAAGATAACTGGAAGTAAAAAAGATTTAAATAAAATAAAATGCAACTGTCAATTTCCGAAATGCCACGGAAACGGATGGGAATGTTGCAAACGCTTAACAAATACAAAAAGAGATTTTGTAAAAAAAAAACCAAAAAAACAGCAACGATCTGACTGACATCCGTAATGGTATGGGGTGTGTTTAGCTGGACTTCACTGGGACCCCTGGTACATCTACAAACGTCTGTGACCGGCCAACGCTATGTGCATCCTTTCTGACGAGGTACACCCGTTCATGTCCTGCATTCATGTCGATGGGTTGGCTGGTTCCAGCAGGACAGTGCACCTCCACACAAGTGTCGAGATGCCACATTATGGTTAGAGGAGCATTCATCCGAGTTTGGGGTGTTGCCATTCCCACCCAAGTCCCCAGATCTGAACGTGATAGAACACATTTGGGATGCCATGCAACACGCTATTGAACACAGGAATCCGAGACCTCGGAATACACCCGAATTGTGGAATGCTCTGCAGGAAGTATGGTGTGCTTTGCCTACAGCATATTTCCAGAAGCTAGGTCCATGCCCCATCGTATTTCTGCAGTCCTGCGCTCCCGTGGGGGACCTACCAAGTATTAGACTGGTGTGCCAGTTTTTCTGGCACTTCAGTGTACACTGATACTATTGACGTTTTGGAAATGAGTAATCACCAATGTCCAACATCGATGTTTCTTACCGATGTGCCCCTCCTTAGTCCTTGAATTACAGTGTGTAGTCGCAATTGTAAATCTTGCAATCACGACTCTGCACCATACATAAAATTTTTGAAACAAATTTGATATACGCACAGTATAATTTTGATGTACGGTGCATATTACTGTGCTTGAATTACGGTGCATGGTCGCAATTACAAGATTTACGAAATGGTTTTTATTTTGCGCAGTGAGTGGCTTCTTTTATGTTCTGATAAAGCCATCCATGTAAATAATTGCAGTTACATTAAAGCTCCTATTGATACCTCTCCTCTCTTTTTTGGCCTCTAAGATATGTTAACTTACCAGCTAGTTTTTTTTTTTTTTGCCCCTAACTTTTGTTGACTTACTGGCCACTGGCTACTTAACTAAAATTCCAGTCTGCACCTATAAGTTGCAACCAGGCACATTTATTGTAGCCTTTAACTTGTTGCAGTTTGATTTGGTGAAGATACAAGTTCAGTATAATCATCTGTAGTGTATGTCATGGTGTACATTACTTCTAAAAATTCAAATCCAAAGGAAAAAAATCTGTTGGATATGTTAAAATGTAAAAGCTTTACTGATTAATGGACATATTATTTCAAAGGCTTGCATTGTTGTACCTCTTTACAAGTTTAATTTCTATTTAGAGTTTTCATTTGAATATTCTTTGTTATATGCAAAGTTTGAAGGAGAGAAAAATGACCATACCCATGATCTCTCGTGTATTGTTATGTAAGATTTTTCTTTTTCTATAAATTTTTTTTTTGAAAATATTATTACATTTTAGAAAAAAAAAAAAAAATCATTACTACCATGTATCTCCATTTTTCTTCTTTCAGGACAAAATTGTGGGAACAGGTCTTCAAGAAAAATGACTGCACTCCTACATTAAGAGGGAAGAACAAACTATAGAACCATGCAGCAAATCCTATTGTGCCACTGTTTGACTATGTTGGATGCCCATTTTCCTTCTTTCATTAGTATGCTTGCTAAGAATCAGTGTTCAAACAAGATCAAGAAAATATTGTGATTCATATAAATTTTGGACATTTTTTGAAAAATTAAGCGACAAAGGGTAATTTGGAAATTTAAAATGAATTCAACTGCTGCTGAAAAGCCAAAAATATATGAGTGTCCTGTATGCCACAAAAAGTTTTCACTTCGGTGTCGGTTGAAAAGGCATTCGTATTCTCATAGCAGCGAAAAAACATTTCAATGCAGTGTGTGCAAGAAAATGTTTTCACTGAAAGACAGCTTAAGAAGACACATGACGTGCCACAATGTTGACAAACGCTACGAGTGTGAGACATGTCTGCGACAGTTTTTACGGAAGGAGGCATTAGCTCAGCACAAACTGATCCATTCAAAAATCAAAGCTCACAAGTGTGAATTCTGTTCCTTGCAGTTCTCCCTCAAAAGTAGTCTGAAGAGGCATTTGGAAAGCCATTCGAATGAAAAAAATTTCGTGTGCGGCTTATGCAATAAAGTTTTCTTACACAAGCACACCCTTGCACAGCATGTGATCACTCATAGCAATGAGAAGCCTTACATTTGTGAGATGTGTCCCAAGAGCTTTTCACGTAAAGACACTCTCAAAACTCATTTCCTCACCCATACACAAGAGAAACCTCATCAGTGTGATGTGTGCCTTAAAAAGTTTTCCGTAAGAAGTAACCTCACCAGACACTTGCTTACCCACAGTGAAGAGAAGCCTTTTCAGTGTGAAATATGCTTAAAGCAGTTTGCACAGCGAATTGATGTCACTCGCCACATGGTTACCCACAGCAATGAAAAACCTCACCAGTGCAACATATGCATGAAACGGTTTCCTCGAGAACAAGGGCTTAAAAACCACCTGCTCACACACGACAACAAAAAGCCGCACGAATGTGATGTATGTCACAAAAGATTTTCACGGAAAGACATGCTCAAACTTCACCAGCGGATTCACACCAAGGAAAAGCGGTACGAGTGTGCAATTTGCCATAAACGATTTGTGCAGAAGAGTAGCCTGAACGTCCATGCACGCGTGCACACTAAGGAACGGCCGCACCAGTGCACAATATGTTCAAGCCGATTCGCCTATCGAAGTAGCTTAACGAAACACTTGCTTAGACACGAGAATGAGTATCCCTCACAGGAGCTTTTTGAACTAGGTTCCTATGAGAAAGAAATATTATTGCCACTCACACCACAAAATGAGAACTTTATTGAGGATCTTCTCCTTCCATGCGAGACTAAGGGTCTTGAAACAGTTCCCTTAGAAAGTATTGATAAAGAAGAGATAGGGCCTACAGAAGGTGTGGAGATGTCCTTGAATTCTTATTTAGAAGATGTGAATTTTGAATGAAAGTTGTATATTTATTTGTGAAGTTTTATCCGATTGGTAATATTGCTAAAGCACATAAAAGGGAAGTATTTCTAGTGCTAAGCAACTTCAGAGGACTTTTCTTTGGAGTGAGAAGTACCGACAATGAAGAATTAAGGACTGGCTTTACTGATGAAGAGGGTTTATGTGAAAGTTCAGCACGGGAAAGTAGGATGAATATAATTTGTACACAATGGCTTTACCATTAACATTGTTGTTCATGTGCATCCTAAAAATAACATTACCCATTGATTGCACATTGCATTGAATTTCCATGGTGAAAACACCTTAGTGAAAATGGGAATTTGGTCATCAGGGGGATTTGTTATCAATTTTATTTATTTATTTATTATTATTGTTTGAGTGTGTACAAGTGAAAGAACACTGCATTACTGTCTGAAAATGAGATTCCACTTGCAATTTTGGTAGCAATATAAGCTACGTTTTCAGTGCGCATGGACGCCTTTTTAAAGCTTTCATGGAAAAAATGAGGTTTTCACATCTTCTCTGCAGCTAAATTTGATTTGAAATCACTGGTGTGCATGAATGCTGTGTGCATTCTTATAGTGCTGTTGTATTCCTTCCTTAGAGCCAGAGATCCTAAATTAGCTGTGAGAAACTCCTCCTACACTAATGTTCTTGAGTTGTCAAACAAACAGAAAAAAAAAGTGAAATAATAATAATAAAAAAACAAAAAAACGTGAGTTGCACAAAATAAACAAATCTATTGTACATGTATTTGTTTTATGGAGAATCTTAATTATTTCTTGAAATTTGTCACTTTTTATTCAGCATGTATCTAAAGTGATGCAGTCACTTTAGGCACACCATGGGAATACCCACCAGTATGAATTAAAAATATATTCAATATGTTCTTCACAAAGACGCTTTAACGTCCCAAGTCTGCTGTCATACGCGTTATAAGTGGGGTACAGTCTGCGGTGGTGCACTAAAGTATTCAATAATTTCCAGGTATAGTTCAGTTAAAAGGTCCTAAAAATAACTGAACTACACCTGAAAATTATTGAATAGCTTAGTGCACCACCGCAGACTGTACCCCACTTATAACGAGTATAACAGAAGACTTAGGGAAGTTAAAGTGTCTTTGTGAAGAACTCTAGTACTCGAAAATATTATGTGAACTTTACATGATAAAGTCACATATGATATATTGATGACTGAATAGATTCTTCTTATTAATGTACATAAATTTTACTAGTTTAAAATATTATAACTGTCATATAATAAAATTCTTCAAAGATAGTTGAACATGCACTCTAGTCATGTTAAAATTTTTTTTTTCCAACTATCTTCATATATTTGTTATGTGTGTGCTGCATATCATCATCATCATCATTGTCAACCATTATCAATCCACTGCTGGACGAAGGTCTCCCCAAGTTTCCTCCACAACGGTCTGTCTTGTGCCAGTCTCCTCCATGTCACTCCCGCATATTTACGAATTTCATCCACCCATCTTCCATGTGGTCTTTTTCTGGGTCTTTTCCTGTCCCTCGGAATCCAATCTAAAATTTCGGCTGTCCATCGATGATCTGTCCTTCTGGCAGTATGTCCAGCCCATTGCCATTTCAGGGATTTAACTCTGATCATGATGTCTTCCACTCTCGTCATTTTTCGGATCCACGAGTTCCTCTTTTTATCTCTCCTGGTTATACCAAGCATGCACCTCTCCATGCTTCTTTGAGTTGTCTGCAGCCTTTGTATGTCTCTTTTAGTTAAGGTCCACGTCTCTGCACCATACGTAAGCACTGGAAGGATGCATTGATCAAACACTTTTCTTTTAAGACATAATGGCATATTGCTCTTGAAAATTATGCTGTTTCTTCCAAAAGCTCTCCAGGCAAGTTTTGTACGCCGATTAATTTCTTCATCAATGTGACCCTCACTTGATATCTGCTGTCCAAGATAAACATACGTATCTGTTATCTCCAGTTTTTCTCCATCAATCGATAAATCTTCATTTCTTGTAAAAGCATTGAACATCACTTTTGTCTTCTGAAAGTTCATTTTTAATCCCACTTCTTTACTCTTGTCAGCAAGTTCCTGGATCATACTCTGCAGCTCTGATGAGGTAGTTGCAAAAATGACTACGTCATCAGCAAAACGAAGGTGGGTTAGATAATCTCCATTAATCTTTATCCCTTTGTTTTCCCAGTTCAGTGATTGAAAGACATTTTCCAATGTGGCATTAAAGAGCTTCGGAGATATGGTGTCACCTTGTCTCACTCCCTTTCAATTTTTATGTGTGTTGTATTTTCAAACAGCCGAATCTTTGCACTTGCATTTTCATAGATGTTATTAATAATATTAATGTATGCATCTTCAATACCGCAGGATTTCAGAGCCGTGGTAACTGCTGATGGTTTCACCGAATCAAAGGCTTTTTCATAATCGATAAAAGCCATGCACAATGGAAGTTCATATTCCCTCGCTCTTTCAATTAGTTCTCTCAGTACGTGGATATGATCTATTGTGCTGTAGCCACTCCTGAATCCAGCTTGTTCTCTCGGTTGAGCCATGTCCAGTGTTACCTTCAAGCGGTGTGAAAGAACTTTAGTGAAGATTTTATAAACCACTGATAGGAGGCTGATAGGTCTGTAGTTCTTGAAATCCTCAATGTCACCTTTTTTATGTAGCAGGATCATTGTAGCATTGTTCCAATCCTCAGGAATCTTCCCTTCATTAAGGCATCGAGTGAAAATTTGGGCGAGTACTGTTTCAATTTCTCCACTTGCTTCTTGTATGATGTCTATAGTAATTCCATCTTCTCCTGGAGCTTTCCCCCGCTTCATGTTCTTGATTGCATGAGCAACTTCTGCTGGGAGGACTGGAAGAACTCTGGTACCTTTCATGATGTCTGGAGTACATGTATCATCCCTTTCATATAATTTGGAGTAGAAATCTTTCACTCTTGTCAAAATTTCGCCTCTATTTCTTGTTATAGAACCATCTTCTTTTCTCAGAGCCATAATCTGTTTTCTTCCCTTACTGAGATGTCCCTTTGCTATCTTTAGGCTTTGGTTGTTTTCAATTGCTTTCCTCACTAGCTCACAGTTGAATTTCCTTACGTCTTCAGTGATACTTTTTCGTGCTGTCTTGCATAGCTCTATATATTCCACTTTGGAAGTCACATCTTCTTTAGTTGTCCTCATCTCTCTTCTTTTTTGCATCAGCATTTTGGTTTTCCTGATAATTTGTTTACATGCAACTTGTTCTTAGACCCAGCTAATTTTGTTGCTGTTTCCATAAGAGCTTTGGATACTTTTCTGTTAACTTCCGAAATATCCACTTCTTCCGATGTTAGGCCTTCTAAAGCAGAGAATCTGTTCTTCAGTTCCAACTTGAAAGTATTATGGTGTTTTTTAAGGTTGGTTATGTCAATACATTTTGTTTGTCTTATGAGCTTGCCACGTTCCAGTTTAGTGTTGAGGTGCATCTTACATCTCACCAATCTATGGTCACTACCTGTGTTGAACTTGTTTAGCACACTGCAGTCTTCGATGACGAATTTTTTGTTACACATAATAAAATCAATTTCACTTGTCGTCCCAATTGGATGTCTCCATGTCCATTTCCTGTGTGGCTTTTCTTGAAAAAGAAATTCAAGATGAAAAATCCTTCTGCCTCTGCAAACTCAACGAGAGTATTTCCACGCTGGTTTCTGTTGCCGTGACCGAATTTACCTACTGAAGTTTCATTCTGTTGCCGGTGCCCTATTTTTGCATTGAAATCTCCCATAATTATCTTCAAGTGCTGCTTACCTTTATTATTTAGATGACGAATTTCCTCATAAAATTCTTCAATTTCTTCTTCAGGATGACTTGTGGTGGGTGCATAAGTTTGAATAATCTGAGCCTGGTATCTTCTCGATAGTTGGATAACGAGTCGTGCAGCTCTGTCAGAGGAACTTTCAACTTCTACCACTTTATCCTTCAGTTTCTTGTTTATTATAAATCCAACACCACTAGTTCTGCCAGTATCTGTCCCACGATAATAGAAGAGATGTCCACTTTTCAGTTCAATGAGATCTTCTCCTTTTCTCCTTACCTCACTCAGCCCGACGATGTCCCACTTGATCCTTTGTAGTTCCTCTTCCAATTCAAGAAGCCTTGAATCAGAAGATAGGGAGCATCCGTTGTAGGTAGCCAAGGTCAGCATCAAATGGCAGCCTAGTCCGGTCCTCCGGGGATTCTTAGCACCCTCTGCCTTCATGTCGCACTGGCCGCTGCCTTGGCCAGGTACATTCCAGCTGCCGGAGACTGAGGGCCAAGATTTAAGTTGTAGAGTCATTTTGGAGGTGTTTGGCCATAACTCACCACGCTGGCCAAGCGGGTTGGTGAGTGTGGGATAGCATTTCCTCTGATCCCGATGGTATAGTTATACCGCTATTTGCGGTCGTCAGAGCCCCTTTAGTGGGAACAGGATGCACCACGAGAAGGCGGGGTTGACATTTGTCAAGGAGAGGCTGTGATGTTACGCATCACCTGACCTTACATCCCGTGCTGCATATACTACTTATTATTTGTCAAAGACTATCTACATTTATCCTCCATTTGAAATTAAGAAGTGCAAATAAAATTACTGAAATGAGAATTGGATCCATATGGCCAGTGGTGTACACAGAGAGAGAGAGAGACAGGTGGTGCAATGTAAACTCCCCTATTGGTAGCAAGTACATATGCCCACCTATATTTCAGACTCTTCTCATAAAAGGCTGCTAACTATGTCATTCTGGGTAGGTCTCTAAGAAGTATCAATTAAAGACATTTTTCAGTGTTTTTGAAGTAATGTGCACACCTGCTAACTGCTTCGGAATATCCTGGAAGTATGCAGCCACTCCGCGTAGTTTTGGGTTTTCTCTGGAAAAAACTAAATGTTTATTTCATTATCCATTTTCCCTCAAACAACGACTGTGGTCAGAAATATATTGCACTAAAAGTACAGATAAAAAATTTGAGTAAATATAGTCAAAGATATAGTCAAACAAGTTAGTAAAATCATGCAATGCATTGATTATGATACGCTTTCCAACATGCCAGAAATTATTAAAGTTATGTGGATAATGGCTGTGGAATAAATCTCGCTCCTGTGTCCTGACCTTTGACCCCATTTCGATGATATTCAACAGAACCGGTTCACTATACCTCCGGAACAACATGATAAAGTTTTGTTGCAATAGAAGCAGTTTTATGCAAGGTATGAGAATAATCGCTGTGGAATAAATCTGGCTTTTGTGCAATGACCTTTGATCCCATTTCGGGACATTCCACGTCAGATCAATAAAAAAAAAAAAAATAAGTTTTTGACCTCACCATTTGTGATTTTGATGAAATTTGGTATGAAACACACATACGACAAGGTAAGTAATTCTGCCAATTTTCAGATTTTTATTTTGAAAAATTATCCAAGATACACACATAATAAAAATCGAAATTTTCGTAAAAAATGACAAACTCGCACACTTATAAATGGCTGTAACTGTTTTCCTAATTGTAGTACAGTGATAATTGAAACACAGCTGCAAAGCTAAAGCATTGAGCTTTCTATAGGTACCATACATGACCTTACAACATATTAAAGTTTCAAGGTCATCCACTGTGACCTTTGACCTTGAATATCTCAAAACATGCCATCTTAAAAAATTACGAAAAAAATATATTTTATTGCTACAACATTCTTCTACCCATGTGCCAGATATTAGGCTGGCAAGGCAGTGTAGGATTAATAGGAGTATATGTCCTCCAGGTTAGGTTCGGACAAATGTACAATAACTGTTTTCCAGATGCATGCATGTATTAATTTCACAATGTGTTACAGGTAATATTAGTGGTGTACACATACAAGTGAACCGCTTGGTTAATAAGGTTGCAAACCAAAAGAATGTGATGCCATCTTGCTAGTGACCATCTCTATTTCGCTTCTCTCCATAAAATATGTCCGACCTGTTGCTGTTCGTAGGTCAACCTTCGTAATGACCGCTGTTTTATCCACTTCTAATATATCTGGCTTCTGTGGGTATGTGAAAGACATTGAAGGTCCATGTGGGTGCAGAAAACTTATCTTAACTTGTTCTGTATAAATGTTCACATCCAAAACACAACCAACCCACCACTGGTTATCATACTCAACAATAACATAGCCACGAATATCCTCCAGATCCAGTTCTATTGGATTTAGCAATACTGACTCAACCTTGTATTCAGTTGAGTTTGAATACATCTTGGTTTTAATAGCTGTGCGGCTTACTGGTATTACACAGTGAAGTTTTTGAGTACCAGGAATTGGTCGAGCACTAGCATGACTTATCTCGAGGAACTCCTTGTGGTTCTGCTAGTCCTTGTCCGTGCTGTATTTAAAATGGCACGAAGGAATGTTTCTGGAAGCCCAATCATATAGTTGTCGCGGTGTCATAATTTGGTCATTGTATGAACACTGAAGGCTGGCACGTGCAGCTAATCTCTTAATCGTGCCTGCCACGCCATCACATGGCCCCTTTCCATGTGAGGTGGCAAAGAAATGCCACTCAGCTGTGATACCAAAATCTACATCATGGCACAGACTGACAAAATTCTTCCTGTTCTTATACTGTGAGGCTGCACCGTCTGAGAAGTAATAGATGTGTTCTACTTTCTTGTCAAAATGTGATGATATAAACTGCAACAATTGGCTCTGGAAAAGGTGAACACTGATAGTGTCATGCTTAAGACATTCTGAGATGACAACAAAAGAAACATGATCCAACTGAAGTGTGTGTGAACTTTTGTAGTACACGACGAAAGGGTGAATAGTAGCTTGGGAATTGTTCCAGTGGTATCCTTGGACTGCATCCTGCAGTATGAAGGAATAATTTTCAGCAAAATCGCACAACACAACACACTGATTATCATCAAGGTTTTCTTTCAGATTTGACAGAAAGTATGACTGCTGAATAGCTATAAAAGAATGTGGCAATAACAATTTCACTTTTGATTCAAAGGCCTCAAGGAATTCTTCTACAGTGTTACAGACTGTCATAAGTGTTGTGCGATCAGTTGTAGTCCACAATTTATATACAATTTCATCAATCCCATTCATGGTGAATAAGCTACTTATTTGCTCTAGTAAGTGTGCTATACCAGGACAAGAATCACACTTGAAGAAGAAGCATTCTGGAAGAGGAGGGTTACAAAAAGTTATTCTTGCAAGGCAATCTTTGTATGTCCTAACTGGTAATTCATCATTACGAGATAAGTCTTGCAATTTGCACCCTGCTAGCATAAGTTTTACATTTTCATGAGTACAACACACACAGACACAGTGTGTTCCACTTGCACCAGCCAACACACAATTCTTTGGGCATAAACCACAGAACTTTGAAAACCCTACTTTGACATCAGGATTCTTGTCTTTAAATCCTTGAAATATCTCTTTCAAATTTCCTAGAATAAGACATTTCTGTTTTTGTACTTTTGATCCTGATTCCATCATTGTAACAAAATCTTTTTTCCTGGTAAACAACGGCTCACTTCATCACTATTATAGTATGCAATAACGTTTTCAACTGTGCTGTCACTGAGAGTTTTCCCAGGCCTAGGATTTGGAGTTGCTAAAATACCCTGCTCTTCCACAAGATTTTTAGACTTTCGTGCCATGTAATATGTTACACCAAATTCTTCCTGAATTTTACGAATACTCCAGGTTCTAGGTAATATTGTTAGTATTTGGACTTTAACACTGCTAGAGTCTGTTTCTTGAAATTTTTCTTTCAACTGTGAAATCATGACCGATTCATCAGACACTCACAGGATTATCACATTCTGGAACACCTATGTGGTCTTTTATCACTTCACCAATTTTCTGATATTTCTTCTTACTGTACTGTCCAACACCTATTCTTTTTTTTTCACAGAAGATTCGCCTAGAGAAAGTAACGTATCATTCAGACTATCCAAAGTTGTGTGTCTCTGTCAGTCCATATCTCACTTTTCATCACTCCTTCTGAATTATCTTCACTTAACCGAGGTTGTTCTGCCTCTGCGTCTGTTTCAATTATACATGAAGGACCTGGCATTTCAGAGATAGATTTTCTGCATGAACTACATATTTTCTGTTCTAATGTTATATTTGGACATTTCTGAACCATCCAAGGCTGCACTTTTCTCAGATTCTTTCTAAACCTTGTGTGTCCACTTTTACCCAGAGGATTGCAACAAAAAATTTGACTTTTAAAGTCCATTTTGGTTAATGAAACTGCACCTGCAAAAAAAATGATAAATAAATATAGTTTGATAAAAAGAAATTGATTAAATAAAGATAACAATAAAGATAAAATAAAATAACAATTAAACAGTTAACAATGTTACAGATAAATTGATAACCACACACTCACAAGCTCAGAATTGAAATAACAGCAAATGTAAAATGGTGTACCAGTAAGATTTCTCATTGGCTGTAATAAGAAGCCTTGCCATTGGCTTTAATAAGAAACCATATCATTGGCTCTAATAAGAAGCTTTGTCATTGGCTAAGAAGAAGCCCTGCCATTGGCTAAAATGGGTGGAGTTTCAATCTCTGATCTCAAAGATTTATTGACATTATTTACTGCTGAAAATTGTGTCTATCAAGTAAAATTGCTGTCACATAGCATAATTCTGATAAATCTGTTGATCTGTTATGATATATACACATTTCATGTATAATAAACACAAATCCTCAACGTAAGAAATATTTATTGCATGGTATGTCTCTGTGCCTTACATACAGAAGGGTGCAGCATGACACTCCTATTAATCCTACACTGCCTTGCCATAGCGGTGCCAGCCTAATATCTGGCACATGGGTAGAAGAATGTTGTAGCAATAAAATATATTTGTTTCGTAATTTTTTAAGATGGCATGTTTTGAGATGGTCAAAGGTCACAGTGGATGACCTTGAAACTTTAATCTGTTGTAAGAAGGTCATGTATGGTATCTATAGAAAGCTCAATCCTTTAGCTTTGCAACTGTGTTTGAATTGTCACTCTACTACAATTAGGAAAAAAATTACAGCCATTTATAAGTGTGCGAGTTTGTCATTTTTTACGAAAATTTCGATTTTTATTATGTGGGTATCTTGGACAATTTTTCAAAATAAAAATCTGAAAATTGGCAGAATTACTTACCTTGTCATATGTGTGCTTCATACCAAATTTCATCAAAATCAGAAATGGTGAGGTCAAGAAGGTGATTGATCTGACATGGAATTGCTCTTTCGTTGATATTCAACAGAACCAGTTCACCATACCTCCGGAACATGATAAAGTTTTGTCGCAATCCAAGCATTTTAGGTAAGTTATGATGCACAAGGGCAATGGAATGGATCACACTCCAGTGTCCTGACCTTTGACCCCATTTCGCCCATTTTCAATAGGGTTCGTCCCCAGTGGCTCCCTACCACATACTAAAATTTAATCGAAATCGAACCATTTTTACGCAAGTTATGACGCATAAGGGCAATGGAATATATCCCGCTCTTATGCCCTGCCTGACCTTTGACCCCATTTCCAGTAGGGTTCGTGCCCAGGTGGTTCCCACCACATATCAAAATTTCATTGAAATCGAACCATATTTACGCATGTTATTATGCATAAAGGCAACGGAATGCATGTTGATCTTATGTCCTGATCTTTGACCCCATTTCACCCATTTTCAATAGGGTTTGTCCCCATGTGGTTTCTTACCACATACTAAAATTTGATCGAAATCGAACCATTTTTACGCAAGTTATGATTCATAAGGGCAATGGAATATATCCCGCTCTTATGCCCTCCCTGCCTGACCTTTGACCCCATTTCCAATAGGGCTCGTGCCCAGGTGGTTGGTTCCCTACTACATACTAAAATTTCATCGAAATCGAACCATTTTTGCCCAAGTTATGACTCATAAAGGCAATGGAATGGATCCAGCTCTTATGTCCTGACCTTTGACCCTATTTCTCTTATTTTCAATAGGGATCGTCCGCAGGTGGTTCCCTACCACATACTAAAATTTCATCGAAATCTAACAATTTTTACGTAAGTTATGACGCATAAGAGCAATGGATCCCGCTTTTATGACCTGACCTTTGACCCTGCTTCGCCCATTTTCGATAGGGTTCATCCGCAGGTGGTTCCCTACCGCATACTAAAATTTCATCGAAATCGAACAATTTTTACGCATAAGAGCAATGGAATGGATCCCGCTCCTATGTCCCGACCTTTGACCCTGTTTTCCCATATTCAATAGGGTTCGTCCCCAGGTGGTCCCCTACCACATGCTAAAATTTCGTCAAAATCGAACCATTTTCACGTGAATTATTGTGCGGACGGACAAAGCTGGAGCATATATGCTGCTTCAACCTACGGTTGGAAAGCGTAAAAGAGATTCTCTTATATAACTGTAGTATTTTTTGACCATCTTTGTACGACTGTGGCTATTATGTCCGTGAACACAGGGGAGCAGTGGAGATCACCGCCATACTTAAGGGAGGGTCGAAGAAATTTAGGGGGTGAATCACATTGACTAATGCAGTGTATAGGATTGTCACCCCATGTTCTGGCCAGGTTGCCCGCCGGGAATTCCACACACAGAGGTCTGGTCAGAGAGAGAGAGCTATGCTAATGCACACCGCTTTGCGATTTGATTGTGGAAGTGTGTTAACAGAATGTTTTTCACAATGTCAAAACAAGGGTTTCCCAAGGTTTTAGAAAAGAATATGAAACAGCGTGGCCGGTGCTGAAAAAAAAAAAATCGTGTAAATCAGCCAATCATGTTTTTTGTTCTCTATGCTGCTCAGATTTTTCTATTACTCATGGTGGTAAAAATGATCGCAAGCAGCAGGTAGAAGGTGCACACCATTTGGGAAATGTAGAGTCACAGAAGAAGTCAAACCGAAGCCTAACATCCATGTTACTCTGCAGCAACAACTTAAAAGTTATTCGGGTGGAGGCTCTTTTTACCAAATTTTTAATTCAACATAACTGCTCATTGTTGGTATCGGACCATGCCTGTCCATTGTTTTAAAAGATGTCCCTGGATTGGGAAATTGCTTCAAAATATGGATGTGCTCACATGAAAACAATGGCGATAATAAAATCCTTTGCTTCATCAACAGCCCAGGAGATTGGCAAAATATTGAAGGCAAACAAGTTTTCACTGGCAACTGATGGCAGCAATTCTGTTGCAGATGATAAACTAGTTGGTGCGATCTTCTTTGATTCTTCATTTGGTAAGATTGTTATCTGTTTATTATTGCTTCCAAATTTAAATGGCGACTCTACCGGTGAAAATGTTTTTAAGCTGTTAAACACTGAACTTAATGAGCTGGCATTTGGTGCTGATCATGCATCAGTAGTGCTGGGAATTCATAAAGGCACCAGTGCATTTATTAGGAAAGAAAATTATAATGCATTGTTGTGCATGCCATTTGATCCACTTAGTGGCAAAACATGCTTCAAAAGAATTAATGGGGGTTAATGTGGAAGATTACTTTGTTGATGTTTACTTCTATGTGAAAAAAAGTACTATAAGGCCTGAACTTTTAAAATTTTGCCAACAGGTTTGTGAATTAGAAACACATAAAATTACTAAGTATGGCTCAACAAGGTGGCTGTCAATGGGCAGTGTTGTTGAAAGATATTTGGAGTAGTGGGATACATTAGTACATTTTGTTTATGAGAAAGAAAAGGGTGAATCTTCAGTAGTTTTGAAATTAAAATAATTTTTTATATATCTGATGCTGACTTAAGCAAAGCAAAACAATCAACATATTTATCTTTGAAGTAAAGTAAGTTTGCTTCTAAATATTTTTTGTCCAAACACTTGAGCTTATATTTATTTGCAACCACATATTCTCAGATAACAAAAAACATACATTTTATATATGAAAAAAAAACAAACCCTTTTGTAATTTAAGGCGTTTTCAATGTTTATTTATTGTAGTAGCTGTGTTGAGAATGTCACATTTTAAATTTAGTAAGACCTATAGTATAGCACCATGTCAGCTTCGTGAGACCAATATGGCGCTATATTATAGGGGGAACTTTTCGCTGATGCAAAATAGGATGTGAGCTGCCACACGAAGATCATGTGCTCCTTATGAGCTTCATGAAATATTGGCAGGTATGAATGTGTATGTTGTGCCTACACTAAAGGCACATTGAACCATCTTCATTGACGTATCCTGTACTTGATAATCTGCATATTGCAGAGGTTAAGCTATGGTCGCTATTTTTGCAAAATGCAATGAGTTAATCCAAAACGCAAGAGAAAAGGTAGTGTTTGTCGCAATATGGCTCCAGCCGTTTAAATGTCAACCCATCAGCAGATTCTTCTCCAGCTTTTCTATTTCTGTGAAAACTAGTTTCCAAAATTCTGGCAGCGAATCGCCCACTGCTAAGGTTATTTTCTTAATCTTTAAGGGATGTTCCTACAGCAACTGTTGGCTTAATGCCCCCACCCCATACATTCTAGTGCACCCCGTAAAGAGTGGGGCAGAGTAAGGTTATAGAGGCTAGAGCAGGGATTAGACCCCTTCCCTCTTTCAGAGTTCAAGTTTAAATTACACTTAGCTACGATATCAATGGCATCCCTCCAAGGCCATAAACAATCCCTTATCATTAGCATATTTGTGACCGGAGTGGCCCTTTAAACCCTCGCAGATCGCACTGAGACCGAGCACTGATTAGGAAAGTGCATGCTAGAGGCTGCTTGCCAGACTGGTGCCAACATGGATGTTGGCACCACATGTTGCCAACATGTTGCAGTGAATAAATTCATTATTAAGAAATGCAAAATTGCAAAGACAATGCTAATAAAATCAACAGAAAGGAAATTGTGAGTTGAAAAAAGAAAGAAGTAAAACAGCTGTTGAATCTATACCTTCTGAGAAACTTGTGCGATTCAGTTGATGCTGCGATTTTCCAAGCAACAAAAGCAGTTAACGTTCTTTAGCATTTTGCTACAACATTTCCCCCCATTTTAGTATTTTTTGAGCCAGCTTAAACCCTGGCATATTGTACATGAGCAAAAACTACCAATAGATATAGCTTTCACACTGTTAAAGCAAATACATTTCAGATAAAATTGTAGCAGCAGAATGGCAGGTAAACAAATCGCAGTCAAGAGTGTTTGTTGGAGTGCATGTGCAAAGAGCAGAAAATTTTAATAGTCTTGAAAATTGGCAAAAGATAGAAATCACTTAATTTAGTTGTTTTCTATCTTTTTGCCAATTTTATACTATTTTCATATCTGCAATTCATAAAGAAAAATAAATGTTCTCAAACTTTATTTTAAACACATCACACATGAATAATAATAGTTGTAAATTACTTTATGGCACCTTTATTCATAGTTTACTGTGGAATTAACTTTTTTACTGGTCTTATAGATGTTATTACTCAAAAAAGTTGGTGGTCAAATTTTCGAACTAAGGCCTGATTCATCATCAGGACTACGTCACTGGAGTAGTTGCTGCCACTCAGTCGGAAGTGTCCAACTGCAATTATCGTTAATTGTGGTACTTCTTCTTGCTATTTTGATCCCTTCTTCTAGTTTCCCCTTTACTACGTTGACTGGTGGGCGGTTATTCTTACTGAGTCCCAATTTATGGAGTGTCCACTTGCTTGTACTGTATATGTCTGTCTAGCCCTGTTTTGTTACTAATAGCTGCTTGGTGTTCTTTCATTCCGACTTTAACACTTCTCCCTGCTTTTCCTATATAGCTGAGCCCGCAGCTACAGTCGATGCAATATATTACTCCTTCTTGCAATTGGATGTCCATTTCTTTCTGCTTTAAAGCTGGCAGGAATTTCTTTAATTTGTTATTTAGATCTGGAGCAAGCCTGATAGCCTACTCCAGTAACGTAGTCCTGATGATGACACGTCACTGGAGTAAGCCTACTCCAGTGACGTCCTGATGATGAACTAGGTTTTAGTTCGAAAACTTGACCACCAACTTTTTTGAATAATAACCTTTATAAGACCCATAGAAAAGTTAATTACACAATGAATAATAATGAAACACACATAGCAAATTAAATCCGTTTATTTTCGTGGTGTAGTCAGCACAAAGATTTGCCAAATTCGCACTCCACTAGGAGGCTTTTTCAAGGCAGTGGTAGACATAAAAATGCAGGGAATTGGAACACTTAAAGAACAAAAATGATTTTTGAAAATAACATGGGTGACATCACGAGCATATCACATGAATTTTTTTTTTTTTTTTAATCACGCAATTATACGGTGCACAGTGATATGATCTTGCTCGAAATAAACAACGCAGTACAATAAAGTTAACATAGAACTTGAAAAAGATGGGACGTTGAATTATCTTGATGTCGCGCCCAGAAAAAATAAAACATCTAGCTTCGATTTTAACGTTTATTATAAACTGACCACAGTACCGAACCTTGTCCCTCCCGATTCACACTGCCCAAAAGAGTACAAACTTTCCACATTTAGAGCATGGTTCTATAGAGCATATAATGTATGCAAACCCGACTACCTAAATAATAAAGAAATTGATAATATTTATAGCTAAGGTCTAAAGGCTGGATATAAGGATGACTTGGACAGAATACATAGGACTGTAAGAAATCGTATAACATCAGCAATAACAAAATCGCCTACTAGGACTATGAGATACGCAGGATCTATCGCATATATCCCAGGCCTTACATATTGGTTAAAGAATTTATTACACAAATACAACATATTAATAGCAATGAAGTCCGCGACCCAGTTATCATGTATGATATCAAGTTGCAAGGAGAGACAGTGTGAGAAAGAAAAGGCAGGTGTCTACGCTATACGGTTGGTATATCCTGACAATACGGAAAAGATATACAGTCGAACTTGGGTATAATGAGGTCCCGACTATAGCGAGTAAATGCCAGAAGTTTGGTTTCGTATGCAATTAGTGTTAAATTATACCGCTTGTTATGAGTATCAACTCTGTTATAGCGAGCAAATTTGTAAGACTTTCAGATACCCAGTAAAGATAGAGCAGCATTGAAAGGTGGCGTCAATTAGCCACCTGCTACCCAAAAAGACTGTCTGTGTGTCACCTGCTCCAAGAGAAAAGCGGGGAGTGTTTTATGACGTCTTGCACTTCAGCCCAAGGATAGGTGGGGGCGTCATTTTGTGGGGGAAAGCTTCCCAGCCTTTCCTTCGCCACTGTTTACGAGCTGGTTCCTGGAATTTGATTTCTCTCATTGGCTGCTATGGTCTAACCCCATGCATGTTTTCGTAGTGCATTCAGTATTTCAACTTCGCACGGGACACATCATAACCTTTTTTAATCAGAAAGTCGTACACAGCCCTACTCTTGCGACATCACTTATGCTTTCCTTCCCCCTTTTTATTAAGTGTGATATTGTGAGCAAAATGGTTGGTGTTAAGAGAAAGGCTCTCTCCATCACGAAGAAAATGGATATTATTCAGGAACTGCAAGACAGCGAGAAAAATTCAGCTGTTTGCGAAAAGTATGGGCTTTCATCATCTACCGTATCTACATTGTGGAAGAACAAAGATGCAGTTTTGTCAGCATTTGAAAACAATCTTACAGATTGGAAAAAAATGAAAAAGTGTGAAAAAAATGATATTGATGAAGCTTTACTCTGTTGGTTTAAAGTTCAAGGTTTTCCTATCAATGGATCAATTTTAAAAGTGCAAGCGGAAAAATTAGCCGTACAGTTTGGTCATGAGAATTTTATATGCAGTAACGGGTGGCTTGATCGCTTCAAGAACAGACACAATATTGTTTACGCAAAAATGTCAGGGAAATCAATGTCTGAAAAAAGAAAATTATGGGTGATTGGCAAATCGTTAAAGCCTCGATGTTTTAATAATGCTCATCTCCCGGTTGATTATAAAGCAAACAGAAGGGCGTGGATGACATCGGATAGCTTTACGGGAGAACTTCATAAATGGGATTGTGAACTACGAAAGAAAAACAGAAACATTTTGCTGTTAATAGACAACTGCCCAGCACATCCCAAAGTAGAAAACTTGACAAATATCAAATTTGTGTTCCTACCACCAAACACAACATCAATTCTACAGCCTATGGACCAAGGGATTATTAAGAGCTTTAAGTGCCATTTTCAGCGATTTCTAACCGTACAATTAATCTAGACAAGTTAGTAAAATCATGCAATGCATTGATTCTGATACGCTTTCCAACATACTAGAAATCATTACTCAAGTTATGAGGATAATGGCTGTGGAATGAATCTCGCTCCTGTGCCCTGACCTTTGATACCATTTCGATGATATTCAACAGAACCGGTTCAGTATACCTCCGAAATAACGTAACGTTTTGTCGCAATAGAAGCATTTTTACGTAAGTTATGATGCATAAGGGCTATGGAATAGATCCCGCTCCTATGTCCTAACCTTTGACCCCATTTCGCCCATTTTCAATAGGGTTTGTCCCCTACCACATACTAAAATGTCATTGAAATTGAACCTTTTTACGTTAGTTATGACGCATAAGAGCAGTGGAATGGATACCGCTCCTATGTCCTGATTTTTGACCCCATTTCGTTCACTTTCAATAGGGTTCCTTTCCAGGTGGTCCCCTACAGCATACTAAAATTTCATCGAAATCGAACGATTGTTACGTGAGTTATCGTGCGGATGGGCATACGCACACAACGTGTGATGTCATAAAACTTTAATAGGATTCACACACAACGCGTGACGTAATGAGACAGATGGCGTGACCGCGCGTCATAATCTCAATCGCGAGCTTGTGACGTCATAAGATTTCTAAGCATGGGTAACATTAATGGAACGACGCCATAACACTGAAAACATGGTAATTCGGGGTGGGTATTTAACACACTAAACGAATTTTCCCAAAGTCGAGATCAAGCTTAATCGATTTCTAGTATCAGAAAACGGTAGGTTAAAGACTTTCATCAAAATCCTTAGAACCATTTTCAAAATAACATTTTCATAGATACAAGAATTGCTCCTTTAAAGTGGACGTCAAGTAATTTTGCTTCCTGTACTTACAATAGAAAAACTTCTGAACACATTTTCTTCACAATTAATGCGTTCCCAAGTGATGAAAATTTGAACATTGATTAAAATAGCTTCATTTTATAATTTGGAATACTTACTATTTTCTACAACATAACCATAATTATGCAATCCAACATTTGTCTACTGACGTCATCAAGGTACAGGTCGCACAATCGTTTTTCTGGTTTCAATACCACCAAAAGAAACATTGTTTTTTAATATAATTATGGTTATGTTTTAGAAAATGTTAAGTATTCCTAGTTATAATATGAAGTTATTTTAATCGATGTTCAAATTTCCATCCTTGGAAACACACTAATTGTGAAGGAAATGTGCAGAAAAGTTTTTCCATTGGAAATACAGGAAGCAAAATTACTTGACGTCCACCTTAATAGTATGGGATAAGGGCTTTCCATCCTTGGAAACACACTAATTGTGAAGGAAATGTGCAGAAAAGTTTTTCCATTGGAAATACAGGAAGCAAAATTACTTGACGTCCACCTTAATAGTATGGGATGACGTCCACCTTAATAGTATGGGATTCTGGCAATGTGTGTGTGTTCAGAGAGTAATCTGATGGATTTTCGGTTGAAGTCAAAGACAACACAGCTAAAATTAACCAAATTTTTTCATATGAAATAAAAAGGATATGTGCTTTGGGCAGATAGTACTGTATGGTACAAAAATTACAATACTGTGTAGTACATAGTGTATTTCAGACAGTACGTATGTAGTTTACATGTCCGTTATTGAAGAATTTCAACTTAATCTGCATCACATCGTACGTACTTACATATGTATGTACTACAGTATGTAAAATGGTACGTATAGTTCTGTGTGTACGTATGCATTTCTCAAGAATTCCACAACTAACCGAAATATTGTACGGTAATTTCAACTAAACGTAAGTACTATGTATTTCTCAATATTAAACATTGTATGTACTATATTTGATAACGAAATTTATTTTTTGAATGATTTCCTTGATAATTTGGGTCTTTCCCGATTATACGAGTAACGGCTATAACGAGCAATTCGTTCGATCCCGAACAGCTCGTCTCGACTGTATATCGGAATGACAAAGTGATCCTTGGACATATTAGATGTAAAGAACACGTAATAAGTGTGAACCAGGAGACAGCCCTCACCAGAGAAGTCGTGCATTGCTCAGCCGCTCCTGTATGGAATAATACTAGAAGAATTGCCCCTTACACGAATTTTAAAGAGATTGCCATCAGCAAAACAGTGGAAATGCTATCCAGCAAATTGGCATTCAATGATAGTCTATTGAACTACCAGTGATTTGGCATGCATTATTAAAAGATGGAAACACATCATGGCACACCATATAATTGCGTGATATAAAAAAAAATTCATGTAATATGCTTGTGATATCACTCACGTTATTTTCAAAAATCATCTTTGTTCTTTATGTGTTCCAATTCCCTACATTTTTATCTCTACCATTGCCTTGAAAAAGCCTCCTAGTGGAGTGCGAAAGGTTGGCGAATCTTTGTACTGACTACACCACGAAAATAAACAGATTAAATAAGCTATATGCGTTTCATTATTAAATTTTCTCTGTTTTACTTTATTCCTCTCCATGGATAAGATGTTTGTTATAAGAAAAATAGTGCTTCCCCCTTCCCCCAATTCAATTTTTAAGTGGCAGATAGTTTTTGAAATTTCAATTCTTTAATAATTTTAAAATGTTTCCCTGTAAACTTTTGCATTATCAGATGAGTCAATTAAGCTGTCATAATTCAACTGTCCCGCTGTTTCATTCTCTGTGGAGAGGATAACCAATGAGGAACTGCATTCTTGTGATACATGGTCGAGTCACATTATGGACATTTCTAGCTGTGTGACACTTTGTCTTGCTGGAACATCTCATCTGCCCCAGAGAAGACAATCAGCATGTATGGGTGTATGTGGTCTGCAACGATGGTTTTGTAACGAATTTGGTCCGTAGTGCCTTCAACAGGTATGAGTGGACCCAGAGAATGACACAAAAACATTTCCCACACCATAACGCTGCCCCCACCAGCTTGTGTTCTTCCAGCAATCGTTGAAGAGTGTTTTCATTGATGCTTCTCGCCTTATATGCCAACATCCATTCGTTTGATGAAGCAGAAAATGTGATTCATTGGAGAAGGCAATCCTTTGCCAATCAGCGGAGGTCCAATTCCGATACTGCCGTGCAAACGTAAGCCTTTTCTGCCAATGCACCTTCCTTAGCAGAGGTGCAGTGACCATCCCTCTGCATTGGAGCCTCATACGCAGCAGGGTTTGCTGAACTGTTGTTTTTGACACACTTCTGGTAGCCCCTGGTTAATTCGGCCAATAAATTGCTCCACTGTAGCATGTCGATCGACCTTCAAAGCTGATGTTCACCTCTCACATCAATGGCACGTGGTGCTCAGCAGTTTCCACATCGCTTATTCGCAATGGTGCCATTTCTCCAATCACGATACACTTTAACCACAGCAGCATGTGAACAGTTCACAAACTGCAGTGTTTCAGAAATACTGCCACCCTTGGTCCGAAAGCAGATAATCATCCCTTTTTGCAAATCTAATAAATTGCTCCTTTTATCAGCAATGAGTGATATCTTTTGAGAATGCCTACAGCACACTTTATATACCATCCAAGCCAGTTCACGACATGTGCCTTCTTTCATTGGCTACATGCTGTTGACATGAAAAGTAGGAGGTGGTCACAATAATGTGACTTGACTGTGTATATACAAAGGCTGTTCCATAAAAACAGAGTAATTTTTTTGAGTTGGCAACAGTGCGAAAAGGAAAAATAACCATGCAGACGACTAAAATTAAGGAAGTATCTATGGCAACAGTTATTAACCGTGGCAGATGATTCTGGTTTTGTTAGTGCACAGTTGTTTAAGGTATGTCTGCATTTTGCCATACAGCTAAGGAAGTGAGCGATTCAGAGTTAAGAAGTGAAATACATTGTGTGACAAAAAATTTCCTATTGTTTGGGTAAAACGGCTTCAGAAACAGTTTATCTAATGAAAAAATCTTAGAAAGATAAATGTTTGGGTATGGTACCGTGATTTCAAGGAACGGCGTTTGTTGGCAGAACTTGCTCCTAGGCCTGGTTGATCTGAAGGTGTTGTTATGGAACAGAGCGTATTGTTAACACTGGGCAATCCTACAAGAAAATCGACGAATGATGCTTGAAGACATTACGGTGTCGATTAATATTTAAAAAACGTCGGCATTCCATATTCTGCGCAACAAATAACTGCTGCATCGTATGTGTTCCAGATGGGTACCTCATCACTTGAGGAGAGAACAACTGTTAGCCAGAGTTCAGGTGGGTGTGTCATGAGTGGAAACAAATGATCCAAACTTTCTAAACACAGTAATAACTGCTGATGAAACATTGGTTCACTATTTCGATGCCCTCACGAAATGCGCAATTAGTGTCTGGAAACACACGGACTCGCCTCCTCCAAAAAAACGTCCGTTAAACCAAATCAGCTGGGAAGGTGGTGATAATTTTTTTTGATCATAAAGGTATAGTCTAGCAGCATGCCATTCCTCCACAAATTACTGTCAATGCTGAGTATTACATTTCAATCTTGAAGCGTCTGCGACGACACATATCGATTAGGTGACCGGAACTGGTGGGCAAGTGGACCCTACACCATGATAACGCCTACCCACATGTTGCTGCTTGTGTTCAACAGTTTCTTATGAAATGCAGTATTGAAATCATGCCACAGTCTGCCTACAGTCCTGACCTTGCCCTGTGCGATTTCTGGTTGTCCCCAACAACGAAGGAGAAGTTACGTGGCACAACATTCAACACAGATTCTGACATCATTCAAGCTGTACAGGGGTAGCTAAAGCAGCTTCTACAAAATGCTTTTCCCCACATGCTTAGTGGACTGAATGATGGGACCGTTGCATATCATCCAAGGGAAGATACTGTGAGAAAGAATGACATATTTTGCTTTACCTCTATATTTCTTCATTTTGTGCGATTTTACTGTTTTCTGGGAATAACCATTGTGTGTATATATATATACAGTGGTGTGCAAAAATTAAAGACGAAGAGGAGAAATTAGCATAACAGCAGAACGAGCAGGCAGACCAGACCGAAAGACCACTCAGGTCCGGTACGGTAGAAATGCGCATATATGCAACATGAAGTGGGGTGTCGAAGGGTATAAAAGCACACGGGCGGTGTACGCTCAGCAAGTCGGTGAAAGCTATTGCACGGTGTACATCGGCTTGAACGACGTCGAGTTGCTGCTACCATGTGATATGGCCAGCAGGCAATCCAATAGATGACATCTGGATGACTTTACCCGAGGTCGTGTCATTGGGAAGTTGGAAGAAGGTCGAAGTGTGACTAGTGTGGCCGAGGAGTTCGGAATCGCTCACAGCATCGTTTCATGAGCTTGGAGAGCATTTCAAACGACAGGAACAGCTGTCCGAGAGTTTATCAGTGGTCGTCCATGAGCAACCACGGCGGCAGACGACCGGTATATTGTCCTACAGGCGAAAAGAAACAGATGGCAGATAGTGGGAGAAATTGCAAGGCACATGCAACAGACAACTAGACGTCCGTTATCGCATTTTACTGTGGCCAGGATGCTGCACAAAGGTGGTCTATTTGCACTACGACCAGTACGGTGTGTGCCATTAACGCCTGCTCATCGAAGACGGTGGTTTCTGTGGTGCCAGGAACACAAGAACTGGACACATCAGCAATGGGGTCGAGTTCTCTTTACGGATGAGAGTCGATTTAGTCTGACGAGCGATTCTGGATGTATACACATCTGGATAGCAAGGAACACGCAATCACACCTCCAACATCATCGAAAGGGACCGGTTTGGAGGTGGCGGAGTTCTCGTTTGGGACGGTATCATGCTTGGTAGCTGTACTGACCTCCACATCTTCCAAGGAGGTTCAGTCACTAGTGTCCGCTATTGTACTGAGGTTCTCCTGCCTCACATGCGTCTGTTTAGAGGTGCTGTGGGTCCTGAGTTCCTCTTCATGGACGACAACGTTACACCTCATCGTACAGTGGCTGTCGCAGAGCTGTTGGAGAGAAGATATTCAATGCATGGATTGGCCCGCAAAGTCCCCGGACCTGAATCCAATTGAACACGTGTGGGACCTTCTCGGGAGACGCTTGGCAGCACGCCGCCAGCAACGATTCTGCACTTGCGATTGGCGCTACAAGAGGAATGGGCTGCGATGCCTCAACAGCTCCTTGACTACCTCGTCCTCAGCATGGACAGACGTAAATCCTGCAACGCAGTCAGGGGTGATCATATCCCCTACTAAAGACTGGATTTTTCTTGGCAGCCGCCTGTCACATGGACGTTTCTGTCCAGTTGTGCTCGAAGCTACCTTTTCAATAAAGTGCCTTTGTATCCTTTGGATTCCTTGTTTGGACGGTTTTGCCCACTTGTCCCATATTCTTATGCCTTGGGGATCTTATGGTATGATTTGAGTCGATGTGGAGCACTTCTGAACGACGTAACATTCGAAAAACCGTCTCGTCCTTAATTTTTGCATGCCAGTGTATATAGTTTTATATCATCATCATCATCATCATTGTCAACCATTATCAATCCACTGCTGGACGAAGGTCTCCCCAAGTTTCCTCCACAACGGTCTGTCTTGTGCCAGTCTCCTCCATGTCACCCCTGCATACTTTCGAATTTCATCCACCCATCTCCCATGTGGTCTTCTTCTGGGTCTTTTCCTGTCCCTTGGAATCCAATCTAAAATTTCGGCTGTCCATCGATGATCTGTCCTTCTGGCAGTATGTCCAGCCCATTGCCATTTCAGGGATTTAACTCTGATCATGATGTCTTCCACTCTTGTCATTTTTCGGATCCACGAGTTCCTCTTCTTATCTCTCCTGGTTACACCAAGCATGCACCTCTCCATGCTTCTTTGAGTTGTCTGCAGCCTTTGTATGTCTCTTTTAGTTAAGGTCCACGTCTCTGCACCATACGTAAGCACTGGAAGGATGCATTGATCAAACACTTTTCTTTTAAGACATAATGGCATATTGCTCTTGAAAATTATGCTGTTTCTTCCAAAAGCTCTCCAGGCAAGTTTTGTACGCCGATTAATTTCTTCATCAATGTGACCCTCACTTGATATCTGTTGTCCAAGATAAACGTATGTGTCTGTTATCTCCAGCTTTTCTCCATCAATCGATAAATCTTCATTTCTTGTAAAAGCATTGAACATCACTTTTGTCTTCTGAAAGTTCATTTTTAATCCCACTTCTTTACTCTTGTCAGCAAGTTCCTGGATCATACTCTGCAGCTCTGATGGGGTAGTTGCAAAAATGACTACGTCATCAGCAAAACGAAGGTGGGTTAGATAATCTCCATTAATCTTTATATCCGTGTTTTCCCAGCTCAGCGACTAAAAAACACCCTCCAATGTGGCATTAAAGAGCTTCGGAGATATGGTGTCACCTTGTCTCACTCCCTTTCCAATTTTTACGTGTGTTGTATTTTTCAAACAGCCTAATCTTTGCACTTGCATTTTTCATAGATGTTATTAATAATATTAATGTATGCATCTTCAATACCGCAGGTTTTCAGAGCCATTGTAACTGCTGATGGTTTCACTCGAATCAAAGGCTTTTTCATAATCGATAAAAGCCATGCACAATGGAAGTTCATATTCCTCGCTCTTTCAATTAGTTCTCTCAGCACGTGGATATGATCTATTGTGCTGTAGCCACTCCTGAATCCAGCTTGTTCTCTCGGTTGAGCCATGTCTAGTGCTACCTTCAAGCGGTGTGAAAGAACTTCAGTGAAGATTTTATAAACTACTGATAGGAGGCTGATAGGTCTGTAGTTTCCGAGATCCTCAATGTCACCTTTCTTATGTAGCAGGATCATTGTAGCGGTGTTCCAATCCTCAGGAATCTTTCCTTCATTAAGGCATCGAGTGAAAATTTGGGCGAGTACTGTTTCGATTTCTCCACTTGCTTCTTGTATGATGTCTACAGTAATTCCATCTTCTCCTGGAGCTTTTCCTCGCTTCATGTTCTTGATTGCATGTGCAACTTCTGCTGGAAGGACTGGAGGAACTCTGGTACTGGTATCTTTCATGATGTCTGGAGTGCATATATCATCCCTTTCATATAATTTGGAGTAGAAATCTTTCACTCTTGTCAAGATTTCGCCTCTATTTCTTGTTACAGAACCATCTTCTTTTCTCAGTGCCATAATCTGTTTTCTTCCCTTACTGAGATGTCCCTTTGCTATCTTTAGGCTTTGGTTGTTTTCAATTGCTTTCCTCACTAGTTCACAGTTGAATTTCCTTACGTCTTCAGTGATACTTTTTCTTACTGTCTTGCATAGCTCTATATATTCCACTTTGGAAGTCACATCTTCTTTATTTGTCCTCATCTCTCTTCTTTTTTGCATCAACATTTTGGTTTTTCCTGATAATTTGTTCACATGCAACTTGTTCTTAGACCCAGCTAATTTTGTTGCTGTTTCCATAAGAGCTTTGGTTATTTTTCTGTTAACTTCAGAGATGTCCACTTCTTCCGATGTTAGGCCTTCTAAAGCAGAGAACCTGTTCTTCAGTTCTAACTTGAAGGTATTATGGTGTTTTTTAAGGTTGGTTATGTCAATAGATTTTGTTTGTCTTATGAGCTTGCCACGTTCAAGTTTGGTGTTGAGGTGCATCTTACATCTCACCAAATCTATGGTCACTACCTGTGTTGAACTTGTTTAGCACACTGCAGTCTTCTATGATGAATTTTTTGTTACACATAATAAAATCAATTTCACTTGTCGTCCCATTTGGATGTCTCCATGTCCATTTCCTGTGTGGCTTTTTCTTGAAGAAGGAGTTCAAGATGAAAAACCCTTCTGCCTCTGCAAACTCAACGAGAGTATTTCCACGCTGGTTTCTGTTGCCATGACCGAATTTACCTACTGAAGTTTCATTCTGTTGCCGTTGCCCTATTTTTGCATTGAAATCTCCCATAATTATTTTCAAGTGCTGCTTACCTTTATTATTTAGATGACAAATTTCCTCATAAAATTCTTCAATTTCTTCTTCAGGATGACTTGTGGTGGGTGCATAAGTTTGAATAATCTGAGCCTGGTATCTTTTCGAGAGTTGGATAACAAGTCGTGCAGCTCTGTCAGAGGAACTTTCAACTTCTACAACTTTATCCTTCAGTTTCTTGTTTATTATAAATCCAACACCACTAGTTCTGCCAGTATCTGTCCCACGATAGTAGAAGAGATGTCCACTTTTCAGTTCGATGAGATCTTCTCCTTTTCTCCTTACCTCACTTAGCCCCACGATGTCCCACTTGATCCTTTGTAGTTCCTCTTCCAATTCAAGAAGCCTTGAATCAGAAGATAGGGAGCGTCCATTGTAAGTAGCCAAGGTCAGCATCAGATGGCAGCCTAGTCCGGTCCTCCGGGGATTCTTAGCACCCTCTGCCTTCATGTCGCACTGGCCGCTGCCTTGGCCAGGTACATTCCAGCTGCCGGAGACTGAGGGCCAAGATTTAAGTTGTGGAATCATTTTGGAGGGGTTTGGCCATAACTCACCACGCTGGCCAAGCGGGTTGGTGAGTGTGGGATAGAATTTCCTCTGATCCCGATGGTATAGTTATACCGCTATGGGCGGTCGTCAGAGCCCCTTTAGTGGGAACAGGATGCACCACGAGAAGGCGGGGTTGACATTTGTCAAGGAGAGGCTATGATGTTACGCATCACCTGACCTTACATATACATACATAGTTATATATACAGGGTGCCCAGTAAAGTCCTTTCTCTGCCCCGTAACTTTCGAACGCCGACTGCTGTAGCCATAAAATCGCTGTCTAGGTATAGTAAAGTGGCTATGCGCTATTCGATGAGACCGCTTACAGCACCTCCTAGTGGCAAAGTCAGGAGTCAGCGTGCCGATCTTGAAAACTATACGAGATACGGGAAAATAATCAATTACAAAGTTGAAGAGCAGCATCGATTTAGTACGAAAAGACGCCTTGCACACTTGAATGCTAAGAATAGAACGTGTACAACGCTCGTTTTTTGTTCGCGATGTCGAACACTGTTACGTCTTCTCTTTTGTCTCTTTACATCTTCTCTTATAGCTATTTTTTTTTGCTGGGCTTCAGCATTTGAAATACACTTCTTATTCACTTTAAACAGTGAAAACTATGGAATTGCATAAGAGCCAACAGTTGCAAATATCAAGTAAAAATGTAAAAGCTTTGTTAATGCCAATAATACTATTAACACTCTGCAGAAATGAAAACCGAACCAACACAATGAATGAGTATGTACCACAAATGTAACAATAGAAAGGCACTTCTGGAGGAGGGTTTGAAAAAAATCGAATCAAGGTTAAATACCGGAGGATATTTCTGCGAAAGAGAAAGAGTATGTCTGGCTAATTATTTTAGCTTTTAAACCCTACAATGTAATCAGAAAGGTCACGGAGGTTAGGCACATCCATATATTGTTATAAACGCCGCCTCTCTTCTGTTTCCAATTATTGCTTTGTGTACGTATGAGGTGCCTACTGCTTATGAGTAGGTTATGCTGTACCCGGGCATGGCTTGAGGAACAATAATCTGTACACAACAAACTAGTTGTGTAAAAAGAAGATACTGTGTGTAAATTTATTCACACATCGTATGCCTATTTTAACACCCCTACATGGTAGTTGTAATACACTGTGGACAAAACATTCGAGATAGGGGTGATGAGCAGTTGACACGGGCATCACCCACGCAGAATGGAACAGACCCAAACCGAATACAGGCTATGAATAGGCAGACAGGAGAGTTTCCCAACAGTGTATCACAATTGATGAACACATGCAAACGTAGTATCTGAGCGACTATGATTGAGGACACATGTCGCTGCAAAACAGATGGGTCATTCTATTGCCAAAGTGGTAAAAACCTTAGGGTTACAAAGGGTAACTGTATCAAGGCTGTACCACGAGTATACCATCCACGGACGTACCAGGGCCCAGAGATCAAGCGGTGGCCGACAACACCATTGATGACCGGGATTGGACTATCTATGCTCATAAACACAGACTGCTTGGTTAAATGTTGGAGGCCCAAGCAAGGTCAGTGTGCAAATGGTACAGCACATTCTGTGTACTCTGGGCTCTGGAAGCCAATGCCATACTCGTGCACCCCTGTTGGTTGCTTATCATTGGACATTACGGCTCGTTTGGTGCCTGGAACATTAAAACCAGATCTCTTGGCGCCACGTTGTGTGGTTAGATGAATTCTGTTTTCAGCTGCACCGAGCTGATGGGAGGGTGTGGTGCTGACAGAGTGATACCATGGCACTGCCGTGCCAGGTCAAATCTGTGATGGTTTGGGGAGCTTTCTCATGGGACACTAATAATAGGTCCCGTAGTGTGTCTGGAAAGATCCCTAACCACTGCACACTACCAGCACATGCTAGCTGATCACCTACATGCTCTCATGGCCTTTGTGCATTCCACAGCTGATGGTCTGTTCCAGCAGGACAATGTTCTGTCCCACTGGGTTGCAACCACCCGGGCATGGCTTGAGGAACAATAATCTCAGTTTGGAACCATCCAGTGGCCCCCGGATTTAAACCCTGTGTAAGCTCTCGGGGGATGCCGAGGAGCAGAACCTTAGATTCATGGATCCTGAACTGATGTCTCAGGTGGAGTTGTGGACAAAGTTGCAACAGGCTCGGCTGGCATTACTTCTGGAAACCCTCCAACATCTGGTGGAGACGATGCTTCAGCATGTGGAGGCTGTCATTTATGCTAGAAGAGGACCAACTCAATATTAGGTATCTCTAATATTTTGCCCATTAAGTGTATAACTCTTAAGGTGTTATACACTTAATGGGCAAAATATTAGAGATATTTACCTAATATTGTAATTTTGCTTCCTATACTTCCAATGGAAAAACTTCTGTACACATTTTCTTCACAATTAATGAGTTCCCAAGGATGAAAATTTGAACATCGATTAAAATAGCTTCATTTTATAACTTGGAATACTTAATATTTTCTAAAACATAACCATAATTATGCAATCCAACATTTTTTTTGTCTACTGATATCATCAAAGTACAGGTCGCGCCATCTTTTTCTGGTTTCAACACCACCAAAGAAAAAGTTATGCATCTCACTCGAGTTGCCATGAATTTGGAACCAATTCTTCAGGTAAAGCCTTCTGCCTGCCTACCGCGCGTGCAACCAAAGCGATGCGTCGTATCTGTTGTTGTAAAGTCAAATTTCTGCGTTCAAATTGTTAATGCGTTCTATTTTTCAGTTTTTGTCTAACTTCCTTGAAAAAGCCATCTGGTTGATGTGCGAAAGCTTGGGAACGCTAATGTGTTTATTTCCTACGCCAATAAATCAGATCACTAGTACAGTGTTACTATTTACTACTTAATTGGTGTACTGTTCCTCGTTATCTATTTGGAAAAGTTATGATTTTTAATATAATTATGGTTATGTTTGGAAAATATTAAGTATTCCAAGTTATAATATGAAGTTATTTTAATCGATGTTCAAATTTTCATCCTTGGAAACACATTGTAAATAAAATGTGAATAAAATGTGTACAGAAGTTTTTCCATTGGAAGTATGGGAAGCAAAATTACTTGACGCCCACCTTAAGAAAAATGAAAAGAAAAAAACAACAACACAGAAGCCTTTGAACATCTTGGATCTTAATCGCCTGTAAACATTTGGAGTGAGACTGTTGCCAGATTTAAATTTCCAAGTGCTTCATTATAAATAAGGACTGTCAGTATTGCAGTTCGAAGAAGTGGACATTTCAGTGCTCTCATAAAAATGTACAGCCCTTCAGTTTACATAAGGAACAATTTTTTCAGTATCCTTCCAGAGAGGGACTGCTGATGAATCAGAGGTAGTCAATAATGCCAATGAAGAATTGGGTCTATCTCAGATAACATTGTTCTGAAACGACAAGGAAAGAAGCATTTCACAACTAATGGAAGAGAGGGTAGGGGAAAGGAGCATTTAAGAACTGATGGAAAGAGGTATTACAAACTGAGATTTTTTCTGTATTTATGCATTCCAAAGATATAATTACTGCACTGCTAACATTTGCACACACATAGAGTGCTATGAAATGTATTTTTCATGGTTGAGAGGCTCAGGGGGAGGGCTGGGGTTTACTACCAACAATCATTCACTGCAGTAATAATATACAGGTTGCATCTTAAATGTTATACTCAAGAGTGTGCCGCCGAGTACAATTCAGCTAGTTTGAAATAAGTCCAAAAAATCAACTCTGTTGATGAAAGGGGAAAAGAAAGAGGGGGGGCAGGGATGGAATAAAGTAATTATAGTATTTTTTATAATATAGGTTGGCTTTTATGGTAACAGTGCTGTGAGGTATTGGCTTTGTTAGTCCAAAATGGGTCTGGATTAGAATTTTGGGTGAGCCATGGATACTTTGTTTATCTTAAGGCACTGGCTCCCTCCCTTTCAGAGCCTTAAGATAAACAAACTATCCATATCTCACCCAAAATTCTAATCCAGACCCATTTTGGACTAACAAAGCCAATACCTCACAGCACTGTTACCATAAAAGCCAACCTATATTATAAAAAAATACTATAATTACTTTATTCCACCCCTGCCCCCTCTCTCCCCCTTCATCAACAGAGTTGATTTTTTGGACTTATTTTTTCCAGTTATTTGGGGAGCGGCGCCCCCATGGCCCGAGCTGACCTTGTGACTGATTCTGTTTTGCATTTGTGTTAGTTGTTCTTAGCTCGCCACGCACCTGCCTCAGTCCGGTGGGTTGCTGAGGTTGTGATTATGCGCCAGCCCTTTTCTTGGCTTTCTTTTCCCTTTTCTGTTTTTCCATTCTTCTCCACTTTCTGTCCCTCCTTTGTTTCTCTGGGTTGGTTAGCTAAACCTGCCTGTACGTTTGCCGTGTGCGGTAACCCGTAAGGTGGAAAAGGGGAGGCTGAGGTTACTTGGGACCAGGTTTTAGTTGTCACCAGTCGCCAACACTCCTCTTTGCCCCCTGCTTCACCCTAAACGGGCGGCTAGGAACTAACCCACTCCTAGTCAATCGGCTTGTTGTTACGTACAACAGGGTGAGTTTGGGGATAGTGCGGGTATGCCAAAAGGGTGTTACCAAGACCTGGAAAGATCGCTGTACTCGCTGAGCGCATGCTTGCACTTTCAACCTGCTATATCCGCTGCTTAGCCCCAGAGCCGTGTCCTGCGTTTCTCCCCTGTTGGGCTCGGTTGTGGGCGGGGAATTCAGTGGATGAATTATCTTTTGCTCTTCATGGATTCATTAAACTCTTCCCCTTTGAAAAATAGAAATGCTTTGAACTCTGAGCCTAACTCCACAAATAAAAGAATGAGAACATTATCGGGACACAATGCACGATTTTTTGTCATTCATGCCAGAGAGGATACTCACAAACTCAGTTTGAAGTCCCCTTTCTGGATTCAAAAAGCCATCCAGGGGCTGTTGAGTCGCCAAAGAATGTCAAGAAATTGCCATCTGGAGATCTGTTGGTGGAGATGTCAACTCCCCGCCACTGTGCACTGCTTTTGAATATTTCCCACTTAGGTGATGTGCAGGTGGACATAAAACCTCACCATTCTCTGAATTCATCCCGAGGTGTCATCTCTGATCGAGAACTCGTGGATGTCTCTGAGGATGAACTACTTAAAGAGCTTGCCGATCAAGGTGTCACAGCAGTCAGACGAATCAAGTTTCGGAGGAATGGGGATCTGGTAAATTCCAGAACTATTATTCTTACATTTAATCGCCCGGCTATTCCATCCTCCATCAATGCAGAGTATTTAAGATGTGACGTGCGTCCCTACATTCCCAACCCACTTCGTTGCTTTAGATGCCAAAGGTATGGTCACTCTCAGCAGTCATGCCGTGGAGCTGCAACTTGCAGCCGCTGTGGCTTTCACGACCATCTTCAGAACGATTGCTCTGCTGCAGCCCCCCACTGTATTAACTGTAACCGAGACCACGCAGCCAATGCTAAAGACTGCCCGAAGTGGGTTGAGGAAAGAAAAATCCAGGAAGTGAAGACTCTTGAACACCTCTCCTACCCGGAAGCAAGGAGGAAGGTTGTTCCTGCTACTCCGGGAGGACGCACCTACTCTTCAGTCTTGTCTTCCAAAACATCTGTTTCCACCCAGACGGATATAAGCATTCCAAAGAACTGTCCCTTTTCACTGCAAGAAATATATGCTGCTGGTCTGAAAGCCCTTAATGCTTCCACCACCGAGCCTTTGCCTTCCCAACACCAGCCCACTGTTGGAAAACCTTCTGCAGCCTTGCTTAGGCGGGTGGCTCCTGCACAGACGAATCGTGCTGCACAGCCCAATTCTTTGACTAGTAAGAACAAAGGAAGGAACCAGACTCAAGCAGCCACTCAGACTCAAACCGGAACAAATCCATCCCAGCCCACCTCTCGGAAACGTACACCAGTACTCCCCCAGACAACCCGCCGGCTGAAAGTGCTGCAGAGCCACCTGAGGAAATAATGGACTCCGACACCTTTTAAGTGTCCCATTTCCTTCTCCAAACTTCACATTCTCCCATCATGAATCTCATCATACAGTGGAATTGCTGTGGCCTCCGTTCACGATTTGATGATTTGAAGGGCTTGCTCTCTTCACACACCCCACTTTGCGTGTGCCTCCAAGAGACAAAGCTCCGCTTTACCAATACTTTTCGGTGCGAAGATACAGTACATTTCTCAAAGACCATACGCACGGAGCTATTGCATGTGGAGGAGTGGCTATTCTCGTTCCTCATGGTGTCTCAGTCACGGCGATTGCTCTGCGCACGAATCTGCAAGCAGTTGCAGCAAGACTATCTGCTCACAGTATGTTGCATTTACTTACCACCAGATGAAGCTGTTAGCCCTTCAGACTTGGAAGATTTGGTTGACCAGCTACCGCCTCCGTTTTTCCTTCTCTGAGATTTCAATGCACACAATCCGTTGTGGGGAGACCGCAGTCATGATCCCAGGGGCCGCATTATCGAGTCCCTGCTGTACAACACATCATTCTGCCTCCATAACACGGGAGCAAATACCTACTTCCACGAACCCAGCCGCTCATACTCAGCCATTGATCTGTCGCTGTGTTCACCATCCTTATTTCCTGACTGGTCTTGGAGCGTGTCTGGTGATCCCCTTGGCAGCGATCACTCCAATTTTTCTTCGACTCGCTGGTGACGGCTACCGCCATCTAACCCGTCCCCCTAGATGGGATATTGATCGAGCCAAGTGGGACGCATTCAGTGCTACAGCGATTATTACTTCTACTATGGTGGCCACAGGTACGATCAGCGATGCGGTTGCAGCGGTCACGGATTGTATTGTGCAAGCGGCAAAACTCACCATTCCTAAAACGTCAAATAAACTTCCAAGTTGCCCTAAGCCATGGTAGAATTCGAAATGCAAGGCAGCACGTCAGGTCCAGCATAGGGCTTGGGGCAAATTTTGTCGCTATCCCACCGACGCTAACCTTCTTGCTTTCAAGAAGGCCAAGGCTTATGCAAGACTGGTCCGTCGTCGCCATAAACAGGAATCCTGGATCCAATATGTATCCGGCATCAACACATCTACCAACTCCAAAATGGTTTGGGACAGGATTCGCAAGATTCGGGGAAAGTACCCATCTGGCGAGATCTCCATCCTCGAGAGTGGTGGAGGAATGGTTGCCGACGCTCGGGGTATCACTGACTGTCTTGGCACAGCGTTTGCTTCAGTTTCCAGCAACTGCAATTATCCTCCTTCTTTCCAAGAGCTTCAGTCTCGGCTGGAGAGAAAACGTATTTCCTTTCGACCGTTTTCCTCGGAGGACTATAACAGCCCGTTGACAGGGGTGGAACTGAGGATTGCCCTAAATCGCTCTGGCCGAACATCTGCCGGACCTGATAACATCCTTTACGAAATGCTGAAGCACCTTTCTCGATCATCTCTCGACTGTCTGCTAATCCTGTTTAACAGGATTTGGCAAGAGCCCGTTTTCCCCGATTCTTGGCGCACAGCTATTGTGATACCTGTTCTCAAACCTGGTAAAGATCCGAAAAACCCGTTCAACTACCGACCAATTGCCACGACAAGCTGCCTCTGCAAGGTGCTTGAACGCATCATCAATTTCCGCTTGATCTTCCACTTGGAAACCCATCACTTTTTGTCACCCCATCAAAGTGGACACCGTCGTTTTTGCTCCACAACTGACCACCACCTTCGCCTTGAGACATCGATCAGAGAGGCGTTAGTTCGACGACAGCACATGGTCTCCGTGTTCTTTGATATGGAAAAAGCGTATGATCGGACTTGGAGATATGGCATTCTCCGTGATCTGCAAGACTGTGGATTACGGGGAAATTTACCAACTTTCATTGCCAATTTTTTTCAGAACCGGATGTTCCATGTGCGCGTTGGGTCGACAGTTTCCGCGATGTACCCGCAGGAGCAGGGTGTCCCTCAGGGCTCGATCTTATCGGTCACTCTCTTCATCCTTCGGGTGAATCATATCTTCAATTTACTTCCTCCGATGGTTCGCGGCACTATGTATGTGGACGATCTTCAGATTTCGTGTGCTTCCGTCAACATGCGCACTATTGAGAGACAGTTGCAATCGTCTATTACCAAGATCTCTTCCTGGGTCTCGCGCAACGGCTTTGGCTTCTCATCACAGAAGACTGTTTGCGTGCATTTCTGCCGCAAACGCGGTCTTCATCCAGAACCCCACCTCCGTCTGGGGAGCACCACCATTCCAGTTGTGACAGAGGTCAAATTCTTGGGATTGACTTTTGACCGCGCACTCACCTTCCGGCCTGATATTCATTCCTTAAAGGTGAAGTGCAGAAAGTCATTGAGTATCCTGAAAGTCCTCTCCGGAACATCTTGGGAGGCAGACAGGTGCTCAATGCTTCGCATTCATCACTTCCTTGTCCGGTCAAAGTTAGAGTATGGCTGTATAATTTACGGATCTGCACGGCCTTCGGTATTAAAGCTCCTCGATCCAGTCCACCACCAAGCTTTACGCCTATGCATCGGTGCTTTCCGTATGTCTCCTGTCCACAGCCTGTATGCCGAATCTCATGAACCATCGTTATGCCTCCGCCGTAAGCAACTGTCTCTCCAGTTCTACATCAAGCTGAAATCTCTCCCTGGTCACCCACTGCATGATTCCATCTTCACGCCACAATGTGCTCGCCTATTTTCCAACCGCCCTTCTTGTGTTCCCACCTTCGGGATTCGGATGTCAGACATAGTGCGAGATGCCGGCATGGACTTGTCATTAATCGGTGTGACCTGTGCCTTTAACGATCCACCTTGGCAGTCAGTTCAGGCAGTGACTGACCTCTTTCTTTCTGGGTGGCCTAAGTCCTCCACACCTGCACTGGTGTACCAGAAACTTTTTGTTGAACACCTTTCTCTCTATCTCGATTTCGTGCCTGTCTTCACCGATGGTTCGAAATCCGGTGATTTTGTGGGCTCCGCCTTTGTTTGTGCGGATGAGACTTATGCTGAGAGGATTCCGCCGGTTGCGACAGTCTTTACGGCAGAGATGCATGCAGTGCACTTCGCTTTGCGCCACATTCATTCCAAACACCATCGTCACACTATGATTTGTATTGATTCTCAATCAGTTATTAAAGCCTTATTCTCCCCGGAGAATAGTGACTCACCAATCACCAGAGATGTCCGTCGTCTCCTGGGAACTTTGGCGGGTGCTGGGTTCCTGGTCCGATTCTGTTGGATTCCCGGCCATGTTGGGATTCGGGGTAACGAGCTGGTCGACACCGCAGCCAGATCTGTTCCATCCTTGGCAATCACCCGACTGCCACTATTTTTTCGAGATTTTCACCCGTGCATCTGCAAATTTATCATGGAGGAGTGGCAGTCCCCGTGGACTCAACAGGGCAGCAACAAACTTCTTTCCATCAAACCGCAGATCGGACTATGGCAATCTGGATTGCGGAAGAATCGCCACGAGGAAGCAGTTCTTGCACGTCTGCGCATTGTCGTTTCACCCACCGCTTCTTGCTGTGCGGCGACACTGCCCCAATGTGCGAGACGTGTAACAGTCGTCTCAGTGTCCTTCATGTCTTGTGTACTTGTGTCCACTTTCGTGACAACCGTTTTCAATATTTCCGAGCTTATTCATTGGAAGACAATTCAGCTTCCCTTCAAAGAATCTTAGGTGACTGTTGTGATACGTTTGCAGTTTTTTCATTTTTCAGGCAAATTGACTTTCTTAAACTAATCTAAATTACCAAGCTTTTATCATTCTTGTTTTTCAGTTGTCCTACTCCGCCGTGCTTCTTATTACTCTTCCTAGCTTTTAACTTGTTTTCTTTAATTGCTTCGTGATTGGCGCTCTTTGGCCAGACCTGGCCCTTGCGCCATTAAAATACATCAACCAACCAACCCTCCCTTTCCTGGAACCAGTGGCCTAAAATCAGGGACAGGCAACTGCTTATAGCCATTGAGTTGGTTGCTTACAGTGGTAGTTAATCCCCTCCCCTCCCCATGGTAACATTTTACATTACCTAGCACACACACACAGAAATTCAGATGGTCTCAGTGATTTTCATCTATAGGAAAGTAGTGTTGAAAGCAACTTTAAATCTTAGAAAACAAATTCCCAGAGAAAATTTGTCCTACTGTTAGTGCTGAGTGACCTGAACTGTTACCGATCAAGCATATAACATTCAGAATTACCTTGCCGTTACCAAGAGAATTGTTGAACATCATCATAGTATATAATATGTAGAGGATTTTAGGAAGGGAGTGTCTGACCCTAGGTCTTAAACAACCCTTAGAAGTATGAGACTTAGGCTAGAGTGCCTGACAGGAAAGTCGCACGGAAGTGAGGTAAAAAGGGGGAGACCATCTGATGCAAGTCTGATATTTAGTGGTTTGAGTGCTCGTACCCGCCTGGGGTTGACCCTGAGACTATTCTGTGGCAGTCACAAAAATTGACCACTAGGCCATTCGTGGCCCCTTAGTGTATCAAGTTTCAAGTCTTTGGTATACATACTAGAAGCCTTTTGTTTTCAGGGAAATAGTGAATGTATCACATGTCCTGTGACTGCATGGCATTGCAGTGTTATGACATAATGTGACATATTTGCATCATCATATGTTGTTCATTCTAGTAAGACATACATTTCATTGTAAGGATAAATGTAAAAAATATTTGAATATTCCTCAGTACAGTTTATTGATAATTTACCTTTGCATGGGATATGCACTTGTTTCTGTCTTCCAAGATGTTCAGAACTCCAGGCACACGAGTATTATACTTCCCTTGAGTCCAAAATCAATAATTATAAACTGTGCAGCCTTTTTGCTTTTATGGCCACTCTCATGACACAGTGGTTTAAGCTCTGACTTCTGACCATTCCTCTGAGAAGGATAAGGTTCAAATCCTGGTGAGGCATTTGTCTTTCACTGACTCTATCCCTTCCCTGGGACAGACTATGCAAAGGAACAGCACCCCATCTTTAATTCTTTCGATTGTGGGATATTTTGGGAAAACCCTTGGCATGGGGTCCCCAGCTGAGAGATCAACAAGTGGAATAGATACCAATGCTAAGTGCTCGAATTCGGTATGGCAAAATAGAGCGCGAGCAAACTCAAAAACTGTGACTAATCTGCTGCTGTTGTCTTTCTCAACTGGGGTATGGAACTTGACCTGTTTGTGTAATATAACACAAGTTCTTCTCTATTTGTTTTCTTCCTCAAATGTTTTGGGCAACTAGGCAGGCTGCAATATAATGTACTTGCATTGCTAAATAAATTTAGCAGGAGAGTTAGTAGAGGAGGCGAAATTTTGATGGTGTGGTGTCTGCTATTGAGTATCAACAGTTTTTGGAGCTTTTCCTTTTCTGCAGAAACTCACTGTGTGGTGTAGAGATTTTACTTTTTGATGCAGTTTAATAAATTAATGTTCATAGACAACCTTGTTGAAATATAAATCGCACTTCTGCAATAACTAAGTGAATAATAATAATAATGGACAGGAAGAAAGAATTAGCAGTAACGAGTAATGGACCACACACAACTTGTTCCTTTAGTTTTTACACTTCGTAGAACTTCAGGGCATCAACATAATCATCACATTGCAATTCATTCATAGAAGCAAAATATCACATGTATCAACACAACACACACAGGCCACTGAATTTAAAACTTTTATGTGGATGTATGTAACATTTACACAGTGTATAAGCAAACGTGTTCGAGCCAACTATGCAAGACTGCTGCTTGTCAACAATGTTGATCACAATGGGAAAAACAAAGGATTGGGGTTCAGTAAAGGGCTTACTCTGGATGCCCACCTGGTTGCAACAACAATTTTGAAAACAGCAGAGCTGACTGGTTTCTTAAAACGGGTCTTTAATCAGCGGAAAAATAACCCACATTGCTTATCTAAGATGCGTAACTGTGGCATGACGACAATCTATCGGGAACGAGATCGCCATCATCTGACTTGGCTTGTATGGAGAAACAGGACTTCCTGTGTGCAGCAATTGACCGAAGCATTCAACGAAGGCTGTTTCCGACCTATATCTCGGCAAACTATGTTCGGGGTATTATAGAGGATCTGCATTCCCAGTTGCAAGCCTATATGGAAACCATTGATTTCTGTGAAGAACTGGGAAGTTTGTCTACAGATGTGTCAGGAACACCATGACTGGACACTGGAAAAAAGTCGTGGTCCAACGAGTTGCGGCACATTTTGTTCTGTACATTGGTAAGTAGAGAGTTCGGCAGCAGCCCCATGAGGCAATACACCCACCTGCCTTGGGGTCATTCTGTGGAAAAGCACCAAATTTACAAAAAGTGGTTGCTGACACATTTTTTAAATAATTAATTTTTTGTCCATCTGGAAAGTCAGATTTTGAGAGTTCAAATGTGGAACTTATTATTTCTTGTAATATCCACCATTTTGGATTTACAAGCCAAAATGGCCACTGTGGAGTGGGGAAATCACACCCAGACAGCTTTTTTAACTGCATAAAAACCTTAAATGGCAGAGAACTCAAACTGGTCTCATTTTAAAAAACACACCAGACAAAAAATTAGTTATCCCTAACAGAAATTACAGTACAAAGTTGCTGGTTGCACAAAGGCAGCCATGATAGCATTGTTGGGAGATAATTAGCACTGACGTGGTCTACAGGATCACTTCTGTTTCGTGCAGTGGTGAAGAGCAATGTGTGTGTCGAATTTAGTTTGCAATATGAGTCTGTGGTTGAGTGGCAAAAAGGAGCCATCATGTTTGGCAGTGCCCATGGACACAAAGTGAATGAAGTTCTCCGATTTGTTGGTGTATTGAAGCATACTGCCCAGCGTGTCTGCAAACAGTGGTGTAGTTTGTAATCAACTGAAAATCAGTGACTATTTTCACCAACAGGGACTCAAAAGATAAGATTCTCACCAACAGGGACCACCGCCATGTTTCATGCCTAGTAACTGCAAATCAGTTTCAAACCAGGCAACAATTGCTCCAAACAGTCAATGAAAGTCAACTCCAATCAATTTACAAAAGGACGTGACAAGAACTGCATGCAATGGACATCTGGAGCAGAGTACCACGGAAGAGGCCTCTTTTAATAGCAAGTTGCACGTTTGTCAATGGGCTCAGAGGCACAAAAACTTGACTGTGGAGGATTGGAAACTTGTAATTTGGTCTGATGAGTCTTGTTTTTGTTTATTACTCCAATGATGGGAGGTGACGAGTACATCGCAGGCCCAATGAAGCCTTTAATCACCGCCTCGGTGGTGCAGTGGTCTAAGCACTGGCTTCTGACCATTCATCCGTGAAGGGCCTGGGTTAGGATCCTGATGAGTCATGAGTGTTGTGTTTGTCTTAAGGCACTGGCTCTCTCCCTTCCCTGGAACCAGTCAGGACTGGCCCACCAGGCAGTCAAAAGCAAGTCGCTGCCTCCGAGGGCAGAAGTCATAGCTGTCGGAGTAAGCTGAACACCTTTGCACGGATTATATTTTTTTTACACAACTCTGAACATTTTATATATACATATATCTCGTAGCAAGTAACATTTTTGTTTATTTTATTGGAAGACATAAATAATAGAAAGAAAATTTATTAACATACCTGTATAGCTAAAAAGGAGCAAGATATTCACCAGGTTTAGATATTGACAGCACCATGCTATGTTTTTTAATGGCAGAATTTATCCATTTGGTTTTCTTTTGATTTGATTTTCTTTCCGACACTAAATCTTTGTTGTGATTAATATACCGAATTCTGATAAATGTTCGTATGCGGCAATAAATTTTCACAGCTTCTTTGCAGGTGTCTGGAAATCTCTCTTCTATTACAGTTTCTAATTTTCAAATTATGCCTTTCTCTTGGGAAATCTCTGTCCCGTGAATTGACTTAAAAATAATTTCCAACTGATCCACCGTTCTCATCCACTTTGGAGAAGGCACCGTTAGTCCCCCTGAGTGATAAAGTTTTAATCCATTGAGCAGATGGAAAATCTTCGGCATTTCTAGAAATTGTTCCAAGGGAGGGATCTTTATCGCGTAAGTGAAGGGCAATATAACCTGCGACATAACTGAGCTTGTTTCTCAGCATTACATTGCTAATCTTGAACTGTTTTAAGTATGTCATCGTCCTAATCTTGCAGCCATGGCTCATTGCAAATTTTTCCTAAAGTTTCTATCTAAATCATCTGCGTTTATTTATCTAGATACTTCATCAAGAATTTCTTGATTATCAGCCGTAGTGAAAGCTTTTTTTAGTAACTCTGCTGTCAAATATATATATATTTTTTTGGAGCGTTTTACCTTCTTGAAACTCTGTATTAACTTTTTGGACAGATTAGGCAATTTCTTTGCCAGCAATATGTGTTTTAAACGACTAATAAATTCCGTAGGTGAGGGATGTTCATAAAAAGCACCTATGCCTCTTATTTGACTGAAGAAACTCTCCAGGACATCTTGAGTCAAACGAGTAGTTAAAATGTAAGACACCATGAAGTGTTAAATCCTCGTAGAAACAGAGAATAGAAGAAATTGATACAAGCATGCCTTTTTGGAAAGGTAGCATATGTTTTCTCCCCATTACTCTGAGATTCAGTATTTCTGACTTCATTTTGTTCAGAATTTCCTTTTGTTGTATAAAATTTTTTTTTTACAGATTTGCTTTTGTCAGGGTGTGGGTAACTGCTATTCATAGTGTCAAAAAATGAATCTACTAAATTGAAGAAAACTGCAGCGCTTTTATGCTCTGTTAGATATTCAATACCCTTTGCAGTGGTGGCTGAAAACAAAGTTTTTGATGGGCCTACTTTTTGCCTTTTGTTCCCTTTGATTGCTATATAGCACCGCAACAATTTAGGACACAACTTTATCTCTCCAGAATCCTTCTCTAAAACTTCTTTGATGTTGCCAGTTTGGAGCACAGATCCGTCCTGCAAGACAAGTCCATGGTCAATGAAATGATTGCGTAAAATTTGTAAATAGTGAGGAGGGTCCGCAAAAACCCAAATCTTAGAACTATCGTCCAGCGGATGATAAAAAAATGATTTTTTGGGAGAAATTAATAGTTCCTTCCACAAGGTCATACAACCACCTAAATCTGAAATAATCGCTTTTACTATAATTCTTGTTTTTTCAATTTTACAATTATATTTCAAACAAAAGCCTTTTATTCATTGTATGTTGAAAGTCAAAATACACGGGTTGCTTCCAGGAAAACAATATTCCTCTAGCCAAAACAACTAGCACCTTTGAGTACGGATCTAAAATCTGGTCCATTCCTGTATTGTAACACACTTTACTATCAACATGTACTTCATCAAAGCTTAAAACGCAAACTTTGTCATTTTCGGAAAGGGTTTCGCTATTTTCCACATAAAAAGCAAAACATTATGCAGAATTCCGGGATGACACCATCGCTTTAACGTGCTGGCACTTTGCAAAGGAATGCCAATTTTACACTTCTAAAATTCGTAAGCTTTTCTTGAAATGGCTCTAGTTACTATTCCTCTAGATATATCTTCTTCTGTCCATTTGTTAATAATTTTCTGTGTTACGAAGAACTTTATCTGTGTTGATGTAAAATTTTTCCTGTGGTTCATTTTAGTCTGTTCTTGAGAGAACCAAGCCCAGCTGGTTGTTATTCTTATCAGTTTATGCACGGCGCAAGTTTTAGTGTTTGAAACAACGCAAAACCTAACACTTGGGAAAACTGCTGCAAATGTTCCCACAAACACATAACGAATAAGCTTATTTATAATAACTGAAAAGTTGTTCGTAACTTACATCGGCACTTTACTTTGAATGGATTAAGTTAAATAAAAAAAGTTTTAATAGCAGGTGCAACATCATAAAAAAAAAAAAAGGAAAATAAATCTCGGGAAACCATCAAATCCGTAAAATTAACGTTCTGCCCGTAAAACAAGTCACGTTTCCGTAAATTTTATGGGAAAATCGTAAAACCTGGCAGTGATCTTGTGTACTACACAGAAGTAAGATGACTTAAAGCGTGGAACTGCATTTAAGCGTTTGAAACAAACCAAGTTTTCACTGTGATTCAGCATTTCTTACTGATATAACAGGATATTTAAAAAGTTCATTTTCCAGCTCGTGAGCAACATAAATACATTTTGCAAATTAACATTATTTCAACAAAACCAAAACTTTGTGTATTTCCCCTATTGTAAAAAATGAAGGAAAATAATATTTTCAGAAACATTGACAACAGATTTGGCAATCCATTCTCGATGTCTCTAAACTCAGTACCAGAAAATATGCAGCTAAGTTTAATTGATTTGCAGAGCTCAGATTTTTATAAAATCAGTTAAGAGAATTCAATACTTCAGTTCTGTTCATCATTACAAGACGAATGTTCATGTTTAAAATGTAATGCAGCTGTATGTGCCACAATGTTTGCAAGCAGCTATATCTGCAAACAAACATTTTCAATGATGAATCTGAACAAATCAAAGTCAAGAAAGAGACTGACTGATGAAAAATTTTCTGCTATTTTGTGCATTGCTACGTCAACTATTGAACCAAATATTAGGAAGATAACATCAAAAATTCAAGCCCAGCCATTGCATTCACTACATTGGCCCCAGGTAAGATATTTTTTTATTGTTTTGGCTTACTACCCAAAATAGGCTGTGCACCTCTGTTATAAGGTATCAAAGAAAAACAAAACAAAAATGCCATCTGGCTTATTTCTAGCCTACAAGGACTATTTTAGGCTGAAACAAATAACTATTGGCTTATACATACAATCCCTTCATGCCAAAAAAAGGGGTCAGCAGTTGCAGATTTTCCAAAAAATAGCAAAATTTAAAGCTCTATTTGAAAACAAGAAGGTATAAAAAATCTGAAACTTTCACAAAATACTCTTCTGTGTAGAGATGTAAAAGTACCTACTTGTTTTTCAAGTACTTTGTTAGTAACAGAGAATCAAAGTTGCAAAATGTAATTCACTTAAAAACCAAGAATTATAATATATCAAATGAAAATAATGCATTTGCCATTGATTTAGTTATTTTAATGTTAAAATGACTGAAAAACTTAATTTGTTCAGATTTTCTGTTACTGTGAAATATTGCTATGTGTCTATGAATTCCTATTAAAAGCCATTGGTAGTACTCAAAGAAATAAAAGATTTGACTCAGGAAAGAGCTAGTATTGTCTTGAAAACAGACAGCTAATAATATGCTCTCACCAGAAAAAAGAAAAAACAACAACTAAACATTGCAACCTAACAATTCCCCAGTTGAATTACTCTTTGCATGCTGGAAATTTCCATGCAAAGAGATGAAAAGGCATAAACAATGTTGAAAACTGACTATCAGCTTTCCCCAAGATGAAGCTACACACCAGGAAGCTGTGACATTATCAAAACGACAACACAATGGTTGCCCTCATGACTACAAGTATTCCTTCAGGTACCAACATCAGCACAGTTTAAGGCTTGAAAAGCATCTGTATGAATACGAGGTCGGCATTTATGCACCTTTTATTTCATCTTATGTCACATGGTTCAATCAGCACTGCAGATTTTATTTCATCATGTCACATGGCTCAATCAGCACTGCAGATTTTATTTCATCTTATGTCACATAACTCAATCAGCACTGCAGATTTTATTTCATCTTACATAGATGCCAACCTCTAAAAGTAGTTTTCAGTAACCAACATGTTCATTTTTCAGTAATTTTCAGTAATCCAGTCTACAGCGGCAAATTTGGGTATTTAACACAGCAACAAATTTTAATCTGTCAGAACTATTAACAAAATAATAATTATAATAATAATACAATAAAAATAATTTGCTAGTGGGAAAATTTTAAATACTGTCTACCAGAAAAATATAATAAATTACCTCCAGACATGAAGAAAAATTATTCCTTGGAATGTTGGCCTTCCTTAATTCAATTTGTGAAAACTTCTTCTGATAGCATAGTTCACTGTGTGCAGTGCTATTTATTTTTTCTACTAATAAAGAAGACAGCACATGACTACTTAAATTAGGTCTGAATCATTCATGTTTTTTTTCACAATACTGAAAATTTTTTCTGTACTTGCATTGCTATGAGGGACTATTAAAATCATTTTTATAATTTTGCTTAATGATTCATACTTTAACTGGCCACTTTCATTTTTCATTAAAGAAATTCTGTGCCACACTTCATCCATTCTCCCACAAGTAACAGCACAGTTAAAATTTTCAAACTGGTAGTGAGCAAATTAAGATTCCACCTTGTCAGATTCTTCTGGTTTCAAAACTGGAAACAGGGAACACATATATTGGACTGATGCAAAAGAAACACTTTGCCTTAATGCTACATCTGCAATTTCAGCATGACTCAGAAATTCATCATTAAGTGGAAATTTTCTTAAAATGTAATTGCAGCCTGCCTTGTAAAATTCCCTTACCTCAGAATAAAAAGTAGCCACTGTGTCTTCACTCAAATCTGCAGTTGTGCCTATATAAGATCTGGCTTTTGACCCAATTACGAGATCACAGTTTTCTTTTTGATTTCTCCTTCTTTCAAAATTTCCATCTGCAAGAGATGTTGCTGTCACATCAAATGCTGATGGCTTGATAAATCGTACAAGCAATTCAGATAACAGACTATGAAGTTTTCTTTTTAATACATGCACAAGCGGAGCTTCCTGCTGCAAGAACACGTTAACAGATGTAAATAATGGAAGAGTTGCAGATAAAAAAAGACAAAGTTTAGATGAAGGATTTCCAATCATACTTGCAAGGTTCTTATACTGTGAATTAGCTTCTTCATTGTCACTGAAATAATGTTCTAGAGCCTCCCACTGTTCTAAAATTCTGTCAATGGATTCCGAAAGTGATAACCAGCGAGTATTGACATGCTTTAGAATTTTGTGTGGTTTAGTACCACAAACAGCTTGACTCAGTTTTAGATTGTGTTTTCTCTTTGAACTTTTCTCCAAAAAAAAAAAAAAAAAAAAAAAAAAGAACAACTGTATCAGAAACTGCTCAACATTTAAATCCTTTCAGTTGAGTAGCAGATTTCTGTGCAGCTAAATTTACTAAATGGCATGAACATCACTGCACTATGATTGCAGGCTGAACCTTTTTTATGTGAGAAACAATACCTTTTACTTGACCTACCATAGTGTTAGCATTGTCACAAGAAAATGACACACAGTTGATCCATGAGATATTTTTTAACAAACTCATTGTTCAAAACGTTGAATATTCCTTCACCTGTATTATTACTTGATTCAACCAATGATAACAAAACAGTTAAATTTTTCCCTATTTTTTCGTCAAAATATGTTATTGTAATGGGATACAGTTTATTTGCGTGAGCATTATTACTTCCGTTCGTAGATAGAGAAAAAGGATTTTTAACTTCAGATACGATGTTACTTGTAGAAACACTGGCCATGTGCTGAATTAGTGCAGTAGCCTTGGTTCTTCCACACGAATATTTTTTTTGCGATCGCTGAATCCGGAAACATGGCTTGAAATAACGGTTTAGCATGGTCAGCAGCTGCTATGGGTAAATTGTGTTCCACAATAAATGAAGTGAACATAAGTTCTGCATTTATTACACTGTTCTCCTTTGATGCAAACAAATCGCTCACTGACTGAACTTTCAACTCACCAAAAGATTTATGCTTTTTCGATTCTGCGTGTCTTCAGCAATCATCCCGCCCACCGTGCGCAATACTAAAATCGCATCTACAAATTCTGCAAAACACGTGGTTCACAGAAACTTTTGATTTCTCAAAACAGGGCCAATCTCTATTGTAAGTTTCTAGAAAACACTGTTTCTTCTTCAACGACGAAGGTTTGTCTGAAGAACGCTTCAGTCTAAATAAATGAAAGAAAACAGCAAAAAAAAAAACCTTCACAATCACCTCACCCTTCCGTGATGTGACAGTATGGTAGCACGTGCAGCAGAGAGAACCAAAAGGCATCAAGGACAATAAAGCAGAAGTGCTGCCTACGAGGAACGAAAGCAACTGCCCTGGTTGCATGCAGGTGACACGAAGTGCATCATGGGAGTTCGGAACGAATGCCTAAGCAGCGTCCGCACAGAGCTAAACTGCGTAGTTGCATCCGGCATGGAATAAAACACTGAGCCAGCATAGTGTGGTTGCTGCTCAGTCTACGGTAGATAAATTGCCAATTAAGATGCAGAAATCTATAATGCACAGAATGTAGCATTTAATCCCCCCCAGAAAAACTTGAAGAACCAACAAAAATTTTTAAGTTGATAAAAATTTGCTTTCTATCTCAGAAAATTAAATCAAATGGCGATTTTCCGTAATTTCAGCGGTGTTTCCGTACATCCGTACTACTTGGCATCTATGCATCTTATGTCACATGGCTCAATCAGCACTGCAGATTTTTTACATAACTTCATACAAGGCCTCTGGGTAACTACAAGTATTTTCGTATTAACTTTGCTGCTACCTATGAAATACGTGTCAATATTTATATAACTTGTTGAACAGAAATTAGAAGGGTTATACATTAACAGATCTTTCTTTCAATGTGCATGTCATGTCATATCACCAATGCAATAAAAAACTTAAGTATGACTTTTTTTTTTAAATTAGAGAAAATAAAGCAGCAGCAACTAGTTCAAAAACAATTTTATTAAGAAACAGTTACATTCTCTATATTTTCTTTGAATTTTTAATTCTAGGATGAGCGTGTATCACGTGACATTTTGTAATAAACTGACCAGCAGGCAAAGACAGAAGATAAAGAGGGCTGTGGGCACAGAATTTTGCTACAAACTTATCACAGTGTGAACACTACTAATAGCGTCAGCTCTTATGCCACAGGTGACAAATGCCCTGTTTGTGGCCCTTAATAAAATACAGAAAAAAAAAAAAAAAAGCAACACCCCCATTATACATATCACTAGAACAAAAACAAGCGTATAAAACTTTCAGATATTTCCACACGCAAAATTTCTTTAGGGGGCTAGAACTCAATCTCTGTGTATAAAGTTTCCACAGTTTCTTATAATTCATCTGTCATACTTTTTAAAGGTGTTCCGATCAATTATGTGTGAGAAGTGCCACTGACGCTTTCACCCATGTTGACCAATTTAAATTTACCAGTTCAGGAAAAAAATAAAAAATAAGATAAAAAAATAAAGATGCTTTAGCTGATGTCCATCAATGTTGACAATTCGGTCACTACACCAGAACAATCTTTCTGAATGCTATCAAAAAGTACCAGCAAGTCGGGGGTTGTTTTGATCTGTGCCAGGAACTCGTTCATCAAAGGATTTTTGTCTAAAAATAAAAAGTTTTTTTTTTTACCATATATGAAATTTGCATCACAGAATCAAACTACAAAAATTAAGATATACAGCTAAATTTTTTGGTTGTAATGTCATGGCACTAAACTCTATTCTGCCCTGAAATGTGATGTTCAACTTATAACTTTTCAGTAAACATTACAATTGTCATTTATAATATATACAATAGAACATTGGTCGTACATTTTTCTAGATGTCCTTAAAAACTTATACATGAAATTTTAAAATGTTGAAAACTATTTTCACTAAATAAAACCCCACAAAACATTGCCTTTGAAGTAACAGTTAGTTGTTTAATATTCATATTCTTTACCTAAGCACCTCTATTTTCAAAGCAGTTTGTCCACAAGCTGATTAAGCATTAACCTTTGAACATTTTCCTTAGTTGCGTCATTTATTCCATCAATGCCTCAGTTCTCCCAAAGTCGTAATGTACCAGGTTATGTATAAAAGAATCGTGTATTTTTGATAATCTGAAATTCAAAATTTAACATGTGATCGCAAAAAGGTATATAAATGAATTACGCATAGCTGAATTAAAAAAGGATTAGAAACTACAGTAAAATATTGGGACAAGCACAGAACTACATACAAAAAGGAAAATGTACCATCGAGGTTCCCCGGTGTGGGTGTGTATAAAATTGTTTCGTGAATCATTCATACAGAGAGAGAGTCTGAAGTTTTGCAAATATTTGCATAAACGCATGTGTCGCAGCTGGTATGTCATGTGTTTAAATTAGTCGTGCACTGCAATCAGTCTAAAAGAGGTAGTCATTGCTAAGAACAGCATTGCATGTGGTTGGGATGCCTAAAAGATGAACAGCCACAACCGGCTAATTAGGAAACTTTTGCTTTACGAGTTTGAACTTGGCCAGAACGCTGCTCAAGCAACATGAAACATTTGTCATGCCAAAGGGGAAGGTTCCGTGGACCACAACCAGATGATTCAAGAAATTTCTCTCAGGTGACAGAAACCTATTGCAATCGGGTAGGCTGCGGGCCAGGCCATAGAGGCAAATCCGACGGCCAGCACACGGAGATTATCAGGCGAGGTGGGTATATCACAGACCGCCGTGGTACATCACCTTCAGGACCCCGGCAAGGTCTACAGGAGCTGCCAGAATGTCCCACATAAACTGATGCTCGCTGAAGCAAACAAACTTCTAGAAAACCTGTGTGATGAAAAGTGTGTCTATTTCTGTAATCCTAGCACACAACGCCAGGGACAGCTTTCTGAACCTGATGCCAAACATGGGTGATGCTCTGCAGTTCTCCCAAAGTCGTAATGAACAGCCACAACCGGCTAATTAGGAAACTGCATCTGGTGGAATTTCAAAGGGATAATTTTGTCTGCATCTGGTGGAATTTCGAAGGGATAATCCATTACAAATTTGTTCCAGATGGTCAGACCATCAATGCCAACCTCTATTTTGAACAGCTGGAGATGATGTATGCTGTTTTGGTGGAAAAGTACCCGGCAGTGGTGAACAGAAAGCGCGCTCTCCTACACTAGGACAACACTCGGCCTCATAAAGAGTGAATGACTCTGTCAAATCTCCAGGAACTTGAGGGCATCGAACTGATGCCACACTCAGCATATAGTCCGGACCTTGCCCCGTCGGATTATTACTTGTTCCAGTCCATAGCTCACTTCCTTTGCGAGCAACACTTCAACAACAAGGAGCTGGTGGTAGCTGGGGTGAAGGAGTTCTTCACCTCGAAGGACAAGAACTGGTACCGCCGCAGAATCAAAGAACTGGCAGACAGATGGCTAAAGACGGTGCAACACAATGACCTATATTTTGAATGTTGGTCAGTGTTCGTCATAAAGGTACGTATGAAGACAAAGTGAACCAAATATTGCAAAACTACTTTCGACACACCCTGTGTAACAGACATTGAGCTATAACACATTTGGAGAGCTGATTCCCTTGATTATTAGCATAAGAGTCGCACACGTAAAATCCGGAAGCCTGGTGCAATGTGATGAACTCTAAAAGTCCCTGAATACAGCGGGATTATTTCTGAATTCACAGGACAGGTAAAACATTGTGTTGTTTTTTTAAAACTTCAGGGAGGTTTAGTAACTTTTTTATTTTTACAATACTAAGTTCAGAAGGAAAGTTGAATGAGGTTGCTCGGCATAAAACAAAAATCTGAGGTATTTTCACCTTATTAGTATGATCTATTATGAAATATGCAAGAAATGTTATGCCTGTGTTGGCAGTAGTGCTTTAAACATTTAAACAGATGCTCATTTACTTGAGACAGAGAAATCCAATCTTATTTTTATCATATGCAAACAAATGTGTTCTAGACTAACACTTTACTGTAACTTTTCATCATTTGTGGCGAGATGGGAAGGAAGTGCCACATCTATTAACTTATCAGGGACAGGAAAATTTAGACTAACAGCAAGAGCACAGCTACAAATAAATTCCGAATAGCCAATTTCTTAACAGTAAACTTTTAAAATTAAACATGGAAAAAAGTTCCAACTTTTTCTTTTACTAAGGTGACCACCAGCCAGTATTTCATAATTTTGTAAAACTTGTATGATGGGTTGTCTGTGCAAATGACACCCATTTTTGGGGAATTGCTTTCCTGGTGTCTACAATGCTTTCTTTTTTTATATTATTAGATGTTAGTCATGCAGGCAAGATGAAATACATTAAAAATATGTATATATTTTTTGCCTCATTCAATTCCCATGAAAGGCATACAATGCACTCTGGTACCATTGACATGAACTGTGATTTCATCTTAACTGAGATGATATTATAGTTTCCTGAAGTTCTTTATAATAATAGCCGACCATTGTTAAACTACCGGCAATGAGTGCAATGGCACTAAAATAAAAATTCCTTTGTGGGATGTTTACCTGTTGCGCTTTTATGGATAACAAAAACAAGGAAACAAATGCAGAGTTATACTTGCCGTGGTGTTATTTTCAGAAAATACAAAAACTATCAAGCTGCTATTCAATGAGTAGGATTTAAAAATTAAGTAAAATGAAAATGCTAGGGTATGAAATGAACATATATGCCTTCAATGCCAAGTGCATATGAAATTAAAGCCACATTTCTTCATTTCCATATATGAAACTGATTCTATGATGTGTAGAAAATTAATATAGTGTAGGTAAAATACATAAAAATAATAAACTACCAGGTATATGCAAAATGTGTTCACTGCAGTTTACAAAATTAGACAAAGGAACCAAAGACTGTGCTCCCCTCCTACATACGATATGTGATCGGAAAGTATCCAGACTGGTTGCATAAGTTCAAAATAGCTTTTTGGCACATGTTGACCTTGGAACCTACAAATGCACGTGCCACGAGTCATGTCACCCCTGCTCGTCCAGTTTTTCAACAGTGGTACTTTGTTTCTATGTGTGTGAAGTTGTTCGTCATGTTGGAAAAAATTGAGCAACAAACTTGCAAAGACACATACTTAACCCTTAACAACCCAGGTCCAGTCTCATTGGTTTTATTAAGGTTATTTTTACAAATAAGCAATCCCCCAAAACATTACAAAATAAAACGATAAAAGTGTGGTGGTCCGAGAGATATGTGGCAAACATAAGACCTGGGCAGTTATGGGTTAAAAGTTATAGAAAGTCTATGGGGAGGATTGTATTAGTTGTGTACAAGTTTCTGAGTGGTATAAATGTTTTAAAGATGACCGTGAAAGTGATGAATGGTCTTGGAGGCCCACAACCAGGAAAAGTGAAAACAATGTCGAACTTGTGCACTCAGCGGCGTGGGGCAAAACCAATGAATCGCTATTTGTAAGTTATCTGAAGACTTGCACAGTAGTTCTAGTTCAGTTGATTCTTTTGGGTAATTTGGGTATGAGACATATCTCAGCCAAATTTGAGCAAAAGTAGGTCTGCGAGTCAACTGCTAATGACTTGCTTCAATCGTCGAAAATGATGAAAACTTTTTAAAAACTATCATAACCGGCGATGAATTATGGGTTTTGGGTGTGACCCCAAAACGAAGGCCCAGTCTCCACAGTGGAAGACCCAAAAAAGCACGACAGAGCCGCAGCAAGGTCGAGATGTTGCCAACTGTTTTCTTTAATCATGAGGGAATATTGTGCATCATATGTTCCACCAGGTCACAATCAAGAAGGAGTACTACTGTCAAGTTTTGCAGTGTGTGAGGACTTAGTTCGTCAAACGCCACAAAACTTGACAGTAGTACCAGACTGGCATTGCATCTCCATTACGACAATGCACCAGCCCATGCATCGCAACTTGTGCAGCAGTTTCTTGCTAAGCACTGCATTGCACTGGTCTGACAGCCATCCTATTCATCAGACCTCATTCCCTGCTACCTTTTTCTGTTCCCTAAAAGCAAATACCACTTGAAAGGAAAAAGATATTGAAGAGATACAACAAAATGTGAAGAAGCAGCTGTTTGCTATTTCAGAAGATGACTTCAAAAAATGCTTCATGCAGTGAAAACAGCACTGGACTAGGTGTGTAGATTTGGAAGGGCACTACTTCAAAGGCAATTACATTTCAAATCTGTAAATCTTGTACTTTTTTTTTTTAAATCCAGTCTGGATCCTTTATGATCACACCTTGTAATGCACAAGCTGACACACAATTTCTTCAATTCAATACAATTCCTATTTATTTATTCACATCTTCAGCAAGTGTTTGAGGTATTTGATCAATGAACAATATAGATTATCTGTATTCATATATAATAACACTCACTTTTCAGGGTGCCTACTGATTTCCAATGAACCAAATTCATGACTTTTTCATGACTTCTTCAGTTAAATTTATGACCCCGACAATGCGGCACAATGACAACCATTTTCTTTACACTTTGCTTATTTGGAGGAGTTTTTAACTATTATTTTGCACATTACTGTTTTCTGATTGTAGCTATTTTAGCAGCAGATTTAGGAAAAATAAAGAAAAGCACTGTCGTCAATGCATCAACATTACCAAACCAAAAGAAATGTCTGAGAATGGCTTTTACAAGTCCTTCAAGAAGTAAGCAATGTTTCACACTTTTACACACTCCTAGTCTATGACTTTACAAATAATCAGTCTAAAGTAAAACCATCTTTGGAATTATTATTTTTGTGGGCAGAGTATATGAAGAAGAAAGACAAGAAAACCCAGTATTAAAAACATGCACCCAATGAAACAATATAAAGAATAACTGTTTGCCAAAACAAAATACCAAATTCTATTTTATTAATAAAAAAGAAATAAAATTTCAGTTAATCATGTAAAATGATATCAACCTGAGAAACTAAAACCATTTTGTTAATGCAATGATTTACAGAAATGCTAAAAAAGTTATGGTGTTAAGTGCATCTTAATATTTCAGATTTGACAAGAGAGTACTTATGGAAATACTATTTTATGACAGCTTAATATCTTTTAATCCAAATGTAACATTTTTTTTGTTCTTTCTGGTAGTGAATAATTGTGATGCTATGAATATGGATGGCTAGTCATAAGTTTTTTATAACGAGATCATATACAAATTTATCATACTTGGAAAGACAATTATGACAACTATACACATTCACAGTGATAAGGAGAATCCCTAAATGAAAAAAATAAAAAATAAAATAAAATGTACAACTTTTGTGAAATAAGACTTATTTTGATTGTTTTAAATCAAAATAAGTGAGGCATAAAAATGTGGTAAAACTATCAATAAATCAATATCTACTTACCGGATTTAACTTGTCTTCATTCAGGTGCTGATACAAAAAAAAAAAAAAAAAAATCATGACCACCCACTTAATTTCATGACTTTTTCATTACTTTCATGACCACCTGCTCAATTTCACGACTTTCATATCCAGTAGACACCCTGCTTTTTGTCTCAACAGCATCTGCCGGCCATTCCACAGAAGTTTGTGGTTATGGTTTTGAAATGAGCTGGTACCACTCTCTGCTAATTTCCAACTTCAGCTTTTGGCCTGCTATTGGACTGGCAAAGGAAAACCACAAACACCCTGAACACAAGTGATTCAACCTCTCAGTATTCTTTGTATTTTAGAATTGGAGGTTTCAAGTGAAGAGTTCCAAAACTTTTTTTCTGAACTGCTAGCTCTTCAAGAATTTTTTTTTAAATTGAAGTGACAATGGTGCCCTTTCTTGAGTTTTGTTTTACTGATGAGCAGCAATGCTCACCCTCTTAAAAAGTACTTGTTTACAAGACAAAGGGAAAATTGCACAGTAGAACATTTTTTTTTTCAAGTGACTGGCTTGCAGCAAAGAAAATAATAACAATAAACATCCACACACACAAAAAAATAAAAATAAAAATGGAATTTTGTTTTGTGTGCAGCAAGTATACCTGGAATAAGTACATACACTAAACTGACAAAAGTCACTGGACACCGGGAAGAGAAACACAACATAACATTTATTGACATACATTAGGACGATGTCATTCCGGAAACCTTTGGCCTTAATAATGCACTGACCCTTCGAGACATGCTTTCGACAAGGTTTTGGAACACAGCGATAGGTATACGCTTCCATTCAGTACATAATGCTGCTGAGTAGTAGGCCTTGGTTCCAAACTTCTTATGCAGCGCTCTAATTCATCCCATAGGTGCTGTATGGGATTAAGATCAGGGCTCTGTGCTGGCCAGTCCATACACGATAATTATCGCCAAACCACGACATAACAAACCTTGCTTTATGGCTCGGTGAATTATCCTGCTGGTACCAACAAGGCTCAGTTCAATACTATTGCCACAGAGTTGATAGGGCATAATTGTCCAGAATATTGAGGTAGACGTGCTGGTTAACAGGTTTTTCCACGATAACCAATGGGCAGGGACCATACCAAAAAAAAAAAAAAAAAAAACACCACCACACGAGTACATGCCAGCTCCAAACTTGACCGTAGGAACAGTACACCATGGTAAATAGCATTACCCCGGCTGCCACCATACACACACACACACACACACACACACACACACACACACACACACACACACACACAAGACCATCAGATTGATGGATCGTGTATCTGGATTCATCAGTCCATAGGACCAGTTTCCATTAATCTACCCATGATAAATGTTCTTTACACCATGCTAAATGACGAGTAGCATTCCGAGTGGAGATGAAAGGCTTATGAGCAGCCACACAACCACAGTAACCCATGGAATGAAGTTCCCTGCGAATGGTACATGTACATACCGAGGCTCCAGCATTTTTACTTGCCTGTACACTGAGGCCTTGTGCAGTACTCCATCGATTAGCTGTAATGACTCTCCTGAGGCTTCGACGTCCTCTATCACTGATTTTCTTTGGTCTGCCGGTACATTTTGCTACTTCAGGCACGCCATGTGTCTTCCACTTATTCAGTACATCCAAAACAGTTGACTTGGGCATGTTTAAATGCCTCTCGGCTTCTCTTATGGTCAACCCACTAATATAACACCCGACAAACGTTCCTTTCTCAAAGTCAGTTCTCTCCCGCCACGGCATTTTAATTCAACCTCACAGTGTGATATGATCGCCGTCAGCTGCAGGCTTGTTTTTATACAGTCTGAAGCTGTACCGCACATCTTAACAACACAGCGGATCCATTTGTTTGCTTTTGAAAGGGTGTCCAGTGACTTCTGTCAATACAGTGTAAGTCTGTAACAACTACTGGAGCTATTGACTGCAGTAAAACTTGCAATTTACAATTGAAGCACAAAAAAATTCAGCAAGCTGAGCATCACTTTATAAAGATGTTATTCTTTTCATATTCAAGAAAAAAAGATGGGGATTGGAAGAGCTATTAAAAAAAAAAAGTTATATACTTAGTTTATATACCCAGGACATGCAAATATATCTTATGATGACATAACCATTTCTCACCTCACAAATTCATATAATAAAATGGCTTTAATGAGCTTGACAATCAAAATGCATACTTTTGTTTTGCAACCAAAGGCTTTAAAGTTCAACGCCTGATTTATTGATGTAGCAATGGTTACACTTTACTGCATTAGCTCTATTGATCGAATTTTGCTTCTTGGCTGTTAGTCGTTCCAATTTTTTTAAATGTCGTAGTTTATATCTAATGTTCCTTTCCACTGGGACAAACATTTTTGCAATTTTATTTTCAATATCAGGAAATAACCTGTAATCTTGTTGTAGGCTTCATATGATTTAGTACTCATAGGAGCTATTAGTGAGTGCTTGTGTCTAATTTGCATATGCAGTTGTTTAATATTTTCCTGTCACTATGAGTAGCTGATTTGTACGTTTTTTGGAATGGTATGTTTAGATTTTACAGCTGGATAGGAAATTGTGATGTTTTGTCCCTCTGTTTAGTTTATATCTAATATGTTTGAAACAGTACAGAGAAAATAGTAGTTCACTTGTGACATGGGGATATTAAATAAGTTAGTGACTGGATACATAAGTACAATAAAATATAACCAACTTATTAAATATCACCATGTCTCAAGCAAACTATTATTTTTGCTGCTTCAAATGTATTAGATCAAAACCAGAGGGGGGGGGGCTTCTTAATTCCCTATCCAGCTGTAAATCTAACTATGTTATCCCAAAATACCTGCAAATAAATATTCAGCTGTTCAACCATTGTGACAGACAAATGCTACATATCTCTGAAACTAAACAACTATTTACACAAATTAGAAGCAGGCTGTTTTTAGATAACATATCCGTAGATTATTCACACACTTGTCTGATAAGACTACTACACTAAATGAAGAAATGACATGGATTAACATCTTACGTAGTCGACATATTATCAACTACCAACACAAGATTATCAACTACTAACACAAGAAATTCACTCACCCACAATAATAAAAAAACAACTCAAATTTTGAGCACATTCTGCACTCCAATATCTTAAAAAGAGAATGCCAACAAGCAGGCCTAGCATTCTCCAACTCACTACATGACATTACAAGCATACTTAATCAGAAGCAAAATATATCCTCAATGCTTGACGGACCAAGCATTTACGAACTTATGAACTACCTAATTGTCTAATTGTGTCTATATAGGCAGCACTAAAAGAGAAGTGTGAACCCAATTAACTGAACACCTAAAAGATTGAAACCTCAGAAGAAATGCGCACATCTTTAACCCAGTGTTGCTACAAAAAAAAAAAAAAAAAAAAAAAAAAAATTAAAAAAAAATGAACTTCGCCTGAATGGGAGAACATAAAATTAATATGTAGTCATCATAAACACCACCAAATATTAATAGTGGATACCTTGACCATATCCAAGAAAGAAAGAAAACAATGGAAATAACCTATGACTTGGCAATATGCAGTGCAAGCTCAAATGGATAGCAAAGGACAGAAAGCACTCTAGCTTTCATGACGATAGCGTTGAGTGCAAAGCACAATAAACACCAACAGTGAATACTGAGGATGGTACCGATTGGTAGATGATTGAAATGCATAGCTAAGAGATGCGATTACTTGCAGCTACCTTTATTTATTTTTAGCAAAATTCAAACTATTTTAACTTCAAATTTTCTCATTCTTCCGTTGATTTTATGATATCGTCTTTTTAATGTTTCCAGAATTTTATTTAAATTTGACAATTTCACTTTGACGAGTGTTTGAGCAATCATCAGTTTCTAATTGAAATGATTCATGCCATTTTTACAAGTAAAACGCACGTTATCTCAGTTTCAGCAATAGCAACGGAACAGTGAACTGCATGGCTCAAATCAAAATGGGTACGTTTTAAGAATTTCTTTCCAGTTGTCTCTTTACATTATATTCAGCTGATAAATATCACATTCTCTGAAGGTTATGTGATATATAAACATGAGTAACAGCAGCAACAATAGAAACACGTTTTTTACTCCTATATACAGTAGCAAACAAAAGTATTTGGCAAAACACTTTTTCGACCATAATTTTTTTCTGCTGGACCAAATCGGGTCACTTTGGGATATGATATGTGTTAATTCATGGGTTACACTGCCGCATAGTTTGTGTTTCCCTCAGAGCGAATTTGTCATTTGAAATGGGCCATATTCAAGAGTCGCCAATTATTACCCATTTGTTTGCTGCATGTATTGATGTTTTTCTTGTGATTTTTGTGGGTTTTGTGATGTGTAGTGTGATAATAAGTCAATCTTAGGTTTTCAAAAATGGGTAAAAAGGCGAAAATTCCTGTTGGAGCTTGCCAGGCGGTTGTGGACATGATGGAATCCGGAATGCGTGACACCAACATTGCGAGGGTCCTGAAGATCCGACACCAGTCCATTTCAGCTATCCTGCAAAGTTATAAGAAGACTGGGACCGTCGAGAACAGTCCGCGATGTGGTAGGCCTCGTTCCACTACGCTGCGTCAGGATAGACGCATTCTCCGTCGATCTCGTGCTGATCCCACCTTGACTGCTGTGGACATCGCCACTGAATTCCGTGACAGCGACTACCTGAACGTCAGCTGAATGACCATCTCCTGTCGTCTTATTGCTAGTGGATTAAATGGAAGATGCCCCGCCAAGAAACCACTCATTGGAGTCAAGAATCGACGAGCCAGAGTCGCGTTCGGTCATGGACACTGGATTGTGGCGGACTGGAGTAAGGTGCTTTTCACTGACAAGAGCAAGTTCAACTTGTTCGGAAGTGATGGTATCCGATACGTACGACGTCCGTGTGGCCAGAGATTCAACCGACTGTCAAGCATGGAGGAGGATCGCTCATGGTTTACTGTGCCTTCTCTCGCAATGGAATGGGCCCCATCATCAAGATTGACATAATAATGACCAGCCAGAGCTACATGAACATGCTCATTAACGATGTCTTCCCATGGGCAAACCAGAACATGCCACCCGGATGGATCATGCAGCAAGACAATGACCCGAAGCACAATTCCAGAGTAGTGAAGGCAGCCTTCCAGCAGCAACAGGTCACACTTCTTGACTGGCCAAGCCAATCTCCAAACCTCAATCCCATCGAGCACATGTGGGAGGAGCTGGAGAGACGATGTGCAAAGAAAACCAGCAGGAATAGGGCCCAGAAGTTCGACCAGCTGTCTGCAGAACGGGCGCGAATTCCGCAGGTCACCGTCGAGAAGTTAGTGGACTCGATGCCGGCCCGTTGTGCAGCTGTTATTAAGTCTCGTGGTTATCCCACTAAGTATTAGTTATTGTTTTGTCATTATCTCGTATTTGTTTTCTGTTATCGTTGCTTTAAATGAATGTGATACACACCTACTTTGTTAGTCAATTTGTATGATCTTTGCGATTAAGCTCGGTACCTGATCTGTGTTAAGGTTTTCGATCCATCTGCATATGGGTCATGTATACAACTGAATAACACATATCATATCCCAAAATGACCTGATTTGGTCCAGCAGAACAAAAATTATGGTTGAAAAAGTGTTTCGCCAAATACTTTTGTTCGCTACTGTATATGTATGAACTATTTTCCTTAATTGTACTATATAACTTTATGCATTTCACTATGTATTTAGTTGTTCAATTATGTATCAATAACATAAACTACTTTTAAAGTCAACAAATTTTTGCATCCCAATGATGTTCGTGTTATTAACGAGGTTCTGCTGTATAAATAAAAAATCTTGCTTCTTTGTAAGATTCAACTGATCTGCTGTGCTGTATTTTGATGTATGCACTAAATTTTATAAGAACAAGCAGCTTAAAAGAAAACAAACAACAAAAAAGATCATAAACATCCACAGAAAAACTGAGTTTACATTAACACAAGAAAGACATTAAAAATATTCAGAAAGAATAGGAAAGAATGCAACATTACCTGCATCTGCTATAGCAAGAAGAGCAGTAAAGGCTCGCATGGCAGATCTTTTCAGGTCATCCTGTTTTTCAAATTCTTGCTTTACGGCATTAGCCTTAACTTTACTAGTGCATGTTGATTTTAATGGATCTACCAAACGTTCCAACCCTAAGAGAGAAAATGCATATGGATTTAAGTTTTCAAGAAATCAACCATTTAAAAAGAAACACAAATACATTACACATATTTAGACAACACAAGACTATAATATTAACTACACATAGCATCAGAATACATAGTAAAATTTCAAGCAAATGAGTAACAATCCTTAATTTTAAGTTCAAGCAGTACCTCAGAACACAGTGGTTTCAAACATATTTGAAATACTTATTCAATCACAGAATTCCAGGACATATCATATGTGTGTGAGCGATCCAAATACTCCCACTTTAAAATATTGTGAAACCACAGGAAAGGGGAAGGGGAGGTGTATGTTTGACCGGTAACCCATAACAAAAAAAAAAAAAAAAACCCATACAAGCATGAGCAAACTTAATGCAGAATGTTCAAAATGATGTTTGCTGCACCTAATAAGAAACTTAGAATTACAGATGAAAAATTGAAATATCAAAACTGTCACTGAAAATGTAACCTGGTTTAATTTCTGCAAAACTGTTTATGAATATTACGCCACACTCATTCTGAAATAAATTTATTGCTATTTTGGCTTTAATTCATTTACTAAAGCAAATACAGAACAAAAAAATATATGAAACTAGAAAACATAGTCTAGAGTTAGACCGGAAATGTGCCATTAATTACTCTTGAAGTGCTATCATATATCACAATCAATATATAAACCAAATATTATTTATATTTAAATTGAAATAAGGCTTACACTGAAAATTTAAAGATAAAGAAAGGTGAAATATTTTAAACTTTTCCCAAGGAACAATTGTCTTAAATAACTATTCATTGCAGCAAAGATTTCTGCTAAATTTTATTTAGGGAAGAAATCTTCAAACATAATATTGATGCCACTTGTATATAGCTATGTTTTAAATTTGAGCACAAAATTTCCCAAATGAAAAGAAACAATAACAACAGGGTTCATACTGATTTTTAGAAGTCCATTTTAAGTAGTTTTTAAGGAGCTGATGATAACCTTAGAACTTTTTAAAGTCTTGCCTCTGTAGTGCCTGAAGTTCCTGCTTGGTTATCTTTTTCCTGAAGTCACTCATCTGCCACAGATTCTATAATCTGAATAATAAAATCTAATCTAGACATAGGTTTCTGGCTAGATGGAATGTCTTCTTTGTACAAAATATTATGATTCAGGACCATACAGGGAAAAAACATTGAAGTACACCTTTTCCCAGAATTTCACTGTACCCCTCTCATCTAGATATGAATACACCATCATATCAGATTCCTCCCATAAGAGTTGTACTGTTGAACAATTGATGGCTTAGTTATACTTTTACTTTTCCCTTGACGTATATGTGTGCATGTAGTGTCTCCAGCAGTACAATGTGTCGACAAAAGCAGAACAGGAAACCTGTGATTTTTTTCCTCCTGAAGGCAGCAGCAAAAATAGAACCCATACGGAAATACTTCACTTCACCAATAGCAAATTTACTATGAAAGGGTGCTGGTAGGAATTTTCTGTTTTTCTGGATGCTTTCTGTAAAAATGTCCCTGCACCATATAGTGTTTTAGCCAGAGGAACACTTGTGAAAAAGTTATCCATAAAAACAGGGTACCCTTTAGACAGAAATCCCATTTTTAATAATCTCAACACAGCAGAGTATGCCAGTCCATGTTCTTGAATCTCTGCTTGTAGTTGGTTGCCGTTTTACTCCCATATTTAGAAGGCACGCAAGGAAACCTTCTATTTTAGCATTTGTTACATTTTTCCATTTCCTAGCTTTAGATTAGGATGCTCCTGGAGAAGACTCTTTGCTTACTTATTTGTTTCAGAAATGATAATTCCAAGGATGAAATTGGTAAAAAAACATGTAAAAATATGCAATAGGTGCTGCATCAGTTGCAGGAGCATGTTTGGGCCCCTGCATTTCATGATAATCAAAAGGATGCTGAGGCTGTTCATCACTTCCCTTTATTATTAAATACATCCTCCCATTCACTTTCAGAATCTGAAGATTCGCTATCAAGATCTTCACTTTTAGAAGAAAATACTGTGTGGCACAGTGGGTAGTTTTCTGGCTTGATGTTGCTTGGCCAATATCACTCTCAGATGATTCAAAAACATCACTATGCCACCCCAGTGGCACAGTGGTCTAAGCGATGGCTTTTGATAATTCATCCGAAAGGGATCCGGGTTCGAATCTTGGTGAGGAATGGTTGCAGTGTTTGTCTTACGGCACTAGTTCGCTCCATTCCCTGGAACCAGTGACCCTAAATTCGGGACGTACGACTGCTTATAACCCACTGAGTTGCTCACGGTGGTCTTAAACCTCCAATGAAAGAAAAAAAATTGTCACTATCACTTGGCAAAGTTTCACTCTCACTACAGGCCATTTCAAATAACCTTACAAAAAAATTTCAGCACAGTTCAAAAAGCATGTCTGCAAGTCTCAGGAACAAGCTGTCAATAAAATGTCATCCTCTGCTAACACTTGAGTTTGGAAAAAGGGGGGGGATTCGTAATTCATTGAGTTTTGCAATTGTGTCTCTTTGTTTGGGGAAAAATAATAAGTAATAATGTGAAGAGCTTAGTAAAACACTGCATTTCGTTCTCCTGCGTGGCAAAAAAAGTCCGCCGTCATTGCGTGACCACACGTTGGGACGAGTTGTGCGTTATTACACTTTGAACAGGGTAAGAAAAAGTTATTTCCGACAGTACGATGTTTTATAATTCACCAACAATCTGAAGTGAACAGACCTGCCTCAACTGCAGTAGAAAAATTTTTATTTTCTTTCGAATAACATTATGTTATTGCTCAAAAAGTACTGTTATACACGTGAGTGATAATGTTATTTGGTACTGAATGCTTTTCATATAATTATTGCATAATAGAATAATATAGTACAATTATCTAAATAATTAACTCATAAGATGTTTTAGGTTGTCATTTTTATTCATGCTCTTGGTTTATGCATTCAGAATTTTTTTTTTTTTTTAAACTACATCCAACTACCTGACTTATCCGATCCGGTGCGTAAACGGCATCCCTTGTTGATTTAGACAAGCTACGTTCGGAAATTATTGATTTATCTTTCACTTCTTTTTGATCCAAAGTTCAGATATTTCGTTGAACATTCATGTCGAAACATTTGGTTTCTTCTATTATAATTCTTTTTCTTCTTATTTTAAATAAAGTCCGATTGTCCCTGTCATTTGATCCGGCGCTTAAACGTCATTCCTTGATGACTCCGATGTTCCATATTCTGCAAATGTTTTACCAAAATCGATGATTAGCATTTATAAAAGGGAGTCCATCTCGCCAAATCATGTAATTGCAATTTGAAGCTAAGGGATCATAAGAGTCCTATTAAAGTATTTAAAATTATTAAAAATAGTTGAAAAAAGCACATTTTTTATATCCAGCTTCCATACGTTACCAGACTAGTTTCAACAGCATATTTCCGCTGTCATCTGCAGTGGTTGTATATGCCGACTTTGCGGCCTACTGTACTACTTGCAATGTCGGTTATCTTCAAGAATTCATGAAGATAACCGACTAGCCTGTTAACATACGAAAGCTGGATATAAAAAATGTGCTTTTCGTGAAGATAACCAGCATTGTGCGGAAACAACATGCATGTATTAAGAAAAATCATAAAAAAATACCAGTTCTTTTTCACTTTTACCAAATATATTAAAAATGAGAAACACGATAAAAAAAATATATATATAAAAAATATACAATGCATGGGAGGGTTCAGGTTTGTCAGAAAATTCGAAATTTCAAAAATCAATGAACATTCTCATGCCTGTAAAACAATGATTTTCTCGGTGTACACAGAAGTTGAATAATATCATTTCACCAAAATTTTCATAATATATTTGGTTTCCCATACTCCACAGCAAAACAACAATTTCTGTAGTGACTACAGAGAATCCATTGCATTTGAAATAGCTAAATCTCCAAAAAAATACTGAGGCATATGTTCGTTTCAGGTGGGTAATACGAACTTAAAATAGCTTCCAGAAAACAAAGAGAAACTGCGAATTTTGAGGGGTTGGAGTGGAGAAGAAAGGTTCGTCTCCCATCTGCTAAATGAGCAATGGACACTGAAAAAAGCCGAAGTAAAATAATTTCCAGAGTCAAAATTACATTTAAGGACCTATTAATTTCTGAGAGGTGCACAAACCCTGAATAACAGTTATAATCCTGTTTAAATTTCCCTTTTGATGAAAATTAAAGAACTGGTTTAGTGTGCTCAGCTGCAAAAAAGTGTTCAAACACCGTTATTTTGCGTGTGGAGTGAGAAAGGCCGAATAGGAGAGTTAGAAAAATACGGGATGGGGTCACACGCACCCAACCTACCCCCAAAGCTATAGCTACGAAAACAAATTTTTTCTCCAGGCCTCGATCGTTTCATCATCATTCTTTTGCTACCTACCCCCTTCACCACTAGTGCTCAACAAATGGTTCATTTTTCTTTTCACATGAACACAACTACTCGCAATGTTAAAAGCTAATGGAAAAATATTTTTTTCAATTTCTTTGCTTAACACCAAACAATGTCACATTTAAATGACCAGGAAGCAGAAGCGGGTTTCTGGAAAGAAAAAAAAAAGTCACAGTAGCACTAAACAGTTTTTCTAACAGCCATGGCAATACTAAAACAACTTGAAAAAACCATGAGGAATAACCACTCACCATAAAGATCATGGTAACCTTCAATGGACCACACACTTCCAACACGTCATTCATCGTGATGTAACTGGGCTTCCACAGGTTTACAGACTTCTTGCTTACGCTTCTTATTTTCGGGTGTGAAACATCGTTTTTTTCTTTTTTTTTTTTTTTCCTTTGCCTTATAATATGTTACTATAATGCTTGTCAATTCGATAAAATCACACATACACTCATTCATACAATTCAAGTAAAAACTATGTACATAAACCTTACATTCACAGGTGATTAAACCTTAGTCAACTCTAATTATGGAACTCCTCCTTCTGTTTCACAACCTCTGCTACTCCCCCTGCAATTGTCACACCCATTCAGCCCCGCACATCCAATCCTCTAGTACTTTCGACAGGTCCCTGTCATCTTCAGGAGGCAGGTGTGTCTCATCCGCCCACCACAGCTCAAGTGAGCAGAGCCATCGAGGCATGGGCTCCAGTCGCTATCTCTGAATCGTTGTGTCTCTGGCGCCATCTATTGTCCCTGCTGCTCTTTTTTCCCTCTTTCTTTTTACGCTGCTGTTCAATTTTTATTAGGGCTTTCCATTGTTCGTTTAGGTTATTTGGCTCATTAATGTTGCATAATCTTGATCTGTTTTTTTCAATTAACACTGATTCTTCCATAAATAGAGTTGACTAAGGTTTAATCACCTGTGAATGTAAGGTTTATGTACATAGTTTTTACTTGAATTGTATGAATGAGTGTATGTGTGATTTTATCGAATTGACAAGCATTATAGTAACATATTATAAGGCAAAGGAAAAAAAAAAAAGAAAAAAACGATGTTTCACACCCGAAAATAAGAAGCGTAAGCAAGAAGTCTGTAAACCTGTGGAAGCCCAGTTACATCACGATGAATGACGTGTTGGAAGTGTGTGGTCCATTGAAGGTTACCATGATCTTTATGGTGAGTGGTTATTCCTCATGGTTTTTTCATTTATGAATTGCATGTAAACTATGCGCACTTTGCAAGAGGTTAATACCTTAAAAGTGCAAATATAATAACTAAAACAACTTGGCTTCAGCACTGCTGAGGGACAAACCAAACCAACAGGCCCCCTTCCCCTTGCATTTTGTATGGAAGGCAGAATCTGTTAGATGCAAGTTACAACACTAGAACAATCCTGAACTATAAAGACATTGTGTAGGAGCAAAAAATGGGTTTAGATAAAATTCCATAACATGTATAAACCATGCTACAGTACTAAAAGCACGGATATATCAACAAGAAACGTGTAGTATTTGAAACTGTCAAAGAAGATGCTTTCACTGGGTATGTTATTAATGTTTGAAACATCTATTTTTATATGATGTGAGAGGGAGGGACCTTGTCCCGTGATTTGACGCATGAAAGTATGATCCTAGCAAAGACAATTCTTTCTTATTCTTTAAATACCTGCCTCAGTGTTAGTTCATTGCTACTGAATAAAACAAATAATCATACCCCCCCCCCCAAATACACTAAACACTGAATTTGTTTCAAAAACAATGCCAAAACACAATCTACAGCTAGAAGTTTTAGTCCATCCTGAAACAATACAAATCAAGACTATGAGGTTTTTCACATACCTGCAACTGCTGGTGTAAGTACATTCAACACACAGAAACTATACAGCTCATTTACATTGCCCCTGTGTTCGCACACACACACACACAAAGGAGGGGGAGAGACCATGCTCTCTTTCATGGAGTGTGTTGTTCATTGTAACATTCTTTGTTGCTTGCTACCAAATAATGTCATACTTATATGTATGAATCTCAAACGTACAAGTACAATACAACTTCATAACATTCAATAAACAAAACCACAAATGAGACTCAGTCAGAAATGCCCAATGAGGACATACCAGAAGATGGAATCCCATTTTAACTGCAGACATTTTCCCTGGATGAAGATATGCAGATTCCATTGACTTATGTCTGCAACTGCATGCCATGACAGTTTGGTAACTGCCTGTACACATGTGTTTAAGAATGCGCCTTTAAATCCGGAACATCTGCAATAATTACTTAAGTTTTCCCACACCTGATAAAATATTATTACTAGTGATGAGTCTACAAAGCTTATCCCTGAAACTTCCTTCAAACAGCACACACATTTCTTCACATACAAGTTGACTAAACATTTTTAGAAGTGTGTTTAGAGCAAGCTGAAAGAATAAACCTCCAAATCAATCAGATAGTAGGCAACTAGGGGTTATTTCTGGCAAACAAATACTGATGTTTACTATCTGTCTACATAGCCACACCTACGCTTATCAGCAATATACCTGAACAGAAACTGGGAGGTGCGGGTTAATTCTTGCTCCTATGCAATGTGATTTAAGTTTTTTGAGGAATGGCTACAAGAATAGGTAGTGAACTTAGCACTACAGTACCAAAAATAGAGAGTTTCAAATTGGTTCTGGGAATTCGAGAGACTTGTTTTAAGCAGATTTACGATTCACACCATTTTATCACAAGTTAATAACACTGCTTTAAAGAATTTTACAAGAAATTCCAAATTCATTTCATAAAACAAAGTACTGAACAATGACTTTTATAACTTATTGCTTTGAGGTTTTTGTCACGATGTTCTGCCTTTCCAAGGTTGTTTCACTAACACAAACAGCAATTTATGTACTGCAAATTACAAGTGCATATCTTTGGTGCAGTGCTTTTCCTCCTCATAACTTATCTAGACTTCAAGATGTTGCTTCTCCATAATTTATTTTCTCTCTAATTTGCCACAAATTTTCATTGGAAGGGAGTCCTATTTAGTTTCTTCCCATCATGGGCAATAACATAGCACAGGCCACACACATGAAGGGAAATAGCCTTGCTACACCCGGAACCTTCCACAACCCCCTCTCTAAATCACTAGGGACTGCGCCTCTAGGTTCGCTACGCTTGTTTCCAGAGTAGCGCTCGGGCCCTGCAGCCCGATCTCCAAGTATATCACATGAAATAAAAACTGGAAAATTCATATAAATTTCAATTTTTATTTGCATGTCTAAGGAAATAACGCTTGTTATTCCCAAATTTCAGAGTGTTTTTTTTACTGCCGTTAAGTTTTGAAAGGTCGGACTTTTGTCGTTTGAACTAATCGCACTAACTAAATTTACCAAGAAAAACAAAAGCGGTCCAAAAAGCATTTCTGTAAACCGTTATGCTAAACCGTTAAGGTGGACGTCAAGTAATTTTGCTTCCTATACTTCCAATGGTAAAACTTTTGTACACATTTCCTTCACAATTAGTGTGTTCTTAAGGATGAAAATTTGAACATAGATTAAAATAACTTCATATTATAACTTGGAATACATAACATTTTCTGAAACAACCATAACTATATAAAAAATCAATAACTTTTCCTTTGGTGGTGTTGGGACCAGAAAAAAGATGACACAACCTGTACTTCGACGACACCAGTAGACAAACAAATGTTGGATTACATAAATATGGTTATGTTTTAGAAAATATTAAGTATTCCAAGATATAAAATGAAGCTATTTTAATCGATGTTAAAATTTTCATCCTTGGGAACGCATTAATTGTCCAGAAAAAAGATGGCGCGACCTATACTTTGATGACGTGAGTAGACAAACAAATGTTGGATTGCATAATTATGGTTATGTTTGAGAAAATATTAAGTATTCCAAGTCATAAAATGAAGCTATTTTAATCGATGTTCAAATTTTCATCCTTGGGAACGCATTAATTGTGAAGAAAATGTGTGCAGAAGTATTTCCATTGGAAGTACAGGAAGCAAAATTACTTGACGTCCACCTTAAACAATTGAGATAGCTTTACCAACAAAACATATGCATAACAAATTCTCTGCGTCATCATGGCAGCAGGTCACGAGACCAGAACGTTCCTCTGTGGTTATCGTGAAGACAGACAAGCCATTCGTTTCTTACCTTTGCGTCTTTAAAAAATGCTTAAAAATCAGAAAATGACTTTTTCTTAAATTTTTTTTTTTGTAAAAAAGGGACAGTAGTTGTAAGTTTATGCTGTAAAAATTGCAATGCGTTATAATTTATAGTTTGCCATATATCCGTTTTTTTAAATGGATCCCATCGCAAAATAGAAAATTTTGTGAAATTTAGGAATTTAATTTCTTGTAAACTAAACAGACATTTAAAAAAAAGGGCGACGAGGTGCAAAAATTCGGTCATGGCACTACATGCCTACAAAGTTTCGTGGTTCTGTTGCTGTTAGTGTGTCCGGAACGCAACCTGATAGCACTTAGCACTTTTTTGCTTACCTTAACTTTGAAATACAATAGCTCTTGAAGTTTCGCTAGAATCGAGAAACGGTTTATTTCAGCGTGTTCTCCAAACAATTCTCTACAAACGATGTAAATTTCATATTTTTGTGATCAATACGTTTTGCGTTGCGAGCTAGGAAAGCAAGAGTGTCACAAAATTTCTAAACCAGCAGCAGTTACTTTTTTAGAATAGAGAGGCTTTCACCTCACACCTACACACCAACTTGACATTCTTACATGCTACTAGAAAAGACTACCTCAAAAAAACATATTCTATTTTCTGCTTCTAACAATTAGTTGTTACTGAAATCACCAATGTCTATCTTCACACCTTCAGCTTGCTTTAGGTCCACCCTTTAGGGTGGACACTGTACCACAGAACTGGTAATTTTCATCTCTTCCATGCAGCACATTACCAAAACCAATTCAATATGTTTGCATTATCTTTTCTTTCCTCAAAGGAAATACACAGCTCAGTTCTAATGCCTGCATTATTAGTTCCGGTCTGCCACTGAATTCTTGCCGCTTCAAACCCAACTGTTACTTTCATCCGAAAAAAAAAAAGTGGGGGGAGGGGGAGTTTACATCTAAATACAGCATTGTAAACAGTCAGTTTTATTTTCTGGACAACCTTTTAGTGAAAATATGTTTTCAAAGCTAGATATTAGATACGAGAATTTCTCTTTACGATTCTGTTATCTTGGTCTAGTTGTTCAGTAGATGTAATCTGTCTCTCCATTCCTCTCTATTCTCCGCTGTTCTCTTCAAGTCATAGTATGTCCTAGTATAGGTGTCTTGGAGTAACTGTGCCACAAAACTTTTCCTTGGCCGTCCTCTTCCTCTTTTGCCTTGAATTTTCCCTTGCAAAGCTTTTAGAATAAGGCCTCCATGGTGCAATGTGTGTCCCATCCATAACATTCTTCTTCTTTTTAACATGTTAAACAGATTCCTGGGTTCTCCCCTCTCTCCAGGACCTCCTTATTAGTCTTTCTATCGAGCCAGCTTATTCTCTCCATTCTTCTATAGTTCCACATCTCAAATGCCTCCAGCCTTTTCACTTCCCTCTTTGTCAATGTCCATGTCTCACAACCATAGAGAGCTACTGGCCAAACATATGCCTTTAAAATTCTCTTCCTCAGTTTTAGATCTATATTTTTGGCTGTCAGTAAGTAGTCTTTGATTCTCTCTAAAAGCTGTTTTTGCCATCCCCAGTCTCATTCTAATTTCCTTTTCATATCTCGCATCTTCATTAATAATTTGATCCAAATAGGGAAATAATTTAACTTGTTCGATGCATTATCCTTCAATTTTAAGGAAAGTCTGTTTTGGATCCTTTCCTATTACCATTAGTTTTGTCTTATTTTTATTACTCTTCATTCCATAGATTTTAAAGCACTAGCATTACAAATTAAATTTACACAATGTTAAGTAGCATAAAAACAAGGCTACTGTGGGAAAGTTGCATACATACTTTGCAAGATGGCAGACGGGCAAAGTGAAGCTAATCGAACCAACATCAGATATGTTAACATCTTGATATCATAATGATCCCTCAGTCCATTTTCAACGTGATTTAAAAATTCAAAGATGTCAAGCCTGTCTAGACAAGAGTCGAGCAGAGTATACATACACTCAAAGGCAGCCTGTAACAAAAATAATTTAAATGGAACAGTTCTGATGATCAGGAAGAAACTATTAATTTAATCTAACATTTTAATAGCAATATGAATTACACACATGCATACATTTCTAGACAAAATAAACTTCAAATAATCCAGACACATGAAAATACTAATCAACAAAGCATTGAACAAAAAATAAAAAAAAATGACAGGTCATAAACAGTATAAAACCATAAGTTCTTGTTAATACAATGAAGCTATTGGTTGCAGGTACAAATCGTTCTTAACAAAGGAATTTCCCATTCCTTCCTCTTTAAAGTTTAAATAAAAACTGAGTTTGACAATCTAAACAAAACACTTACTCACAGTCCATATTCAGGTTTAATATAAATAGTTTTTAAATAAAGAATCTGGGGGAAGTTTTCTCCTTATTTTCAGAGTTCTTTTTAGTCATTTTGCAGACATTTTTGTCCGCTTGATGTTTGTCAGTTTTTTCCCAAAGAATAATGACTATATCCAAATGTTTGATGACATGGAAACAGGGCTTGAAAAATATCTGAAAAGTTACACGCTCAGGAAAATTTATGTTTTAAATAAAAATTCAGAACCCTCATTTTTTTTATAATAAAAACTTTATATGATGAAATTTTTTAACATGTTTTGCATTTCTGTTTTAACAGTCTGTATTCAAAACATTCAATGAATAAAGGCGTGCAAACCAAGTTTTAAGATGATGATGCTGAAATTGGCATGAAACGGTATGATGATGAAATTGGTATTTGAGAAATTTCGTGATTCTGCCATGTTCCTTTCATTTAAGTTTTTGCCCTTTATCACTAAACTATACTCAGTTTCTTTTAAATTGGCAGCTCAAGGTTACCAGCTCCTTCCCTACCCTTGCTCGCAACTATGATAGTGTCTGCCGGGATCGAGAGACTGAACTCGTTTTTCTCCACTTCAATTTATGTGTGTAGGCAGTTTACATCTCTTCCTTGTTTAAGAGAGATTTTTCTTCGATTATTGTCATCATGCCCAGTTCTGATATGAGAAAACAATCGAAGAAGATAATTGACAGCGTGTACAGCTATTTTAATGAGCTAGTAACATCCAGACCGGATGCAAGAATTCAAGAATTGTTTATCCAAACTCAGAGGGCAACTGCCGATTCATACCTGCCAACACTTCATGAAGCTCATCAGGAGCACATGAGGATTGCCTTCCACGCGCCGTCTCGCGAAGCCGATATGATGCTGTACTATCGGTCTTACCAAATTTAAAATGTGACATTCTCGGCATAGCTACTACAATAAACAACCACTGAAAACACCTCAAATTGCAGTTTTTTTTATATATAAAATGTAAATTTTCCCTTATTATCTTAGTAATATACATTCATCATATCTGAGAATATGTGGTTGCAAATAAATATAAAAGTTCAAGTGAAAAACCATTAGAAAGTACCAATCACTCACCCTAAAGATCATGGTAACCTCCAATGACAACACACTTCCAACACGTCAATCATCGTGATGTAACTGGGCTTCCAAGGTTTACAGACATCTTGCTTACGCTTCTTACTTCCGGGTGTGAAACATATTTTTTTATTTTTTTCCCTTAGCCTTATGAGATGTTACTATAAAGCTTGTCAATTCCATAAAAAATCACACATACTACTCATTCATACAATTCAAGTAAAAACTATGTACATAACCTTACATTCCTAGGTGGTTAAACCTTTGTCAACTGTAATTATCAAACTGCTCCTTCTGTTTCACAACCCCTGCCACTCCCACTGCAAGTGTCACACTCATTCAGCCCCTCACACCCAATCCTCTAGTACTTTCAACAGGCCTCTGTCGTCTTCAGGAGGCAGGTGTGTCTCACCCGCCCACCACAGCTCAAGTGAGCAGAGCCATCGAGGCACGGGCCCCAGTCGCTATCTCTGAATCATTGTGTCTCTGGCGCCATCTATTGTCCCTGCTGCTCTTTTTCCCCTCTTTCTTTCTAAGCTGCTGTTCAATTTTTATAAGGGCTTTCCATTGTTCGTTTAAGTTACTTGGCTCATTAATGTTGCATGATCTTGATCTGTTTTTTTCAATTAACACTGATTCTGCAATTCTTAACTGCCTTTCGTTTTTACAGCTCTTAATAATTTTAATATCTTCAAACCTTGGACATTGTTGATTTTCCATACAGTATTGGGTCAATGCTGTCTTAGCTTCTTTTTTATTCCAATTATTAATATGCTGGTTCAATCTATACTTTAATTTATTCTTGGTGCTGCCTATATATGACACACAGGTGGTTGCTGGTTTATAGGGATTTCATAAATTCCTGCTCTATCTAATTGGCTAATTTTTTCATTTTTAATCATTAAATTTTTTACAGTAAGTACTTGATTTCCTACCTGTATGTCATACTTGCCACAAACTTTATTAATTTCTGCTGAAACATTTTCTATATATGGTATTGCTCCTACATATTTTACAAGTTTTTTTATCAGTCTTGACCTTATTGTAACCTTGAGTTACTTCATAAATCCATTTTTTAATACCTGTTTAGGGTATCCAAAATCATATGCAATTTTTTCAATATATTCAATTTCTTCTTTTCTATACTGTTCAATTGATGAGTGTGTTAAACTTCTTTTAATTAGTGTTTTAACACTATTTCTTTTATGTGTTAATGGATGCGATGACTGCAATGGTATAAGTACTGGGATATATGAAGATTTTCTATGCACTCTGAATTGCATATTCTCCTTTGTTTTAACAATCAAAACATCCAAAAATGTCAAAGTATTGTCATGTTCTTGTTCTACTGTCAGTTCAATAGATGGATAAATTTCATTATACTTTTTTGTCAAGTCCTCAAGTTCATCATTTTTTAGCCTGGATAACAGAAAAATGTCATCAACATATCTGCAGTATATCAGTGGTGGATCCTCGAGTTTACTTATTATTTTTCCCTCAATGTCACTCATTATAATTTCAGCAAATAAAGTTGACAGTGGTGACCCCATAGGTCCACCATGATTTTGTTTGTACATCTTGTTGTTAAACTTAAAAATGTTATTTTCATATATGTACAATAAAATTTCTCTTAACTCCTCTATTTGTATTGCATTCATTGTCTGTAGCACATATAATTTTTCAATAATTATTTCTATTGCCTGAGGTACTGGTGTGCTAGGAAAAAGAGCTCTCACATCCATACTAGCCATATGATATTCACTTAAATCTTGTTTAATTACTTTAATTTTCTCAATAAATTCGTATGTATTCTTCACAGTGAACCTAGTCTTCATGAACAAAGTGCCAAAAATTTGTAGATATTCTTTTCCAGTTTTATTAGTGGGGAATTCCTTTTTGATACAATCACTCTCATAGGTGTATCAGGCTTATGAGTTTTTATTTTTGCAAACATTTTTGGTATTCCAGTACCCATTGGTGGGTATGCTTTCTTTATTTCATCAGGCAAGGTGCTGGGATTTCTTATTCTAGCTAAGTACCTTACTTGAGATTCGGTTGGGTCTTTTGCTAGAATGCTGCAATTCAGTTCTTCTTTAGCTCTATTCATTTTTAGATCATATTCAGTTGTGTTTAATATTACAATTTGCCCTGTTTTATCAGCTTCACAGAATTTAATTGTTGGGTCATCTCTTAATTTAATCAGTTGTTCTTTCTCATATTGAATTTTATCTAAATGATATTTCTTTTTATTACTTTTTTCATTAAATTCTTTCAAAACAATTCTATACAGTTTACTTCTAAAATTTTCACGTTCTTCTGCTGGTACACTGCGTGCCATTTCTTCTAAGTTGGGTATTAATTCCTCCGTCCTCGGCAGGCTCCGTGGAAATGCAAATTTTTTACCTCTCTGCAAAACAGCTCTTTGGGTGAAGCTCAAGGTCAAGTTGGAGTTATTCTGATATACCTCATACATATTCTCCCGTTGTTCTTGTACACGTTGTCTGTCAATCATCACTTGCAACTTTTTCTCCATGACTACTCTTGAGCATTTCTTTTCGTATTCCACGATGTCAAAAATTTCCCTGAAGGTTACATCCAAAATCTCATCTTTCCAATTACCGTCAAAATTTCTATACTTTTTATAACATATCAAATTGATTAAATGTAAACATTTCATATTCAAGTTAAAAATCAATTTCCTTTTATTGACAATTTCAGCTCTTAATCTCTTTTTTTGGCACTCCTGGATTATTCTATTATCCTTAACAGTGACTGGGCAATTCCGTATTTTTAAATACTTTGGTGTTATTTCTAGGTCACGGCACGTCACCAAAAATTCTTCTTGATTTACTGACTTTACTAATTTAATTTTAGCTTTCTTAAACGCTGTAATATCTCTCATCTCGAAGTTGTCAAATTGATTTCTATAGCGCATAATCCCAGAGTATGATAGCGACTGCAAACCCCTCACCTCAACTTTCCCAGCTCAGAATTTTGCGTGTAATTCTCAATTATTATATTTGCACTTTTAAGGTTTTAACCTCTTGCAAAGTGCGCATAGTTTACGTGCAATTCATAAATGAAAAACCATTAGAAAGTACCAATCACTCACCATAAAGATCATGGTAACCTCCAATGACAACACACTTCCAACACGTCAATCATCGTGATGTAACTGGGCTTCCAAGGTTTACAGACATCTTGCTTATGCTTCTTACTTCCGGGTGTGAAACATCGTATTTTTTTTTTTTCCTTAGCCTTATGAGATGTTACTATAAAGCTTGTCAATTCCATAAAAAATCACTCATACTACTCATTCATACAATTCAAGTAAAAACTATGTACATAACCTTACATTCCTAGGTGGTTAAACCTTTGTCAACTGTAATTATCAAACTGCTCCTTCTGTTTCACAACCTCTGCTACTCCCACGAGCAATGGAAAGCCCTAATAAAAATTGAACAGCAGCGTAAAAAGAAAGAGGGAAAAAAGAGCAGCAGGGACAATAGATGGCGCCAGAGACACAACGATTCAGAGATAGCGACTGGAGCCCGTGCCTCGATGGCTCTGCTCACTTGAGCTGTGGTGGGCGGGTGAGACACACCTGCCTCCTGAAGATGACAGAGGCCTGTTGAAAGTACTAGAGGATTGGGTGTGAGGGGCTGAATGAGTGTGACACTTGCAGTGGGAGTGGCAGGGGTTGTGAAACAGAAGGAGCAGTTTGATAATTACAGTTGACAAAGGTTTAACCACCTAGGAATGTAAGGTTATGTACATAGTTTTTACTTGAATTGTATGAATGAGTAGTATGTGTGATTTTTTATGGAATTGACAAGCTTTATAGTAACATCTCATAAGGCTAAGGGGAAAAAAAAAAAAAAATACGATGTTTCACACCCGGAAGTAAGAAGCATAAGCAAGATGTCTGTAAACCTTGGAAGCCCAGTTACATCACGATGATTGACGTGTTGGAAGTGTGTTGTCACTGGAGGTTACCATGATCTTTAGGGTGAGTGATTGGTACTTTCTAATGGTTTTTCATTTATGAATTGCACGTAAACTATGCGCACTTTGCAAGAGGATAAAACCTTAAAAGTGCAAATATAATAAAAGTTCAAGTGTTTGGACAAAAAATATGATACATTAAGAAACAAACTTACTTTACTTCAAAAATAAATACAGTATGTTGATTGTTTTGCTTTGTGTAAGTCAGTATCAGATAGATCTGCATTAAAGTAAGCCTGACCAGTATGAGCTTTGCATTTTTCAATAATTTAAGATTCCAAAGTTGAAACACGTAAACTGAATCGAAAATCAGTTAGATTGTTCTTAACCATGCTACACACTCATTCACATGTGGCATTGGTGTGAGGTATAAGGTGAATTGTGGCCATTAGTTTTGGTAAAAGTGTATTTAAATGACCCATTATGATCTTTAATGCATGATATTACATTCCAAGTTACATCAACTCTGTTGGCAGTTAAGATTTCTTCTGTCAGAAGATCATTTTGGAATTTGGCAACCGTTCTGCAAGCAAATCTTTTCCTGTATCACAAAAAAGAAATCTACTGATGAGAATTTCATTTCCTGACGCAAAGCAATGTCAGCAACGTCTGTGAACAATGGAAAAATCAGCAAATAGAACAAAAAATGTGATTGACTGAGATAACATAAGGTTCAATCGCAATGAGATCATAACAAAACAAAAGCAGGAGTTTACGCTAAGCGACAACAACATCAATTTCCATCAATAAGAAAAATTCACGAGCCATTTTGGCAAAAATCCAGGAGAAACTATTTTCCGACCGTAAAACTTCCAGGAAATCAGGAATACTTGGCAGGTATGACATTGTGAAAAACACTCCGTTAACACACTTCCACAATTAAATCGCAAAGAAGTGTGCGTTTGCATAGCTCTCTCTGACCAGATCTTTGCTTGGGGAATTCCTAGCGGCCGACTTGAACGAGGAGGGGTGAGAAACCTATGCACTTCATTGGTCAACACGATTCAGTTTCCCCCTATACTTTCAGCGCCCCTCCCTTAAGTACGGCGGTGATATCTACCCCCCTCTGCGATCGCTAGCGTAACATCGGAGCCGTTAAAACTAGGACCAAAACTTGAAGCTTCCGACTTCCCATCTAACTTCTTAGTGAGAACTGGAGATCTACTTTACTACTTTAACTCTTCTGTACAAGCAAGAAAGGCATCTCCGAACTTTATATTTGGTGTGAGGGAATTGTATGCGAAACAACAAAGAAATTGTCAGCATGTGCTTTAAAAACAACAAGAAAAAATTGAACTACGTTCCGTAGCGCAGCACTGCAAAATGGATCGCTCTTCTGGAAATATCATAACTGGTTCCTCCTGTACACTTCCGCCCGTGAATTGGCCGCCGCAATGAACCTTCGTTTTAACAGAGCAAAGCTTGATGCTGCTGCAGGGTTGTATTAGGCCTCCCACAGCTTCTGTTCACAGCGTCGTACTCACATATAAATATTACGGTAAATATCTTTAAAATGCACTGTAAAAATGAATTTTTTAAATTCTCTGTACTTTTAGTGCAGTAGATTTCTAGTCAGTCATTGTTTGAGGGAAAATGGGTAAAGAATTTTTTTTTAGCTTTTTCTGGAGAAAACCCCAAACTACGAGAAGTGACTACATACATATGGAGATAACCCGGATATTTTGGAGCAGTTGGCAGGTCTGCCAGTGCACGTGGTTTGTCCCACTGAACAGTACAACAGATTTGTGCCAAAGCAGATAGAAATGCTGCTGCCAGCCTTGTAGAAACCAAGCCATCGTTTGTGTCACCAAAGAAAAATGTACCACGAGCGAAAAGTGTGCCGGAGCTTAATGATTTTAATAAAAACATCATGCGTTAGACTATTCAGGACTTGAGAAGAATATCCGACGTTTCATAAAATTAAAGAAATTTTGCTTCAGAAAATTAAATTTTTTGGGGAGTACAAAATCAGTATGGATCATTGGATTTCAGAATAGAAAGTGTAACGATGGAATCAGATTTCTCATGGAAAAAGTGGATGCTGTGGCTTCACGTATAAGTTTCCTGAGAGAAATGCACAATAAAAGAAAAGAACCTTCTACTCGGCCAATTATATACCATAATGAGACATGGGTGGATCAAAATTCCTAGTATCAGAAACACAGAAACCATAATAATAATAAGCACTGCACACAAATACATTGATGTTTATACCGTGGGTAAAAATGAGAAAGTAAGAAGAAACACTACACAGAACCCAACTCTGAGCAGCTGTATAATCTAGGACAAACAAAAATCTGCCATGCATTGCCTTATATTTCTTTTTTGCCTGCAAAAACGGCTGACAATTTTGGAAAGGAACACTGGCATACCTGTCAACTTACGAATGTTGAAATTAGTACAATTCTTCATTAAAATGAGTACAATTTAGTATAATTCTTAACATTAAAATTAGTACAGTATTTACCTACTGAATAGGTAAATTATGTTCAAAACTAAAAGCTGTAAAAGGGCATTCTGAATTTTCTGCTATAATATTTTAAGTACCTACACCAAAAATTTATTTCTATGCACAGTAGCTTATCTAGAAGCTTTTTAATAAATGGTGCTGAAATGGCATTTGAAATAAATGCCATTGATATTAGCACATTCATAAAATCCAAATATTTCCTGTTTTCTAGGCAAATGAAATAATCAAAAACATACAGTAGTTGAAGTAGGAAAGCATAAATGAGAATATTGGTTGGAATGGATTGGAAGTGAAGTTTAACGACCACCGTGAGCAACTCAATGGGCTATAAGCAGTCGCCCGTCCCTAATTTAGGGTTACTGGTTCCAGGGAAGGGAGAGAGCCAGTTCCGTAAGACAAACACAACATCCATGCCTCACTGGGATTCGAACCCGGACCCCTTTCGGACGAATGATCAGGGGCCATCGCTTAGACCACTGCGCCACCGGGGCGGCAATGGGAATATTCTTTACCCTTTTTCTTTTCTTTTCTCTTGTTCAAATGGAATTTGCATCACACACAATATTCCTACAATTCATTTGGAACATATGATGAAAACGTCTTATGTGGAGATTCCAAGGTATTGAAGTTTTTTTTAACTATTTTGATTACTATTCAAACACTTCATATTTCTTTTTACACATTTTATCTGCTTAAGAACATATTTACAAAATAAAAAAATAAAAACAATTTCACAATGCTTTTTTTATTAATCCATTTAGATGCCTCACTGGGCACCTTTTTTTCCTTTTCGCACAGGCCAATAATTTAAATAGCCTGGGAATCTAGGGCATAGTGCTTTGGAGCCTAAGGCACAATATTATATACAAGTAACTTTTTTTTATTATGAGACACAATCAATGAATTCTGGAATATCAAAATTTTCACACAATTTTTAAATGAATTTATATACTTTTCATTGCAGCATCATATTCATTATTGAATTACAGCTACACTTGGCTGCTAGTGCATCAGGAAGTTAGATGCAGCAGACTTTGTCTTTTTTTGGAATGTTTTATCATACTTTTGCTCATAGCAGTTTCCTCTTTGCATACTTTTCACAATCAATAAATTCTGCAACTTGGAGTCTGACAATGAACTGCAGAACTGTGTCCTTGTTTTTTTAACTTGACTAAAAATTTGTTCACATTCTGCATTTCCATGAGGAATGGTTAGGATAGATAGCGTAACTGTTGCTAGTCTGTTATATTTCAAACCTTCATCCAGTGCCTTTAATTCACTTAAAAGAGCCCACTTTGTATCAATTCTTTCTTCGTTAACAATATTTGAAGGCAAATCATCTATCTGAAGGGCACAAAATTCAGACTGGAGCTTGTCTACTGCTTCCTCTTGGCTCTCTCTATCCTTAATAGGCAACATTATGGGAAATTTATTAATAAAATACTTAACATCTGTGAACACCTGGTTTTGAAAAGAAGAAATGTTAGCAACCTGTGCATGTTTCAGAAATTCATCATTGAAGGGGAATTTGTGCAGAATGTAGTCACAGCAAGTGATAAAATATGTTCTTACAGCAGAGTAAAATGTTGATTTTTCTAAAGCCTTTAAACCATTAATTACCTTAGATGCAGCATTACCTATCAACAATTCAGAATCATCCTTTTGATTACATTTGTCACTATATCTGATTTTCAACAATGAACAGTTTTTAATAATCTGTGGTTTAATGAATTTAACAAGTAGATCTTTGAACATGCCCTTTTAACAGTGATCTTAAGATGTGGATTTTAGGAGTTGTTGACTGCAAAGTTACATTTGTACTTTCAAAAGTGGGTATCACAAAATCCAGAAAAAGACAATATGCCTTATTAATGTCTGATGAAAGGAACATAAATATCCTTTCTGCTTGAGTTAAGATAGTTTCAGACTTCATAGACTTGCCCACACCTCCAGATACTCCAACTGCTTGTGACACTGGAATATCTTTATTAGGGCCACACTTAAAGGTTTTTACACCTTGGGCATTTTTCTTTATTTTCTTTGCTGGTGGCATATCAGTATCAGATAATGTAGAGATTTCCCTTTTCTTGATTTCAATGTTTGATGCAGGCATAGATTTTTTATTCATAGGCACACTCAGACTCATGCCTTCTGCATAGTCTTTGGATTTGGACTTTAGAATGTCAATGGGTATGTGGTGACTATCTAGGGATTTATGTTTATTTTCTTTTGCTCTGGCGTCTTTCATTTGCTCTTTAAAAAAGCTAACCAGTGGATCCCACTGCTCTAATAATCTTTTCATACATTTTCCCAGAGAAAGCCATCTTGTGCATACATGTTTCAGTACTTTTTTTACTTCAACACCATACAACATTTGAAACTGCTTCAACTGTGTTTTTCTTTTACTACTTGACTTCAAGTAATACAAAATGTCAACCAAAATTTCATCAACAGATACTGGAAAGCTAGCAGCCCCCTTTTTAGCAGCCAAGTTAATTAAGTGGCAAGGACAGTCAATTACCACCAGATCCTTTTGTGCATTTTTAGAACTGCAGCAACACCATTTTTTGAGCCAACCATTACAGGTGCATTATCTGCACTTAGTGCAATGCAATTTTTAACTGGTATATTTCCAGATTCCAAAGTGTCTAAAAGAAGTTTGCCAATGTTCTTTCCTGTTGAATCACCTGCCAAAGCTGGCACAGCAAGCAGAGAGTAGTCAACTTTATATGCATTGACATTATAAAAACTAACAACGACTGGGTAAAGTTGCGAATCACTGTCATTACTTCCATCTATTGCAATTGCAAATGGAGTGTTTCTCAATAAACTCAATAGAGATTCTGAATTTTTAGAAGACATTTCTGCAATAATAGCAGAAGTTTTTGTTCTCGCACTGCCATATCTTTTGGCAACTTCGCATTTCGGGAACATTGCTCGGAACAAAGGACCTGAGTGGTCAGAAACTGCAATAGGTAAATTATGTTCGATGATAAAAGCAGTAAAAAGGCATTCAGCATTTATAACATCGAATTCACTATTATCATTAGCCCTATTGATAAATGCTTCAATATTAGAGTTCTTTTTGATACATGCTGCAAAATCACGATGTTTTTTCGATTTAATATGCCTCCATGGGAAATGTTCAAATTGCAACTACAGACAGAACAAAAAGCAAAATTCTCACCTTTCCGCGACTTCACAAAGAATGGGAATTTATTCGTGTAAGAATCTAAAAAAATTGTAAATACTGCTTGTTTGACATTTTACCCGACAATATTCCATTATCAACGTCAAGTCACTACACGGTCTTCGTCCAAAAAACATGAAACAAACTTTGCGACGCCAATCGCCACATACTGGTGATGAATCACTATGGTCACGGTTTTCTCCACTTGGCCATGTGATTTCATGACGCAAATAAACTCGCTTTTGCATGGGGTGCGTTTGGTTTCTCAGCGCAGCATTGCTCAGACTCTTAGCAGTACTTATAGCAGCGATATGATCCCGTTGGATGAGTAACATTTTTTCATGCATAAAACTTTTACACACTCACACAAATTACATGTTATTTTTACTTTTTAACATTTTCAGGAAAATTCGTACATTTATCAAGTATTCCGTACAATTGTACAATACGGTCAAAATTCGTACATTGTACGGATGATTCGTACAACTTGGCAGCTATGCACTGGTTTTATCTGTGACCAAATGCGGGTTGTTTATACTCAAGCTTATCCTAAACTGAAGTGAAGAAAGTGAGTTTGCAGTACATGCTACCATGATTATGAGTGAGGGTAGGAAGGGAGCTGGTAACCTTGAGCCGCCGATATAGGAAATGGAGTACAGTTCCATCAGAGGCATGCACCCCATTGCTGACAATAAACAACATTTGGAGCAAAACTACATATGGTTCCAATTTTTGGACTTACAGCATAATATAATTAAAGAAATGATATTATTCTGTCCTTGGCACTCCATAACAACAATACAACTTATGGAGATTAGCTATGGAATGAAAAACACTATGTGACATCTTTTTTCTTGTAGTAGGAAATTCTGTCCTAAACTTTATTTTTAAAGTTTAGTTGTCTGGAGCAGGCAACTAAATTGCTTTTTTACCTGCCTAGCCAATAATTTACATGCCCCACGCATCTCGAGCATGGTATTTTTCAAGCCATGCAGAAAGTATGAGCTTTGTTTCTAGATTTCTTCTTGTTGGAAAATTCTTGCGTTTAATTCTCCGTGGTAGATACTGTGAATTAAATTATTGATGACACTTCGGAATATTTTATATGTAACTATTTTGGCTATGCCTTCCTACTCAACTATTTGTACTGATTCATAAGGAACCCAAACTAGGGCAGTTGCAAAATCTTTTCTCATGCACCACCTCGTGGAAAATTCTGCCCCTTTTCCTGCAACACTAAAACCTACAGATCAATTTAACTGACCATCTTATGTATCATTTTGAGCTTAAATGTCATTACTTCACAACTCTGGCTAAAATATAATGAAAAATATGTGAAACTTTCCCCTACATTTAACTTTATATTACTTATGTCTACAAATTGCAGCCACTAGCAGTCTGTCTCCCTATAATATAGATAATAAAAATAAAATGCAATAACTGTTGGATTAGACACTAGTTACAGAGTTCACACACATTTACAGAAAATAAATTCCAGGACTTTTTGAAGGAATTTTCAGGAGTTCAACTAAAAATTTCAGGAACTTGAAATTTTGCTAGAATCATAGTGCTTTGTTTTATATTTTGCAAATTGGTGTGAAATTCACTACACATTTAGGATTCTTATGAAATCTTATGGGTTCCACTGCTGCAGAGTGTTCTTGAGTGTGTGTTATATTTTCAGTGAATTGGCAAAATTGTATAAAAACTGCCCCATATAAAATCTATATGAAGCAATCATTAACTAAACACAATACAAAACAATTTTGCCATCAATAAAGATTTCCTATTCCACAGTCATCTATTACCATGAACATTGGTGGCAGGGAAGTCAGATATTAATCTCCTTCAGTGAGAAAAGCATGTGTTCAAAGGGTGGGTTCATCTTAGAATCGCTGAAAGGTTTCCACACGCTGTTGTGACTCCAGCTGCTAAGCCACAAACCAAGGTCGCTGGAAATATGGCACTCAAAAAACTTAAATTGAAGTGTCATATAAGATGAAAAAGATGACATCACGTCTTTACACTCCATGAAAGCAAGTCATGTCATTGTGAGCAAACCCCACAGGGAGCTAGAATACAGTGGTGCAACCAATCCAAATATTTCAACCATTTTTTTTTTTTTTTCATCGCAAAAAAATTTCCAGGACTATTCCAAGATTCACAAAAATATGAAAAATACAGGTCTTTCCAGGCCTGGAAAGAAGGGAAATCAAAGTCTTGGATTTCCAGGGGCTGTGTGAACCCTGTTTCATGTTACAGAACATGTGATGCTTTTCTTTTTCAATACATAAACACAATCTGCAGCTTTATCACACAGGATGTCTGAGCTTCTGGCATGTTTTGTTTAATAACAACCAGGATGAGGAAGTTGAAAGCTTTAGCATACATATTTTGAAAAAACTTGTCAGTTGATTAGTTAAAAATTTTCTTTTTTCTATAACACAATGCAGCTCAGCTTAATGACTGAATGGGATCCTGTTAAGGGAAACATATCACAAAAGAACTAACCAACAACAGGCTTTGATGCACTGTTCAGTTGGTTCTCTTATGTTGTGTTTTTCTAAGCAGGAGTGTATCAGGCCACTGTGCCAAACTGCTCCATGTTACAAGACACGAAGATTGTCAGCAGAAATCAAATACAACTGAAAACAACAACAACAAAAAAAAAAAAAAAAAAAAAAAAACCAGACAATTCTTAAATATTCAGTTTTAGATTTTTTCTTTTTTAGGAAACTGAGGAATGACACAGTACGTCCATAAAGTTCTTCGCACATTACAAAAATTAATGTAAAAAAATCTATGTAAGTTCAAATAAAATGGTTGGCAACATAATATAGCAGCACTCAAAGTTTTTTCTTTGTTCTTTAGGTGAGTGCTACAGCTGAACAAGAGGAGTGTTTCATCGATAATGGTTTTCTTGCAAGATAAAGCCGTGTGCTTGTTGTGGTTCTATGAGACCAAATCAGTGGTTGCAATCCAGCGTCCTTTCAGAAAAGAGTACAGACGATCAACAGGGGAACAAAAAGGCATAAAAGCTTGGTATGAAAAGTTTAAAGCGATGGGTAGTGTTGGCGATCTCTCCCAAGCGGGCGACCACCAGTTACACAAGAGACAGCTGCAGCTGTTCAGTAGATATTTCTGCAAAGCTCTAGGAAATCCATTCATCGTGTTTCACTGGAAATGTAAAAAAATCTATGTAAGTTAAAATGAAATGGTTAGCAACATAATATAGCAACACTCGAAGTTTTTTCTTTAGGTGAGTGCTACAGCTGAATAAGAGGAGCATTTTATCCATAATGGCTTCCTTGCAAGAAAAAGCTGTGTGCGTGTTGTGGTTCTATGAGACCAAATCAGTGGTTGCTATCCAGCGTCATTTCAGAAAAGAGTACAGATGATCAACAAGGAAACAAAAAAGTATAAAAGCTTGGTATGAAAAGTTTAAAGCGATGGGTAGTGTTGGTGATCTCTCCCAAGTGGGCGACCACCGGTTACACAATAGACAGCTGAAGCTGTTCAGGAGATATATCTACGAAGCTCAAGGAAATCCATTTGGCGTGTTTCACTGGAAACTGGGATTCCCCGTGCCACAGCTAACTTAATTTTACACAAACATCTTTATCTGTATGCTTATAAGATACAGATCGTTCAAGCTCTTCAGCCTGATGACCAGCCCCGCCGTGCTGCATTTGCGATGGAGATGTTGATGCGCATAGCTCCTCATGATAGTGATTATCTGCACCGTGCCCGTTTCTCAGATGAAGCCACATTCCACATCTCTGGTACAGTAAATAGGCACAATGTGCGAATCTGGGGATCAGAAAATCCTTATATCATCGAACAACAGAGGGCTAGCCTGTAAGTGAACGTACGGCGTGGCCTGATGCATGGCAGAATAATCGGACCTTTCTTTTTTACAGGGCCCACAGTGACATGTAACGTGTAACTGGACAGGCTGGAACTTTTTGTAGCACCTCAGTTGAATGCAGTACAGCCTTCTGTTATTTTCCAACAAGATGGTGCTCCACCACATTGGTTAATAATGGTCCGCAAGTTCCTGAATGCCACATTTCCGGACAGATGGATTGGCGGCGATGGTCCCATGACATGGCCACCTCGATCACCCGACATAACCCCTTTACACTTTTTCCCGTGGAGTTATGTGAAAGACCAAGTTTTACTCTAGCAGTGTTCCAGATGTCGAGGCGTTGAAGAGCAGAATAACGGACATAATTGGTTCTGTCTCTGCTGAGATGTTAAACAAAACATGGCGTGAAATCGAATATCACTTAGATGTCCTCTGGGTCACAAATGGCACCCATGTAGGAGACACGGACGATGAGACAGCAAAAAAAAAAAAAATAATAATAAATAAGTAAGAGTGACTGAGAGACACTTAACTGGTAAATTATGATCAACTAAAAATGAAGTGAACAAACATTTTGTACGAATCGCATCCAGTTCATTATAACTTTCACAAAGGAAGTAAATTTTGTTATTTTTTTTCTACACAGTCAACGTTATATTTATGCTTGTCACTAGAAATATGATTTATAATATCATTCGTTCCACCATGCGAAATGTTGAAATTGCATCGACACGTAGCACTAAAGCATATTTTCCATTTTTGAAGATTTTGCAATACACGGGGATTCCACAGAACACGCATCGCAGAATGTTTGATAGTACTTGTTTTCCCTTTTATATTGCTGTTCATAGCAAATCACTAATACAAAATTTATTACCACTGGGGGGAAAAAATGCAAATAAAAACTGCTATAGTAAAATAGTAGCAGCTTAAAGAGTTGCAATTTGAAGAGGAAAAAAATACCAATTGCAGAGTTATCCGATTCGAGCTGGTCAGCTAGGAAAGCAAAGAGCAACTGAAAGGTTCTTTCATCTAGAAACAAAGGTTTAGGTTTTAGTTAGGAATGTCATCATCTGGGGTCCCCCCCCCCCCATCATTCCTCACAGGCGGATCGATGCCTTGTCTTTTGCCAAATCCGACCCCTTTAGCTGCATCTTTTATACTTCCAAATGGCACCGATTTTATAGTTTTGTCTTCTCTTCCTGCCCCCCTGCCCCTCACCTTACTGAATAGAGCTTCTCTAGTCTAGTTATTCCTTTCCAAAAACAATTTGGGTCCATCAATGTCTGAACTACCCTCTCTCCTGCAGTAAACTAACACAATATGTTTTGCCGGAACAAAACCAACAGTCTTTTACATCAGGCATCACGAGAAATGATACAGCCACTTCATCGGTGACATCCTCCCCATCTCGTCCCCTGCTCCCTTTGCGGCATAGCCACGGCACAAAACGTTTGAACGAGGGTTTTAATTCCGATCTTATATCTCTGCAACAAAATAAAAAATAAAATATGGCTTAACATGACAAAATGCAGAATACATGCATTCTGTTTTAAAAAATGAAAATCACTAAATATAATTCGGTTTGATACCAGTAACAAAGCCAATGGCGTTTTTTTTTTCAAAAAAAAAAAAAAAAAAAGAAGAAGAAAGAAGTTTACTCCTTCCCTAGATTAAACTCGTGCTGTCAAAATCCGGATATTTTAAAATTCAGAGTTGTTTTCTAAAAGCCCAAAATTTCATACCTACAAAAAAGTGTGGGTTTGCAAAAGCAAGTGTTCTTCACAATACTTTACTGTTTTCTTTACTAATCTCTTAATATGAATTAATTGATACTGTATATTTTGCGTGTTTTTGCTTTATTATAGAACATTTTTTGGACCTGTTAATTTCTAAATTAAAAGCTACCACAAACGCGTCGTTTTGTAATTAAAAATTATATCCAAATAGCAGGGATCATAGCATACTTCTGGAAAATTTTAGGTAAGAATTTTAGGAATTTTAGGAATTTTTAGAAAAATTTTAGGAAAATTTTAGGAGTGTATTTCAATAAAAACTAGATGTATATTTGTATACATCTAGTAAAACAACTTTGTATACATTGTAAAGAGTTTGCTTCACACCCTTCAACCATATATACTGATAGACTGCGCATGACATCAAAATTTCTGGCTCCAACATAAAATCACATGACAACAGTCAAAAAGATGGGTTACACCTGCTGTGCTTATGGTTGCTCTGAGCGATATAGTAAAGAAAGTTCTATGATTTTTCATGGGTAAGAAACGAATTAAATACCTAAGTCAATAAAGTTCAATTACTTAACCAGAAACTTGCAGCTATTGATATAAAAATATAGTAACTTAAGAAAAAATGGAATGCATGTTCCAAATTCTTCGCAAATGTTCATCACATTATAAATCACGAAATGTAAACAACCCGATCATGCATGTATATAGCTCATAAGTAAACTTACCTGAAGAGTTTTCATTATATATGAGGCGCATTCACATAATACACAGAAAACACTGAAGTTCTGCAGCGTAAATTAGTAATCATAACAGCATTTTTACACGAAATTTGGAGTCTGATGATGACGTGCCCAATGTTTGAGCCATGGCGGCTTTGATGCAGCTATTGCCAATGTGCAGTCCATTAGTATATATGGTCGAAGTTAACACCCAAATTTTTTGCATAACGTCTAATGTCTAAAGTTTAAGTATGATTTACTTCTAATGTTCAGTTCTTATCTTTTCACGTGTTATTATCATATTCAAGTATATTTACCACATTCAAGTTTCACTTTGAACATTAATATGCTGTTGAACCAGAAGCAATTCACGATTTTCACAGTAAAGTTTTCAGGTTTCACATTAAATTATAATATCCTAAAAAGGTAATTGAAAACCAAGAACTATGTACAATTGTTCACTGAATTACTTTTTTCATATTATTGTTTTAACCTTTTCCTGATTAGCCTATCTTTTTCTGCTTCTACCACAACTAATTTACTTTCAGTTTTCTTTATTTCAGCTGAACCTTGTATGATCAAGTTAGAGGCAACTGCTATTTCAACAGTATTTTGTTTTTCTACAGCTTTTCTCATTCTTTCTGTTCCCTCTTGAATTATTGCTAGGGAGGCTTCTTTATCGTTTTTAAGTCTATTTATTTCTGCATCATTTTCTTTATTTTGTCATCAAACTCAGCTTTTCTTTTTTTCTCTAGCTGCTTTTCCTTATTTTCCCTCTCTTTCTGCTTCCTTTCTTTTACCTTTTTTGATTCTTCTTCCTTCAGCTTATCAACATACTCTTTATAAAATTTATGTGAATCACAAACACTATTTAACAAATTTCTTGTTATGGGAACTTTACTTACACATCCATAGTGTTTAATGGCCCCTTTAACTATTCTTAATGATGTTATAGTTGAGTCTTTTAAGTTAGCCTTGTCCTTCCTTAACAGAGCAGTGTTAACCGAAAATCCCCTTTCTGCATCAGCATTACCATGAGGTAAAACTAAAATTGACTTTATGAGTTTAGCAAGATTTGAGTATTTTTCTTTTCCGCTAGAGTCTTTAATACTAAATATATTACACCAGTAATGATCAATCCGCACTGGAATATGCCCTTCCTCTGAAAATTTCACTAGTTCATCTAGAGTTGGCTTATTGCAATTTAAAAGTTTCCACTCTTCTCTTACTCTATCAATTTGTTCCTCAGAAAGATGCAAAACACTTGAAATTCTGGTTATTTCCGAAAGTCCTTCAGTGACTGAAAGTTGAGTTGACTCTTTCTTTGGTTCTTTTACCTTTAAAACTTCTATGTCTCTTAGCTTTTGATTGCAGAATGGCAAATTTGACTTTAAATATTTTGTGGTTGCAATTAGTGATGATCTTACATCTAAGAGAAATAATTTCTGCCTGGTCTCCTGAACATTCCTGAGGAGATTTTTTGTCTTCATACCAACTTCTAACTCCCCTAGTTTTTTCCATGAATTTTTGTTTTCAAAATCTACATTCTTTAGGTCTTCTCCAAATTTCCCTGCTATAACATCATCTTGGATAAACTGAGCCATAACATTCCTCATTAAAGAATTTAAATCAGAATATAACTGGTGTATTTTTGGTTCTTCACTCTGATAACATAATGAAAACTTTTCAAAATTTTGGTGTGAAAATGAAATTAATGCTAAATAGCAAGGAGTAAGCTCATTTTTCAGGAAACAGTGAATTCTTTTATACCTTGCCGAATTGCGCAGTTGTTTTTCAAATATTTTTTGAGATGGCAAGAAGTTTAAAAAATATTCTGTAGTATTTAGCCATTGATCCAAGAGCCTCTGGGCTACAGAACCAACGGTTAACCATCTGTTGCTGACATGACGCAAAAGAAATTTGGCAGTGACCAATGTTATATCCTCGACAGATTTATAATCCTCTCGTCTTGCAGCACTACTCTTTAAAAAGTAATGCATATCAGTAGCAAATTCGTCAAAATCTATATTTAAGCTCGTCAAAAAAATTTTAAATGCATTACTAACAACATGCAGGCTGCAAAACCTAGTTCCAAAGATTTCTGGCCTGTTTCTTGTTTTACAACTTCATTGAATTTGCGTAAAAAGCACTTATTTACATTTGGGCTGTCCATGGATACACAAATAATTCTGTTCAACGAAATATTGAAGGATGATAACACATCAAGAATTTCTTTTAGCAAAATATCTGCTGTTGCATGACCCAGAAAAACGCTTGTTAGGTATCGGCAAGAAACTGAATTTATTTCTGAAGACCAGTACCTGAGATACACATCCAACTGCCGTTTCACTTGTGTATTTGTAGTTTCATCAAATGCTATAGTAACCTTTCCTGGGCTACTAGATGCAATGTCTTTTTTCAAATCCTCTTCAAAATATTTTGACAATCCATGTGATATCACATAAGCAACTTTTTTTCTTTAAGTTGCATTTTGGCTGCAATAGCAGAATCAGGAAACATTTCTTTGAAAAGTTCAACTGTTTCAGTGCATGAAACAAAAGACATATTGTCCTTAGCAACTTTCATGGCCCATAATGCTTCGGCTTTAGCCAACTGTAAATCATGACTCAGTACTTCACTAATATTTGTTTTGGGCTGAAGATCCCGTCCTCCAAAGGCTTTCAGGATGGACTTATTTTGAAATTTACTACCTGGCCTTGCGCCACTAAAATCCACTAACCAAATTTCTGCAAATGTTTTTTTCCTTTATGATGCGCTTTTTACTTGTGAAAAGCCACTATTAGAAATGTTGAAAATTTCTGAACACAATATACACTTAGCAGAAAATATTGTTTCAGTTGCAGAACACCATTCTTTCAACTTCACTCCGTCCAATTCTTTGGCGAGCCACGCATCTTGAAATTTCGTTTTGGATTTAGGCATCTTAAACACTTGTATTACTAACCAGAAAATGAAAGGGAAGTACAAAAACACGTTCCAATATTGCAAAACCAGACAACTTCCCGAAATTTGGCTGCGAGGATGTCAGAAGATATGAAAAAAAAAAAAAAAAAAAGCAGGTCACCACTAGAGAACTGAACCTGCACACAGCACAGAGAACACCATTAAAGACGTAAAACCAGAAACTATCATACGCATCTCACGCAAGTTCAGTCAAAGCGAGCTCGGAGCCGAGATATATTGCGCATCGAAGGTCGCTGTCGCCGACGCATGATCGAAGGTCAATGATCACGTGCTCTACTGCCTGCCAAGATAATACTCAGCTACCATCCCATCGTCATTACCGGAGGTTACGGAAGGAGACCACATGTTTCCTCTTTGCTTCCACCCACCTGCGGTTTACAATAACAAAACATCAGCAGAAAGAGGAGGTTCCACAAGGCATGTACAAAAATAAAGTACGATCTTCTGCGTGCCACGTAGTTCGTCTGCAAAGCGCAAACCAGGGGTGAAAATGACCCCTCCCCTTTTCCCTTAGATCTCTTGTTACTTCGAAAAACTGTTCGAAGGCAAAAAATGGAACGCCCGCCCCGAAGCAAGTGCATCTCGATGGCGTCATTTTTCCCTCCTTCAGCAGCACAGCATATAGGCTGTGTTTCTACAATAACAGGTCTTTTTACCTTTACCGTAATGGTAAATTTATTGGCGTTAATAACGGTTGTGTTTTTAATAAAAATAAGCTTACGAAAATTTTAGGATGAATAGCAAATTTTAGGTCTAATTTTAGGAATTTAAGGAGGGTCACAAAATATTAGGAATTTTAGGAGGAATGCGATCCCTGAAATAGGTCAATTTCCACGGAAGATATTGTGCTGAAATTCTAAAACGTGAGTGAACAAATCTCGTGCATGTACTATTGCACTGTCCCTCTGAATGCTGATAGCAACCATTTTCAATAGGATAGATACTGTATATGGATGCTTAACAGCATACCCAAACTTCATCACAATCATGCTTTGATTTTACGCAAGTCATCACGCAAAAGGGTGCAAGAATGAATAGGAAAGCAGAGATCAACTGAAAATAATATCTTGACCTTACCTTTGGCCATTTCCAATAGGGATTTGACGAATTAGTATGTACCCAACATATTAATTTCGTTGAATCAAGCCACGACATTTTTATGAATGTTATTGAGCGATGAACAAAGCACGGTTGGAAAGCATAGAAAACTTACTAACGGACCAGCAAAATAAATCATTGCTGGAGCAGCACTGGCTCGAATGAACATTGGACTTCTTTATTTTTAACTTCCTCTTATAGTAGCATTCTTTCGTTAGGTCAAATTTATTGCCAGAGAAGTAGCCAGGAAACCATGCCCCAATGCACTTTTAATTTCACAAAACTGGCAGTTTTTGCTTAATTTCATCATTATGGATATCGATCTGGGCTTAAAAATTCCACAGATTTAAAATCCGTTTGAATTTTTTTCTACGATAACTACTTTCTGACATAGCATTTCGAACTAGGAGGGAAAAAAGGCACCTGCTCCAATGTAAGACACACCCCATGCTGGCCTGCTGAGAAGTTGCGACTCAGGAGACAAACAATGCATTATCTGAAAAGAAGGTGGGAAACAGCATGCGCGATAGAGGGGGAGAGAACCAAGCCCAAGGTTAAACAAGCCATGCTGTTTGGTGTTCTACTGCTTGAAAAAAGGCAAAACAATAAACTAAAATGAGGTGAAACTACAGCAAAATGTTTCCAAATAAACACATGTAACTGAGAACTTATTCGTAACTTACATTGGCACTTTACTTTAAATGAATTAAGTAAAAAAAAAAAAAGTTTTAATAGTGGGTGCAAAATCATCAGAAAAAGAAACAAAAATCTCGTTGAATCACCAAATCAGTAAAATTAACATTTTGCCCGTAAAACAAGTCACATTTTCGTAAAACCTGGCAGGTACGCTATTGTTCCAAACCAGAACATCTTCGGAACACGTCTCTACAGCTTAAGGTTGCACACACACTTCCTGTATTGAATGCAATGTTGGAGTTGAGCTCATTTTCAGAGTAAGCATGGCCAAATTCTACTTACCAAGTCCTAAATATGTATTGCCAGTCTTTGCCTCAAAAAATGTCACGTGCTTCCTTTTTTGACCTAGATCACATGAGCAGTTTCTCATCGATCCTTTACTTATAATCTGCTACATGACACCAACACCACTACCATAAGTTATATTTTACAACTCTAATAAGCTTAGCGACCACACATAAATATATCACACAGTCTTTGTTTTTCAACATCCACATTTTTATGCATAATACAATGATACACTTTTTCATTATGGCATTATATTTCCTTCTGTTGAAGACAGAAATGCTTTTGCTTACCTTGAGTTCCCAAAAGCACAGAAAACCAAACTCTCACGGTGTGGCAATTCATTGTTGTTATTACTAATTTTGATTGACTGCAGGAGTTAAAATTTATTACTTAAAAAGAGGTGACAAACCTTTACATTTTTCATCTATGAATACAAAGTTCCTTCCAATTCCATGTAGAAAAATTAGGGTCAAACAAAACTAAGAACACTGACATTGAAATTAGATGAATCTCATTGCAGATTTCAGTATCAGGCTTTGCTCAAAAGAAATCAGTAGCAAATCTTATTCATCTTTTCTACAAATATACACCCGTACAGATGCAAGGCAAGAAACAGGATAATGCTTAAAAAACATTTGGGTTTCTAATGATAGACATTAAGGTTATATAGCAAATCAGAGGGGTGGCAGCTTGAATGAAAATTAACACACATTTCCATTAATACTTTGAACCATTTCTAATGAGTCATCCCCCTAAATGTAAAACAACTTCACTTCAACCAGAATATATATTTAATAAATTCAACTGTACCTTTCTGATGTCCAACCCGTCATCTACAGTATGTTTGAAAGGCCCCATTTCAACTTCTCTGATCAGTTCTTTCTGTAATACAAATAAGAATTAATGGCACTTATATAACATATTCAAATTTGCAATTACAAATCACTCTTATATAAGTTACTTGGTTACAGTCAGTAATGTACCATGGTGGTACTTGATAATGGCACTGGTGTTAATTTATGGTTGATTCAATTGCTGCCAACAGATAACTTGGTTTCAGTGCTTCCCAAACACAAAATTTAATCTCTGTTATCCTTTACCTAAGCATCTGCTGCCTCCAGATTAACTAGTGACCCTAAATCTATGTCAAGTATAAAATGAACACTTCAATGCAGTGCAGGATTTTTTGCAGGTACAATTTTTCCAATCTAGAATGCCCCCCCCCATTGCTCCTTAAAAAAGCTTCATATAGTAACATCTTAAATGACCCCAGAGCACCCTGCATACATTTTAACTAGCTTCATTGGTTTGCTTAAGGACTTAATACAAATGAAACATGGTTTCTGTGTGATACACTTTTGAATTTTAAAATTATGCCTACAACTTAACTTCATCAAACTGACATGAGAAAAAAAAAAAAAACCCTAAAAAAACTAACTGCTAAAGTATAAAAAACTATTTTGTGATTTAAAAAAACAACAACTGTAGTTTTTCTAAAAAAACAACTTTGTGATTTCTATTTCAGAAGAGTTTGGATATGTGAAGATGGTGCAATTTACCTTCTTCTCATCACATTAATTTGCAAATTTAACAAATTTTAAATAAAATACCAAAAGACTTCTTTTTCAAGTATTTAAGAAGAGTTTCAACTCCCTGGAGCTCAACAACTTTTATTTACATCTCTCTTAAATACAATGCTGGAAAATTGCTAAAGACGGATCATAAACGGCTATGTAGCGCATAAAAAAGTAAGTGTGGTTGGATGCCAAGTGAAATAAAATAATGTCAGAATGCCAGGACATTACAAGAAAGACAATTTATTGTGCTCTGAAATCCAGACGGCTTTTGAACGTGTTCAAGGGACAAACAGGCCATTTTGTGCAGAACGTGAAAAAATGCAATTACCGTCCGCAGGCGTTCCGGCGTAAGATGTCAATACGGGATATGGCCACCATGGAGGGCGATGCAAGATTCCACACGTCGTGTCATGCTTTGCACAACATTATCAAGCAGCTGTTGGGGTAATTTATCCCATTCTTCTGTCAGTGCACGGATGAGGGTGTCCTTGTTTATTGGAGGGCATTGACAACCAGCAAGACTCCTCCCCAAAGCATCCCACACATTTTCAATGGGATTCAGATCTGGAGAACGTGCTGGCCATACGAGGCGTTAAATATCCTCGCTCTCAAGACACTCCTGGACAGCGACTGTTCGATGACATGTTGCGTTGCCGTCCATGAAAATGAATCTATCACCGACAGCACCACGGAACATGCGAACATGAGGTAGCAGAACATCATTAATGTATCGTTGGCCAGTCATAGTCCCAGTTGGAAGCACATAGAGGGACGTACAGCCATTGATCATGATGCCAGCCCATACCATGACACTACATGTCGGATATCGGTCCCTTTCCTGTATGTTTGCTGGACAATATGCAGTACCACTATCACGCCAGATCAGTTGTCGTCGACAATCAGACGATAGACTGTATCTACTCTCATCTGAGAAGAGGACAGCAGACCAGTCGTTATCAGTCCAATTGCGATGTTGATGGCACCATTGCAAACGGGCGGCACGGTGAGGTCTGGACAATGGGATGCACACAACAGGACGGCGGGCGTATAGTCCTCCTTCATGCAAATGTCTAGCGACAGTTTTTCGGGAGATCCGCTTACCAGTAGCAGCCATAAACTGATTTGCTACCTCACTAGCTGTGCTGCGCCGGTGTCTTTTTGTTGATAGCACTATGTACTGATCTTCTGCAGGTGTCGTACTGCGAACACGACCTCCCCCGTGACGTTTGCTACACTCTCCATTTGTTTGAAATGATTTCCAAAGCCTTGAAACAACACTGTGGCTGACGTCGAACTCCCTGGCAATATCTGTTATTTTTCGCCCGTCTTCAATCTTGCCAATAATACGGCCACGCGTAAAATCATCTAGGTGATGTCGGGAAGACATACTGAAAATTGCAAGTTCGTCAATTGATTCTTTCCCTTTCAACTTTGCGTTTGAACAACAACGGTCAATACGCGTCAAATCCTTTATATCTCTTATCAGCGCTATGACGTCACGAACAAGTTCGGCAATCCAAAATTTGCATACGCACAACACGTCTTACTGTATCCCGCACTTATGCTAATTTCCACATTTTCCTGCCTTCCATTTTATGGTTGCTATAGTTGCTATTGTCATCCGTCTTTAGCAATTGTCCGGCAGTATACTAAATCAAATTTCCTGCAAACATAACCTTTCTTCAATCCTCCTTAAAGTTATCTGAATCACACATCACTTAAATGATACTCCACTTTTCATTTTGATTACCAAAATATGCTTTTAAAAGACATTTCATTTTACACTGTAAATCTGAACCACTACACTTATTTGTAAGCCATAGTATCAGCTCAATTTGATATACAATTGATATACACCAAGCACTTGAGCAGTTTTATACTCATATTACACTATTGTCTTTCAATCTGCCAGTTTGGCAAGAGCTTATCCTATCCTTATTTAATTTTTTTTTAAACAGGAAGTGTAAGGTTTAATGAATATCATAACTTATACCCGATCATTGTAATTATTGCGTTATTAGTATAAAATTGTTGTACTAATCTTTTTATTCCACATTTTTCATTCAACTTTGACAAAATATTCAGATAGTGTTAAAAATTATTATAAGGATAAATGTTATACACTGGCGGAAAGTGAAAAAAGAACACCAAGAAGGAATTGGCGGACGATCATGAAATTTACATATGTTAATGGGGTCGAGTTTACGTAGCTGTGATGTTAATTTCGGGACCAACCGGTGAGCGCTTACGCCACAGCACGGCATAATATGCAAATTATCGTCGGTGGTATTTAAGGAGTACGGCGAAGTGAATGTAATCAGTCGTCAGCGTACAGACATGTGCGAAGACCTTGAAGAAGCTGCAATGCCTGGACATGAAAGACGTGTACGATTTCAGCAGTTATTGGACTTTGAGCGAGGTCCTCCAGTCGGATGGTCGTACGATGGTGGCGTAGATGGTTCGAGGAACATTCCCACACGAGGAGACGTGGAACCAGGAGTCACAGACGGACTGATGAGCAGACCAATCGACGCATAAGAAGAGCAGCGTTGTCAAGCAGAACATCAACTGCGACGCAAATCCGAGCTGCCGTTTCACCTGAGGTGACTGTGCGAACAATCCGCAACCGTCTACTGGATGCAGGACTATGTGCACGTGTGCCTCTGACTCCAGCCCACCGTCAGGAACGGCTGCAGTGGTGTCGCCAACGTCTGCACTGGAGAACGCAATGGCGATCGGTTGTGTTCAGCAATGAAAGCAGATTCTGCTTGGGAGCCTCCGATGGCCGTATGCGTGTTCGCAGACGCACAGGGGAGTGTCTCCACCCTTCTTGCATGCGCCAGCGATGCACAGGGCCTACACCTGGTCTCCTGGTGTGGGGAGCGATCAGCTATAACTCCCGCACACAACTAGTGTTTGTATCGGGTACGTTAAACAGCACCTCCTACATCAACAACATCATTCAGCCCGTTGTGCCATTTGTAAGGTCGGTCCATCGTGGTGTTTTCCAGCAAAATCACGCACGCCCACACACAGCATGTGCAACGCAAAATGCACTTCAGGGTGTGTGACAACTTCCATGGCCTGCGTGTTCACCAGATTTGTCCCCTATTGAGCACGTGTAGGATTTTATGGGACAACGACTTATCCGGTCTCCACGGCCAGCCACGACCATCCCCGATTTATGTGTCCAGGTTGAGGATGCTTGGAACTCAATACCCCAAACTTACATCCAACATCAGACTCCATGCCAGAATCCCACAGTGTGACGCAGTTCATGGCGGATCAACCTCGTACTAACCGTGTTACATGGAAATGTATTTTTTCAGTTTACAAGGAAATACAGCTGTATTTTGCCATAATGTTTTGATCACGTTATCCTCTGTATTCCGTTATTATGCTGTATAAATTTCGTTGGTATCAGATGTCCCCTTCTTGGTGTTCTTTTTTCACTTTCCGCCAGTGTATATACAACTATATATTGTACATAGCAGTAGTATTACATGAATCAGTTTTTAAGGAATATAATTCAGTGTAAAAGTGCATAATATTGTTTGATAATATCAACTGAAAACGTTACTTGTACACTGAGTGGCCCAATTTATTATGATCACTTGACAGTTTTAAGCAAATGAGCTATGGCTCCACGCTGTTGCCGCCAGAGGGCGAGGCTAGTATAAAAAGGGAAAGCTTAGTGCTTGCTACAGTCTTAAGTGATTTTTTGGTGACAAGATGGGTAAAAAATGCGATTTGATGGACTTTCAATGTGGGATGATTGTAGGAGCTCGGAGCCATGGAGCGAGCATCACCGAAACTGCTGCATTCGTGAAATGTTCCAAAGCAGCTGTTGTTAAAGTGTTTAAAGACTGGACTGTCAGCCAAAAACTGGGTCTCCACGTGCAACGTGTGGTCGTCATCGACTAGTGACTGCTCGGGCGGAACGGAGAGTGTCCAGACTGGTAACAGACAACAAAAGGGCAACAGTGCAGCAAATTACAGACCACCTTAATCAAGGATCCCCTCAAATTATCTCTGCACTCACTGTTTCCCGTACACTGCATCGGATGGGATATGGCAGCCGAAGGCCTGTTAGAACACCTTTGCTATCTGCAGTTAACAAGAGAAAACGTCTCCAGTTCGCACAAGGATTGGATAGTCGATAATTGGAAACAAATTACGTAGTCTGATGAATCACGTTTTCAGTTGCACCATGCCGATGGCCGAGTGAGAGTTCAGCACGAAAGCATGGACCCCAAATGCATTGCTACAACCCTTCAAGCTGGTGGAGGCAATGTTATGGTTTGGGGAATGTTTTCCTGGCATGCTTTGGGCCCTTTAATTTGTGTTGATCAACGTGTGACTGGCACATCATATCTAAACATCGTTGCGGACCAAGTGCATCCTGTCATGTGGATGGTTTATCCCAATGGCTACTTTCAACAAGATAACGCGTCCTGCCATAGTGCTCGTATTGTACATGATTGGTTTCAGGAACATGCCGGTGAGTTTACTTTGCTTAGGTAGCCCCACAATCATTGAGAATTTGTGGAATGAAGTTGAATGAGCCATCAGACAGCTGGCTCCACAACCTTGCAATCTCACACTCCTGGAAAGTGCTATTCATCAAGCATGGTCTCAGATCCCACAAACCACCTATCAACATCAGGTGGAGTCCATGCCACGAAGAATCGACGCAGTATTAAAGGCAAAAGGTGGCCCAACGAAGTACTGAGGGGATGGTCATAATAAAGTGGCCACTCAGTGTATAGTTCTTGTTTTTATTACGAACTCCGCACGTTTTTTCCAGAAAGGTTTTCAGAAGTATCTGCATCAAACCCAGGGGTTGGGCTGCCAATCGCATTCTTCCACTTTGCGGGGGGGGGGTCGTTTTGGCAATGGATGAAAAGCTTTGGTGAAAATATTTGGGATTATCGTTTTAATGATGTCCAAGAAAAAATGTTTGTAAAGAATCTATAACCTGTTGTTTTTTTACTAAACAATGCTTAATTGTAAATACATCTGCCCCCCTCTCTCTCTCTATCTATATATATATAACTTATTCTTTTGGTACTATTATAACATTGTGTTCTTATGGTTTTTATATTTTCAATGTAGAGTAAATAAAAAATGGCAACCTTAGATTACCTTTGGTGAAAAAAATCGGATTTGGCAAAAATTTTAAAAAGAGCAACTGCTGAAACCTATGCATTGTTAGGGTTAGCCCACACTGTTTCAGAGTTAAAGTTCAAATCTTCCATTGTAAGGGTTCATATATTCATTTATCCTTGAGTATATGTTTGTAAGGGTTAACATATTCTTCAATCCTTGAAGAATTATTCCTTACAATCAATGGAAGTGTTGAACTTTTAACTCTGAAACAGTGTGGGCTAACTCTAACAAGGCACAGGTTTGATGTAGATACTTGTGTGCTCATAATAAAGACAAGATACTACTGTATAAGTAATGTTTTCATTGATATTAACATGTGAGCACATTCAACAAAATGGTGTATCAATTTGGTAATGCTCATGTTTACTTTTTATTGTTCAATAAAGAATCCCACACATGCACAAAAGTTCTTGCACCTTTTGTGGTCTGGCCAGTTTTTTGGAGTCTAGTCTGATTGGAATGTCACAGTGCATTTGCATCAAATTCTGTCAGAAACTTGGAGATTCTTGCAAATAAACTTATGACAAGTTACTGAAAGTGAATGGTGAGGACTGCACGAGTGGTCCAAGAGTGTACGACTAGTACAAACATTTTGAAAGTGGCTGTGAAAGTGACCAAAGTGATGATCATTGTGGAAGGCCCTCACCTCAACAAGCAGGAATGAAAAAAAAAATTCCAATAAGTTTGTTTAGCTGTGAGGGGAAATCGCAGAATTACTATTAGAGAACTTGTTGACAACTTTAGTCTTAGTTTTGGATCAGAACAGGCAATGGTCGCTGAAGATTTGGGGATGAGACGTGTGACTGTAAAATTTGTTCCAAAAATCCTCTCAGATGAGATAAAGGAAACTCGACTGTCTGCAGCCAAAATGTTTGTACCAGTCGTACACTTGTGGATGATTTGTGCAGTCCTCACCATATACTCTCAGTAACATGAAAGTTTCTTTGCAAACATTCCCAAGTTTCTAACAGACTTTGATGAAAATGAGTTGCTCAACTATCTCGTACATTGTTAATGCAACATGCCGATCAGACTGGACCCCAAACAACTGGCCACAGCACAAAAGGCGCTGTGCTGATAGTGTTCTGTTGGCAGGCGCCATGCGCAGTAGGTTCTAAGACCACAGTGTGCCACACGGCATTCTGGTCCGCAGCTATACATGCAGTCTTGATACTTTTTGATCACCTTTAGTATGTCTACGGAAGCATACCTGCTATTTTTCCATCTTCTAAAAAGAAAGAATTTTCAAAGTATGTTTCACAAATTCCACAAGTTCATAGATATCATCTGCTACAGATATACAATGTTTCCAAGTTAATTAAAAATTATGACTGCATTAAATGAGCAAACTGCCGGACACTGCATTGCTATGTTCATAGCCCAGACTTATAACTGTGATAACTATTCTATGGTCCTGAACACATAAAATTTCAGGTAAACAATCATAAAATAGTTCTCACTACAGGGATTGGGGGAACAAAAGAAAGTTTCTAAGTTTCTTTGTGATTTGTAAATAATCATTATCATCATTGTCAACCATTATCAATCCACTGCTGGACGAAAGTCTCTCCAAGCCCCTTCCACAACGGTCTGTCTTGTGCCAGTCTCCACCATGTTACTCCCGCATACTTTCGAATTTCATCCACTCATCTCCCATGTGGTCATCTCCTGCCCCTTAGAATCCAACTTAAAATTTCGGCTGTCTATCGATGGTCTGTCCTTCTGGCAGTATGTCCAGCCCATTGCCATTTCAGGGATTTTACTCTGATCATGATGTCTTCCACTCTTGTCATTTTTCGGATCCATGAGTTCCTCTCCTTATCTCTCCTGGTTACACCAAGCATGCACCTCTCCATGCTGCTTTGAGTTGTCTGCAGCCTTTGTATGTCTCTTTTAGTTAAGAGTCCACGTGGGTCTCTGCACCATTCGTAAGCACTGGAAGGATGCATTGATCAAACACTTTTCTTTTAAGACATAATGGCATATTGCTCTTGAAAATCATGCTGTTTCTTCCAAAAGCTCTCCAGGCAAGTTTTGTACGCCGATTAATTTCTTCATCAATTTGAACCCTCACTTAATATCTGCTGTCCAAGATAAACACACGCATCTGTTATCTCCAGCTTTTCTCTATCAATCGATAAATCTTCATTTCTTGTAAAATCACTGTACATCACTTTTGTCTTCTGAAAGTTCATTTTTAATCCCACTTCTTTACTCTTGTCAGCAAGTTCCTGGATCATACTCTGCAGCTCTGATGGGGTAGTTGCAAAAATGACTATGTCATCAGCAAAACGAAGGTGAGTTAGATAATCTCCATTAATCTTTATCCCTTTGTTTTCCCAATTCAGTGATTGAAAGACATTTTCCAACATGGCATTAAAGAGCTTGGGAGATATGGTGTCACCTTGTCTCACTCCCTTTCCAATTTTTATGTGTGTTGTATTTTCAAACAACCGAATCTTTGCACTTGCATTTTCATAGATGTTATTAATAATATTAATGTATGCATCTTCAATACCGCAGGATTTCAAAGCCATTGTAACTGCTGATGGTTTCACCGAATCAAAGGCCTTTTCATAATTGATAAAAGCCACGCACAATGGAAGTTCCTATTCCCTCGCTCTTTTAATGAGTTCTCTCAGTACGTGGATATGATCTATTGTGCTGTAGCCACTTCTGAATTCAGCTTGTTTTCTCAGTTGAGCCATGTCCATTGTTACCTTCAAGCGGTGTGAAAGAACTTTAGTGAAGATTTTACAAACCACTGATAGGTCTGTAGTTTCTGAGATCCTCAATGTCACCTTTTTTATGTAGCAGGATCATTGTAGCATTGTTCAAATCCTCAGGAATCTTCCCTTCATTAAGGCATCGAGTGAAAACTTGGGCGAGTACTGTTTCAATTTCTCCATTTGCTTCTTGTATGATGTCTACAGTAATTACATCTTCTCCTGGAGATGGAGCTTTTCCCTGCTTCATATTCTTGATTGCATGTGCACCTTCTGCTGGGAGAACTGGAAGAATTCTGGTACTGGCACCTTTCATGATGTCTGGAGTACATGTATCATCCCTTTAATATAATTTGGAGTAGAAATCTTTCATTCTTGTCAAAATTACGCCTCTATTTCTTGTCACAGAACCATCTTCTTTTCTCAGTGCCATAATCTGCTTTCTTCTCTTACTGAGATGTCCCTTTGCTATCTTTAGGTTTTGGTTGTTTTCATTTGCTTTCTTCACTAGTTCACAGTTGAATTTCCTTACGTCTTCAGTGATATTTTTTTGTACTGTCTTGCATAGCTCTATATATTCCACTTTGGAAGTCACATCTTCTTTAGTTGTCCTCATTTCTCTTGTTTTTGGCATCAGCATTTGGGTTTTTCCTGATAATTTGTTCACATGCAACTTGTTCTTAGACCCAGCTAATCTTGTTGTTGCTTCCACAAGAGCTTTGGTTACTTTAATGTTAACTTCAGAGATGTCTACTTTTTCTTATGTTAGACCTTCTAGAGCAGAGAATCAGTTCTTCAGTTCCAATTTGAAAGTATTATGATGCTTTTTAAGGTTGGTGACATCAATACACTTTGTTTGTTTTATGAGCTTGCCACGCTAGAGTTTGGCATTGAGGTGCATCTTACATCTTACCATTCTATGGTCACTACCTGTGTTGAACTTGTTTAGCGCACTGCAGTCTTCGATGACGAATTTTTTGTAATACATAATAAAATCAATTTCACTTGTTGTCCCATTTGGATGCCTCCAGGTCCATTTCCTGTGTGGCTCTTTCTTGAAAAAGGAGTTCCTGATGAAAAACCCTTCTGCCTGTGCAAACTCTACGAGAGTATTTCCACGCTGGTTCCTGTTGCTGTGACCGAATTTACCAACTGAAGTTTCATTCTGTTGCTGTTGCCCTATTTTTGCATTGAAATCTCCCATAATTATCTTCAAGTGCTGCTTGCCTTTATTATTAAAATGATGAATTTCCTCATAAAATTCTTCAATTTCTTCTCCAGGATGACTTGTGGTGGGCGCATAAGTTTGAATAATCTGAGCCTGGGATCTTCTCGAGAGTTGGATAGCGAGTCGTGCAGCTCTATCAGAGGAACTTATTATAAATCCAACACCACTAGTTCTGCCAGTATCTGTCCCACGATAGTAGAAGAGATGAGATCTTCTCCTTTTCTCCTTACCTCACTTAGCCCGACGATGTCCCACTTGATCCTTTGTAGTTCCTTTTCCAATTTAAGAAGCCTTGAATCATAAGTTAAGGAGCGTCCATTGTAAGTAGCTAAGGTCAGCATCAAATGGCAGCCTAGTCCGGTCCTCTGGGGATGTAAGGTCAGGTAATGTGCAACATCACAGCCTCTCCTTGACAAATGTCAACCCCGCCTTCTCGTGGTGCATCCTGTTTCCACTAAAGGGGCTCTTACGACCGCCAATAGCGGTATAACTATACCATCGGGATTAGAGGAAATGCTAACCCACACTCACCAACCCACTTGGCCAGCGTCGTGAGTTATGGCCAAACACCTCCAAAATGACTCCACAACTTAAATCTTGGCATTCAGTCTCCGGCAGCTGGAATGTACCTGGCCAAGGCAGCAGCCAGTGCAACATGAAGGCAGAGGGTGCTAAGAATCCCCGGAGGACCGGACTAGGCTGCCATCTGATGCTGACCTTGGCTACGTATAATGGACGCTCCCTCACTTCTGATTCAAGATCAGAATAGCTTGAATTGCCTATTATGCTGTTCAACATGTAACATGTGAAAAAAGTTGAAAATTACATCACCCTGGAGCACAACAGGGCAATGTAACTTTTAAGTTTTCTGATATGATGTTACATGTTGATCAGAAAGCTAGGCAATTTAGGCTTTTCTGGTTACAGTGCTAATACTCCTGTAGTTGTTCCATGTATTTGTGAAGAATATTTTCCCCATAATTCCCAATTCTACTGATATAAGGATACAACACTTTAGTCCGTGGTGGCATGAAACCCTTTTTTTCTGTTGTATGCATAATATAAAAAAAAAAGAAATAAAAAGTTGAAAGCTGCATTTCAATTACAGAGGTGATTGTGAAACAAAGTTTGAAATCCTAAAAATTTCCGTGCATGGAGAGGTGAAGGGGTGTTGCATTATCGCCTAACTATTATTTTGAATTATAATTTTATATTATGATTAAAAAATAAATTTTGTTTTAAATTTATATTAAAAATTTCATTGGTTATCCAGATCTTTTTATTCAATTGACAGTCAATGAGCAGACAATTTACTCTAGAAAATGATCTAGGATTTTAAGATTTGCCTGTCATTAATGGCTTAAATTTTTCAGTTCCACTTATGTTAACTGGTAAAAAAAACATTACCCCCTTTTTTTAAAATCATCTGGTTTTCCATGGAGCACTAAATAAACAATACATGATACTGTAGCAGCTAATTAATGCGAGGGAAAAACTCATGACTAATTGTTTTAAACAATTTGCTATACAGTTTACAGGTGTCTGCACAAATTAAAAAGCTGTAAAAAGGGAGAAAATATGTTTTATACAATGTACCATATCATTTACCTATGCTGGCACAATTTACACGCTAGAAACCTGGAATTTCAGGTTTGATTGAGCACAGAAACCTGGAAATCTGGGTTATCAGAATGCAAACCCCACTGAAATTAATAATTAATTGCCACAATTTCTTCAAATAATTTCTGCAAACCTCACATCGAACTTCTTTCCTAAGCTCGGAGAAAATCGAGGTACTGGTATGCATGTCCTGATCAGCTCTCCAAATTTCTGGTGCGGCAGTATGCTAATGCTACTGAGACTATGATGCAATGTATGGAAGTGTACTATCTCTCTCTCTCTCCCTCTCTCTCTCACGCATTGCAATTTCACAAAAAATTGCTGCGCTTTACGACACCTTTTAACAGTAGCATGTACTGTACACAACTAGAACATACACAATAAAAATTAACAAATAAGGACAGTCCATAATGTATACTTTAGCTGTTGTACAGCGATAATGTATGATGGCTAAAGTATACATTTTGAGCAAGAGAAAAGTTATAAAACCTTTATGTTGAGAGAGAATAAATAAACTAATAAACTAAAAGTTCACAAAAAGCTCAAATCAACTTACTCGAACTCTTGTTTCATTATACAGCTGTGGTAATATAGAATCCAGAAGATCCCTGACCAGAGATGGTTTATTATGAGCAGCAGAATTAAAGGCAACTAAGGCAACTCTTCGGACATTTAAATCCGGATCCTGAAGGGTTTTGAGAAAATCACCAATAGTAATCCTTAGTAACGAGTCAATTGTTTGAGGCTAAAAGTTAAAGGAGAAAAAAATTATGTATGCATAATACTGACTTGGATGTTTTTTTATAATTCATTAACAGCATGAACTGCCATACTAAAAATATCAACAAGACATTCACACACTTCTTCCCACCATTTTGGGTTGCCTGACAATGAAGCTTTGCATTATAATAATTAGGCTTTTGCAGTGCAGAGTAGGTGGAAGTACCATGCAGTTAGTCTGCTGCAGCTTTGTTGCAATACAAGCAGCAGCTCTAGCAATTGCAATGCCTTTCATGTTTGATAAAAATAGTACAACAGCTGAGGTATAAAGGGACATATTCACTGTTACGATACTGAAGCAGTTAGCAGGGATCATAGCATACTTCTGGACAATTTTAGGTAGGAATTTTAGGACTTTTTAGAAAAATTTTAGGAAAATTTTAGGAGTGTATTTCAATAAAAACTAGATGTATATTTGTATACATCTAGTAAAACAACTTTGTATACATTGTAGAGTTTGCTTCACACCCTTCAACCACATATACTGATAGACTGCGCATGACATCAAAATTTCTGGCTCCAACATAAAATCACATGACATCAGTCAAAAAGATGGGTTACACCTGCTGTGCTTATGGTTGCTCTGAGCGATATGGTAAAGAAAGTTCTATGATTTTCCATGGGGTAAGAAACGAATTAAATACCTAAGTCAATAAAGTTCAATTACTTAACCAGAAACTTGCAGCTATTGATATAAAAATATAGTAACTTAAGAAAAAAAAATGGAATGCATGTTCCAAATTCTTCGCAAATGTTCATCACATTATAAATCACAAAATGTAAAAAACCCGATCATGCATGTATATAGCTCATAAGTAAACTTACCTGAAGAGTTTTCATTATATATGAGGCGCATTCACATAATACACCGAATATACTCAAGTTCTGCAGCGTAAATTAGTAATCATAACAGCATTTTTACACGAAATTTGGAGTCTGATGATGATGTGCCCAATGTTTGAGCCATGGCAGCTTTGATGCAGCTATTGCCAATGCGCAGCCCATTAGTATATATGGTCGAAGTTCACACACAAATTTTTTGCATAACGTCTAATGTCTAAAGTTTAAGTATGATTTACTTCTAATGTTCAGTTCTTATCTTTTCACGTGTTATTATCATATTAAAGTATATTTACCACATTCAAGTTTCACTTTGAACATTAATATGCTGTTGAACCAGAAGCAATTCACAATTTTCACAGTAAAGTTTTCAGGTTTCACATTAAATTATAATATCCTAAAAAGGTAATTGAAAACCAAGAACTATGTACAATTGTTCACTGAATTACTTTTTTCATATTATTGTTTTAACCTTTTCCTGATAAGCCTATCTTTTTCTGCTTCCACCACAACTAATTTACTTTCAGTTTTCTTTATTTCAGCTAAACCTTGTATGATCAAGTTAGAGGCAACTGCTATTTCAACAGTATTTTGCTTTTCTACAGCTTTTCTCATTCTTTCTGTTCCCTCTTGAATTACTGCTAGGGAGGCTTCTTTATCTTTTTTAAGCCTATTTATTTCTGCATCATTTTCTTTTATTTTGTCATCAAACTCAGCTTTTCTTTTTCCTCTAGCTGCTTTTCCTTATTTTCCCTCTCTTTCTGCTTCCTTTCTTTTACCTTTTTTGATACTTCTTCCTTCAGCTTATCAACAGACTCTTTATAAAATTTATGTAAATCACGAACTATTTAACAAATTTCTTGTTATGGGAACTTTACTTACACATCCATAGTGTTTAATGGCCCCTTTAACTATTCTTAATGATGTTATAGTTGAGTCTTTTAAGTTAGCCTTGTCCTTCCTTAACAGAGCAGTGTTAACCGAAAATCCTCTTTCTGCATCAGCATTACCATGAGGTAAAACTAAAATTGACTTGATGAGTTTAGCAAGATTTGAGTATTTTTCTTTTCCGCTAGAGTCTTTAATACTAAATATATTACGCCAGTAATGATCAATCCACACTGGAATATGCCCTTCCTCTGAAAATTTCACTAGTTCATCTAGAGTTGGCTTATCGCAATTTAAAAGTTTCCACTCTTCTCTTACTCTACCAATTTGTTCCTCAGAAAGATGCAAAATACTTGAAATTCTGGTTATTTCCGAAAGTCCTTCAGTGACTGAAAGTTGAGTTGACTCTTTCTTTGGTTCTTTTACCTTTAAAACTTCTATGTCTCTTAGCTTTTGATTGCAGAATGGCAAATTTGACTTTAAATATTTTGTGGTTGCAATTAGTGATGATCTTACATCTAAGAGAAATAATTTCTGCCTGGTCTCCTGAACATTCCTGAGGAGATTTTTTGTCTTCATACCAACTTCTAACTCCCCTAGTTTTTTCCATGAATTTTTGTTTTCAAAATCTACATTCTCTAGGTCTTCTCCAAATTTCCCTGCAATAACATCATCTTGGATAAACTGAGCCATAACATTTCTCATTAAAGTATTTAAATCAGAATATAACTGGTGTATTTTTGGTTCTTCACTCTGATAACATAATGAAAACTTTTCAAAATTTTGGTGTGAAAATGAAATTAATGCTAAATAGCAAGGAGTTAGCTCATTTTTCAGGAAACAGTGAATTCTTTTATACCTTGCCGAATTGCGTAGTTGTTTTTCAAATATTTTTTGAGATGGTAAGAAGTTTAAAAATATTCTGTAATATTTAGCCATTGATCCAAGAGCCTCTGGGCTACAGAACCAACGGTTAACCATCTGTTGCTGACATGACGCAAAAGAAATTTGGCTGTGACCAATGTTATATCCTCGACAGATTTATAATCCTCTCGTCTTGCAGCACTACTCTTTAAAAAGTAATGCATATCAGTAGCAAATTCGTCAAAATCTCTATTTAAGCTTGTCAAAAAATGTTTAAATGCATTACTAACAACATGCAGGTTGCAAAAACCTAGTTCCAAAGATTTCTGGCCTGTTTCTTGTTTTACAACTTCATTGAATTGTGTAAAAAGCACTTATTCACATTTGGGCTGTCAATGGATACACAAATAATTCTGTTCAACGAAATATTGAAGGTTGATAACACATCAAGAATTTCTTTTAGCAAAATATCTGCTGTTGCATGACCCAGAAAAATGCTTGTTAGGTATCGGCAAGAAACTGAATTTATTTCTGAAGACCAGTACCTGAGATACACATCCAACTGCCGTTTCACTTGTGTATTTGTAGTTTCATCAAATGCTATAGTAACCTTTCCTGGGCTACTAGATGCAATGTCTTTTTTCAAATCCTCTTCAAAATATTTTGACAATCCATGTGATATCACATAAGCAACTTTTTTTTCTTTAAGTTGCATTTTGGCTGCAATAGCAGAATCAGGAAACATTTCTTTGAAAAGTTCAACTGTTTCAGTGCATGAAACAAAAGACATATTGTCCTTAGCAATTTTCATGGCCCATAATGCTTCAGCTTTAGCCAACTGTAAATCATAACTCAGTACTTCACTAATATTTGTTTTGGGCTGAAGATCCCGTCCTCCAAAGGCTTTCAAGATGGACTTATTTTGAAATTTACTTTGAAATTTCTGCAAATGTTTTTTTTTCCTTTATGATGCGCTTTTACTTCTGAAAAGCCACTATTAGAAATATTGAAAATTTCTGAACACAATATACACTTAGCAGAAAATATTGTTTCAGTTGCAGAACACCATTCTTTCAACTTCACTCCGTCCAATTCTTTGGCGAGCCACGCATCTTGAAATTTCGTTTTGGATTTAGGCATCTTAAACATTTGTATTACTAACCAGAAAATGAAAGGGAAGTACAAAAACACGTTCCAATATTGCAAAACCAGACAACTTCCCGAAGTTTGGCTGCGAGGATGTCAGAAGACAGAAAAAAAAAAAAAAAAAAGCAGGTCACCACTAGAGAACTGAACCTGCACACAGCACAGAACACCATAAAAGACGCAAAACCAGAAACTATCATACGCATCTCATGCAAGTTCAGTCAAAGCGAGTTGGAGCCGAGATATATTGCGCATCGAAGGTCGGTGTCGCCGACGCACGATCGAAGGTCAATGATCAGGTGCTTTACTGCCTGCCACGATAACACTCAGCTACCATCCCATTGTCATTACCGGAGGTTACGGAAGGAGACCACATGTTTCCTCTTTGCTTCCACCCACCTGCGGTTTACAATAACAAAACATCAGCAGAAAGAGGAGGTTCCACAAGGCATGTACAAAAATAAAGTTTTTTTTTTTTTTTTTTTTTTTTGGATTTAGGCATCTTAAACATTTGTATTACTAACCAGAAAATGAAAGGGAAGTACAAAAACACGTTCCAATATTGCAAAACCAGACAACTTCCCGAAGTTTGGCTGCGAGGATGTCAGAAGACAGAAAAAAAAAAAAAAAAAAAAAAAAGCAGGTCACCACTAGAGAACTGAACCTGCACACAGCACAGAACACCATAAAAGACGCAAAACCAGAAACTATCATACGCATCTCATGCAAGTTCAGTCAAAGCGAGTCGGAGCCGAGATATATTGCGCATCGAAGGTCGCTGTCGCCGACGCACGATCGAAGGTCAATGATCAGGTGCTTTACTGCCTGCCACGATAACACTCAGCTACCATCCCATTGTCATTACCGGAGGTTACGGAAGGAGACCACATGTTTCCTCTTTGCTTCCACCCACCTGCGGTTTACAATAACAAAACATCAGCAGAAAGAGGAGGTTCCACAAGGCATGTACAAAAATAAAGTTTTTTTTTTTTTTTTTTTTTTTTGGATTTAGGCATCTTAAACATTTGTATTACTAACCAGAAAATGAAAGGGAAGTACAAAAACACGTTCCAATATTGCAAAACCAGACAACTTCCCGAAGTTTGGCTGCGAGGATGTCAGAAGATAGAAAAAAAAAAAAAAAAAAAAAAGCAAGTCACCACTAGAGAACTGAACCTGCACAGAGAACACCATAAAAGACGCAAAACCAGAAACTATCATACGCATCTCATGCAAGTTCAGTCAAAGCGAGTCGGAGCCGAGATATATTGCGCATCGAAGGTCAATGATCACGTGCTCTACTGCCTGCCACGATAACACTCGGCTACCATCCCATCGTCATTACCGGAGGTTACGGAAGGAGACCACATGTTTCCTCTTTGCTTCCACCCACCTGCGGTTTACAATAACAAAACATCAGCAGAAAGAGGAGGTTCCACAAGGCATGTACAAAAATAAAGTACGATCTTCTGCGTGCCACGGAGTTCGTCTGCAAAGCGCAAACCAGGGATGAAAATGACCCCTCCCCTTTTCCCTTAGATCTCTTGTTACTCTCAAAAACTGTCCGAAGGCACAAAAGTGAAGCGCCCGCCCCGAAGCAAGTGCATCTCGATGGCGTCATTTTCCCTCCCTTCAGCAGCACAGCATATAGGCTGTGTTTCTACAATAACAGGTCTTTTTACCTTACCGTAATGGTAAATTTATTGGCGTTAATAACGGTTGTATTTTTAATAAATAAGCTTACGAAAATTTTAGGAAGAATAGCAAATTTTAGGTATAATTTTAGGAATTTAAGGAGGGTTACAAAATATTAGGAATTTTAGGAGGAATGCGATCCCTGCTGTTAGTGAATGGATAGCCAAGATTGGTTCATTAAGTTTTGTTTGGTTGATAGGATGCTTGAAGGTAAGCCCTGTTCTGATGTGTGTGAAGTGTGCAATAAAGAAATATTAGCAATGATGGAGTGCAACCCTTAGCAAACCTATGTGGATATTCAGGCTAATGAAATGGTCTGAAAACTGGTTCAATGGCTACCATACCAACTACTGGCTAAGAACTGTATAGATAACAGTGGCATAGCGTGAGGGGACGCTGGTACGCTCAGCGTTCCTTGAAAAATCGATGGAGAATAGTGCCTTTCCTTGCAAGAGTGTATTATTCCATTACATTTCCTCTGGCAATTTTAAATGTTATTCTTAACAAAAATAGCATGAAACCACTATATTAGCATTTATTTTCCTATAATAGCAAATACGCAGTTCCCTCTCTTTTTTGCTCGTCTGATGTAAAGTGGTTTTCTCTTCAATGCCAGACGCTCGGCCAATCTAGTGTCTGATGACCTTGAAGAGAAACGAGGCCAGGGTCAAATTCATTGGACTGCGCATGCTCGCGAAGGCGGGTGATCACTCCCATTTGTTTGCGACGGGAAACGCCAGTGTATTCGAGGAGGAAAAGTTTTAGCGAGCGTTTTTATGCAGATATTCTCTGTTGTTCAGCGTGGTTTTTTGTGTTCAGTGTTGTTTTATAATATTTTTACTGTGAAAAAATGACTGATGTGGAAAGCATGTTGGACGAGGATTTCATTGATTACTTGCAAAAAAACTCCCAGCTGTAATGTTACGTTAGAGAAACGGTGCTATTTAAAAAACAAAAAACCTACGCCATACTTGAACATTAAGCAAACAAGTAAAGATAGTACTCGTACTTGGCAGTCTTCGTGGTATGATAGATACAAATGGACTACTGGGTGCAGTAGAAAACAAAAACTGTTTTGCTACGTTCGCTTACTATTTGGAGAGAAAGACAATGAATGGCACATTAATGGCATTTCAGACCTGAGCAATTTCATCAAAAAAGCAAATAAACATGCCTCTTCAAGAGGACATTTGCAACATATGGAGACTTTCATTTTGCTTGGAAAAATTCGTATAGAGCATGTTTTTATCAGAAGCAGCACACACTCAAGCCGTGAAACATAATCAACAAGTTACAAATAACAGAAGTTCTTAAAAGAATTATCCAGTCAATTACATTCCTTGTAAAAAAAGAATTGGCATTTCGAGGGCATAAGGAAGGTGCAGATTCAGTCAACAAAGGAAATTACTTAGAACTTTTAGGACTATTGGCTTTGAACAAATCAATCATTCGAGAGCACTTACAGTCATCTTCTTCATTCAAAGGAACATCACCTGACATACAGAATGATTTGATTGAAGTTATCATGACTGTATTAAATGAAACCATTAAATCTGAAATGAAAGAAACTCCCTTTGGTTTTGTACAAGCTGGTGAAACACTTGACGTATCTTGCAAAAGCCAGATGACTGTGATATTAAGATATTGTGTTGAAGACAGGATTGAGGAGAGATTTCTTTGATTTTACGATGTTTCAAGAGACAAAACAGCTGAAGACTTAGCAGACGTAATTCACAAACTTTTAAACGACTGGAACGTCACAGAGAAAGTCATTAGTCAAACCTATGACGGAGCTCCAGTTATGGCTGGTCGAGCAGGGAGAGTTCAGTACCTAGTTAGAAAGTTTTGTCCAAATGCACTTTTAATACATTGTTATGCACATCAGTTGAATCTCGTGCTCTTGCATGGTTCAAAAAATATTAAAAAAGTGAAACTGTTTGTGTGTGCGATGACTGCTTTTCACAGTTTTTTTTAGCAAATCATCCAAGCAAATCCTTCTGACAGAGAAAGGTTTTAAGCTTCCACAAGCAAACAGTACTTGCTGGAACTTCCACTCAAGGGCAATTCAGACAATTAAAAATCATTTTCATGAACTTTACAGGGCCATTTCTAGCATTATCGAGGACGAAAATTCGCAGTGGGACTGTGATTCTATAAACTCTGCCATTGGGTTGAAAAGACATTTGAATAGTTCGATTTTTGTTTTTCTTCTGTGTGTTTATGACGCCTGCTTTGTTTATATTGAACCCTTGATGAAATTATTTCAGTCAATCTCAGTTAGTATTGTTTCGTGTCATAATGTGATTCGTCAGACCATTCAGCAGTTAGAAAATATTAGAAAGAATGGCGATTTAATTAATAATTGTGTTAAAAAAAGTAAGGAGTTTAATGAGAACTTGCAGTTTGGGGAAAGTGAGAAAATGAGTGTGACTCAGGTGTGCTACGAAATACTTGATTCTAAAATTGTTCAAATGAAGGAGAGATTTAAAGATTTTGCTAACTCGCAGTTCACAGAACTCTTGAATGAACAGAAGTTCACGAAATATCGAACAATAATGTTTCCTGTTGTGGCTCTGAATAACTTGTTTGAAAATTACATTTTTTTTTACGAAAGGTAAACTGCAAAATGAGCTAGTCAATATCTACGAAGATGACAAGAAAGCTTTGCAACCCACAGATTTGTTGAAGTATTTAGTAGCAAATGGTTTGGACGGTATTTACGAAGAGGTAACCAAACTACTTCGTCTAATTTTGACATTACCAGCAACAACTGCATGTAGTGAGAAACATGAGTACTTTAAAGCGCGTTAAAACTTTCCTTAGAAACTCTATGACAATGACCATCTAAGTCACTTCAGCTCATTTACTTCCTCTTCGATAGCTTTCAAGTGATCCTGTGTTTCTTGATAGGTGTATTGATGTGTTTGCTGAAAAGAATAAACGAAGAATAGAGCTGATATACAAAGGTGTTTAAGGAAACACAGTACTCACAAAAATGGTAGGAATATTGATTTTTTTTTTCATTATCTCAAATTATAATGCTAGTAGCCTTTGTATACAGTATATGTAGGTGAAATTTGAAATTCAAAGCTGTATATTCACTATAAACACCTATCAAAACTTCTGCATTTCACAAATTTTGTACATTAACTTAAAAAGAACCCTCTATGCTCAAAATTAAGACCAAATGACATTTCATGATAATTATCATATGGTATTCTATTTTGTATAAATGTTTTTGTGTACTCCCTTCTTTTTAGGGCAATACAGAATTTCAAAATAAAAGGTTACATTTCGATTTTAACTAGATTATTTCAGCGTCCCCTTGTTCAAGACCTAGGCTGTGCCACTGATAGATAGTGATGTTAAGTGTATCGTTGCAAGCTCAGTACAAAGCCAAACTGTTCTTGGATCACATGGTAACTGGAGATGAAAAATGAGTGCTTTGAAAGAATATTAAATGCACAAAATCTTTTTGTAAAAGGGGGAAGCTTCAGAAACGACTCCAAAAGCTGATCTCCCATCAAAGAAGATTATACTCTGCATTTGGTTAGATTGCAAGGGAAAAAATCATCATGAGTTGTTGGTACCTAATCAAAATTATCATTAAGAGCCTTTAGTGTCAGTAAATTGACAAAGTAAACAAAGCTGTGAAGTCTAATCATCCCAGTTTGGTGTATCAGAAAGATGTTTACCATCATGCTAGATCAGATGTGGATATGACAAAATAGTAAATAGTAGGAAATTGGTTAGGAACTTATGTTTTGTCCACTGTATTCACCAGACTCAGTACAGACACATTTCTCACTTGTTTAGATCACTGGAGAATGGTGTGACTGTTAAAACCATGAAAGATCATGTAGACAGTGTTTATACACATTTACAGAGAATTCAGATTACCTTATATATTGGACACCTATCCAACGCCCAAGGTTTAAGTTAACATGGAAAACTGTAATAACAGATTTAGAACAACTTACCATTCTCTGGTTTTTGCTCCATATTTCACATTTCCAGCATGTGAGACAGTGCTGGAAATGTGAAATATCACAGCTGTCTCATGTGCTGGAAATGTGAAATATGGAGCAAAAACCAGAGAATGGTAAGTTGACCTAAATCTGTTATTTACAGAGAATAAATTCCAGGAGCTTAAATGCTTGCTAGAATCATCGTGCTTTGTTTTATACAAGGGTTGTCCCAAAACAACTGAGAATGTTTTTATAAAAAAATATGCGTAACTTAATTATCAAGGAAGTGGTAATATTTTTGAAATACCGTCCATTGCATCAAATACAGGTGTCCCAACGTTCCTCTCACTTTTTGAATGTCTCCTGGAATTCTTCTAAAATGCTGTTGAAGCACCCCTGCACAGCTGTAAAAAGTTGTTGATCAGTCTCAAATTGTCATCCGCATAATGTCTTTTTTGGGGAACAACCAGAAGTCACTTGGTGCCAAGTATGGACTATATATAGCAGGTTGGGGTATCAACTTAATATTCATTTTCTCCAAATAAAAAATGACAGAACTGGCCATGTGCAGCCTTGCATTGGGCTGCATGTGAATAGAAATGGGTAACCCAAGGTTGAACAAACTTGTTTCATGCCAAAATGCTTGGTTAAAATTCCGCGAATTGACGATTTTGAAATGCGAGCCATATCTTTGATATTTCTAATTGATAGTGTCTGTCTGTCCATATAATAACACCTATTGTTAGAGGTCAAAAAGTGACACTTGTCCACTAGTCAGCAGAAAATGTTATTAGTCCGAGATTTCGGCATTTCTCTCCTCAGCAGTAAGACTGCCCTCCCTATCAACTTCTACATTCCCCAACCCTACCATGACATCTCCCTTTCCCGTCCTTATCATTTCACATGCATGCTCTTTGTTCTATATTCTAAAACTCGCCCCCCACCATTTCATGCCCAGCTTCACCCCTACCTGCACAGCTCAGGATGCAGGGCAACTTGCTGGCTCTCTTGGAACAGCTGTTAGCATTTGCGGAACAGAGCTTCCACTTTTATTCTTTGCCTTAAAACAAGACACTAAGTGGATTGTCAAAAATGCAGAACAAGAGCGTAATTAGTCATACATAATGACTAATTGCATTCTTGTTCTGACGCGTGTTATGGAAGAACTGCAAGAAATTAATTTTTTTTTATGACAACGATTACAAAAAAGCAGTGGGTTTAACTTGGCTGGGAATTAAAAGAAAAAAAAATGCTTGCATTGTAGCATCACTCGTCAGCCATAATTTTTACTTGTCATGGACTAGTTGTGGACAAGTGTAATTTTGGACCCTACTGTATTGATGTTTACTTCTGTAAACCTCATTGAAGGTCTTCCTCAATGCGTGATTAAAGCTGCTGACTCATGACCATCCATAAATTCTTTATGCCATCTGTAAATTGCTGATTTTCCTAGACATTCATCGTTATAAGCCTCTTGCATAAGACAAAGTTTCTCCTGAGTTGACAGCAAAATTAATGGTGCATCTTTGTTACTCTTTCCAGGGTTCGTACACTTTTGGGGGAAAAAAATTCAAGGACTTTCCAGGCCTTTTCCAGGACATATACTAAAAATTCCAGGATGATTATTACGCTTTACAGTACCATGTTCAAATTATTTTTTAAAAGTAATTTCAGTTTTAAGTAATAAAAATGATGAAAGATGCAAATGGATGAATGTGCTTTTTGCAAATGGATCAAGTTTATCATGCACAAGATCGTAAAGAACGAATTCTGTTCTTATGCCTTGACCTTTGAATTCAAGTTGGACCATTTTCTACAAGGGTAGGTTTCTCCTCCCTGATAACATACCAAAACTTTCTTGCAATCAAACAGATTTTATGTGAGTTAACATTCCTAAGCTTGGAGAACGAATACTGCTCTTATGTCTTGGCCTTTAAATTTAATTTAGACCTTTTTCAACAGGGTAGGTTTCCAGGTTGTACCCAACAGCAAACTAAAATTTCGCCGAAATCCAACCGCTTTCATGGGAATTATCGTACAGGCAAACCCAAAGCATAAACGTTTCTGCAACCATAGTTCGAAAGGGTTAGTAATTTCGAAAATAAAAACATAACGAACAGCGCGAAAACTAGCTCATAAATAGAATATTTGGAACTACAGTATGCACTCTCAATTATTAGGGATGACAGAGGGGAAGGGAATAGAACTATCCAAAATTAGCATGTTTTCGTTGCGCTAGGCGCTTAAGCACGGCTGAATTCCTTCAGATACCCCCAATGTTCGAATGTGCTGATGTTCATGGAATGAAATGGTTGATCAGCTATGATGACCGCATAAAATTTCAAAGGGAGGGGAAGGGGGCAATTTTTATTTAGTTTATGCAACATTTTACATCACTCCAGTATTTATCTTGTCATCATCAACAATCGCAATGCAACTACAGCTTATGATTGCGGATATCGGCAACAGAAAATCTGCCATATCACTAAGTGATACAACACACAGTATCTTCTTACAATGTATTGTAATTGAAAAAAAAAAAAAAAAGGATGTGGAAAAATGAAACTTTCAGAAATTAAGATCATCAAGTCATGCGTTTCAAAAATCCGTTTTCCTTTATAATGTTTAAAAACATGTTTTTGCGTTTTTACCTGTAGTGTATAATAAAAAAACTGTTGATTTTTTTTTTTTTATGGAATCAGAAGTCCATATGTCTGATTGTCTTCATCTGAGTTCACAAGTTAGCTACTGTGTACAAGTAGACCAATTTTTTTCAGCTCAAAAATATGTAGTTTTGTATATATTCACAGTATATTTCATTCCTTATTCCCACAGAACTGAATTTAGCATATGCAAAATGAAGAACATCAAGACCCGCCCAACACCATGTTTCTGATTGTCTGCTGTTTATATTCAAGAAATGCAAATATGGATCAATGGTGAATGCAGCAACTATGATTTTTATTTATTACCAAGAAAAAAAAAAAAAAAAAAAGAGCCATGAACCGTGAAAGCTGTAAAGCTGAAACGGATACCCACCCCCACCCCACCCGCCTCCCATGCAAAAAAACATTCCGATTAAGATAAAACAGCAGGAGGACGCGTCCACGCGCACACACACAACCTTTGGAATGTCCTGATGGAACGGCTTCTTTTCATTTGGCACATCGCCATAAATCACCACCTGCAGCTCACTGAACTGTAAGGGTATGAGGAAAGAATGCCCACGGAAAAAACGCCCACAGACAAAATGCTCACAGGAAAAATATGTGATCGACTGATAAGTTTATGTGTCTGTTATAAACGGTGTTCGGACAACTGGTCACAGACTGCTGGCCAAAAAACCGTTAGGGGTCATATAAAAATTGCGGTTTCTTGGCCACCTCACCTACATAACGAAAATGGGTGTAGGAGAATTGGCCACAAAAGTTCAAGGGTGTGTGTGTGTGTGTGTGTGTGGGGGGGGGGGGGGTTGTAAGTATTATCGATTTTTGGCCTTCATTGAGAATTGAATTAGGAACTCCAAACAAATTTCGAGAAAACGTTCTATGTAAGCCAAGCGAGAATTACAGCATAATTCATGTATGTTTGGAAAAGGACCCTAAGGTGGGATTTTTAATAACGCTGCGCTGTTACGTAGGTACTAAATATTTACATAACATGCCAAGTTTGCAATATTTTTTTTTACTTAATTAATTCACAGGCGAAGAAAAAAGTGTTGAATAGGCTTAGGCCTACGGCCTATTAATTAATGTATGTATTGAATGTATGGTGCATAAGTAGAAGCGCAATATTATTGACAATTAATACAGACATTTGACATGGAATAGGAATAGCTGTGGTGCAGTGGAAGCATATCCGGCGCGTAACTGGAAGACCCTGAGTTCGATTCCTGGTGGCGGCCACTGAGAATTTTTCCGTGACTCGCTTATAAACGTGGAAAGAGCGATGACTTCTGTTTGATTATTGACAATACTTGTTATGTAAATTTTACGAATATGGGAATGACAGAATGAAAACTTTTAGAAGGGCCTAAACGTTAGTCCTAATATTATTTTCTGCCTGAGTAATACCGCAATATTAATAATTTGATGTGTTACGTAAACGTTATGAATATAACATCGTTAGAATAAAAACTGTTAAATAGGCCAAGGCCTAGGATTTATGACTTAAGGGCCGCGGGTGGCCTAGTGAAGAACCAAATAAGATTGTTAACTTTCAACTTCCTACTGTAGAGTAGCTACTTTCTTAAAAAAATTCCAGTTCGGCTTTACTGTAATAAATTTGTGACTATTCTTATTTTTTAAAGAAAGGTCTTAATTTTTATAAAACTATGCATGTTTGTTATTTAACTATATCAATTAAAAGGGAAATCATTAAAAGTCAGATTATTTTATTTATAAATACTTGTAAAGTATAACGCATTTAATTGTAAAAGCGATTTTCGTAAAAGCCGCAATGTACAGATATAACTTTGTGTAATGCGCTTTCTTTCTACTCTTGTCTCTTTTGTACGGCAAGCGGAAGGGGGAGGGACATCGGTCTTTCGTCAAAGTGGTACTTTGCAGCTGCAGCTGGAACGTTTGCTAGCGACCGCACCCCAAATAACAAGCGATATATTTCATTTAAATTTATCGGTTGGTTACCGGACAGGGTGTGTCTTCCCCGTGAGTAGTATAATCTCAAGTTACAGGCATACTTCTTTTCTTCCCAGTGTAAAGAAAAAAATACGCACTCATAGCTTCCTGGGAGTTTTCCAAAGGACAACTAAAACAGTTAGTTTCTACATGACGGGTGTAAGAGAACTGGCTACAAAAATTTTAAGGGGCCGTATAAAAATAACGTTTTTGACTGCTTCGTGCCCACGACCCCCAGAGGTTGGTAATCAGAGTCATATAAAGTTTCCGTAATTTCGTCTTATCTTAATTGCGATAATTAATGTAATTCTTTATAAGAAATGTTTATGATCTACATCTCAGCAAAAGATTTAAGGGTTTTCAAACTACAAGTCTGCAAATTATCTGAGCGCATATGCTGACTCAGGAAACCTGTTGGGGGGGGGGGGGTAATATCAAAACTGTAAGATTTGAAAAATGTATCGTCCCATCAGGAGATTTTCAGCATTTACAAGCTACAGCTGGACAGATTATTTGATAGCACGTGCCTACTCAGCAAACCTGGGGGGTGAGGGGTTATATGATAATTGTGAATTATATAGAATTTCTTGTCCGACCCGGAGATTTTCATCATTCACATGCCTTCAGATAATGTGTCGAGTTGTAGCTGCTAATTGCCGAGAATCTCCCGATCGGACGAGAAATTGTTCATATTTTACACTTTTGGTATTACCCCCCCTCTTCGCCGACAGGTTTCCAGAGAGTGACATGCGCTAAGAAAATTTGTCGAGTTGCAGTTTCTAAATGCTGAAGATCTCCAGATCGGAAGAGAAATCTTGATATTTTACGATTTTGGTATTACCTCCCCCTCCCCCCCCACCCCGACTAGTTTCCTGAGGCAGCAGATACCCTCAGATAATTCGACGTGTTGTAGCTTGTAAACGCTGGAAATCTCCCGATCGGACCAGAAATTCTTTATATTTCATATTTTAGATTTTAAGCACCCCCTCCCCAGACAAATTCCCTGGGTTTGCACATACTCGCAGAGAATTTTTTTTATTTGTAGTTTCTAGAAAAATATCGTATAGCAGTTGGCTTGAAGAAAACGGTGAATCATTACTATGTTTTTAAATAAATGTTGCATAAGACTACCACGGCTTTCAGGCCAACACCATACAACCTGTACAGTCCATCAGTGCAATCCGAACTTTCCTCTCGTATCTGTAAGGTTTGCAGAAAATATTTTACACATCAAATTATTAATATTGCGGTATTACTCAGGCAGAAAATAATATTAGGACTAACGTTTAGGCCCTTCTAAAAGTTTTCATTCCGTCATTCCCATATTCGCGTTATGTAGGTGAAGTGGCCAAGAAACTGCAATTTTTATATGACCCCTAACGGTTTTTTGGCCAGCAGTCTGTGACCAGTTGTCCGAACACCGTTTATAACAGACATATAAACTTATCAGTCGATCACATATTTTTCCCGTGAGCATTTTGTCTGTGGGCGATTTTTCCGTGGGCGTTTTTTCCTACTTTCGAAAAGTGGGCGTTTTTTCCGTGGGCATTCTTTCATGCAATCACTGTAAGTTATACCATTCCTCCTTCACCCTAAATATAATAGAAAACGTAAAAAAAAAAAAAAATGCTCCCCAATTTTTCGACAAAATTACCAAATTTACGTCATGGTGTTGCAATTAACTAAAATACCGTTTATCTGCTGAATATCGCTTAAATCCACTGAAAACTTTTTAATTATAGATGATTTTTTTACTAAAACAGTAACTCAGACGTCTGAATAAAAATGTATGTTTGTAATTCAAATAGAGTCCATATCATCACAGAAAAAAAATTTAAGGATCACTGTTTAAATAAACCATGGCATCTAAAAAAAATAATTCACTTGCTTTTCCCGTAATTTATAATCAGTTTTTTTTTTCAATCCGATTATGCAACAGATTTTTTTTTTTTTTTGCATCTGCTAAAGTTTCCAACGGAATTTGGCGAAATTTGCACTACAACTTTATTGTGATGTATCTTAACAACTGTAAAAATTTTACTATGTTATTTTCAAAATTCGGAAAAATGGAATTCTGAAAATTTTCTCCAAGTCCTTTTGAGCTGTGGAAGTGATAAACAGGTGTTTGCTTTCTTCCCAACCAAGGGCTTCAGATCAGCACTCCCAGCTGTCAATCAACCGTTGCTATGGTAACACCCTTTCTGCTGGAGGCTCACTCTATCCAAAGAGGCACACATACTTGTCCATAATAAAAATTACCAATGCTAACTTTTTAAGTTTTAAACCGATTCAATTGGAATTTTGGAAGTGAGCTTCTGCAATCCAACTATAGTGAATGTAAAAATTTCAGCCACTTTCGTGAAAAATTCGCAAAGATAGTTTTCTTATTTTTTATCATAAGTAGGGGAAGTCTCTTGAGGGGAGGGAGGGCAGCATGCATATAAACAAGATGAATGTGTTGTTCAGGCATACTCCTCACTGGTGGATGCCAGCTGACTTGTTATATACGCGACCCCTCCCCCCTGCAAATGTTAAATGCATCTTCTTTCCCCTTCCGTTCTCAGAGTTGTCCAAAGGACATCAAGCCAAAGAATATAAATCAAGCTCCCCTTCCTAACAGACCTACTAGTAATCATCCAATTTTATTGCACTGACTGTTGCCGGCAGTTTCTTTGAGAACAGTGGAGAGGAACTTTAAAAAATGAAGGGGTAACAGTAACACGATTTCCTAAAAGGGCATTTTTTTAAGCACTAATTTCAAATTTCAAGGCTTTTCAAGACAGCATTAAAAAAACACCGTTTTTCCAGGATATTCCAGGCCTTGAAAACATAATCATGATTTTCCAGGACTTTCCAGGTTTTCAAGCACGCGTGCGCACCCTGTCTTTCACAACCATTTTTTTGAAAAATCACAGCATGAAAGTGCTTGTTAGGTGTTCATGAAATGCTGATTAAACTGAGCACCACCGATGACATATGCAAGATAAACAGGTGTGGCCACTTGCTATGGTTACTACAATTAATACCATTTCTTTGAGACTTGTGCAAAGATCGAACACAGTATTGCACATTTTTAATAAAAACATTCACAGTTGTTTTGGGACAAGCTATGTATGTTGCAAATTGGGGTGAAATTTACTATGCGTTTAAAATTCTTATGGAGTCTTGTGCATTCTGCTGTTACAGAGTTTCCTTCAGCATTTGTTGCATCTTCAATGAAGTGGCAAAATTTCCATGTATTAAAATTGCTCTGTACAAAACTTATATGAAGCAATCTAGTGCTTAACACAATGACAATCATACAAAACAATTTTGCCATGGCACTGAAGATTCCCAATTCCATAGTCATCTATTCCCATGCACAAAGGGTGGCAGGGATGCCACATATCAATCTCCTTCAGTGAAGGAAGCGTGTACTAGAAGGAACAGCCATCTTGGACTTACAGGAAGGTTTCAATTTTCATCCAGTGAGTCCTATTATGACTCCAACTACACACACTGACATGCCACAACCCTAGGTCTCTGGAAATATGATATACCTGTCAACTACTACGGAATGTCCATAGTTTCTACTGATTTAGTTGTCTGACTACGGAACTCACTGCAGAAACCATGGATTCTACGAACTTTCGTTAAAAAAATTTTGTTTGCTATTATTTTATGATATATATGAGTTCTTAAGCAGATTCGCAAAAATTAATTTTTTTTTGTCATTATTTAAAGTATTCTCAAGATTGATGTAAAACTGAAGAGAATCTGGAGTGGGGACAGTATTTCGTGTTTCAAAACTTTCGAAAACGGTAGTTAAACAGAGAATTTTTTTTTGCGTAATCGTAATTTTTTTTTCTTCCGATGTTGCCTTTATGTCCAGTATTCTTGTTAAATATCATTTTATTGTATAAATGTTTGTATTTCAGCTTCAAACTGTAGGCAACAATTTGAAAAAACGGAAGTTAGACGCCACATAAACTTTCCCGTGATCTTCAGGCATAATATTCTTCCGTGAATTCTAGGAATTCCCCCTTTTTCATTATTATTTTGGTCATTCACATGATCGACGCCCAAGTGAACAGATATTAGGAGTTGGGGGTTGATGGTGAAGGGGGAGGGTGTTCGGAGGACAGAATTCTTTCTTTACGAAACTTTCGAAAACTGAAGGTCGACGGAGTTCAGATTTTTTCTGTAATCGTAATTTCTTTTTTCTCCCAATGCTACTTCTGTCCAGTATTATTGTTAAATAACATTTTGCTGCATAAGTATTTTTATTTCAGCTTGAAAATAAGGGAAAAATTCCAAAACCGGAATTCGGACGCAGCAAAGATTTCTCCCGTAATCACCCTCGCCTTCCCTCCAGCGATATTCCCACTCTCCTGCATCTATGTATGCCGCGCAATAATACTAGTTACTACTGACAAGGCTCTTGCCAATGTTGGCAGGTATGATATGGCACTCAAACATCTTGCACTGTAGCATCATATGAGATGAAAGAAATGACATCTCTGCTCCACACTCCATGGAATAGATATCATCATGAGCAGATGCTGCAGGAAGTAGAACAAAGTGATGCAATCGAGACAAATGTTTTGACTAATTTTTTTTTTTTTTTTTTATTGCAAGAAAAACATCCAGAACTATTCCAGAATCTTTCATAAAAGTATGAAAAATCAGGGACTTTCCAGACCTGGAAAAAAGGGAAACCAAATTCCAGGGGCTGTGCAAACCACATATACAGGCCAAAACAGCGATTCAAACCACCCTTTTTGATTCCAATGATTATTCTTTCTTTGACAGGGATGTTTAAGAGCTAAACGAATAATGGGAAAAAGTAAACATCAGTAATGGAGACTATGGAACAGCTGCTGTGAATGTCGGTAGCAAGTCGCCAAATGGTGACCAAATATTTTGTAGTGGCTAGTAAATTTTGTAATATAGTAGCCAACGATGGCCAGTAGACCCCCCACCCAAGTTAGCAACCATTCTGTCCACCCCCCACCCCCATTGTGAATGAATATCAAGTTCAGTTTTCTCGCCCATGTTCTAGCAGCTGTTTCGAAAATGAATGGAAGTATAGGTGGGCTTCGAGAGAAACTTAATCTGCTGACAGATCAGCCTGGAGCGACGAAAGGGTCAAGGTTACTAAAGTAACCTTTGCCATGGTATACCTTGCACAAAGAATAATGTCACCTACAGGCAAAAGAATTATCTTTGAATCTCTGTTTAGCCACATATATGCTGAATAAAAAGAAAAACTGTTATGGCAATGTTTTTAAGATGATGCAGCTGCTACATCTAATGCCATGTAGTACTGCTCCTTGTGAGCGTGGCTTTTCAGCAATGAACCTCATAAAAATGAGTAATTAGGCATGTCTGAATAGTGACACTTTAGATCACTTAATGATGATTAGATGCAATGACCCTTTAATTGAAGATTTTGATCCTCAAAATGCTATTCAATTGTGGTGGGCAGATATTTTTGATTGGAATATCAGACACAGTACATATCAGCAGTAAACTGTATCAACATTATTAGTGCCACTTTATGTATATATATTCTAGCTTTTGTCCCTTTGCTTTAAATATTCATAAATAAATTAGACATCTAACTTCAATGGCATCTCAAAAATAAATTATGTATGTGCAAATCAAGATAGTAAGAACTATGATATTACAGCACTGAAAATAAACTGTCAAAAATCAATCATTTTGGAACACAAGCATATGCAATATTTGCAGTCAATCTAATGATCCTATGCAGTAACTAACTGCTCTGCATCTGTTTTTATGAAGTTAATGGGTAAGGGGGTCTCTCATTAGAAAGAAAAAAAAACAAAACAAAAAACATTTACCCATTTAATTTCATAGAAATGTAAGTACAGAAATTACTGAATTATTATGTTTTAAACTTTGCATAGCCAGTAGATTTTGTCATTTGGCTAGTAAAATTTTTATTCTACTGGCCACATTGGCTAGTAGAAATTTTAGCACTTTCACAAGGGCTACTATAGAATAAATTAAAATATTGCATAAGCAAAGCACAGTGAAAACTTTTACACTTGCCCAGTGTATATAACACCGGCAAACCCACATAAATGTTACATACATAAAAAGAGCTATTTGGATAGTTCAAGATATGAAAAAAATTGTTAGGAGTGTAGAATATTTAGCTTAAGTATATCTGAAGTATTCACCTTTGGTGAACTTCTGCATGCAAATTTTCCACAACTGAAAGAGCTTGTAGTCTTATTAATGTTTGTAAGTTATGCAACACTTAAAATGCATCAATGAAATGTTTGCCATCACTGTTTTAGGATGAATTTCATACAGTACTTATAAAGACTACTAAATATTTACAATTAAATATATGAGGGAGAGCCAGTAAGTCATAAATGAATGCAGCACAATCCTGCTCGGGTAATGCAGCCATGTTAATCAAATGCACATGCAGAAAAGACATCTGTTTTGAGTAGTTTGACAATGACATCTATACTGGAGGAACATGTAACTACAGAGCAGGGCAGCGAATGCATTTTTAAAAGGATTTCCAGCAAAGGTTACTATAAAGAAATACTGAACGTGTGCAGTACAAAATATTCGTCATGTAAGGTTGTGTATTGCATTTAGAAATTCACACAAGGATCCATAAAATTTGAAGACAGACTGGGTCATCCAGTGGCAGGCGCAGAAGAAGTAACTACACTATCTACCAACAAGCAATTGGACACCCCTGCAATTGACGATATCTGTGGTCCTGATACACGTCACGGCCGGCGCCGTTAAATATCGTGTGGGAAACAACAACGCAACCAGTCGCATGCAAGATGCCACGCAGTTCGGAGCTCTCTGATTTCGAGAAAGGTGTAATCGTCGGGTATCACAGAAACGGCTGATCCATACGTGACATATCCAGCAAGTTGAAGTACCCAAAATTGACAGTGGCCTACGTGGTTGGCAAGTGGAAGATGAGAGGTGACTGTCGAATGTGCCCCGACCCGGCAGACCCACAAAACTGGGAGTTAGAGACCGACGGGTGCTGGCCAGAGAAATTCGGAAGAACCGCACCAAATCGATGGGCCACATCCATGAGGAGTTTCAACAGGCATCCGGGAGTGTTCTTTCGATGAACACCATCCGTAAGGAAGCCCATCTGCTCGGTTATCATGGATGTGCTGCCGCCCACAAGCCTTTGATCACCAAGTCCAATAGCGCTGCCCGGCTAACGTGGTGCAAAGAACGTCGACAGTGGACTGTTAAACAGTGGAAACAGGTTCTCTGGAGCGACGAATCAAGATTCACCCTCTACCATTCAGGTGGCAGGGTCTGGGTTTGGTGTCTGCCTGGAGAACGCCTCCTGCCGGAATGTATTGTGCCAACTGTTAAGTTCGGCGGCGGTGGAATTATGCTATGGGGGTGTTTCTCCTGGTATGGCATGGAACTCTTGGTCGCAATTCCTGGTAGACTCAACGCCGAGACCTACTGCACCATTTTGGATGACCATGCGCTTCCTACGTTGTGGCAGTTTTACGGGGTGGACCCATGTTACTTTCAGGATGACAATGCCACCTGTCATGTTGCGAGGTCCACCATGGCTTATTATGGTGACAATGGGGTTAATCGAATGCCCGGACCTTACCCCTATCGAGCACCTCTGGGACGAGTTGGAGCGTCGACTTAAGGGGTATTTTGCCCCAAATTTAAACTACTTTGCCTGCAGTGAACGAAATTAAATACACGGTGAAAAAAAAAAAATACAAGCAGTAGACACAGTGACAATGAAGCAAGGTGAGTTGAGTAGAGCAATACGGATAAACACTAGATAGATCAGACCACGAGACAACTGACACCATAAATTGTGAAGACGTCAAACAGACCCCCTTCCCCCCTCCACCTTTGACCCTCAGACCCCTGAAAAGGCACACAACACAGATGTTGATTCCACTGGCAAGGTCAGGCAAGGTAAATCATGCTGGCTACAATGGGAAAAGTGGGGAGTGGGGATGGGGAGGGTGGGGGTGCAGGGGAATTATTTCTAAGAACATTCCAGGGGATTATCTCCCTTCAATGAGCTAGAAGAAAGCTCCCCTGGTGAATGGATTAGCATATTTACAGACACACACACACAGAAATGGGGACAGGATTGTAACACCTATTACTGCAGTGCAAAAACAAGACAGGAAAAAATAAAATAAAATAAAATAAGCACTTGCTTTAAAAAACAAGGACTTTTAAGGACTTCTAAGGGCCTTAGAGATGAAGATAAGTTCTTAAGGACTTTTAAGGACCGTACGAACCTTGTACCAGCGATGAGTAATGGGTGCATCACTTCAGATTTGAATTAAAGCATCCAGGTTGATCTGTAAAGAAGAAATTTAAACTTGTGACACCAACTGGCAAGGTTATGGTTATTATGTTTCCTTTTGGGCTCTCACGGTGTACTGCTTGCATGTTTTCAAGCATGGTGAAAATGTCATATCATATCATATTGCGCTATTATGCAAAAAATCAAAGACTCAATTTGCAGAAAATGCCTCTGGTTAAAGACAAGAGGAGGATGGCTTTTGCACGACAATGCCAGAACTCATGCAGCACACCCAGCCCAAGAGAAATCAAGAATTCAACTGAGAACTTGTTTCTTTTTTTTTTTTTTTCTTTTTTTTTTTTTTTTTTTTTGGAGGTTTAACGACCATTGTGAGCAACTCAACGGGCTATAAGCAGTCGCCCGTCCCTAATTTAGGGTCACTGGTTCCAGGGAAGGGAGAGAGCCAGTGCCGTAAGACAAACACAACATCCATGCCTCACCGGGATTCGAACCCGGACCCCTTCGGGCGAATGATCAGAGGCCAACGCCTTAGACCACTGCGCCGAGAACTTGTTTCTCACCTGCTCTACAGCCTATGCAATATTTACCAATTTGGTTCATTAAAACAACAAGTCAGTGACAGAAGTTTTTTCTGTGGATAAACATGTTGCAAATGGGAAAGGATTCAGAAAATTTGTAATAAAAATGGAAGTGGAGATTCAGGAACTCGGTAATATGATGGGACAAATAATGTATCAACATTGGAGGAAATAATGAGGGAAAATCTACAGGATGTCCATAAAGTCTTTCCCACATTACAAAAATTAAAATAAAAAAATCTATGTAAGTTAAAATAAAATGGTTGGCAACATAATATAGAAACACTCAAAGACCCCCCCCTGTTCTTTAGGTGAGCGCTACTGCTGAATAAAAGGATCACTTAATCGACAATGGCTTCTATGCAAAAAAAAAAAAAAGCGTGCATGCTGTGGTTTCATGAGACCAAATTGGCGGCTACTGTCCAGCGTCATTTCAGAAAAGAATACGAACGATCACATGAAGCCACATTCCACATCTCTGGTACAGTAAATAGGCACAATGTGCGCATCTGGGGATCAGAAAATCCTCATTATGTCATTGAACAACAGAGGGCTAGCTCGAAAGTGAACTTATGGTGCGGCCTGATGCATGACAGAATCATCAGACACTTCTTTTTTTTTTTACAGAGGTCATGTAATATGTACCTAAATATGTTGGAACTTTTTGTAGCACTTCAGTTGCATGCACTCCAACATTCGGTTATTTCCAAACAAGACAGTGCCCCACCACATTGTTCAGTAATGGTTGTGAGTTCCTGAATGCCCCATTTCTGGACAGATGGATTGGCAATGAGGGTCTCTTGACATGGCCACCTCGATCGCCCAACATATCCTCTCCAAATTTTTTTTTCTGTAGGCTGTGGGGTTACGTGAAAGACCAAATTTACTCTAGTAGAGTTCCGAATGTTCAGACGTTGCAGAGCAGAATAACGGATGTCATTGATTTTGTCTCTGCTGAGTTATTAAACAAAACATGGCGTGAAATCAAATATTGCTCAGATGTCTTCCGGGCCACAAATGTCGCTCATGTGGAGGTGTTCTGACACCGTAAAAACCCTTTACTTGTGCACCATCATTGTTGTGCAATCTTTCTTGTACCTGTAATACATTTTTTTATATTACTTTGTGTAATGTGAGAAAGACTTTATGGACACCCTGTACTTTGTTTTGACGAGTTTTTGCTTATTTTACTTTTGGTCCCCATTTGTGTTCACCTGTCACTCACCAACTCCTCCCTGTAAATAAAAAATGGCATGCAGCATGTGGAAAATTGTACAGTGTATCATATACACAAATTCCAATTACAGATGTGAAGCATGACTTATGTATTCAAGCAGTGTAGTAAGGCCACATTTCTTATTTACCTGTCAGATATATACACGGTCGAGTCACATTATTGTGACCACCAGCTAATATCCAGAGTAACTGCTGTGTGCAGCGTGGACAGCAGCTAGACAGGCTGGGAGTGAGTCAATAAGATGCTGGAAGGTGTTCACAGGCATGTGGAGCCATGCTGACTGCAGTGCATCTGACAGCTGCTGGAGGATCCACAGAGCGAACAACATGATCGAGGTGGTCTCGCAGATGCTCAATTGGGTTTAAGTCTGGGGAATTAGGGGACCAGGGAAGTACTTTGAAGTCTTCATCGTGCTCTTCCAACCACTCTTGGACATTTCTAGTTGTGTGACACATCGCATTGTCATGCTGGAAGATCCCATCCGCACCAGGGAAGACAATCAGCATGTATGGGTGTACGTAGTCTGCAAGGATGGATTCATAATGAATTCGATCCACAGTGCCTTCCACATGTATGAGTGGACCCAGAGAATGCCACGAAAACATTCCCCAGACCATAACGTTGCCCCCACCAGCTTGTATTCTTCCAGCAATGGTTGAAGAGTGCTTGTTCTCTGATGTTTTGCCTTATACGCCAACGTCCATCCGTTTGATGAAGCAGAAAACATGACTCATCACAGAAGGCAATCCATTGCCAATCAGTGGAGGTATAATTACGATACTGCCGTGCAAATGTAAGCCTTTTATCCCTTTTTTTCCCCATCGTTTATTCAAAATGGTGTCATTTCTCCAATCATGATACACTTTAACCACTAACCACAGCAGCATGCAAACAGTCACAAACTGTGCTGTTTCAGAAATACTGCCACCCTTGGCCCAAAAGCCGATAGTCATCCCTTTTTTGCAAATCTGATAAATTGCTCCTTTTATCCATGGCAGCAATGAGCAATATGTTTTCAGAATGTTTACAGCACACCTTATATATCCTCCAAGCCAGCTCACGACACGTGCCTTCTTTCACTGGCTGCATGCTGTTGACATCAAAAGTAGGAGGTGGTCACAATAATGTGACTCAACTGTGTACATACACATTTTATGTATTTTATAAACTGAAAGCACAATTCATTAAACACAATGCACCCATTCAAAATCCCTATGCGGCTATAAAATAGGTCATTTACCCATCTGACACCTGCAACAACACTAATAGGTAAACACAGTGCACAGATAGTCAGTGTGAGGAAAATGGGGTGCTCCATCTTTGTGCCTTCAGAGTGCCTGGAATATCCATGTGACCATTGCATATGTGTATCAGCAGTATATCAAAACCAGCAGAACTGGGCAGCAGCAGGGGAAAATCTGACTCTAAACTGGCTGTTGATAGTCATGGTAAGTGCCATCTCTCACTTATCATAATGTCAGGATGGATAATCACAGTGGAAAAGATAAAGTCAGCATTCAACAAAGCGGCACCAATGAAGGTTTACTCAAAGATCATTCGATGTATGATGGCACTACAGTGCGATGACAACTGACGTTCCCCTCGGGTACTCTTGGTAACAGCATGCCATGGGCTACGATGCTGAAGTGGGCAAAGGAACATCAACACTGGAAGACTTGAGATGTGTAGCTTGATTTAACAAATAGATTCCAACTGCAACATGCTAACAAGTCAGTGCACATGAGGCATAAACTATGCAAGGTCATGTATCTCAACTGTTGTGTTAGGGTGCTACAGGCGTGTGGAAGCCGTGTAATGTTCTGAGACCTGTTTATATTGGCCACTTTGCCCCCCCTGTACCTACCGAGACCACCATCGTCATTGCACAAGGCTATGTTGACTATTTGTCTATCCATTTCCCTTAGCAGAATGCTTTCTTTTAACGAGACCATGCCCCATGTCATTGCTCTCATATAGTGTAGGACTGGTTGAAGAAGCATTTTAGTGAGTTTGCAACACTCGAATGGCCTTCTCACATTTTGGATTTACACCAAATTGAGCACCTGTGTGATGCATTCAAACCCAGGACCCACCACCGACAATTCTTGGCAATTTACTGATGGTCATTTTAGAATCATGGGCCGCAATACCATCCGAACACCATGTAGAGGTTATGTCACAACATGTTGCTGCTGTTGTAAAAGAGAAGGGTAGACCCACACACAATTAGGTGGGTGTGTATAATTCCCTAATAATTTGTCCCTTCAGTGTATGTATATACAGTATAAAAGATGAATGGTTAAGCTGAATTATACATTGAAATGGGAAAAATCAAGGCCAGCTTCAAAGCACTGAATTCATTTCAAATTATATCTGAAATCACTTCTATTGTAAAATACCAAGTTAACTGAAAAATCATCTTTCTCCCTTTTAGGGTGGGAGACAGTTGGAAATTTTACAGCAATTAAAGAACAGAAATTTTAATTGTCTGCTCAACCTCAAACAATTATACTGTATAAACAAAAATGTACCAACACTATTCTTCCATTTGTTGAACAAGGGACACTGAATAGAAGAGTCAGATAATAAGGGAAAAGGTCACCTACCATGTTTCCCCATCCTACCCTACCTAACCCCAAAGCCATGCGTGGCTATGAAACATACACCACACTTCAATCATTTCACCTTCCATCATTTGCAATCTGCTTTTCCACTAGTGTCTCGTAAATGACTCACTATTTTTTTCTCATGCACATGACTACTCACAATGTTACACAAATGGAATATTTTTTTTATTTATTTGCATAACACTGACAATTTGCCACAGTATTTTATTGAAAAATGGATTACAGAAACAAGAAGTTACAGTAACACTCAGAAGTGTTTTTAATTCCTGTGGAAACACTAAAACAACTTAGCTTCAGTGCTGCAAAGAGATAAATAAAAATAATAAAAAAACAGCTGCCTTTACATTTTGCAGGGGTTAGGGAAATATGCCAGACATATGTTACAACACTAGAAAAATTCTGAATTACTGTAATTTTCGTCGTATTATCCGCACTGGCATATAATACGCAGAATGCGAAATTCACATAATTTTTTTTTCCTTCGTATAATCCGCACATCATAGATGTTGAACCGGAAGGGAAATTTCCGACAGAAAAGTCGGTCACATAATGACACATGAGTCCGAAAAAGTAAGAGAGAGAGAGAGAGAGAGAGAGAGAGAGAGAGAGAGAGAGAGAGAGAGAGAGAGAGAGAGAGAGAGAGAGAGAGAGAGAGAGAGAGAGAGGAAGAAAAAAAAAAAAAAAAACACTTTCATTAAATGAAAAAATTCATTTTTATAAGGTTACTTTTTCATATTTTTTATCTCTGGACAGATAAAGGGTGTGGCATGCATAGATCACACTGATGCAGCTCTAGAGTATTGCATTACACCTTGCCAATGACGAAAGGCTGATACAGAACAAGTCATAGAAATAATGTATGTACTTGCGTATAAGTCGAAAGTTTTTGGAGGAAATCTTGCTTTCAGAGTCGGGGGATTGGCTTATACATGGGCCATTAAAAAACTTCCTTGAATTCTCAGGCAAAATTTACCTACGGATCTGTTAACATTTTAAACTGCGGCACAAGGCTTTCCGCCTGTTACCGCGCGATTGTTTTCTGACCTCAAATCTATCGCGCAGTGACATGATCATTTCATGTCACTGCGCTATAGTTCACAATTGTGTCCACCATTTCAAGTTTAAATTCGGCAGTGTAACTGAAACGTTTTCTTTTCAAAGACATCATGAATAGCAATGAAGAAAAATAGCAGCAACGACAATGGTCAAAATGGCGAAAGACGAACTAAACACAATGCAGCGCACACAAGATCCGAAAGGAGGAACGCATAGGTTCATGTAGCCAGCGCTGTGCGCACTTCTTTGGCTTTTTGCCAAAAACAGAGACTGCATGATATTCTCAATGATACAAAATGACCTTGCCGTCCCTCCCCACAACTTTCCCAGTCTTTCGTTACCCCCCCCCGCTCCGCTCCATACAAACTCCTGAACTGAGGAAAATTCTTCTGAGGGAGTTCCTTTTCCAATTATACCCCTCACCCTGCACAATTACGCTGCAGATTTTTAAAAAAATTGAAGGGTTGTTATTATTTTTTTTTTAAATCGGCGTATTATCTACATTGGTGTATAATACGCAGAACGTATATTTAAAACTTTTTTAGCAGATAATCCGCGGATTATACGACAAAAATTACGGTACAAAATATTCATATAGGAAAAAAGGAAAAAAACAAAAACAAAAACGGGAATGGGCAAAACAGGATTTTCTAAGACATGAATTTTCCATAACACATACAACCATGTTAGAAATTTGCTTATACCACAATTTTTTAACTACCTTACTTGTTCCACTGTAGTTAAGAATGTCTACCTCAGTTTCAATTCATTCATCACTCTAATTTTTCTGTCACTTTTTACATACATGAGATTCTTCTGCGAATTCGTGGAATTCCGCTTTTTCCGTCATCATTTGGGTCATTCTTGAGATTGATGCCGAATTGAAGAGAAAATTTTTTGGGTATGGAGGGGTTGTTTTCCGTCTGGGGACGGAATCTTGTTTTTCAAAACCTTCGAAAATGGAAGTTACATGCAGGGAAGATTTTTTCCGTAATCATAATTGCTTTTTACTTACGATGTTGCCTGTGTCCAGTATTGTTAAATATCATTTTAGTGCATACATGTTTGCATTTCATCATAAAATTGCAGGAAACGATTTCTGAAGACGGAAATTAAAGACAGCGCGAAGAAACTCTAGTCTTTTCAGGCACAAGTTTCTTTTGTGGATTCGAATACCACCACCATTTTCGTTATCATTTTGGGAATTCTTGAGATCAATGCACAACTGAAATGCAATTATGGGGGGGGGGGGGGGGTAATGCGGGGGATTCGTTTTCCCTTTGAGGATGGAATCCCACCCATTTTTAACTTTTGAAAACGGAAATTAGACAAGCAAAGATTTCTTCTATAAGCGTTTTTTTTAAAACAATGTTTCTTCTGCCTAGTATTGCTCTTATATATGGTTTTATTCCAAAAATACTGCATTTGGAAAAAGTTTCCGAAAACGGAAGTTGGTCAATGTGAAAATTTCTCCCCGTAATTGTATTTTTTTTTCTTCCTGCGATATTCTCACTATCCAGTGTTGTTGTTAAATGTTACTTTCCTCCATAAATGTTTGCACTTAAGCTTGATAAGGGAGTGGAAATTTTCCAAAAACGAAAGTGACTAATTTATTGCACAGTCCAAAAAGCTACATTCGCTATTGAATGAAAAATATACGTGATACGTTACTTATTCTATTTACTACATTCTATGTGTAGCAGGAAATTACTGTTACACACGTTTTTATTACATAAGTAGTGGTTGTTGGACGAGGACACATTTTAGGGTTACGCTATTTATTGTTGTATTTGAAAAGGAAATTCAGACTTACCCCATACGGCATTAGAGCTGCCAAGAAATACTGAGCTTCCAAGGCCGTATGGGGTAATGCCCAAATTTCTTATCAAATACAACAATAGCGTACCCTAAAACGCGTCCTCGTCCAACAACCACTACGTATATAATAAAAATGCGTGTAGCAGTAATTTCCTGCTACACACCGAATGTAGTAAATACAATAAGAAAGTGACGAAGTTTGAAATTTTTTTAGAATCAATGCATGGTGTTCGAAAGTATTCATATTCTGTAAGTTACATCATTTATTTATAGTGAAAGCTTTGATATCATGCATTCATGGTCCTCAGGCTGAAAAAAAATAATAATAAGGAAAGATTACCTGCAGAGTCAACAAAAGATAAATATGGCCATGTAACTTGCTGAAAAAAAGCAACACAAAAGCAAAATTGAGCTGATGTTCTAGCAAGCATAAAAAAAAAAAAACAAAAAAAAAAAAAAACAGTGGTATGCTCTAAATATCTACATAAATAAATTTGAGTGAACAACTCCATCTTGCTCATGCTGTGTTATACACACACTTTCTCATCGCATGTTCTGATTTTTCATAAGGTTTAAAAAGTTCAGCTGTTTTGTTCCTTGGTTGGTCTCATATATGTTTTTATCATTGGCGAATCCCGTTATTTGGTAACCTCGTCCTTCAGTGTGTGCATATACACTATAAAATCCATTTCTTCATTACTTCAGGCAGTGTGAAAAATGAACCAAGGGGGAGGGGAAGAATACATAAGCTGTTATTTCTTTCATCGCACAATGTGAGCCAGGAGCAACCTCCCAGATGCTGCACATACTGCTTCTGTTATGCAGCCTAGGTAAGAAATGAAGCAACAAGTTTACAATATTAACTTTGAGAGCTTGGAACCTAGGCAGGAGTTAAATCTACCAAATATTCATACATGAGACTAAAGGAGAGAAAAAAAAAAGCAGAACTTTCTAATTGGGTGAAAAATGGTGCGGCAAGAATGCAGACTACTTTCTGTCTTTTGTTGACTCTGCAGCTGCATAGCATCCACTGCTCGATTTTCCTTTCCACAGATACCTTTCTCCCCCCATTTCTTCATTGTTGCTTTTCTTTCATTAATGCCCTCTGATGAAAATGATTTCATACATCATGCTGAAAGGACCATGAGTGCATGACATCAAAGCTTTCACTATTTTAGATAAATGGTGTAACTTTCAGAATATGAATGCTTTTGAATATCATGCATCAATTCTTACAATTCTCCAACTTAGTCACTTACATTTTCAGAAATTTCCCATACCCTTACCACTCTTAAATACAAAGGGGGGGGGGGGTGTAACATTTAACAGCAACGCAGGAGAGTGGAAACATCATAGGGAAAACAAGTTGTGATTACAGGAGAAATCTTATCTCTGTCCGACTTCCATTCTTGACCCCCTTCCCTTTTCAAGCAGAAATACAAATATTTATGGAATAAAATAATATTCAAAAACACTACTGAGCATAAGGAACATCTTGCAAGAAAAAAATTACGATCATGGAAAAAATCTCTTTGCCGACCTTTCGTTTTTGAAAGAACTTTCGTGAAAATGGAATTCCATCCTCTGATGACACCACATCACCACCAATAGTCTAGCATGGTTCGTACTCATTTTCAGAAATTGAAAATAAGGAGTTTCTAAGGACTTTTTAAGGACCTTAAAAAGCAATTTTTAAGGACCTTAAAAAGCAATTTTTAAGGACCTTAAAAGCAATTTTTAAGGAACGTAAAAGCAATTTTTAAGGACCTTAATTTCATAAAAAGTTTCAATTTTTACCACTTTTAAAAGGGCATTCATATTAAAAAACACACTTTTAAAAGAGCAAAGATCGCTTAAGTAACACGATTTTTAATCATTTATAATAATAAATTATCACATATTCATAAACAAAGACAATTTTTGCATGTAATTACTGTATTTAATTAAATTAAAAATTTACAAGGTACAATTATTTGTCAACAAGCCTTTAATAAAAAAGAAATTAATTTTTAAGTCCTGTTTTGAGTTCTTCTATCTTTGAATCAGTGGATTCAACTTCTAATTTTTCTCTTTCAGTAATTTTCGAAAATTGTTGCATTTTACAAAAAGATTGACATCTTTTAAAGCTTCTGCTTGTTCAGCCAAGCTATCAGCAGACTTTTCCAATTGGATTAAATCTTTTTCTACCTTAATTCTTGAGATTACTGCGTCTTTCTTTTCATTCTTTTGCTCTTCCAAATGTTGCATATATCTATGGCGAGCAGAAGATACTGAAGCTCGCAACTCCTTTGTAAGCTCTACATTGTGAATTCCCCCACAAAAATTAATGTGTTCATAAACAATTCTTTGCCTTATGTAAGAATTTTCTTTTAAGTTTTCTACTTGTATCTGCCTATTAACAGAAAAACCCCTTTCGACTGTTGCTTGGCCATTGACAACACTAACAACATTTTTACCACATTCCAAAGATCATCAAAACCTTTTGATAAGTATTTAGCTAAGAAAGCATCTAATTTGGTTTCAGAGGCATCAAAGTCAGAAAAATTAGTAAAGTCTCTTTTTACTTCATTTATTAAGAAGCCTCTAAATTGCAATAAAATATTTTCACATTGTTGCCCTTCTAATTTTTTAACTTCACTCAGATGGAAAAGGATTTTTTTCATCTTGGCTAAACAATCACTATCATTGTTTGCCATTCTTTTTGGGTCTAAGCAAACTATATTGCGTACAATTGAATAATTCACTGGACATTTTTCAATAAGATTTGATAACATAGTTACAATAAATTTTTGGCAATCATGTTTAAGTGAAAGAACATCATTTTCAGTAACCCTTTTTATTTTCTGTAGATGATTTACAATTTTGTCACCTGCAAATTCACAACTGATATCACTAATTCTAGAAAAGCCAGATTTGTTATCAAAATCTACTTTACACATTTTAATGACAGAGCTTATTGAGTTCAGATAGTCTTTCTTCAATATGTTAAAATTTGATAGACACTGTTTGAAAAGTTTACATATGTCAGATGCAAAAAAATGACAACAAAGGAGCATCACTTTGATAAAAAGTCAAGGTTTCAGTAACTTTGACACAGACAAAAAAAAAAAAAAAGTTAATCTTAACTGGCATTAGTTTATCTTTTGTGGCATCTATAACTGTACATAAAGATTTTATCATTTTGCTGATTTTAATTGTCTTTTTTTCAACACTTGCAACAAAAACTTTGAGATCATTCCAGATTTCTAAGGCTCTCTTAGCAGCAGGAACATTTTCTATCCATCTATGTTTCACAAACTTCAAAGGAAATTTCTTTAACTCAGATACTTTTAAAAAGTCATCTCTTCTAGCTGGTGTATCTTTAAAGAGCCAATAAACAGAACTTAAAACAGAAGAGATATCCCACTCTGTTGCTGTATCTCCACTTTTAAATGCATTATGTAATGTATGCAGTCCACAAGAGCCAATGTTTAAAACCTGGCAATCATACTTATCTTTCAGGTCAGCCTGCAACAAATCATAGAAAGCCCAATTGACAGATGGACCATCCATTGATACTTGAATAGTTTTAGACAGATTCAGCTCTTTCACAGTGTCATAGAACAATTTCAAGATATCTGTTGTAGTTCCATGGCTCCATAAATGCAGATGAAAGATATCGTGTGCACACTTCATTTAATACTGGGTGCCAAAACCTGACATACAAATCCATTTGTTTTGTTTGAGTGCCAAGGTTTAAAGTTTCATCAAACAACAATGTATAACAATTTAAATCTTGAAGGCATTTCAACAAGAGTTGTTGAAAATGGGGAGCTAACCCAAAACAACATATGTATGCACATTTTTTCTGTCCACAAGAGAACTGCTTTGCGATGGAACTATCAGAGAACATTTTCGAAAATAATTTGTCAATGCCTTCACAAGACCTATACGAATAAATGATTGTTTACACATTTTAAAATCCACATGATTTCTGCATTTTGAATATCATGTCGCAGTACAAAATTAGAGACTGTATTTTCAGAAGCTGATTCTGCAGTTATGAGATTTGAATGGGATGATGTTGATGCAATAGCGGGACTAGGTTGCTCTGTAACTTTTTGTGGCCTTGAAAAAAACTTCATCAATGTACTCCTCGGTTTTGTTTCCTCTATGGATCAGTGTCGTTGACCTATGGAAAGAAAGCCCAGTATTAGATTTTTTTTATCACTTACAGATAAGTAATTAATAAAACATGTACATTTTTTGTAATTCTCAATCTTCTTACATTTTGATTAACAGATGGTGCCAGATCCACACCGCACTGCAGACTCTGCATGACATAACAGTACAAGTAAAATAATTGCAAATATATGTGCATTTGAAAATTTTTAGATGTTTATAATATAAACAAATTATATCACATTTTGATACCATACTCGATGTTTTCCGTCGTCCGTAGAAACGACGATTTCCATAGTATACTCGATGTTTTCCGTCGTCCGTAGCGGACCTACGATTATCATAGCATATTCAATGTTTTCCGTCGTCCGTATAGAGGACCGACTATTTCCATAGTAACTACGTAAATCCGCAGAATCTTTCTTCCCACCGCATGATCTTTTATTCAGCGTCAAGCATAACAGTGTGCACAAAGAATTTACTGTGCCATAGTCCCGACGAGGCACGGGTGTTCTGGCGCACAATGGCGCAAAATTCCCATCTCTGTTATATATTTTATTTATAGGGGTATTTTTAACAAAAAATACAGAAAATTTTAAAAATCTGGAAGAAAAGTACTTCTGGCAGGAAAACCCGATGACTGTATATATATATATATAAAGAAAAAAAAAGCTCCGCAAAATCCGGAGGAGTTGGCAGGTATGATCTAACTGAAACATTAACAAATATTTCTCAATGAAGATCTTTAATTTTTTTTTTTTTTAAATACACGGAAATGCGTAAAAAAACGTGATCGATGCATAAAATCGTAAAGAACAGTTAAAATGCATAAATTTTATGCGTAATGCGTAAAAGTTGCCAGGCATGCTCTACATCTGTCATCCAGAATGGATTCCTACGGGCCTTTGAAAGCGCCGTTCAAAGCGACAAGGAAAATTCATCCCAAGCAGAAGAGCAGTCTGATTGTGAAATTGATGGCGGGGGAACACTTGGCTGAGAATTCCAATCTTTTTCACTGTGACAGCGATACAGAAATCGACGATTAAGAATCTCTCTTTTTTTTTCTGTCAGGCAATTCATTAATTGAAAAAATATCTATCTATCATTTACATCTATCTACCGTTTTGTTCATGTATTGTACATATTAAATTTGTAACTGTATGCTGTTTTTATTCGCTAAATTCTAAAGACAGATACGGTACCGTATGTCTTGCCAAATTCTTTGCCAGTACGAAGCATTTTTACCAGCATTTATGGATTAAAGGTTGGTGAAGTGGAAAAGAAAAATGGGTAAGTCACAAATTTAAGTTACTTTTTTTGTTTAAAGTTTGGAAGTGCGGACTATCTGGGAAATTTTGTCGTTTTCAATACATACTTTTTTCCTTGGGGGATTATCTACGGGGCGGACTATGCGCACGAAAATACGGTATTTATATTACTATACAGTACAACCTTGAAAATCCGGACTTTAGAGTTTGGATAAAATTCAAACTTATTAATAACTAAATACACTATAAAACACTATTTTTTGGTAAAAAATGACAAAAAGTAAAGTTATTTTTAAAAATATCATTTAGTACAAAAATAATGGAAAAGAAGAAATTTTAAGAAAAAATAAACACATACGAAAGACTACCTTTTATCATTTCTTTTAAACATTTCAACTAACGATTGTTGTTCAATTAATTTTGGTTTATGAGAAAACAATTTTTTTTATTTTGTAGACGGACATTATTTCCGGTTCAGTTGTGAAGTTTCTTTGTTCAAGACCTTTAATTGCATCAGAGTATTTGCAAAAGATTATCAATTGGTATTTTTATTTCTCCACGTTTTCCATCACCACTTTCATCATCTCCGCCACTCAGTTTGTTTTGATTTAAAGCGGATGGGGAAACTCGGTCAGGATTAATTCGTAAAATAATGTTTTTCTTTTTAGCCGCCACTTTGCGACGCTCAAATGCCCACAGGTGGTAGATGCCCCTAAATGCAACACGGGATACGGCACAGAGAGAGAGCGAGTACGACTACGCAGACTTTCAGCGAACATTCATTAAAAATAATAAAAAGAAAATGCCTAACTTCTAAAGTTTTCATCAGATTTTGATGAAATTTCACATGTGAGTTTATTTTGACACGTCTTGGCTACTGTAAAATTTGCATAAGGTTATTTTTGAAATTGGAGAATTTTTTTATAGTAAATATTCCTCCCAGTGCGACATTTTTTTTTTTTTTTTTTTTACAGCAGTTGAGCTGTCCACCACCTACAAGGAAGTGATTCGTTGGCAAAGGGAAGAGATTTCATGCCCCCCGGCAAACTTTCTAACACACATGGCGCATTCTTTCTGATCAAAAACCGATGCTCTCGCCTTTTTTATGAACTTTTTTTTTATTCTTTCTGCTGTTCAAACAGAATAGGAGAATGAAAAAGGTGATGGCCAACTTTCGTGCATGAGCCTTCTGTACAACTTGTGCCATTTCGTTCGATTTCAGTACATTTGGAGTAACATTTTTCAACAGCGTGCAAGTTCCATGCAAGTTTAAAAAGAATTCCGTACAGTCAAGGCCCTGTGCACATCCGTAGCTGGGGCCCCCTCGGTTAAAATTTTCATTTCCACAGTTGAAAATAATAATTTATTTTATTTTAATACCCCATATTCGGAAGCCCTATGCACGTGCAGAAATCAGGCTTTGCGTACAATACAGTATAAGTTAATTGAAATTTTTTTATGAAATCATTGTGAAATTTACTGCTTATTTAAACTCAAATCATATACAGTACATAACTTACTACATAAATCACTTTAAGTTATACGGTACAGTATGTACATCAATCACATGAAATGTCAGAGCCTGATTTCCGCACATGCACGCGGTGAACCAAGGCTCTTACTTTAGCCCAGAAATTACGGTATATTAATTAAAGCAAAAAATAAAAATAAAAAATAAGTTTATTTTTTACAGCATTGAATTTACAACAGTAAAATGCAATTAAGTTGTGACTTACCTGCCATGTGAGCTTTCAGAGCAGACTCTCCCATTCTTCCAAGATCAATTGCTTTGTTCTACAACGTACATCTGGCCTTATGTTTGCCCGCTGAACAGATAGCCAGCCATTGCTGATAACGTGGTTGGCCTAACCACAATGGGTTGAAGATGCATTTATCGGGCATTTTCGTATTATTCTGTACGACAAAATATTTTTTAAGACATCACATCAAATAAAGCTTGAAGACACCTAATGACAAAGCAGACAATCCGAAAACCTCACGAGCGAATGAATGCAATTAAGTGGAATGGAAGTTAAGAGAAACAGGCTCGATGTCCCGCGTACTCTAATACCTGCTGCGCATGCTGCTGCGTTCTACTGGTTCAACCAACGCCAAAAGAGGAGGACGTCAATCAACACTGACAGAAAGATCGGGAACGCGCACAAAAGCGACGTGAGGGCAAGATAAGTAGCATTTGTTCCTAGTAGAAAATGAAAGAAAAAAAAAAAAAAAACCAACAGAAAACCGAATTTCAGAAAAATTTTCACGCCTGTTTTAAGGACTTTTTAAGGGCCCTTACAAACATTAAAAAAAAATAAGGAGTTTTAAACAAAAATAAGGAGTTTTTAAGTACTTTATAAGGGCCCTTAGGAGCATACATAAAAAATAAGGAGTTCCTAAGGACTTTTAAGGACCGTACGCACCCTGTCTAGGGGCCGATAAAGATCCAGACTTAGAAATTTTGCAAGTAGACATTGGCCACCAAGAGCAAAATTGTTAGTGGAAATAAAAAAATAAGTCAGTGGCCAAACTTTGAAAAAAATTGAATTGTATATTTCATACTATTATTTTTATAAAATTGCTTACTATAATATCAATACATTTTATTTTGCATATTTCAATTATAGTATGCTTAAAAGTTGAAATTGAAGTAATAAAATACATAAATTAATCTTTGTAGTTTGGTCAAAAAGATTTCACGCTATCCTCCCACCATAGCTTTATCCCATCTTCAGGGTCAAAATTTACTCATTTTTATTCCTAATGTTTTGATCTAAAGCAACTTTCAAGTCTGTTCTTTTTCATTAGAAGGCTTCTTTCACCTAATTGTGTTTTTAACTGCTGACCTGACATTCTACATGAGCATTTAACAGCAGTGCCATTAAAAAAATAGTTACTGGAGCTCTCATGATTTCAAAAGGCTTTAAGATTATCTAAATACTCCAATTTGTGTAACAAAGCATTCGAAATACATGAAATTCTGTTAGGATTCAAACTAACAAGAATCTCTTGATTTCAAGCCACTATTCCAAAGCACGATCAGGGTTAAACTTTGAAACTTTGCATATTTCAGTTATTGCATCATCACTATGATCGTTAAGGCCTTCAGAAAATTTGGGAAATAGCACCTCATCTAAAGAGCAGACATATATTTGCAGATAACAGATCTTTGGACATTATAATTTTTTTCAAGTTTTTGTGCAATTCTTTTTCAATAAATCAATGCTGTTTTCGTAGAACTTAGTCCCATATCTTCATCATCTGCAACACATCTTCGTTGATTACATACTGTGCTGATTTGGTGACCTTGAAATGTTGATGGCATATCATCATTTTGAATTTATGAGTTTTTAACCACGTCTAAGAAACTATCAGATTCAATTATTTCTACCACAAGTATGTATTTTGGTAAAAAACCTATGTAGTTTAATGTGAATCTGTTTCACATTTTTCAAAAAGGAGTTTGAAAAACATGAAGAATGTTGAAAAACTGAATATTGACATTATGTTCCAACATAGAAACTTTACCTTTCACGGAAATTAGGAAGTGGGATGTTTTTCTTGAGGTACTATTAAAAGCACACTGATTACAGTAAAAAGGGCTTGGGAAGGCAGATAATATGAAAAAAAAAAAAAAAAGTCTTGATTTTTGCTGACCATGATAAGTCATAGATATAAATCAGAAAAAATATCCAGATTATCGGTTATTTGGGGTTACCACTCATTTTGCCAAATTAAATTCCCCGAGTTTTCCCATCTGCAGACAATAGTATTTTTTAAAGCCACACAAACTGGATTTGAATTGGATGAACAGTATTACAGAAACAACCTAACGGACAAAACTTGGAACTAAATCATCTGCTGACGGTAAGGTGAAAAAAAGCAGTCTAACACACTAAACAGAAAAATCTTTGCCGATCTTGTAAACATCAGAACTGGCGTAAAAAGAAAAAAAGTACTTATGCACAGGAATACCATACCTGCCAACATTGGCAAGAGCCCTGTTAGCAGTAAAAAGCATTATTGTGTGGCATACATAGTTGCTTTTTTTACGAAACTATGCATCTCTTTGTGAAAAAGAAATATGCACCACAACAAAATGTTACAACAAACAAGGACACTAATGAAACTAACATGTGCGAAACACAAAATTGATTCCCGTGACGAGGGCATGTTCGGTAACATTGCGAGATTTAAGTTAAAAACTTCCACCAGTAAAAATCAGTCAGATGCGTTCTAAATCCCACAATGCTTGGCAGACAGGAAATCCAAGCAAGTGAACCCGCAGTGCAGGAACCTCCACTTACTGTATGATCATACTGCCTCTAAAATTGTAGTTTATGTCAAGATGAGACCAAAGAAGGAAAAAAAAACGCTGAAAGTTTTAACTGGGTGAAAAATCAAAACACACAGCAAGAATATGGACTACTGTCACTTTGTCTTTTGTTGACTCTGCAGCTGCACAGCATCCATTGCTTAATTTTTCTTCCTGCTGATATCTTTCTCTCCCTATTTCTTCATTGATGCTTTTTCCCCCTTTCTTTTTAATGCCCTCTGATAACAATAACTTCATCCATCATGCTGAAAAAACTTCCAGCCTGAAGACCATGAGTGCATGATATCAAAGATTTAACGATTTTAGATAAATGGTGTAACTTTGAGAATATTTATGAACATCATGCATCAATGTTTACAAATTTTTCAACTTTGTCACTTTCATTTTCGTGAATTTCTTCCTCCCTTATCAAGCTTAAATGCAAAACCATATGGGACGGGAAAATGTTTAACAATGCGGGAGAGTGGGAAAATCGCGGGGGTGGTGGTGCCATTACGGTAGAAATCTTTGCACCGTCCGACTTCCAGTTTTGGAAATTTTCATGCTATTTTCAAGCTGAAAGACAAATATTTATGCAGTAAAATGTTATTTAACAATAATACTGCGCAGAGATAATATCGCGACAAAAAAGGAATTACGATTGCGGAAAAAATCTGAACTTTGTCGACCTTCCGTTTTAGAAATTTTCGTAAAGACAGAATTCCGCCCTCCGATGAAACTCCCCTCCCCTGTCGCACAGCCCCCCTCCCCCAATTATGTTCACTTGTGCATTTATCTCGCGAAGGACCAAAATAATAACGAAAAAGTTCTCGATTTCGTGGAAGAACCTCGTGTCTAAAGATTACTGGGAAATTTTTGCGGCGTCCAACCTCCGTTTTTGCAGATTTTTGCCTTCAGTTTCAAGCTGAAATACAAACATTTATGCAATAAAATCATATTTAACAAGAAAACTGGACACAAAGGCAACATCGAGAGAAAAAGAATAACGATTACGACAATGTTTTCACACCGTTTAACTACCATTTTTGAAAGTTTTGAAACACGAAATATCGTCTTCCCGACGGAAATCGCCCCCCCCGCCCCACAAATTGTCTTTAGTTTTACACTGATCCTGAGAACATATAAATGATGACAAAAAACGCGGAATTCCGCAAATCCACTTAAGAATCAAATGTATATCATAAAACCATAGCAAAATGAAAATTCGTAGAATCCGTAGTTTCAACAGCAAAATCCATAGTTCCATAGTCCGACAACTAAATCCATAGAAACTATGGACATTCTGTAGTAGTTGGCATTTATGAAAATACTATTACAGTACAACCTCGAAAATCCGGAAGCGTCCACACTTTGCCGATTCCGGAATTTAGAAATTTCCGGATTATAGAGTTTGCTTAAAATTCAAACTTAGTATTAACTAAATACACTATAAAACACTATATTTGGTAAAGATAATTACAAAAAGCCAAGTTAACCAATTAATTATCATTTTTTTTAAGTGAACACGCAAAGTGGATGGAAAACTCGGTCAGTATTAATTCGTAAAATAAATTGTTTCTTTTTAGCAGGCAGCTTTGCGATGCTCAAAGGCCCGCATGTGCATGATAAATTCGATACTGGAGATGGTAGTGGAAGAGTATGGATTATGCAGGCTTTCAGCAAACATTCATAAAAAATAAAAATAAATGCCTAACTTCTAAAAATTAAATCGGATTTTGATGAAATTTCACGTGGAAGTTTATTTTGACGTGTCTTGGTTACTGTAAAATTTGCATTCGGTTATTTAAAAAATTGGAGAATTTCTTTTTTTAAAAATTTCTCCCAGTACAAATTCCCCAAAGGGAAAACGCTTTCATCCCTCCCGCAACCTTGCGAACTCTTTCTCCCACGACGACCCATCATCCTTGCTTGGCACATTCTTTGTGATCAAAAACCAACGCAACGCCCTTGCCTTTTTCTTATAACTTTTTTTTTCTCGGCTGTTCAAGAATTATAGCTTCTGTACGTGAGATTTCTGCACATTTGGAGTAAAATTTTTCAAAAAAAAAACGTGAGAGCTCTGTACAAGTTAAATTTTTTTCCATACCGGTACAAGTCGCCAGAATGGGCAATTTAATCAAACATTTTTAGTCGCCACGACGACGAAAATTATCGCCAGTGGCAACCTGGCGCTTGTATCTTTAGGGGCCGACCCATGTCCTGTTGGAAAGGTTGTGTATATGGGGTTTCTTTTCAGATATCATTAAGTATGTGTTGTGTGATGTTTTTTATCTTGGGTACGTGATCGAAAGGTCATCAGTTTTTTCAAAATGGCCACCAAATATGGTACGTGGTTTTAAACGTATAACAGCATTTAGTTCAAAATGTGGCCAAGTTTGGCATCAAAATGAAAGCTCTTATTCATGGCAATGCAACTAACCACACTTCATTTACATATTGTAACATACATTTGAGCAAAATACAAAATATTGTCTGAGCCACAGCAAATACTTTATTTACTATGTATATTGCGGCAGTTTGCTGTACATACTGGTCTTGGAGACCAACTTGAAGACCCAATCAGTAATAAACATCTAAAAGAGCTATTGATAAACCACTACAGTGAGCATATTATGTTTTCTTATCCAAAAGAAAGAAAGAAATCACAGTTAGTTTCTTCACCAGGTAATGAAACAGTGTCCATTGTAGACAAGATATGTTCAACTAATATTGTAAAATCAGCAGCTGAAATTTTACAGAAGGAAAGCAGAGAATATAACTTTCAACTAGATGATAAGTTTTGTGATGAACAAAACTTGCATACGTCATTGAACAAGTACCAAGATACTCGTCCAAAATCATGGGATGAATTTTTTAGCCACCTTATACCAGGATGTAAGAAGTCAGTGGAACTGCAAAGGAAGTGTGATACAGTCTTTCAGATAGTCTTCAATACTGTGCATGGTGGCAGGAAGAAAACTCCATTACATATAAGCACTGCTCAAGCAATCCATGAAACATGTCGATTGAAGTTACTCATTACAGCATTTAATCACTTTGGAATTTGTGCCAGCTATGATAATTTAGAGCGACAAGACTATGCACTAGCATGTAGGACTGTGACTCTTGGAGAAGGACATCGTGTTCCACTTGCTCCTGTTATTTTGCCAAACAAACATATTAAAGCATCAATGGATAACTTTGATAAGGAAGAAGATACACCATCTGGTATAGGCAGAACACACGACACAGTATTGGTTATCTTTCAAGATTGCAATAACTTGCCACAAACCAAGCCTACAATTACTTTGACTGACTTTTCATTTGATAAAAAAGAAAAAAACATTTGATGAAAAGTTGAGTTGTCAGGAGCTTATCACATGTTTTTAATCCAAGACCTGTGGTGAAATTTCAGAAGACTTTGCCCCATGTAGTAAGGAACTCACAAGTGAGCCAGCAAAGATTACAGCCCAGATAGATTGTGCTTGGTATCTTTCTAGTTTTTTTCGAGAGACATCAATTCCTGAATTTGGTTTTCCAGAGATAACTGACGTACCTTCTTGGAGTTCCTTCAATTCGTTGGTTACTACCAAAGTCTTACCTAAGACAAACATATCTTACACACCAATTCTACCTCATCCTGCAAGCAATATATCATCTGTTTATACGACAATGGTAAATTTTCAAGATGCAATGTCACAAGTTCAGCAAGATGATGGTTCCTTATGGTGTGATGAAGGAGTGTACCGCCTTGCCAAGGAAATACAGTTGTGGTTTAAAAACAATTTTTTGGGACTTGGATTATTCCATATATTGGTCTTTACCTCAATGATGGTGGAGCACAGGAAGCGTTTATTGAAACGGAAACATTTGGGTCAAAGGTTGTAGAAAGTGTTATCAGTGGCAGTCATTATGCTCGAGGAGTAAGAGGATTAACTGTATTTGCAGAAGCCATCAATCGTCTACAGTTGATAGTTTTTTTAAGGAGAATGCAGATCTCCAGAAGTTTTCAGCTATATTTGAAGAGGTAAAGTTACTACAACTGTTCTGCAAAGAAGATTGGTTTGAAGCAGGAAAACAGGTTGAGCAAGCATGCAGTCTCATGGAAACACTACATAAAGAATTTGAGAAATTTATCGATAAAAAGGTAGCAGCAAGTCAAAATTGTTCTGGCATTGGAAAACGTTTCTGAATCGTATGTTTCCAATACTTAGCAACATTATACGGGCAGACCGAGAGGGGAACTGGGACTTACATATGTGTGCATTTCAAAGAGCACTTTCTTTGTTCTTTGCATTTGGAAAAATTAATTACACAAAATGGGGGTATGTATATCCTGAAGATTGCAAGAAACTGAAAGAACTGCATCCCAAAATTTATGCGTCATTCAAGAAGGGCAGCTTTGTTGTTCAACACGGAACCAGAAAGTTTACTAGTGTTGGAATGGACCAAGCTCTTGAGCAGGTCTATAACAAACCTACAAAAGGTCATGAAGGCATCATAGGACTTACTTGTCAGAAGCATGCAATTGCACAAAGAGACATCATTAAACATGAAAAATTATGCATAAGCCAATTCCATCGAAAAATGTGTGGTCTCCAAGACCAGTATGCACAGCAAACTGCTGCAATATAGATAATAAATAAAATATCTGTTGTGGTTCAGACAATATTTTGCATTTCGGTCAAATGTATGTTACAATATGTAAATAAAGTGTGGTTAGGTGCATTGCCATGAATAAGAGCTTTCATTTGATACCAAACTTGGCCACATTTCGAACTAAATGCTGTTATATCCTGTTAAAACCATATTTGGTGGCCATTTTGAAAAAAAAAAAAAAAAACTGACGACCTTTCGGTCACGTACCCAAGATGAAAAACATCACACAACACATATTTCAGGATTCCCCCTCAAAAGTAAAAAATAAATTCCCTGACTTTTCCAGGTTCTCCAGGTGGTTTTTAAAGTTTTCTAGACTGGCATGTTGCAAAGAATTGTTACATTTAATTCCATTCCATTCATTTTTCTCACCAAAGCACACACTTGTAAATTCTACAAAAATCTAGCGGATAATGCTTACCTTGGCATTCCTTTCTAGCGACGGGAACATTTCACGCACATGTTTTCCGGTCTTTGTTGATGTTATTGTCCTAAAGTCCGTTGTATGTGATGACTGGCTTTACTTCTCACACTTTTCGCTGGGTATACTCATTGGATCTTTGCCTTAGGATTCAAACACATCAATTTTTACCGTTCTTTATACTCGAAATTTTCGCCCATACTCTGGGCATCTTCAGGAGCGTGGTGACTTTACCACCGATGTTCGTGGTTAACTTCGCGCTAATGGAGTCCGATACTCCTTGTTGCCATTCGTCGTAAATACTTTCCTGGATATATTTCGTTATCAAGCCCGGCTAGCGCCATCTATGTTTCGTTAAAAACACTTTTTTCCCCCTTCTTTTCTTATCCTGGTTTTCTTGTCTTTTTTGCCGGTTTTTCTTTTGTTGTTGTTTTTCTTGTCTTATTAGTTCTTTCCACAGGCCCGATAATGTGCTAGGGTCGTTCTGGTTACATACCCTTGCTTTATTTTTGTAGATTAATATTGCTTCTAAAGTTTTTACTTTAGAAGATTAAGTAAAGATTATAAAGGCATTATAGAGGAGTACAAAGAAAGCATACATTAGTTTGAGCTCAATTTTGCTAATTCAACAGTGTCTATGATAACATAAAAAAAAAAAAAAAATCTCAGTGCATTTGAAGAAAATGGCTCAAAAACAAAATGTGTACTGAAGCTTGAGAAAAGTGAGCTGGACGAAGCTTTGCTAAAATTGTTTAAACAACAATAAAGAGCTAATGATCCACTAAATGACCCTCTTTTAATGGCAAAATTAGAAGAAGAGCTGAGCAGCCCCGGTGGCCGAATGGTCTGAGCTACAAGACTGAGCATCTGTCCACATTGGCCCAGGTTTAAGTCCTGGACAAGGCATAGGTGATGTGCTTATATAGTCCTCCAAGTTACTCATGGTTGTTTCAAACCCTGAAATAATAAATAAATAAAAATAGTTCATTCTGTTTTAACTTGACAAACTTTCTTCATATCTAAGTTCTTAAAATTCTTTCTGTGTAAACAATCATTTGATACAGTTTCTACATTGAGAACAGAACAGGCCTTGACAAAAATCTAAAGGCCAGAAGCATCGACAAAAAAAAAAAAAAAAAAAAAAAAGAACTCAGATGCGAAAAGTAATTTGACAGTTTGTCAAGTTAAAATAGCATTAAATATAACAATCTGAGTAAAGCCTTGAGTAAGTGTTTTAACTCATGTTAAAAAAAAAATAGCTAAACTTTTAAAACGTCAAGAATTTGCATGCTTTATCATATGTTCCACTTCATCAGAACATTATTTTCATGAAAATCAGTAGAAAGGTCAAAATTTGTGGAGGATGTGTGGAAAATTAAAGTTCTAATACCAAAGAATCAGGCTTGTATATTTTAAACTTAATTCCAGATTACATTTTAACATTTCAAAAAGAAAAATATACCACAGACAAAAATGTCAAGGGTCCTACTGCAGTTCTCATCTATGCAAATACAAATGGCACATAATATTACGTACAGATATTAACAAACAAACAAAAACGAAAAAAATTAAAAGGCACACGAGCAAAAAAGTGGGGAAGACAACTATCATAAAGCAGGATGTTATATTACTACCTGATCAGAAATAGTGAATTTCATAGCTGTGACAACAGTACTACGAGCAAGGGGTGACTCTGTATTTAAGTACGACTGTAATTTTGGCAGGAGATGTGGAGGATCTATGAGAGTGAGTTTTCCAAGGCATTCTGCAACAACATTCCTTGTTCCTTCTTCTGTACATTCACAATGATTAAATAACATATTCCTAGAAGAAAAGAGAACTTTTTAAAACCACATACAAAAAACACTATTTTTCTTTCATGTTTTTTCAGAGAGTATGTGGGTCTCATTATTTTAATAAAATATTATGCATTACAACATCTGTATGGAATTTATATGGCTGCAAACTGTTACGCTCAGTGCATTCAATTAAGACAATAGTTTTAAAGACAAAACTTGAATGGCTAGTTGGTTTGCTAACACACAACGATAACGATCACACGCAAACGGTTATCATAATATTAAGCAAGAAGCACCCCCGATTATATCAGGTATATTGCACATATCCTTTGATAAAAGTCTGATAGTTGAGTACAGGTATTTTAAAGTAGTTCAAAATTTGTAGTATTCCACCAACCTGTGGGTAAATCTGCTCACATTTCTTGGTGGTGGTGATGACGACAATAATAATAATAATAATAATAATATTAATAATAATAAAGTTCTACACATAAATGAATGCTATTTCTATGGAAAGAGTTTGATCTGGTTTCTTCAACCATTGTTTTAAATTTTGCATAACATGCACAATGTATAATTTGATCTTCCTATTTTTTGTTATAAGCTCATGTTACATTTCATTATGCTCTCTGTATTTTTCCACTTGTAATACAGTTTCCATGTCACCACACATTAGCATTTCAGAATTAAGTATTCAAATAAATTTCATGTAATTTCATAGTTCATACACTTTTTTCAACCACAAAATTCCAGGAATTTTTCAGGACTTCCAGATTTTTTTTCTAGAACATACAATCCAAATGCTCCTACTTAAAATACAGTGAAACATAGGTCTGTTCAACCTGTAACCTACAACAAACAACTCCCAACATGCTTGAGCAAACTTAATACAGAATGTTGAAAATGATGCCCACTGCAACTAATAAGAAACTCAGAATCACAGGTAAATACTGAAATACCAAAACTGTCACTAAAAATGTAACCAGGTTTAATATCTAAAAAAACTTTTATATACATTATACTACACTGATTTTCAGAAAAAAATATTTTTCTACTTTGGCTTCAGTTCGATTATTGAAGCAAATTAATGAATAAAAAAACGTAAAACTCAAAAATACATAGGTATAAAATCTATAGTTAGAACATAAACATGGCTTTACTCTTGAAATGCTCTCTTATACTACACAATCAATATACAAAACACTATTTACATTTAATTATTTTGAAATAATGCTTACATTGAAAATCTAAGGATACGGAAAGGTGAAATATTTGGAACTTTTTTCAGAGTAACAAAGGGATTATTATTTCTTAAACAAATTTTCATGGGAGCAAGGATTTGTACTAATTATAGCAGATGGCAACTGATTAGTTCAGAAAATACTAAGAAACAACTAGGTTTAAGTTTCTGATATTAGAAAGCAATATGATTTTATGGCAAATTTTATATAAAGTACTCATTAGCAAATTTTGGTAAAGGTCAAAATAAGACCAAAAAAAAAAAAAAAAAAAAAAAAAAAAAAAAAAAACAGCTGCTTGGCTAAAAAGTCCACGAGTGGATAAAAAGTATGTTACAAAAATTAACAAATGTCACACCAAAAGTTTCTTACGGCAGAAGGAAGGTATCAGACAGAGATTTTCAAACAAATCTAACAGTTAAAAGAAGAGATATACAGGGTTACAAAGAAAGTCTGTGATCAGGCCAAGATCTCACAAACTATAGGAGTTAGCGATTTACTTCTTGTTTCTTCCCCTATGGTGCACACAATAACACCACGAGGGGTCTCCTTTTGCCCCCCTTTTTTGGGAGGTGAGGGGGCTACCCTCTTTTGCATATAGGGCAAAAAAAAAGTCAATTACAAACTTGTTCGGCGAGACAAAAATAGTACATAAATGTTCTTGTCTCATAACAAAAGATGGAAGGGGACTCTCCAAATGCAAGAAAAGCGGAAAGCTATCTGAGTTGCCGTGTCGTTCCTTAGCCCTCTGGACTTTTTCCTTCAGGGCCATCTTAAATTACAGGTGTATGCAACACCACTGCTAAATGCAGCAGATCTGCAACATCGTATAGCATCTACCTGTGCCTCTGTTGATGGGGATACGTTGCAACACATGCACAGTAAGCTCGTAGAACGTTTGCAGTGTATTGTTGCTGAAGGGCAACATTTTGAGTATGCAAACATGTAAGTTGTATTTTCCAAATTAATAAAATCTCTACAGTATTGTGCATTCACATCTTGTATTAATAGCTTTGTCTAAATACTCGGTTGTTGTGATTTCCTTGGGGCCACATTCCCGGTCTCCTTTCATCTTTTGTTATGAGATAAAAACATTTATGTACTATTTTTGCCCCGCTGAACAAGTTTGTAATTCACTTTTTTGCCCTATCTGCAAAGGGGGTGTGATAGCCCTCGCATCCCTCCAAAAAGGCGGCTAGGGGATACCTCGTGGCAGAGGTTAAGCTATGATCGCTATTTTCACAAAATGCAATGAGTTAATCTAAAACGCACAAGAAAATTAGCGTCCTGTCGCAAAATGGCGCCAGACATTTAAATATCACAGAGGTGATTGTGTTTCGAAATTTCCGCCGCTAATTCGTGGGTAAGAGTATTTCGTCATACGACGGAAACTCCATCATTTATTGTTTGGTCTGACGGTGGCGCGTCAATCCGTTTCGCGCCAGTGTGCCGACAACGGCGATTCGGCGCGCGTCAGTTCGTCGACAAAATAGGCTAAATTTCTTTAGCATTTTGCTACAAATTTTTCCTTCATTTTAGCAGTTTTGCTACAGCATTTTTTGAGCCAGCATAAACTCTGCCTCGTGGTGTTATTGAAAAAGAACTTTTCAAATATGTCTCCCAGAATCAGAAAGAGCAAGAAAAAGTTACTTCTTATTGTAGCAAAAATCTTATTCATTCCTCATCTTTATTGTAGTGAACGACATACAGTAAAAAAAGAAATTTCCCAATAAGGTTTTTAGAAGCAGAGATACAGCTGCAAATGGTACAAACCACCTTAAGTACAGATCTAAAATGGTCCATAAGGTAAATGGTATTCAGTGTTAAAATAATTTTTTAAATCGGACATTTAGAAGTACAGATATTGAGAAAAATAAATTAAATATTTGCACCCTCTAGCAGCAAAATTGTGCATAATATTATAATGGGAAGAAAATGCACATACAGAGTTTTCATAGTGTAGTATCTGATCAGAAAATATTTTTTTCAATCAGGTTTTTAGTCCCGCAGATATTTGTGTAAATGGAAATGTGAACTTACACCCTCTAGTGGCACACTTGTGCTTTAAGAGAAATTTGAAATTATAAGAGAAACATTTTGCACCGAAAACACTCTTCAAAAAAGGATGTTACAAATTGGACTCATAGAAACAGAGATATTGACAAAAATAAAATATACATATACATCCCCTCGTGGAAAAACTACATTATTTTAAGCAGGAGGTATTCTCAAAAGGTTATATGAGGTGAGCAGTGTCTGTTCACAAAAGAATTTTTCAATTGAGTTTGCAGAAGATCAGATTTTGTTGCAAATACATCAGAAGCTGAAATAAACACTTACGACGCCCCATGGTGGCCAAACCATTCCTTACCAAAAATAAGAAATTATATGCAAAACATTCCTCATCAGGAAGAATTTTTCAAATTGGACTTTTAGAAGCGGATATATCGGGAAAATTGCAATTTACCTTTATGCCCCCTAGCAGAAAATCTATGCATTACTTGAAAATGAGATTGTAACTAAAACAGCCTTCGACATAAATTGCATGGAAAGGAAAGATAATTTTTTCAATCAGATATTTAAAAGCAAATACATGAAATGTATTTTGAATTTGATAGGATTTACATTTACGTCCTCTAGCGACAAAGTTGTGCACTGAAAAAAAAAAAAAAAAAAAAAAAAGAATTAAAGGATTATCTTCCTTATATTTCCAGCTTCCCAACACAAAAAGAATTTTACAAATCATACTAATAGTTGCAGTGATATGGTGTCCTCGGTTGGACAGACGAAGTGACAACATACACACAATTTTTTTTACAAAAGTCGTGCTAATAATGCAGCTTCAGTACTACTAACAGACAAGAAAACCAACAGCCCCCTGCATTTTCAAAGGGGTGGGGAGGGAAATTTGTCAGACGTAAGTTATATCAGTAGAACAATCCTCAATTACAAAACATTGCGCAGGAACAAAAAGACAGGAACGGATAAAATTCCAGGACGTGTAACAGAATTTTAGGACATTTCCAGGACAACATGGAATTCCAGGATGCGTACGAACCATGTAATTTACTTGGGTCGTTGCAGTAACTGAATTTAAAACACCAATGAAAAAAAAAAAAAAAGTCTATTGGAAAATCAATCTTAAAGCAGAGCAGGTAAAATTGTTAAGGGAAGCCGACACCTATTGTATTAGGTGTGCAACTAAATTCTTGGCCCCTAACCACAAGCGATCATAGAATGTCAGCAAATGCAAATAGCTGATTGCAGCGCCATCCAACAGCTTTCCAGGTAACCGTAACCGCTCACAGTTGTAGTGACAGAAGGGACGAAAGTTGATGGTGAAAGCAATGTCGTTCGAGAAGCAACATTTGAGCCACTGCCTCCTGTTCACGTTTCAGCTGAAAAAAAGTGCTGAGGAAGCCCAGCAAACGATCTGTGCTGCTTTGGGAGAGGCTCCACTGTGTCATACAGTATGTGTAAGAAGTGGTTCCAGCAGTTTTAGCAGGGAAATTTCGATCTCCGTGATGCAGAATGTCCGGGACAGCCACAGAAAGTTCACAATGAGGAACTGGAACAACTGTTGGACGCGGATCCCTGTCTCACACAGTCAGAGATCGCCCAGGAACTCGGAATAACACGGCATGCCATTGCAAAGCACCTGCACAAGCTTGGACGAATTCCCAAGGAGGGCCGTTGGGTGCCCCACCAACTCCCAGCTGCGAACAAGTCTAGACGTTACGATGTTGCTGTGTCCTTGCTCCCCAGATTCAAGAAAGATTTTCTCCACAAGATTTTGACTTGTGATGAGAAGTGGATCCTCTACGATAATTCTAAGCAGCCCAAATCATGGGGTTTTCAGGTCAGCCTACCACCAGTACCGCCAAACCGAATATCCATGACAGGAAGTTGTTGCTGTGCACATGGTGGGATTAGCGTGGTGTCATACACTATGAGTTGCTCAAACCTGGTGAAACGGTCAATGCTGAACGTTATTGTCAGCAACTCATTCGTGTGAGTGACGCAACAGAGGCGAAAAGGCCATACACAGGCAAGGGCAGAAGGTCGGTCCTGTTGCTTCAGGATAACGCGCGTCCTCACAATGCGAAAACGACTTTAAACACCATCACCGACCTGGGATGGGAGATTTTGTCCCACCCGGCGTATTCTCCAGACTTCGCCCCGTCGGATTATCACCTCTTTAACTCCCTGCAACATCACTTGAGTGATACGCACTTCACTTCTGTCGAGGAGGTCCACACAAGTATTGAAGACTTTATCAACTCTAAATAGCCCTCTTTTTTCCGCAGTGGCATTCGGCAGCTCCCTGACCGATGGCTCAAATATATCCAACACAACGGGGATTATTTTCCTGATTAGGTACGTATTTGATTTGCTATAATTCGCTGTCAACATGTTGTGCCTGTGGCCAAGAATTAAGTTGCACACCTAATAATAATGACCAAATAGGCATGCTGTATCAAGGGATGCAAGAAAGGCTGAATGCGAGGCCACCTGACTTGGAGACATTTAACAGAGATATTTTGCAATGCTGATCAGTTGGAAAGATTTGCTGAAACTAATGGACTTCCCTTAGTAGATGATTAAAGAATGACATTCAGCATTATTCTGGATCTAATCAAAAATGGAAGTAAAGCACTGTTCTTGCTTAATTTGCCTGGTGACACAGGAAAACACATTTCTCACTATTAATAATTTGCATCTAGCTAAATTTAGAAGCAAAATGAAATTGCTCTAACAGTTGCAACATCCATAATTGCATCAACATTATTGGAAGGATATAGAACAGCTCATTCAGCTTTTAAATAGGGTTCACACACACTTACAGAAAATAAATTCTAGGACATTTCCAACGGTTCATCAAAAAAGTCCAAGAGCTTAAATTTTTGCCAGAATCATAGTGCTTTGTTTCACATTTTGTAAATTGGGATGAAATTTATTAAGCACTTAGAATTTTTATGAAGTCCTATGGGTTCTTATGAAGTCCACTGTTACAAAGTGTTCTTCACTGCGTGCTACATCTTCAATGAAATTTCAAAATTTTCCCATATAACAATTGCTCTCTATAAAACTTACATGAAGCAAACAGGAACTTAGCATATATACAATAATACAAAACAATATATATATATATATATATATTCTATAAAGAAGATACCTAAGCAAAAAAATACATATATAATTTTGACTCACACCTAATACAACATAGAAAAGGTTATGTATCTGCCTGTGTGAGTAAAAGGAGAAAAGATAAAAAAATAAAATAAAACAACTGAATGTAGAAGGTGTCGAGAATACTGAGCCTTGGCTTTATCAAGGACCAGCAAAAACTCTGCATTTTCTCACTTCCACAAAGACCTAGTTGGAAATGGGTTTCTGCAAGGCCATAGATGCAAGTAACATTCCCACCTAAAATAGTTTAAAAAATATATATATAAGTCATGTCCTCCGTAGAGTAGCATGACCTAGCACTAGTTAACAATTTCGCTTGCATCCATTAACCTTCATGGCCCGACCCATGCTCTTCATCTGTTACTATTAAACAGAGAGAAGAAGATTAAAGAGAACTCAAGCTGTGAGAGTGACATAATAAATAGAAATGATTTTCAGCTAAAACGAAATTCCAAGTTCGTTTGAGAGAGAATTTAAACCTGAAAAACAATGCAAAAGAAATCCAAATTTTACATTGCAATTAAAAAAGGAAATGTTAATTTATAACGAACAGATTTTTGAAAGAAAACTTGAGTCTAAAACCCCCTACTCTACAACTTATGACAGCACGAAAACGAGAATAAGTTAAAGATAATAATTAACTAAAGAAAACTTTGTGAAAGTTATATACCTTAAACAGTTAGTTGCAATATGTACAAAGTATTTCAGCAGTGCTTTAAGTGCATAATTAATTAGTTATTAAGAACTTAACTACTTTGAAAAAACAGCGCATAGACAGCGCATAGAAAAGGAACAAGCTTAGCCTTCCTCTGTTCCTAGGTACCCCAAAAGACGCTCAAAGTTACAAAGAAAAGTAAGAGTTAAAACCCGCATAAATGTTAACAGACAAACCAATGCTTAAAAGCTGAAAAGCTAAAAAACGACAGAGAAAAGGTACATAAAGTACAAACATTGAACTTATAAAACCTAGAACCCAAAACAAGGAAGAGAGCTTACCTCTTGTGTGACAAAAACTTTTCTCCTTACAAGAGGAGAACATGGCTGACCCCTTCCGCCACTCCCTAGACGCTGGGGGGCAGTGAGGGTGGGGCTGATGGCCTCCTCATACAGCAAGAAACCAACGTGCGGAGATTTTAACCAGAGAAAAAATATATAAAATTAAGACTGTGGATCTGTATGATCAGAATGAGCAGAATTAACTCTCCAGAATACATGAGAAATATTATAAAATACACTGAGCAGTTTATTTAATAATCTTTGCATGTATTAAATCACCTTAGTGAGCTTCTATAGATTAATCAGAATCTTATTAATTTTAATGTTGGTTTTACTATTTTTAGTATAGCTATCCTAGTAATGAATAACTAGTTTTCTTTTTTATTTGTTTTTTATTTTCTTTTATAAACAGATTTTTAAGCTTTTTTTGTGATTTTGTTTATATTATTTAATTTTTTGTTTTAATAGGACCGTCATATCCATAGCACTAAGGTTCCTTTAGGTAGTTAATAGGCATCCTCTAGCCAACTTCCTTACGGCTTTGATTGGTCAGAATCATATTATTAACTGTGTAGAAAATTAAAGCAGATCTGCCAACCTTACTCTATTATTCAGAATAATTTTTCTTAAAGTTCTTTTGATGAAAGAAGAAGGAATTTCGTTCTCTAGAAAACTTTCTAATAGTATATTAATGTGGTAATTGAAATCCAAATTGTTGCTGCAAATTCTTGAAATTCTTAGGACCTGAGAAATTAGTACATTCTCAATTACTTTGGTTGAAATGTTATTATTCCAGTGTAGATATTTAATTACTTTGAAAGGAAAATTAACTCTTTTATCAAAGAGGCTAATAGATGGGTTACCTCTGTTGAGCTTAATGCTTAAGTCTAGGAACTCAAGTTCCTGATTACTGTGGTTGGTTTTACATAAGTTAAGAGAGCTAGGATAGATATTATCAAAATCACTCTCTATAACTTCTGAATTATTGATACACTGCAGATCATCAATATATCTAAAAGTGTAAAGGTAGTTATCTGAGCAGGTGGGGTGATTTTTAATGAATTTATATTCCTTAAAGAACAGGAATAGATTAGCGATATTTGTGGACGTTGATGTTCCCATTGGAATACCGTTCACTTGCTTATAGAGAGTATTATTATATAAGATATGGTTATTTTTTATGCAGCAATTGAGATAAGAGTTCCAAGTTCCTACATCAACAAATTGGTTAAGTTTAAATTCTGCATACAGCTCTTTAAAGGTAGTGATTATATCTGATAGAGGCAGATTAGTATATAGGTTTTTTCAAAATCATAACTATTAATATCTAGGGGACAAACTTTGAGTATAGTAGAAATTACTTCTGCATTATTATTAATTAGCCAAAAATCTCTGTACATCAAGTTAGAACAGTTTCTAATGTGTTTCAAAACCTTCTTTAAGACATCTTCAAAAGCAAGATCTATTTTCTTTTTATGACTTCTTACTCCACTAGCTATGAACCTGAACTTTACAGGATCCTTATGAAACTTAACCGTTGCAAAAAGAAATGGAAATTCAGGCCCATATCTTCTAGTTTGTGGAATTTTAAGTTTCTTGAAGAATGCCTTAAACCGATTTTCTGTATGCAGAATTTAAACTTAACCAATTTGTTGATGTAGGAACTTGGAACTCTTATCTCAATTGCTGCATAAAAAATAACCATATCTTATATAATAATACTCTCTATAAGCAAGTGAACGGTATTCCAATGGGAACATCAACGTCCACAAATATCGCTAATCTATTCCTGTTCTTTAAGGAATATAAATTCATTAAAAATCACTCCACCTGCTCAGATAACTACCTTTACACTTTTAGATATATTGATGATCTGCTGTGTATCAATAATTCAGAAGTTATAGAGAGTGATTTTGATAATATCTATCCTAGCTCTCTTAACTTATGTAAAACCAACCACAGTAATCAGGAACTTGAGTTCCTAGACTTAAGCATTAAGCTCAACAGAGGTAACCCATCTATTAGCCTCTTTGATAAAAGAGTTAATTTTCCTTTCAAAGTAATTAAATATCTACACTGGAATAATAACATTTCAACCAAAGTAATTGAGAATGTACTAATTTCTCAGGTCCTAAGAATTTCAAGAATTTGCAGCAACAATTTGGATTTCAATTACCACATTAATATACTATTAGAAAGTTTTCTAGAGAACGAAATTCCTTCTTCTTTCATCAAAAGAACTTTAAGAAAAATTATTCTGAATAATAGAGTAAGGTTGGCAGATCTGCTTTAATTTTCTACACAGTTAATAATATGATTCTGACCAATCAAAGCCGTAAGGAAGTTGGCTAGAGGATGCCTATTAACTACCTAAAGGAACCTTAGTGCTATGGATATGACGGTCCTATTAAAACAAAAAATTAAATAATATAAACAAAATCACAAAAAAAGCTTAAAAATCTGTTTATAAAAGAAAATAAAAACAAATAAAAAAGAAAACTAGTTATTCATTACTAGGATAGCTATACTAAAAATAGTAAAACCAACATTAAAATTAATAAGATTCTGATTAATCTATAGAAGCTCACTAAGGTGATTTAATACATGCAAAGATTATTAAATAAACTGCTCGTGTATTTTATAATATTTCTCATGTATTTCTGGAGAGTTAATTCTGCTCATTCTGATCATACAGATCCACAGTCTTAATTTTATATATTTTTTCTCTGGTTAAAATCTCCGCACGTTGGTTTCTTGCTGTATGAGGAGGCCATCAGCCCCACCCTCACTGCCCCCCAGCGTCTAGGGAGTGGCGGAAGGGGTCAGCCATGTTCTCCTCTTGTAAGGAGAAAAGTTTTTGTCACACAAGAGGTAAGCTCTCTTCCTTGTTTTGGGTTCTAGGTTTTATAAGTTCAATGTTTGTACTTTATGTACCTTTTCTCTGTCGTTTTTTAGCTTTTCAGCTTTTAAGCATTGGTTTGTCTGTTAACATTTATGCGGGTTTTAACTCTTACTTTCTTTGTAACTTTGAGCGTCTTTTGGGGTACCTAGGAACAGAGGAAGGCTAAGCTTGTTCCTTTTCTATGCGCTGTCTATGCGCTGTTTTTTCAAAGTAGTTAAGTTCTTAATAACTAATTAATTATGCACTTAAAGCACTGCTGAAATACTTTGTACATATTGCAACTAACTGTTTAAGGTATATAACTTTCACAAAGTTTTCTTTAGTTAATTATTATCTTTAACTTATTCTCGTTTTCGTGCTGTCATAAGTTGTAGAGTAGGGGTTTTAGACTCAAGTTTTCTTTCAAAAATCTGTTCGTTATAAATTAACATTTCCTTTTTTAATTGCAATGTAAAATTTGGATTTCTTTTGCATTGTTTTTCAGGTTTAAATTCTCTCTCAAACGAACTTGGAATTTCGTTTTAGCTGAAAATCATTTCTATTTATTATGTCACTCTCACAGCTTGAGTTCTCTTTAATCTTCTTCTCTCTGTTTAATAGTAACAGATGAAGAGCATGGGTCGGGCCATGAAGGTTAATGGATGCAAGCGAAATTGTTAACTAGTGCTAGGTCATGCTACTCTACGGAGGACATGACTTATATATATATTTTTAAACTATTTTAGGTGGGAATGTTACTTGCATCTATGGCCTTGCAGAAACCCATTTCCAACTAGGTCTTTGTGGAAGTGAGAAAATGCAGAGTTTTTGCTGGTCCTTGATAAAGCCAAGGCTCAGTATTCTCGACACCTTCTACATTCAGTTGTTTTATTTTATTTTTCTATCTTTTCTCCTTTTACTCACACAGGTAGATACATAACCTTTTCTATGTTGTATTAGGTGTGAGTCAAAATTATATATGTATTTTTTTGCTTAGGTATCTTCTTTATAGAATGTGAATTCTGAATTTTCAAAACTGCTGCGTTGCGCGTTTTGATTTTCAGGTTATTTTGCACCCTTCGTTTTAAATTCTAAAATTTTTTCCTTAGTCTTCAGTTTTGCTCTTAAGTATATATATATATATATATATATAAATAATACAAAACAATTTTGCCAGGACACTGAAGATTTCCCTATTCCATAGTCAACTATTCCCATGCACACTGGTGTAAGGAGGCCAGAAATCTTCAGTGAGGAAGGCGTGTGCTAGAAAGAAGGACCATCTTGGACTCACATGAAGGTTCCCATACGTTGTTGTGACCCAGTTGCTATATCACAAACCAAGGTCGGCAGAAATACAGTACTCAAACATTTTGTACAGCAGCGCCACGTGAGACAACATCACGTTTCACACTCCCTGGAAGAATGTGATGTCGTTGCAAGCAGTTGTAGCAGGGAGCTAAAATAAAGTGAGGCAATAAATCCAAACATTTTGACTCATTTTTTTCACTGCAAAAAAAAAAAAAAAATAAATAAAAATTCCAGGACCTTTTGGAGAAACATAAAAAATCAAGGACTTTGTATGCCTGCAAAAAGAGAAATCAAATTCCCGGAGCCACCTGAATCCTGTTTAAACAACCCATAAATCTTGCCCATTCATAGTCTTCGATTTGTAACATTAGCAAGGATATGGCCAAGTGCTAAAAAATAAAAAAAATGAGGTCATTGTATGGATGAATGTGCTAGTAACACATAAGAGAGCTCTTTATTGGACCTGGCAATATATATGGCAAACACCCATCAAGGAGCTGTGGTACTGCTGACAGGTGACTTTCGATAAACATGACCTGTTATTCCACTATCAAATGAGCAGATGAACTAAACACTTGCATCAAAACATCACACCTTTGGTGATGCTTTTAGAAAATGGGACTGACCACCAATATGTGAGTTCATTTACTTGGAGATACAACTGCATAGAACATCGCTCATCAACAGTTGTGCCATGGCAGTGGCAAATTTTCTAATGGCCCTACAACTAATTTGATTTTACTTTCATCAACTGTTAGGAACCACTTATGGAATGCCGTAACACAACACAATTTTAAAAACTGGAGCACAGATAATGTTGTTGGGTAATCCTGATCTGCCTGCATTGTGTGATTGAACCAAGATACATGTTAAGAACATCATACCAAGCATGACAGAAGCAACAATGTTAAAAGGCTGTGTTAGAGGAGAATTTTTCATTCTGTGCATTTTTCAGATACTCACCTAAATGCCTTTCAATTTTAAACGACTGCGATATCCTGCGTGAGTTGCACGTGCAATAGCTATACTCGGCATATAATCCTCACCTGTTATGTTGATCCTGAACAGTAATTTCTAACACAGAAGTTGTGATTCACATGATTACCAAAAACAATAAAAAATAAGAAAGAAATCTTATTGTATAAAGTAACTATCATTTTTTAAATAGTTTTGAGTTAATATATTTTTTTCCCTTTTGTTTGGGGGTTTAATGACCACTGTGAAGTAACTCATTGAGAGTTCATTTCAAGTGAATAAAGAACATGTGTCCCTAGTAGTCCTAGTTTTTTCAGCATTATGTTGTTTATTAGTTACACCAAAACAACCACAGAAACTGCAGACAATCCATAGTATTTGGCATTTCTGAAAAAACTGAAGAACGAACAAAAGCCATAACTAATGCAATTGCACAGCAAAACTAATAAATGTGATCTGTAAAAAGATTTTGCTACTGAGATGGCAATGATTGGTTCAGTGGGCTTCCCACAACACGTAGGCCTCTGCAAGCACAAATAGCACTGCTTTCGTTGAAATTTAAACATACAAGCACAAATAGCACTGCTTTCGTTGAAATTTAAACATACAAGCACAAATTTAAACATACAATCATAGTATTTACTGGAAACAACTAAATTTCAAGTAGAAAACATTGGGTGCCAGTGCTTAATTTCTAGGTATCAGGATACCTGGTATTTTTCCAGCACGGCATTAAAACAAAAATTATAAAATTTACAAAAATCCACTGGGAGAAATCTGCATCAGAAACATTGTTAAGTTTTAGATGTGGTTACAAGCAATATCACACAAAATCAGTAGCAGAGATAAACTGCAAAATGCAAATACACATTTATGCGACTCAGTAGAGAAAATGTGCATCACACACAGCTAAACGCACAAGGAAAGTTGTGCTTATAATCTTCAGCTATTGAATGCCGAAAGAACTTTTGCAACATGACTTTCAGAAGAGGAGTTTTGGTACAAAATACAAAGATGCATTTCTGACACCTAGTGGGGAAAGGTGCACCAGGAGTGTGTGCGTGTTGGACTGGTGCTAGGAACCGCACTCATTGTGGAGAGAGAGAGAGAGAGAGAGAGAGAGAGAGAGAGAGAGAGTGAGAGTGAGAGAGAGAGAGTGAGAGAGAGAGAGAGAGAGAGAGAGAGAGAGAATGTAAATCCTACTCACAGCTCTACAGACAACTGGGTAGAAGAATGATACAGGGCGTACACAAATTAGTTGGGCAATTTCGTAAGTGAATAATGTGCGAAATATTAATTGTAAGTTAACCGGTTCAAACGCAGATGAGTCTTAGTGTATCCTAAGTTTGCGGATAGATGGGGCTAGGTGTGTCATGTCCACATCTCAGTGAGCTGCAGGTCGCAGTTGTTGATCATTCGTTCTGTGTTCGCGTAACGATGGAGACGTATAACGGTGGTGAAAAGGAGAAATGCTGTCTGTGGTTACATGAAACGCATTCCACTGTGCAAGTGCAACGAAATTTCCGTCAAGAATACCACAAAAGTGCACCGAAAAGAGTACCAGTTTGGATTGGTCGCGGAGGTGTTATTTCATGGCCAGCACGATCACCAGATCTTTCACCCCTAGATTTCAGCGTATGGGGTTTTGTTAAAGACCAGGTTTACCATCCGCCGCTTCCGAAATCCATTCCTGAATTGAAATCATGAATCAGCACTGCACTTGGTTTGATCGACGTGAACATGCTTACTAACATATGGCAAGAACTGATGTACCGATGGGACATTTGCAGAGTAACGAAGGGCAGCCACATCAAACATTAGTGAAAAAGGTAAACTTGGTGCGTTTTACTATCTTATAATCTTGTTCACTCTCATGTGTGCCTATATAACTACGCATAATAAACCATTCTTTTTGCCCAACTAATTTGTGTACACTCTGTACATTATTTTTTGACATACACTGCTACGCCAAAGGAAACAATGGTAACAAAACTATCCCTTGGTGTTGCTCCTGAGGACTGTCAGCAGTAGTTTTATTTTGACTGCAACCACCCAGCATTTACAATGAACCAACTAAGGAAGTTTTGATCTGCATGCACAACCTATCATGTTTAGCATTTTCACCATATTCACACTTCAGTTATTCTCTTCTTATGCCATTTTCAGTTTAGTACTAGATATATGTTCTGAACTTTCCATTGATTTTAAGTTGCAAACTTGTGACGATGCAACATGACTTACCAAATAGTATAATTTGCACAGGGGCAGTGATAGAAAAAACTGTGTTAGTCAAAGTTGCAGTTGAGTTTAAGAAAATCATTTGCCAAATTTTTAAAAAGTTATTTGAATATTTCATTGCTCAAATATTAAGAATTTCATAATGAAATCTTTTTCAACTTCATATGCTGTATTTAACTACAACTCAATTAAAAGGCAAATACCAACATATACGAGTGGGCAGGTGAGAATGACAAAAAATCTTGTTTTAATAGTCAAGTGTGGTATGAAGAGGGTTATAAGTAGTAACCAAAAACAAAAGGATCAATGCAGCTTACAGTAAGATGCAGTGGAAAAAATAAAAATAATTAAAAACAAATTTAGGGAAATTATTACTACTGCAAAAAAAAAAAAAAAAAAAAAAATATCAGATACTTATTACTGTTATTTTGTCCATAAAAAGGAACTGATAGAAAGTGAGATTTCTTGTGTAAAACACTAGATGGATAGTTTGCTAAGATAAACCAAGATGCCAGTTGTTCTAGTATCTTCAACGTGACACAAGACAGAATGAGATTATTTTAAGTGAAAAGAGTGTGGTTATTTTCAGGTAAGAAGTACCAGCTAGTATTGGGATGAGAGTGGTACACATCATATTTTCCCTTTTCAAAGGTAATTAATAGGTCATTCAGCCAGTGACAGCAATCTGCAGTCACATGGTTCTAACATTTAGTGACCCATAATACTTCTCTCCGAACTTCTGTTGTTTATGAAACATAGAATTGCAATGAACTTAAATTCTGCTTTCTTTTTCCACTGCATATATATCTGGCAGCTGAAATATCAAAAGAATTCACCAGAAATAGCCAACTTTATTTCTGGTTCATCAATTATTTAATTTTTAATCACATTTGGCAAACTTGCAAATACTTAACATGGGCACTGATTGTGTGCACTGGGGTCATTTTTTGACAGCATAAAGATAGCCCTTGCCTTCACTCCTTGCATGGTGCGATTTCAACACAGAGCACATATTCAATTGTTTCACCATCACAATATATACACTGCTGGCCACCCAAAATGCAACACCAAGAAGGAAACGAGATAGCAAAGCCAGATTTACTGGACACATAACAACAGATACAAAGAGGAAGCGATTGAGCTTACAAGCCGTGCGACTTGTGGAACACGCAGACATCAATAGTTCGTGTGGCCCCCATGGCTGTCAATAACGGCCACTATATGCCGCAGCATCGAATTAAAGAGGCTTTGGATGTGGGCTTGGGGTATGTCGGTCCAGGCTGCTTCCACACGTTGCCACAGTTCATCAGGTGTAGCCGCGGGTGATGCCTGCCGGGCCACTTGGTTGCCGATGAGCTTCATATCGGGAGAACAGGTGGGCCATGGCAGCAGTGGCACCTGGTGGGACGTGAAGAATTGTTGCACGATGCGTGCCACGTGCGGACGGGCATTGTCCTGTTGAAATGTGGGCACTGGCAGGTCCTGCAGGTAAGGGAGGACTACAGGCTCCAAAAAGTCGCAGATGTAGCGGTGGCTGTTGAGTGTACTGGCGATGCGTAGCAGAGGGGTGCAGGTGTCATATCCAATTGCGCCCCAAACCATAACGCCAGGCGACGGGCTGGTATGGTGATGCATAATGCAGGCATCATACAATCTCTCGCCGCGGTGCCGCAACTCGCGGATCCCACCATCGTGGTGTTTGTTGCAGGCAGAAGCGGGATTCGTCGGAGAAGACAATGTCGTGCCATTCCGTAGTCCAGGTGCGGCGCTGAACTACTCACTGCTGCCGCACTCCCCGGTGGTGTAATGTCAATGGTAATCGGAGCAATGGGAGCCGTGCGACAAGTCCCCACTCCTGCAGACGACGTCGAACAGTACATGCTGACACAGGTTGTTGCACAACACACCCTAATTCCTGCGCTAACGTTTGTGATGTGGTGGTGTGAGCCGCCAATGCCCGTTGCACAACATGCCTGCTGTCTCGTTCGGTGGTGTGCCGCAGCTGCGGCAATCGCTCACGTGTCGGTCCGCCTGTCCCTCCATCGCACTCCCCGGTGGTGTAATGTCAATGGTAATCGGAGTAATGGGCGCCGTGCGACAAGTCCCCACTCCTGCAGACGACGTTGAACGGTACATGCTAACACAGGTTGTTGCGCAACACACCCTAATTCCTGCGCTAACGTTCGTGATGTGGCGGTGTGAGACGTCAATGCCCTCCGCACAACATGCCTGTCGTCTCGTTCGGTGGTGTGCCGCAGCTGCGGCAATCGCTCACGTCGGTCCGCCTGTCCCTCCTGCACCCACTGAATTCATACTCGCCTCACTGTGGCTGGATGTCGTCCCACGCGGGCACCGATGTCTCGGTACGATAAACTGCTGTCACGACAAGCCACTATTCGTCCTCTGTCGAACTCCAAAACGTGCTGGAATGACTGCCGTATTTTGCGACGATTCATCAGGAAGCTTCCTACGTACAGGTCCGGCAGCACAACACACTTCCACTACTTACATCCCGCCTTCTGTGCACCCTTCTTATAGTGCTTCTCGGTGGCATGCCGAGCGCACATGATTTGCATATGCCCTGCAATGCTAATCGTTTGCATGTCCTCTCGCGGGCGACGCATGCTGCAAATTTCAGGCCAATTGGATGCTACCTTCTTGGTGTTGCATTTTTGGATGTCCAGCAGTGTAAATCTATACAACTTTCATAGAGCTTCACAATTATCTCAGGACCCCCCCCCCCCCAAAGCATTCAGCATTCCTGAATTAACAATGACAATATTAGGACTGTTTAGTTCGCATGTGATTATCGTTTTGAATAGCAGCAAAATCTAAGCTTAAATTTGAATGGCTTATGGCCAAAATATCTTCTTTTGCTTTAATCAATAATAGTCAGCAAAAATAACCAAAATCATTGAATATATGCCTGTGCTTGTATGTTTAAATTTTTATGGCTACCTACTTTTGGCTTGTGTAATGTAATTACTGAATGACTCTGATTTCCATTAATTCATCTCTGCTTAAATTCATTCCCATCTGCAGTAGTCAAAAGGTCTTAAGAATCTTAAGACTTGGCATGAACTACATACAGATTCTGCCATACAAAGTAGTAACAATACTTAGGGGTTGCAGAATACTTGCATCAAGTTCTCTGACCTTAAGTTTTTGGGATTGCAAAGAAATAGTGAACATGTATTCTATAATAGAAAAATACTGTGCTAAGATACACAATTCAGATGACATAAAATATATCATTTATACATGAAAACACGACCGTCGTAAAATGTGTACAATTAATTCCTACGAAGTTTCAATGTTGAAGAAAGTTAGCAGTAAATACGCACTTAATTTTTTTTTTTAGAGTTATAAGCTGTTTTTGTGAGTTCAAAACAAGCTACAAAAATGAACAAGGGTATATAAAGAATAATACACTGAATGGTAAACAGTACAACCCACTGAGAAAATCTTAAATACAATGTTGTGCTTACCATACAGATTCTACAAATGGCTGTAATGTTTTGACCATAGCAGGGCTTGCAGACTGACAGCTAATAATCTGCAAAGACAAAATCATAATGCAAAACATTACTTTGGAAAGAAATCAAATATATCTGAAAATATGAGGGCTATACCAAAAATAATGCAAACGTGGGAGTAATTTTTTTATTAACCGACAGAGGTCATTCAAATTGCCCATTGGTAGAAAATGGCATAAGGCCCTTTTCCGTCATTGCAAGAAAACAATGGATTCTAAGCAGAAGCAAAGTGCTGTCATTGAGTTCTTGATGAAGGAAGTGAACAAGGTGTCCAACATCCACAGAAGGCTACAGAATGTTTACAGACATGACACTATCAACAAGAGCAATGTGCACATGAAGACAAACCACACAGTGGGAGACCATCATCTGTGACCACTGACACAAATCGTCTGCGAGTGGATGAATTGATTTGTGTGGAGGAATGAGTCGCAATCTGTGAGTGGTCACAATGCCACACAGAAGATGGTGGAAGACTTAGGGTATCCGAAAGTGTGTGCAAAGTGGGTACTTCAGCAGTTGACACCCAATTTGAAGGAGAGAATGGTGGAAGTCCGCTCTGATCTGCTGAAAGCATTTGAAGCTAATGAAGACACTTTTTTCGATCTGGTGACAGGGGATGAAACACAGGTGTACCTTTACGATTCGGAAAGGAAGAATCAATCCATGGAATGGTGTCACACCTCTTCACCAAGGCATAAGAAGTTCAAGAGACAGTGATCAGCACAGAAAATCATGGTGAATGTTTTTTGGGATGACAACAGTGTCATTTTCTTTGATTTTCTGGAATGTGGCCATACTGTGACCAGTAGATTGAGACACTCAAGAAGCTTAGAGAAGCCATAAGGAGGAAGAGACCGAACAAGAATCTGAAAAGGATCCACACTTACCATGACAATGCAAGACCACACATATCTTTGGCAACAAATCAGGCGATCAGTAAATTAGGCTGGTTGGTGGTTCCCCATCACCTGTACAGCCCAGATCTGGTGTCCTCCAATTTCCACCTGTTCAGTCCAATGAAGGACAGTCTCCGGGCACAACGATTTTATGACACAGATGAGGTGAAAGTGGCTGTGAAGAAGTGGGTGCAACAGTCCACATCTGAATTTCTTCAAAGAGGATTCAAGAGTTGGGCTCAACGATGGCACAAATGCATCACTTGTGGTGGAGACTATGTTGAGTAGTACCTTTGTATAAAGAGAGAGTTACTCTACCAACATGTGCAACTTGAACAACCTCTGTCAGTTAATAAAAAAGTATGCCCACTTTTGCATTACTTTTGGTACAATCCTCCTACTATAAACAAAGAAAAACCTTTAAGATACTACATACTTTGGCCACATATCAAAAATGTTCATAATGTATTAATAAATATATGAGAATCATGCATTTATTATCACTTGTTCAAATGTTTAACAAAGGTTTTAATTTTCCCAAGCTTTACCCTTTGCAGTCACCCCTTTTATTAGGTCTTTCTTTGAACGACCTATGCATCAACTGCACAGCATTTACCTGTTTACATTTTTCATCTTTTACAACAAGAAGCTCAGGAATGCAAACAAGAAAACATCATGAGCATAAGCAAAAATGAAATTAACAAACACTTATGAAGGTTGAAGATCAAAAAGCTACTAAAGCATTCAATAAATTTGCAAAATCATTTAACAGAACAGGAAAATTAATCAATACCAACAAATAGGTGATGAGGAAACATGGTCTATGGGTCTGATGAAGAACATGGTTTATGGGTAGTTTAAGTATAATTTTTGTTTTTTTTTGTTTCTTGCGATGTTTCTACGGTCTATTGTTAAAAATAAATCCTTTTTTCCACTAGATAACAACAAATTTTATCTAAAAATAGTAAAACTACATTAGTAATTCGAATTTATTGACATAAAATAGAAATAAAATTTTCCAAGCTTTTGCACATCAACCAGACGGCTTTTTCCAATGCAGGCAGACAGCAAACTGAATAATAGAATTCTTCAACAATTCAAACATGGTGCCTTGACTAGACAATAAATGAGTACAGGCAGTCCCCAGATTATGAACGGGTTCTGTTCATAAGTCTGTCTTTAATTCGAATTTGTACACAAGTTGGAACAGTTACGTACGCTTTGTATCCAATGTCAGTTAGTCAAATGTTTGTCTGAGTATATAGTGTACCTTTCCATAAAAAACATTATACACGTTACACTAAAACATCTAACATAATAATACAGTAATACTACTACTAATAATAATAAAACTAGTGCACCATACAGAACTATCAGTGTCAGAAGTATCATACTATAAAATAAATATCAACCCACTGAGGTACTAGATAATAAACAATACAAATTATAATGGGACCATGAGATTAAAACAAATGTAACCATCTCTGCAAATCGCCCAGACATAGTGCTGTATGACAAAAGGCAGAAGGAAGCAGTCATTATCAACATATCGGTACCATTGGACCGTAATATTCAGAATACTTATGAAACAAAATCAACAAATATGTGGAACTGGCTACAGAGATTGAACAGACGTGGAAGCTGAAAATAGTTCACATATGTCCACTGATTATCTTTACAATTGGTATTATTCCTCAGACTCTTATAACTCAGCTTGATGCTTTAGATCTCCAACACCTAAGGCCCAAATTCCAAGATGCAGTAATTCTTGATACGCGCCACATTGTATGATGATTTTTAAACCATGAGTGACTATGTCTTTACTTGATTTTATGTCTGTACTGACAAGTGGACCATGCTACAGATACCATTGCTGTAGATGAGAAAATAAAATAAAATATAATAATAATAAATGTACGCTAACTACAAAAATTGAAGCACCATGCGAAATCAGCAGTAGAAAGGCTGACCATTGGACGGCCAGAAGGAGGATGAAGAACGATTCATCTCCTGGAACACCGAGGCAAAGAGATCAGCAGTCTCAGATAATACTTCCAACAGAGCATTATGCCCCTTCACCAAGCAATAAACCAGAATGACAAGACATGCACAGCCCTAGATCCCTCTACCCAGAACATCGAGATTACAGCTTGGGGAAAGGAAGTTCTACACGGAAGGCACTACAATGATCTTCAATCCAACCATGTGGATAAGTCTGCCTCCAGTATATTACTAACAAACAGATCACTCTTCTCCGAGACAAAAGGGTTCCTGATGGTTATACAAGATCAAGTTGTAAACACCAGAAATTATCAGAAGCACATCCTGAAGGACACATAAATAGAAAGCGACATATGTTGGCAATGCCATCAAGTGCCAGAGACCATCCCACGTATCACAGCCTGGTGCAGAGTCCTCACACTAACAGAGTACATGAAAGGCACAACAATTAAGACACCAAGATCCTCCATCAGAAATTAAAAAGAAAGCACCACCTTGTTACAAATGAGTTAGTGTCCTCAAGTATGAGCCAACAATGCTCCTAGAGAACAACACCCACAAGATGTACTGGGGCAGATTGATCAGAATAGATAAGACCTTTCCCACAATCGGTCAGGCATTGTCCTGGTCTGGGTCAACAAGGAGAAGTTAACATACCTAATTGTCATAAACACACCTAACACATGCAACATCCAAAAGGCACAGGGAGAGAAACTATAAAAGTATTATGACCTATGATAAGAAGTCCAGGAAATGTAGCATATGGAGAATGTCCCCACTGTAATATCAGCCACAGGAGTTGTATGTAAGATCATTCACAGCTCTATACAGACAATGGGCCTTCAATTTAACAGCTACATGAAACTACAGAAGGAAGCTATCCTGAACACTTGTAGAATAGTAAGGAAGTTATTGGATAAATAAAGATATGTACCACTTCTAGGCTTGGTACAATGTACCCATCCTGGAAAGAAAATAAAAAATCCCTCCCCATAAAGGAGTGGAATCTTCATAATAAATTTAACTACAGTATTTATAATAAGAGAGAAACACACATAATGTAGAAAGGCCGCCCCAGTGGTGAAATGGTCTAAGCGATGGCTTCTGATCATTTGTTCAAGATGGATATGGACTTTAATCCCGGTGAGGCATGGATGTTGTGTTTGTATAATGGCACTGGCTCTTTATCTTCACAAGAACCAGTGGCCCCAAATTAGGGATGAGCAAATGTTTATAGCCCACTGAGTTACTCATGGTGGTCTTTAAACTCCCAATAAAAAACAAGAAAGATGACACTGAATTTTTGGGTGTAATAAGCACGCACGTCTTTTGAATCCGTTCTGATTCAAATAAAATTTATCAAAGCTATTCAAAGTCAATGGAACCAGTATTGGAAAACAATAGTATCTGACGGAAGAAAGAAGTTTTTCAATCGGGTTTTTAATCCCTCAGATATTGCTGTAAACGGAATCGTGAGCTTACGCCCTCTAGTTGCAGACGTGCGCGTTAAGAAAAACATGAATTTATATGTGAAACATTTCGCTCCAGAAACGCACTCCAACACAGAAAGAATTTTTCAAATCAGACTCTTAGAAACAGAGATATCGACAAAAATTAGATGTGTCTTTATGTCCCCTGGTGGGAAAACCATGCACTATTTTAGGAAGAAACTATTCTCAAAAGGTTTTTCAATGTGAGCGGTATCGGCCCAAGAAAAATACAATTTAGTGGAGTTTTCAGGAGCCCAGATTTTGCTACAAATGCATCAGAAGCAGAAATTAACACTTATGCCTCCTGGTGGCCAAACCATTCTTTACCAAACATTAGAAATTATATGAAAATTATTTTCCATCAGGAGGTGTATGCGATGCAGGAAGAATGTTTCAAATCGGAGTTTCAGATGCAGAAAACGCAATTTACCTTTCTGCCCTCCTAGTGGAAAGTCTACGATTTACTTCAAAATTTTGAATTTATAGGAAAAAAATTTCGCATCGGAAACACTATCCAACAAAGAAGGAATTTTTCAAATCGGACTCCTAGAAGTAGAGATATTGACAAAAATAAGATACACATCTACGCCCCCGGCATAGAAACCATGCATTATTTTAAGAAAATGTTCCTAATAGGTTTGTTGACATGAGTAGTATTGGTCTACAAAAGACTTTTTTCCAATCGAGATTTTCGAAGCTCATATTTTGCTGCAAATACATCAGAAGCGGAAAGTAAGACTTACGCCACCTGGTGGGCAAACCATTCTTTACCAAACATTAGAAATTATATGAAAATTATTTTCCATCAGGAGGTGTATGCGATGCCGGAAGAATTTTTCAAATCGGAGTTTCAGATGCAGAAAACACAATTTACCTTTCTGCCCCCTAGTGGAAAGTCTACGATTTACTTCAAAATTTTGAATTTATATGAAAAACATGTCGCAAAGGAAACACTATCCAACAAAGAAGGAATTTTTTCAAATCAGACTCCTAGACGTAGAGATATTGACAAAATAAGATATACATCTATGCCCCCTGGCGTAGAAACCATGCAATATTTTAAGAAGAAAATGTTCCTAAAGGGTTTGTCAACATGAGTAGTATCGGTCTACAAACGACAAATATATTAGATGCAGAAACTAACACTTACGCCACCTGGCGACCAAACCATTTATTTACAAAAATTAGAAATTATGTGCAAACGATTTCCCACCAGAAGCTGTATCCGATGCAGAAAGAATTCTTCAAATCTGAGATTTAGAAGTAGAATTATAGGAGGAAACGCAATTTACCTTTACACCCCCTAGTGGAAAGTCTATGAATTACTTGAAAATTTTGAAATTATATGAAAAACATGTCACACTGAAAACATTATCCAACAAAGAAGGAATTCTTCAAATCGGACTCCTAGAAATAGAGATATTGACAAAAATAAGACATACATCTACGCCCCCTGGCGGACAAACCATGGAATATTTTAAGAAGAAAATAGTCCGAAAGAGTTTATCGGCGTGAGTGGCATCAGTCAACGAAAGAATTTTTTCAATCGATATTTTAGAAGCTCAGATTTTATGGCAAATACATCAGAAGCAAAAATTAACACTTACGCCTCCTGGTGGCCAAAGTATTCTTTACCAAAAATTTGAAATTATATGCAAAAGATTTTCCATCCGGAGCTGTATCCCACTGAAGAAATTTTTTTCAAATCAGAGTTTTAGAAGAAGAGTTATCGGGGAAAATGTAATTTACTTTTACGTCCCTAGCGGAAAATCTATGCGTAATTTGAAAAAGTAACTATATCTAAAATACTTTGACATAAATGGAATCAAAAGATAAAAGAATTTTTTTAATCGGATGTTTAGAAGCAAATACACTGGCAGAAAGTAAAAAAAGAACACCAAGAAGCAATTGGCGGACGATCATGAAATTTACATATGTTAATGGGGTCGAGTTTACGTAGGTGTGATGTTAATTTCGGGACCAACCAGTGAGTGCTTACGCCACAGCACGCCATAATATGCAAATTATCGTCGGTGGTATTTAAGGAGTATGGCGAAGTGAATGTAATCAGTCGTCGGCGTACGGACACGTGCAAAAACCCTGAAGAAGCTGCAATGCCTGGACATGGAAGACGTGTACGATTTCAGCAGTTATCGCACTTTGAGCGAGGTCGTCTATTCAGATTCCGCGAGGCCGGGTGGTCGTATCGTCGAATTGCGGAGCGAATTGGACGGGAAGTATCGGTGGTGGTACAATGGTGGCGTAGATGGTCCGAGGAACATTCACCCACATGAGAAGACGTGGAACCGGGAGTCACAGACGGACTGGTGAGCGGACCGATCGACGCATAAGAAGAGAGGCGCTGTCAAGCAGAACAGTCACTGCGACGCAAATCCAAGCTGCCGTTTCACCTGAGGTGACTGTGTGAACAATCCGCAACCGTCTACTGGATGCTAGACTACGTGCATGTGTGCCTGTGGCATGTGTACCTCCGACTCCAGCCGACCGTCAGGAACGGCTGCAGTAGCGTCGCCAACGTCTGCACTGGAGAACGCAATGGCGATCTGTCGTGTTCAGCGATGAAAGCAGATTCTGCTTGGGAGCCTTCGATAGCCGTATGCGTGTTCGCAGACGCACAGGGGAGCGTCTCCATTCTTCTTGCATCCGCCAGTGACACACGGGGCCTATACCTGGTCTCTTGGTGTGGGGAGCGATCAGCTATCACTCCCGTACACAACTAGTGTTTGTACCAGGTACGTTAAACAGCACCTCCTACATCAACAACATCATTCAGCCCATTGTGCCATTTGTAAGGTCGGTCCATCGTGGTGTTTTCCAGCAAGATAATGTGCGCCCACACACTGCACATGCAACGCAACATGCACTTCAGGGTGTGAGACAACTTCCATGGCCTGCACGTTCACCGGATTTGTCCCCCATTGAGCATGTGTGGGATTTTATGGGATAACGACTTATCCGGTCTCCACGGCCAGCCACGACCATCCCCGATTTACGCGTCCAGGTTGAGGATGCTTGGAACTCAATACCCCAAACTTACATCCAACATCTGTACAACAGACTCTTTGCCAGAATTGCACAGTGTGACGCAGTTCATGGCGGTTCAACCTCGTACTAACCATGTTACATGGAAATGTTATTTTAAAGTTTACCAGCAAATACAGCTGTATTTTGAAATAATGTTTTGATCACGTTATCCTCTGTATTCCGTTATTATGCTGTATAAATTTCGTTGGTATCGGACGTCTCCTTCTTGGTGTTCTTTTTTCACTTTCCGCCAGTGTATGTGGAATAAAACATATTTTTGAATTTAACATCACCTGCATTTACACCCTCTAGAGGCAAAATTGTACATCGTAAAAAAAAAAAAGACGAAATGAAGGATCATCATTCGCATATTTCAAGCTCTCCAATGCAAAAATAATTTTTCAAATCGGACTAATAGTTGCAGAGATATTGTGTCTACAGACGGACAAACCGATAAACATAATAAGCACGATCTTTCTTTACAAAAGACGTGCTAAAAACTGTAGAAAGAGGTGGTAATAAGTGTTACAACAGCATTTATAAGAGAGAATGAGGAGAATTTTTTTTAATGCATGTTGCAAAGTAATACCAGTTTGTTATTATGAACCATTGTATGCAACTCGAAGTTTTAATTTTTAAATATAATAGACTTTACTGGGGTTGGTTCGTAACTATGTTTAGTACGTTAAGTCAGACGTTCATAACACAGGGACTGCCTGTAGACATGAATGTTATTACTCATTGAAAGACATGAGGCATCACGTTGCTTGGGCACACTATCTTGGAAGGAAGAAAAGAATATTATTTGAAGAGCTGGTTCTGTATTCATGGCAACTCACGAGAGATGCTATCATTGTAAGCCTCACTGTTGGTAATGATTTTTAAGGTTTCTCGAATGGCAGGTAATTTATCGATGGAGTAGGAAGCCAATTTCTTTATATGATCCCACACGGCAGCATAGGACTTGAACTTCTCTGGATAGGGTCATCATTACTTTACTGTCCTTTAAGTCTCTTTTATGCTCATTGATTTTCATTCTATTTATATTTACTATTTTAAGTACAGCTTGTGCACAGTTCATTGTTAATTAACAAATCACGGTACCAACTCTTTTTCTCTCACAAAAAATAAGGACTTTTAAGCACCAGTCAAAAATTTTTTTAAGGATCTTACCAACTGAATATGTAACAATGATATATGCACAAATACAGTTTTACCCACGACTTACCTATTCAACTTGAAGTATGCTGATATAGTTCGAAATGTTTTCCTTATATTTAAAGTTCATGTAATGAATTATAATCTAAGTAATTTAAAAGACAGGTCTGCTTATCAAATTAGTCTTCCTATCTGAGAGAATAATCACATATGTATTAAAGTGTATGTAAATTGTAAAACTGTAGTTAAAGTTACGTGTTCAAGATTTCGATTTTGTACATAATCATCTCATGGTTTTAAACTGTAATACCAAAGTCAAAAGTACATTACAAATTTACTTAATTTTCTTATGGTATAACAGAATAATTGTTATTTGCATATAAAAAAAGGAGGAAATACAAAGGTGAAATATCAGTTCCAAGAGATGATGATCGACCTTGGGTGGAATCTGCTGTATGTGTTTAATTTAGCCTATGGCAATTCATTTTTTTCAGCAAAGTACACTGCTCGTCAAAAGTTAAGCATGGATCACACAAATCATAATTCCAAAACTATGGGAACAGATTTAAATCAATGAAGGAAAAAATTCTTCATAATACATGGGAAATCGATAGAGCATTCAAAGCAAACAGAACAGATATTCTGAATATACTTGTAACACATTACTGGTCATATCTGATTTATCTGCGGTACTGGTGAATTCCGACCTACATCTGTCTCTGGATGGGAGATGGGTCAAAACGCTATGAGGAAGCAGGGCTGCTTCGAATAGCGATTTTAAAATCCTTATCATAATCAAAGTATTTTAAATTTTTTTGCTGATAGTTTTTAATTCCGACTCTTTTGAACTCCAAATATCATATGCATTTGAAACTGGACTTGAAATACCTTATGTTCATTTAAAAAGCTACTTCTGTGAACTACGACAAATCTATAAAACTATAAAACGACCGAATGGAATGCACTAAACATTGGGATCTACAATTGTTCTTCCAAAGTATATCATGGTAGGTAAGTGCCTATTAAAATATCTTGAACTTTGATTCATTGACTGTTGATCTACTGAACTTGAAAATTCCATATAACAGCGGAGATTATGAGACAATGGAGCACTAGACACAGAAACTGTCATAACGTGTGAAACAGTTAAAATAATAGTTATACAGCTATTAAGATGTTTAATGGCCACATGAACCAAATGGCTAGTTAAAATTAACCACATTATTTGAAAATTAAAAGTTCAAAATCTGAACCTCAACTCTCTATCACACCATTTCATTCCCCGTAAAGTCATTTTCTTTGCACAATGAGTGAGCAGTAATGTTTTTGAGCTCTAATTTGTCATTAAACAAAAGAAAAAAAAAGAATACTTTGCAGCTTGAAGAAGCTAGAAGTGACTTAGAAATGGGAAAACAAGCATTATACATATCATTAAGATGTTCTCTGAGATTCAAAGGTTAGCTCCTAAAAGAAAGTTTATCTGCCAGATTAACATTTTAGGCTAAATTAAATGTGAAAAATCAGTACTGCATGACCACTCTGGTGTGAAAGCAATTTTATGTGTCACAGAAATAGCACAGATTCTACTAGGAACATGTTAAGTACTGATTTTGAAATTTTATTTCACTTAATAAAATGGGAAGGAGCAGAAATGAGTGCTCTCTACTGATTAGTTTTGAAGATATAGGAAAGAAAGGTAAAGGAAGGCCAAGGAAATCATGGGAGGAGCAGATTCAGGAATGTTTGCATAAGAAAAAAATAATGAGTATGAAATACAAAAGGTCTTGCATGTGGTGTGTGATGGATGTTAATCAAACTCAAGCTATGTGTCAAGATGGCTGTAAATGGAGAAGTTTGACACAGCAACAGTGAGTTCTTTTTGTGAGGGGCTAATCTCTGAATATCAGAACAGCTTAGTGATATGTATGTTATGTATTAGCAATAGGATAGCATGCATTTCGTTAGGAAACATTCTTAGAAAATATGAAGTCACTCTTTTTCACTATTACTGAGGAGGATAACCAAGGAACATAAAAAAAAAAATCAAAGAAAAAAGGAACAAAAAAAAAAAAAACTTTTCAAAATGCAGAAATGGAAAAGGATGGAACATTCTCATTACTGCTAGAGTAGTCATGTTCGTTGGTTTTGAACTTTAGTGAGACTCACAGACATAGTTTTTTAATTGCTAGGCATCTTGTCTCAAGTTTTTGATCTTTTTCTTAAAATCTTTTCTTACAGAAAGGAATCATGAAACAAATACGGGATTACGCCATATAATACAAATTTTGAACATGACAATCTGAGTTTTGGTGTAAATGTGACAAGGATGCTAAATCAGATAATATATGAAAACTTGAAAATTTCATCGTCCTCGAGCGGGACATGAACTCGCGTCTGTCTACCAAATAGCGCCCGGGTATGCTAAACACTACATCACCCAGAACGACCAAGTCTCAATTTTCTGATTAATTTGAATATAACCATCACAGGATTTGCTAGTCGAAGCAACCAGCATTCATGTTTAGCGAATCTGGAGGTTAAGAATCCCATTACACGATTGCCTGGAGGAGCAGATAAATCATGAAAGAAATACGGGATTACACCATATAATACAAATTTTGAAGATGACAATCTGATTTTTGGTGTAAATGTGACAAGGATGGTAAGTCAGATAATATCAGAAAACTTGAAAATTTCATCGTCCTGTCCCACTCCAGGACGATGAAAATTTCAAGTTTTCTGATATTATCTGACTTACCATCCTTGTCACATTTACACCAAAAATTGGATTGTCATCTTCAAAATTTACAGAAAGTAATTTCAGTAATACACCAGGACCCTTCACAAAAATTTGAAGCAGACGACTTTTTAAGGTGTGAAACAAAGGGCAATAAAATTTCGTGACTTTCCCAGGGGCCGTGCAAACTCTGTCATGTGACCAACCACTTTAAGACATCCAACAACAACAAAAAAAAAAAAAAAAAAAAAAAAAAGAGAGAGAGAGAGAGAGAGAGAGAGAGAGAGAGACAGAGAAAAGGAAACAGAAGACATTATAATATTGAAATCATCCATGAAACATTACCAAAACTGTCATATAAATGTTACAGCCTTGAAAATATGAAAATAAACTTAACACAGATGTTTAATACCATTTTCCCACTGAGATTCTTGATTTACATAGTGTATTCAACATTTTCCATACCTCATAGAGGACAGATAATTTCCACAGTGACAACGGAGAATCTGCAATATTTGGAGTCTATGAATACCCCCACATACCATCTGACATGTCCTTCCCTATTCAGCAGAGTTTTGCCATATCGATTAACAAGCAAAGGTGGCACATACACATGGTCTTTGACATACCCCCACAAAAAGAAGTTACAAGGAGTAAGGTCCGGAGACCTGCTGGGGGCCACTTGCAGAAAACCCTGTCGTCCTGTCCACAACGAGTAATTCAACAGTTTGGAAAATTTTTGTTTAAAAATTGGCGAACGTGCATATTCCAATGTGGGGGTGTTCCATGTTGCTATAGGATGTAGCCCCCAGAATCATCATCCAGTTGTGGAAGTAGCCATTGCTGAATCATATCTAGATAAACGTTACCTGTTACTGTATCTTCAATGAAGAAAAAGTCCATAGACATTCACACTGGAAATTGTGCAGAACACATGGACGTTCAGTGAGTCATGTTCAATCACAGCAACAGGTTTTCCCGTGCCCCATATGCGAGTAATGTAGTGGTTTACCTTGCCACTGATATGAATGGTAGCTTTATCACTGAAAATTAGGTGTGAAGCAAATGTGTCATCCTCCATGGCTTCCTGTATGGTTTCAGCAAAGGTAGCCCACTGTACTTTGTCGTCGGTCTTCAGTGGGTGCAAAATTTGAACTCTGTAGTGTTTCATTTGCATCTTCCATTTAAGAGCATGCCAAACAGTTGATTGTGGCATTTACAGCTCCTGGTTAGCGCGGAAGTTGGCTTGAGTGGATTGCATTCGAAACTCTGATGAATTCTTTTAACGTTTTCCTCTGAAACACGTGGTCGCCAGGTTGACTTCCCTTTACAAACACATCCTGTTTTTACAAACTGCCTATGCCACCTCCTTATGAACTTACCATCTGGAGGAGCATATTTGTAGCAATTACAAAACATTCTCTCCACTGTAACAACAGAATGACAATTTTCAAACTCCAGCATGCAAAACGCTTTTTCTGCTGCGATCGCCATTTCTTCCCACTGGCTTTGGTGCATGGGCAGCTCACTTTCCAACATCCCCATAGCAACACAGCATTAGATTTCAATAAAATTCTAAACTTCCTTCCTGCTTGTGTAGGGATATCAGCTGTCTATTTATCTTCCTAAACACGTTACTGTCATTTGTAATCGGGGCAATCATAAGTAATTTTCTGAGAACCTCTGACTATGGATGGCAAAAGAATACAGAACTATCTCAGACTACAGACTAAAAAAAAAATACAGGCCAATTCTTATGCCTTTGTTAATTGGTTGAAAACTATATCACAAGTTTCATTACTTTTTAGCTTGAGCAATGCCAAGTACCTCTGCTAGTAATCAATAAAATTACTGCACAATAATTTGATTTATAACATAAAACTGGCCATATTGGGCATGCCTGAGCTGAAAGACTATAAAATCTGAGCCAACTTTTATCTGATTGGTCCAGAATGTTCCCCCTACTAATATACATGTTCTACTGCTGTATATCTTTTGCATAATTCAAAACCAAACAGTATTTTTTGCACAAGTATATTTCTTTTCCTCTATTAATATATACATACAAATATTTTTTTAAAGGATAGCCTCGGATTATTATAACTACCGCAAGGTAGTATTTCATAAATGAAACAGTGTTCAAAATACCAATGAGTAATACAAGAGTTAAGCATACCTCTTTAAGGGAGTGAAGTAAGAGATACTGTCGCTTTGGTTGTGATTCGATTTCTTGTAAGACAAAAGGAAGGTACTCAGGTAAGTTCCCAACTGCGACACTGCCTAGAGGAACAAAAAGGTATAGATATTAGAGATATTTTTTTTTAACGTCATACAATTAAGAAATTGAACAAAACTTTTATTCTAGTACATCAAAACTGCTTAGAAAAGAAGATATTTTAGACAAATGAATATTCTGACTCACCTAAAGCAAAAGAAGCAGCTGTTTTCACTTCTTCACTCTGTGATGTAAAGGCTTCTAAGAGGATTGATTTTAACTTGGATTTACTACTTAAATCACTACAAAAGAAAACAAAACAAAATATTAAAATATTTAATCTGAATAAATTTTATAAAAAAAAAAAAATCTTAAATGCACGGCAAACTATTATGATAACATGAAGGGATTAAAAGAAAAAGAAGGAGGAAGAGGGATTAAAAGAAAAAGAAGGGAAAAATACCACATTTCTGAGTAAAAATAAAGAACAGCTGAAATGTAGTAAACAAATATTTTGACCACCCTTTCTCTCACATGCAATCTACAATCTTTCATTATGAATCAGAGATCTTCAGAACTCTGAATAAAATCATAAGAAAACAGCTTATATTTCCTCATGTTCATCATTTTTGGCAAAGAAATGCATGAATTAATAATTAACTCCAGGTGGCAATTCTTTAGAAAATGTACACAAATATCAGCTAATTGCACCTAACATGTGCTTGAGGAATAAATTCATTCATTTCTACAATATTTCCTCACAAGCTCTTCCAAATTGAGATGGCTTTTTTTGACGCCAATTTATCATTGATCAAATAGTGTTTGAAGCAGATATTGACGAAGTTTAACACTAACTGAATGAAGGTATTACTTCATGTCTGGATCACAGATTTTGAGCTTTGGATTAGAAAATATGGGAGCTTTTGATCTGAAGCATTATGACTTCTTTCTAACGGGCAAGTATGCTTTGCTTCATACGAGGTTTTAATTTCACAGGTGCTCATAAGGACCCAAATTTAGCCAAAATCTGATAGGCCTGCCTAACAAAATGGATTTAAACAATTTAAAATAGTCCAATAATAAATTAGAGGAATAATAGCATGCCATGAATATTTTTCTGGGGAACATTTAATTCTACCTACAAACACGACAACAAGCTCATTCAATTACACGTACAAACCTAATAGGTCAAGTCTCACACTCAAATCAGCACAGGGAATGTCACAAAGTGCTTCATGCCTGCTTTCATACTACTAATTCCTTTTGGAATATCAACAATTTTAGTCTTGAAATGTCTATGATGCTTGAAGAGAACTTCATGACAGATTTAATTACCCTTTCCTAACTCAGTCACATACAAATGAGGAAAAGATAATCTGAAGCTGTATACTCTTAAGGGTGTGTGAAAATGATACAAACAATTCATACATGAGACTGATGAAAAAAAATGCTGAACTTTCTAATTGGGTGAAAAATTGGAATATGCAGCAGAAAAGTGTGAATAAACACAGCATGAGCAAGACTGAATTGTTCAATTTTATTTATTTATGTAAACATTAAATTGGAATACATCACTATATTCACAATATAAAATTACTGAACTCAAAACAAAATGGTTTTGCAAGACAGCTTCAAACACACAGATTTTTGGCTTGTTTTGTTTTATTGCTGCACTTGCTAGCACATAAGTTCAAGAATCATCTTGCAAACAAGCCTTGCTTTCTTTTCAGCAAGTTCCATAGCCATATGTGTCGTTTCCTGAATCTTCAGCTCTCAGATCCATTGCTGACTTTTTCTTTCTGCTGATATATTTCCATTTTCATTTCATTACTGTCACCCCCCCTTTATGGCCTCATACTGTAGTCTGAATAGTTTCAACATTAATTATTCCTGCAGACCACACAAATGCATGATATAAAAGTTTTCACTCTTTTAATTACACAGTGTAACTTGGGAGTGCATGAAAACTTTCGATCACCATGCATTAATTCTCACAGCCTTTTCCTGGCTCTTCAGCTCTCGGATCCATTGCTGACTTTTCCCATTCCCATTTCATTACTGTCACCCCCCCTTCCCTTTATGCCCTCGCACTGTAGTCTGGATAGGTTTCAACATTAATCATTCCTGCAGACTACAAAAATGCATGATGTAAAAGTTTTCACTCTTTTAATTACACAGTGTAACTTAGGAGTGGATGAAAACTTTCAATCACCAGGCATTAATTCTCACAAATTTTTCACCTTCGTTAAAAAAAAGAAATCCCTCATTATCAAAGTGAAATGCAGATATTAACATTTAACAACAGCACAGGATAGCAGGAATACTGCAGGTTAAAAAAATACAATTATGGGAGAAAACTGCACTCTGCCGAATTTCTGTTTTCAGAAAAATTTCCTTCATTTTCTAAATATTTTAGAGTAAAATCATTTAATTTTAACAATACTGGACAGTAGGGACATCACAAGAAACCAAACAGAATTTAAGATTACAGGATGTTTTTTTTTTTTTTTGCTCCACCTTCCGTTTTCAGAAATTGCTGCCTGCAGATTCAAACTGAAATAAAAATATTAATGCAGTGAAATGATATAAACAATAATACTAGACAGGGAGAACACTGTGAGAAAAAAAAATTACAATCACAAGAGGTCATCCATTTTTGAAAGTTCAGAAAGACCGAATTCTGTCACCTCCCAATACCCCCAAATTTTCCTTCAGTTTTGCAGCAATCTCGAGGATGACCCAAATGATCACGAGAAAAGTGAAATTCTGCAAATCTGCAGAAGAATCTCATGACTGATAATTATGCTGTAAGCTCAAGGAATGTGCCAATGCATAATGTCCAACATTTCTCCATTACCTGACAACGAACTACACTGCTGTCCAAAATTAATGTGACAAACACAAATTTGAGAATATGTCCAAAACAAGGTGACCAATTGCAATGATTTTTCAGAGTTGCAGGGGTTAATTTTAAATTGACGTACCCAAGCAACATTGTGCTAGCTCCTATAGAAATATGTAATGATGTTCATATATTATAGAGATGACAGGCATGTGACCTTGATAAACATTGTTCTGAGCAAAATGCAACAACCGAAGGCTGACTTGGACTGTTAGTGGAAGAATGGCTCTGCACCATCGCTTAGAAGACTCTTTCAGGTGGAAAGCGAATTGGTAGATTGGAAGCAGGGCAATTGCAAGCTGAGGTAGCAAAATGGCTGAATGTGTTGAGGTTAGAGCCCTGCAGAGGAAATATTTTTAGACCCGAGCCCACTAAGTTAGTGCCAGGCCTGACCCCACAAAATTAATGTCAGGTACAACCCAGCCTGGCCATTCAGGTCTGGCATAGGTTTCATTTGCGCAACTGTCACTTGCTTTAACACAGACGGTATTTGTACTGTAACTTTTGGACTAACTCAAAACTCGTGTAAAAAGAGGTCATAAGTAAGTTAACTAACCCACCAGTAACCAGAAATATGGCAAATGCAATAAATAGCATTCAGTGAATTTAAGTAAATTATCATCATTTCATAATCGAACCCTTCGTAGGGTCAGATCACTGTTTATACGAGTTAAGTACTGTCTTCTTTGACACTTTTGCACAGAACATAATATTAATTGATGCTCAGTTACACACACACACACACACACACGGTTAATAGTTAATACAACAAACTCTCGTACACAGAATATGATTCTGTTCTGTTGGCCCGACGTCTTTGATTTTAATTCTTCAGGTTTAGGATATAACTCCCAAAATCCAAATATAACACAATTTTCCAATTGTTTTGCTTCTTGAACCTCTAATTTACCCAACCTAATATTTATCCATATTTAAAACAAAGTAAGTAACAAATCAAAATTATAAAGACAGAGCCTAAAGAATATTTTACTAGCAAAATTTATATATTACTACTTGTATAATTGCTATGTACTTAAATTCGACTCGTATTTACAAATCTAATACACAACTCCACTTTTTAAAATAATACACAACATTTATTCATACTTCCGTTTTTTATATAAACCTCACCTCAACAGTATACGCAGAAATTAAAGTAATAATTATTCCACTATCAACTTACATAGTTAATATACTTACGGATTTACCATAGTTTCACATACACAGTAACACATTATATATCCAAATTCCAAAATTGTTATGGAATGTTACTATGAAGAATTAAAACAGCATCCACTGTGTCGGGATGTAGGCAACTTCGTCTTTCCTCAATAACCTGACCTGCAACACTAAAATTTCTTTCGCTGCTCACACTTGTTGCTGGAATGCACAGTACATGTCTTGCTAACCTAGAGAGCAAAGGAAAACATTTGTCATTTTCTGTCCTAAACGATAAAATGTCTGATGGTGAAAAAATCAATGTACCTCCTGAGCTCATCTGGTTGCTCTTGGGCAGTGTCTTCGTCACCCTCCCAATCACTAAATTTGATATAGGAAAGCACTTGGTCGGACGCTGTTCTTCGGTATTTGGGAAATCTACATCATTTTTAAGTTCATGTAGTAACATACTTCTCACTTGGCTACTTATTTCATCCTTTTCAGACTAGGCTAATTACTTTGTTCTTTTCAGACAAGACAGCATCTCCAACTGGCGGAAAGGTGGTCATAAGAATGCAGCAATAGGGTGCAATTTTTCGGTTTTTAACTTCTCTTCGACATACTTTTTTGCTTTTCCGGCAACTTTTTCCATGCCTAAGAAGCTGTTCTCAAAAACAGATAAATGCATAAGTAATTTTTTCCACCACAAAATCACGGCTGGTAAAGTACACGTTTTTCCTTTTTCCAAATCTTCACTGCTTCTTTAAATGGCTTCAGAAAAGTGATCATACTCTGTGAGTTTTCTCTTTCAATAGGAGCTAGCCTAGTATCCTCACAGTCTTCTAGTATTTGGCATATTTCATCATACCGTTCTTCCACTGATTTTAACATGAAATATTTTGAGTTCCATCTCGTTTCAATGTTCTGGTGAACTGTTTTATTTAAGCGCTGTATTACGCCACTTTGCTTCAGCTACATAACCAGAGCCTTGGTGGATGCCAGAAGATCTAAAATTTGAGGAACTTCATTACTTAGAAATTCATTGTTGAAGGTATTACGCAACACAGTATTTAAAATATGTGCAGTACAGCTTAAATGCACAAATGAAGATAATGCAGCAACTATGTTTCACCCTTGGTCAGTAACAAATACAATGTTCTTAACCAGGTCCTGAGAAAGACCCATTGTTGAGAAGTGTTTCAAAATCTTCAAAATCTCTCTCCGTTTTTCTTTCCTCTGGAAACTTGCACGTAAACAATACTTTACTGCACAACTCACACCTTCCATCAATGTAATGAACAGTCACTGTGACATACGAATTTTTCCAGAAGTCATCAGTCCACATATCGGTGGTTGCAGCCAATAACTTGTTTTTTGCAAAATCTGTTAAAAATGGAGCTAGCTCCTCACACATTTTCAATGATTTTTCACATATACGGCATGAAATTGTAGTGGGGTGTGGTATAATTTGTTCCGCTTTGACGCTTCCCAAAGTCATGCCGATCTTTATAAAAGCTTGAGCACATGTTTTGATTCCACTGCCTTTAAAAACAATGTCAAAAGGATGCAGATCTTTGCAACAAAGGCTAGCACATGCTTCAGTGATCTTGTTTTTTTTTTCAGAGGTAGAAACCTTTTTAGAACTCGTAGAAAAGTAAGATTCTATGGTTTGTTTGACTGGCACATCCACTTTACACTTATGTCGTCGTAGATGAGACATACCTGGTTTTGCACTGCATGACAAAAACTGTCCACACTTTAAGCACTGGGCATATCCTTGTGGGCTTAAATTTTCAGAATTAACGACCACAGAAAAAGTAGCTTACACATCGCTTTCTTTAACGCTCTTATTCAAAAGTTTCAGTTCGCCTGCTTCAATTTTCTCTTTCAAATCCATATTCTCCATACTCATAAATCTGAGTTTAGCACATAAGACGATCACAAGCAATATCAATATGTGGAAACAACTAATTTCAGCTGCAGCACCGATCCTGTTTGGATCACCGATCTGTTAAGTGAGCTGTGAGATCACAAAAGCCTTAGCTCGTGCAACCTGGCAACAGGGGCAAATCCAAGCAATGTGTGTTGGTGTGTGTGTGTGCGTGTGAGGGAATTGCAACGCAGTATGGGAAACTCGGGTGGCTCCGAAAGCGAGGCTGAGAAGATGCTTTAGTTTTGGTTTGGGTGTCCAAAGTCCATGTCCGATTCTTTTCTCCTCTGGGCCAGCCAGCCAGGAGGCACGACATTGCATTACATCACATCACTGGTGCCGGAAATCGGGTCTTCGACTCTTCATAAACCTGTGCTTATGCTGTGAAAATGAATGCAATTACAGAACAGAACAGAACAGAAGCAGAATATATATATATAAAAGCACTTCTTCTAGATATTTTTTACGGAAAGTGGCTTCTTATCGAATTGAAAAGTGGACATCTCTTCTACTATCGTGGGACAGATACTGGCAGAACTAGTGGTGTTGGATTTATAATAAACACAAAACTGAAAGATAAAGTTGTAGAAGTTGCACGACTCGTTATCCAACTCTCGAGAAGATACAAGGCTCAGATTATTCAAACTTATGCACCCACCACAAGTCATCCTGAAGAAGAAATTGAAGAATTTTATGAGGAAATTTGTCATCTAAATAATAAAGGTAAGCAGCACTTGAAGATAATTATGGGAGATTTCAATGCAACAATAGGGCAACAGCAACAGAAACCAGCGTGGAAATACTCTCGTTGATTTTGCAGAGGCAGAAGGGTTTTTCATCTTGAACTCCTTCTTCAAGAAAAAGCCACACAGGAAATGGACATGGAGACATCCAAATGGGATGACAAGTGAAATTGATTTTATTATGTATAACAAAAAATTCGTCATAGAAGACTGCAGTGTGCTAAACAAGTTCAATACAGGTAGTGACCACAGATTGGTGAGATGTAAGATGCACCTCAACACTAAACTCGAACGCGGCAAGCTCATAAGACAAACAAAATGTATTGACATAACCAACCTTAAAGAACACCATAATACCTTCAAGTTGGAACTGAAGAACAGATTCTCTGCTTCAGAAGGCCTAACATCGGAAGAAGTGGATATTTCTGAAGTTAACAGAAAAGTAACCAAAGCTCTTATGGAAACAGCAACAAAATTAGCTGGGTCTAAGAACAAGTTGCATGTGAACAAATTATCAGGAAAAACGAAAATGTTGATGCAAAAAAGAAGAGAAATGAGGACAACTAAAGAAGATGTGACTTCCAAAGTGGAATATATAGAGCTATGCAAGACAGTATGAAAAAGTATCACTAAAGACGTAAGGAAATTCAACTGTGAACTAGTGCAGAAAGCAATTGAAAACAACAAAAGCGTAAAGATAGCAACGGGACATCTTAGTAAGGGAAGAAAACATTATGGCACTGAGAAAAAAGGATGGTTCTGTAACAAGAAATAGAGGCGAAATTTTGACAAGAATGAAAGATTTCTACTCCAAATTATATGAAAGGGATGATACATGTACTCCAGATATCATGAAAGGTACCAGTACTAGAGTTCTTCCAGTCCTCCCAGCAGAAGTGGCACATACAATCAAGAACACGAAGCGGGGAAAAGTTCCAGGAGAAGATAATTACTCTAGACATCATACAAGAAGCAAGTGGAGAAATCGAAACAGTACTCGCCCAAATTTTCACTCAATGCCTTAATGAAGAGAAGATTCCTGAGCATTGGAACAACGCTACAATGATCCTGCTACATAAAAAAGGTGACATTGAGGATCTCAGGAACTACAGACCTATCAGAATCCTATCAGTGGTTTATAAAATCTTCACTAAAGTTCTTTCACACCGCTTGAAGGTAAAACTGGACATGGCTCAACCGAGAGAACAAGCTGGATTCAGGAGTGGCTACAGCACAATAGATCATATCCACGTACTGAGAGAACTAATTGAAAGAGCGAGGGAATATGAACTTCCATTGTGCATGGCTTTTATCGATTATGAAAAAGCCTTTGATTCGGTGAAACCATCAGCAGTTACAATGGTTCTGAAATAATGTGGTATTGAAGATGCATACATTAATATTATTAATAACATCTATGAAAATGCAAAGATTCGGCTGTTTGAAAATACAACACACATAAAAATTGGAAAGGGAGTGAGACAAGGTGACACCATATCTCCAAAGCTCATTAATGCCACATTGGAAAATGTCTTTCAATCACTGAAGTGGGAAAACAAAGGGACAAAAATTAATGGAGATTATCTAACACACCTTCGTTTTGCTGATGACGTAGTCATTTTTGCAATTACCCCATCAGAGCTGCAGTACTTGCTGACAAGAGTAAAGAAGTGGGATTAAAAATTTCAGAAGACAAAAGTGATGTTCAATGCTTTTACAAGAAATGAAGATTTATCGATTGATGGAGAAAAGCTGGAGATAACAGATGCATACATTTATCTTGGACAGCAGATATCAAGTAAGGGTCACATTGATGAAAAAATTAATCAGCGTACAAAACTTGCCTGGAGAGCTTTTGGAAGAAACAGCATAATTTTCAAGAGCAATATGCCATTATGTCTTAAAAGAAAAGTGTTTGATCAATGCATCCTTCCAGTGCTTACGTATGGTGCAGAGACGTGGACCTCAACTAAAAGAGACATACAAAGGCTGCAGACAACTCAAAGCAGCACGGAGAGGTGCAAGCTTGGTGTAACCAGGAGAGATAAGAAGAGGAACTCGTGGATCCGAAAAATGACAAGAGTGGAAGACATCATGATCAGAGTTAAATCCCTGAAATGGCAATGGACTGGACATACTGCCAGAAGGACAGACCATCGATGGACAGCCGAAATTTTAGATTGGATTCCAAGGGACAGGAAAAGACCCAGAAGACCACATGGGAGATGGGTGGATGAAATTCGTAAAGTATGTGGGAGTGACATGGAGGAGACTGGCACAAGACAGACCGTTGTGGAGGAAACTTGGGGAGACCTTCGTCCAGCAGTGGATTGATAATGGTTGACAATGATGATGATGATGATGATAGAATCCAATGCATTAAATGTGCTTTGGATGTCAACTGTCTTTAAACTAAGTGAAGTTAAAAGTTCAATGACAACTTTATCATCATCAGTGCAATAATAACTAACTAATACAGTGAGAACTCTCATTAAAGGATAGTGTCCAGTGGCATCGTGTTGTTTTCAGTGATAAGTCATGGTTTCCAGTCGACACCAATGACCAGCGTATACGTGTCTGGAGACGAGTCGGACAGTGCACGGATCCTGTCTTTACCGTGAAATAGCATATGGCTTGCCTGCCAACAAATACATCCAAATACATCCTTGAAATGTATTTCTTATGATACCCAGACACCCATGGTAGTTTTCCATAGCACCTCACGGCTCAACGGTACGTCAACAATATTCAATAACCCGTTGTGTGTTATTCCTGTTACAGCTTTACCGAGCAATTTTTTAACAGGATAATGCCCGGCCACACATGGCATGGTTTTCCCAGGCATGCCTCGGTAACGTTGACACACTTCTGTGGCCACCTAGATTGCCAGACATCTCACCAATAGAACAAGTTTGGGATACCACCTACTCCCATCCCAGAATATCGCCGAACTGGCCAGCAGTTTGGACACATCCGGCATGCTATAACCTCAGGACAGTATCCATGAACTGCATGCATCTATGCCACGCCAGGTAACCATTTGTATACAAGCCAGTGGTAGCACTACAACATATTGACTTGTACTACTGGTGTAGCTGTTTTATCTGAAGAAATGGCCCAACTGCTCTGGAATTGCAATTATTTCCTTTCCTATATAAGTACATCACACACACCACTTTTTATCTAGATTGGATGATTCCATCTGGGTGCATATTTTTTGAGGGGGGGCAAAATATTTATTTGATTTTTGCTCCATTCCAGCATTTCGACAAGGCAATGTGACACGTATAGTTTCGCCCACCTCACATTCTAAAATGGCTACTCACAGAGATATCCTTGATGGCAGGTGTTGAGAGAGAACCCTTCTTTCGCTTCCTGTTCTCAAATGATCGACAGCAGTGCCACCTTTTGTCTCATAAAATCAGTCTCGTTTTCAAATTGCCACACTGTGTATTTTCCAGACGGCCTTGGTTTACCCCATTAAATTTAATATGACTCTTATTTTATTGTTGTATGGAAATTTTGTAGTTCACTTGCAACAGATACATACAAATCAGTCAAGGGCATAGATGCCAGTTAAATCCACATTCAACCAGTTTTTATAAAACCACTAAGTGGAAAATGCTTATTATGCATATTGGAACATCACAAATGTTCTTTTTGTTGCTTGAGTCACTCAAGCAGAACAGTATACTTGTTAATAAAGGTCTGAAGCATTCTAAATAAGTTACACTATTAATAGATTTAATTCTTATACTTACATGTGCTTGCCTATTTCCCCAACAGCAAGAAGGGCAAAAAGTTGAACTGAGTCAGAATCTCTCTTTTTCTACAGAAAATAAAATACAAATAATAAGAAAATACACTACAAAATACTTCGGCATGATTAAACTTATGACGACAAAACACTCTTACAAGCATTTATGGACATATTGTTTAATATTGAAATATTAAACAATATTTCAATGTCCATAAATGCTATATATACAGAGTGGGCCAAAAGTAGGTATACAGTAACATTTCAATGTCCATAAAATATATAAAGAGTGGGTCAAAAGTAGGTATACAGTACTGATCAGGTTATGTTTATTTTTTAGATGCAACATACCTACAACATATCCCTGACACTGTAACACCCACAGTGTTCATAATGTCCTCCATCAACCTTGCAATGTTTCTGGAACCTGTCTCCGGCACTGTGAAACACAGTAACACCCAATTCCGGTTAGCTTCAATGTCCATAAATTCTTGTAAGAGGTACTCCTTCAATTTGTCCACTGTGTGAGGCTTCCTCTCAAAAACATTATCCTTTTACACCCTCAAAAAATCAGTCTATAGGCGTCAGGTAGGGTGAACATGGCAGCCAGTCATTGCTGCCAAGTCGTACAATCCAATGCCATGGAAAGGTGTTGTCAAGGTAGCTACATACTGACAAAGCAAAATGAGGAGGGGCCCCACCATGTTGCACAATATGTTTAGGGAATTGTTACCATTCACAATTGTATTGAAAAAAAAGACATCCACATGACCCCACTGCTGGACAGTTCACATCACACACTGACTCCTGGCTTGTTCAGTTCAGTTGTGATAGTCATATGAGGATTTTCACCAGCCCAGTGCACACAATTATGCCTGTTCATGTGGCTTGACAACTTGAAACAGGCTTCACCTGACCACATGATATTATCAAGAAAGTCTGGTTTGTTAAAAATTTGTTTGCACATCATCTAACAGAATTGCAACAGAAGGTGTGAATCATCCTCCGTAGGGCCATGTAAGAGTCTTGGACGGTACGGCTTCAATTTCAAGTTATGCATTAAACGTCGCAAAGACGTTCTTGATATGGATAGTTTCTGAGACACACGTCGCATCGACTTTTTTGGACTGTTCGCAAATGTCAGAGTGCCTTATCTTATTCTCCTCTGTCACAGACGTCTGATGAAGCCCAGATTTCGGTGCTTTAACCACTGAACCTGTTGAGTCAAATTTATCTTTGATCATCAAACGTGTTGGTGGAGCAGTGTGAAATTACTCTTGCCACGCTCTGCGCACCCTCTTGGAATTCTCAATCTTTCAGTACTGCTTCAGAATCTACTTTCTTTGTTCTTCACTAAAATTCCCTGCCATCGTTCTGATACTTGTAAAGTAAAAGGAACAAAAAATAAAAATAAAATAAAATAAAATGATCTGATCAATACTGTATACCTACTTCTGGCCCACCCTATGTGTGTGTGTACACACACACACACACACACACACACACACACACACACACACACACACACAGAAATATCAATAGCATTTGGACACTACCAAATATTTGCATAAGCACAATGATCAGGTGCACAGGAAGGTGAACTGTGAGTGGGGAGGTACGTATATAAAGCTCAGATGTTCTGTCATGTTATCTATCAGTAACTCTGAAGTGGATATGTTGCGTGGACGTGAACTTTCCGAGTTCCGGTGTGGGCTAGTCATAGGATGTCATTTGAGTAACGTTTCCATATGGAGCATTGCAGCTAAACTGAACATACCAAAATTGACTGTGTGATGTGAAGAAATGGAAGCAGTATAGTGAAACTACACAAAAAAAATGTTTGAGAAGGCCACACAAAAATGATGGAACATGACAGAAGAGCCATGGTAAGAAATGTTAAGAAAACACGTTCTTCCTCTGCTATTTCCATGACTACTGAAGTAGGAAATACTTGTAATGGCTCAGTTAGCAACACGACTATCCACAGAGAGTTGCACAGTGTCGATTATTATGGTAAAGAAGCAGCACACAAGCCACTACCGTGAATGTGAAGCCAGGTGTCCCGTCATTCTCAGACTGTGTGTAGGAGACTGGAAAGCTGTTCTCTAGTGACGAGTCATGCTTTTCACTCTTCCAATCTGAAGGCCATGCTTGGATTTGGGGACAGTCTGGCATACGATTTTCGTCAGACTGTGTTTTTCCAACTGTTAAGTTCGACGAAAGCTTCATCATGGCATGGAGTTGTTTTTCGTGGATGGGACTAGACCCGTTAGTTATCTTGCCTCAAGCCATGAACTCTGAAGTGTGCCTCGATGTTCTGGATAAGTCAGCCCTACCAACAATGTGGCAGCATTATGGAAATCCAACATGATTAACCTCCGTTACACTCACTGCACGGCATGTGCAGGAATACTTTTATGAAAACAAAGTGGAATTGTTAGACTGGCCGCTCATAGTCCTGATCTTAACCCCATAGAACACCTCTGGGATGAATTGGAGCAACGGATACGGAATTGACCACAACGACAATCTTTGCTCTCCACTCTGGCAACAGCTTTACAGGACAAATAGCAAGCCATTCCTGTCAAGATCTAACAAAAAAAATGGTTTATAGTATGCTGCAACGTGTTGCAGCTGTCACACAAGCAAAAGGTGAACTGACTAACAACTAATTGCGATAATAAAGCCATTTGTCCCAAAAACTTTGTGGTGTCCGAATACTTTTCATAACATAGCATATTTATATAAAATATGTTTGACAATTTCTGCTTGCAACATTTTTATCCATTTGAATGATGTACATTTCAAAATCAATAGTAGTTCGACTGCAGAGTCTAGCAGTCGTGGCAGTTTGTCTCAGCATGTCACCCAAGTTTCTTGGTCTCCCAGAGTTTGAACAGAACAAAAGAATGTGCTGTCTTGATGTAACAAAAGCTTTTATCAGAGCAAAGAAGTTTATGTGGCAATGCATGCTGAGAGAGATTAACACACTCTACTTTTAATTTGATTATTAGCTAACAACTATATTGGTGGTAAATTAATGGGAGGACAAAAACAGCTTACCATAAATATTTTGAGCTATGGAGCCATTTGACCATTTTTACTCGTTACATTTCTGTTTTCATCTTTCCATATTTAGGTGAAGTTGTTAAACTTGTATAATTCAGCAAAAACACAAGATAGTCGAAATGATGTCTGTGATTTCAGAAATTTAATGGATAGAAAGTAATGACCACAAAAAATTGACCCTTCCACCATTAAAAAAAAAAAGAAAAGAAAAAAAGAACTAAAATATTATATGTTGTACTAATGAATTTTCATTATGTAATCCATGTGTATCCCACTGCACACACCAAAATGAAGGACAGCTACCTACAAAATGCTCAGAAACAAGTGGTGATCGGTTTGTACAAGAAATGATTTAATTCAACCCTTTTAACTGTGCCGTGTTTAGGGTAATGATGCAACTTGATCTGAACAAAATTTTACACAAAATCCCTCAGAACAACAACAATAACAAACTGATGGGAGTGAGATTTGTTTGAGGCAATGGGTTCCTCTACAGTTGGTTCAGAAGACAATGTTGCATCCAAAAAAGCTAGAAAACATCAGCAAGTTTGTTTTCATATAGTAGAGGCATTAACCAATGCCCTCAACAGCAGCAGACAAGTCCATTTAGATGAGTCAGTTAAATAGAACCCAGCAGTTTCTTACAACATTGCACTACTAGTTCACAGTAAGGCTTAACGAATCACCAAAATGATTAATTATCCCCACAATTTCAATACGCATTGAAAATTCCTGTTTCATAAAATTCACATGACTGTGTCTGAAACCACTGTATGTGACCATTACCATCTTGTATTCACCTAATGTAAATCTCCCTTTCAGTGACTTTTTCAGAGGCCCAAAAATGTGATAAGTACAAGGAAACAGATCTGAGTTATATGCTGGTTGGGTAAGAATTTGCAGGTAAAATTTTTGAAGTGTTTTTGTGGATGAGTGTTTATTGTAGGACCTAGAATTATCATACAGAAGGATAATCCCATGAAACAGAAGTCTTGGGTGTTTATTTTTTATTGCACGGTGCAAACAGGCCAGCATCTTCTAGAGTTGTTTAGCAGTAATGGTGTGGCCAAGTGGACACAAATCAATTAGAAGTAGTCTTAGACAGCTCCTCTTTTTCTCCAAAGCCAGTTAAACTCTTGCCTGCTATTGGCTCTTCCTTGAACTTATTTCGAGGCAATGATAACACATGACATCACGGCCCATGGAAAGACAAATCTGATAGTGCGACATCAGGGACTACTGGTTTTTATGTTCATACTAAGCCAAATAATTTCTATTAGCCCAGGACTATGGTTGAAAAAACAAACTTTGAAGTTTGTTTTTCCAAAGCTGTGGTGCTTAAAACTGTGTGGCTCTTAAACAGGTGTATTTTCTCAAATATATATATATATATATATATATATATATATATATATTAGAAATTTCATCTATTGCGGTGTGGAGTATGTCATGAGTCAGGAGAAAGATACTGATCAAGGCTACTGGCTTCAATATGTACTCCATATCAGCATTGGTGAACAGGCAGATTGAAAAAAAAAAGGGCCTCTGATGTTAAATGTGGGTGAATATTACTATCCAAATGCATCAAATGAGTACTCACATATGATTCCTTCCAGTCATCATTCAGACTTTTTGGTTACCAACAAGCATACAGACACTGCACAATTCCATGGCTAGTGCCAAGCTTCCATGCAATTGCATCCACAGTAAGATGTCTATTGTCTGTGTGTCAACTTCATTGACTTTTGCAACACTGTTTGTTCTCTGTGATAACTATGTTGTCCTGCCTTGGATGTGAATAATCTTTGAGAGATGTTTGTCCTTTCCAGAAGTGTTTACTCTATTCTTTTCCTCTTGTCTTAGGCAGTGTTTGTTCATTGTATGCTGTTACATATTGATAAATGCTTGTAAGTGAAACCCTTTCACCAGACAGAAAACAATTAACAGCTTTATGTTCTTGTCTGGATGCTTCAATTTCAACATGTACAGATTAAGCGTAACTGCACATTATACAGTACTTCTTTTGCTGAAGCAGTTGTTCTACTTCATTTCTATATGTCCCCATATGCCCTTATGTCACATAAAGAGATATCTTTTTTGCCATGAATAAAGGAAATGGGGATCCCATTCACAACTTTCAGTGGAACCACGCTCAGAGAGACTATTGAAATTGTCTAACGGCTGATATTTGTAATGATGGTGTGTCTGTCGAACTGCCATCACCGTGGAACTCCATCTTTCACAGGCACTGAACTCACGACAAAGACCATCATACTACTTGAACACTGTGCCCACATAATGGCCATTGCAGATTCACATGTTTGTAGTTTTATATTTAGGTGATTTCAAATTCGTTCTGTTCTTTGGATTTTAATTTAAAACTCCAAATGGGCTATATATTCATCTAATCTAACTTACTTTGACAAAGCCTCTCTTGGCAAGTGAAAGCTTGGTGTGTTAAAATATTCTTTATTACTACATCATTTACGGATTTATGAGACATTGTCTTTTCAGTTAGGTGTACTATCATCATTTGGACATATCTTTAAGTTCTCTCTGATAGCAAACAATTCATTTATGAATTAAGTTCTCATTCCAAGATCTTTATTTCATCAGGAAGGAAGAAAGAAAGCATCACACAAAATGGTAGTCAATGCAGTAGCTTCCAACTTATATGAAGTACGACAACCCATATACCTTATGAAGTTTAAAAATGATTAGTAGAAAATAGCAAACATGAAATATCTAACAAAGTTAACACAGATCCAACACCAGGATAGCTCATCAATAGTTTAACTTGATGGTAAGTTCAGTGACAATAATTCATTCAAAGATGACAAATCATCTGATCACACTTTTAAGAGCAGCAAGGTACTATATACATTCTTTTTCTGACTCGACTGACTTCCAGTGAATTCTGAAAGCAATAATCTCTTGGGAGTTCTAATCTGATGTGAAGGTTGAAAAGTACAAATTTGCATAACAATAACCAAAAATTTATGAGGCATGTTCAGTAAGTTCTATATCTGATCTTGGAAAAAGTGGTTGATACAAATATTACATCATCCTTCAGTTATATAAGTCTATAAGGTGAAAATGGATGAGCAACAGATGAAATTGTGAAACTGTGCTGTAATTGAATTTTTGACGAAGGAGGGTGAAACGCGACACAGTATTTATGAACAGATGGTTCCTGCTTATAAGTCAATTGCACACCTTCATACACCATAGTCAAAAGATGGGCTGCTCTCACAAAACATGGTAGAGACTCGTAGGAAGACGCTCCTCTCGAATGATACTCAGTGAAGGTGATCACAGATAAAATGTGATAGAAAGTGGAAGACCTGGTGATTTTAACATGGGTAATTCATGTCATAAAGATTGCTGAGGAACTGATGTTAAATACCGGCAATATTTGGACAGTTTTGCACGAGAACTTGGGGATGTCAAGGGTCTGTGCCAGATAGGTTCTTCGAATGTTAACACTCAAGATGAAGAATGATTGCATTGAAGCAAGTTGTGTTCAACTTGAACACATTAACCGTGATCCAGATATTTTCTATTCCTGCATTGTGGACTGGTAGATGAGATGTGGCTTTACACCTGGAACCCTGATACTGAACAAGAGAGCGTTAGGTAGAAACATCATGATCGCCACCACCAAAAAGTTCAAAACACAACTATCTGCAGGGAAGATCCAGATGACTTCTATTCATGCATTGTGACCGGTGATGAGATGTGGCTTTACCACTGGAACTCTGATACTAAACAAGAGAGCATGCAGTGGAAACATCATGGATCACCACCACCAAAAAGTTCAAAACATAACCATCTGCAGGAAAGATCCAGATGACTTCTATTCATGCATTGCGACTGGTGATGAGATGTGGCTTTACCATTGGGACTATGATACTAAACAAGAGATCAAACATCATGGATCACCACCACCAAAAAAGGTTTGAAACACAATGATCTGAAGTGAAGATCCAGACGACTTCTATTCCTGCATTGTGACTGGTGATGAGATGTGGCTTTACCACTGGGACCCTGATATTAAACAAGAGATCTTGCAGTGGAAACATCATGGATCACCACCACCAAAAAGTTAAAAACACAAACATCTGCAGGGAAAATCCAGATGACTTCTATTCCTGCATTGTGACTGGTGATGAGATGTGGCTTTACCACTGGGACCCTGACACTAAACAAGAGATCATGCAGTGGATCACATCCCTGATACTAAACAAGAGATTAAACATCATGGATCACCACCACCAAAAAAGGTTCGAAACACAACGATCTGAAGGGAAGAACCAGACGACTTCCATTCCTGCATTGTGACTGGTGATGAGATGTGGCTTTACCATTGGGACCATGATACTAAACAAGAGATCATGCAGTGGATCACATCCCTGATACTAAACAAGAGATCAAACATCATGGATCACCACCACCAAAAAAGGTTTGAAACACAACGATCTGAAGTGAAGATCCAGACGACTTATATTCCAGCATTGTGACTGGTGATGAGATGTAGCTTTACCACTGGGACCCTGATATTAAACAAGAGATCATGCAGTGGAAACATCATGGATCACCACCACCAAAAAGTTGAAAACACAAACATCTGCAGGGAAGAACCAGACGACTTCCATTCCTGCATTGTGACTGGTGATGAAATGTAGCTTTACCACTGGGACCCTGATATTAAACAAGAGATCATGCAGTGGAAACATCATGGATCACCACCACCAAAAAGTTAAAAACACAAACATCTGCAGGGAAGATCCAGATGACTTCTATTCCTGCATTGTGACTGGTGATGAGATGTGGCTTTACCACTGGGACCCTGGTTCTAAACAAAAGATCATGCAGTGGATCACATCCCTCATACTAAACAAGAGATCATGCAGTGGATCACATCCCTCATACTAAACAAGAGATCATGCAGTGGATCACATCCCTCATACTAACCAAGAGATCATGCAGTGGATCACATCCCTGATACTAAACAAGAGATCATGCAGTGGATCACATCCCTGATACTAAACAAGAGATCAAACATCACGGATCACCACCACCAAAAAAGGTTCGAAACACAACGATCTGAAGGGAAGAACCAGACGACTTCCATTCCTGCATTGTGATTGGTGATGAGATGTGGCTTTACCACTGGGACCCTGATACTAAACAAGAGATCATACAGTGGATCACATCCCTGATACTAACAAGAGATCAAACATCATGGATCACCAGCACCAAAAAAGGTTCGAAACACAACGATCTGAAGTGAAGATCCAGACGACTTCTATTCCTGCATTGTGACTGGTGATGAGATGTGGCTTTACCACTGGAACCCTGATATTAAACAAAAGATCATGCAGTGGAAACATCATGGATCACCACCACCAAAAAAGGTTCGAAACAACGATCTGAAGGGAAGATCCAGACGACTTCCATTCCTGCATTGTGACTGGTGATGAAATGTAGCTTTACCACTGGAACCCTGATACTAAACAAGAGAGTATGCAGTGGAAACATCATGGATCACCACCACCAAAAAGTTCAAAACATAACCATCTGCAGGGAAGATCCAGATGACTTCTATTCCTGCATTGTGACTGGTGATGAGATGTGGCTTTACCACTGGTACCCTGATACTAAACAAGAGATCAAACATCATGGATCACCACCATAAAAAAAGGTTCGAAACACAACGATCTGAAGTGAAGATCCAGACGACTTCTATTCCTGCATTGTGACTGGTGATGAGATGTGGCTTTACCACTGGGACCCTGATATTAAACAAAAGATCATGCAGTGGAAACATCATGGATCACAGCCACCAAAAAGGTTCGAAACACAACGATCTGAAGGGAAGATCCAGACGACTTCCATTCCTGCATCGTGACTGGTGATGAAATGTAGCTTTACCACTGGGACCCTGATACTAAACAAGAGAGCATGCAGTGGAAACATCATGGATCAGCACCACCAAAAAGTTAAAAACACAACCATCTTCAGGGAAGATCCAAATGACTTCTATTTCTGCATTGTGACTGGTGATGAGATGTGGCTTTACCACTGGGACCCTGATATTAAACAAGAGATCATGCAGTGGAAACATCATGGATCACCACCACCAAAAAAGGTTCGAAACACAACGATCTGAAGGGAAGATTTAGACAACTTCTATTCCTGCATTGTGACTGGTGAGATGTGGCTTTACCACTGGGACCTTGATACTAAACAAGAGAGCATGCAGTGGAAACATCATGGATCACCACCAAAAAGTTCAAAACACAACCGTCTGCAGAGAAGATCCAGATAATTTCTATTCCTACATTGTAACTGGTGATAATAAGTGGCTTCACCATTGGGACCCTGATACTAAACAAGAGAAAAGAACATGCAGTGGAAATATCGTGGATCACCACCACTAAAAGTGTTGGTTCAAAACACAACCACCTGCAGGAAAGATTATGTCCACTATTCTTTGGGACTCAGAAGGGTTGCTGTTAATTGATCACTTACCCCATAGAAGGATGATGAATACTACATATTATGCCGCACTATTGTGACAATTGAGTGAAACCACCTAGAATCAACAGCATGGAATATTGTGACGGGGTGTTCTGCTTCTCCAGCACAATGCTCCAATCCACACTGCTGGCGTTTCCACACAAGCTGTGACAAAATGTGGCTTACAATTGCTTCTCCACCTACCATACACACCTGACCTCACCACCTAGTGACTTCTTCCTCTTAAAAAAAATCTGGAAAAAGATTTTTGTGGAACTGAAGGTGGCAACGAAGTGTTGCAAATATGACACGGATGTTAAGCCAGATGATATCCAAAAACTTGAAAATTTCGTCTTCCTGGATAGCGCCCAAGTATGCTAACCACTACACAACCCAGAACGACCAACTTTCAAGTTTCCGATTAAATTGAATATAACATTCACAGGATTCGTTTGTCGAAACAACTGGCATTCTGAATTCTAACCCTCCAGATTTGTCACATATGAATGCCAATTGCTGCGGCTAGTAAATCCTGTGATGGTTATATTCAAATTATTCGGAAACTTGGTCGTTCTGGGTGGTGTAGTGGTTAGCATACTCGGGCACTATCGAGGAGACGCATTTTCGATTCCCGCTCCAGGACGATGAAATTTTCAAGTTTTCGGATATTATCTGACTTAACATCCATGTCATATTTACACCAATAAACGGATTCACATCTTTCAAATTTGTTTTGTACAATGGTGTAATCCTGTATTTCATTCATTGATTTCATTCAATGAAGTGTTGGTTTGAAGAGAAAGATAAAATGTTTTTCGCAGCGGGGTTTCGCCAACTCTATGATCGGTACAACAAGTGTATCCATGCCAGAGGAAACTACGTGGAAGAATAAAGGTGTGTTTTTGAAAAAATTGTTTGTCTTAAACTTATTGCTCTATGTATGTAGGAGAAAGTAAACAAAAATGGAAAGTTACATAGGTAATATATGTCACACGTCACATGTACTGTATGAGAACACTGTGTGAAACTATCGAGGAGACGCAGGTTCGATTCCCGCTCCAGGACGATGAAATTTTCAAGTTTTCGGATATTATCTGACTTAACATCCATGTCATATTTACACCAATAAACGGATTCACATCTTTCAAATTTGTTTTGTACAATGGTGTAATCCTGTATTTCATTCATTGATTTCATTCAATGAAGTGTTGGTTTGAAGAGAAAGATAAAATGTTTTTCGCAGCGGGGTTTCGCCAACTCTATGATCGGTACAACAAGTGTATCCATGCCAGAGGAAACTACGTGGAAGAATAAAGGTGTGTTTTTGAAAAAATTGTTTGTCTTAAACTTATTGCTCTATGTATGTAGGAGAAAGTAAACAAAAATGGAAAGTTACATAGGTAATATATGTCACACGTCACATGTACTGTATGAGAACACTGTGTGAAACTACCTCTTTAGAAAAATGACTGAACTCATCAGTTGAAGGGAGTACAACATGGAAAAACAGAAAAACTAGCCAATGGGAAAACTGCCTTACAAAGAAAACAAATAACAATACATCCTTCTATGACTCATGACCAAATATTGTTTTTTCAGTAAATCATTTTTGTCTTATTTTAAACTGCATTTTCTACAGTGACATTATTGATACAGCAAGACTTTGACTGTATTTTAGTTTTAAGTGGTCTCATGACTGTTATTCTATGAAAATATTATACAATCAACATCTTAACATTCGTGACTACACAATCAAATCTCAATATTTGCAACTCAAGAATTGGTAACTACAGAAAATGCTACACAATCAATATCTCAATATACCTGCAACTCTTCAAGAAATTGGTCCACTATTGCAGGAGCTTCATTTGGACATGTTACTGTCAGGGCAGCTACACACTTGGCAATTGAATGATAAGCTTGCTTATGCATTGAATGAGATACTGTTCCCTGCCCTTGGCCATTAGGAACATATATAGGTGCTGTTAACCGCTGAAAAAGAAAGTAACAGTTAACATTAAAAGGAAAAGATATGCACACAGCTATTGAATATAATGCTAAATAATAAGCTAATATTTCATTTTAAAGAATAATGTTGATGATCATTAAGCTAAGCATGAAATTACATACAGTTAAACCTGTTTACAACGAACTTTAGGAGACATTTGTAATTTTTTGATATACGGAATAGTTGAATACGTAGAACTCATATGTTTTGCATGCATTTACAGAACAGTAGTTATTTCACAGTACATGGTTAGTTATTTCACAGTACATGGTTCTAAGATTGTCTAAGATTTCAGCTTTATTTATTTTTGTGTATTAAAAGTGCAGTAAAACTTCAAACTACTGTATACCTAAGATGATACTAGAGAAACAAGTTGGTACTCTTTTATGCAGGAAATAAATCTGTTAGCTTTGTCAGCTTTTATACTCAATGCTTACATTAGCATAATGTTTACTTCTTGAATTTTCCTAAGCAAACTTTGTCCACTTGCAACAATAACTGAACTATACTGCAGCAGCATCAAGTGGTGAACTGCACACTGTACGAGAGAAAGCATTTTCAAAGACAGAATCCTTCCCCATTTGTAATTGTATGGTACTATCTGGTCACGAACAGGATTAACTTCACTCCTTCCATTTTATTTGGAAGTATGTTGTCTTAAATAATGTGTTCACAACCTTGAATAAGCTCCTGGAACACAGTTGAAGACCTGGTTCTGTCACCACTTAGTGGGATTGAGGGAACTGAGTACAGGGTTATTATAAATGATATACAGTTTCAACATTTTACAAAACCAAAACTATTTAAGATATTGACACTCACACTGTATCGCTTTGTAGGGAAAGTGGTGAAGTTTGTTACAGTAACTTACAGATGTTCAATGTTTGCACCCTTAGTCACACGACATACATCAACGTGGTAGTCGAATTCTTGTCAAACACATGTTAATATATCTTTATAAACTCCAGGTATAGCTGTTGTGATATGTTGTTTCAGATCAGCTAAATTAACAGGAAGGGCTATGTTGAAGACATTGTCTTCAACATGGCCCTATAAAGAAGTCACAGGGTGTTAGATCTGGACTTTGTGGTGGCCAACATGTGAGGGATATGTTGTTGCCTGTTGCAAAGCCAATTCAGTGGAATATTTTCATCAAGGTCATTTAAAACTTCCTGATGCCAGTGGGGTGGTATTTCATCATGTTGGAAAATGAAGTTGTAGTTGAGACATCAACTAAATAATTAGCACATTGAGATAAAAACTTCCTGTTACAGTGTTTCCTTGGAAAAAGAAGGGGCCATACACTTTTTTATGGGAAATAGCACAGAAAAAATGGATACAGGACAGAAAAATGATGAAATAATTAGCACATCTAGATAAGAACTCCCAGTTACAGTGTTTTCTTGGAAAAAGAAGGGGTCACACACTTTTTTTACGGGAAATAGCACAGGAAAAATGGATACAGAACAGAAAAATGACGAAATAATTAGCACATCAAGATAAGAACTTCCTGTTACAATGTTTTCTTGGGAAAAGAAGGGGCTGTACACTTTTATGGGAAATAGCACAAAAAACAAAACAAAAACGGATACAGAACAGAAAAATGACGATATAATTATCACATTGAGATAAGAACTTCTTGTTACAGTGTTTTCTTGGGAAAAGGGGACATACATTTTTTAACAGGAAATAGCACAGCAAAATGATGAAATAATTAGCACATCGAGATAAGAACTTCCCGTTACAGTGTTTTCTTGGAAAAAGAAGGGGTCATACACTTTTTACGGGAAATAGCACAGAAAAAATGGATACAAGACAGAAAAATGATGAAATAATTAGCACATCGAGATAACAACTTCCTGGTACAGTGTTTTCTTCGAAAAAGAAGGGGCCGTACACTTTTTTTTACGAGATATAGAACAGAACACATTAATCTTTGGGGATTCCCACACATGCTTCACTGCTGCTGTTAGGATTTTTAGTCCCCCCATATGTAAACATTATGTTCATTAACTTTTCCAGTTATGTGGATTCATATTTTAATATTAGATGCTCAATAAAACCACCGTCTTCAAAATGCTCCTCCATTTCTGTACAGAAATTGTGACCTGCAGTTCTGTCATTGTCACTTAGACTTTGCAATAACTGCAGTTCATAGGCATTTTCAGCTGCTTATTCAAAATTTCCTAAGCAGTCGGTTGTGGAATTTGTTAACTCCCAATCTACCATCATTGAGGATTCCTTGGGTTGTGTTGGTAAATGGCACAGCCATGATCCACTTGTTCTCCCTGGACTTTTATCTTTACACAAACATCCTATTGTTTAAAATTTTTTGTGCCTGTTGTAGATCCCAATAGTTGTGATTGTCTGTTCAGCAGTGATTTCTTGAAACATGTTCGAAAACACCATTGCACAACAGTAACAGAATTTCTTTTGCTTAATTCAAGCACACAGAACACCTTCTCCACAGCATTTGTGGCCATCTTGCCTGACTGGCCATGTGATGGGGAAAGTGTACAATCTTTTAGTTATGCCACCTATATAATAAAATCATTTCTACTGGTGATAGAATGGTGCCTTGTGAGTTTGTTGAACATCTGTAAGTTGCTGTAACAAACCAAGATTTTCCCTACAAAACAGTGTAACATGAGTGTAAATACCTTAAATAGTTTTGGTTTTATAAAATGTTGAAACTATTTGCTTTGTAATGACCCTGTATTACATTCACATTATGTATAAAATATTACAAAGTTGAATTTCAAAGGTCACATGTTAAACACAAGAACACTGTAAAAAAATTATATTACACAAGCAGTCGATAGATGCTCAACTTGTACCTAGTAAAGTCTGTGGTCCAATGCAATGGATTTACAGTGGCTACACAGATGCTTTTAAAACTAATACCAGACATACCAACCTTCAAAATCTGAAAATTGGGAGATTTTTACAGCTCATAAAATCACATGGAGCGCTATTTTTTATCGACATTTTCCAGATGTAGGAATGATTTTCCAGAAGTAGTATTATTGGTCCACTAAAAATTCTGGAGAAAAAAACCCAGCTACATGGAAATCAATACCCCGTCCTCCTACTGAAATTTGTTTTCAGGTACGTTGATTCCGCAAGACAATGAAAACTTAAAATAGGCCGCATGTTGTTTTTATGAATAAAATAGCAGCCAACTGTTTTTAGTTTCTTCTTTAGGTTGTGCACGAAGGTGACAAAAGTATCATACAAACATCACCTTTCGTTACAAGGTGAGGCCAACTGTAACTACTCCCTTTTGTCTTTAAGTGAATTCACCACAACTCAAATGCTTATCATAACTTAGAATACACACGGCTCTGTTGAGGTGAGGGGTTGAAAGACTGAACTGCGAGGAGAAAGCAGAGCAGCTCCCATCTGTCAATCAATTACTGACCCTCCCCGGCAGTCTAGTGCCAGAGCGGGAGAGCTCTTTGCGGAAAGCGCCGTATGACAATTGGACTGGGAGAAATTTTTTCAAAGCAAATTTTTTCTGACCCATCTGATGAGTGGCCAGAAGCCAGCGCTTAGACCACTGCAGCTTTCTTTTTGCAGATAGGAGAGGAAAAGTATGAAACTGATGACTGTAATGGCACCTTGCATCAACGCAGAAAGAAAATAATTCACAGGCGGTTCGGAATCATGGTGGTTGATGGAATTTCAACCATCCTAACGGCTAATTCTTGGTGAAAATCAAGAGAATTTGACTGATCCGGAGAAAGGGATGAGAACCCGGAGACTCCCACCTTAAATCGGAGAGTTGGCACATCTGTAATACATAAACAAATATTCTACTCATAAAGTATGTTTTTTACAAGGAACTTATTTTTCTCAAATACAAAATGAATTTGAAAACAGCATGGTTTATTAGTATCTAAATACAGTAAGGAAAAATCAATTCAGTAAATCAAGTTTTGCACAAATACTGAATATTTTTGAGAAACCAACTTTGGTATTTCAGCCTCATTCATTTCCACTACAGATGATAATTAATATTTTTCCTTTAGATTTTAAAAAAGAAATTTGACTATTTTGCACATCTGCAAAGTATTTGTTCTGCAAACACTGATCAGCAACAAATTTTTCTCCATTACTTAACATATCATGCAGCAGTAAGTTTTGGCTGAAATTAACATTCTTCCTCCTTAAGATTCACCCAACAATCTACTGGCTTTTCCTGCACCTATAATCTGTCAGCTGCTACATGACTTTGATAAAATCAACTGATTCTAATCAGTGCTGTGCACTCCAATAAACACTAGTACATTCTTTTCAATGTCAAAAATCAAATATTTTATATGAACTGATTCTAAAAAAGAATTGCATTTAAACAGTGTTAGTAATACTTTCCAATATAGGAAATCACATTTTGCCCCCCCCCCCCATTTGTTTGACTAATGTTTAGGAAACACTACAAAGATGACAACAGCTTTTTATGCGAGATCCTGTTTACATTTTATTTTTCACAGTAATTTTCCATTTATATGAACTTTTTCCTAACCATGAAACTTTAACTCAAAATGAATGTTAAAAGCCAGTGAAAGAAACAAAAGAATAAGGAGCTCATCAAAAATGATCAAAGTCACTTCCACAATACTCTTCCCTCGCCACACAGTGTCTTGCTGATGTCTTCCATCTACGGTGTATGCTATATTTTACCATATGTTGGCTTTACTCAGTTTCACTACTAGTGAAAGAGAAGCCTCTTTATGTTGCCTGTTTTGGTCTACACTATGTCTCTACTGAACATCAGCAATACTTTCCAATTACATGTCCTGGCCTGTGTTTTCAAAAGCATATCCTGTCCCTCCGTCTCCTGTTTTATATATATATTCTATTAAGAAGAGACCGCCGCAAAAAATAATTTTTTTGACTCATACCAAGTACAACATAGAAAAAGTTATGTATTTACCGGTGTGAGTAAAAAGAGAAAAAAATAAAACAACTGAATGTAGAAAGTGTCGAGAATACTGAGCCTTGGCTTTATCAAGGACCAGCAAAAACTCTGCATTTTCTCACTTCCACAAAGACCTAGTTGGAAATGGGTTTCTGCAAAGTCATAGATGCAAGAAATAAGCCCACCAAAAATTAAAAAAAAAAAATATATATATATGTCATGATCTCCACAGAGTTGTACGACTTAGCTTTAGTTAACAATTTAGCTTGCATCCATAACTTTCCTGGCCCGACCCATGCTCTTCATCTGTTACTATTAAACAGAAAGAAGAAGAATATAGAAAATTCGAGTTGTGAGAGTGACATGATAATTAGAAATAATGTTCAGCAATAACAAATTGCCAAGTTCGCCTGAGAGAGAATTTAAACCTGAATAGCAATACAAAAGTATTCAAAATTTTTAACATTGCAATTAAAAAAGGAAATATTAATTTAAAAAAAAACCCAGATTCCTGAAAGAAAACTGGATTATAATACCCCCCACTCCACAACTTCTGACAACACAAAAACGAGAACAAAACAAAGACAATAATTAACTAAAGAAATGCTTTGTGAAGGTTATATGACATAAACAATTAGTTGCAATATGTACAAAGTATTTCAGAAGTGCTTTAAGTGCATAATAAAGTAGTTATTAAGAAATAAAGGTAACTTGATCACGCTAGTTACGTTAACTGAAACTTTTATAAAAAGTTCGTAAGTTGGAAGCTTTCGACCTTATCTTAGGTCTTCATCACGCCAATGGAGGACTAAGATTGTTGCCAGATTCTACATTTGAATTTTTCTTATTTTTGTTGCCAAAACTTAGAATTGATCTCCAGATCAACGGAATGTAGAGAGGAGATTCGGAGTTGCAAGTCATTGAGTTGAACATAATTTCTATGCTTTCACGGTAACGGAGGGCAAAACGATTGTCAAAAGAAGCAATTCGTTTTGCTTCGTTCCAGTGGGGAACTGCAGATGTGTCTTCCATTGTCAAAATAGACAAGGCAGTATTGGGATTGGCTTTCGAAACATCTTTTCTATGTTCTAAAATTCTATGGCTGGCTGCTACCACTCATCCTGCTTTGCTTGATATTTTCATGGTTCGCATCAACCAAACCCTCACAACAATTGTAGTAAATGAATATGCTCGCCATACAAAGAAATTCAATTTTCTACTCTCCAAGCAAAAAAGTCAAGCAACATCTCCGTCATCAGCCTCTACTGACAAGCCAAAGTATGTAAATCTTTCTTCTGTCACTATTCCTCCTAGCTTGGATAAATTCTTATCATTAGGCCCAAAATTTTCACCTGCACTTCCTATCAATCTTCCACAAACTGTTTCTGTTATAGAATCAGCCATCCACAGAACTGAGACTGTTCAGCAGCCTATACTTCGTGCCAACGCTGCTGTTATCTTATCCAAGCAATATTCTGTGCCAATCAAGTACTCTTCTTCTTGTTTAAAAGAATTCAGGTCATTTATTCAAGAAAATGACCTAGCCGTATGCAAAGCAGATAAAGTTGGTTGCCCAGTCATCATTGGTAAAGAAACTCTAAACCAAAAAGTGCTTTCTTTTCTTACATCTGCTAACTGCATCCCTTTACAGTCAGACACCACCAACTCACTCAAAAACTCAGTTGACAGATTAGCTAAGAAAGAGACTCTTCAATCCTTCCTTGGTGATATATCACCCCCTCCTTACTTTAGAACTCCCAGGCTCTTCCTGCAAGTGAAACTGCATAAAGCTGGTAACCCCATCAGACCTTTAGTGGAATATTCTTTTTCTCCAGCAGTAAACCTTGAAAAGAGATTGGTCCTCAAATGCAAATCCCTGGCAGCCAACCATCCTCATACAGTTGTCTCTACTTCAAACTTCATCCACAACCTTCCTAATTCCTTTTCTCCTTGTGATAATCTGTATACTCTTGATGTAGAATCTTTGTTTCCCTCTGTACCATATTTTGATTCCTACATGCTCCTCATGAAGAAATTGATTCTTCATTTTGAACCCCCGGTCCTCTTATCAAAGATCTTTATGATTGTTTCCACACTATTCATCAACACAGTTGTTTTGTTTTCAACAAAATTGTGTATAGGCAACAATCTGGTCTCCCCATGGGCTCACCTCTTTCCCCTCTGCTTGCTGAAATCTACATGCAACATATTGAAGTTTCCATCATTCCTCTATACCCTTTTCAACCTTCCCTATGGTTAAGATATGTAGACGACATTTTCATTAGCTGGCCACATTCCGAGTCTGAACTACAGATACTGATCAACTCCATTACGGAAAAATTTCCTTCCATTAAGCTCACTATATCTAAGGAAGTAAATCACAAAATTGATTTCCTGGATGTATCTATCTGCAGAAACGCTGATCTCTCCATTACTCGTTCCGTCTATCGAAAACCTTCTGCGGCCACTAACATCATTCCCTACAAATCTTGCACCCTGCATCTCTACAAACTTGCAGCATTGAAGTCCTACATCCACAGGGCTCATATCATTTGCAACAACCAACTCTCTCTTCAAGAAGAACTCTCCAAAATTTCTACAATAGCCCTCTCTCATGGTTTCCCTGCTGTTATAGTCAACTCCCTCATAAAGAAATATGAAAACCATTCGAAAATCGAATGCCTCCTTCCTCACAAGAAAGAAGACCTGAAATTCTGTGGTTCTGTTCCTTACCATCCTTCCTATGCTTATAAGTTACAGATTCTTTTTAGAAGTTTTGGTTACCATCTTGCCATTAAATCTACCCCAAACATCTTGAAACTTCTACAAAGGGATAGGGACAAAGTTGAAAGCCTGAACCTCCCAGGAGTTTACTGCATTCCTATATCTTCTTCTACTGGGGATAACTTATACATTGGAAGCACATACAGGAGCATTAGCCATAGAATTTTAGAACATAGAAAAGATGTTTCGAAAGCCAATCCCAATACTGCCTTGTCTATTTTGACAATGGAAGACACATCTGCAGTTCCCCACTGGAACGAAGCAAAACGAACTGCTTCTTTTGACAATCGTTTTGCCCTCCGTTACCGTGAAAGCATAGAAATTATGTTCAACTCAATGACTTGCAACTCCGAATCTCCTCTCTACATTCCGTTGATCTGGAGATCAATTCTAAGTTTTGGCAACAAAAATAAGAAATATTCAAATGTAGAATCTGGCAACAATCTTAGTCCTCCATTGGCGTGATGAAGACCTAAGATACGGTCGAAAGCTTCCAACTTACGGACTTTTTATAAAAGTTTCAGTTAACGTAACTAGCGTGATCAAGTTACCTTTATTTGTTAATATTGTTACGTGTTTTGCCCATAATCGTCATCGTCATAGTTATTAAGAACCTAACTACTTTGAAAACATAGCGCAAATTCAAGAACTATGAATAATGAATGGCCAGCTGCTTGGCCTAAGTGCCTAAAAACGCGCAAAGTTACCAAGAAAAGAAAGAGTTAAAATCCGCAAAAAAGTTAATAGACTTGCCAGTGCCTAAATGCTTAAAGCAAAAAAACAGAGAAAAAGTACAAGAAGTACAAACTTTGAACTTGTAAAACCTAAAACCCAAAGACAAAGAAGAGAGCTTACCTCTTATGCAACTGAACTTCCTCCACACTTGAGGAATACATGGCCGACCTTTTCACCCAAACTTCTAAACTCCTCTGACACTCCCTAGTCGCTGGGGGCAGCGTGGGTGGGGCTGAAGGCTTCCACACACTGAAAAGATCCAATTCGCGAAGATTTTAACCAGAGAAAAAATATATAATTAAGAATGTGGACCTGTATGATCAGAAAGAGCAGAATTAACTCTCCATAATACATGAGAAATATTATGAAATACACAAGTAGTGTATTTAATAATCTTTGCATGTATTTAATCACCTTAGTGAGCTTCTTTAGACTATTCAGAATCCTATTAATTTTAATGTTAGTTTTACTATTTTTAGTATAGCTATTCTAGTGAGTGAATAACTAGTTTTCTTTTATATTTGTTTTTATTTTCTTTTATAAACAGATTTTTAAGCTTTTATTTTGTGATTTTGTCTATATTATTTAATTTTTTATTTTTAATAGGACCTTCATATCCATAGCACTAAGGTTCCTTTTAGTAGTTAATAGGCATCCTCTAGCCAACTTCCAAAAGGCTTTCATTGGTCAGAATCATATTATTAACTGTGTAGAAAATTAAAGCAGATCTGCCAACCTTACTCTATTATTCAGAATAATTTTTCTTAAAGTTCTTTTGATGAAAGAAGAAGGAATTTCGTTCTCTAGAAAACTGTCTCAGCCTATTGAGGCCTTCGCAGAATGGAAATATAAAGTAATCAATAGCTTCACTCGTGAGTTGGCAGGTCTGGACTTTTGTTTTGATAGAAATCTCTTTTTCTCGGGAGATGCTAAAAGGTCACTATCCAAACTACAAGACCTATTTATTTTTACCACTACGGATAAAGCTAGCAATAATTTTGCAATTATCTGTAAGAAGTTCTATTTTGAATTGTTAACTATGGAACTCAATAATAGAGTAACCTACGAGCCCGTAAGTTATTCTACCAAGCAGTTAGATAATCGTTTAAAGGCATTCTTCAAGAAACTTAAAATTCCACAAACAAGAAGATATGAGCCTGAATTTCCCTTTCTTTTTGCAACGGTTAAGTTTCATAGAGATCCAGTGAAGTTCAGGTTCATAGCTAGTGGAGTAAGGAGTCATAAAAAGAAAATTGATCTTGCTTTTGAAGAAATCTTGAAGAAGGTTTTGAAACACATTAGTAACTGTACTAATTTGAAGTACAGAGATTTATGGATAATTAATAATAATGCAGAAGTAATTTCCACTATACTCGAAGTAAGTCCCTTAGATATTAATAGTTATGATTTTGAGAACCTATATACTAATCTGCCTCTATCAGATATAATCACAACCTTTAAGGAGCTGTATGCAGAATTTAAACTTAACCAATTTGTTAATGTAGGAGCCTGGAACTCTTATCTCAATTGCTGCATAAAAAATAACCATATCTTATATAATAATACTCTCTATAAGCAAGTAAACGGTATTCCCATGGGAACGTCAACATCCACGAGTATTGCAAATCTATTCCTGTTCTTTAAGGAATATAAATTCATTAAAAATCACTCCACCTGCTCCGATAACTACCTTTACACATTTAGATATATTGACGATCTGCTGTGTATCAATAATTCAGAAGTTATAGAGAGTGATTATGATAATATCTATCCTAGCTCTCTTAACTTATGTAAAACCAACCACATTAATCAGGAACTTGAGTTCCTAGACTTGAGCATTAAGCTTAACAGAGGTAACCCATCTATTAGCCTCTTTGATAAAAGAGTTAATTTTCCTTTCAAAGTAATTAAATATCTACACTGGAATAATAACATATCAACCAAAGTAATTGAGAATGTACTAATATCACAGGTGCTTAGAATTTCAAGAATTTGCAGCAACAATTTGGACTTCAATTACCACATTAATATACTATTAGACAGTTTTCTAGAGAACAAAATTAATACTTCTTTCATCAAAAGAACTTTAAGAAAAATTATTCTGAATAATAGAGTAAGGTTGGCAGATCTGCTTTAATTTTCTACACAGTTAATAATATGATTCTGACCAATGAAAGCCTTTTGGAAGTTGGCTAGAGGATGCCTATTAACTACTAAAAGGAACCTTAGTGCTATGGAAATGAAGGTCCTATTAAAAATAAAAAATTAAATAATATAGACAAAATCACAAAAAAGCTTAAAAATCTGTTTATAAAAGAAAATAAAAACAAATATAAAAGAAAACTAGTTATTCACTCACTAGAATAGCTATACTAAAAATAGTAAAACTAACATTAAAATTAATAGGATTCTGAATAGTCTAAAGAAGCTCACTAAGGTGATTAAATACATGCAAAGATTATTAAATACACTACTTGTGGATTTCATAATATTTCTCATGTATTATGGAGAGTTAATTCTGCTCTTTCTGATCATACAGGTCCACATTCTTAATTATATATTTTTTCTCTGGTTAAAATCTCCGCAAATTGGATCTTTTCAGTGTGTGGAGGCCTTCAGCCCCACCCACGCTGCCCCCCAGCGACTAGGGAGTGGCAGAGGAGTTTAGAAGTTTGGGTGAAAAGGTCGGCCATGTTTTCCTCAAGTGTGGAGGAAGTTCAGTTGCATAAGAGGTAAGCTCTCTTCTTTGTCTTTGGGTTTTAGGTTTTACAAGTTCAATGTTTGTACTTCTTGTACTTTTTCTCTGTTTTTTTGCTTTAAGCATTTAGGCACTGGCAAGTCTATTAACTTTTTGCGGATTTTAACTCTTTCTTTTCTTGGTAACTTTGCGCGTTTTTCAGGCACTTAGGCCAAGCAGCTGGCCATTCATTATTCATAGTTCTTGAATTTGCGCTATGTTTTCAAAGTAGTTAGGTTCTTAATAACTACTTTATTATGCACTTAAAAGCACTTCTGAAATACTTTGTACATATTGCAACTAATTGTTTATGTCATATAACCTTCACAAAGCATTTCTTTAGTTAATTATTGTCTTTGGTTTGTTCTCGTTTTTGTGTTGTCAGAAGTTGTGGAGTGGGGGTATTATAATCCAGTTTTCTTTCAGGAATCTAGGTTTTTAAAAAAATTAATATTTCCTTTTTTAATTGCAATGTTAAAAATTTTGAATACTTTTGTATTGCTATTCAGGTTTAAATTCTCTCTCAGGCGAACTTGGCAATTTGTTATTGCTGAACATTATTTCTAATTATCATGTCACTCTCACAACTCGAATTTTCTATATTCTTCTTCTTTCTGTTTAATAGTAACAGATGAAGAGCATGGGTCGGGCCAGGAAAGTTATAGATGCAAGCTAAATTGTTAACTAAAGCTAAGTCATACAACTCTGCGGAGATCATGACATATATATATATATATATTTTTTTTTAATTTTTGGTGGGCTTATTTCTTGCATCTATGACTTTGCAGAAACCCATTTCCAACTAGGTCTTTGTGGAAGTGAGAAAATGCAGAGTTTTTGCTGGTCCTTGATAAAGCCAAGGCTCAGTATTCTTGACACTTTCTACATTCAGTTGTTTTATTTTTTCTCTTTTTACTCACACCGGTAAATACATAACTTTTTCTATGTTGTACTTGGTATGAGTCAAAAAAATTATTTTTGCTGCGGTCTCTTCTTAATAGAATGTGAATTCTGAATTTTCATAACTGCTGCGTTGCGCGTTTTGATCTTCAGGTTATTTTGCAACTTTCATTTTAAATTCAAAAGTTTTTCTTTTGTTTTTGGCTTTGCTCTTCAGTATATATATATATACACTGCTGGACAATTGCTAAGGACGAATCATAAACGGCTATATAGCGCATAAAAAAGTAAGTGTGGTTGGATGCCAAGTGAAATAAAATAATGTCAGAATGACAGGACATTACAAGAAAGACAATTTATTGTGCTCTGAAATCCAAAAGGCTTTGGAACGTGTTCAAGGGACAAACAGGCCATTTTGTGCAGAATACGTAAACGTGAAAAAAATGCAATTACCGTCCGCAAGCGTTCCGGCGTAAGATGTCAATACGAGATATGGTAACCATGGAGGGCGATGCAAGATTCCACACGTCGTGTCATGCTTTGCACAACATTATCAAGCAGCTGTTGGGGTAATTTATCCCATTCCTCTGTCAGTGCACGGATGAGGGTGTCCTTGTTTATTGGAGGGCATTGGCGACCAGCAAGACTCCTCCCCAAAGCATTCCACACATTTTCAATGGGATTCAGATCTGGAGAACGAGCTGGCCATACGAGGCGTTGAATATACTCGCTCTCAAGACACTCGTGGACAGCGACTGTTCGATGACATGTTGCGTTGTCGTCGATGAAAATGAATCTATCACCGACAGCACCACGGAACATGCGAACATGAGGTAGCAGAACATCATTAATGTATCGTTGGCCAGTCATAGTCCCAGTTGGAAGCACATAGAGGGACGTACGGCCATTGATCATGATGCCAGCCCATACCATGACACTACATGTCGGATATCGGTCCCTTTCCTGTATGTTTGCTGGACAATATGCAGTACCACTATCACGCCAGATCAGTTGTCGTCGACAATAAGACGATAGACTGTATCTACTCTTATCTGAGAATAGGACAGCAGACCAGTCGTTATCAGTCCAATTGCGATGTTGATGGCACCATTGCAAACGAGCGGTACGGTGACGTCTGGACAATGGGATGCACACAACAGGACGGCGGGCGTATAGTCCTCCTTCATGCAAATGTCTGGCGACAGTTTTTCGGGAGATCCGCTTGCCAGTAGCAGCCATAAACTGATTTGCTACCTCACTAGCTGTGCTGCGCCGGTGTCTTTTTGTTGATAGCACTATGTACCAATCTTCTGCAGGTGTCACACTGCGAACAACACCTCCTCCGAGACGTTTGCTGCACTCTCCATTTGTTTGAAATGATTTCCAAAGCCTTGAAACAACACTGTGGCTGACGTCGAACTCCCTGGCAACATCTGTTATTTTTCGCCCTTCTTCAATCTTGCCAATAATACGGCAACGCGTAAAATCATCTAGGTGATGTCGGGAAGACATACTGAAAATTGCAAGTTCGTCAATTGATTCTTTCCCTTTCAACTTTGTGTTTGAACAACAACGGTCAATATGCGTCAAATCCTTTATATCTCTTATCAGCGCTATGACGTGACGAACAAGTTCGGCAATCCAAAATTTGCATACGCACAACACGTCTTACTGTATCCCGCACTTATGCTAATTTCCACATTTTCCTGCCTTCCGTTTTATGGTTGCTATCGTTGCTATTGTCATCCGTCCTTAGCAATTGTCCGGCAGTGTATATATTCTATTAAGAATAGACTGAAGCAAAAAAAAATTTTTGACTCATACCAAGTACAACATAGAAAAGGTTATGCATTGACCGGTGTGAGTAAAATGAGAAAAAGAGAACAACTGAATGTAGAAAGTGTCGAGAATACTGAGCCCTGGCTTTATCAAGGACCAGCAAAAACTCCGCATTTTCTCACTTCCACAAAGACCTATTTGGAAATGGGTTTCTGCAAATTCATAGACGCAAGTAATAAGCCCACCCAACATTTTTTTTAAAAATATATACATATGTCATGACCTCCGCAGAGTTGTATGACCAAGCTTTAGTTAACAATTTAGCTTGCATCCATAACTTTCCTGGTTCGACCCATGCTCTTCATCTGTTACTATTAAACAGAAAGAAGATGATTATAGAAAACTCAAGTTGTAAGAGTGACATAATGAATCAGAAATAATGTTCAGCAATACAAAAGGAAGTATTAATTTTTTTCTAAAGCACAGATTCTTGAAAGAAAACTGGATTACAAAGACCCCCTACTCCACAACTTCTGACAACACAAAAACGAGAATAAAATAAAGACAATAATAAACTAAAGAAATGCTTTGTGAAGGTTATGTAACATAAACAATTAGTTGCAATATGTGCAAAGTATTTCAGAAGTGCTTTAAGTGCATAATCAAGTAGTTATTAAGACCTTAACTACATTGAAAACACAGTGCAGACTACAAGAACAATGAAACGGCCGGCTGCTTGGCCTTAGTTCCCTAAAAAACGTGCAAAGATACCAAGAAAAGAAAGAGTTAAAATCCGCAAAAAAGTTAATAGACTTGCTAGTGCCTAAATGCTTAAAGCAAAAAAAAAAAAAAAAGAAAAGAAAAAATGTTCAAGAAGTTCAAATATTAAACCTGGAAAACCTAAAACCCAGAAACAATGAAGAGAGCTTACCTCTTATGCAACTTATTAACTTCCTCCACTCTTGAGGAAACATGGCCGACCTTTCAACCCAAACTTCCAAACACCCCTGCCACTACCTAGTCGCTGGGGGCAGTGTGGTTGGGGCTGAAGGCCTCCACACACTGAAAAAATCCTAGTCGCGGAGATTTTAACTAGAGAAAAAAATATAATTAAGATTGTGGACCTGTATGATCAGAAAGAGCAGAACTACCTCTCCAGAATACATGAGAAATATTATGAAATACACAAGTAGTGTATTTAATAATCTTTGTATGTATTTAATCACCTTAGTGAGCTTCTGTAGACTATTCAGAATCCTATTAATTTTAATGTTAGTTTTACTATTTTTAGTATAGCTATTCTAGTGAGTGAATAACTAGTTTTCTTTTATATTTATTTTTATTTTCTTTTATAAACAGATTTTTAAGTTTTTTTTTTTTTTTGTGATTTTGTATATATTATTTAATTTTTTATTTTTAATAGGACCTTCTTATCCATAGCACTAAGGTTCCTTTTTGTAGTTAATATCATCCTCTAGCCAACTTTCAAAAGGCTTTCATTGGTCAGAATCATATTATTAACTGTGTAGAAAATTAAAGCAGATCTGCCGACCTTACTCTATTATTCAGAATAATTTTTCTTAAAGATATAATCACTACCTTTAAAGAGCTGTATGCAGAATTTAAACTTAACCAATTTGTTAATGTAGGAGCCTGGAACTCTTATCTCAATTGCTGCATAAAAAATAACCATATCTTATATAATAATACTCTCTATAAGCAAGTAAACGGTATCCCCATTGGAATGTCAACATCCACGAGTATTGCAAATCTATTCCTGTTCTTTAAGGAATATAAATTCATTAAAAATCACCCCACTTGCTCCGATAACTACCTTTACACATTTAGATATATTGACGATCTGCTGTGTATAAATAATTCAGAAGTTATAGAGAGTGATTTTGATAATATCTATCCTAGCTCTCTTAACTTATGTAAAACCAACCACAGTAATCAGAAACTTGAGTTCCTAGACTTAAGCATTAAACATAACAGAGGTAACCCATCTATTAGCCTCTTTGATAAAAGAGTTAATTTTCCTCTCAAAGTAATTAAATATCTACACTGGAATAATAACATATCCACCAAAGTAATTGAGAATGTACTAATTTCTCGGGTGCTTAGAATTTCAAGAATTTGCAGCAACAATTTGGACTTCAATTACCACATTAATATACTATTAGACAGTTTTCTAGAGAACAAAATTAATACTTCTTTCATCAAAAGAACTTTAAGAAAAATTATTCTGAATAATAGAGTAAGGTTGGCAGATCTGCTTTAATTTTTTACACAGTTAATAATATGATTTTGACCAATGAAAGCCTTTTGGAAGTTGACTAGAGGATGATATTAACTACAAAAAGGAACCTTAGTGCTATGGATAAGAAGGTCCTACTAAAAATAAAAAAATAAATAATATATACAAAATCACAAAAAAACCCTTAAAAATCTGTTTATAAAAGAAAATAAAAATAAATATAAAAGAAAACTAGTTATTCACTCACTAGAATAGCTATACTAAAAATAGTAAAACTAACATTAAAATTAATAGGATTCTGAATAGTCTACAGAAGCTCACTAAGGTAAATACACACAAAGATTATTAAATACACTACTTGTGTATTTCATAATATTTCTCATGTATTCTGGAGAGTTAATTCTGCTCTTTCTGATTTTACAGGTCCACAATCTTAATTATATTTTTTCTCTAGTTAAAATCTCTGCGACGACTAGGATTTTTTCAGTGTGAGGAGGCCTTCAGCCCCACCCACACTGCCTCCCAGCGACTAGGTAGTGGCAGGGGTGTTTGGAAGTTTGGGTTGAAAGGTCGGCCATGCTTCCTCAAGAGTGGAGGAAGTTAAGTTGCATAAGAGGTAAGCTCTCTTCATTGTTTCTGGGTTTTAGGTTTTCCAGGTTCAATATTTGAACCTCTTGAACATTTTTTCTTTTTTGCTTTAAGCATTTAGGCACTAGCAAGTCTATTAACTTTTTTGCGGATTTTAACACTTTCTTTTCTTGGTATCTTTGCACGTTTTTTAGGGAACTAAGGCCAAGCAGCCGGCCGTTTCATTGTTCTTGTAGTCTGCGCTGTGTTTTCAATGTAGTTAAGGTCTTAATAACTACTTGATTATGCACTTAAAGCACTTCTGAAATACTTTGTACATATTGCAACTAATTGTTTATGTCACATAACCTTCACAAAGCATTTCTTTAGTTTATTATTGTCTTTATTTTATTCTTGTTTTTGGGTTGTCAGAAGTTGTGGAGTGGGGGTCTTTATAATCCAGTTTTCTTTCAAGAATCTGTGCTTTAGAAAAAATTAATATTTCCTTTTTTTATTGCAATGTTAAGAATTTGTAATACTTTTGTATTGCTATTCAGCTTTAAATTCTATCTCAGGCGAACTTGGCAATTTGTTATTGCTGAACATTATTTCTGATTCATTATGTCACTCTTACAACTTGAGTTTTCTATAATCATCTTCTTTCTGTTTAATAGTAACAGATGAAGGGCATGGGTCGGGCCAGGAAAGTTATGGATGCAAGCTAAATTGTTAACTAAAGCTTGGTCATACAACTCTGCGAAGGTCATGACACACATATATATATTTAAAAAACATTTTTTTGGTGGGCTTATTACTTGCATCTATGACTTTGCAGAAACCCATTTCCAAATAGGTCTTTGTGGAAGTGAGAAAATGCAGAGTTTTTGCTGGTCCTTGATAAAGCCAGGGCTCAGTATTCTCGACACTTTCTACATTCAGTTGTTCTTTTTTCTCATTTTACTCACACCGGTCAATACATAAAGTTTTCTAGGTTGTACTTGGTATGAGTAAAAAAAAAATTTTGCTTCAGTCTATTCTTAATAGAATGTGAATTCTGAATTTTCATAACTGCTGCGTTGCGCGTTTTGATCTTCAGGTTATTTTGCAACTTTCGTTTTAAATTCTAAAGTTTTTCTTATGTTTTCGGCTTTGCTCTTTAGTATATATATATATCATCATCATCATTGTCAACCATTATCAATCCACTGCTGGACAAAGGTCTCCCCAAGTTTCCTCTACAGCGGTCTGTCTTGTGCCAGTCTCCTCCATGTCACCCCTGCATACTTTCGAATTTCATCCACCCATCTCCCATGTGGTCCTTTTCTGGGCCTTTTCCTGTCCCTTGGAATCCAATCTAAAATTTCGGCTGTCCATCGATATGATCTGTCCTTCTGGCAGTATGCCCAGCCCATTGCCATTTCAGGGATTTAACTCTGATCATGATGTCTTCCACTCATGTCATTTGTCAGATCCACGAGTTCCTCTTCTTATCTCTCCTGGTTACACCAAGCATGCACCTCTCCATGCTGCTTTGAGTTGTCTGCAGCCTTTGTATGTCTCTTTTAGTTAAAGTCCACGTCTCGGCACCATACGTAAGCACTGGAAGGATGCATTGATCAAACACTTTTCTTTTAAGACATAATGGCATATTGCTCTTGAAAATTATGCTGTTTCTTCCAAAAAGCTCTCCAGGCAAGTTTTGTACGCCGATTAATTTCTTCATCAATGTGACCCTCACTTGATACCTGCTGTCCAAGATAAACGTACGTGCTTGTTATCTCCAGCTTTTCTCCATCAATCGATAAATCTTCATTTCTTGTAAAAGCATTGAACATCACTTTTGTCTTCCGAAAGATGAAAAACCCTTCTGCCTCTGCAAACTCAACGAGAGTATTTCCACGCTGGTTTCTGTTGCAGTGACCGAATTTACCTACTGAAGTTTCATTCTGTTGCCGTTACCCTATTTTTGCATTGAAATTTCCCATAATTATCTTCAAGTGCTGCTTACCTTTATTATTTAGATGATGAATTTCCTCATAAAATTTTTCAATTTCTTCTTCAGGATGACTTGTGGTGGGTGCATAAGTTTGAATAATCTGAACCTGGTATCTTTTCGAGAGTTGGATAACGAGTCGTGCAGCTCTGTCAGAGGAACTTTCAACTTCTACCACTTTATCCTTCAGTTTCTTGTTTATTATAAATCCAACACCTAGTTCTCCCAGTATCTGTCCCACGATAGTAGAAGAGATGTCCACTTTTCAGTTCAATGAGATCTTCTCCTTTTCTCCTTACCTCACTTAGCCCGACGATGTCCCACTTGATCCTTTGTAGTTCCTCTTCCAATTCAAGAAGCCTTGAACCAGAAGATAGGGAGCGTCCATTATACGTAGCCAAGGTCAGCATCTGATGGCAGCCTAGTCCGGTCCTCCGGGGATTCTTAGCCCCCTCTGCCTTCATGTCGCACTGGCCGCTGCCTTGGCCAGGTACATTCCAGCTGCCGGAGACTGAGGGCCAAGATTTAAGTTGTGGAATCATTTTGGAGGGGTTTGGCCATAACTCACCACGCTGGCCAAGTGGGTTGGTGAGTGTTGGATAGCATTTCCTCTAATCCCGATGGTATAGTTATACCGCTATTGGCGGTCGTCAGAGCCCCTTTAGTGGGAACAGGATGCACCACGAGAAGGCGGGGTTGACATTTGTCAAGGAGAGGCTGTGATGTTACGCATCACCTGACCTTACATCCCATATATATATATATATATAATTCTTCTATGTTTTATAAGTTGTATCTAAGGGCTTCTAGTGATATTGATCATCTGTTGCATCATTTTACAACAATCTGAAGATTTAGTTTTTCAGTATAAACTGCTTCTGCGCATCTAGTTTCCTTTTCACAAAATTGGTTGCTGCAGCAGTAGTACATTCAAATACTGGGGCTCAGTGTCAAACAGTTTCCTGTATTTGATTAAGGCTGATGTATGTACCTGAAAGGGAAGCATATAGTGCGGGGGGGGGGGGGGCACATGCCCAACTTCAGAAAATTTCAAATGTGAGGGTAAACCTATGATGAGGCAGCAAATATGAATGGAAGGTTTAACGAAATAGCTACGAAGTTCAGAGGGGAAAAACCAAAAGCTTTACACACACACTGTTATAGTCACGTTCTAGATTTGGCTGTGATTTGCCTTTGTGAGCAAGTAAAACCACAGCAAAATGCTATCAATGTAGAGAACTCATTACATAGCATTATTCATGTATCAGCAGAAAGATTTGTGATATTTCGAAGAATTTGTAATAAGAGGACTTTATTTTCAGAAAACTTAGCATCTCGTGAAAAATATGCTGGACTGTTCATCATTGTTCATTATCAGCAGTGGCTGAAGAATTATGCATTAAAAAAATGGTGTGCACTTAAAAGATCCACATTTTGTGATATTTACAAAGAAAATGTCTCCAAGAATTGCCCCCCCACCCCCAAAGAAAAAATTAAGTTCACTTTTTTTCTTGCCCCTTCTATGGAAAACACCACCTTACACTTATTTGTGGCCCCTCCCCTAAAGGAAACCATCAGCTTACACAAATTCATGCCTCCCCAAATTTTTTTTGGTCACGTTATGTCTACGTTTGTGTCCCCCTCCGCCCCCTCAGGAAAACATCCATTTACAATTACTTGTGGGCCTACCAAGGAAAACAGTTTACCCTTGTATATTCATGCCCTACCCCTCCATATTTTTTTGGGCCATGCTACCCGTATGGAGGAGAAATGCAGTTTTCAACAAACATTGCATGCAGCCTTTTCTTTTGTACAAAACATATAAAGTATTTTCATCACATGGCACATCTAAAAATGTCAAGCAAATGCAAATTAACACCTACAATCAATCTCTGAGGACAACATACCCTTAAGAGTTCTTTGTATGTTAAACCAGGAAGTCTTGTGGTAACGAGTGCCTGAAAAAATTCTAACATGGCATTTAGCGCAGCACCTGAAAGAGAAACACAAAGCCATAAGATGGAATGCAGTTCTAATATAACATGCACATTTACTGGAACACTAAACTGCATCAAGCAATCAAGCATTGGTGCAAAACAATACTACAAGGTTCATACTCTTCCAAGCAAAATAAATTCAAGCACTTCTCAATACTTTTTAAAACTAAATTATCATATGTGTGTGCTGTCGATCAGTCAGTAGCTACGTATTTTAGTAAGTTCAAATCATTAAACTTAACTGGGACAAGTACACCTTCAATGACCTGCCTGTTACCCCCTGTTTTGGTGTTTTTTGAAATCATCTTATTTAGTGGGATATTTTCAAAGGGTACACTATTTTTGTATTCATCTGCTGGTATATTTGTTGTTTGCTTTAACTTTTTTTCTTTTTTTTGATGCATGACTTTAGTTTTAACACTTTAGTTACTCACGCCTGTTTGTCATCGTGGGGGGGGGAGGTGTCACATGGGAAAGGGAATACAACAAAACAAGGGCATAAGGGCAGCATGAGAATCACAGGACATCCTAGGCAGCTGGATAGTAGGACTGGAGGGTGTGGTTGTACTGACGTCATAGCACATTCTGAAGTTATAAAAGTCATGGGAGGGGGGAGGCATAGCCAGGAGACAACGGGTCCATGCATGAAACACAAGCAATTCCTGGAAGTTTCACCATCTAGCAAGAATGTGTTTTTAACCCCAGTCAACAGAAGCCCACCACCATTTGTGAATACATCACTCCACTTATTTTACTCCCATGGCTGACGTTTTACTCCGTAGTAATGTCATAGCCAAGGTACCAGCTGTCCATGTGCTCTCGGGAGCGCATGATTAGTTTGGTGTTTTTATCGGAACAAAAAAAACAAAAAAACCTCCTATACATTTTTTTTAGCACAAACAATTATTTCACACGTCCTCTTTCACAGCACTTAAAAAACAAATTATTTTTTCAAGTACTATTTACTAAGTCTTACACTTTTTCAAGTACTTTTAAGAACTTGAAAATGAACTTTATTCAAGAACACTTCAAGCTTTCCAAGGAGCATGCAAATCATGTACTAAAGCTCATCAAGTGAAAATGAAATACAATTCTAATTCAAGGTGAGTGAAATTAAATACTCTGTTGAATTCATTTGCTACCGTAACTGCAAGTCTGTTTTATATCATCATCATCGTCAACCATTATCAATCCACTGCTGGATGAAGGTCTCCCCAAGTTTCTTCCACAATTTTCTGTCTTGAGCCTGTCTTCTCCATGTCCATCCGGCATGTTTTTGAATTTCATCCATCCATCTCCCATGGGTCTTTTTCTGTCCCTTGGAATCCAGTGAAAAATTTCAGTTGTCCATCGGTGGTCTGTTCTTCTGGCAACATGTCCAGCACATTGCCATTTCAGCAATTTCACTCTGGTCATGATGTCGTCCACTCTTGTCATTTTCCTTATCAACAAGTTCCTCTTCTTAGCTTTCCTAGTTACACTGTTTTTTTTATATATATTTTCTTCTCCACATAGGCTTATAAAAACCTCACCAACCACTGACAAAATAAACATAATATTACAACTTTATTACTGGAAATTTATGATGTATAACTACTTTCTAGTGAAACAAAACAGATTACACAAGGAGTAAATCTGAAGATGCTCTTTACATCAGTTCCTCACCAATTTTTATTATATGAATTCACCAGCTTAAATTAACCAGGTCCTCCACTTTCAAGCACAATTTACCTATGGTCACCTTTACTGAGCATCACTTGAAAGGGTAGCCTTCTGACGAGTCTCCATCCAGTTTAAAGAGAGCAGTCTATCTTTTGACTATGGTATATGAAGGTGTACCACTGATGAACCATCCGTTCAAAAATACTGTGCCGCATTTTAACTTTCTTCGTCAAAAATTTAATCACTGCTTGGTTCCACAATTTCATCTGTCACTCATCCACATATTGTCTCCTTATAGATTCCCATGCACTGTATCGCCATTCCAAATGCTGACACAGTGATACGATGTAGCTGTTATATAACTGAAGGATGATGCAATATTTGTGTCAGTGGCCAAAAACTACTTTCAAGGTCAGGCTTAGAACTTACTGAATGCCCCTCGTTAGTTCAGCCACAATAGATTCCAACTACACTGAGGAAAATCAAGGGCTTTAACTTTGCAAAGAGCTTACTAACAAGAAATAGAACACACATACATGAGACCAACCAAGAAACAAAAAAATCTGAACTTTTTAACCGGATGAAAAATCAGAATGCACGACGAGGAAGTGTGAATATAATGCAGCACAAAATGGAAATGTTCACTGTAATTTATTTATGTAAATATTAAACTGGAGCACACAACTGTATTTACAATATAACTTTATTGAATTCATAACAAAATAGTATGGTTTTAAATGGCATTGTTTCAAACAGTATTTTTTGCTTTGTTTTGCTATTGTACTAGTTAGAACATCAGCTCAACTTTCCTCTTTTATTGCTTTCTTCTAAGCAAGTTACACAGCCATGTTTGTTTGTTTTTCACAGCATTCACTGCTTGATTTTATCTATTATTTTCCTTTCCATTTCTACATTGTCACCTTTCTTTTCTTTCTTTTTTTCATTCCCTCAGATGACAAGAATTTCATCCATCATGCTGAAAGAACTTTCAGCCTGAGGACCATGAATGCATGATAATAAAGCTTTCACTATTTTAGGTAACTTTGATAATATGAATACTTTGAACACCATGCATCAATTCTTTCAAATTTCACCCTCCCTTATCAAGCTTAAATGCAAACTTCTATAGGAGGAAAGTAAAAATTATCAACACAGGATAGTAAAAACAAAACATTGCGATGGGAAAAAAATTATGATCACGGAAGAAATCTTAGCTGCGTAACAACTTCCATTTTTGGGACCCCTCCCCCTATTTTTAAGTTGAAAAGAATATTTAACAACAAGCTATATAACACCATGAGAGAAAAATTACGATTATGGGAGAAATCTTCACTCCATCTAACTTCTGCTTTTGAAATTTTGAAAGTTACGGAAGACGAATTCCATTCTCAAACAGAAAAAAAATCCTACCACCACCACCTATTCTTCCAAAATTTCTGCTTAGTTGAGCATTGTTCTCAAGAATGCCCCAAATGATAATGGAAATAGCAGAATTCCTCAAATCCATGGAAGAATTTCATGCCTGAACACTACAAGAAAATATTCGTGCTGTCTTAACTTTTGTTTTTGGAAATCATTGCATGTAGTTTCATGATAAAATACAAACATTTATGAAATACAATGATATCTAACAACAATACTGGGCAGAGGCAACATAGTGAGAAAAATATATATATATATATATATTATGGTAAAAATCTTGACTCAGCTTAACTTGCACTGCATTTTCCAAAGTTTTGGCAGACGAAATACCATTCTGAGATGGAAAATGGTCCCTCCCTGCTCCTACCAATGCCCCCAAATTTCTCTTCAGTTTTGTATCGATCTCGAGAATGACCAAAATGACAATAAAAAAAAAGAAAAATTCCGCAAATCCACAGAAGAATCTTATGTATGAGCTTACTAAATTATAGCTAAATTATTTCATAGTGAAACACAGCACACAAAATTACAGCTTTTAGGAGCTTACTAAGAAGATATCTAGGCCTCAGGTACCTTTGCACTAGGAAACAACCAAGTACTATTCTGATTTATTTATTTTTTGAAAAATTACCAGGAGTTATGCATAATTACCAGCAATTCAGACTTTAAGCTATTAGTGGGATCTTCAGATGAAAGCCAACTATATTTAGAACTATTTTTATATCACGAGAAGTGAGAATTTAAGAAGCCACACCACCACAGGGGTCTTTGAAAATAATGCCATTAAAAATATTCAAGCAATATTATTATAACTTTATACATTACAAAACGAAACAGTAAATACCTTGTAACAATGGAGAAAGCACTAATACTAAAATCTCAGGCAATATGGCATCCGTCACATTCATCAAAGGTTGTTGGTGCACCCGTGAAATAGAGGTCAATAAACTCATTGTCAGCTACATAAAGAACAAAGTCATGAAATTTCTGATATGATTTTTCCAATGAAAATTAAATTTCAATCATCTCAGATAGAAAAAACAAATTATGTATCACAACACAAATAAGATACAGTCTGACTGTTAATACAAGACACTACTATTCTTGCAGGGCTAGGGATGGATTTTTATTTTTATTTTAGAAATATGGGCAGTATATGGCCTTTATCTGGAATGCAGAAAGTTTGCATACAAAAAAATATCTTATTCGATCATATTTTTTTCCTACTTCAGCGCAGATAAAAATAGACCTAGTAAAATATATATATATATATATATTCCAAAAATACACTTTCAAATTGTACTGAATGGGACATCACAGATATTCAACAGAACTGTGGATAAGTTGATCATAGGAAGGCAACCTTAACTATAAGTGCAGTGATACATTTTATTGTGGCCTTAATTTTTTCTTCTTTTTTTCTTTTTTTTTTTTTTTTTTTTAATTTGAATATTGCTTGGCAGATTTCACGTAGTTTCTTTGTGATTTTGTCCAGTTCCCCAGTTTCCATAAACAGCATCATTTAGGTAACCGTCCCTCATATTTTCTTCAACACCACTGCCTAATTTTCTTTATTTTTTGAACTTTGACCAAGAGCTTGTGTGATGGATCTTGTTTGATCACCAACGACTTCTCTGCATTCAATAAATCAGCTATTTGTTAGAACAAAATAGAGTGGATGCACCTGAGTAAAATAGAAAAAGAGCAAGATCCAGGTCTTTATACAGGTGTTTCACACATGTTTTTCGTTTAATATTTTAATGGATTCTTCTCCTGCCTTTCACCATATTTTCTTTTTGCTGTTTTATGTACATTGCATATACTACACATGGGACTACATCACACAATTCAAGAGCTCTATAGTAACTGTAATGAAATGAACAAAGTTTTCATGCAATCAAATTGCATCTTTACAAAGATATTACGAGTGGATACATGAATCCAAAAGAGAAACTCTTCCCTTTGTAACAACGTAATTATTTGGCAAAAAGCCCCTTTTGGGGGTTGTGCATTACTATGTAACAGTGTTAGACACGCTTTAACATTAGCTGATAAAGAGCCAGATCTGAATGTTCCAGCAGAATCATTAATGCTAGCAACCTTGGACCAATGTTTACAGATACAGATTCTGGTAAATTGAGCCATCAGTTAATCGGGGCAGCCATTTATTTGGGATAATTCTTGAAGAACATCTCAGATTAGCTCCTTAATAAAAATGCTTTACATAATTGTGGCAGCTGCTTAACTGGGTTTAAGTGTTCAAGCCCTGATGTGTTCCAATTAACCGGAATTTACTGTATTCGCATCTTGAGTTTTTTTTTTTTTTTTTTTTTTTTGACAGGTGCATAACTTGGACATATAAGGTTACCCTGCACATTTCACTTGAGTCCAATAAAAACTACCATAATTTTCATCACACAAACTGCAGTTTATCTGCTAAAAAAGTTATAACTTTAGGTTCTACAGATCATACAGCGCTTAAAAAACAGTCTTATGCTGCACTTCAATTAAAAAAATAATCTGCATCGCAATTGTCAGGAGAGGTTGTATATTTGGAAAATTACCAGCATAACAAGAAGAAAATGTAATGTAATATGGAGGTCCGCAAACACTTGAAAAGATTGTTTTTTGCATTTTGACAGATGATACGATGCAACACAGGTGATATTATTTGCTTCCATGGACAACCATGTGCTGTAGGAAGCTCAGTATCACAAGTTCATAGTTGCCACAGGTCTAACTGCTGACTGCATACTAACTACTAACTGTCAAGCCTAACTATGGAAATGCTGAAAAAGAACTCATAATTCTTCTCTTTATTCATTTGAAAAAACAAAGAGAAACAAACAAAAAAACAAAAAAAGCATTTTAAAATGAGTTATTTTTTTAACAAGATTGCTTAAAAAATTTTTTTTTTTAGAGTGCTCTGGGTCGTTCCATGAATCATGAAATTTTAATATTAAATTATGGTTTGCAACTGACGTCGAGGTTACAGATTATTTAGCGATTTTTTTCCTGGAATTTCATGGCCTGAGGATTAAGCACTGCTGCAGATTATATGAAGAAAATATGGTAATTTAATTACCCACAAAAAATTTTATTCAGACATTTAGAGAAACACTGCCAATTATGTCTTGGAACATGTTTCGAAGAAACTGACAACCAGTCTTTGACCAATTAGAAAAGCTGAAATATTTAGTGGCAGGAGCTATCGTCGCCTGTTTGTTATTTTGTTATCGCTTGTGAAGGAGAGGAAGTGGGAAGGATTGATTGTATGTATATATATTAGTGTTCTCCCTAGAGCCTTTTTACTGGGTGGCCCACCCAGCTGATTTTCTCTGCCACCCAGCTAAATTTCCTGTAATGAATGTTTTCACAACACACATAATAGAGTGCAAAACTTACTCCCACATACACCATAAATATTGGTGAAAATGACTGAAATCTATCTTGGACATGATTTATCAGTAAGTATTTAATAAGTACAGTCATGTTAAGCAAAACATCCTTTCTTTTTTTTTTTTTTTTTTTTTTCGAGTGAAGAAGGGGTCATTTAAAGTACCACCCAGCTAAAATTTCTTGCCACTCAGCTGTAAAAAAACTCTAGGGAGAACACTAATATATACACTGCTGGCCACCCAAAATGCAACACCAAGAAGGAAGCATCTGATTGGCCTGAAATTCGCAGCATGCGCCGCCCACGGGATGACATGCAAACGATTAGCATTGCAGGGCATATGCAAATCATATGTGCCCGACACGCTACCAAGAAGCACTATAATAGCACTATAAGAAGGGTGCACAGAAGGCGGGGTGTAAGTAGTGGAAGTGTGTTGTGCTGCTGAACCTGTGCATGGGAAGCTTCCTGATGTCTCGTCGTAGAATACTGCAATCATTCCAGCACGTTTCGGAGTTCGACAGAGGATGAAAGTGGCTTATCGCGACAGCGGTTTATGGTACCGAGACATCGGCGCCCGTGTGGGACGATATCCAGACACGGTGAGGTGAGTATGGATTCGGTGGGTGCAGGAGGGACGGACTGACGTGAATGATTGCTGCAGCAGCGGTACACCACTGAACAAGAGGACCGGCATGTTGTGCAGCGGGCATTGACGGCTCGCACCGCCACATCACGAATGTTAGTGCAGGAATTAGGATGCGTTGCACAACAACCTGTGTCAGCACGTACCGTTCAACGTCGTCTGCAGGAGCGGGGACTTGTCACACGACGGCCATTGCTCCGATTACCATTGATGTTATACCACCGGTGAGTGCAGCGGCAGTGGGCCATTGAATGCCATACCTGGACTACGGAATTGGACGACTTTGTCTTCTCCGACAAATCCCGCTTCTGCCTGCAACACCACGATGGTCGGATCCGCGTGTGGCGGCACTGCGGCGAGAGACTGTATGACGCCTGCATTATGCATCGCCATACCGGTCCATCGCCTGGCGTTATGGTTTGGGGCGCAATTGGATATGACACCCACACCTTTCTGGTATGCATCGCCGGTACACTCAACAGCCACCGCCTGTTCTCCTGATATGTCGCCCATCGAACACGTCTGGTTGCTGATCGGCAACCGAGTGGCCCGTCAAGCACCACCCGCAGCTACGCCTGATGAACTGTGGCAACGTGTGGAAGCAGCCTGGACCGACATACCCCAAGCCCACATCCAAAGCCTCTTTCGTTCGATGCCGCGGCATGTAGCGGCCGTTATTGCCAGCCATGGGGGCCACACGAACTATTGATGTCTGCGTGTTCCGCAAGTCACACGGGCCTGTAAGCTCAATCGTTTCATCTTTGTATCTGTTGTTATGTGTCCAGTAAATCTGGCTTTGCTATCTCGTGTCCTTTTTGGTATTGCATTTTGGGTGGCCAGCAGTGTATATACACTGGTGTGCAAAAATTAAGGGCAGCATAACAGCGGAACGAGCAGACAGAACGGACCGAAAGACCCCTCAGGAGATAGACTAGGGTCCGGTACGGTAGGGCATGCACACATATATGCAGCATGAAGTGGGGGGTCGGAAGGGAATAAAGCACACAGGCGGTGTACGCTCAGCAATTCGGTGAAAGCTTTTGCACGGTGTACATCGGTTTGAACAACGTCGAGTTGCTGCTACCGTGTGATATGGCCAACACGCAATTCAGTAGACGACATCTGGATGACTGTACCCGAGGTCTCGTCATTGGGAAGTTGGAAGAAGGTCGAAGTGTGACTAGTGTGGCCGAGGAGTTCGGGATCGCTCACAGCATCGTTTCACAAGCTTGGAGAGCAATTCAAACGACAGGAACAGCTGTCCAAGAGTTTAGTTGTGGTCGTCCAGGAGCAACCACGGCGGTGGATGACCGGTATATTGTCCTACAGGCAAGAAGAGACAGACGGCAGACAGCGGGAGAAATTGCAAGGCACATGCAACAGACAACTGGACGTCCATTATCGCGTTTTACCATGGCCAGGAGACTGCATAAAGGTGATCTATTTGCACGACGACTAGTGCAGTGTGTGCCATTAATGCCTGCTCGTCGGAGATGGCGGTTTCTGTGGTGCCAGGAACACAAGAACTGGACACAACAGCTATGGGGTCGAGTTCCCTTTACGGATGAGAGCCGATTTAGTCTGACGAGCGATTCTAGACGTATACACATCAGGAGAGAGCAGGGAACACACAATCACACCTCCAACATCATCGAAAGGGACCGGTTTGGAGGTGGCGGAGTTCTCGTTTGAAGCGGTGTCATGCTTGGTCGCTTACTGACCTCCACATCTTCCAAGGAGGTTTAGTCACTGGTGTCCACTATTGTACAGAGGTTCTCCTGCCTCACGTGCGTCTGTTTAGAGCTGCTGTGGGTCCTGAGTTCCTCTTTATGGACGACAACGCTACACCTCATCGTACAGTGGCTGTCGCAGAGCTGTTGGAGAGTGAAGATATTCAACGCATTGATTGGCCCGCAAGGTCTCCGGACCTAAATCCAATCGAACAAGTGTGGGACCTTCTCGGGAGACGCTTGGCAGCATGGCATTAGCCGCCAACAACGATCCCGCAGCTGCGATTGGCGCTACAAGAGGAATGGGCCGCGATGCCTCAACAGATCCTTCACAACCTCATCCTCAGCATGGACAGACGTTGTAAATCCTGCAACGCAGTCAAGGGTGATCATATCCTCTACTAAAGACTGGATTTTTCTTGGCAGCCGCCTGTCACACGTACATTTCTGTCTTCTGTCCACTTGTGCTCAAAGCTACCTTTTCAATAAAGTGCCTTTGTATCCCTTGTTTGGACGGTTTTGCTCACTTGTCCCATATTTTTACATCTTGGGGATCTTATGGTATGATTTGAGTCGATGTGGAGCACTTCTGCACATCGCTACATTCGAAAAACCGTCTCGTCCTTAATTTTTGCACGCCAGTGTATGTATATGTATGTAAGTGGTAGTCACAACAGAAAATGCTCATTATAAAAGAAAATGCTTAAATTTTTTTGTTATTGCTGATTGTGGCTGCTTCCGATAAAAATAAACAAACAAAACAACAGTAACAAAAAAGGTCACATTCCAAAACTGAATTATTCGTTCAAAATTTCAGGATAAAATAATAAAAACTAAGGACTTTCAGGACATGAATATCAGGAATTTCAGGACAACTACCCCTAATTCTCAGCTTATCACTGGATAAAATTGTTTTAAATTTTCAACCTGAAAGAAATTAGTACAGAAAAAAAAATACATTGTAAAATATAAACCATACAAAATAGGCATATGCTTCCAAATTCATCTAACAAACTAAGAAATTGACCACACTTTGCTATTTCCTACTGAATGGAAAATGGTACAATTTATAAACAAAATTAAATGTGTACTAAACAGGAAGAAGATGATATCAATTAGGACAACATCCTACAACAATGGCATCAACTGGAATGCTACCTGCACCACACAATAATAATTACAATGAGCTCAAAATATTACAATGAGAAAGGTGAAGATATGATATAAGGATTAATGATAATGTATGGGAAAGAGCCTACACTTTTTAATACAGATTAGGATAAGACAAAAACGGCCACAGTGGTAAGGTAAGGCTGTAAAATTTCGCAAAAAAACAAAACAAAAAAAACTTATGATATGGGGGGGGGGGGGGGGGTATTTTTTAATTGGACTGTAGATAGCATGAATTCAAAAGCTGTGGGCAGTCTACCTGTAAAGGGTTTGGAAGATGATTCCCTTTTAAAGGATTTAAATGCAGTGGTAAAAACCATATAGATAGGGTATAATTAAGGTTATCATTACAGATATGACTGGCCAAGTTGAATTCTGTAACAGGAAGAACTGATGAAATGCTGGTCAAGTTAAAGAAAATAACTTGGTGAATAGGAATTTAATGCATTGGACGTAGCCTACTACTAGTCCAAGTTCATGGTTGGAATCCATTGTCTGGTATGTTGTGGACTTTTTATTTTACTGCTGTGTTCTTCTATTTCTTTACTTTTATGATCACATCTCCTATATTGACATTGTTATTTTGTTTGTGTTAATTTTAACTTTGAAACTTCCCTTAAAGATATTGTGCTCTTATATTTCAACAATTACGTAAACTGAAGCATATTGTTGGTTAATCCGTGAATTTCCAGAATCAGTATTGGCCATGGAGCACCTTAACTGAATGATGAGGAAATTATCCCCACCTGTTCTTCATGTTAATCCATTTTGTACGCTTTACTAGTTTTTTTTTTGTTTTTTTTTTAATTTCCCTTCTAGAATTCAGCAGTTAGCAAGAATTTTTTTAACACAATAAATAATTTTTATTTTTATTTTATTATTTTAAAGGTATTTAACACAAAGAACTTCAGACTTGCCAACTTTTTAAGAATTAAAACCCACAAAAAAATTTTCAGAAGTTTAATAGATACATTCAATTTACTGATGTATCGAACGTGTTGATTACATATTTGAACACATCGATTTATTATGTAGACGGTTTGCCTATTTTAGTTGATTTCATATGGTATTTTGATTAAGGTACTTGACACTACTTCATCTTTACAGTGATTATAATGAAATCAATACATAGTCATCTCATTAATATGCCACCATTAGGCTACATACAGATAAAAATTTCATTTTTAGTAGCAAAATTATTGTGATATTGCAGTAACTTTTTACTTTAACTTAACTGAGGTCTTGATCTTAAATTTTGAGGCAAAGATGTTAGAATACCTTTAAAAAATACAATTTTAAGTCTTCAGGAAGGCTGATTTTTTAAATCTCTCTCTTTCAGCAGTTATCACCAATCCTAATGCTACAATGTTTTTACACAGTCTTTCCTACTTGGCTAAGAATAGAGAGCATTGGGGTGGGTGAAATTATGATCAGGTGAATCAGAATATACCGGACACTGGCCCTTGGGACCCATCAAAATTGTAATGTACTAATCTGCGGGTAAAAAAAAAAAAAAATCTGTAGGTCCATAAACTAGTAGAATTTTCACAAAATTTACAGACAAACTGTAAACTTGGTAGCAAGTATGCAACTTTGATTCCAAGGTACAACACACACAAAGTTTAATTGTTAAAACATTATTTTACGAACTTTCTAAACGTGAAATGGTTGATCAATTTCTGTCAGCACAGAACTATCAAGTATTAACGTTAGTTTCAGGTACAAAAATTTATCCAATGTTGATAGGAAAAATATAACTGTTATGCCCATGTGAGAAAGTTTTTAAGACATGTGGATTGAAGAAACACTGATTTTGGAGGTCTTGAAAAGAGAGACTGCAGAATTTCAGAGCTTTAATTTTTACACGACAACAGAATTTCAGAGCTTTAATTTTTACACGACAACAGAATTTCAGAGCTTTAATTTTTACACGACAACAGCCATGTCAGGGAAAGAGAAAAAGATGTGAAATAAATATCAGCTGTCTGCTACTACCATTAACTGAATGTGTTCCCAGCTAGGTGACTGCTGCCATTCAATATACTTTTACCTAAATCTGCAAACTCCAACATTCAAGTAAGAGAAACAAGAATTTTGTGTAATTTGAGTTCTTCAAACAGCATTTCAATTTTACAATACTGTCCTTAATGCAAATGTTGCTTTGACAATTGCTATAACACTCCCCTTACTGCAAAGAAATCTATAGTGCTTTTGTTACTAGTGTTGCTACATACACAATATTTTCCTTTTGGACCCTACAAATGCTGCTACTGCACTAACAAGTTAATGTTTTGTTGATCTGGGCAGCTAATCATACATCAGAATTGGAACAATCACATTTTCATATAGTCATTTGGGACTTTCTTGAGAACCCATCACACACACATCACTAAGCTGTTCTTTGAAATTCAGAGATTAGCTCCACAAAGAAATACAAACTACTAGACAATTTTTACTTACTGTTGCCGTATCAAACTTCTCCATTTACAGCGATCTTGACATACAACTCGGGCTTCACTGGCATCCATCACACGCCATACACAAGATCTTTTATACTTCATACTCACAATCTTTTTCTCATGCAAATACTCCTGAATCTGATCCTCCCATGACTTCCTTGGTCTTCCTTCCTGCCACTTGGGCTAAAAAGATTTTCTTAGTAAGCATCTCATCACTCATTCTTTCAACATGGCCAAACCATCGAAGCACATTAGTTTCCACCTTGCTAACAACATTTTGCTTCATATCTTCATTCCTCACACAATCAGAATGTGTCTTGCCACAACCCCCGCCCCCTCCGTACATAACGACTTTCTTCAGCACACAAACAATTTCTGTTTCTTCTGTAGTACCAGAGGTTTTGCTGCTATACATCAGAGTACAGGGCTTGAAAAATATCTGAAAAGTTACATGCCGAGCTGGGCATGTGCAGAAAATATTTACTTGCCCAGAAGTAAAGTCTACATTCACAGAAAAAAATTTCAGATAATAAAACAGAAGCCTCATCTTTTTTAAAGTTAAAAATTATGATAAACTTTTTATACATCTTTTGCATTACCATTTTACAGTGTCTGTTTTCAAAATGCACAAAAGCAAATATCACAAAGTTTTAAGAAAGGTAATCGATGGCATTTGAGAAATTTAGTGATGATGCCATGTTCAAAAGTTTTTAATATATGCCCTGTGTTTTACAAAAAAAATAAAAATAAAATAAACAATCATAGTTAACTGTATAGCAGTTTAAGTAGTTTTTAACAATTTTGAATGTAAACATTATTTACATTTTTCTCTTGTGCAAACAGAAGTGATTTTGAATCATAAAATATCCCAAGAATTGTTGTTTAGAAACAAAGGCAAATCTTATGTTTTCAACTACTGTTGTGTGCACTTAGTTATTAAACTATATTATCACCTAACAGCCCACATTGCTTGAAAACATTACTGGTGGTATCGGCCAGTTTAGGATGGTTTTTGCAAATGTGCACCACATGATAGTCTTGCCATTTGAGTTTAGCCAACGAAATATTTTTATCCAAAATTACTCAACCGTGCAACAGTGTTTTTTTTTTTTTTTTTGTACTCTTTATCATAGACCGCTTGCATATGTTTCAGATTTGCCAATGATGTAGATTCCGATTCAGAAATTATGTCACTCAACAGTGCGGAAGACGAATTTGTACCTACCGCTGACAGATCAGGAATTTCACATAATTGCTTACTATGAGATATACTCTCATTGCTGGATTCCCCCCCCCCAATAAAAACTATCATATATCCATTTTTAAATACAACTTATATACACGGCTAACATGAACTGCAACTAACACGAATACTGTTCTCTCAGATAAACTAAGTTATCTGCGTTGGTAATTTTTGCTCTTTTCCCGGTTAAGTGGAACGCATTGTGCAGGCTCATTCTTAAACGAAACTTAGCTTTAGTTTCAGGAGTCCCGCTGTCAGTTCATGTGTGTGAAAGTGAGCATGGGTGGAAGCTTCCACTTTCCCCTCCCTCACTTGCACAAGTTATATCAGAGACCCTGCCCCATCCAGAGCTGTGCAATTAATATTCCATTGTCACTCCCTGCCCATAAAAAGCACAGCTTTTTTGCCCATCAGTCTGCATACTCCTGTTTCACGGCAGTTTACGCATTTTGTCACAAACACCGGAGGCTAGTTTCATCCGAGGCATGCATCCCGTCGTTAACTGTAAACAACATCTGGAGCAAAACTACGTATGGTCCCAATTTCTGGACGTAGAGCATATTATAATTAAAGAAGCGCTATTCTCCTGGCCTTGGCACTCATTCCGTAACAACAATACAACTGCAGTAAAATGAAAAACACACGACAACCGTCTTTTTTTTCTAGAGCAGAAAATTCTCTATTTCAAACCTTTTTTTTTCTTTAAATCTAGTTGCCCAATCAGGCAACTAGATTTCATTTTTACTTGCCCAGGCCAATAATTTACATGCCCTGGGCATCTCGGGCATGATATTTTTTAAAGCTCTGGAGTAGGAACAATTACACTTTCATACACAGCCATGCGGGACTCTCTTGAGAATCCATCATTCCTGTGAAAACCTCCCAAAGCAGCCATGTCTTTAAATGAAGAATTCACCCGCCCACTAATTTCATCATACAATTTGTTCTCTCTGTCAAACATGCTTCCTAAATACACAAACTCATTCACCTGGTCAATCACTGTGCCATTTATATTTACATTACATTCAGTGCTACCAGTTCCTCTCTCAAACACCATAACTTTGGTTTTTCCCTTATTTATACTCAGTTTGAATTTCATGCAAACTTCGTGCATACGAGACAACATACTCTGCAAATCACTTTTGCTCTCTGCCAACAGAACAGTGTCATCAGCATACAGCAATCTGCACACACGGATATCACCAAGACATAAACCACTATAATCTATTTTGGCATCACGCATGCACACATCCATAAATATATTAAACAGCCATGGTGACATTACACAACCTTGCCTAACTCCTGCACCAATAGATAGAAAACCATTTTGATAAAACACTATTCACTCATACACAAGCTCTACTGCCAGCATGCATGGCTATTACACTATTAATAAAATTCCCAGTAACACCATCTTCATTCAATATCTTCCACAAAAGTGTCCTATTTACTCGGTTGTAAGCTTTCTCTAAATCTATGAAGGCAGCAAAAGCTTTCTTACCAACAGTCAAATACTTTTCATTCATCATGCGTAATGCAAAAATTTGGTTAGTGCAGCCTTTACCAGGCATAAAACCACTCTGAACATCCCACATTTTCTCTGATGTAAGACCCCCATACTTTTTCAATAATGACCTTACAAACACTTTCCCTGGCACACTCAGTAAGCTAATATCATGATAGTTCTTGCAGTCAGTCTGATCACCTTTTCCCTTAATACAAGGGAACAATGATAGCATCCTTACAATCCTGAGGGACCATTCCTAACTCCCAGCACAACTGGCAAATTTCCATTAACCAGTCAATTACAGAGTCACTACCATATTTCAACATCTCGGCAGTTATGCCATCAACTCCCAGAGCCTTACCATTCTGAAGAGATTTTAGAGCCTTATACACTTCTCTTGAGATCCCTCCTGCCCTTTCATCCTTCACTGTGACATCTCCTGCTTCTACCTCAGAATCACCTTTGCTTTCCTGTTCTAATAATTCACAGAAGTGTTCACCCCATCTTTCACTTAACTCTTTGGGCTCCCATATCACTTCCCTAAACCTATCATTCCTGTGAAATCCTCCTAAAACAGCTATGACTTTCAAAGAAGAATTCACTCACCAACTAATTTCCCCATCTAATTTGTTCTCTCTGTTAAACATGCTTCCTAAATATACAAACTTAATCTCTGTGTCATTTTGACTGATCTTACATTCAATATTAACAGTTCCTCCCATAGAAACCATAGCTTTGGTTTTTCCCTTATTTACACTCAGTTTGAATTTCATACACACTTCATACATTTGGGACAACATACTCTGCAACTAACTTTTGCTCTCTGCCCGCAGGCAGGACTGTGTCTCTCATCAGCATATAGCCACCTGCATACACAGGCATTAAAAAGACATAAACCAGTAATGCCCATTTTGGCATCAAGCATGCATGCATCCATTAATATATTTAGCAGCCATGGTAACATTATACAACCTTGCCTGACTCCTGTCAGAGCGGATCCAGAGAGGGGGTGGCGGCACTCCCCTCAGCAACCAAGGAAAAACTTCGATTTGTTAGGTTTTTAAATATCAACTTGAATGTTGTTTTTTTGTGAAAGAAAGTATTGCTTAAAAGTACATTACATTCATTAATTAATTGGAAGAATTCATAGACATACTAAGAACACTTTTTCATTTTGCAGGAAAATATCTTGCCACTCCCCCACGAAAATCCCAGATCTGCCCCTGACTCCTGTACCAATGGAAAATCATTGTTATCAAACACCATTCACTGGTACACATGGATTTCACACTATTATTACGTAGATTTCCAGTAATAATATATTTAGCCAGTACCTTCCACAGAAGAATCCTATTTACTTGGTCATAAACTTTTTCTAAATCCATAAAAGCAGCAAAAACTTTCTTATCAACAGACAGATGCTTTTCGATCATCACACGTAATGCAAAAATTTGGTCAGTGCAGCCCTTGCCAAGCATAAAACCACTCTGTACATCCCACATTTTCTCTGATGTAAGGCATTGTACGTTATCACTAATGACCTTTCCAGACACTTTCCCTGGCACACTCAGCAAGCTGATACCATGGTAATTCTTGCATTCAGTCTGACAACATTTTCCCTTACACAAGGGAACAATGATAGCATCCCTGCAGTCTTAACTGCCAGCAAAAATGGCAATACATTTCGCTTAGCAAACTCAGATCTGCCAGGAATTTATCAGATAAGACTGAAAATAGATTTGATGACAAGATGAAAGAGGTTTAAAAGGGACAAGTTCAAGGCATCTGCCTCCAAGCTTATAAAGAGATATATTTCATGAATAAAAATGATTCAAGCAAATTTTCAAGAAACTGAATAAATGTATCATTAAAAACACATCATACCTGAGAAATGTGCAGATCACTCTCACTAATAAGAGGTGGCAACTCTAACATGATGATATTAATCATGTCTTGAGTCAGAGATTCAGCTGAAAATAAAGAATTTTTATTTGATACCATACACACAATTTCACATTCGCTTAAACAGCTATTATTTTCACATTTAACGTATGACTTTCTCTTTTATTTATTTCATAACTGCATAATATTAATTTCAATTTTACAAGGTGAATTAATTTATATAAAGTGTTCAATTGATTCTGGAAAGCCTTTTGATTGAGAACCTAAGAACATATTTTTCAGTGTGCTAAAAAGCTATAAAGTGAAAAGGATGGCTATTAAAATCAATCACAGGCCTGTGCATCCAGAGCTCTGCCAGTCAGGATGGTAAGAAATAATGTTGAATGGTTTGAAATTAATTCTGGAATAAGACAGGGATGAAGATTACACCCATTGTATTTTGTGATCTATGTAAAAGAACTGCTCAAAGACTGTAATTGGTTTAAGATATTGATGTCCATGGTGTTCAATATCTTAAATTAATTACAGTGTCTATTGTTTGTATGCTGATGACTTAGTGCCAGTTTCTGAGAGAGTAAACAAATTGCAATGCAGTCTTTCAATTAGCATAAACCTGAAGATTCAACCACATTACAGCTAAAAGGAGGACTGTAATCCATAACAATTTCATTATGCACTTGGTGGAGCAGAAGGATAAAGTCAAATTTAAAAGTAAGGAGAAAAAATCTGGCCAGCAGCTTCAATATTTCAGGGCCGTATAGTGACCGAAATGCTCACAACTTTTAGTCAATCAAAAGCATCTCTTGTTTTGTTTGCACAATATGCTATCATATAACAAAACTTGTGGTTCCCAAAATCATGGACTTCATCATGGACAGGGAAAAGCACTATGTGTTACTAAATTTGAAACACTTTTATTTAATTTATTATAAAGGCTGCAACATCACTTGAGGCTTATAAAGCTGTCTAAACTCTATTTTACTTTTGACTGAAAACCACAAAAATTCTACATAAGTGGCATGAAGATCTTATGAAATGGTGTAAAAGTGTGAGGGATATTTTAATGTGTACTTCACTAAAACACGATTTAACGGAATTCTTCAAATAGATGGACAATGATTACCATCATCCATCCTTTCTAAGGTGGACAAAGATTGAAATCCTCCGTATTTAAATGTTTTCTTATGCACCTTAAGCATGTTCGTGAAGTGTTAATACTTGCTGATTTATAGTTACAGGCTTATGTCTAAATTTATGAAAACAAAATTATGTTTTGAGTTTGAAATAATGCATAAAATATAGACACTACTCATATAAGACCTTTTAAATGGTATGTATAAAATTTCTGAAAATGTGTTCTCAAATGCTGCATCATTTTAACAAAGACCTGTCTTTACTCTTTGTTTACTTTTCCCCCACACACATGGAAATCTTTTCAAAATGTGGTAAAAATACACACTTTCGACAGCTCAATATCTCGATGAGCTGAAATAATTATCACAAATTCTTTATCTCAAAGACTACAGTTTTGTGACGATTATATATAGATTAAGATAATACAACGTAGTTGTCACAAATGTTTATTTTCTCAAGCCGACCATGGTTTCGCTGGGTATTGACCTAGCTTCATCAGGACGAATGGCACGTAAATATTCAAATTGTATATGACATCATAAATGGTGTTAACAGTCACGTGTTTTGGTTAGATGCTTCCACGCGTTTGATAGAAATGGCGTGGATGCCATGTCATTAACAAGTTGCGAAGACTTTTGATATATATGGAAAGCTTCCAAAATATTAAGTTTGGTGGTTGAATCTGGTTTGTCAATAAGTTTTGCCTCTTCAAAGAGAAATTTGTGGTCCTTTTCGTAACAGTGTGTAGCCATCGATGACTTCTTTAGGTCACAATTCCGAATGTAGGTCTTGTGCTCCTTCAATCGAAAACGTAAGGCTCTACGGGTCTGTCCTATGTACGAAGCGTCACATTCACATGGAATTTGGTAAATTCCCCACGAGTTTTTGTCTTCAACATAGTCCTTTGATCCTAAAAATCTCATTTTGTTTATGGGTTTAAAAATCACCTTAAAATTAAAGGTTTTGACAATTTTTGGAATTTTGAAGGCAATGTCACGGTAAAATGAAATAATGGCAAAATTCTCTCGCAATGGGCGCATCACAGGAGTTAATGTGGAGATAGGCTTCAGTTTCCGGAATTTTGTTAGAGCCTTGTCTATAATGGAAGCGTTGTATCCTAGCTGTACTGCAACACGTTTAAGGAAATAAAGTTCTTTTTCCAAACTGTCCTTATCTGAACATATATGTATCGCGCGATATATGCAACTGTAAAAGGCGCTGAGTTTTTGTTGATAAGGGTGATTAGACTTGGCATGTGGAGGTGAAAAAATAGCGAAAGGCTTCCGATAAATTGTGGTTGCGAGCGATTGAACAGACGGAAGGTCTAGCCATGGGCAGCCCACTGTCACCTATATTATGTGAGATCTACACGCGTCGATTTGAAGAAAAACTTTTCAAACTCGTGAAATTTGACTTATGGATACGATATGTAGACAATACTTTCGTTCTGTGGAAGGGAAAACATTTTGAAATTCCAGAATTAGTCAAATTTATAAATTCCATTGATCCTCACATTCAATTCAGCTACGAGACTGAAAACAACGGATGCCTAACATTCCTTGTAATCCTGGTAACTCGCCTAAATCAATCGCTCGCAATCACAATTTATCGGAAGCCTTTCGCTATTTTTTCACCTCCACATGCCAAGTCTAATCATCCTTATCAACAAAAACTCAGCGCCTTTTACAGTTACGTATATCGCGCGATACATATATGTTCAGATAAGGACAGTTTGGAAAAATAATTTTATTTCCTTAAACGTGTTGCAGTACAGCTAGGATACAACGCTTCCATTATAGACAAGGCTCTAACAAAATTCTGGAAACCGAAGCCCATCTCCACATTAACTCCTGTGATGCGCCCATTGCGAGAGAATTTTGCCATTATTCCATTTTACCGTGACATTGCCTTCAAAATTCCAAAAATTGTCAAAACCTTTAATTTTAAGGTGATTTTTAAACCCATAAACAAAATGAGATTTTTAGGATCAAAGGACTATGTAGAAGACAAAAACTCGTGGGGAATTTACCAAATTCCATGTGAATGTGGCGCTTCGTACATAGGACAGACCCGTAGAGCCTTACGTTTTCGATTGAAGGAGCACAAGACCTACATTCGGAATTGTGACCTAAAGAAGTCATCGATGGCTACACACTGTTACGAAAAGGACCACAAATTTCTCTTTGGAGAGGCAAAACTTATTGACAAACCAGATTCAACTACCAAACTTAATATTTTGGAAGCTTTCCATATATATCAAAAGTCTTCGCAACTTGTTAATGACATGGATGCACACCATTTCTATCAAACGCGTGGAAGCATCTAACCAAAACACGTGACTGTTAACACCATTTATGATGTCATACACAATTTGAATATTTACGAGCCATTCGTCCTGATGAAGCTAGGTCAATACCCAGCGAAAACATGGTCGGCTTGAGAAAATAAACATTTGTGACAACTATGTTGTATTATCTTAATCTATATTATTACAAACTTCCCAAAACTCACCTTAATTTTTTATTATATTGCCATTAACATAGATACCAACCTCTAAAAGTAGTCTTCAGTAACAAACATGTTCATTTTTCAGTAACGAATATTTTTTTTTCAGTAATTTTCAGTAATCCAGTCTACAGCGGCAAATTTGGGTATTTAACACTGCAACAAATTTTAATCTGTCAGAACTATTAACAAAATAATAATAATAATAATACAATAAAAAATAATTTGCTAGTGGAAAAATTTAAAATACTGTCTACCACAGGGATCATAGCATACTTCTGGAAAATTTTAGGTAAGAATTTTAGGAATTTTAGGAATTTTTAGAAAAATTTTAGGAAAATTTTAGGAGTGTATTTCAATAAAAACTAGATGTATATTTGTATACATCTAGTAAAACAACTTTGTATACATTGTAAAGAGTTTGCTTCACACCCTTCAACCATATATACTGATAGACTGCGCATGACATCAAAATTTCTGGCTCCAACATAAAATCACATGACATCAGTCAAAAAGATGGGTTACACCTGCTGTGCTTATGGTTGCTCTGAGCGATATAGTAAAGAAAGTTCTATGATTTTTCATGGGTAAGAAACGAATTAAATACCTAAGTCAATAAAGTTCAATTACTTAACCAGAAACTTGCAGCTATTGATATAAAAATATAGTAACTTAAGAAAAAAATGGAATGCATGTTCCAAATTCTTCGCAAATGTTCATCACATTATAAATCACAAAATGTAAACAACCCGATCATGCATGTATATAGCTTATAAGTAAACTTACCTGAAGAGTTTTCATTATATATGAGGCGCATTCACATAATACACCGAAAACACTGAAGTTCTGCAGCGTAAATTAGTAATCGTAACAGCATTTTTACACGAAATTTGGAGTCTGATGATGACGTGCCCAATGTTTGAGCCATGGCGACTTTGATGCAGCTATTGCCAATGCGCAGTCCATTAGTATATATGGTCGAAGTTCACACCCAAATTTTTTGCATAATGTCTAAAGTTTAAGTATGATTTACTTCTAATGTTCAGTTCTTATCTTTTCACGTGTTAATATCATATTCAAGTATATTTACCACATTCAAGTTTCACTTTGAACATTAATATGCTGTTGAACCAGAAGCAATTCACGATTTTCACAGTAAAGTTTTCAGGTTTCACATTAAACTATAATATCCTAAAAAGGTAATTGAAAACCAAGAACTATGTACAATTGTTCACTGAATTACTTTTTTCATATTATTGTTTTAACCTTTTCCTGATTAGCCTATCTTTTTCTGCTTCCACCACAACTAATTTACTTTCAGTTTTCTTTATTTCAGCTGAACCTTGTATGATCAAGTTAGAGGCAACTGCTATTTCAACAGTATTTTGTTTTTCTACAGCTTTTCTCATTCTTTCTGTTCCCTCTTGAATTACTGCTAGGAGGCTTCTTTATCTTTTTTAAGCCTATTTATTTCTGCATCATTTTCTTTTATTTTGTCATCAAACTCAGCTTTTCTTTTTTCTCTAGCTGCTTTTCCTTATTTTCCCTCTCTTTCTTCGAAAATAAAAGCATAACAAACAGCGCAAAAACTAGCTCATAAATAGAATATTTGAAACACTCTCAATTGTATGCACTCTCAATTATTAGGGATGGTAGAGGGGAAGGGAATAGAACTGTCCAAAATTAGCATGTTTTCGTTGCGCTAGGGCGCTTAAGCACGGCTGAATTCCTTCAGATACCCCCAATGTTCAAATGATTGAAATGTGCTGATGTTCATGGAATGAAATGGTTGATCAGCTATGATGACCGCATAAAAGTTCAGGGTGGGGGAGGGCTTTATTTTTTTTATTATTTTAGTTTATGCAACATTTTACATCACTCCAGTATTTATCTTGTCATCATCAACAATCGCAATGCAACTACCGCTTACGATCGCGGATATCAGCAACCGAAAATCTGCCATATCTCTAAGTGATATAACACACAGTATCCTGTTACAGTGTATTGTAATTGAAAAAAAAGGATGTGGAAAAAAGAAACTTTCAGAAATTAAGATCATCAAGTCATGCGTTTCAAAAATCCGTTTTCCTTTATAACGTTTAAAAACATGTTTTTGCTTTTTTACCTGTAGTGTAAATAAAAAAACTATGTTGATTTTTTTTTATGGAATCAGACGTCCGTATGTCTGATTGTCTTCATCTGAGTTCACACTTTAGCTACTGTGTACAAGTAGACCTATTTTTTCAGCTCAAAAATATGTAGTTTTGTATATATTCACAGTATAAGTCATTCCTTATTCCCACAGAACTGAATTCAGCATATGCAAAATGAAGATCATCAAGACCCGCCCAACACTATGTTTCTGATTGTCTGCTGTTTATATTCAAGAAATGCAAGCATGGATCAATGGTGAATGCAGCAACTATGATTTTTATTTATTACCAAGAAAAAAAAAAAGAGCCGTGAAAGCTGTAAAGCTGAAACGGATATTTCTCTCAACCCCCCCATGCACAAAAACATTCCAATTAAGATCAAACAGCAGGAGGACGCGTCCACACAACACAACCTTTGGAATTACCTGATGGAATGGCTTCTTTTCATTTGGCACATCACCATAAATCACCACCTGCAGCTCACTGAACTGTCAAGTTGCACCCTTCCTCCTTCACTTTAACTATAATAGAAACTGTAAAAAAAAAAAAAATGCTCCCCAATTTTCGACAAAATTAAATTACCAAATTTACGTCATGATGTTGCAATTTACTAAAATACGTTTGTTTATCTGCTGAATATTGCTTAAATCCATTGAAAACTTTTTAATTATAGATGATTTTTTTATTAAAACAGTAACTCAGACGTCTGAATAAAAACGTGTTTGTAATTCAAATAGAGTCCATATCATCACAGAAAAAAATTTAAGGATCACTCTGTTTAAATAAACCATGGCATCTAAAAAAAATAATTCACTTGCTTTTCCGTAATTTATAATTACTGTTTCTTTTTTTCAATCCGATTATGCAACTTTTTTTTTTTTTTTTTTTTTTTGCATCTGCTAAAGTTCCTAACGGAATTTGGCGAAATTTGCACTAGAACTTTATTGTGATGTATCTTAACTACTGTAAAAATTTTACTGTGTTATTTTCAAAATTCAGAAAAATGGATTTTTGAAAATATTCTCCTAGTCCTTTTGTGCTGTGGAAGTGATAAACAGGTGTTTGCTTTCTTCCCAACCAAGGGCTTCAGATCAGCGCTCCCAGCTGCCAATCAACCGTTGCTATGGTAACACCCTTTCTGCTGGAGGCTCACTCTGTCCAAAGAGGCACACATACTTGTCCATAATAAAAATTACCAATGCTAACTTTTAAAGTTTTAAACCGATTCAACTGGAATTTTGGAAGTGAGCTTCTGTAATCCAATTACAGTGAATGTAAAAATTTCAGCCACTTTCGTGAAAAATTCGCAAAGATAGTTTTCTTATTTTTTATCAAGTAGTGGAAGTCTCTTGAGGGGAGGGAGGGTGGCATTCACATAAACAAGAAGAAGATGAATGTGTTGTTCAGGCATACTCCTCACTGGTGGATACCAGCTGACTTGGTACATACGCGACCCCTGCAAATGCTAAATGCCTCTTCTTTCCCCTTCTGTTCTCAATTGTCGGACGGACATCAAGCTCCCCTTCGACCTACTAGTAATCATCCAATTTTATTGCACTGGAAGTAGTGCCTTTTTTTTTTCTTTTTTTCCCCCCAGCCAAATTAGGATTTGGTGCACATCGGAAACCGCTGCCGGTGGTTTCTTTGAGAACAGAGAAAAGGAACTTTAAAAAATGAAGGGGTAACAGTAACACAATTTCCTAAAAGGGCATTTTTTAAGCACTAATTTCAAATTTCAAGGCTTTTCAAGACGGCATTAAAAAAACACCGTTTTTCCAGGATATTCCAGGCCTTGAAAACGTAATCATGATTTTCCAGGACTTTCCAGGTTTTCAAGCACGCGTGCGCACCCTGCGTAATGGTAAATTTATTGGCGTTAATAACGGTTGTGTTTTTAATAAATAAGCTTACGAAAATTTTAGGATGAATAGCAAATTTTAGGTATAATTTTAGGAATTTAAGGAGGGTCACAAAATATTAGGAATTTTAGGAATTTTAGGAGGAATGCGATCCCTGCTACCAGAAAAATATAATATATTACCTCCAGACATGAAGAAAAATTATTCCTTGGAATGTTGCCAAATTATTATGATAAACTGGCTGTAGTTGCCATTTTGGCATTTCTTAGTTCAATTTGCAAAAACTTCTTCTGATAGCATAGTTCACTGTGTGCCATGCCATTTATTTTTTCTACTAATAAAGAAGACAGCACATGACTACTTAAATTAGGTCTGAATCATTCATGTTTTTTTTTTCACAATACTGAAAATTCTTTCTGTACTTGCATTGCTATGAGGGACTATTAAAATCATTTTCATAATTTTGCTTAATGATTCATACTTTAACTGGCCACTTTCATTTTTCATTAAAGAAATTCTGTGCCACACTTCATCCATTCTCCCAGAAGTAACAGCACAGCTAAAATTTTCAAACTGGTAGTGAGCAAATTCAGATTCCACCTTGTCAGATTCTTCTGGTTTCAAAACTGGAAACAGGGAACACATATATAGGACTGATGCAAAAGAAACACTTTGCCTTAATGCTACATCTGCAATTACAGCATGACTCAGAAATTCATCATTAAGTGGACATTTTCTTAAAATGTAATTGCGGCCTGCCTTGTAAAATTCCCTTTCCTCAGAATAAAAAGTAGCCACTGTGTCTTCACTCAGATCTGCAGTTGTGCCTATATAAGATCTCGCTTTTGACCCAATTACGAGATTGCAGTTTTCTTTTTGATTTCTCCTTCTTTCGAAATTTCCATCTGCAAGAGATGTTGCTGTCACATCAAATGCCGATGGCTTGATAAATCGTACAAGCAATTCAGATAACAGACTATGAAGTTTTCTTTTTAATACATGCACAAGCGGAGCTTCCTGCTGCAAGAACACGTTAACAGATGTAAATAATGGAAGAGTAGCAGATAAAAAAAGACAATAAAGTTTAGATGAAGGATTTCCAATCATACTTGCAAGGTTCTTATACTGTGAATTAGCTTCTTCATTGTCACTGCAATAATGTTCTAGAGCCTCTCACAGTTCTAAAATTCTGTCAATGGATTCCAAAAGTGATAACCAGCGAGTATTGACATGCTTTAGAATTTTGTGTGGTTTAGTACCACAAACAGCTTGACTCAGTTTTAGATTGTGTTTCCTCTTTGAACTTTTCTCCCCCCCCCCCAAAAAAAAAAAGTACAACTGTATCAGAAACGGATCAACATTAAATCCTTTAAATTGAGTAGCAGATTTCTGTGCAGCTAAATTTACTAAATGGCATTAACATCACTGCACTATGATTGCAGGCTGAACCTTCTTTATGTGAGAAACAACACCTTTTACTTGACCTATCATAGTGTTAGCATTGTCACAGGAAAATAACACACAGTTGCTCCATGAGATATTTTTTTAACAAACTCATTGTTCAAAACATTTAATATTCCTTCACCTGTATTATTACTTGATTCAACCAATGATAACAAAACAATTGAATTTTCCCCTATTTTTTCGTCAAAATATGTTATTGTAAAGGGATACAGTTTATTTGCTTGAGCATCATTACTTCCGTTCGTAGATAGAGAAAAAAGGATTTTTTAACTTCAGATACGACGTTACTTGTAGAAACACTGGCCATGTGCTGAATTAGTGCAACAGCCTTGGTTCTTCCACACGAATATTTTTTTGCGATCGCTGAATCAGGTAACATGGCTTGAAATAACGATTTTTCAAGCCTTCAGTTTTCGGAAATTTATCCAACATTTTCAAGCTGAATTGACTTCAGTTTTCGGAAATTTATCCAACATTTTCAAGCTGAAATACAAATATTTATGGAATAAAATTACATCTAACAATACTGGGTAGAGGAAACATCGCGAGAAAGAAAAAATTACGTTTACCAGATAAATCTTACCTCCGTCTACTTTTCGTTTTCGAAGGATGAAATTCCATCCTCCGACAGAGAAAACGACCCCCCCTGCCGCCACCACCAATCCTCCCAAAATTTAAGTTCAGTTATGCATCGATTTCTTACATGGTCCAAATGATAATAAAAAAAGACAGGAATTCCTCTAATCAGTGTGAGAATCTCGTCGCCGAAGATTACGGGGAAATTTTCGGGCGGCCCAACTTCCGTTTTCGGAAATCGTTGCCTACAATTTCAAGCTGAAATTATGCAATGAAATTATATTTAACGGTATTGAACAGAAGCAACATTGCGAGAGAGAGAAAAAATATGATTACGGGAAAAATCTGCACTTCGTTTAACTTCCGTTTCCGAATGTTTAAAAAGACAAAACAACGTCCCCAGACGGAATACGACACACACCCCCAACTAATATCCCGATAATTTCTTTACTCTTGCACCGATCACGAAACTGACAAAAAAAAAAAAAAATCTTCACTTTTGCACCGATCTTGAAGGGGGAAAAAAAAAAAAAAAACCAAATGCCGATTTTTCGTAATTTCAGTGGTGTTTCCTTACTTCCGTAACAGCAACCAAAAATACGTAAAATTACGGAAATTCCGTACCAGTTGGCCTCTATGCATTAATTTTCACTGCTGGCTCTCACTAGTTACTAACTTCTTACCTATCCAGGGCTTGAAAAATATCTGAAAAGTTACATGCCCAGAGCTGGGCATGTGAAGAAATTATTTACCTGAGCAGGTAGTAAAAGCTAGATGCCCAGGAAAATTTCTTTTAGATAACAAATAAGAACCCTAATTTTTTTTAAGTTAAAAAATAAGAACTTTTTTTACATGTTTTTCATTTCCATTCTGTATTCAAAATGTTCAATGCACAAAAGCTTGTATACCAAGTTTTTAGATGATGGTGAAATCGGTATGAAATGGTATGATGATGAAACTGGTATTTGAAAGAAATTTAATGATTCTGCCATTTCCTTTGGCTGAAGTTTTTGTCCTTAATCACTAAATAGAGGCTAGTCCTTTTTTTTTTTTTTTTTTTGATTGGAGGTTTAACGATTACCGTGAGCATCTCAATGGGCTATAAGCAGTCGCCCGTCCCTAATTTAGGGTCACTGGTTCCAGGGAAGGGAGAGAGCCAGTGCCGTAAGACAAACACAACATCCATGCCTCACCGGGATTCGAACCCGGACCCCTTACGGACGAGCGATCAGAGGCCAGCGCCTTAGACCACTGTGCCACCGGGGCGGCAGAGGCTAGTTCCATCAGAGGCATGCATCCTGTCGCTGACTGTAAACAACATTTGGAGAAAAATTACATATAGTTAGTTACCAGTGGTCGATCCAGGTTTTTAAATATCATACCCATTTTTGTGAAATTCTACATATTTTTGTGAAATTTGCCTTATTTTTGTGTTTACAGTAATTGTAATCCTCAATAGTTATTACTCTGGCAAAAAAGTCGCTCATATGTCACAACCCGATTCCCCATAAAGAGAATCCTCAACACCTCCATCATGCTCTTTTCCTTATTTGTCAATACATTCCCCGGAATCTCAGCAGGTATGGCAAAGTTAATCGGAGTAGGGATTGGCAAAAAATATCTGTTTTTCAGCATCAATCTATTTGCAAGTGATAATGGATGTGTCATGGCGAAAATTTTAACCTCTGGTGAATTTCAGAGAGACCTGATCAATCTTTCTGTTGGTTTATCAGAGATTAATTAATGCAAAAATTTTCTCCCATGACATACGTTAGAAGAAAATTCCGGGTTGAAAGGCAGGGGAATTCGTGCGCAAAATTCGCTTGTCTTAATCACAACCAGGAAAACAAAATTTCATGTTGGTGAAAAAAAAAAAAAAAAAAAAGAATAATATTTGATTTAACTGACTTTGGGCTTTTGAAAATAATTATTTTATCTGTTCTTTTATCGCGATAGGAAAAGGCGAGTAGGTGTGCAGCTCAGAGAATCAAAATTAATTTTAGTTTAACATCACGGAACGAGAGAAAAAAAGAAAATTAAAATTAGTGATTTTCTGCAAGGCAAGAATTCGCCATTTTTGCGTTCCTGTTTCCAAACGTCGTGAAAAAGTCGCCCAAAAGTACAACATCTTTTCGTCTTTTGGGTAAGGAATTCAGCAACAGAAATCTATTTTTAGACCTCAGGGTCAAAAGCGGGGTCCCTACGTGTGAAGGTCAGTGTGTCACCCCTGGCTTGCGAGGGAGTGAAATTCCGTTGGGGAGTCGTTAGTTGCTAGGCTGAAGTTTCGACCAATGGGAGGGGTCAGCGGTTTCAAGCACCCCAGAGTTTTATCCGTTGACAAGACACTTTTGTTCTGGTCGCTGCGTTAGCTGGTAGACAGCGGAAAGCAAAATTTTCTCTCCTCGCCTTTTTGGCGGAGGAGGGGGGCAGCAAGAAGGAAAATTTCGTATTGAAATCTAAACGGACAACAGCAAAAATGATGATTTCCAAGGATCTCATTACTGGAGAGGAAATGCTCGCAGATTCAACCCTCTCCTCCTCTCCTAGTGGACGACGGCAGTATTGAGCTGCAATAAAAAGAAAATTAGTAAACTACCGTGAATTGGTCTCCGCAGGAGAATTTTCTGCCAGCGCAACCCGAATGCTGTTACCGCTCGGTTCAATATGGAAGGGACTCTTCAAGCCAGTTCAACCAGACACTGGAAGTTCCGGAAAAAGGGGCATGCACGGCTTTGTGGAAGATACCGCCTTTAACTGCTGAATCGTCGAGTTGGGCCCTACTGATTACCACAAAGGTCCACCAGCATGTTTCAAAAATGCCCGGTTTATGTTTCGTTGGCCAGGCTCGCTGTGGCAGAAAAAGGAAAGAAAAAAAGCACCTTGGAAGTGAAGTGAAAATCAACCGGGACAGTGGTGTTCTCTCAGGGAGAGTTTTTTTTTTTTTTATTTATTTATTTTATCTATTATTAGGCTGTGAAACCTTTTTTTTTATTATTATTATCGACGGTTAGTGTGCTTGTCAGGAAGTGTTGCTGCCCCAGTCCTAAAGGTAAATTTCTCTCGGCATTTTCTTTTTTGTATTATGTTGTGGTTTCTTTAAAATTATAAAACGAGTTGATTTTAAAATTGGGGGCTGTCGGAAAAATATATTGCAAAGAAAAAAAGAAGGGGAGTTGTAAATGTTTTCATTCAGGTTTTTTTTCTTTTTTAGTGTTCGGTGTGCTTAAAGAATGAAACCGCCTGATTTAATCTTAGGCTGTTTAAATAGGTTTCATGTTGTCTTCTGTGGATAGGTAATTGAAAAACAAAACAAAACAAAGAATGGAAGTGAATGATTTTCTGGGTCATGTGGGGATGGATGATATAATGGGAGTATTGAGTTATTTCGGAACGAACACCTCTCCAGACCAGTGTTTCTCTTGGGTGAAATTTGACTCTTTTTGTGCTCGGTGATTTTTGTGTTTGTGAAGTGGAATTTGTATTTATGAACTTAGCGTAGGTGCCATGTAGTTGGGAATTTTTCTTGTAGGCTGGTAATTATTTTGGTTTAGTGTTTTGGTAAATTTAGGTGCTAAATTACTCTTTAAAATTTAATTTTTGTATTAGTGAGGGCTAATTTCTAGTTTCAGCCCGTAGATTAGAAAAACAGGTTTTTATGGGGAAAAGAATATAAGAATTGGGCATACAGGCAGATATGAGCATATGTATAGTGTGACTAAAAAAATAACCCGAATAGCTGTTGTGTTTCTTCAAGAAGTGATGATTTTTTTGTTTTTCAGGAAAAGAGTGATCTAGGAAGTATGGGGGATGTATAGATTTTTCAGGAAATAAAGTAAGGTTTGGTATAGTGTGTCAAGTATGGTGTTAGGGAGTTTTCTGGGAAATGAATATGTACAGTGTGTTCCTGGGAAATAAAGATAAGTGACTTTATGGGAAATGAGTGTGTTCCTGGGAAAATAAGGATATGAAGTGTGTTCCTGGGGAAAATAGGATAAGAAGTAATTTTCTGGGAAAAAGGGTGATGTATTGAATTTTCTGGAAAATGGACGAAGAGATATTTTGGGGACAAGAGAACTCTTGTGGGATACTTTACCCTATGTAGACAATGCTGCGGGGTCTGAAAGGGTGCACGAAACAAATTGGGGGATTTGTTTTCTGCCCAAGTAAGCTTGTTCGGTCCATAGGAGGTGGTACCTATGAGAGGAGTGATATAGGTTGTCCCCAAATCAGAGTGAAGGAACAGAAAAGGGTTAGGTCGCACTTTGCTCCACTACACTGTATAAGCTGGGAATGGATTCACGACCCATTCCCGCCTTCAGGCTCAAACTTTGTTGTTCTCCCTGAAAAATAGTGTTTTTCTTGAGATGTGAGACTCATTGGTTGAGATGATTGTTTGGCTTTATGCCCGAGTTGATTATTACATGGGTGCCAGTTGACTGGAAAACTTATAGTATGGAATTTTGAAATGTTGGATTTTCATGATGATGGTGTAAGTAAGATTCTCTTGTCGGTGTAGCAATTTAATGATAACTTTGTGTAATTTGAATAAGGTATCTAGTGCACTAGGTTTTGGTATGGCGTATAGAATGGGTTGAGTATCCGGTAAGGCTAGAAATGTTGATTGTAAGACAAATGTTGATTTAAGACAGGGTTATGCTGATTTTAAGACAAATTTTCCTGGAAGGGTAGAATCTTTTATTAAATTAACTTTCATTATACGTAGAATTTTGGCAGTTGTTATGGTAGTTTAAAATTAAAAGTGGATTCGGAAGTCTGGTCTGAGAAGGTTGGTTCGAGCGATTTAATTAGAACAATATAGTGTACACATATGCATATAATATTTTTTTTTTGAGAGAGAGTGTGAGATATTTTCACTTCAAATACTTAAGTTGTACACCATGTTAAATCAAGTGTTGGTGCTGTTGAAGTACAATGAAATTCTTGTGTTTATTATTTTTATCAGTAGTGTCCCTGGTGCTAGTTTTTCTTGGAAAGAAACTAACCTGTCATCCGTTTATTTTTATTGGGCCCTGTGGCCAGGCATAAAATCTGTGACCTAAAAATTTAACTTGTTAAGTTTTTAAAATAAATATAGGCCAAGTGGCCTTTCAAAAACCTAAACCTTAGTGCAGTGAAGTTTTAGATATTTTCAGTTTAAATTTTCATCACATGGTTCAAGTGCATCCCCCTCAGCAATGACTGAGGTGGGAATGTAATCTGAGGTTATAGCCGTAAAATCAATGTTTTTGTCCTAACTGGCTGGTTTGATCATCGCCACTTCCAAAAGGTTATTTACACGTGTACATTGTGTACCATTGAATTTTATTGTTTACAAGTTTGGTGCACATGCAAACAAGAGTTGCCTTTTCTTACACTTTCAGGTGTATCTACTCTTCAAACGCAAACAATACAATAGTAGCTTTTGGGAGTTACCAAGTTCAGTGGTGCATTTTATTTTATTTTTCTATTTTGTTTCATGGCCTTATTCAGGGTTTCAGTTTTTGTTTCGAAATACATCCACCCATTTCCCAAATTTGGATTTTCTATAATTTCCATATAAATTTTAATACCAGCATAAATATGGCCTTTTGGTAAATAACTTCAATCAATAAATAAAATAAATGATGATTTTTTCTTCCTCACCAAAACAGATGTTTGGAACTGCAAAAGAATATTTTCTGTGTGAAGTAAATGAATTTAACATTGCTGCATTCTTTTAAAGAGAAAGGGAATATAATCTTATGTCATGAATTAGCGATTTTTTCGCCGTTTCATTTGATGTTTCATGTTACATGAACCAATACCCCCCCACCCAAATCAAGGTTTCAGGTCTTGATGTTGGAAATTACAAAAGAGTAGTAAACCACTCACAATTTTTCTGCGATAAGTAAATGAATTTATCTTTTTTGTATTATTGCAATGAGAAAGGGAACATCACCCTTCTATGTCGTGAATTAAAGACTTTTTCGATGTTACAGGAGCTGATACATGGAGCGCTTTGACAAATACTATGGTTACTCGATGCTGAATTGATGAGCTATCACCGATATACTGAGTGGTAACACATAGTTATCGATGTGCCCATAACTGCTGCAGATGGGAAAGATGCAAGTTCTTCCGCTCTTTAGTAAAACTTTGAGGTTTTCGCGGATACATAAAAAATTTCCACCGATACTACCAATTCGGGAATGAGTATCCACCAGTGTGCCCATCCCTACTTCTGAGTTAGCCATGGAAAATGCATGCAGGGGAAAAATGCTCCCATAATGCTTTGGGTTTCCTTTTAGCGATGCTCATCTCAGCAGCTGCTAGTGATGACACAGTGATTGTTACGCATCTGTCAGAGACCGTTTTACTGAAAACAGTTCATTACAATGAAAAAATGAAAGCACAGTTAAATATAACAAATGCTTCTCACAAAAACATATTTTTCTTAAGATAAAATTTTACTGAAAGTGATGTTCAAAATATTTTTGTGAAGATATCGTTTCAGCTAAAAATAATTTTGAGAAGATGCCGCCTGAATCGACTCCTGGTTACAATTTCTAGACCTAGAGCATAATATAATTAAAGAAGTGATATTCTTCTGTCTTTGCACCTTGTAACAATACTACAGCTTCCAGTGATTAGCAGTGAAATGAAACATGACATGTGACAACTGTCTTTTTTTTCTTATTGTAAAAAATTCTATTCCAAACTTTTAAGTTTTAAACTTAGTTGCTTTCCAGCTACATTATTAACAGCACATTGCCCCCACTGAATAATTAAGGCAGATGGCTTCTATTTAACTGTCCCACAGAAATAAATAAACTTGTACAGATTTTAAGGACAACTACTGTCTTTTCCTCTTCAGAGATGAAAAAACACTTTTTAATGTTCACTTTGTACCATCTACTATGTGATTATCATTCCCACAATTAAGCAACAAAAATTCCTTAATGAATGTTAAGTTTGTAATTTCTCCACCTGCTGTTATTAAAAGAAAGTCTTTTGCATTTTCTTCATTGCTTCTGTAAATGCATGCTCAACTTCACATTCCAAGAAAAACAGGAAATTCAGGTATAGTTTGGCTTGCAAACTTTTCTCAGAGATAAAAAAAAATTGAAAAACACTATTCTGATTTGCCAGTGCAGATATTTTGCCCATCACGACACTTTTAGTTTACGGACACATAACTTTGCTCCCATGAAAAGAAAAAAAAAATGTCACTGGCGGCCTACAAAACTCACCCTTCTCTGCTGTAAATGCCATGATCCTTTTTTATAACAGCTAAACTGGTGATAGTTATTATGGAATCTACCACATTTGTTTCTTTGAAATACTCATCATTCAAGCTTAAATTTCTCTCTCTCTCTCTCTCTCTCTCTCTGTATATTATATATATATATATTTTGGTGGATGCTGAACACTTTTATAAAAGCTGATATGATTATTCTATGCTGCAATTTCATGATTTTGTGCAATTTTTGTACATAAATCTCATTCGGATCAGAAAGCAACTTTTTTGTACACTTCTCACTATAATATCAGATCCTTTATTAAATTTAAACACTTTATTTAATTTAAACACTTTATTTTTCACATAAAACTTCACACAAAAATGGTTTCTCTCTTCTCTCAGGTTAAATATATCCAGAAATCTAGACAATAAGGCAGAAGTAAAAAGAAACTCTTTATCAAAGATTACCATCTCTTTTTACCTCCATAAAAGAATTTATCCTGCAGCTACCTACTTCTGTTGATACTATATATTTTGACAATTTCACTTACCTTGAATGTTGAACCAGAGAGAGAGAGAGAGAGAGAGAGAGAGAGAGAGAGAGAGAGAGAGAGAGAGAGAGAGAGAGAGAGAGAGAGAGAGAGAGAGAGAGAGAGAGAGAGAGAGAGAGAGAGGGGGGAAGGGCGGGGGGAGGAGGTGAAGTTTACTTACCTCACAAACACTTTAAAGCTCCTTTGGAATGCCTCTACTGCTCGGAATAAAACAATTATTTTGCTTCTGCAAACTGACTGTTTCACCAGTCCCCCATCTTTCTGTGGTGGGGGTTACATGAGTTTGCTATATTTTCAGCACAATGAGAAAGTGGTGAACTCATACTACTGACCATTAGTATTCCACTTATACATGTTGATTGTTCTGATATTCGGCAGCACAATAACACAGACATTCTTGCCCTTACCACTTTAGGCTCCAATGAAACCTCCCTTCACCCTTTCAGGTTTCCATTTCACAGAGAAATCAAGAAAACTTAATTTTTTGGATGCTGATTAAAGAAAATCAAATCTGTAGATCTACCTACAAAAAGTTTATGTTCTGCCAGCATCAAAATGCTTTACAAAATTAACAGCTCATCTATGCTGAAAGCATCCCCAAAACTGGTGCATTGATCACCACCATTACACCTATGAATTTCCAATCCTTATTCAAGATCTATTACGTTCTGCTAAGGTTTGAATATCAGCTCAAGAAATTCTTTATTAACTCTGGGCACTGACTGGCTATCAAGGCTCCACCCACTATTTTACATCTAAAGCTACAGACAGAGATGCTGATGACTTCATGAATGTTTTGCACTGAGCTCTGCTGCTATACTGATAGCTGCAAGGACCATATACAGTCAAAACTGTAATAATGAGATCAAAAGGACCAAAGTCTATTACTGCTTATAACCTGTACTAGTAATTATCCATTATTGTAACTATATGATATCCCTTTTGCTGTTCCTCACTGCTTTTGTCATGAGTGCATATGCAAACAGATACATACTTATGTTAAAGGGACAAAAACAGCAATTAATAAACACAGCTTACGATTGTATGATAAAAAAAATTATGTATTTGATATCCATGTGTTTATGCACTTCATAATTAATTCACAAGAAAAATAAGTATGTAACTTCATTATTAAAGAAGTCCATATAGAATGAACAGTATTTCTATTTTTAAAGAAATCTAATGTCATCGGTTTTAAATTCCTCTTTGCAACGTTTTTCATTTTGCTGAGGTAAAATCAAAATTATGGATCAATGTTATTGGTTTCATAAAAAAAAAACATTTTTTAAGTAGTTTGTGCCTCTGTGCTCAACACTATATTAACTAACTAGTCATTCGTCATCCTCTTCTTTGCCTTCTTTAAAAGCCTCTTCTTCTCTAATAGCTTCCAGAATTCCCTGATCTCGGATCCATTCATTTGCTTTTGAAGAGGTGTCCGGTGACTTTTGTCAATATAGTGTGTATATATCATGATCTGTAAGCATTTTGGCAGTGATGAGGTTGTTGTCCATGGTCTCATAATGTTCCACACATGCACACCACTATTTACATTATGTTTCCTTAACCAAACTGCTAATGGATACTGTCATCATTTTCTTCAGTGCCTTCACTGATTTTTGTGAGCTTTAGTCCTACATTACTGAAACAGTTTTCAATGGTCTGTGATATGACCTTATCCCAAGCCTCGCTCATGAATCAGATGGCACCATGAACATAAATTTTAATTTGTTCTTTTCCTTCCATGGATTGTATAGTTCACAAAAATAAAAGTGTCCTAAAATATCATTTAAGGCTTCTAATAACACCTTCATAAGTGGGATGGATAACAAAATTTGAGTTCAGTGTAAAATACAAGTTTGAAATTTGTTTGAGAAGTGGTATGTGATGAGCATGAAACCATACACACGGCAAAAGTTTCCTATCCCCTTTTCTAAGCTCTTGTCCCAGTATGCACTTCCTCTTCAAAAATGCATGCAGCCTTTTTTGTTAGCTACGTACATTACTGTAAGATCTTTCATTTTTTAAAACAACTTGGATTTTTTTTATTTGCCAGCTATTAAGAGTTTTTTTTTTAGTTCCAGTCAATGCTTGAACAAATCAGAACAGCCAGCTGATCTCTGGATAATTTTTGATCTGTGCATTTTTCACCTTTAAACTTGTGGGTCATGTATGGAGGTAAGTGAGAAAACACAAAAAGATACTGATACCAACAGGGATGTGGAAAGAGGTAATGGCAACACTGTCATAAACCAGAAAAGCCAAAATATATTTTAGTCCCTTGTATGGTAGTCAGAACACTGCTTGTTACAATGGTTTAAAGATTTATTTGCTCATTAAACTCATAAAAGCTCTCCATGGTCACTTTAGCAGTGAAATGTTGTTCATAAAATACATTTCCAAAAAACTCTTCTCTATTTGCCCATGATAGCCAACATATCTTCATTACCATGATAATTACGAGTTTGAACATACCCTATTGGTTATGCAAGCAATGCTATTAAATTCCTAAGTAATGCAAGATACTAGAGAAAGAATCATTTTTACTTTCCTCATTATTCTTACTCTGGAACACACCTTTGCTTTGCTTGAGAAAAACTATGATACTTCATCTGTTCCAATGCAAAAGAAGAGGAATTTTTGCATTAGGAAAGTCCTGAAATTTTTCTCAATTCCAATTCCCAAAAATTCAAATGCAAATTGCCTTGCAATATTCCTATTATATCGAAACTACAATTAGCAGCTGACAAGCAAAAAATTTCACAATGTGAGTTCTTAGTGTGATCAAAATTTTAATGCAAATATGAAGGTTGTTGCTATGCTAATTTTTACTTCCAGTTTCTCCAGGTTTAAGTAAACACATAATAAAAAGGAAAGAACGGATTACATCATTTCTTTTTTTCCTACAACCTAGCAAACTTGTGAATGGACACTCATGCGTGATGAACCAGAACTTGCAATTAGCATTCCATACCACTTCTAGCAAATCACACTTATAGAAACTGCAAAACCAGTATTTCACAGTGTAAGCAAATAACTTCCTTACACTCTTAATCAGCACCTAAATAACTAGCTTTGTGATGCACATGATTATGAATCATGTGTCTGTCCTAACTTATGCTTTGCAGTCATATATCAATCAGAATAATGATGAGATATGACAGAATAAGAATACGTTAGGCCATAGACATCATTTCTGCAGACATACATAAATCAATTTACGAGACATTAATGCCACAAAACTAGATTCTACATCGAGTGCTCTCCACACAAGTGGATAATTAGCTACTCTAGTATTGCAGTAGATGAATTTAATTGTTTGCAATTGAATATAGCAAAATAATATGCAAGTCAATATTATTTGAAAATGTAAGTACAGTGATCGTAAAGTTCCTGAACTCTGAATTAAAAAAAAATATTGTGCATGCTGTAAGCAAAAGTTCAACCAATTGATGTGGCAACACAAGTCAGCAACTTGTCGAGATCAAATACTGCGCTTGTCGAATGCCTGAAGCAATTTAGCAGAGTGCCAGAAATGAATAACCGGTTCTAGGGATGTAAGGTCAGGTGATGCGTAACATCACAGCCTCTCCTTGACAAATGTCAACCCCGCCTTCTCGTGGTGCATCCTGTTCTCACTAAAGGGGCTCTGATGACCGCCAATAGCGGTATAACTATACCATCGGGATTAGAGGAAATGCTATCCCACACTCACCAACCCGCTTGGCCAGCGTGGTGAGTTATGGCCAAACCCCTCCAAAATGACTCCACAACTTAAATCTTGGCCCTCAGTCTCCGGCAGCTGGAATGTACCAGGCCAAGGCAGCGGCCAGTGCGACAGAATCACCGGAGGACCGGACTAGGCTGCCATCTGATGCTGACCTTGGCCACGTATATTCGAAAGTATGTGGGAGTGACATGGAGGAGACTGGCACAAGACAGACCGTTGTGGAGGAAACTTGGGGAGACCTTTGTCCAGCAGTGGATTGATAATGGTTGAAAATGATGATGATGTGTGCTACGCAGTTTGCCCACTTACCACTTTCGCGTTGCCATTAGCACAGAGGCATGGGTTTAACGAGGGAGCAGAGAATTTGTTTACTTGAAGCTAATTGGCAAACGCAGTCTTACAAACAGTGTATAGAAGAGTTCAGGAAAAAAATTCCGCAGCATACTATGGTAAGTAAATTAACAATACACAGTTTTCTCGTGCGATTTCGGAAAACTGGAAGTGTTGATGATATGCCTAGAAATGGCTGCCAAGTGTGTTAATACCGAAAGCATACCTGCCAACATTGAGTAGAGCCCTGTCAGTAGTAATTAGTATTATTGCGCGGCATACATAAGACTTTTTTATGAAATGATTCATCTCTTTGTGAAAAAGAAATACGCACCACAACAAAACGTTACAACAAACAAGGACTCGAATGAAACAAACTTAACTCACGTGAAACGCAAAGTTGATTCCACTGCTGGCAAGGGCATGATAGATAACATTGTGAGATTTAAGTTAGAAACTTCCACCAATAAAAATCAGTCAGATGCGTTAAGAATTCCACAACACTTGACAGATGGGAAATCCAAGCAAGTGAATGTGCAGCGTGCGGACCTTCTTTTTTTTTTTTTTTTTTTTCATTGGAGGTTTAACGACCATCGTGAGCAACTCAATGGGCTATAAGCAGTCGCCCATCCCTAATTTAGGGTCACTGGTTCCAGGGAAGAGAGAGAGCCAGTGCCGTAAGACAAACACAACATCCATGCCTCATGGGGATTCGAACCCGGACCCCTTACGGACGAATGATCAGAGGCCATCGCTTAGACCACTGCGCCACCGGGGCGGCGTGCGGGCCTTCACTCACCATATGATCATACTGCCTCTAAAATTGCAGTTTATGACAAGATAAACCAAAGAAGGGGGAAAAAAGGCTGGATGCTTTAACTGGGTGAAAAATCAAAACACACAGCAAGACTGTGGACCACTGTTAGTTTGTTTTTTATTGACCTTGCAGCTGCGCAGCACCCATTGCTTATTTATTTTTTTTTTTTTCTGCTGATATCTTTCTCTCCCTATTTCTTTATTGTTGATTTTCTATTCCTTTTTTTTATTCCTTCTGATAACAATAATTTCTTCTAACATGCTGAAAAAACTTTCAGCCTGAGGACCATGCTATCAAAGCTTCAACTATTTTAGATAAATAGTGTAACTTTGAGGAAAACACTTTTGAACACTACGCATCAATTTTTACAAATTTGTTGTCACTTCCGTTTTAAGGAATTTACCCCTCCCTTATCAAGCTAAAATGCAAAAACTTATGGGATGGGGGATATTTAACAATGCAGAAGGGTGGAAGCATCGCGGGGGGGGGGGGATTACGGCGAAAATCTTTGCTCAGTACGACTTCCAGTTTTGGAAAATTTCCATAGATTTTCAAGCTGAAATACAAATATTTATGCAGTAAAATGACATTTAGCAATAATACTGGACAGAGGCAGCATTGCGCGAAAAAAGAAATTCTGATTACAGAAAAAATCTTAATTCCGTCCACCTTCCGTTTTCGAAAGTTTCGTAAAGATGGAATTCCGTTCTCCAATGCGACCCCCCCCAAAGATATTCTCTTCACTTGTGTATCGATCTCATAAATGACCAAAATAATAACGAAAGGGTGGAATTCTTTGAATTCGCGGAAGAATCTTATGTCTGAAGATTACAGGAAAATTTACGCAGCGTTTTAAGTTCCGTTTTTGCAAATTGTTGCCTGCAGTTTCAAGCTGAAATATAGACATTTATGCAATTAAACGATGTTTAACATGAAAAGTGGACACAAAGGCAACATCGAGAGAGAAAAAAATGCGGTTATGGCAAAAAATTTCACTCCGTTTAACTACCGTTTAAAATTCTTTTTCTAAATACTGCTTTCGTGGACGATCTACATGATGACCTAAAAAAAAAAAGCGGAATTCTCACGAATCACATGTATATCATGAAACACTAGAAAAATGAAAAAAAAAATCTAAACAAAACGAAAATTCGTAGAATCCGTAGTTTCGACAGCGATGTCCGTAGTTCCGTAGTCAGACAACTAAATTCGTAGAAACTACGGACATTCCGTAGTAGTTGGCAGGTATGCGAAAGTAATAAACAATATTGAAAAACGTTTGCAACAGTCACCTACGAAATTGCTTTATTACTTATCTCAGCAAGTGAAACTTTCTTACAGCTCAGTATAGAAAAAGGCTAAAAGATTGCAGCTTCAGGCAAACACAAAGTGAAAGTTGTTCAAGAACCGAAGGTACCTGATAAGCATAAGTGCCTGCTGTATTGCCATTGGTTTTGTAAATTTACTCGATACAACACGGGCTTATTGAACGTTTTCTTTTCGGAATAATGGTTTTTTTTTTCCTGTGGGGATATTTAAAGGACTGTGTTTATGCACAGAACCCGCATAACCTGCAGTCCTCGAAAACAAACATTATTCATGCTATAGAGGAAATCCTGAAATGCATTATGAAAAACATGCCACTGCGCAGATTTTTGATTCCAGCACTTTCTTTAGGTCAACATAGTTGCTCAAAAGTTGATGGAAGATGTATCACAGTTGTAAGTAAACTTTATGTATCTGTATAATGCAAATAAAAATTGTTCATAGGGTTCAAGAACTTTTCGATCATCCTGTATTTTGGCGTTCAACTGGAATTACGAGGTGGTGTGTGCTGAAACATCATAGTGCAAACAGACACATGATGATTTGTGCATAATGTGGTCCTGTCAGTTCCTCACTTGCACAACACAGCTGACTGTGTGTGAGTGCCAATAAATATATCTCCAACAATGAAACCTAACTGCTTGAACTGGGATATTATAATTTTAGCTTTTGAAATATTGTTTTGCAAATATAGAGTTGTGCATCCACAACCTTTTGATTACCTATCCATTATAATACACAAGTTACCTCAAGTTGAACACATTTCCTATGCAACAAAACAAGAGTACAGAAAGTCCTGCTCTGATGGCAAGAACAGAAGGTTGAAGAAGTGAAAAGGAGCAGATATCTAGATACATCTTTTTAAAAAAATTTTTTTGTTTTGACTAAAAATGGTACTTACTGTAGTTTTTCACCAGTGTGTCCAAGAGAGTGAGTGTGCCAAGTTTTAATGCTCTCTGGTTCTTCCTGAGAAATGAAGCAAGAATAGGCATAGACTCTCCAAGAATAGGACGAAGATTAATTTTTAAGGATGACCTAAAGTAAACAAAGCAATGTAAATATACCTTACCATCAGAGTAAAAATATAAAATATTCTCCTATCTAATAAATTTAATCAAAAATAAACTATTTGTCTACCTTTTCTTTTCTGCTGAACTCAAAGAGATTAAGAGCAACAGTAAATTGACAAGACACAATTCTTACCCACAAAAAAAAAAAAAAAATATATATATATATATATTTAAGAACCTTACTTCAATGCATACATATAATAATTTTGCAGATACATACTAATATTTTTTCACCAGTGGATAATAGTGAATCCCCTCTCCCCCCAAAAAACAATAAACCTTAATGGTGATTCACCAAAAGTTTTCTGCACCTCACACTGTCTACTACATCAGAAAACTTGTTACCTCTACCACTAACCTATACCCACTAACTTCTACACATTTGATGTAATTTCCATACCTGCCAACTTACGAATGTTGAAAACCTTAATGGTGATTCACCAAAAGTTTTCTGCACCTCACACTGTCTACTACATCAGAAAACTTGTTACCTCTACCACTAACCTATACCCACTAACTTCTACACATTTGATGTAATTTCCATACCTGCCAACTTACGAATGTTGAAATTAGTACAATTCTTCATTAAAATTAGTACAAATTAGTATAATTCTTAACGTTAAAATTAGTACAGTATTTACCTACTGAATAGGTAAATTATGTTTAAAACTAAAAGCTGTAAAATGGCATTCTGAATTTTCTGCTATAATATTTTAAGTACCTACACCAAAAATTTATTTCTATGCACAATAGCTTATCTAGAAGCTTTTTAATAAATGGTGCTGAAATGGTATTTGAAATAAATGCCATTGATATTAGCACATTCATAAAATCAAAATATTTCCTGTTTTCTAGGCAAATGAAATAATCACAAACATACAGTAGTTGAAGTAGGAAAGCATAAATGAAAATATTCTTTAGCCTTTTTTTTTCTCTTGTTCAAATGGAATTTGCATCACACAGAATATTCCTACTATTCATTTGGAATATATGGTGAAAACGTCTTATGTGGAGATTCCAAGGTATTGAAGTTTTTTAACTATTTTGATTACTATTCAAACACTTCATATTTCTCTTTACACATTTTATCTGCTTAAGAACATATTTACAAAATAAAAAAATAAAAACAAATTCACAATGCTTTTTTTAATAATTCATTTAGATGCCTGACTGGGCACCTTTTTTTCCTTTTCGCACAGGCCAATAATTTAAATAGCCTGGGAATCTAGGGCATAGTGTTTTGGAACCTAAATCACAATTTTATATACAAGTAACTTTTTTTTGTTATGAGATACAATCAATGAATTCTGGAATATCAAAATTTTCACACAATTTTTAAATGAATTTATATACTTTTCATTGCAGCATCATATTCATTATTGAATTACAGCTACACTTGGCTGCTAGTGCATCAGGAAGTTAGATGCAGCAGACTTTGCCTTTTTTAGGAATGTTTTATCGTACTTTTGCTCATAACAGTTTCCTTTTTGCATACTTTTCACAATCAATAAATTCTGCAAGTTGGAGTCTGACAATGAACTGCGGAACTGTGTCCTTGTTTTTTTAACTTGACTAAAAATTAGTTCACATTCTGCATTTCCATGAGGAATGGTTATGATAGATAGCATAACTGTTGCTAATCTGTTATATTTCAAACCTTCATCCAGTGCCTTTAATTCACTTAAAAGGGCCCACTTCGTATCAATTCTTTCTTCGTTAACAATATTTGCAGGCAAATCATCTATCTGAAGGGCACAAAATTCAGACTGGAGCTTGTCTATTGCTTCCTCTTGGCTCTCTCCATCCTTAATAGGCAACATTATGGGAAATTTATTAATAAAATATTTAACATCTGTGAACACCTGGTTTTCAAAAGAAGAAATGTTAGCAACCTGTGCATGTTTCAGAAACTCATCATTGAAGGGGAATTTGTGCAGAATGTAGTCACAGCAAGTGATAAAATATGTTCTTACAGCAGAGTAAAATGTTGATTTTTCTAAAGCCTTTAAACCATTAATTACCTTAGATGCAGCATTACCTATCAGCAATTCAGAATCATCCTTTTGATTACATTTGTCACTATATCTGATTTTCAACAATGAACAGTTTTTAATAATCTGTGGTTTAATGAATTTAACAAGTAGATCTTTGAACATGCCCATTAACAGTGATCTTAAGATGTGGATTTTAGGAGTTGTTGACTGCAAAGTTACATGTGTACTTTCAAAAGTGGGTATCACAGAATCCAGAAAAAGACAATATGCCATATTAATGTCTGATGAAAGGAACATAAATATCCTTTCTGCTCCAGTTAAGATGATTTCAGACTGGTACATTCTTTTTATAACACGGCTCACCTGAGGAAATTGCTTTATTTTTCTGTACATTAACAAGAAGGGCACTTAATGTTTTGGTGCTCATTATTCGGCAGTAGTTTGTGACGTTTTTCCTTACTATACTAAATATTTTCTCTGTAGGGAAATTGCTGTGAGGGATAGTCAATATTGCCAACATTAGTTTTGGCAATGCAGAATACTAGGGAAGGCCAGATGAATCCTTCATCTTAGATATTTCATTCCATGCCATATCTGCTCTAGGATATCCAGCTTCATCAATATCATAGTCTGGGAATATAGCATGAAACAAGGGACCAGCATGATCACAGCTTACTATAGGTAGGTTATGCTCCACAACGAATGTAGTAAACAGCAATTCAGCATTTATCACACTATTTTCATTCTTTTTTGCAAAAAAATTATCCAAAGGCTTTTATTGAGTCTTTCATTTTACATAATCTTCGTGTTTTTTTTTTTTTTGACTGGATATGCCTTCGGCAATCATCTCGTCCTACGTGAGCTACTGATTACTCCTTACGGGGAAATTTTCGGGCGGCCTAATTTCGTTTTCGGAAATAGTTGCCTACAATTTCAAGCTAAAATTATGCAATGAAATTATATTTAACAATATTGAACAGAAGCAACATCGCGCGAGAGAAAAAATATGATTACGGGAAAGATCTGCAGTCCGTTTAGCTTCCGTTTACGAACGTTTAAAAAGACAAAACAACGTTCCCAGACGGAATACGAACCCCCGCCCTAACTAATAACCCGACAATTTCTTCATTTTTGCATCAATCTCGAAAATGACAAAAAAAAGGGGGGGGGGGGGACTCCGCGAATCCACGGAAGAATCTCACGTACGAATTAACCGCTGAATCGATTTCGAATGGCGTAAGATTATGCTAAAATATCGATAACCGGTAAATTTTAACTTTTGGCGCAAAATTAGCGCAGATTTGTCAAAATCGCAATTTTTTAGCGGAATGGTGCAAGAACAATGTTTTGGCGCGGGCTGGCGCAATTGGCGCAAGTTTGGCAGCCCTGACTGATTAAGACTAGTAAGTCATTGCTGCGCTTTTCAACTTTTTTTTTTTTTTTTTGACTTACAAAAATTAATAAAACAGGTTATTTTTCGCAAAAAACACAGAAATTTTTCGAACGGCAGAAGAACGCGAGTTTTGGTCGGAAGAACGTATAAAAAATTGAAAGACTTCTGCCAAAATCGGAAGAGTTGGCAGGTATGCTCTATTACATCCTCCCATTAGCTTTCATGACCTGTGAAGATTCACTATCAAGATCTTCACTTTCGGAAGATATTGTGTGCGTGGCACGGTGGCTAGTTTTCTGGCTTGATGTTGCTTGGCCAATATCACTCTCAGATGATTCAAAATCATTACTATCACTTGGCAAACTTTCACTCTCACTACAACAAGCCATTTCAAATAACCTAACAAAAACATTTCACGCAGTAGGAAAAAGCACGTCTGCTAGTCTGAGGAACAAGCTGTCAAAAAAGTCATCCTTCGCTAACACTAGTTTGGAAAAAGTGGAGGATTCGTAATTCACGGAGTTTTGCGATTGTGTCTGTTTGGGAAAAAAATAAATGAATAATGTGAAGAGCTTCTAGTAATAAAACAGCGCATTTCGTTCTGCCGCGCGGCGAAAGTCCACAAAAAAAAAAAAAAAACACCCGCCATCACCATGGGTTATGACGAGTTGCGCGTTATTGCCCTTCGAACGGGCCTCGAAAAAGTGATTTCCGATAGTACGACATTTTAAACGTAATTCACCAACAAGGCCAAGTGAACAGCCCTGCCTCAATAAAGTAGGAAAAGTTTTGGCTAAAGTAGCCTTTCTCCCGTCACACGGAAAAAGCGCGTGGGAAGCGCAAACTATTTCACGATACGACTCTTACGGCATATTACGATTCTTTCGATAATATCGCTATTTAGCGATATGATTCATGGAGATTCCATATCAAAACGATACGATTGATAATCATCGACACTGATACTGCCGTCTGATACGGAAAATACTCGGATCAAATTGGAACGCCGACGAATCGGCCGCGTCGCACTAAAAGGGAAAACAAAAAAGGATACAAAATTGAGATTCTGCAAAACGCACTGAAATCCGTAATTCTTCCAACCTGTCCGTAATTCCGTAATCTGACAGTCGTAACCCGTTAACCGTAATAATTACGGACAATCCGTAATAGTCGGCACCTCTGGATGAGTAACATTTTTCATGCATAAAATTTTCACACACTCGCAGAAATTACATGTTATTTTTACTTTTTAACATTTTCAGGAAAATTCGTACATTTATCAAGTATTCCGTACAATCGTACAATACGGTCAAAATTCGTATATTGTACGGATGATTCGTACAACTTGGCAGCTATGAATTTCTAAACTTATCACAAAATTTTGTACATACTGCTAAAAAACACTGGGTGACAAAGAAAAAAAAAGTTAATTCTTGTAAAGCATTTTCAAGAACATTTTGTTCCTTCCCTTTATGGGTGTAATAACATGATTTGCCTGTTATTCTTTATACCTAACAAATCTTAATTTTCTTCTGATCTGTGCAAAACAGCATGGAAGATCGGGAGGGGATGTTCTTGGGACAGTCGGTTTATTCAGAAATTCTTCATTCTCAAACAGAAGAGAATTCATCTGACTAATCTCTTTCCTCCACTGATGGATGGGGTCCCTACCCATTTCTCTCTCAAAGTGATGTGGTGAATATACACAAGATTGTCTAGCCTTTGTTCATGCACGTTGCACATTAATATGCAAATAATAGAATTTATTGATCACTGTCTTGTTCTATATATGCTATTATAAAATTTACACTGCTCTTCAGCATCAGATTAAATGGTACTCACAAATATAAGATTTGACTTGCATTGAAATGGTTGTTCTAATATAAGAATTGTCAAAGTAACTTAAATGGCACAGGTGATGGGAAGGTGGAAGGCATGTACATGTGATGGGAAGGTGGAAGGCATGCCAATAGGGAGAAGGCAAGGGATGATAATCAGCCATTACAAGATGCAAGGCAGGCTTTTTTTTTTTTTTAACCCAAAAACCAATAATCACAATGTACATGAGACAGAAACACACAGCTTTTGGGGGAAACACTGCACATTTCCTTATTCCCTTGTTTGAAGAACTATCAGTGGGGCAAAAGGATTTTTCATAAAAAAAAAATTAAATTTGGTCGAGCTACAGCATTTTGAAAATAGGCAAAAAATGCACCCATGATGAAAATAATGTGAAACACCAAATTTTTAAATGTACACTGCTCCAGTAACTATAACAGGAAGAGACTTGAATTTTTTTTTATTTTGAAGCTATTGAATTGGCCTTTCATTATGTTCACAGAAATTGATCAAAGGAATGTTGCTAGATGGCAAAAAAAAGTCTATATTACAAAAATTTTTAATTTTCCACAAATTTATGATTTTTTTTTTTTTAAGAAAAAGACTTATCTGGTGGGTAAGTGTGCCAACCTGCACTCCTACTAGGGTTGTCTTAGCAGTAATTTTATTTTTATCCTGTGATGCATGAAACTCGTAAAATCAATTTTTTAAATATACAAAATTTCAAAAAAATCAACATTTTTGAATTGCAATATCTCAAAAACCCCATTTTTTAAAATTCTGAAATTTTGTCCAAATAATGTCGTAATGGTAGGTAGTTAACTGGGGGAATCAGGTTACTGGATTTTGGTCTTGAAATTTTCCTACAAATTTTTTAAAATTCACTTCTCTCCTGCTCGAACCTCACGGATGGGTTATTAAAAAAAAAAAAAAACTTTGAAAGATATTTCTGAAAAGTTTACCTGAGTAATATATTCCAAATTGCAGTGTCAAATCTATATTTTAAAATCATTTTTATGATTTTTAATAATTGTCATCTATGTACATGTTTATTTATTTTTTTTAATCCATAGTCTATACACATACAATACATTATCTCAGTTGCAGTGAAGATTCAATTGTATTTACATAAGGAAAAGGGCCTCAAAAAAGCAAAATTATGAGCTTACCATCATAACTACAAATTATTCAAACTGAGAAAAGCTGCTGGATTTTATTGATTTCCTTCTCATCAAAGGTATGAAGTCATGCAGAACGTCCAACAGGAGTTGGGGCATTCACCTTTAGAAGTACATATTTTAAGGACACTGGACACTTGCCTGTTTTCTTGCCATATTCTTCTGGCCACCAAAAACCTCTGGCTGGTCCATGAGGGTGCATGAAGAATACTGTTATGTCCTCGAATTCTTTAGATATGTTTGTAATCTGTCCTATCCATCCACCAGTTATCGCCAAATGCATCCTATAAATTCTCCTATTTGAAAATCATTCACAGAAAATGGGTTCTTTTTTTTTTTTTTTTTTTTTTTTTGTTGGCTTGAAAATTGCACTGCTTTATATGTGGGGGCCGGACTGTTCTGGCCATTGATGGTTTATTTCCATGTACTAAACCAGGAATGCTGTGACTGTATTCCAACAACCGATTTTACTGTATCCCACTCTTCTACTTTGCTGGTTCAATATGACTGAACTTCATAAGTTGTGAGGAGTAGAAGTTTAGCCTTTGGGATCAAGGTGCAGACAGTTTCAACAAATGAAGGTACATCTCTTATAGCTTGTGAAGCTTCTTTCTGTAAGTTGAATTTAGTAGCGAAATGTTTGCACAGGCCACCCACACCATCACATGCACTCTTGCATTGGCCTGTGGCTGAGAAGATCCACGTCCTTGTTGCATTTTGGTTTCCCTTTACAAGTTCATAGAACTGATATTTGTTTTTAAAGTGAAGTGCCCGGCTGCTCCATCTGAGATGTAAACAATTGTTTTAAATTCTTCCAAAGGACAAGTCTTAGCAATTTCACTTTTTATGAGCAGAATGGCACACAGAGCATGTGCTGTGTCATGGCTTATATCATTGCATGCTACCACAAAAGACTTAGTCTCATTTGGAAAGTACGCAATGCATGTAAAGAGTAAGATCTGGACATTGTTTGCCAATAGTAACTTTGCACTTCATCAGGTAGAATTACAGATGAGTTCTGAGCAAAGTGCAACACCAACACTGGACTATGTGCTGCAGACTGTTTAACCTCTGCTATCCCATTTCTCTGGATCTGCTCACTATAAATTACGGAAGAGTTTCTTCCCTCTCAATATCTCCAGAGATGCCAACCTGTTTCAGATATTTTCAGTAGTACTTGTACAAATTTTCAGTAGTTTTGGCCATTTTTCAGTAGTCATACCAAAATGAATAACTTGAACCGAGGAAAACAACTCATTTAATTTAATTAGCATTTTTTTACTTACTTATTCATTTATATACATGAAAATCTGTATCAAAATATTCCAAATTTTTCACATGGAAAATAATATACACCATGACTGATACATTTTTTTTACACAACAAAAAATTTATTAAACAGCTTTCTTTAGTGATTTTGCTGTACAGTGTTTAGCAGATCCTCAGCAGAAAATCTTTTTTCATAACACACTTGCCCAGAGGAGAACATATTCAATTTTGCAATAAGAAGTGCTTCTACAGTTTCTAAACCTAAATTAGGTTGGAAACAGGCTTGATTTTTACACTAAACTAAAATCTCTCTTACTCACAGCATTCAAGTGTGGAACTACAAGTATTGCAAACATTACTTTCGAGAGAATAGTACACTTAACCGCTCCATTACAGCCTCTTAATTTTGAGATTTCTGACCAATGACATCTATTCTATCTGTTACTGCTATGGTCTCTAATTTGTCAGCTTGATAACAAGGAATTCCGCTTCCAGTATATCAAGTTCATTTTCAGTTATTAGAAATGGAAGGCGTTTGACTATGTGTAATACAGAAGTAAATGATGTTATGGCTCTAAGTGAAGGATCTACTACTTCTGCATGTTTTAACAATTTATCATAGATCAGTATCTTTTCTTGAATATAAGAACATTCTTCAATGTGAAATTTTCCGACAGATGTATAGAACTTAGAAAGTTCATTTTCATTTAAAATGATTTCGCTTTAATACATTCTTGTTTTTTACTCCAATTACCAGTTGTGTCCTTACCGATTTTTCTTTTCTGAAAAACTGTTATTTGAAAAATTAAGCTCAACATCACCATCAGCTACGACAGTAGGCTTCACAAACCCCTTGGATGCCATGACAATTTTATCCATCATGCTGAAAGAACTTTCAGTTTGAGGACCATGAATGCATGATAGCTTTCACTATTTTAGATAAAAGGTAGTGTGACTTGGAGAATATGAATGCTTTTGAATATCATGCATCAATTCTTACAAATTTTTCAACTTCGTTACTTTCGTTTTAGGACTCTCCCCTTTTATCAAGCTGAAATGCAAACCTTTTATGGGGGAATGTGTAAGAACACAGGATACACGTTCGGAACATCGTTGGGGGAAAAAAATACAGTTACGGGAGAAATCTTTGCTACGTCCGATTTCCGTTTTCGGACATTTCCCTTCACATTCAAGGTGAAATACAAATATTTACGAAATAAAATGAAATTTAACAACAATACTAGGCAGAGGAAGCATCGCGTGAAAAATAAAATTACGATTACGGGAGAAATCTTTACTGTCTCCAAAAGTTTTGAAAGACGAAATTTCCATTTTCGAAAGTTTCAGGCGGAAAGCATCCTTCACCACTACCAATTGCCCCAAAGTTTCTGTTCAGTTATGCATCGATCTCCAGGATAACCCAAATTACAACGAAAAAGCAGAAATTCCTCGTAGCCGAAGATTACACGGGAATATTTGCGCCATCGAATTTCCGTTTTCGGAAATTTTCCCTCCATTTTCAAAGTGAAATACAAAGATTTATGGAATAAAATTACGTATAACAACAATACTGGACAGTGGCAACATCGCAGGAAAACGAAATTACGATTACGGAAGAAATCTTTATTTCGTTCACTTCCGTTTTAGAAAGACGAAATGCTGTACCGATGCGTATTTTTACGCGTTGGTAAAATTCTTTGATGCGTAGTTTTACACGTTTCTCTATGTGCGTTTTTGCGCGTTGATGTGTATTTTACGAATTTCTCGATGCCTACTTTACGCACTTCACGACGTGTATTTCTATGCATCGCGAAAAATTCCTGAAGCATATTTTTATGCGTTGGTCCAATTTAGATGCGTACTAGAAGTGTAATTACGCATTGTGGCGAACTCTGCAGCGAAATCCAAGCATAATTTTCTGCAACGCAAGAAAAAACTTAAAAATTTTAATTACTGACATGAATAGTTGATGCACGATTAAAAAAAACCAACTCCGATGCCAGGCAATGACACTCACGTTCTGCACCAAACGATTTTCAACAGCTTGTCGCTGCACTGTGAAAGAGCTTCAGGTCGAACTCCGCCCACGTCCACCAAAGCGAGCTACGTCAACGTCCCCAGTATGTTTCATGCTGGGGAGGGAGGGTTTTCACTTAGAATGACTCAGCGCAAGGCCACACTCATCGAGTGTTGGCCGCTAGTGCTAAGATCCGAGCAGCTTTGAGAGGCAGAACTGGAGGCACCATCACAAGCAAGACGAATGACGGATCGTCAAGTGGCCGCCGTTGCGTTGGGAAGGGGAACAAGCAAAATAAAAATGAATAACTTCCGTTAATTTTCCGTACAAAAATCACAGTTTTCCATATTCCGTAGTACAAGAGCTTTTTCCGTAGTTGTTGGCATCTTTGTATCTCCAGCCTTCAGTAGCTCTTATTTTCATTGACTCTCGCAATGACTCTCAAGCAGCCTTAATGGTGTTTCACAGTACTCCATAAAAATTGCACCGGGCAGTACCATTTTCAGTGCCACAGCTTTGGAAAATCAAACTTTGAAATCATATCAGCTGCAGTTTAGCCCAAAAATTACCGCAAATTGCGTTCACCCATGAGTCAAAAACTGCCTAAGTTTCATAAAGTCATTCACCACCATTTTCCCTGTTACTAATTTCTTCTCACCATTTTCGGATTTAGTCACATTGGCGACATGGTAAATGCTTAGTGCGAGGCCTGCCGGGAATTGTGTTCCCCTGCTATTAAAATTTTACCAAAAATAATGTTTACAGTTCTCATTTTTTCACTGAATTCAGAAATTTGAAAAAAAAGTGCCATTTTTCAAAAATTGGAAAAAAAAAAAGAAATTAAAAACAAAAATGCCATTTTCAAAAATATGTAAGAAATTTTCAAGGCAAAAATCCAGTAACCTGACTCCCCCAGTAAACTACCTACCATAAGGACATTTTTTGGACAACATTTCAGAATTTTTAAAAATGGGGTTTTTGAAATATTGCAATTCCAAAATGTTGATTTTTTGAAATTTTGTATGTTTTAAAAATTAATTTTATGAGTTGCATGCATCACAGGATAAAAATAAAATTACTGCTAATACAACCCTAGTAGGGGTGCAGGTTGGCACACTTACGCACCTGATAAGTCTTTTTCTTAAAAAAAAAATCCTAAATTTGTGGAAAATAATTTTTTTTTTTTTTGCCATCTGGCAGCATTCGTTTGACCAATTTCTCTGAATTTGGAAAAAGACCAATTCAATAGCTTCAAAATAAAAACAAATTTGAGTCTCTACCTGTTATAGTTCAGGAGCAGTGTGCACTTAAAAATTTGGCGTTTCACATGATTTTCGTCACGAGTGTATTTTTTGCCTATTTTCAAAATGCTGTACCTCGAAAAAAAATTTTTTTATGAAAAAACCTGTTGCAGTGCTTTATACCTCTATGACGAGTAGCTACCATAATTTTTTCAAAAAAATTGGATGTGGTCAACTGACACATGTTGGTCACACCTGCCTGAATTGAGATGGAAATGGTCTTCTGCTTTCCCATGATAAAGAAACAGTTATTTCGGTTGGAACTGTTGAGATTTCTTATTTTATCCCTTTGGTTTGGTTTAGTTTTTAGTTTGCCAGTTTAACAACTGCCTTGAGCAACTCAATGGGCTATAAGCAGTTGCCCATTCCTAATTTAGGACCACTGGTTCAAGGGAAAGGAGAGAGTCAGTGCTGCAAGCCAAACACAGCATCCATGACTCACTGCAATTTGAACCCGGACCCAAAGTGGACAAATGGTCAAAAGCCAACGCCTAGACCACTGCGCCAGCAGGGTGGCATTAATCCCTTAGACAACTAATAAGATTTTTACAACACGAGCATGCAGATTCCCTTTTAATTGACGTAAGAGTACAAACTAAAAAACTAGAACGCTAGCTTTAGCCATGATTCATAGTATGATTCTGTACTCAACACTAGAATGCTAAGCTTTCACTATGATCCATAGTATGATTCTGTACTCAACCTTGTAAACATTAGTCTGATGAAACCGCCCATCTTCTGCAGCGAAAGCCAGCATTCTAGTTTTTTAGTTTGTACTCTTACGTCAATTAAACGGAAATCAGCACGCTTGTGTTGTAAATATTCTTGGTGTTTTCACAGCCCATTTTTCAAAACCTTGATAACTAATAAGATGTTGCACCATAAATTACAAATGCAACTCTTTAGAAAAATTTAAAGAATTAATTTGGATGCCAAGCAAACTGACAAATTTAAGGAGTACAGATTTGTAAGAACAACACAAGTTTTTGTTTTGCTCCTGCACTAGTGTTTTAAAAAATAAACTGTCTTACGGATTCAAAAAAAAAAAAAAAAAAATAATAATAATATTACTTAATACTTAATTTTTCTATATAAAATTCTTTTAAAGATTTAAAAAAAATATTTATTGATTTTGTAATATGAAAATCCTTTTAGAGATTTTAAAAATTACAAATACATTTAAAAATCCCTTCTTTACACTGTGCTGAATAAGGATTAGTGTGAGTAGGCTATAGTATTGTGGCTTAAATCAGAGCAAACACAAAACATTTCAGTGTTTGGGATTATACTTCAGTAGAGATTAATAGAATATGATAAAACTCAAATTCTTCAGATTTAAACAATGATTAGCATAATCCTTAAAATATCAACAGTCAATTGTTTTTCATGTTTGCAGCAAAAGTACTTTCCCAAAATAACTGCATGAAGGATCAGAAAAAGCAAATGACATCATGGTCCATGTCAGACATGTCAGAACTTGAAAATACTTTCAACTCTGCAGACTTGTTTAAGGGAAGGGTTGGCAGCATATGTAGTAGGACCGGATTATCCGAGCCTCGACATCCGGATTTTGGGTCATCCGAGGTACCAGCGAAATTACGCACACAGTACTGGTGGTGTACTTTTGCCAAAGTCACTGGTTGGTTGGTTGTTCGATTTTTATCACTGGCCTATGACTCTCCTGCTCGTCGCACGCACCCACCACAGGGTACCAGTTATTTGGGCCCCTCTTAAGACAACGTCGACGACAATATTTTGAGCTAGTCCAAAGTATCCCAGCAGCTGAACCAATACTAAACGAAAACGATATAGCCGAGTGGGTAAGTGGAGATGAACAGCTAGAATTACCAGACGAAATGATCATGGAGGCAGTAAATCAAGACGAGAGTGGCAGCAGTGATAAAAATGACTGTATAGTTCCTGAAAAATAGCCCATTCAGATAGACTTAAGGCAATCGAGAAGGCGATGGAGAACATTGAGCAACAACTAGAGGCCACTTCAACGGAACTTCTGCTACTACGGCGCTGACGTGAAATGGCGGCAACGAAGAGGGCAAGCGTCTTCAAGCAGAAAACTTTGAAGGACTACTTTTCTATATAATTCTTTTAAAATTATCTAAGTTTTGTTTTATATTATATATACTTAATATTGTGTTTAAATGCTTGTAACAAGTTACCTTTAAATATACGTAACTTGCACCATAAGCATCTTTATTTATAACCTCAAATTGCAGTAAGGTTTGTATTATCAGAGTTTTTGGGTATCCGAGATAAGCCTGGTCCACAATAACTCGGATAATCACGGTCCTACTGTAATTGAAAAAAAAAAAAAAAAAAAAAAAAAAAAAGGAAAGGTGTTTTGTTTCACATGATGGCTCACCAGGACTTAGATCCCAAATTCTTCATCTTTTCTTCTTCCTTTGCCACCTATCAAAAAGTCTAAGTCACACATTATGGTTTCCAATCCAAAACTAAGTCTTGATACCAAAATGGAAACTCAAAAACACATAGTGGAGTGCTTTGCCATTACTTTAGCTGAAACCAAGAACAAATAAACATGGACGCTCCACTGCAGGATTGCACAATGTTGAACAACGTGCCATAGTGAACTTTCTTTCTGGCAGGAGTGAAACCTGCTGAAATTCGAAGAAGGATGTTGGTGCAGTATGGAAGTGAAAACAAGATGACTCAATGAAAAGTTTATGAGTGAGTAGAAAGATTTAAAGTGGGAAGAATAAGTTTAACTAATGAAGCTTGATCTGGTTGGCCATCAACATTGTGCACACAGACCCAAATCGACAGGGTGAATGGCTTGATCAGTGAACACCAACAGATTATATTGTCAGCTGTTGCTGCACATTTGGATTTCAGCTATGGATCCTCACATGCCATAGTGCATGATGACTTGGGGTACTACCGTAAAGTTTGTGCAAGATAGGTACCCTAACAGCTTACTGATCTGCACAAGCAACTGCTAATGGAGGTCGCGACTCAATTCCTTAAAAGTTATGAAGAAGATCTGAGTGTTTTGAAGCTGATTGATCTGGTGACAAGACATGGGTTCATTGCTGTGAATCGGAAAGCACGAGACAAAGCATGCAGTGGAAATACCCATCTTCTCCAGTAAAGAAGAAACAAATGACAGCCCTCTGAGAAGAAAATCAGGTTGACCTTCTTTTGGGACATGAAGGGTGCTATTCCGGTACATTTTCAGGAACATGGGCAAACAGTGACCAGTGCAACATACTGTGCTATGCTTACAGTGGTGCACCCACAGGGGTGGCCAATGGGGCACGGGCCGCCTCCTTGGGCTGACAGAGCAGAAAATTATTATGTCGAAGTTATATGCGATCTACATATACTTCTTAATCATGTACCATATAATCATAATACAATAATTATAAGGGAGTAGTTCTGTTAACTAAATTCAGAAAAATCTAACCAGGAAAAGAATTTCATCTACTGCTTCTTCTAATCATTTAACTTTCTTGTACTGCAACATTAGTAGTAATTGGATAAGAGTAAATGTACAAAAGTCAACCTCCTTTTTTGTTATAGCACCTGACTATTTTTCTCTGTAAATTTATGGGGAGTCACCCCCACCTTGGGAAATTTCTGGGTGTGCTACTGTACGCTTAGAAAGAAACCAAAACCTGCAATTTGCAGCAAGAGAAGAGGAATGCTGTCAAAAACAATCTTGCTGCACCATGGTAATGCACATCCTCATGTAGTGGCTGCAATTGTGAAGGCAATGCAACAACTGTGGCATATTGTAACTTTTTCTTAATGGAGATATTTCTTGTTAAGTAGCAAATGAATACATTTGAGTTTGGTGAAAGTGAACTAAGAACTGTTCAAAGAAAATCTTTAAGTTTTATTGCTTTGTTCAGACAACTATTGATTATGCACTTTTTAATACATTCAGTTCATTAACTTCCAAACCATCAGAGGCATCCTTCTTGTCTTATGAGGTACATAAACTTCTAACTTTAATGTTTCTTCTCCAAACGTGAAACCTACTTTCACATACATGCACCACGTTACAAGATCATGGAAATTGAGATAAGTAGTACACATTGCCCCCCCAGGGGGGGGGTCCAGTTAGAAAAGAATGAGAGTACAGATGTCTTTATGTTTACTAACAAACATATGGCAACCACTTAAAAATAAGCAAGCCATTTAAGCTTAAGTTTACGAGTTTATCACATGGACACACAGATCAATGTATTCAACTGATTTTTTTCCCCCTTTTACAATTATAACAGAGAAAGATAACAAAGAAATTATTTATTCTTACCCAGCTACTTTGGTTAAAGCTTTCACAGTAGTTAAGCGTGTAATTTCATTTTTTAACCTGTCTAGGAAAATTGGCAAACATGTCTGCAACTCAGGTTGTAAATAGTCTCCAAGGTTGCATATGATTTGACCCCTGAAACAAGGCATATATAGAAGATACACATCTTTGACAGCAGTTACTGAAAACTTGCAAAAATACAGATCATATAAACACTACACAACAATTTAAAGATAACAGACTTTACAAAGAAAGAGAGAGAGAGAGAGAGAGAGAGAAAAAGAGGAGGGGCGAATCTGTAAAATTTTTCATCCGTAACAAAACAGTAAAACAAGCAGAATTCCCGTATATTTTACGGGTAAACAATGGCAGCAGATCTTTACATGCAGTCAGAATTTAATTTCTGTTTACAGCCTTAAACGTCAAAGCCACCGAACAAAATATCAACCAACATTTATTTTAAAATGGTCTTTCTTTGCCGCTTTAATAATGCACAGAAATATGACCACTATACACCATGAAAATAATATTAATACAATGATGTGACATTTTTTTGGGACAAAGGCACTTTGGTGACAATAACCAAGTAGAAGAACTAACTGGTGAAAAAGATTCATAAGATTTACTTACACACAGTTAGTTGCAAGCATTCTTCAAAATTATTTTATATTGCATAAAATATATGATTAAAACCAAATTCAAATATACATGCGAAACTTTTTTTAGGGAATTGATCATTTAAGCACATTGGAAAGTCACTATTATTGTCATGAATGTATGCTGTAACAAAGACTGCTACGTGAGTTAAAATTTTTATTCTATTTCCAACTTGAAGAATGTTCATTTAATTTTCCTTTCCTCTGAGTTACTTTTTTTTTTTTTTTACAATTAAATAAATCAGGGTTCGTACACTTTTGGGGGAAAAAATTCAAGGACTTTCCAGGCCTTTTCCAGGACATATACAAAAAAATTCAAGGACTTTCCAGGCCATATACAAAAAAATTTCAGGATGATTATTATGCTTTAAAAAAATAATTTGAACATGATACTGTAAAGTAATTTCAGTTTTAAGTAATAAAAATGATGAAAGATGCAAATGGATGAATGTGCTTTATGCAAATTGATCAAGTTTATCAAGCACAAGACCATAAAGAATAAATTCTGTTCTTATGCCCTGACCTTTGAATTCAAGTTGGATCATTTTCTACAAGGGTAGGTTTCTCCTCCCTGATAACATACCAAAACTTTGTCGCAATCAAACAGATTTTATGTGAGTTAACATTCCTAAGCTTGGAGAACAAATACTGCTCTTATGTCTTGGCCTTTAAATTTAATTTTGACCTTTTTCAAGAGGGTAGGCTTCCAGGTTGTACCCAACAGCATACTAAAATTTCGCCGAAATTCAACCGCTTTCATGCGAATTATCCTACAGACAAACCCAAAGCATAAACGTTTCTGCAACCATAGTTCAAAAGTGTTAGGTATTTCGAAAATAAAAGCATAACGAACAGCGCGAAAACTAGCTCATAAATAGAATATTTGAAAATACAGTATGCACTCTCAATTATTAGGGATGGTAGAGAGGAAGGGAATAGAACTGTCCAAAATTAGCATGTTTTGGTTGCGCTAGGGCGCTTAAGCACGGCTGAATTCCTTCAGATACCCCCAATGTTCAAATGACTGAAATGTGCTGATGTTCATGGAATGAAATGGTTGATCAGCTATGATGACCAAATAAAAGTTCGGGGGGGGGGGGGGCTTTTTTTTTTTAGTTTATGCAACATTTTACATCACTCCAGTATTTATCTTGTCATCATCAACAATCGCAATGCAACTACCGCTTACGATCGCGGATATCAGCAACCGAAAATCTGCCATATCACTAAGTGATATAACTCATAGTATCCTGGATTCCCAGGGACAGGAAAAGACCCAGAAGAAGACCACATGGGAGATGGGTGGATGGAATTCGAAAGTATGCAGGGGTGACATGGAGGAGACTGGCACAAGACAGACCGTTGTGGAGGAAACTTGGGGAGACCTTCGTCCAGCAGTGGATTGATAATGGTTGACAATGATGATGATGATGATGATGACAGTATTGTAATTGAAAAAAAAAAGGATGTGGAAAAAAGAAACTTTCAGAAATTAAGATCATCAAGTCCTGCGTTTCAAAAATCCGTTTTCCTTTATAACGTTTAAAAACATGTTTTTGCTTTTTTACCTGTAGTGTAAATAAAAAAACTATGTTGATTTTTTTTTTTTATGGAATCAGACGTCCGTATGTCTGATTGTCTTCATCTGAGTTCACACGTTAGCTACTGTGTACAAGTAGACCTATTTTTTCAGCTCAAAAATATGTAGTTTTGTATATATTCACAGTATAAGTCATTCCTTATTCCCACAGAACTGAACTCAGCATATGCAAAATGAAGAACATCAAGACCCGCCCAACACTGTTTCAGATTGTCTGCTGTTTATATTCAAGAAATGCAAACACGGATTAATGGTGAATGCAGCAACTATGATTTTTATTTATTACCAAGAAAAAAAAAAAAAAAGAGCCGTGAAAGCTGTAAAGCTGAAACGGATATTTCTCTCAACCCCCCTGCACAAAAACATTCCGATTAAGATCAAACAGCAGGAGGACGCGTCCACACACACAACCTTTGGAATGACCTGATGGAATGGCTTCTTTTCATTTGGCACATCGCCATAAATCACCACCTGCAGCTCACTGAACTGTCAAGTTGCACATTTCCTCCTTCACTTTAACTATAATAGAAATTGTAAAAAAAAAAAAAAATGTTCCCCAATTTTCGACAAAATTAAATTACCAAATTTACGTCATGATGTTGCAATTTACTGAAATACGTTTGTTTATCTGCTGAATATTGCTTAAATCCATTGAAAACTTTTTAATTATAGACGATTTTTTTTTATTAAAACAGTAACTCAGACGTCTGAATAAAAACGTATGTTTGTAATTCAAATAGAGTCCATATCATCACAGAAAAAAATTTAAGGATCACTCTGTTTAAATAAACCATGGCATCTAAAAAAAATAATTCACTTGCTTTTCCCGTAATTTATAATTACTGTTTCTTTTTTTTCAATCCGATTATGCAACGGATTTTTTTTTTTTTTTTTTTTTTTTTGCATCTGCTAAAGTTCCTAACGGAATTTGGCGAAATTTGCACTAGAACTTTATTGTGATGTATCTTAACTACTGTAAAAATTTTACTGTGTTATTTTCAAAATTCGGAAAAATGGATTTCTGAAAATATTCTCCTAGTCCTTTTGAGCTGTGGAAGTGATAAACAGGTGTTTGCTTTCTTCCCAACCCAAGGCTTCAGATCGGCGCTCCCAGCTGTCAATCAACCGTTGCTATGGTAACACCCTTTTGCTGGAGGCTCACTCTGTCCAAAGAGGCACACATAATAAAAATTACCAATGCTAACTTTTAAAGTTTTAAACCGATTCAATTGGAATTTTGGAAGTGAGCTTCTGTAATCCAATTACAGTGAATGTAAAAATTTCAGCTACTTTCGTGAAAAAATTCGCAAAGATAGTTTTCTTATTTTTTATCATAAGTAGCGGAAGTCTCTTGAGGGGAGGGAGGGTATCATGCACATAAACAAGAAGAAGATGAATGTGTTGTTCAGGCATACTCCTCACTGGTGGATGCCAGCTGACTTGGTGCATTCGCGACCCCCTGCAAATGCTAAATGCCTCTTCTTTCCCCTTCCGTTCTCAGTTGTCGGACGGACATCAAGCTCTCCTTCGACCTACTATAGTAATCATCCAATTTTATTGCACTGGAAGTAGTGCCTTTTTTTTCTTTTTTTCCCCCCAGCCAAATTAGGATTTGGTGCACGTCGGAAACCGCTGCCTGTGGTTTTTTTGAGAACAGAGAAAAGGAACTTTAAAAAATGAAGGGGTAACAGTAACACGATTTCCTAAAAGGGCATTTTTTTAAGTACTAATTTCAAATTTCAAGGCTTTTCAAGACAGCATTAAAAAAACACCGTTTTTCCAGGATATTCCAGGCCTTGAAAACGTAATCATGATTTTCCAGGACTTTCCAGGTTTTCAAGCACGCGTGCGCACCCTGATAAATATATCTGGGTAAAGTCTTGAGTAAGTGTTTTAATTTTGAGTTAAAAATATATATCAGTGAAGCCCGAGTTGTATGTCAAGATCGCTGTAAATGGAGAAATTTGATACGACAACAGTATGTAAAAATATCTGGTAGTTTGTATTTCTTTTTGGAGCTAACCTCTGAATCTCAGAGAACAGCTTAGTGATATGTATGTGATGTATGTAAAAATGTTATCACTTTATCTTAGGTATAGCAAAAGAAATTCTTCTGCACCTTTTCTACAATGTTATTGTATCATGAATTATTGTACATACTATACATTGATAAATTGTTAACTCACTCTCTCTCTCTCTCTGTGTTTATGAACCAGGCCTGCTATCGTGCTTACATGTGCATACCTATGGTGTTCGTAAGTTAATGATGTAAAATACAGTTTAAGCACATATCTCATAATGTTGCACATAGTGATTTGAAATGGGCATAAAAGGACTATCATAATTCTTTTAAAAAGCAAAGTAATGGGAAAAGGGAAAGAACCACATCTCAAGTGAAACATCACAACAGATGTTTAAGACATCCACCAGCAAACTGGGAGTGCATTATTGTTGAACTGCAAATTCTCTCTCTCTCTCTCTCTCTCTCTCTCTCTCTCTCTCTCTCTCTCTCTGTCCTCTCTCTCTCTCTCTCTCTCTCTCTCTGTCTTTGGTTCACGCATAACTTTCATAGACAAACACAAAAATCTCATCCATTCACAGTAACACAAATATAAATACTACTACATAAATACTGTGGAGTTGCAACTGTTGAAGTAATTTTTGGAAAAATCCATTCGTGAAATGTGCACTTCAACTGGAAGAATGTACTTTTGTTCGCAGTATACAACAAAAGGTCTGCCATATCCGACAGTCTCACTTCCTTGTTGGTTGACAACAATGTGCAGAGGTTACCCCTTTCACTTCTTTGAGGACTTTTCTTTGTTTTGAACTATTCTTGGCAACTGTAAATTAAACACAAAAGAAAAAAAAACAATTTGCTGTTCTCAGGAATTGTTAATATGCCACAGAATGCTGACAGAATTTGACCAAGTCCATCTCACTTTGATAAATAAGTCATAGGCTGACTATTCAAACCAATAACAAAGGCCACTGGCTGTATGAAGGTGTGACATGCTGACAAGTAGCACAGCGCATTTATGCCATTGGCTGATGGATTGAGTGGGGCTGATTTACATTGTTTTTCATCAGCAGTATCACGCACTGCTTATTTTGCAAATTGCAAGGATTCAATGATTCATAAGCTGCTGTTTTTACAGATTTTTTTTTCTTAAATTTTTCTCAAAAACTAATGGGGCATCTTATATTAAAAAAAATATGGTACTTTAAATAAAACGAATTTTTGTGTGTATTACGAGGAACTGTAGTTGGGTATCTTACCTTAAATTTCTGAATGAAATAATCATTTGTCTTTAGGAATAGTCATTTCCAAAGTGTTTGTGATCACACTGAATGGATTTGCCAGACCCACATGGTCACTGATGTTGCTACTTTTGATATGAAAAAGTTAAATTATTCTTCCAGTTTGCAGATACACAAAATGGACTGGGTCTGTAACAGTGATTAAGTGTCCAGCAAACACATGTACCAGTAAACTGTGAGAATGTGATGTGATTCAGTCTGGATAATGACAGTGATGATAAAAAAATGTTTAATCTACACTGAAAATATAACTTTTTGTGACAGTCGCACATTGTGATTCTTTAAAATGGCCTACATCAGGCTGGATATGGAAAGGTATCTATCTTTAAATGTTTTCACCTTTTCAATGAAATCATTTTAGAATTATCTCTTTCCTTTTTAAATTCACTACCTGTGGAGCTTGTTGTAATGTGAATGATTTTTTTATCAGTAAAACTTTGGAAAAAGAACACAAACTGGAACATGAAATGCTTACCTTTCACTACTTTCCAGTGCCAAGCTTTGTATAATTCCCTTTTCTACATCACACACTAACAAAATCAGTTTTAACTCTCATGTGACTATATAAAAATTGCACTATTTTTGCAATACCTGAACATTCTTTTTTACCAAGCATTATATATTATGATTTTTGATGGATAATAATAATTACTGGATTAGATTTCAATAAAAATTCCATACAAATGAGGACATAGATGGAATGTTACATAATAAAAGCACTGCTTGCTCTCCACAACAAGTGTTTGCCTAAGCATTCACAATTTAAGTGCTCTTACTAAACTGAAGAAATGGAAAAGATTTTCATGCTTTTACTTACATGCAAGATATGGCACGCTCTTTTACTTCCTGATCAATGTCAGCAGCCTTCAGTCTTATTAATGTGCACTGATACAGGTCAGCAACAAATGGAGAGAAGTTGAAGTTAGTTTCATTTTCTACAGCAGAAAAATAAAAAGGAAAAAATAAATTACATTTCCAAAACACTGAGACATTTCCTTCTTTCATGGAACTAAGCAATAATTTATATAAAGTATTAACAGTTGATCACATTTTGACTACATAAACAAAATTTTCAGTTCTACATTATTCAATTATTTATAAGTTTCTCCCATCATAATGCAAAAGAATCTGCTTAGCAACAAGCTGACGCACTATCACAGCACAGAAAATTTCCTGCAAAGCATGATACACAGGAATAAACATTAGAGCACAGACATATTAAAAACATGTTCAACAGAATGATGTAAAATCAGACTTGTAGCATGTGCTGTGTTTATGGAAAATATTTGTGCTAAGAAAATTAGAGAAGCAAATAGCGAAAAGACAGACCTGCTTCGGTTCTCAGAAGCAGAATATTTTTCAGAAGTCTGCAATGCAGAAAGGAAAACCCCAAAACTGTCTGCAGGGTGAAATGGTGTCTAAATGCTAATTTTGCCATAAAATTTATTGTTCTGCACTGCGACAAAGCGATGTTTTAAAAAATTAGTCAATTTGAGATTTTGCTAATAGTGCAAATTCAAATTAGTATTTAGTTGCAACAGTCAAAATAGCGTTTTCCTGACAAGAAATGCAGAAGAAACTTGAACTATTTTATTTCATTCAGAACTTAATCAGTCTTTAAATGCTTTTGGATTTTTAAAAATAATGGTCAAACAGTATAAGGAATAATTTGAAATCCATACTTTATTTTGCATTTAGTTAATTGATTAAACTTTAACTCCCTCCTTCAAAGGATGTTTTGCCTGATAGACATTCTGTTCTGCTTTCACTATTTCTTGAACCAATTATGCTGTACTAGGGGCCTCACCGGGTGATTATTTGTGACTGAGTTGGGGAGAAGGAGGTAGGGATCATGTTAACTTTGAAAACAGTAATTTTGCCGCATTTAACTTTATTTGTAAAACAGGAATCCATGTATAAAATTTTCGTTCGGAATCCAATTTGTGAATTGAACACAGTTTTAAGAAAAATTTAGTGAATTCATGAAAACGTGATTGGAGCATTTTCATTAATATAATTAAACCCCATAAAATTAGAGTGAGAATGACAGCAAGGGTTCTTAACAGCAAAAAAAAAAAAAAAAAATTCACCTCAATCTGAGATGAAACTATTTGAACGAAAATAATAATAATAAAAAAAGGGGGATCGCCAGCTTTCGAAATACAGCTTTGGAAACGGAGCAGGGGGCGCTAAAAATATGGTTTTAGAAGAAAGAAAAAAAAAAAGAAAAAAAAACCCCTCGAGATAAAGCCATCTGGAAGTAAAAATAAATACAATAACATAAAATGAGACCGCCAACTTCCGAAATGCAGCGGAAACTGAGGGGGGAATATTATTGCAAACACTTAACAAATATGGATTTTGTAAAAAAAAAAAAAACATCATTAATCTAATGAAGCTACTGGAAGTAAAAAAAAAAAACAAATTGCAATTAACTTTTGAAATGCTTCATAATGCGACCATGAAAAACTGAAGACTGACAATAAAAATGTGTAAAAATATGTTTTTTGAAAAAAAAAAAAAAAAAAGAGCTATCTGAAAGCAAAAAGAAAAAAAGTGGCAACATCAACTTACGGAATACCTACCAAGGCAGCGGAAACAGAAAACACTTTAAAAATATGGCTCTTGCAAAAAAAAAAAAAAAGTCGCCTTAATTTAACTTTCAGTTATAGATTAAAATTTAGGCTTTCATGCCAAAAAAGAAAAATTGCAACCATTAACTTCTGAAATGTCACATCAAACATGCGAGGTGCATTAAGAGTGCATAAAAATGTTGTTTCCCAGATTCAAAGCTCAAGAAAAGCAATTATATCTCATCAAGTTGAAGTTATCCGTTTTTAAAATATGGAAGAATGAAAGCTTAAATAAAATGTGTGGGGGAGAACAGTTGTTTGCGTGATCTATCCAATACAGCTTGACGTTTTAAACGGGAGCCAACATTAAAAACATGTGAAAATTTCCCTTTGTTTTAAATTTTAATGAAATCTTAAAAACAATGTTAAGAAAATAGAAAAAATCATACACAACATTCCAAGAATCTGCTTCCCGGCATCACTGTGTCGTGCTGTGTCTGCTTCCGGGTTTGGGATTAAAAATCTTTTGAGAAGTTACTAATCCAGTCTAGCGAAACAGGGTTATAAATTTCAAGTAACTCAAAAAGCTCTACTTTTACAATAAACATTTGGAATTATAAGCATAATCAATGATTGAATGGTGGCTAAAAGCTTCACAGTATTTTGAGAAAAATCCATCTGGATGCTGCTGACTTTGTGATTCAGTTTTGAGTTTAGCAGTTTTAGAAACTTTTGCAGCCCATCTTTATCTTTACACAAGTAAGATTTCTTTAAAAGTCACAAAAACCTATTAAGCATTTAAAAATGTTCATATTTAGTAATTTTCTAAACCATCTCTAGAGGAGCAAGTAGTACTTAAACCTTCCTAGTAAAAGTCATGGTGGATGAATATTACTCTTTCAGCTTAGGTGATCTCAATAGTGACTACTGCTTTTTGCACATCATCTACTTTTTTGTGTTGTAGCATTTCCCTCACCCATTCTACCTAAAATTGAATAGTTTTGCCTGTGAGTACAGTTTCTGGATTAATGATGTTGTAGTAGAGAAGTGTTGTGTGTGTGTGTGTGTGTGTGTGTGTGTGAGAGAGAGAGAGAGAGAGAGAGAAGGGGGGGGGGCACCAAATATGGCATCACAAAACCATTGTAAACTTTATGTTCCAAATTAAGGTGCAATTATGAAGTCTTTGCTAATGATAAACCATTTTTATAAGTCTGATTAAAAGACACAACATAATTTTGGTCACAACCAAAAATTTAATATAAGTTCAAATCCTGGGCTGGACTAGTTAAATCTTCCTTGATTTTAAGCATTTCATTTAAGAATACCAATCTAAAATGTTTCAAAAATAAATGTCAATACTTCCACTGGAAATGGTTCAACTGTGCCAGTAAAAGTGTTGATGCATGCACTTTGTACAGATTTTAGGAATTCTAAAGAAAATATCTGGCAGGAACAGCTTCATATTACACCACAAAGGTTCAGTTTTATTAACACATTTTCATAAGTTCTACTATCAGAACATCATTCACAAAACCAAATATTTTGCTGCTAAAGAAAAGTGATTTTATTATTTTAATTTTTAATTTTCAAATTCAATGAACAACTGAATTATGAAAAGTTTGTAGTGCTGTTTTAGAGTTACTCACAGAAATTTTGTTTTTCGTCATATATAATTTTTATGGTCTAAAAGAAATTCTATGAAATTTTTTTCTTCATCAATTGTCCCACGATGACCTATGGTTAAACATGAAGTGCCAGCCCAGAGTTATGATTACTGACCCAAAAGCAGGAGAAAACAAACAAACTTTTCTACAGCAATTCTAGCCCAAAGCATGGGAGGTAAACATTCTTAACCGTGCATCACCCAACCACACAACAAGTCCCAGTATTTCAAATCATTTTTACTCACAGTTTAAGCAATTTATTAATCGTAAAACTAAAATTGCTACACTTAACAGTCAGTGAAATGGTAAATATTAAAAAAACAAAGACAAATTATAAGGTGTCACCTTTCACTCCTTTTCTGCAATATTACTCAAAAATGGCAAAACAGTTTCCAAAAATGGCAAAACAGTTTCACTAACAAAAGGAGCAATTGTTTACCACAAACACAGAAAGCAATGGCTTCCGTCATTACATGCACTGAATAAATACCAGTACAATGGCATGATTTATAATTCAAAAACGTCCAATGAAAGAATATTTTGAAAACTTACCCAATGGCCTTATTACTTTCACCAGCTGTTGAAGAACCAGAAGGGCTTCAGATGTAATCTTGTAAAAAAATCCGCAACAGCATGGATAATAGGCTAAAAAATGAAAGATAAAAAAAACTTTTAAAGCCAAATTACATAGTAATCAGGATCCTGAAAACAGCAGCCTTCAACAAAACATACAAAATAATAAAAAGGTGAAAAGGATGCCTCAAAACTTCCAGTTACATACATACATACAGTAAAAGTAAAAATTCTCAACAATATACATACACAAAAGATATATGGCTAAGATGATTACGTGAATCCAGCCGTCACTCTTAATATACGAGGGTTGTACCAAAAGTAGTGCGAAAGTGGGCATAACTTTTTTATTAACCGACAGAGGTCGTTCAAATTGCACATGTTGGTTGAGTAACTCTTTCTCTATAAAAAGGTACTACTCAACATAGTCTCCATCACAAGTGATGCATTTGCGCAATCGTTGAACCCAACTCTCGAATCCTCTTTGAAAAAAATTTGGTGTAGACTGTTGTACCCACTTCTTCACAGCCACTTTCACCTTGTCTATGTCATCAAATCGTTGTCCCCAGAGGGTGTCAGATCTGGACTATATGGTGGATGGGGGACCACTGACCAGCCTAATTTGCTGATCGCCTGATTTGTTGCCAAAGATGTGTGTTGTTTCGCATTGTCTTGGTGAATGTGAATCCTTTTCAGATTCTTTTTTGCTTTTCCCCTCCTTATGGCTTCTCTAAGTTTTTTGAGTGTCTCTATATATCCCCTGCTGGTCATGGTACAGTCAAGTACCAGAAAATCAAGGAGAATGACACCCCCGTCATCCCAAAAAACAGTCACCATGACTTTCTGTGCTGATCACTGGCTCTTGACTTCTTAGGCCTTGGTAAAGAGGTGTAACGCCATTCCATGGATTGATTCTTCGTTTCCAGATCATACATGTCTTCATTGGCTTCAAACCCTTCCAGCAGATCAGAGCAGACTTCCACCTTTCTCTCCTTAAAATCAGGTGTCAACTGCCAAGGTGCACACTTTCTGATACCCTAATTCTTCCACCATCTTCTGTATGGAATTGTTAACACAGTCCAGTTGTGCAACATGCTCACGGATTGTGACTCGTCTATCCGCGCGAGTCAATTCATCCACTCGCTGACGATTTGTGTCAGTGGTCACAGATGATGGTTTCCCACTGAGTGGTTTGTTTTCAATGCTGGTTCCCCATTTTTTAAACTTCTTCATCCACCTGTGCTTGTCAATAGTGTCATCTCCTAAACATTCTGTAGCCTTCTGTGGATGTCGGACAGCCTGCAGCACTCTTCCTTCGTCAAAAACTCAATGACGGAATGCATGTTGCTTCTGCTTGGAATTCATTATTTACCTGCAAAGAAGAAGGATTGCCATAGAGAAAGAGTTACTCTACAGACATGTACAATTTGAACGGCCTCTGTCAGTTAATAAAAAAGGTATGCACACTTTTGCATTACTTTTGGTACAACCCTCGTTCAATGAACTGCATGTGTATGCACATTACTATATGATGTACAAACAGTGGACTGGCACAGAAATACATTTTTAAACAAACGATGCAACACATAAGCATCTCATAAGGACTAAAAGAGATAGCATAATTTTTACTCTCTTAAAGGTTAAAGACAATTTAAACCAAGTCAAAATTTTTGGATTGAGGAGGATACCATTGCTGTGGATTGTGACTTCCATTTACCAATTCAATAAATTATGCAAATTTTGTATCCCACCTTTTTTTACCAGGCCTTGCCAAAATTAAATGCTTGCTCGTCTCTTTCATCATTTAACTCTAGAACATCCCTATTTGGCAAAAGTGTTCACAAAGCCCAGGGTTTTCCCAAGACACAGTCTGATAGGCAGGCTTATTTTCCAGCTGGTGACACTTTTCATAAGCACAAGGTGGTTGAAATTTCGGCACAGTGTTAAATGTGACATGCTTCTTCAGGCAACAAGAAACTTTTGGTGTTGGTCAGTGTAATACATTTCCAAAATTTACCTATAATATTTTTTTTTTTCTTAATGTGAAGCACTTTGGTAAATGCAATGGATGGTTAAAACATGTAAAACGCTTATGGTATAGCATAATAGTATTTAACAGCACAGCTCTGTACACAAGATCACAATTCACCTGCTCTTTCTAAACCACAAAACAAAAACACTTCAAAATGGGGTATTACTGTATACCATTGCAGCAGGGTATGAACTGGCTTTTGAAAACCTTTAGCATTTTAGCAAAAATCTCCAGAAACATTTTAGCATTTTGAAATTTCTTTTAGCATTTATTTAGAAAAAATGTATTTAGAGACCAATAAAAGCACTAGAGTTTAAAAAAATTTATTAAAATGTTTTCATTAATTTACAATACGACGATGTTTTTTATTTAACCATTTGTCATATGCAATTCTAAAATTCAATTCCTTGTAATCTGGCCTTTCTATGTTAATGCTTAATATATATGTGCTTTACATTTTCTGTTGATAAACGATTTCTAACAAGAAAATTCTGAACAAAAAACACCGGAAATGTAAAGACAAAACAAAAGAAAAATAAATAAAATAAAATGAGAACCAAAAGCTTGACCCGTTCTGTAAATGCCAAACATAAAATTCTCATCTTCGCTCAGATGAGCAGCAGAAAAAAAAAAAAAAAAAAAAAGTGAAAAAGTATTTGCAGATCTTTTGAAGTAACATAAACAACACGCTCTCAGCTCCCGCTGGAGTGTGTTTGTTTATGTTACGGAGCGTGAGAAAATGCATCATTACAGCTGGTGCGCAAGCGCAGGTGTTCTTCGCCAATCTTTGCAAACAAAACAGTATAAAAAAGAAAGGAAGTAACTACTGTGTGCTTTAACTGAAAGAAAAGAAGACACATGATGTATATATATCAGCCATGAGAACCAACAAACATTTTGTTAAGTCAACGGGAAAATAAGTGCACAGCACTTGTAAGGTCTGGTAGAACTAAGTGGATGGTTGCCGGAGATTGAAATATTTTGATTGAGCAGTCGAAATATTAAAAATTCCGTAAGAAAACAGACCTCCATCCGTAAATCAGTAAAATTAAGCAGAAATCCGTAAAAGTTGGCAAGTATGTTACATACTTTAAAATTTATACGTCTCACTTTTTAAAAATTCTTCAATAATTGCGGCAAAATAATTTAGGACACTAAACTACACATTTACTCTATGCAAACAAAAAAAAAAAATTATTCAGATTTGAAACTAAATTTGTGGAATTTATTCCGAAATTTGTAAACATGGCGATGTTTCGAAATTCGTCTTCGTAGATTGATTGCTTGCGCGATTGATTGTCAAATGCGATTGCTCATCTTGGACACACTGTTTTTGAACGCTAAACAAGCGTGACAAAGAAAAAAATTAATTTAACCAAAAGAAAAATAAATAAATAAAGAGGAAAAAAACTTACCTTCAGCAGTTGCAAGGATGTTTTTCTTTTTGGATTTCTGGCATTTTTTTTTTTTTTATTAGAAGTTTAACGACCACTGTGAGCAACTCAATGGGCTTATTATAAGCAGTTGCCCATCCCTAATTTAGGGTCACTGGTTCCAGGGAAGGGAGAGAGCCAGTGCCGTAAGACAAACACAACATCCATGCCTCACCGGGATTCGAACCCGGACCCCTTACGGACGAATGATCAGAGGCCATCGCCTCAGACCACTGCGCCACTGGAGCGGCGATTTCTGGCATAGCTCACACGAAATGTAAGGTTGACCGTCATGCCATGCTACTTTGGCCCACTTATAAAGTGAAAGATTTGGATACATTTGGCCCACTTATAAAGTGAAAGATTTGGATACATTTGGCGCACTTATAACTAAAGATTTAGATACCTTAGGTTTTTTAGCTAGCTGTTGTGTAGTAGTAACATTTTCAATATCGTTTTTTTCATTTGGAACTTATTTCTAACCACTTACCCATATTTAGACTACAAAAAATGTTCAACACACACGAATAAAGCCATGTGAAAAAAGACTACCACGAAAGCGAACACGTGAGAGAGAGATGGCCACGTTTGGCGACTAGGTGGTGCCAATTTTCAAAAACTCAAAGCGGGAAGAACGTAAGGAACAGCTCGGTTTATGACATCATAGAAACTGGATTGGCTATTAGTTTCTATGCATCATTTGACGTCACTTGATGAAAGAAGAGAAATTCCACCATGACGACATTTCGTATGCGCTCGACGGAGTCGCGGAATTTTAATGGCGCTCACTAAGAAACAGCTCCATTTCAATGTTTTTGCATTTATGCGAAAAAAAAAATATATATGTATATAAATATTGTAGCAAAGGGATGTAAGGTCAGGTGATGCGTAACATCACAGCCTCTCCTTGACAAATGTCAACCCCGCCTTCTCGTGGTGCATCCTGTTCCCACTAAAGGGGCTCTGACGACTGCCAATAGCGGTATAACTATACCATCGGGATTAGAGGAAATGCTATCCAACACTCACCAACCCGCTTGGCCAGCGTGGTGAGTTATGGCCAAACCCCTCCAAAATGATTCCACAACATAAATCTTGGCCCTCAGTCTCCGGCAGCTGGAATGTACCTGGCCAAGGCAGCGGCCAGTGCGACATGAAGGCAGAGGGTGCTAAGAATCCCCGGAGGACCGGACTAGGCTGCCATCTGATGCTGACCTTGGCTACTTACAATGGACGCTCCCTATCTTCTGATTCAAGGCTTCTTGAATTGGAAGAGGAACTACAAAGGATCAAGTGGGACATCGTGGGGCTAAGTGAGGTAAGGAGAAAAGGAGAAGATCTCATCGAACTGAAAAGTGGACATCTCTTCTACTATCGTGGGACAGATACTGGCAGAACTAGTGGTGTTGGATTTATAATAAACAAGAAACTGAAGGATAAAGTTGTAGAAGTTGAAAGTTCCTCCGACAGAGCTGCACGACTTGTTATCCAACTCTCGAAAAGATACCAGGCTCAGATTATTCAAACTTATGCACCCACCACAAGTCATCCTGAAGAAGAAATTGAAGAATTTTATGAGGAAATTTGTCATCTAAATAATAAAGGTAAGCAGCACTTGAAAATAATTACGGGAGATTTCAATGCAAAAATAGGGCAACGGCAACAGAATGAAACTTCAGTAGGTAAATTCGGTCACGGCAACAGAAACCAGCGTGGAAATACTCTCGTTGAGTTTGCAGAGGCAGAAGGGTTTTTCATCTTGAACTCCTTCTTCAAGAAAAAGCCACACAGGAAATGGACATGGAGACATCCAAATGGGACGACAAGTGAAATTGATTTTATTATATGTAACAAAAAATTCGTCATAGAAGACTGCAGTGTGCTGAACAAGTTCAACACAGGTAGTGACCATAGATTGGTGAGATGTAAGATGCACCTCAACACTAAACTTGAACGTGGCAAGCTCATAAGACAAACAAAATCTATTGACATAACCAACCTTAAAAAACACCATAATACCTTCAAGTTAGAACTGAAGAACAGGTTCTCTGCTTTAGAAGGTCTAACATCGGAAGAAGTGGACATCTCTGAAGTTAACAGAAAAGTAACCAAAGCTCTTATGGAAACAGCAACAAAGTTAGCTGGGTCTAAGAACAAGTTGCATGTGAACAAATTTCAGGAAAAACCAAAATGTTGATGCAAAAAAGAAGAGAGATGTGGACAACTAAAGAAGATGTGACTTCCAAAGTGGAATATATACAGCTATGCAAGACAGTAAGAAAAAGTATCACTGAAGACGTAAGAAAATTAAACTGTGAACTAGTGAGGAAAGCAATTGAAAACAACCAAAGCCTAAAGATAGCAAAGGGACATCTCAGTAAGGGAAGAAAACAGATTATGGCACTGAGAAAACAAGATGGTTCTGTAACAAGAAATAGAGGCGAAATTTTGACAAGAGTGAAAGATTTCTACTCCAAATTATATGAAAGGGATGATATATGCACTCCAGACATCATGAAAGATACCAGTACCAGAGTTCCTCCAGTCCTTCCAGCAGAAGTTGCACATGCAATCAAGAACATGAAGCGAGGAAAAGCTCCAGGAGAAGATGGAATTACTGTAGACATCATACAAGAAGCAAGTGGAGAAATCGAAACAGTACTCGCCCAAATTTTCACTCGATGCCTTAATGAAGCAAAGATTCCTGAGGATTGGAACACCGCTACAATGATCCTGCTACATAAGAAAGGTGACATTGAGGATCTCGGAAACTACAGACCTATCAGCCTCCTATCAGTAGTTTATAAAATCTTCACTAAAGTTCTTTCACACCGCTTGAAGGTAACACTGGACATGGCTCAACCGAGAGAACAAGCTGGATTCAGGAGTGGCTACAGCACAATAGATCATATCCACGTGCTGAGAGAACTAATTGAAAGAGCGAGGGAATATGAACTTCCATTGTGCATGGCTTTTATCGATTATGAAAAAGCCTTTGATTCGGTGAAACCATCAGCAGTTACAATAGCTCTGAAAACCTGCGGTATTGAAGATGCATACATTAATATTATTAATAACATCTATGAAAATGCAAGTGCAAAGATTAGGCTGTTTGAAAATACAACACACGTAAAAATTGAAAAGGGAGTGAGACAAGGTGACACCATATCTCCGAAGCTCTTTAATGCCACATTGGAGGGTGTTTTTCAGTCGCTGAGCTGGGAAAACAAGGGGATAAAGATTAATGGAGATTATCTAACCCACCTTCGTTTTGCTGATGACGTAGTCATTTTTGCAACTACCCCATCAGAGCTGCAGAGTATGATCCAGGAACTTGCTGACAAGAGTAAAGAAGTGGGATTAAAAATGAACTTTCAGAAGACAAAAGTGATGTTCAATGCTTTTACAAGAAATGAAGATTTATCGATTGATGGAGAAAAGCTGGAGATAACAGACATGTATGTTTATCTTGGACAGCAGATATCAAGTGAGGGTCACATTGATGAAGAAATTAATCGGCGTACAAAACTTGCCTGGAGAGCTTTTGGAAGAAACAGCATAATTTTCAAGAGCAATATGCCATTATGTCTTAAAAGAAAAGTGTTTGATCAATGCATCCTTCCAGTGCTTACGTATGGTGCAGAGACGTGGACCTTAACTAAAAAAGACATACAAAGGCTGCAGACAACTCAAAGAAGCATGGAGAGGTGCATACTTGGTGTAACCAGGAGAGATAAGAAGAGGAACTCGTGGATCCGAAAAATGACAAGAGTGGAAGACATCATGATCAGAGTTAAATCCCTGAAATGGCAATGGGCTGGACATACTGCCAGAAGGACAGATCATTGATGGACAGCCGAAATTTTAGATTGGATTCCAAGGGACAGGAAAAGACCCAGAAGAAGACCACATGGGAGATGGGTGGATGAAATTCGAAAGTATGCAGGGGTGACATGGAGGAGACTGGCACAAGACAGACCGTTGTGGAGGAAACTTGGGGAGACCTTCATCCAGCAGTGGATTGATAATGGTTGACAATGATGATGATGATGATGATTGTAGCAAAATTGCATTCATTTTCGCAAAATGTGAAAAATGCGATTGCAGTTTAAACCCTTCATTGCAGAAATGACAAACCACACAGAACCTCACTTTTCTGAAAGTTAATAACACATAAAAAAAAAAATTACTATATAGTTAATACTAGAATTTCACGGAAGACGATTTTGCCCCATGCAGTACATTTTTCTTCTACATTTGATCAGGGTCAAATGTAGAAGAAAAAGGGAAAGAGAGTGATAGCTCTTTCAAAGGCAGGGTCTCAATTCCCCTAATCCTTCAGGAATCAACCTAAACAGAAAACAAAAACCCTTACCATGATTAGAGAAATCTCCCTGTTGAATTAGTTCTGACACTTTATTTTTACTCAACTTCACCATGTAATAACTTCCATGTTCCATTTCCACAAAACTCCGCTTAGCTATGAATGCAAATAAAAAAATAAGTGATTTTGTTGTATTTACCAGAAACAAAATGAAACTTACATGACTGCAGCATTATTTTCCAATTTAGTCTCCCTGCAGTTCCACACACTTCTTTAAAAGGTGCAAAAACCTTCTATGATCCTACCAGTGGTTTTTGACAGCCCCCAAAGCCATGTCTACTTCACTTCTTCTGCACTGCTACTTTCACTTAATCACTGCTAAACCACTAATCACATACCTCTTTAAATGGAATGAAGAGATGAAAATTACTTGGTGAGAGTTCCTGAGTGTAATAGGATGTGGAAGAATCTCCAACACAAGGTTTTTGAACTACCACCATTGGTTGCAGTCCACTGTAAAGTGGGAAGCATTGTCATGGTGCAAAAGAATAGAACAGTTTTTGATATTCCTCTTCTTTTGCTATAAGCTGCAGGTTTCAGCTTGTCTTTAACCATTGCTAAATGTGTTGTACTGTAACATCTTGACTGTGTTCCTGATAATGTTCCAAAATAGGTCTGCATGTCCCAAAAAAGGTGAACAAGATTTTTTTTTTTTTTTTTTTTGACAGAGGGGACACTTTTGAACTTTTCTGCTATCAATGAAAGGTGTTTCCATTCCATACTTTATCTCTTCCTTCCACAGTCAAATGTGCACACCTGACATTCCTTTAAAGTAAACCTGGTTCTGCTTCATAACAATGCAAAAACCGGGTAGAAATCTCCATATGCTGTTGTTTGTGTTGAATGGTCAGCTATTTCTGGATCTACTTGATATCTTAAATCATCATGCATCACTACACAGACAGAACCATAGCTTTTGTCTAACATATCAGCCACAGCAGACACAGTAATGTATTTGTCTTCTTGAACAAAAGAGATCATCAACATGGTCTTGAAATCACAATGTTGATGGGCTCTATGATCGAGCTTCATCAGTCATACTTGTTCTGCAAGATTTAAACCTTTCTACCCATTCATAAACTTTTCTCTGGCCCACAGACTCATTGCTACACTGCACTACTATTCTTCTGTGTATCTCAGCAGTCTTGACCTCTTCTACTCAAAGAAACCCAATTATAGCATGCTGTTCAACAGCACCACAATGGGAAAGAGGAGCTTCCATGTTTATACACTTACTGCTGGAGCCAGACTGACATGGAGCATTGCGTGATGCAGGTACCAACTTGTCTAATGGCCGTTATGGTGTGTTAACATTGTTCAGCTGGTGTAACCTGCAATATGACTTGCCTACACCATTTGTTTCTGTATGTGGTACTTTTCTACTAAACTCCATTTAGAGAACAAAACACTTTAAATAGCTGTTGCTGTATATATTTCCATGTAAATCTATTTTTGTAGTCACAAGAATTTGAATCACTTTGGGATAGAAGCTGAAAAATACACAAAATTGGCAATGAAAACATGATCCAACCAACTTTGTTAACCTCATGTATGTAACAAACCTAGGGTCAGTTTTGTGAACTTATTTTTGGTTAATGTTTGATGCCCCATCTTGCAAGCACTACAAACAGAACAAGCTGGCTTCCTACATGTTATAACACAAGTCGAATAACGTACCTTGTATTCAGATGAACCCTGACACACCATCACGATGAACAACATTGAATTTTGCACTAGAGGTCTGCACAAGCCTGGCCTGGTTGTGTTTTGAAATGCATATTTCGAAAGGCAACTCAGTTACTACCACTTTTGAAATGTGGCCAGGGTCAGTGTGACTACAATAAAAATTTCACATAAAATGCGATAATTACTAGGGATTTGACATTAATCCGGGTATCTGAATACCATACAACAGCTTACAGTTATATCTGAGGGATGTTTATGCACACAAGAGTTACTGACTAAAACGCATGAATTTTTTTCTCTGAAAAATGTTTACATAAACAGACTTTTTGGCTTAACATAACCAGAAGATGGAGCTTCTGGCGTGATTCATTGCTACAACAGAGATGAGGAAGTTTGAGGTATTTGTTTACATATTTGGGGATCGATGTAACCTTGTTTATACTTAGGCATGGAATGCATTTACATTTGAGACAGATCTAAACCTCAGCTGTGGGAGGAATCCCTACAAGAAATCGCATGTCTCTCTGCCTTATATTCCACTTACTATGGAGGTAGTTCAGCCTTGTTTTTCTAGAGAAAGCCAAGAGGTTTTTTTTTTTTTTTTTTTTTTCCAGTTACGTGGCAGAGAACAGTGGATGAAAATTTGAAATAGAGCAGGCAGTGATTTCCAAATTAAGGCCTGTGCAGACCTCTATTTTGCATATATTCTATTTTTTGGTACTGAGGAGAACTTAGACTCCTCAGTACCATGAGACTGAATTCTTGCATGGAACTACTTTTAGGTGACCATCCAAAAGAAACAGAAAATGGTTTGGGTTATAAGCAGTCTTAATTATGCATAAGTGTGTAAAGATGTAGGGACACAAATGCCAATAAATGTATGCTCTGGAATACAGAATAAGCACTGTTGTCTTAAATAGACATGTTTGTTTAGTGTTAGACAAAGCCAATTCTATGCACAACTCTTACTCCCTCCCCCCCCCCAAATGAAACTGCCGATTTAAGAATGCAAAACAAGTTTCAACTGATTTTAGCATTTTAGCCATTAAAAAGATTCTACAGGGTTATCATGGTAAATGTGGAATGATTTTAGATACTTATATCTTAAAGACTATTTTACCTGGAAAAGTTGAAAACCCCATCATTTGAAACCTTGGTTTATTATCTTTCCAGGTAAATCATTGATAACATTGGCATGAACATCACTGTTACATAAGAAATGGAAAAAAATCCATGCTGTCAGCACCAAGAGAACCCAAAGGAGGTTGCCGAGTTCCACAAATTTTATTTGCCTTTTGTCTACAAGATCAAGAGCAAGGTCAACAATGCAGAGGACCCTGAAGACATCCCTACCAAGCGTAAGAAGCATGACCATTGCACCAACACCACCAGATGCCTGAGTTTGACACCAAGGTGCAAGGGATGGTGGTCAACGACCCCAGGAAATCAATGAACACCTTATCCAAGGAGTCGGGTGTTGTTCATGGTACCATCCACTGCATCATCCACAAGAACCTCTGCTACAGCTCTTACGTTCTTAAGAGCTGTCAGTTCATGGATCAGGTCATGCAGAAAAGGCGTCAAAGAAAGGTAAAGAAACTGCTCAACAAAGTCAAGCACCACAAGAACAACAACATGCTCAGATTCTTCTTAGATGGGAAGAATTCTGACCAGGACCAGAAGATCAATAGGAGAAATGGTGGTTGTGCAAGAACCCTGGTGATGTGCCTATGGTCATGCGCATGAAATTTCCTGTCACCATCATGGTACTCGAGGTAATCTCTAGCAAGGAAGATGTCATGCCACCTCACTTCTTTGAGAAGGGTTTAAGGGTCAATTCAGACGAGTACATTAAAGTGCAGAGAGATGTAGTGAAGTCCTGGATGGACCCATTGCTGACAGGAGACCTTACATCTTCCAACAGGACTCTGCCCCAGCCCAAAGTGACTCAGAAACGGCTTGAAGAGAACGTGGCCTACCACTGGCCTCCAGATATTTGGTTGCCATCGGCTCCCCCAACTTGAATCTCTTGGATTATTCTTTGTGGGTCATGGTTGAAAGAAAGACCAACAAGAATTCCCATAACATCCTTGACTCCACCAGGCTTACTATCGCAAATGTCATGACTCACGAGAACAAGTCCCAGGTCGCCAAGGCCTGCAACTAATTCCTTTCAAGGATCAATGTCTTAATCATCACCAACAGCAAGTTCATTGAATAATTACGAAGTGTGTTTATGCATCTACTATTGTAAAAGATTTTGCTTCAATAAAATGTATGTATGTTTCAATTAATTGTTTTATTATATACATAAATTTTCTACATTTACCATGATAACACTGTACACTTTTAAATGTGGGCAGATACTGTTGCTAAGTAGCAACAGTATCTAAGTAGCTTGCCAACAAAAAGTGAACATGACAGTATGGTTGTTTCTCAAAGAGAAGAACTGAACTGATTACAGAAACAATCTCTGCACTTATCAAAGTTCAGCAAGGAAAGCACTGGGTGTCAATGTCTGATGTGGTTTGGGGAAAGAACAGTTGCTATTGAGTTGATAGAATGTAACTGATTTGCAAATTTTTCAGCTTCTGAAGAATTGCTTCATGCTAACCAAGGGAAGAGAAAATAAAACAAATCCAGGAGTGAGCAGCAGAAACAAACCGGCAGAAGTAGAACAGACTTGGAGCATCTCAAAAAATAGCACTCACCATTAACATGCAGCAACATAAAAATACACTGACATCTCACCTTCCTTCACAGACTATGTGCCCTAATCATGAAGAAACACCGGTATATCTTCTGTCACCTCACACTTTTCAATCAAACTTTGTACTGTGATCAAGAATGTTGGAAACTGCAAAATATGGCATTTCTAAACATCTAGATCAGCTACAGTTGGTTTTGCAAAAGCCATATTTTTAAAACACAGATGACAGTGAAATAACACCAATTTGGTACTTTATATAATCAGCTTTCTGCATGCTTTAGAACACTACTGCTGTAGGTGTGTTAGCACGAAATCATTGAGCTTCAAAGATCCTGAAGTTAGAACACAAAATACTCCATTGACAATGACATGTTCAAATGTTGAAACTAGTTTGGATTGAAGTGGTTTGTTGGATGAGGATTGAGTCTTGGGCTTTAATGTTTCAGGTTAATTTGTTTTAACTCTTTTTAATCTTCATTTCAACAGGATTTTTTCATATTTGAAAATTTGATTGTTCATTCCCGGTGTTCATCACGTTTTAATTCAAAGACATTTTTATAATGCACAGTTCGTTAACTACGGGCCAATTAACAAAAGGTTTTACTTTTGAAGTTCGTGCAACGAACAAAACAATATTATTGGTCTACCCTGGAAATGCAAAACATTTGTAAAGAAATAGGCGAGTCGAAAGAATTTTATCTGCATTTTAACAATATTGTAGCCTCGTCCTTATCCGATGGCCACATAGTTAATAATATAATGTGTGTAAGAGTAGATAGATACTTCTACATATCATCATCATCATCATTGTCAACCATTATCAATCCACTGCTGGACGAAGGTCTCCCCAAGTTTCCTCCACAACGGTCTGTCTTGTGCCAGTCTCCTCCATGTCACTCCCGCATACTTTCGAATTTCATCCACCCATCTCCCATGTGGTCTTCTTCTGGGTCTTTTCCTGTCCCTTGGAATCCAATCTAAAATTTCGGCTGTCCATCGATGGTCTGTCCTTCTGGCAGTATGTCCAGCCCATTGCCATTTCAGGGATTTAACTCTGATCATGATGTCTTCCACTCTTGTCATTTTTCGGATCCACGTGTTCCTCTTCTTATCTCTCCTGGTTACACCAAGCATGCACCTCTCCATGCTTCTTTGAGTTGTCTGCAGCCTTTGTATGTCTCTTTTAGCTAAGGTCCACGTCTCTGCACCATACGTAAGCACTGGAAGGATGCATTGATCAAACACTTTTCTTTTAAGACATAATGGCATATTGCTCTTGAAAATTATGCTGTTTCTTCCAAAAGCTCTCCAGGCAAGTTTTGTACGCCGATTAATTTCTTCACCAATGTGACCCTCACTTGATATCTGCTGTCCAAGATAAACGTACGTGTCTGTTATCTCCACCTTTTCTCCATCAATTGATAAATCTTCATTTCTTGTAAAAGCATTGTACATCACTTTTGTCTTCTGAAAGTTCATTTTTAATCCCACTTCTTTACTCTTGTCAGCAAGTTCCTGGATCATACTCTGTAGCTCTGATGGGGTAGTTGCAAAAATGACTATGTCATCAGCAAAACGAAGGTGGGTTAGATAATCTCCATTAATCTTTATCCCTTTGTTTTCCCAGTTCAGTGATTGAAAGACATTTTCCAATGTGGCATTAAAGAGCTTCGGAGATATGGTGTCACCTTGTCTCACTCCTTTTCCAATTTTTATGTGTGTTGTATTTTCAAACAGCCAAATCTTTGCACTTGCATTTTCATAGATGTTATTAATAATATTAATGTATGCATCTTCAATACCGCAGGATTTCAGAGCCATTGCAACTGCTGATGGTTTCACCGAATCAAAGGCTTTTTCATAATCGATAAAAGCCATGCACAATGGAAGTTCATATTCCCTCGCTCTTTCAATTAGTTCTCTCAATACGTGGATATGATCTATTGTGCTGTAGCCACTCCTGAATCCAGCTTGTTCTCTCGGTTGAGCCATGTCCAGTGTCACCTTCAAGCGGTGTGAAAGAACTTTAGTGAAGATTTTATAAACCACTGATAGGAGGCCGATAGGTCTGTAGTTCCCGAGATCCTCAATGTCACCTTTTTTATGTAGCAAGATCATTGTAGCGTTGTTCCAATCCTCAGGAATTTTCCCTTCATTAAGACATCGAGTGAAAATTTGGGCGAGTACTGTTTCGATTTCTCCACTTGCTTCTTGTATAATGTCTACAGTAATTCCATCTTCTCCTGGAGCTTTTCCCCGCTTCATGTTCTTGATTGCATGTGCAACTTCTGCTGGAAGGACTGGAAGAACTCTGGTACTGGTACCTTTCATGATGTCTGAGTACATGTATCATCCCTTTCATATAATTTGGAGTAGAAATCTTTCACTCTTGTCATAATTTCGCCTCTATTTCTTGTTACAGAACCATCTTCTTTCTCAGTGCCATAATCTGTTTTTTTCCCCTTACTGAGATGTCCCTTTGCTATCTTTAGGCTTTGGTTGTTTTCAATTGCTTTCCTTACCAGTTCACAGTTGAATTTCCTTACGTCTTCAGTGATACTTTTTCGTACTGTCTTGCATAGCTCTATATATTCCACTTTGGAAGTCACATCTTCTTTAGTTGTCCTCATCACTCTTCTTTTTGCATCAACATTTTGGTTTTTCCTGATAATTTGTTCACATGCAATTTGTTCTTAGACCCAGCTAATTTTGTTGCTGTTTCCATAAGAGCTTTGGTTACTTTTCTGTTAACTTCAGAAATATCCACTTCTTCCGATGTAAGGCCTTCTAAAGCAGAGAATCTGTTCTTCAGTTCCAATTTGAAGGTATTCTGGTGTTTTTAAGGTTGGTTATGTCAATACATTTTGTTTGTCTTATGAGCTTGCTACGTTCGAGTTTAGTGTTGAGGTGCATCTTACATCTCACCAATCTATGGTCACTGCCTGTGTTGAACTTGTTTAGCACACTGCAGTCTTCTATGACGAATTTTTTGTTACACATAATAAAATCAATTTCACTTGTCGTCCCATTTGGATGTCTCCATGTCCATTTCCTGTGTGGCTTTTTCTTGAAAAAGGAGTTCAAGATGAAAAATCCTTCTGCCTCTGCAAACTCAACGAGAGTATTTCCACGCTGGTTTCTGTTGCCGTGACCGAATTTACCTACTGAAGTTTCATTCTGTTGCCGTTGCCCTATTTTTGCATTGAAATCTCCCATAATTATCTTCAAGTGCTGCTTACCTTTATTATTTAGATGACGAATTTCCTCATAAAATTCTTCCAATTTCTTCTTCAGCATGACTTGTGGTGGGTGCATAAGTTTGAATAATCTGAGCCTGGTATCTTCTCGAGAGTTGGATAAGGAGTCGTGCAGCTCTGTCGGAGGAACTTTCAACTTCTACAACTTTATCCTTCAGTTTCTTGTTTATTATAAATCCAACACCACTAGTTCTGCCAGTATCTGTCCCACGATAGTAGAAGAGATGTCCACTTTCAGTTCGATGAGATCTTCTCCTTTTCTCCTTACCTCACTTAGCCCGACGATGTCCCACTTGATCCTTTGTAGTTCCTCTTCCAATTCAAGAAGCCTTGAATCAGAAGATAGGGAGCGTCCGTTATACGTCGCCAAGGTCAGCATCAGATGGCAGCCTAGTCCGGTCATCCGGGGATTCTTAGCACCCTCTGCCTTCATGTCGCACTGGCCGCTGCCTTGGCCAGGTACATTCCAGCTGCCGGAGACTGAGGGCCAAGATTTAAGTTGTGGAGTCATTTTGGAGGACTTCTACATATATTATGTAGTATATATTAAAAAAAATAAAAAAAATTAAGTTTTTGCCTACCCATTTGCCAAATTCAATTTTTTTTTTTTTTTTTGCTCAAGTGTTATAATCATACAAAAAGGTAATCACCAATATTTCAGCCAAAACTTTTCTCCATCGCCAAAACGATTCTTTTTCCAGCAGATTATAAAGAATGCTACTGGAAGCAACCCCATAACACAGGAAGAGATCAAACTTGCGGGGATAAAAAAAATTTAGGAATACGGGAGAAATCTTCACTCTGCCCTTTTTTGAATTTTTTCATTTTCAAACTGAAATACAAATATTCGTGGAATAAAATGATATCTAACAACAATACTGGAGCAAAAGAAACATTGCGAGAAAAAAAAATACTATGAGAAGAATTTTTACTACATCTGCCTTCTGTTTTCAGGTTTCGAAGGATGGACGATGGAAAGTGAACCCCACCCCTCGAAATTTCTGTTCAGCTGTGCATCGCTCTCATGAATGACCCAAATTATAATGGAAAAGGTGGAATTGCTTGAATCCTCTGAAAAATTTTGTGCCTGAAAATTACAGGGAAATTTTAGCGCCATCTAACTTTCATTTTTGTAAATTGTTGCCTGCAGGTTAAAGCTGAAATTCAAATATTTATGCAATAAAATGATACTTAAATATAAGGCAAACAATTACGATCACAGGGAAACCCTTCGCTTTGTTTAACATCCGTTTGTGAAAATTTTGAAAAATGAAATACTATCCCCAGACGGAAAATGATCCCCCCAACTACCCCCCCCAAAATTCTCTTCAGTTTTGAACTGATCTCGAGAACAATCCAAATGATGACAAAAGAGCAGAATTCCGTGAATTCACCGGAGAATCTCATGTATGTTTTAAAGACTGGAACTCTCACAAATGCTCCTCAGAAATCCAGACACAACAAGATACTTATGGACAAGACTTCATAAGCGATTGAAATCTTACATCTTATAAATCACTATACCGATACATTGCTCAGCTGTTCCAGGTGGAAGACTTCATTCCATGAATTGCGTTATCATAACAGAAATACTTTTTCAATCTATATGTCTTAACATTTGTATTAAATTGGCACTTGCCATGTCAATAATAAATAAGACACAGGGTCAGCCACTCAAGGTAGCTGATATAAAACTTGATAGTCCTTGTTGTTACCCTACTGGTTTTGCTGGTGTTATGAAAAGTAAGACACACACTAAGAACATTTTTTAGAAAGTTTAGTGAAAAATTATATTGTGAGTTTCCATGACAATATTCCAATAGTTAATTCCAAATATTAAATATTTCATCAGACTTTTCAAAGAAAAGAAATGAAAAAACTTACTGGAACAAGTGCAGGAATATGAGGATGAAAAACTTCTGGATTATGATAGGTAAGCAAGCAATGCAAAAAAGCTAGGGTATCAATTTTCATATTTGAACTTGTACTTTTATCACTAAAAGAAAGAAAAAAGAAAAAGATCATTACCATTCATAAATTTAACATCTTGAGTACTAATTCAGTTACCAGTAAAATTATCTCTACAAACTAACAAAATACTACTTTTGTGATCTGCACAATGAAGACACAACTCATTATGAAACTTATTACAACAAGCTATGTATTGGGTTGATGCATAAGTTCATGACGTTTTATTTCACGAGTGTCTCCCAGGTCAGTAGTAACAGTGCAGATGGCCAGTTGTTTAACAAAATGTAGCCAGTAATATCGTGTATCTAAATCATATTGCGTTGTGTGATTGTGGCTGATGGTTTTTAGGTCCGGAAGTATGAAGTGTCAAGTACAGAAGAATGAACATTTCCGACATCTGCTCCTCTACGAGTTTAACAAGGGATCCTAAGCAGCCAAGGCAACTTGACAAATTTGGGCTGTGTATGGGAAGGATGCTATTGCTCCGAGGACAGCTCACAAATGGTTTGAGCAGTTCCGAGGTGGCAATTTTGACCTTGACTCTCTGTGCTCAGGTCGTCCATCTCACTTTGATGAGGATTGTTTGAACCATCTCATCCAATTGGATCTGCGTCAAACCACACACGAATTAGTTTACCGAGATGGACTGTGTGATCAGACCACAGTGATGCGACATCTTGAACATATGGGAAAGATACAGAAATCGGGGTCTTGGGTGCCTCACACTCTCAACAAGGACAACAAGAACCAGGGTGCTGCCATATGTAGTCCCTTGCTCGCCTGTTATTGCAAATGTTCTCAGCAACACAAACCCTTTCTGTCACGTACTGTTACTGGAGATGAGAAGTGGTGCCTGCACATGAATTTCAGACATCATAGGGAAACGTTAAGCCCAAACAAGATGCCCACACCACGTCCAAAACATGACCTTCATCCTGCAAAGATCATGTGTGTCTGGTGAGACATGGAGGGCATTATTCACTGGGAAATGCTGCCAAGGAATCAGACCATCAACGCTGCACTTTATTGTGAGCAGCTCCACCATGTGGGGGAGCAATTCAGCAGAAACGGCCACATCGGCACCATGGTGTTCTTCGCTAACATGATAATGCACACCCTCACAGCGCAAACATGACCAAAATGGCCATTCAGAGCATGAAATGGGAGATCCTTCCGCATCCAGCCTATTCCCCAGATGTCACCCCTTCAGACTATCACCTGTTCTGATCTCTGTCGAATGCACTCCGTGGCAGAAATTTATGTTGATCTCCAGAATTCCCTTGACGATTTCTTTGCAGCAGAACCTGCACATTTTTTCAAGAATGGCATTGCATACATATCCAGACAGTGGACACCATCGCAAACAATGGGGGGGGGGAACCTTTAATTGATTCAGTTTTCAATTCTGATGTAATACATTCCTGTAGTGCGGTGAAAAAAAAAACATGAACTTATATGCATCAACCCAATATATCACATAACAAACAAAATGTTTGAAATTTTATGTTTCAAAATTTCTGAACAAATTTCAATTAGTTGAGTATGATGTAACAAATATTTGGGATAAAGATCAATACTGATAAATCGATTTAAATCAGTTGTATTTAGAAGGACTCAAAAGAAAACAACAACAACAAAAAAAAAAACAATCTAATATTGTATTAGAGAGGAAGAGTTTGGGAGGAACATGTAAGATTTTAATTCCATGAGTGCAATTACTGATGTGACTGGAAAGCTTAATAAGGAACTAGAAAACAAAACTGGCAAAGTACGGGAAGCATCTTATCAGTTGTATAAGAATATTTCTACCAAGGAGGTTAGCTAGGGAACTAAAATAGCTGTACACAGTGCAGCACTTAAGTCCTAAGTTCTTTCATGGCACAAGAGTTGAATGCAAAAGTAAGCAGGGACTAAGCTGAAGGTTAGAAGCTGCAGACATGGGAAAGGTAACAGGAATGTTTGTAATAAAAAAAAATGCAGATCTGCAGCAAAATAGGATTAAAAATGCAGACATTGGAACTAAGCTTGGGTTGTTCAGTAGATCAGAAGGTTGATGAGAATGCAGTGAAATAGTATGGGTATTCACATCAAATGGGAGATGACAATGTGCCTAAATACATACTGAATTCCATAGTACCAAGCTGCAGCCCTAGAAGAAGGTGAATTGAAGGGTGCACTCAGACATTAATAATATTGGTAAACACAGTTTTTGTCCCATGGAACATTTATCATGCTTTCTAGCATAATTTTTTGTGCTGAATTAAAAACTGCAATCAGAATTTTTTTTTATCATCCACAGTTTTCGTGCAACATTTTTTCCAGTATTGGTTATTGAACTTTTATGCATTACATCAACAAAAACAATGTACATAAAACATGTTTTTAAAGTATAAACTTATATGAATGAAGCAGTCTGGAACTTAGCACAATGATAATAATAAAAAATATTTCCATGGCACTGAAGATGTAATAAACGCACATACAATAACAGGGACCCATACGACTTCAGATGAGCTCCAAGACATGTTTCACACATCTGAGTAAATTGATGTTTTTTCCCCCTCCTTAGTGCATTAATTATATTGGTCACTTTCTTTCATAAAATCATATAATCACTATACAATGGTGCATCTGATAGGCAGAGTTGCATATAAAAAACCCAAAAATGTATCTGCGTATGTAGCCATCAAAACAGAAGACTTGCTGTGAAGTGCAAGTCATGATAAACAACAGGTTAAGATAATTTAAAGAAAGATTATAAAAAGCAATAAATTATTATTAGAGGTTCAAGCGATGACAAAAGCAGTATGTTGTGGTTGAATGTGAAACAACGAAATGCCTAAGATTCATATTTTGCTGTCTACCGCAAATGAGGCAGTTAGATGAAATTTAGTCTGAATAAAAATGCATGTTTTCCCACTTTACAATCACTTCTTGCTACATGAAGAAACAAAAATATCAAGCATTTTTCCTTTTGTTTGAAAAGAAGTTCAAAACAGAAACTGTCTGTTGCTATCTTTTGTTACCACTAAAGTTATTTTCTCCACAAATCATAGTGGATGGTACAGTTCTTTAAACTTTAATTTCACTTGAAAAAAAAATTCTTGCTTTGTTCCTAGAACAAAGTGATCATTTTGTCTTCTTCTTTTGTGAGGTCAATGCATATTATATCTGCATTTTGGTGTAATACCTGCTCCTATGCCTGATTTGAAAAAAAAAAAATTGTGTACAATAGCTGTAATCATAACTAAACATTTTCATCTTTTTGTTATGAAAATTATCCCACAGTTGGTATAGACATTTTTAGTCTGATATTTCAGCTTCAACATGCCCCCAACTAGGAAACATTTCTTAAAATTATTTTTAACAATGATTAATATTACCCTCATATTTTTCCAAATGGACTATGCTTGGGGGTTTCTCTGAACATTTGCATCTGAACTTCTTAAAAATTCTCTTTAAAACAGATTTTGTCTAACATGACCAAAATTTCCCAGACACATTCCAGCAGCATTCTGAGGCAAAATTTTCATATTATGGGGACACAAACTGAAATTCCACAACTCCTGCAGGCTGGACTAGAGAAATTCCTTCAGCACTGACAAGCTTTAACCATAGTTAATGGTATTTATGTACCTTCTTCTGATTTACTAATTGCATTATTTTCCTGTTTGGGAATGAAATTGTGCATTTGTTTTTTTGTTTTGTCACTAAAACAGTGATTCTGAAAATTAATTTTTGATATGACTGATTTAATTAATCATGAACATAATTAATTTCCATTGAAATATTTAGCTTACAAGGGCAAAATTTCTTTGCTATACGGGATAAACATAATTGATTTTTGTTCTATTATATCCACATCTTCACAGACAGATGAGAAAAAATCTTTAATCATTAGTTAGCTGTAACTACGATTAACAATGCATATGCTTTCTGTTTTTTTATGCATTGCTTTACGTTACATGGTAAGACAGTTATTTCGTTTTGGTACAATACCTGTATCCAGAAATTTCATTTCAAAAAATGTGACTTGCTGAGGGTAGTTGAGCATGGTTAATTAAGATCATACAATTCTTCAGCTGTCCTTAAAGTAAAAAATTCTTAACAGGTATCAAAAATGCATACCTGAATTCAAGATTTGTTTGCTTGCAGAAGCCCAACTGGAAAAATTCTGTTCCAAATGGACAGTCATAACCGGCCACATTTTTTATGTGCTCAGTGTGTTTTTCTAGGTGGTGAAGAATTCTGTTTTTTTTTAATATTAAGTGTGCATGATAGAAATTTTTGACATATAAGCTTAAAATTAAAAATTTTATGATAAAAAATTAAACAGTGTTAGACTGAGAGAAGGCGAAAGATAACATTCTACACACAAATCTACCATTTTCACCCCATTAATTACATTTTAAAGTGCTGATATGCTATTCTGAATGAGTCACTGTGATACCAATTAACATTTGAAATGACATCTGTACCTGTTCTTGTATTCTTTACAAACAATGTAATTTATGATAAATGCATTACACAGTTCCATTTTGTTACAACTGAAAACTAATGCAAGGCATTAAACATCTGCAGGCAACAAAAATATTTGTTCAATTGCTGGGAATTTTTTAATAGCAGTTTGTTGAGATCTAAAATGAGGATATGCACAAGCTAAACCTGTAAAAAGGCGACAGAACCACAAAATGCCCTTTTGGATTAAAGCAAATATGTTTCCTATCACATTCAGTCCCAATTTTCACAGGGCTTTTATTATTTAAAACACATGGAAAATCACACAAGTCAAACATCATGCATTATATTTATGCTTAGTACTGTACTCTCGGATAAATATATATCAAAATAATTACCCAAGGGAAAATTGAATTCCAGGAATAAGGGAAGGGATGTGATCCGACAGTGCTCCAGGAAGTACACTAACAAGCTCAGAAAGAACGGCAAAGCAACCTTGCCTTGTCTTTATACTTTTCTCTTTCAGCTGACGGTGGAGAGCTTTCACGATTAGAGGAGTCTGATATTTCAACAACTGTACAGGGCTGAAAAAAAAAAATATATATTGTAAAAAATATGGAGGTTCTGATTATCACACATCTTCTGGAAAAATTTAAATTTAATGCTGCTTTAATAATGTATAACACAGCAAATGGCATTTGAAAAATGAAAAGAAAATGACAATAATCACAATTTTCAATTTCATAACAAAAGATTTTCCATGAAACATGATAGCTAACAGATTCTGCCATTTCTACTTGAGAGACAGATAAATGAAGCATGAACTTTGAATGCTGCTTTAATAATGTATAACACAGCAAATGACATTTGAAAAATGAAAAGAAAATGACAATCACATATTTCAATTTCATAACAAAAGATTTTCCATGAAACATGATAGCCAACAGATTCTGCCATTTCTACTTGAGAGACATATAAATGAAGCATGAACTTTGTAATGTTTGCGACACAGCCATTCAGATACAAATCAAAAGTTTAAATATGAAAACATGCTCCTTCCTCTTCTGTGCTACTTGTTTGTCAGCAAGTTCAGAACAAGCCGATACTTTCACTACAGCGTGATGATGAACACCATCCACAATACTTAGCCCAGGTGCCAATGACGCAGAATGGTGTTGTGATCGTGGCTTCATATTTCCCTTCCTTAAAGCCTTTGGCACTTGAAGAGAATTATCTATTTTGTTAGTGGCACTGAGAATGAACATCCAACTGTCTAAAAATGACCTAGGTTTGGGGACAGCAGATTTTTTCTACATTTTTTAGGGAAGGGAAAGTAAGTTGATTTCCCATAGTCTTAACACAGAGTGCATTTTTCATCACAATGTTTATTTTTCCTTCACTGGTTTTGCGGTGAAGGGAACTATCAATAAATAAATGTTTGAGTGGCACTAAAAACATTTTCTTCAAGTCAAATTGCACAAAGAAAGAAGGCTTCCCTATTCAGGGGCATTTGCGAGACCAGATAAAATCCCCTAAAAATCTTGCGGGTTTACTAGGGTTTTATGACTTTTAATTCAATGAGTATTTTAAAACCAATTATTATACCCCATATTATAATAACCCAATTGTATTATAATAATTCAAAAAATTATTTACATTTACCTTCTTTTAGCAATATTTAACAATTTTAAACATTTAAATCACAGAATATATTAATACGAAAAATACAATAAACCAGTCTTAAAACACCTGAATCATTAAAAAAAAAATCATCCAGTTTCTTTTGTTTTCTTGGAATAAGCTCTGAATCTGCCTTTCTATTGTATTGAATTTTACAATAACTGTTGGAATTGGGAAAAGTTCTTTTTCCTCCTTCACATACAGAACTAGAAGGTTCCTCAACACACAGGGATTTGGAAGATCCCTGTTCACATATGGAACTACGAATTTCTTTTTGACATGAACTGGAAGGGATTTCACGAGTTTCTATATTTGAAATAAGCACATCAGAACTAGATTTTTCAGCATTTAAGTCCTCCTGATATTATCTATAAACTTTTGTTGATATTTACAAGTAAATCCTTATTAATTGGATCAGTAACAGGATTTTTCGAGCCATATTTTTGGCAAGTTGTTTCTTTCAAAGACATTAAGTCATATTTAACAGTTTGCACTGCATCCAATGAATCAATTTTAAGAGATGTTCTACTGTCAGTCAGAATATCATCCATTAAGTTGAAAGCACTTTCAACTAGTGGGCCATGGAAGCAGGTAAGGCATGCCTTGACTAATTTTCTTAACATAGGATACTTTTTTTCATTTGTAACTTCATCTTTTAAGTAAAAAAATTAGACCAATATTTGTGTATCACACATTTAATTTTTTTTTTTTATTGGTATCACAACAGTACAGCATTTCATCAGTAACATCAATGTCAGTTTGATATAATCGTAATTCTGCACACAATTGTGGTTTTTCAGCGTCAGAAAATATATGAGACAGATAAAAAGATAATTTTTCAAATGCTAACATAGTACTAGTTTTACCTCTTAGCTCTGGGTCCAATGCTGTAAAACTAATAAGAAATGAATTTCCAACAGGTAATTTTTGTAACATATACTGTGCTGTGTTAGTGTAGGCTTTGGCCAGAGAGGTTTTGAATTCTTTTGCTATCACATGGTCTTTTGATAATATTTTCATAATGGTGCAAGCTTCTGATCCAATATACAGCAACTTGCTGGGTAAGTGGAAACTAGAGTTACTAACATCAAGCTTTAACAAATCCTTATAAGACATGCACTTTGAAATAACTTCTGGCTTTATAAAAAAAAAGTAACAAATTTTAAAATCAATTTATAAATGCTGGTATGTAACATATGAAGCATTGTTTTTTTGGCTTCAAATAATTTTATGTACACATCAAATTCTGGTAGCACTGCTGTATATAATGCTATTTGCAATGAAGTTTTTTTTCTGCAAAACAAATAAATCCGTTGACTATACTTTTTTCCGAGCTACAGCATCCTTTGTAAGTTTTTGGGAATGTAAAGAGGAATGTACTCCATGTACAAGCTCTTTTTGAGAAGATGAAATATTTCTATTATCATACACAGCTTCGACATCAGAAAAATAACACTATCTTTTTTATCCACATAGCAAAAATAAAATACTATAAGAGTATCCCACAACTCTTTAATTCTGTTTAAGACAGTTAAAATATACACCCATCAGTGATCTGGCCTCTTTAAGGGCTTCAGTTTTTTAATTCCAAGCACTGCACATATATTTTGAAAAAATTCTCCCTTTTGATACAGCTTTTCATGTCAAAATAAATATCATAAAAAAAATCTTTCAAGTAACTTTCGAAAAATGATGAAATTTTTTTGGCACAGTTATTTGCTATATGACAAGTGTCACCATCAATATCTAATAAGTGAGGTGCTTTATTTCTTATTATTCTAGTTTTGACACCACTTTTTTCCCCACGCATAGTGTTACACGAATCCATTAAAATACTAGTTAAATTTTTCCATGGAATCTGATTTTCTTCAAATGGTACTGACAATTGCTGTATAAACAGTTTGCACATTGCAAGATTCCAGTTTTAAAGAAGCAAGATGATGAACCACAACCTCACTGTGATCGTCATCGTAAAACTGCACTAGCATTGCAAGTACTTCCATCCACATTTAAAGAAAACATTGTGGTTCTTAAAGTTCTAATTATATTTTCTTTAACTGTTCTGCCAATTCCGTATTTTAACTTGTAACATACAGTAGTTCTGTTCATGGACAGAGATTTCAGCGCAGTTTGGTCCCAGCTTAATTCTTGACACAGCTCAATCAAATTTGGCGCCAAACTAAAAGAAAGAGAATTTTCAGCAATGAATGATGATACTAATACTTCTTGATGAGCTTTTCTTGTCATTATATCAAGTGGTCGATTATCGCTCTCCACCAGATCATCCATATTCTTCGCACTTGCATAATGACTCAGGGTCATTGAACTTTTAACACATTTTGAACTTTTAATATGTGTCATAGTTTTTGCATGGTTCATTAAGGCTTTATAACCTTCTCCACCATATTTCAGTAATGAGTTGCAAAACACACAATAAGCTTGTCCCGCACTATCTATTTTCTTGCACCACGTGCTGACAGTATCGTCATTACTATCCGTGCGTTCAAGCCAATCCCATCGAAAAGCATTCCGGACAGATTCTTCTAATTTGGTTATATCACTGCTAATATCAAGAAATTTCATACTGAAATTCTCTAAGCTGCTACTTGATTATCGCCGCCAAATGGAAAGGAGACAAATTCACTTCTCACACTAGCATCTGAACTCTCAACACAGGTCCCTATGGGAATCCTACTGCTCATACTCAGACTTCTCACGCACCACAACCAGAAAACATGTGACACACAAAGCGCATCGGATAAACAACCCAGACGGCCGCCGTCAACGGTGAAGGGGTATGCGTGATCCTTAATGGTTGGGGGTCGGTGGTCTTTCTCCCCTTGGCACTGTTTATAATGGCTTTTCCCTCTCATCTGTGGCCAGCTTTCGGAGAAAAGAGGTGCATGTGCTAAGCCGCCAAGCATTCTCCCCTCCCCCTTTGCGCCCAAGGAGCCGAACGCTGGTCACCTGGTAATGTTTCATTCATGAATGGTATGCTTTTCTAAATCCCCGGAATGGAGTTTCCCCAGAGCACAAACAGGCCTGCCTATTAGACCTCTGGTTAAATACACCCACTCCCCAGCAATTAATCTTGAAAAGAAATTAGTTCCAAAATGCCCAAAATTTTTTTACAAAAACTTCCCTCCATTGAAAATCAAGACATTTTACTAACCCATTATGTTGTTCCCCTTTTCCCTTCTGTCTCCTTCTTTGAAGCATTTATAATCCTCATGAAAACTTGATAGGAAAACCCAGAGAACTCATTAAAGACTGCTATGATTGCCTTCACACCTTATCTATATAAATAAAATTGAATGTTTGTTTGTATGTCTGCTATACAAATCTATAGTTTTCAATTTAGAACCACCAAATTTGGTACACTGTCTCATGATACTCTAAGTGAGACCAAAGGTGGTTTCATGATACTCTAGGTGAGACCATAAGTGGTTTCATGATACTCTAAGTGAGACCATAGGTGGATTTTGGAAGGCGTCGGGGCCAGGGGTAAAGATGGCCCCCATACAAAATTTTTGTAAAATCTACAGTTTTCAATTTAGAACCACCAAATTTCGTATACTATCTCATGGAACTCTAAGTTTGACCGTAGACGGTTTTTGGAAGGGCTCGGAGCCCGGGTTCAAGGGGCTCCCATACAAAATTTTCATAAAATCTATAGTTTTCAATTTAGAACCACCCAACATCTCATGGTACTCTAACTTAGACCGTAGACAATTTTCAGATGGGGTCAGAGCCTGGGGTCAAGGGGCCCCCCACACAAAATTTTCGTAAAATCTATAGTTTTCAATTTAGAACCACCAAATTTGGTATACTATCTCATGGTACCCTAACTTAGACCACAGATGTTTTTTGGAACAGGCGGGAGTCCAGGGTGAGATTATATCAAACGGATTGCACCCTTCTCAAACAAATTTTCATTACGCTGCAGAGAAAAGCATTGAAATTCTCTTCAATAAAAACTCTTGCAATTTGGACACACCCTTCAATATTCCAATAATTTGGAAATCTCTACTGGCAACAGCTAAAGAAATGATGTCAACCAAATGAGTGCTTGTTTCTAGTGTAAACAAGGCTGATGTTTCAGCCAAAAGATCTAACGATATCTCAAATTTAGTACGTAATAAATCACGCGTGCAATTTTTTGCTTTATTATTGGTTTCTTCATATTGCGTGAAATGGCCTTTCTACTGAGATCTGCTTTGGAATTTTTGAGGTGGTACGTGGAGGAAGGGGATAATATTTTAAGCCATATAGTGATGGGAGATGAGACTTTGGTCTCTTACATCACACCTGAATTGAGACAGCAGTCCTTGCAATGGAAACAGTTTCCAGTGGTTTCATGATGATGACGACCTGAAGAGGACTGTTAGCAGCGGCTCAAAACCCAAGCGGCAGACTTTTAATGGGAGGATATCCAGAAACTTGTACCATAATATGATAAATGCCCAAACATCCCTGGGGAATATACTGTAGAGTAGATTAAGATTTGTAGAATTCATCGCACATTACAAATTAGTTATCAATTTTCTTTTTAATCTTCAAATGGTACTTTTTGGATAGTCCTAATACATACTGGGTTGTCAGATAAGTTCATTCGTTTTTTCCCATGTTATTTGTAGGAACAACAATATTTTGATCATAGTGTTGTATGTTTTTTGTAGCTCCATTCTACTTGTACAACTTTTGTTCATTGGTTTTGGTATTATATTGGGTTGGCCAAAAAGTAATTGTGTTTTTTTCCTCTATAAATGTAAGGCAAATTTTGAATGGGAAGCCAAAATTTTTTGTCAACAACATATTGTCTATTTTGTTCGATGACTTTTTGCCATCTCGCAGGGAAGTTCACGATTCTGCGCTCAAAAAGTTTTTGTTTATTTCTGCAAAAAACAGTTCCAAGAACTATTTGATAGCCTTATCAGCAGTGGAGATTTTACCATTCAAGACATTTTGCAATGAATGAAGCGAATGTTAGTCTGATGGTGCCAGGTCTGGTGAATATGGTGGATGTGGTAACACATCCCATTTATTCTGTAACAATTTTTGATGAGTGGCCAAACTTGTATGTGGTTTTGCATTACCATGGGGAAACACAACACCTTTGCGATTCACCAATTCTGGACGAACTGTTTGACTGCATCACTTAATTTATCCAGCTGATGACACTACACGTCCAAATTAATGGTTTGGTTCCTTGGAAGTAATTCAAAATACACAATACCTTTGAAATCCCACCAGACTGACAGTATAAGCTTCCTTTGGTGCATATCTGCTTTTGAAGTGCTTTGAGCAGGTTCATCACGCTTTCTCATGATCTTTTTTGTACGACATTGTTGTAGACGGTACATTTTTAATTCCCTGTTATCATACCTTTAAAAGTTGATAATTTTCTTAATGTTTTAAGAGTGAATTGCAGATGTCAACGCGCTTAAGTGAAATGAATTTCTTTGAGCTCATGTGGTACCCACATATCGAGCTTACGAACATATCCCAGTTGCTTTAAATTGTTTTCAATGCTCGATTTTGATATATTCAGATTCTCAGCAATCTCTAGTGTCATTAAATGCCAACTGGATTCAATCAATACTTTATTTTGTCGCCATCAATTTCGATTGGCCTTCCTTCCTGAACGTGGTGCATCATTCACATCAAAATCTCCAGACCATGATTTCTCAAACCAATTCTGACATTGCCGTAGTTTTAAGGCATCTTCACCATACACATCGCATAACTTTTTAAGAGCTTGTACAGCATTTTTTCCTTTTCGGAAGTAATACAGAACAACATGACGAAAATGTTCCTTTTGATTGTCCATTTTGATATCGATGCCAAACAAACCCTTGTTAACGAAATCGTGCACTTTCTGTTCCTCAAACAAGCTTGAATTGTCAGCCATCACGTTATATAATGAATTTGCAGTTTCAAATGACGTTCATTACATTTCAAGACATGTTTTGCCATCTATGTGTAAAAAACACAATTACTTTTTTGGTCAACCAATATTTGGTTTAACGTTTTTTAGCCACATGAAGATGGAGTGCCAAGTAGACAGAAATATGCATTTTCGACACTTGTTTCTCTTCACTTTCAATCAAGGTGCCAAAGCTGCTCGAGACATTTGTGCTGTGTATGGAGAAGGCACTATTACTGACAGTACTGCACTGAAATGGTATTCACGCTTCAAGAAGGGAAAATTAGACCTCACAGACTCTCTGCATTCATTGCAGCAGACCTGTTCAGTTCAATGAGGATGGATTGAATGGCCTCATCCATGAGGATCTGCATCAATCCACTAAACCTGGGGATTTCTACCAGAGGCATTGACAACCTAGTGGAATGTTGGCAAGAGGTTATGAACAATGAAGGAGAATATATTATTGACTGATTTGTGAAAACCTTTTCATGAAAAATAAGGATTCCAATAATTGGAAAAAAGACCCCGAACAAACTTATCTGACAACCCAATACTACAGTATGAAAAATTTCTAAACTAGAGCCCATTTCTTTTATTCATAAATTTATTTTCCTCATTCCCGTACCTCAATTTTTGCTCCAATAGTTTGTCTGTTAAAAAACAAAACATGTGAGTTTTCTTAAAAGAAATAGCCCATATAGCCTCTGTTGCTAAAACCACTGGCACACAGCCTTATTTTATTATGATGAAATGTGCATAGACAATAGAAAATAAAGAAGATGAAATTTTACCTTTCCTCTTGCTCCATCATATTAGCATCCATTCCAATGATAGGTACAGATGGCTTGGTTTGACGTAATAAAGCAATATATGAGTGAAATATATCTACTTTCACATTCTCTTCCCTTTCTACATAAAATGAGGAAAATTAATAAAAAAAATTTAACAAAATGCCAATCATAACCACATATTTCACAAAACTATTTATGCATCTGTAGTCAGCAGTGACATAACAGTCAGCAAGTCAAATGAAATCTTAATTTTTTTACACACAGAACTCAAAAATCAATAATTTGTAAACCTGATGGGGGAAAGAAAAATATATTCTTGAAGGACTGGAAAACTTAAATACATAAAAAAATTAAAATGAACGGTATGATATGGCATCTCAATTCTGAATGAAAAACAGACTTAGAAGAAACAACTGAAAAACAATAAGGATCCAATAAAGCTTCATTCACACACAAAATTTGTGAAATGGTTCAACTCTCACTATTAAACAATAGACTATCCCCCCCCTTCCAAAAAAAAAAAAAAACATAACCTGCCTATGTAAGAGAATTGCCCTGATCATGAAGCTAAGAATTGAAAACCAATTAAATATCCCAATGTCGAAAGTCTTGGGTACAGATGTGAAAATTCTTAAAATTGACACTTGATTTGCACTTATCAATGCGAAAGAATGAGCAAATCCTTTTATCGTTTTGTTTTTTTCAACAGAATTTTAGCCATACTACTACTACCGGTTAGGAGAGTCTGATGGACATCAAGACTATAATACCATTTACAAATGTTACAAATGTTACAAATCGCAGACTACACTGGTTGTGAAATTATACAGGAATAAAAAAAATCAACACTCAGCCACAATGAATTTTTTTTTTTTTTTTTTTTGTCTTGCAGTTCTGCTGTGCTATGGCCCAACTTTAAGTGAGACAATGAAGATGGGCTATAGCACATTGAAATCGTGGTTGACAAGAAAATAAAATTTCATTCCAAGCAGACATCAGTTTCTTTGTTCCTGTATACTATTCACAAATGCTGTAATACCAATTATTATGTAACAGAGATAGTGACGAATCACGAAACATACCAGTGCAATAATTAATATATACATATATATGCTGCATGTACCATATCACCACCTAAAAACTAATCTAATATGTGACACATTATCATTTCCTGAAAGATATTAGTGCCAAGTGCATATATGATTAGTACAATATTACCTAACAAACTTCAGGCATAAGAACAAAGTGCAAAAAAGAGAAAATCAAAATGTGTGAGCATAGAGCATGAAGCTGCTCTCAAGACAAACAAGAAAGATGACACCGAATTTTCGAGTGTAATGAACACATCTTTTGAATCCATTCTGACGTAAATTAAATTTATCAAAGCAATTCAAAGTCAATGGAACCGGTATGGAAAACAATAGTATCTGGCCGAAGAAAGAAGTTTTCCAATCAGGTTTTTAAACCCGTAAATATTGCTGTAAACAAAATCGTGAACTTACATCCTCTGGTTGCAGACTTGTGCGTTAAGAAAAATTTGAATTTATATGAGAAACGTTTCACAGCAGAAACTCTCTCCAACAATGAAAGAATTTTTCAAATCAAACACTTCAAAGCAGACATATGGACAAATATAAGATATGCATCTACGCCCCTGGCGGGAAAACCATGCATTATTTTAAGAAGAAAGTATTCTCAAAAGGGTTTTCGATGTGAGCGGTATCGGTCCAAGAAAAAGAAATTTTAGTCGAGTTTTCAGGAGCTCAGATTTTGCTGCAAATACATCAGAAGCAGAAATTAAAACTTATGTCCCCTGGTGGCCAAACCATTCTTTACCAAATATTAGAAATTATATGAAAAACATTTCCCATCAGGAGCTGTATACGATATAGGAAGAATTTCTCAAATCGGAGTTTTAGATGCAGAAATATCAGGGAAAACACAATTTACCCTTAGCGCTCCCTAGCGGAAAGTATGATGTACTTGAAAATTTTGAATTTATATGAAAAACATTTTGCATCAGAAACACTATCCAACAAAGAAGGAATTTTTCAAATTGGACTCCTAGAAGTAGAGATATTGACAAAAATAAGATATACTTCTACACCCCCTGGCACAGAAACCATGCATTATTTTAAGAAGAAAATGTTCTTAAATGGTTTGTTGACGTGGTCCACAAACGATTCTTTTTTTTTTCAATTTTGATTTTAGAAGCACAGATTCTGCAGCAAATACATCGAAAGCGGAAATTAAGATTTACGGCCCTGGTAGCAAACCATTTTTTACCAAATATTAGAAATTATTTGCAAAGGCTTTCCCATTAGGAACTGTATCCAGTGCAGAAAGAATTTTTCAAATTGGAGTTTTAGGAACAGTAATGTCGGGGGAAACACAATTTACCTTTACACCCCGTAGCGGATAGTCTGAGAATTACTTGAAAATTTTGAAATTATATGAAAAACATGTAACACCGGAAACTCTATCCAATAAAGAAATAATTTTTCAAATCAGACCAGTAGAAGCAGAGATACTGAGAAAAATGATATATACATCTACTCCCCCTGGCAGAGAAACCATGCAATATTTTAAGAACAAAATATTCTGAAAAGGTTTGTCAATGTGAGTGACATTGGTCCACGAATGAATTTTTCAATCCAGATTTTAGAAGCTCACATTTTATGGCAAATGCATCAGAAGCAAAAATCAACCCTTGCATCCACTAGTGGCCAAACCATTCTTTACCAAAAATTAGAAATTATATGTAAAAGATTTTTCAACAGGAGCTGTACCCTCTGAAGACATTTTTTTTTCAAATCGGAGTTTTAGAAGAAGAGATATCGGGGGAAATGCAATTTACTTTTACTACCTTTAGCGGAAAATCTATGCATAACTTGAAAAAGGAACTATACCTAAAATACTTTTCGACATAAATGGAATCGAAAAATAAAATAATTAAATCGGATGTTTAGAAGCAAATATATAAAATAAAATGTATTTTGAATTCAACCTAATCTGCGTTTGTGCCCTCTAGCAGTGAAATTGTACATCGTAAAAACAAAACGAAATGAAGGATTATCATTCACATATTTCAAGCTTACCAATGCAAAAAGAATTTTTCAAATCAGACTAATAGTTGCAGAGATATGGTGTCTACAGACAGACGGACAAACTAATAACACAAGCACGATCATTTTTTACAAAAGACGTGCTAAAAACTATACCACTTTCCCGTAAATTCTTAGTCTATACTTTTTATCTGCGACAGTTTTTAATTTAACCGCATGACTGCGCAAGAAAGTGTAATTGTTCCTACTCTGATGTATGGTAGTGAAACCTGGGTACTACAGAAGAAACATAGAAGTCGTTTGTGTACTGGAGAAATGGGTTACTTATGGTAGGGGGCGGGGGCAAGACACGGTCTGATTGTGTGAGGAATGAAGATGTGTTGCAGTAGTGTGATGTGAAGCAAAATGCTGTTAGCAAGGTGGAGACTAATATGCTTTGGTGGTTTGGCCATGTTGAAAGAATGAGTGATGAGATGAGAAAATCTTTTTAGCCCAAGTGGCAGGAAGGAAAGGCAGAGGAAGGCCAAGGAAGACATGGGTGGATCAGATTCAGGAGTGTCTGCATGAGAAAAAGATTATGAGTATGAAGTATAAAAGATCTTGTGTACGGCGTGTAATGGATATCAGCGAAGCCCTAGTTAGTTGTATGCCAAGATCGCTGTAAATGGAGAAGTTTGATACGACAACAGTAAGTAAAAATATCGGGTAGTTTGTATTTCTTTTTGTGGCTAACCTCTGAAACTTAGAGAACAGCTTAGTGACATGTAATGTAATGTATAAAATATTAACATTATCAAGATGTTTAATTACAAAAGAAAAAATCAACATCACACAGAGCAAAACTCAATTAATTAATACATTCTAACAATAACTGTCCGCCGATTGTTCACAGATGAAGACATGGTTATATCAGAATGGCAATTTTTTTCAAATCCGTAATTGATTGTCTTGTCAGTCATTGGTTAAAATATGTTGAATCTTGTGGTGAGTAGAGTAGATTCCGAAAAATTAGGATGCGTCAGGCCGAGAACACTTCGCCCCAATTAAATGGCTGCCCCAGTTTACATGAAGCTTTATCCCAAAGAACTAAAATCTTCAACTGAACAAAGTATAGATTAAATCTGATTTGTAGAATTCACTATATTTATAAATACTGTGTGTGATGAATTATATGTTTCAAGATGATAACTCTCATGTCTGTCAATCTACAAATTTGTAGAATTGTGCTAGATTGGTTTGAAGAATGTGAGAGATATGTTCCACATCAACTGGCCTGTAAAAATTCACCCGATCTAAATGTGATTGAAAAAATCAAGGACATGTTAGAAAGGGCCATGAAGAAGAAAAAAAACAACACCCTGCAAATTTGGAGAAATTAAGGGATCTTTTGAAACTGGAGTGGAATGAATTTGATATTCATGTGATACTGAGTCATATTGATAGCATGCCAAACAAAATTAAAGCTGTAATTAAATCAGGTGGTGATATAACTCCAGATTAAGGAATAAAGTTTACATTCTGTAATTTTTTGTCCAGTGTATTTATTTTGTAATCAATTTTACCGGATGAAAACACGTTTTTTAAAATCCTTACAGACTTTTGTTGTTACATAAAACACTGAAGCCAGCACCCCGCCTTGCTTTCGTTCTTTTTAGAGCAAAATTCAAGTTGAAAATCACACGATAAAATTTTAACATAAGCACGTAACTGTTAATTAAAAGTATAACTAATTTACAGCATGCTTTCAATTATGCAAGAAAATTTAACTTAAGGGAGCTTTCAACTGATAACTTCCGTTTTCATCAGCCTTGTGACAGATGGACGACGGTAGTGGCTGCAAGATCCTAAAGTCATTTACATTATTTCTTTTTTAAAATCGATTTCTATAATAATGGTATGATGAAAGAGGAATAAGAATTGCAGTTCTTGGAGCTGAGAAAAATTTCCAAACTTTCCCCATAGCGTAACGAAAAATGATTAACAAACGGAACAATTTGTTTAGTGTCATTTCAAAAAGGTTCAAGCAGAAGTGTCCTTCAAAGTTAGAGATGCCAGTGAAGTTTTAAAATTTTATTTATGGATGTCGTTTTTGTGCTCCAATAAATGGCAGTTGATGCTGCAGAAAACGCTTGCAATGTAGCAATTTTCACCAGAAAATGTTGAGATCAGGGGAGGTAAACTCCAGAGGGTAACTTTGTCTCTAACACCGAAAGTTAATTTGATGATAAAAGGGTTGGAACAGATGGCCAGATGATATCCAAACTTCTTGAAAATTTGTTTGAGCTTGCAGGCAAGAGAAGAATAATAAGGAATAGATCCACAGAAGTGCAGATTTTCAAAGAGGTTTTTTGCTGGAAGCTACTGATTTTTGACCATAATTCATAATGAGTAATTAGGTTTTTGACTATGGGAAGAAGGTACCCATGCAAAATGGCAATTTCCAAAATTTTCTCATATCACTTTTCAAGAGATGAAGATTATTGGAGATGATATTGGCACTATGAATAAAAACTTTTATGGCAGCGAATTTGCACATTTCAAAGGTGGATGAGTTAAAAGGCACAATACTGGTGGTTGCAGTGAGTTTGTGACGCACAGATTTTGAGATGAATGGTTATAGTTCGTTCTTATGTAACTTAATGTGTGTTCTAAAGTTTTTATACTTATTAAGTTGAAAATAGTTACCATTCCTGTGTATGATAGAAATAGCACCACTTTTGTGAGCAGTACAGTTTTCATGGCAGAGTAAGAAGTGGAAATACAGCATTCTAAACTTTCAGTTTACTAGAAAATCTATATTCATAAATGCATTTCTTCTAGATATTTTTATTTGTTTATTTCTTTTTCTGATACTGAAATGTGACAAATTCCAGAAAAAAGCTTTTTTCAGTAGGAAAATAAACAAAGACATCGATCACTCTTTCCATGTTTTAGCAACACACAGCAACCGAAAAATTGTTATTCGGTCACCGCTGGGCAGAGTAAGAAGTGGAAATATAGCATTCTAAACTTTCAGAAAAATTTCCGAATAACAATTTTTCAGTTGCTGTGCGTTTCTAAACGTGGAAAGAACGATGTCTTTGTTTATTCAGTGACGCCACGTATTTAGAGGATTTTCACTTTGGATCTCGCCCTTTGGATTTAACTGCTATAATTAATATATAGCCAGTGCCATTAATGCCCACCAGATGGAGACCTCTCAGTAGCTGAGAGGTCTCCATCTTTCCCCGGTGTTCACATCGACTAGTGATTTCTACTAATTCTTTGTATCTATTCACTTTACTTTTTTCCTGCTAACAACTGAATGCAGTGTGGATATTACTCATTACAAAATTTCAATCACCTATTAATGAATTATTCACCTAATAACCTAAAAGTAATACATATCAATTAACAAAATTACCTTATTGGAATCACCAATTCAACTATTAAATTTAAATCTCGATATAATTTGCATTTCTGAGACTTGGTTTCCTTCACATTATAACTCATTGCAAATTACTAATTATAAAAGTTCCCATTTGAACAAAACTTACTCAACTGGTGGAGGGGTTGCAATTATTGTAAAAGATATTTATAATGATTTTTCAATTATTGCACAAATCAATTATTGGAATCACCAATTCAACTAACAAATTTAAATCTCGATATAATTTGCATTTCTGAGACTTGGTTTCCTTCACATTATAACTCATTGCAAATTACTAACTATAAAAGTTCCCATTTGAACAAAACTTACTCAACTGGTGGAGGGGTTGCAATTATTGTAAAAGATATTTATAATGATTTTTCAATTATTGCACATTTCACAATCTCGAATCAAAATGCAGAAATTCTAACTATCCATAACCAATTTTATATAATTATTGTCTGCTATAGGCCACCCAACTCAGATCTTGCAGCTTTCCTATCATTATTTATGGAATTATTTAACTACTCTAACCTATAAAAAAATAACATTTCTTATGGGAGATATGAATGTTGACTTACTACAAAACACCAATCATTCTTTTCAGCTTCTACAATCACTTAATGCTTCTGGACACAAAAACATTATTTCAGTCCCAACTCGTATAACCCCTACCTCACAGACATTGATTGACCTCTCCATCACAAATGCATTATCTGAGACTATCATTTTGGGGACCTTACAGTATGATAATCAGTGATCACCTTCCTATATTTACAATTTACCCTCTTAAACAACTAACTACTACACCTGTAGATAGCTACACCTCCAGGCAAATTAATAATAGAAATATGGAGAGTTTTCAAATTCATTTAGAAAATATTAACTGGGGTAGTATCTTGATTCATGGTTCTGCTTAAAAAATTATGAGTCGTTCATCACAATTATTACTACAATAAATCCTTTCCGAAAACTATAAAACAAAATAAACTAAAAACAAAATTTTGTAAGCCATGGATCACCAATGCTTTAATAAAAATAATAACCTCTTCGCGAAATTTATCAAAAGCAAACTACCCCAGGACTTTCAGAATTTTAAGAATTTTCGTAATAAACTGAATAGCGATATCAGACATACTAAGCGTAATTACTATCTCAACATTTTTTCACATAACTCTTCAAAACTAACATCGAAACTTTTAAATTTACTAATGGGTAAAAAATCAAATCTAATGGCTCCTCAATACTTAACAGATTGCAATAACTTTCAGCGTACAAACATATAAGATATTACAAACGCGTTAAATGAACATTTTACTCTATTTCCACAAACACTGAAAAATAGTCTAACTACCCCAAAAATTCCATTCACTAATTACCTAGAAAGTGCACACAGGGCTAATAATTTTCATCTTACCAATATTACCGAAACAGAACTATTGGAAGAATTTAACAATATAAATTCCAGGTCAGGCCTTGGATGTGATGATCTTCAGCCATTCATTATTAAAAATTATGCTAATCTTATTCTAGATCCACTATTGTTTATTTTTAATGGCATATTCCAAACAGGTGAATTTCCAGATCTACTTAAAACTTCAAAAATTATTCCAAAATACAAATTTGGATTGATAAATGATGCAAATAATTACTGCCCTATAGCCAATTTATCTATTTCTGCTAAAATTTTGGAGAGATTAATTTACAATAGATTAATCTCGTACATTCATAAACTAAAAATCATCCATCCAAATCAACATGGTTTCCAATCTGGAAAATCAACAGAATCAGCCTTACTATACCTACAACAAACTATCCAACATAATTTTGAACACAACTTACATACCATTGCATTATTTTTAGATCTATCCAAAGCTTTTGATACCATAAATCATAATATTCTACTTCATAAGTTACACACGATAGGAATTAGGAACACTGAACATTCTCTTTTTGAAAATTATTTATCAAATAGACAACAATACGAACAAATTACCCAACATCATTCATTCCATGCTTTAACTTACACCAACTGGTGTCCCACAGGGCTCAATATTGGGACCGTTGCTTTTCACTATATATATTAACAATATCTTTGTTTCAATAAGTGACTTGGACCTACTCCTCAATGCAGATGATATAACCATTCTTACCTCATTCAATTCAATGACAAGACACTACTATGAATATTAATACTCAACTTAATAACATCTCAGATTGGCTAAACTCCAATGAATTACTAACAAATACTACCAAAACAAAATCTTTAATTCCCTCAAAACAAAATATCTCACTACCTACTTCTATCACATTATCTATTAATGGTACTAATATTGAAATGGTTAACTCCTTACTTTATTTGGGGATTACCTTACATAGGGACCTTAAATGGAACCATCATGTTGACTCTCTTCTTCTCAAACTGTCTAAAAACACTGGAGTTATTGGCCTGACATTTACAAACCTTACCTACAAAACTATAATTCATTTATATTAGAGCATGTTCCAGACTCATATTAATTATGCTATCTTATCATGGGGACAGACAACTAAACATAATTTCAAAAAACTTCAAATTCTTCAAAACAAATATACACTGAAAAGCAATTGAATTAGAGACAGCTGGCGTTATGCAAATGTGGCGCTGTGGGCGGCCCTGTAAACAGAAACGACACGACGTATGCAGCGATCCGACAATATAAGGAGTGATGCGACGGGAATCAGTAAGAGTCGGACGCAGTATGGGTAAGACGAAAGATCTAAGCGCATTTGATCGTGGGAAAATTGTTGAGGCCCGACGAATGGGTCACTCCATCTCGGAAGTCGTGCAGGCACTGGGATTTTCACGAGCCACTGTGTCACGGGTGCACCGTGATTACATCGAATCTGGTAAAACCATCCCTGCAAGGGTAAACTGCCATGGACAACAGCGTGTGGATGAGCGGGGTCATCATCGGCTAGTTCGCATTGTAACAGCGGATAGACGTGCCACAGTGCAAGAAATCACTCGGCAATTTAACGCTGGTGCACAAAAATGTGTAAGCAGCCACACCACCCAGAACCATCTCCTCGCTATGGGGTACAGAAGCCATCATCCCACGAGGGTACTGCTGCTGACCGCACATCACAGGGTGCAAAGATTAGCATGGGCGCGGGAATATTGCCACTGGACCCTAGACATGCGGAAAAATGTTGCCTGGACTGATTAGTCGAGATTCACGTTGGTACATGCGGATGGCAGGATACGAGCACGGTGCAAACCACATGAAGCGATGGATCCTTCTTGCCAGCAGGGTACTCTTCAAGCTGGTGGGAGTGGCATTCTCGTCTGGGGACTGTTTACGTGGACTGAAATGGGACCCCTGGTACATGTGACATTATCCCTCACAGGTCAACGTTACCGGAATATCCTAGATGACCATTTGCTCCCGTTTGTGTGTCTTCAACATTCCCACTGGGGACCTCATCCTGCAACAAGACAATGCACTGTGCCATCGCTCCAGAATTGTATCCAAATGGTTGGATGAACACTCCACCAACGTGACCTCGCTTCTTTGGCCAGCTAGGTCACCTGACCTCAATCCCATTGAGCACATCTGGGATGCTATTGATAGAGAGACGTTCGAGGCTCTGACCCCCTTCCATCAAATCTTCGTGTACTGTGGGAGCTTGTTCAGGGGTCGCGGATATGTATGGTTTTTTTTTGTTTTTTTTATTGGAGGTTTAACGACCACCGTGAGCAACTCAATGGGCTATAAGCAGTCGCTCATCTCTAATTTAGGGTCACTGGTTCCAGGGAAGGGAGAGAGCCAGTGCCGTAAGACAAACACAACATCCATGCCTCACCTGGATTCGGACACTGACCCCGTTTGGACGAATGATCATAGGCCATCGCTTAGACCACTGCACCACCAGGGCGGCCCGTATGGCCTCCCAACGCTTCCGGTGTCTTGTCGAGTCCATGCCGAGACAAATCACCACCGTCATCAGGGCGAAAGGTGGTGCTTCACGTTACTAGACAGGTATCTCTAATTCAATTGCTCTTCAGTGTATAAGATTAATTGACTTAAAATTTGATAGAAATTCACAACTAACACTATATAATACACAAGAGTTTTCCCAAATAAATATAATATTCTAACGATTAACCAATTATATTACTACAATATTGGGAAAATTATGTACAAGTGCATTAAGAATTTCCATTCCGATATCATACATATTACACCCCAGATGCACACGAACTAAATCACATATTAGGCCTATTCTTCCAAAAATGGAAGCCATGAAGTAAAGTTTAAACTACATTGGCCCACATTATTGGAACTCATTACACACTGAGCTAACTTCTTTAAATAACTTTAACCTTTTTTAAAAAAAATTAAAAGGACTTGTATATCGAGATGTGATGTTTTTTTTTTTTTTTTTTTTTGGTTATTTGATTTTTTTGGTTGCTTGATTCTCTTAATGATACCTTTATTGTTTGTAATTTAAAACTACTGCCCTCATTGTAAAACTGATCTAGGGAGCATGGGACCTTGTAAGGCATGGCTGGCCTTTCCCCCGTGCTTCCTGGCCATAAAGGGATTGAATTGAAATTTCATATTCTCATGACATGGAGGAATTTTATGGTTCCCATACCTTTGAATCTTGCTATGAGCGCTGGTGATATCGTTTTGTAAAATTCCATTAGCATTTCATGCCTTGTATCAATAACAGCTTCTAAACATTTTGCTGAAGCTCTTCTAACCTTCCAACTCATGTCATCATCATCACTGTATTCATCTTCACTTTCACTGCAAGAGAGAGAGAAAATTAGGACTGTCATCATGCCACTGGAAAAATAATCTGCTCACCGTAGAAATTAAAAGTACACAATAGTTGGTAACCCCCCCTTTATTATTTATTTATTGATATCAAAAAATATTTACAAAAAGTTGCTGTCACCAGAGCAACACCATTCAGTGTGAAATCATATAAGAATCTACACTAGCTTAGTTTAGCACATCCAACTGGTGAATATTTTAAACGACTTTTGACATATAATAAATGAAAACCAAACACACGATCCGAGTGGCAGAATGTAGATGTACGTGCACACACAGTATACGGATAGTTTCCAAATTATTAGCACATTTTGCAAAGTTTTTGGCTAATAGACTAAAACAACAAAAATGTTATTTACAGCAATTAAAACACTTACTCGAAGCATTACTCAGATTAATATACTTAATTCTATTTTAACTTGAAGAGCATTCAATTATTTTTCACATTTGAGTTCTTTTGTTTTTACAGACATTTCTGGCCTCTAGATTTGATCAAGGTCTGTTCGAAGAACTGTATTAAAAGTTTCATTTATACAGAAATAATTAAATTTTATTGCCAGGTTACTCTTGCAGTTGCCATTTATTAAATTAAAATATTTTCCTTATGCACTTTTTAAGTCTATTATTTTTTAACAAGTTGTTGAAAATGCCATTTGTAATTTTTAAAGGTTCATTGATGAAACTGTTTTTCCGGATATAAAAACTTTAATTAGTCTTTTGGTTTTTATAAGGTTCATAGTCCAAAATTTTAATATTTTGCTATAAAGGTCCATTTCACATGAATTGCTGCACATTCAATCGTAATGTACTTATTTTGTCCTCACTGGAATCGGTAAATAAACAAAGACATCGCTCTTTCCACGATTAGCAATGCACAGCAACTGAAAAATCATTATTTGGCCGCCGCTGGGGAATTGAATCCCGGATCTCTCGATATCTAGCCGAGCGTGTTAGCCTTACACCACAGTGGTCAACAATCCACGGTGCTATGTGCGTTTTTTTGTTTTTTTTTATCAGCATCTGAGATTATAAATCTGTAAGAAGGGCTCAGCTACTGAGACATCTCCATCTGGTGGGCATTAACGGCACTGGCTATATATTAATTATAGCAGTTAAATCCAAAGTGAAAATCCTCCAAATACGTGGCGTTAGTTTAATATTAATATTTTCCTGTATGCAGAATTCAGAATTTCAAGACACTTTGGTAAACTATTTTTTACTACCCCTAACACAAAACACACACCAACTACACCACCAGTACAAAAATACCACCAATGAATTCTGAGCAAGTATATACTGCCCATAAGTGTAGTCTGAAGAACTACTTTTGCAGAAGCCTTACAATTTATTATATAGACAGTACATACAAATCTTCCATTCACATCCCAAACAACTTTTTTGTTGCTTGGGGGATGGGGTTTATATACAAGGGTAAATCGGTAAATAAGTCACAAACAGTTAATTAAAAAATATTAAGTGAGATACAAACTTGCAAAACATTTATTATTACTTTTATATATACCCTTATTTCTCAATATAATTTCTACCACTATTGCTACAGTTATCCCATCACTTTATCAGCGCATTGAAACCTGCAGCATAGAAGTCTTGGGTATGCCACATTCACACTTTTCATTCAACCTCTTCATCATTTGTGAAACGTTTGCCACCAAGTAGAGTCTTTAATGGACCAAAAGGTGAAAATCGCTCGGGGCTAATGAAGAGCTATAAGGTGGATGTTCAAGAAGTTCTCAGCCTAGTTGTTCAATTTTCTGCTGGGTTAAATCCAGCTGTATGAGGTCTGGCGTCATTGCGATGGAGCAGCACTAGTAGGTAGGCCAGGACGTTTTTTTCAAATTGCATCCCAAAACATCCACAGAATTTCACAGTACAATGCAGCATTCACATCCTCACCTCACTTCTGTAAATGGGCTAACAGCACTCCTTCAGAATCCCAAAACACGGCTGACGACGAAATTCGGAATTTCTTGGGTGAAGGTGAAGAGGGATGTTTCCATTGCATTGAAGCATGCTTTGATTTGAGTTGGTAGTGATGCACCTATGATTCGCCCCCAGTAACAATCCTGTTAAGCGTGTCTTCTCCTTTACGTATGTATCAAGAGAGATGTTGCAAGGACAGGCCCATTGTTTCATTTTGAGTTTCTGAGTCAGTTCTCTGGGCACCCACCGTGTACACACTTTCCAGAAATTCAAATGATCTGTAGGCTAAACCATGACAGGGTGTCCACAGAATTATCAAACCTGATTTCCCTGACCAAATATATAAGAAATCCCTGACCTTACACAAATAGGTTTATTTGAGTTTTTCAATATATGTGCCATGATAATAAATAAAATTGAATTGGATAATTGAGAAATTTATATTATTTAAAAGTGTTTCCATTTGGCGTATAAAGTTTCCCAAATAACTGATTCATTTTTTTTAATAGGCCTCCACCTTCCCCATAGCCGTCCAAACTCACACCTTTTTAATTTTAAGTTTACTCTTTTTTTCATGGTTTTACATTTATTGAAGAAACACTCAAACAAACCCATACACAATATTCAGAACAGTTACTATAAAAATATTACAGAAAGAATACAGTCACTTTTTTCATATTACACACCACTTTTCTTCTTTTCCCAATCTGAAATCTTCGCCTGCAATGCTGCTTCTTCCAACTCTAGTTCCTTCTGTACTCTTTGTCTTTTTTCCTTCAATTCCTTTATTTCATGATCAATTTTTCTTTTTTCCTTCAGTTTCCTTTCTTCTTCGTTTTGAAGAATATTTTTTTTTTTCTTTTCTCAAGATAATCCTGATATCTTCATCTGGAGGCTCTTACAGAAAGAAGAAGCTTTCTATTGATGGCAATGTGTTCTACTCCTCCCACATTTTTAATGGCATCAAAAACTGTTCTCTGACAAATCAGGGATTCTCTGTGAAGTGTTGATCTCTGTGTATGTAGTTAAATTTATGTGAATAGGTCTAGGTAAGTTAGCCTTGTGATATCTGTTTCTAGTTAAGGGATGTGTAACTAGCTGGGAAGTAGATTTAAGGAAGTTTGACATCATGCTATATTGCTGGTTTTTTTGTTGTTCTTTCATGCAATGTTTTTTTTTCTTCCTTCCATTGCATTTTTTTTAGTGCACTGTTTACTTTCAGGGAAGAGATATTAGTGAAGTTTATTTTAGTGCAGTATATGATGTAGTGTATATGAATTGATTTGCCTTAGTTTCTTAAGTGTATAGTGCAGTTTATATATGTATAGTGTTAGATGTATCAGTTTAAAATTATCGGCGACGCCGTGGCGTTCGGCGTTATTGATCGTCAGGATAACGTAGCGATAAAAAGAAAAAAATTGTAGGGTTGTAGTTCCGTATTTAGCGTCGTTATCGCGATTTCTTTTATTGTATTATTATGTAAGCTTTAATAATGGAAAAGTAATTTGTAAACATGTAGTGTTTGAAGTATTTTATCTTATTGTAGTGGTATCAATGAGAAAAAACGCGTGTTTATGCCATATGTCAGTAGCGTGTATTAAAAGAGTTGTTGTGTGTATCGGGCTTAATTTAGTAACCTTTCGTAATTAAAATCTTGCTTAGTATTAATATTTAGTTGGTTTTAGTATGAATCTTACTTGGTATTAACTAGTGATAGTATAATGCAGCGACTGTTAGAAAAAAGCGGATCGGCGATCGCTCCGTAACGAAGTGACTTTCCTAAGTTAATTGCGCGTGCGCTATCGTCAAGGATATTTAATAGTCATTTAGTAAAAGAAAAAAATTGTGGCTTAATGCATCAGGGCAAAATAACACATCGTTGCGTTACGCTATTTTTTCGTAATTCCGATCGTCGTACCTGTAGCTAGAGAGAATTCAATTTTTATGCGTTACGAAGTTAATTGTAACGATGTTCGTTAATGCTAGTTAATTTGTTTAATGAATTTTTGTAAAGGTGGTCTCCAAAAGTCTTTGTTCAGAAAGAAAGAACGAAAATGGCTACAGTTTCAGGTGTCGCTTTTCTAAAAGCGATAAATTCGTAGAATGGCATCTGTGAGGACGTTTTCCCAGCTTTACCAGTGCAGAAAGTCCGATTTATTTATGCTCTTGTTTACTTCGAAAAGGCATTTTTCGCTTTGCACAGGAACACTTTGGGATTTGGGCGGAATTCTGCGAAGTTCACCGCAGCGCCCGTTTTCGTGGGTCAAAGGTCAGTCATCCATCGAGGAAGTTTCTGCCTCCTGGCGTTCACGCAGCCAATTGGAAAGTCGGCGCTTTCTCGCACATGCGCGATGCGTAAGGCGAAGAGCATCGGGTTTTTTTTTGTATGCTCTTAAGATGCAGAGATGCAGAGAGAGAGAGTTGAGCTAGAAACCACCAAGCACTAAGAAAGGGGAAGGAAAAAAGAAGCTATGCGGGAGAGACCGCGCTTCTAAATCGGAAATGCCGCCAAATTCCGGGAGGACGAAGGAAAAAAATGTCAGCGTCATGGTAGGACCTTTTAATTTGTTTTTAAATGCCAAAACAGAGGAAGCTACTTGAAAGCCCTCATTCTCACAGAGAATTGTAGCTGGGCTGGATATCTTCCACCCGCCAAGTTCGGGAGTCCCACGAAGACCCCGGAGAAATTGCAGCACAAGCATTGATACTTAAGTTTGAACCTTCGTCCGAGGAAATCTTCTAATTCCTTTCTTATTGTCCACTTGAAGGGCAGGGAAAGATATGTCCACGCAGTTCGGCAGCAAGGAAGGAAACTTGCGTAAATTCGCGGCGACGGACAGACTCCGTGACGCCGAACCTCAGCAGTTAACAAAAAAAAGAAAAAAACCCGTAATTCCTCCGCTCAGCTCAAACATTTCCATGCTGTTTAACTGACAAAGCTTCCTTGAGAAGAGAAGAGAAGAGAGAGAGAGAGAGGAAAGAAAACAAGGAAACAAGGGAAAAAAAAAACAAAAAAACTTCATCAACGGCAAACTTTCTTTCGGCGACCACCTAATTGTTTTTGGTTTTAACGTGATTAAAAAAATATGATATGATGTTATTTCATTAAAAAAAAAAATATATATATATATATATATAATTTTCAAGAGCAATATGCCATTATGTCTTAAAAGAAAAGTGTTTGATCAATGCATCCTTCCAGTGCTTACGTATGGTGCAGAGACGTGGACCTTAGCTAAAAGAGACATACAAAGGCTGCAGACAACTCAAAGCAGCATGGAGAGGTGCATGCTTGGTGTAACCAGGAGAGATAAGAAGAGGAACTCGTGGATCCGAAAAATGACAAGAGTGGAAGACATCATGATCAGAGTTAAATCCCTGAAATGGCAATGGGCTGGACATACTGCCAGAAGAACAGACCATCGATGGACAGCCGAAATTTTAGATTGGATTCCAAGGGACAGGAAAAGACCCAGAAGAAGACCACATGGAAGATGGGTGGATGAAATTCGAAAGTATGCGGGAGTGACATGGAGGAGACTGGCACAAGACAGACCGTTGTGGAGGAAACTTGGGGAGACCTTCGTCCAGCAATGGATTGATAATGGTTGACAATGATGATGATGATGATAGGGGAAGGTACATTTTGTAGAAAGATATTCCTTGTTTTGAAAAGGGAAAGAAAAAATTATTAAACATAGAGGGGAGTAAAGAAATTGAATTTTTTTTATTATTTTGAGTGTGTGTAAGGTTTGGCCAGAACCAACAAATGTAGTAGAATACACTGTAAATTAAGAAGAGATTTTTCCAGGTAACTGACCAAAAGCAGTGTGTTGTGAAAAAAAAAAGAAAATTTTAAAATGTCACTCTTAACCATCCAAATCTAAATTGTAAAGAGCATTTAGCTCAAGGTTCAACAGGTATCAGATATGCACATCGAGCATTAAGCTCTTAGCACTCTTTGAGTGAATGATCACATTCTTTAAAGATTTTTGTAAGGCAGGCTGGTAACCAAATTGTGCCACTTACCTCCTTCATCCTCTAAACCACACAGGTGAAAACTACTTGGTTTGCAGACCAGGGTTTCTGAGAGGATTATTTAGGACTGTTAACATACTCTGGACTCTAAAATTCATAGCTAAATTCTTTTTTTTTATTCGGCCTAGCCACCTGAAGTTTCCTTGTATCGAGTGTTTTTCCAACATGTGCCTGGGAGCACAAAATAAATTTTTAGTTAACCTGGAACATATGTTTAATCAAATTATTTTGTGTCGTATGTGAATTTCTCTTGTCGGTGGTGGTGGAATCACCTTCCATTTACTGGGAGTTTTTAAGGATCGTACCTTGGGTGTTAGTCGTTGATGAAAAAAAATTCTTAATTGGGGTCCCTAGATTGATCACCGGCCATTTTCTTCTTTTTAAAAATAAAATTGTGTAATATTTGCATTTTTTCAGAAGTAAGTTCATCATCATAATATAATAATATTTTAAACAACCAAACCACGACGTATCAAGGTTGATAGGCTTCTTGAAGATCATCAGCATTATTCTGACTTACTCAGAGAATGACTGAAGGAGCTGAAGTCTGGTGAGAGGGATGTAGAAAAGAAGTGGGAATGTTTTAAGAACTGTGTTGTCACTGCTGCTAAAGAGGTCTGTGGCACCACAATAGTGGGTAACAATAGAGGTGATGCTTGGTGGAATAGTGAGATTGAAGAGGCAGTAAAGAGAAAGAAGGAAGCCTATTTGGGGATGTGGCAAAGTAGTCTCTGTGGATGAATATTGTAAGGCAAAAGATAGGAAGGAGAAAGTGGAAAGGCATGAACTGGCTTTTTGGAAAGATAGGAAGTCTTTCTGGAAGTACACGAGACTCAAGAAAAATAGGGGAAACAAAGTTGTAAGTTGTGTGAAGAATTAGATCTGGAAAATAATATGGGAGCCCAATGAGTTAAGTGAAAGATGGGGTGAATATTTCTGTGAGTTATTAGATCAGAAAAACAAAGATGATTCTGAGAAAGACGCAGATCATGTCACAGTGAGGGATGGAAGCACAGGAGGGATCTCAAGAGAAGTGTGTAAAGCTCTAAAATCTCTTCAGAATGGTAAGGCTCTGCGAGTTGATGACATAACTGCTGAGATGTTGAAATATGGTGGTGACTCTGTAATTGGCTGGTTAACTGAAATTTCCAGTTGTGCTGGGAGTTAGGAATGGTCCCTCGGTATTGGAAGGATTCAGCCTGATCACCTTTTCCCTTATACTGATAACCTTGTTCCCTTGTATAAGGGAAAAGGTGATCAGACTGAATGCAAGAACTATCGTGGTATTAGTCTACTAAGTGTTTCAGGGAAAGTGTTTGGTAAGGTTGTTATTGAAAAAGTACAGGGTCTTACATCAGAGAAAGTGTGGGATGTTCAGAGTTGTTTTAAGCCTGGTAAAGGCTGCACTAACCAGATTTTTGCATTACGCACGATGATTGAAAAGTATCTGGCTGTTGGCAAGAAAGTTTTTGCTGCCTTCATAGATTTAGAGAAAGCTAATGACCGAGTAAATAGGACACTTTTGTGGAAGGTATTGAATAAATATGGGGTTACTGGGAATCTACTTAATAGTGTAAAAGCCATGTATGCTGGTAGTAGAGCTTGTGTATGAGTGAATGGTGTTTTATCAAAATGGTTTTCCATTGGAGCAGGAGTTAGACAACGTTGTGTAATGTCACCATGGCTGTTTAATATATTTATGGACGCATGCATGCGTGAGGCCAAAATAGATAATAGTGGTTTATGTCTTGGTGATATCCGTGTGTGCAGATTGCTGTATGCTGATGACACTGTCCTGTTGGCAGAGAGCAAAAGTGATTTGCAGAGTATGTTGTCTCGGATGTACGAAGTTTGCATGAAATTCAAACTGAGTATAAATAAGGGAAAAACCAAAGTCATGGTGTTTGAGAGAGGAACTGGTAGCACTGAATGTAATGTAAGTATAAACAGCACTGTGATTGACCAGGTGAGTGAGTTTGTGTATTTAGGAAGCATGTTTGACAGAAAGAACAAATTGGATGGCGAAATTAGTAGGCGAGTGAATTCTTCACTGAAAGTCATAGCTGCTCTGGGAGGTTTTCATAGGAATGATGGGTTCTTTAGAGAGTCCCGCATGGCTGTGTATGAAAGTGTAATTGTTCCTACTCTAATGTATGGTAGTGAAACCTGGGTACTGCAGAAGAAACATAGGAGTCGTTTGTGTGCTGGAGAAATGCGTTACTTACGGGGGGGGGGGGGGGGTAAGACACAACTGATTGTGTGAGGAATGAAGATGTGTTGTTAGTAAGGAGGATACCAATATGCTTCGGTGGTTTGGCCATGTTGAAAGAATGAGTGATCATATGCTTACTAAGAAAGTCTTTTTAGCCCAAGTGGCAGGAAAGAAAGGCAGAGGAAGGCCAAGGAAGACATGGGTGGATCAGATTCAGGAGTGTCTGCATGAGAAAAAGATTATGAGTATGAAGTATAAAAGATCTTGTGTACGGCATGTAATGGATATTAGTGAAGCACGATTTGCATGTCAAGATCGCTGTAAATGGAGAAGTTTGATACGACAACAATAAGTAAAAATATCTGGAAGTTTGTATAACTTTTTGGAGCTAACCTCTGAAACTCAGAGAACAGCTTAGTGATATGATATGATGAAAAATAATCCATAGAGATACAATACACTTTTAACATCATTCATATGACTGGTGGAAGCTATGGAAAATGTCCTCCTTTGTTACTGTCTGAAGTTAGGTCATCATGTTTGCTTGGCTGTCTGAAATTCTCACTCTTCCCTTTCAGTGATAGAAAAACAAAAATAGTCAGCCAGTGCCAGAGCCCGCAAATACAGAGGGAGGGAGGGAGATTTAACAAAGCAGTGGCTCAGTTTGAAGCAGAATTTGTTATTGGTTCTTTGCTCCATTTCTACCTACTAACAATGTGCACCTACATCATCAGCAGTTACACGTTCCATGCCACACCCTTTCTCATACCTCAGTGATGGCTACGGACATGTTCACTTAAGTACTTCACTGCATCATGCAAGTTACCACACCTTTCACAACCTTTCCTTTTATGCACTGCGACAGCATTCACTGAACTTTATTGACACACACCTCTTACTGAAGTAGCATGCCAAAATAAGATGTGACCCACTGTATATAACCCACTATGGAATCAATTAAGCATACAAATGGAATGAACAGGTATAATTGCTCTGCAAGTTCATATCAATTATAAACCAGTTTGATCCTGTAGTAAGTACAACATTCATATTATTTTACCAGGAAAAATTTTGTTTGTAGTCACCACGCAGAGCTTTGTTTTATGCACAGAAGTGCAGGGGGCAGTAAAATAAGTACAGAGGACAATATTGTCTACTTAGGCTTACACATTTTAACACGACATTTGTACAGCATTTTGCTGCGCTACTGCATTTTTTAAATTTCACACACACACACACACACACACACACACACACACACACACACACACACACACACACCTAATTCCAAAACCTAAATTACAGAAATGAGTTTCAATATTTTTGACCATAAATATTTGGCTAGTATGGCAAGTCATGTGAAATAAAATACATCTCAGAAATATGCTGCTACAATTTGTTTCTTTTTTCTATTATCTTACTGTATGCCCATTACTACATCTCTATTAAAATAAAAATACATAGGTGTGTTTGAAACACTAAAAACCTGTGGGTTTTCAAAAGTTAATGCTATTTTAAATGGTTACATTGTACTAAAAAAAAAAAAATCTTAATCAGAGAAACTCATGCATTTCCTTAAAACTCTGTAACACGCCTCTCACAAAGGGCCGCATGAATTGACATCAAATTAGTACCTAAATTCCATTCCTAGTAGCCCTTTATGTTCTCTTTTTCCTCCTCCCTATTTTAATTTAAGTAGACACCGTAGGAGTCATTAGATGCATAATACAGGGGTCCCACTCATTTTCTTCTGAAAAATATGAGCACTTTTAAGGACTTTTAAGTACCCTACAACAAAATTTTAAGGACCTTACAAACTGACAATGTAAAAATAACATATATACAAATATATTTTTACACATGACTTAACTATACAAACTAAAGTCTGTTGATGAAGCTAGCAATATTGTTGCATATAATTCAAGTTTGTGGATGGAATAAATTAGAATTTATGCAATTTAAGAGACAGTTCTGCTGCTGATCAAATCAGTTTTAATATGAGAGAATAAAGTTACAAGATCTAGATTTCAATATTGCACATAATTATTTCATGGCTTGAATTGTAAAATCAACATCAAGTTTGCCATGAGTCACTGATGAGAGCTCGTCCTGCCCGGTGCTCTCCCACGGACTTTCTGCCGACGTCACATGGTGTCATAATCAACATAGCCAACCAGCAGCAAAAGTTGTATGCACTACAATTCAACTTCTACATTTCACAAGGCAGTTAGGGGGGGGGGGAAAGAAATACTTTTTAAGCACTTTGGGGAATTTTTGGCAAAAATTAAGGACTTTTAAGCATCCTAAAATAACTTTTTAAGGATTTATAAGGACCCCATAAATTTCATTAAAAACTATTGAGCATCAAGTTGCCATTGCTACTGCTAAAATTTGCTGGAGACTTGGCATCATTTTGTTGGGACTGAATATTTATTGCAGGTGAGAAACACTATATTTTAGATGGGTTCCATTTCAACTCAGGCAGGGTTGTACCATCATGGTCTTAGATTTCTCTAAACAAATTAAGGGGTGTCCCTTGACTAAAATAAGGAGACCCATATTTTTTCTTTCAGCAAGAAAAAATTTTCCCTTTGAGACAGAGGGCTTCAAATCTTGCACGGTCAAATAAGCTCTCTAGAAAACGGTTATATTTCCTAACTTCAGCGAGTCATTGCAGTGGAATTAAAAAGATATCGTGCTCGGGTATTTTTTTATATTGTGTGTATAACGTATAATAATATAGGATGCTAATATTTTTTACACATTGTATGATTAAAATTTTAAAAAATCACATACTTTGTGATTTAAAAAAATTGAATTTTTAAAGATTTTTTTTTAGTAGGTTCGGATGGAGTTTTTTCTGTACATATTTTTTTGTTAAAGACATACAAATGCGCACTTTATTTGCAATTTTTTATATGGCTATGAAACTGCTAGCTTTCACGTTTCGGCAGTGTTAAAAACAGCAAATTTTGAAAAATCTCTAACTTTGCCAACGATTGTTTTATTGTCAACAGGAGAATATCTGTGTACATTTTCATGTACCTAAAACCGCCTGTTTCCGAGTTAGACGCGTTTGAATTTGGTTTGAAAGCCTATGAGTTCCTGTGTTCTAAAGGCGCCATTTTGGAAAATTCTCAGGCGTAAAAGTATTCCCCTTCCCTGAATAAGAGTGTTGGATCAGCTGGCCCTGTTTGGATTCGTCCACCTCACCCTTCCCTGAGCGATAACATGCCTAAAAAAATAGTCTTGGAAGAAAAAATAACAACAAATAAATAAAATTCTTGCTGCTCCACTAACAAAGTTGAGTTGCGAAAAACAGTTGTTTGTTTACGTATATACTTAAACATTGCATAAGAAACTATAAAAGAGTAGAGAACTATTGCTGTGAAATAATTTCAAGAAAAAAATAAATGTGGGCACACATACTGTAAGTAATTTTCGAGGACTAAACACCCTCGTGTTTTTCTGGGAGCTGCTTACTGTAGGCTACTGACAGAAGAGCAGTCGCTGTTATGTAATTAGTTGCTAAAATTAACTTCTGTTTTTCGTAATAGAAAAGGATTTGCACAGGAGAGTGTTGTCCTCTGCATACGGGGGAGGGGGGGGGTGCAACGCTCTACACCTCTCTGCAGGGCTCCAACCCCTTCCAAAAACCATCTACGGTCTAAGTTAGGGTACCACGAGTTGGCACACCAAATTTGGTGGTTCTAAATTGAAAACTGTAGATTTCACGAAAGTTTTGTATGGGGACCCCTTGACCCTGGGCTCCGAACGACCCCGGGCCCCGACTTCTTCCAAAAACCATCTACATTCTACGTAAGGGTACCATGAGATAGTATACCAAATTTGGTGGTTGTAAATTGAAAACTGTAGATTTTACAAAAGTTTTGTATGCAAGCCCCTTGACCCCTGGCTCCAACCAACCGAGGGCTCCGACCCCTTCCAAAACCTGTCTACGGTCTAAGTGAGGGTACAGTGAGATAGTATACTAAATTGAAAACTGTAGATTTTACGGAAATTTTGTGTGAGGCCCCTTGACCCCTGGCTCCGACCCCTTCCAAAAACCGTCCGCGGTCTAAGTTAGGGTACAATGAGATAGTACACCTTATTTTGGTGGCTCTAAATTGAAAACAGTAGATTTTATGAAAATTTTGTATTGGGCCCCCTTGACCCCTCCCTGGCTCTGACCCCTTCCAAAAACCGTCCACGGTCTAAGTTAGGGTACGAGATAGTATACCAAATTTGGTAGTTCTAAATTGAAAACTATAGATTTGTATAGCAGACATACAAACAAACATTCAATTTTATGTATATAGATTTTTTTTTTCCAAGACTGTTTTTTAGGAATGTTCTTGCTCGGGGAAGGGTGAGGTTGACGAATCCAACCAGGGCCAGCTCATCCAACGCTCTCATTCGGGGAAGGGAATACTTTGCGCCTGAGAATTTTCCAAAATGGCGCCTATAGAACACAGGAAATCATAGGCTTTCAAACTAAATTCAAACGTGTCTAACTCGGACACGGGCGTTTTTAGGTACATGAAAATTTACATAGATATTCTCCTGTTGACAATAAAACAGTGACTTAATTTTTAGAATTTTAAAAACTGGGGTTTTTGAGAAAATCATTGGCAAAGTTAGAGATTTTTCAAAATCGGCTGTTTTTAACACTGCCGAAACGTGAAAGCCAGCAGTTTCATAGCCATATAAAAAATTGCAAATAAAGTGAACATTTGTATGTCTCTAATAACAAAAAAAAAAAAAAAAAAAAAAAAAACGAGCACAGAAAAAACTCCATTCGAACCCATTACAAAAAATCTTTAAAAATTCAAATTTTTTTAAAAATCACGAAGTTTGCGATTTTTTTTATTTTAATCATACGATGTGTAAAAAATATTAGCATCCTATATTTTATATGTTATACACACAATGTAATAAAAAATACCAGAACACGATATCTTTTTTAATTCCGCTGCAATGACTAGCTGAAGTTAGGAAAAATAACCATTTTCTAGAGAGTTCGTTTGATGGTGCAAGATTTGAAACACCCTCTACCTCGAAGAGAAATTTTTTTTTTTTGCTGAAAGAAAAAAATATATAGGTCTCCTTATTTCAGTAAAGGACACCCCTTATTTATTTTTTTTTCTAAAGAAATCTGTTACCATGATGGTACGATCCTACCCGAGTTGAAATGGAACCCATCTTTACTTTAATGAATACAAGAGTTACCTGTTACTAGAGACTTTGTTCTATATTTCTCAGTTTTTATGCGTATAAAATAATGTGTACATAACATACTGACAAACAATGAAAATCTTTGGTGTTCAAGACACTAATTAACGAAATCCATCTTTTACTAAATATGAAAAATCTGATTTTGTAATTATTTTAGCCTTGAGATTAACTCCACTGGCATATATTCTAGCACCATCAACACACACAGGCAGATAATGCAAATGATACTTTTTGAAGTAAATTGTGGCATTTGCAACTCTGTGCCAGAATGTTACCACATTTCCCACAGTCACGTGACAACACAGTCAAACCAAGCCAAGCCAGTAAGACATTTCACTACGATTATGACACAACACAAGTTTTTGTGGATTACATAAAAATGACTGCACATTTGCGACTCCTGTTTTAAAAAAATGCCAGCTAAGCATATTCAGAACCTTCATGTTATATGCATTATAACACAGTACAGCAAATTGCCAGTTTCAACATAAATTAAGTGTTTCTCAAACTGAGGTAAAGGAACTTACTTCAAATCACTAACATATGTTGAACGTTCCAAACTCTGCTGAATGTGCTCCCACTCGACGGAGGCCTAAACTACACGTGGTTATCTAACTGAAAAATTATTGAGTTAGATAACCACATGTAGTTTAGGCCTTTGTCGAGTGGGGGCATGTTCAGCAGAGCCTGGAACGTACAACATATGTTAGTGCAGACTTGCCAACCTTAAAAAGAGAAAAATCCTGCAATTTTCTATGAAAATCCTGCAAGCATACTTTCGTATGTTTGAAATATCAATGGACATAATTTGAAGCACTGATGTTACATTAATGCATATAAAAAATGTAAAAAAAATTCTGTTAAAAATTATTAAAAAAATTCTGTTTAGTTATGCATCGATCCCGAGGATAACTCAAATTATGATGGAAAAGGAGAAATTCCTTGAAGCCGTCGCACTGTTATGTCTAAAGATTACAGCGAAATTTTTTAGTCATCAAATTTCCGTTTTCGGAAATTTTCCCTCCATTTTCAAACTGAAATACAAATATTTATGGAATAAAATTATATATAACAATACTGGACAGAGGTTACATCACAGGAAAAAGAAATTACAATTACGGAAAAAAACCTTTATTTCGTTTACTTCAGTTTCTGAAAGATGAAGTATTGTTCCGATGCGTATTTTTAAGGATTGGTAAAATTATTCAATGTGTAGTTTTATGTGCGGAGAAAAATTCCTGATGCGTATTTTTGCGCGCAGAGAAAAATTACGGATGTGTTTATATGCGCCGAGAAAAATTCCCGACGCATATTTTTACGCAGAGAAAAATTGCAGATGCATATTTTTACGCGTTGGTAAAATTTCGATACGTACTATACACGTAATTATGCATTTGGGCAAACTCTGGACTCGGCACATCACTTGAGCACTCCCATGGAAAGAGAGCTACCGCACAACGCCAGCAAGTCAAAGATGACATCATCGCATGACACAGAGCTCGTAAGGTCCGGCAGAAAATTTAAGTGGATGGTTGCGTCAGTACGTACGGTGCCCGCCAACGCCAAGCCTTTTCCTGCAGTGCCAGAGATCATTAGCAGACAGAAGTGTTGAGTCAACAGAAGTGTAAACATCGCTGCCAAAGGCAGAGCAGAACTGCTGACTCAGAGGGGAAAGGTCGCTTCTCCGCTAATGAACCGATGCCTCGTAGAACTTCGAACTTTTCACCTAGTTACTTTTAAATTTACGCTACGGAAATCATGATGGAATCCGGCAATATTAATTTGTAATCCGGAATTCCAGGAAATGTAATGAAATCCTGCATTGCCGGCCTAAACCCGGAGGGTTGGCAGGTCTGTTAGTGATTTGAGATAAGATCCCTTATTTCAGTTTGAGCAATAGTTATAAACGTACATTTGGCATGAGGTTCATGAATTTTATGACCTTTATGCTATGCGTTTATAAATTGGGTAGCTTTAAGAAGTGTCCATGTAGGAATACTGCAAAAAATTCTATGCAACAAGCAAAAGAAAGCTGAAAAAAATCACAGAGAGAACAAAGCACAGAAAATGCCATACCCTTCTTCTTCATCACACCTGTCCATATCCATACTATCTTCTCCATCATCATCATCATAGTTGTAGTTTGGATCATAACACAGATACTGAAGGCATATTTTGATGATCTGAAAAATATTTTTTTGTAATAAAACATACAATTTCACAGTAAATAATATTGCTCATGTAAGTGAAAAATATCTAAGCTAAACAGACAGATCTTGGTAAAGTATATCAACTTTTATCTGGCATCCCAGTTTGTAGAACACCCCAAAAACTGGTAATATCCCAGAATAAATACATTTAAAATTAGTGCCAAGTAATCCAAGGACCATTAATTCTTGGTTTTTATATTCTAAATTATGAAACCAAAACACATGGAACATGATTAGGACAAGAAATAGTTAGGTTGAGGTGGGGCAATTGCGTCCCCTAAATATATTATGTATTCATTACTTAAGGCTCTACGAGACCCGCCATCTTGTACTGCTGCCTTCTCTAATAAACCAACGAGCAAGCGTATTTCACAAATTGCTCGGGCAATTTTGCTGTTTGTGGCTAACGCAAGATAAATAATAAATAAAGAGTTCCCTGGTTTCAGATTTTTATTTTGGACCCTTTAAGTATTTTTTATTAATTAATAAAACTATGGAAGATGCCCTGGTATGACTTTCGCTGCAGATAAAAAATGAAGGGAAACGTCAATAAACATTATGAAACCAGGGAACTCTTTATTTATCATGTATCTTGCGTTAGCCACAAACAGCGTTCAAAATGTGCAAAATTGCCTGAGCAATTTGTGAAATACACTTGCCCGTTGGTTTATTAGAAAAGGCAGCAATACAAGATGGCGTGTCTCGTAGAGCCTTAAGTAGTTAGGGAAGGTTATATTATCATAACCTACTCTGATGCTTTTGATGTTTGAAAGCCACTTAAAGTAAGTCATTTTATTTAATAATAGTTATACCATCAGCAGTAACAATGGCTTTGAAATCCTGTGGTATTGAAGATGCATACATTAGCATTATTAATAACATCTATGAAAATGCAAGTGCAAAGGTTTGGGCATTTGAGGATACAGCACAAATAAGAATTGGAAAGGGAGTGAGACAAGGTGACACCATATCTCCCAAGCTCTTTAATGCTACTTTGGAAAATATCTTTCAATCACTGAACTGGGAAAAAAACAAAGGGATAAAGATTAACGGAGATTACTTAACTCACCTTCATTTTGCTGATGACGTGGTCATCTTTGCAACTACCGCTTCACAGCTACAGAGTATGATCCAAGAACTTGCTGACAAAAATAAAGAAGTGGGATTAAAAATGAACTTCCAGAAGACAAAAGTGATGTACAATGCTTTTACAAGAAACAAAGATTTATCGATTGATGGAGAAAAGCTTGAGACAACCGATTCCTACATTTATCTTGGGCAGTAGATATCAAGTGAGGGTCACATTGATGAAGACATTAATTGGCGTATAAAACTTGGATGGAGAGCTTTTCAAAGAATCAGTACAATTTTTAAGAGAAGTATGCCATTATGTCTCAAAAGAAAAGTGTTTAATCCATGCATCCTGCTAGTGCTTACGTATGAAGCAGAGACATGGACCTTAACTAAAAAAGACATACAAAGACTGCAGACAACTAAAAGCAGCATAGAGAGATGCACGCTTGGTGTAACCAGGAAAGATAAGAAGAGGAACTTGTGGATAAGGAAAATGACAGGAAGGGAAAACATTATGACCAGAATGAAATTACTGAAATGGCAATGGGCTGGACATGTTGCCAGAAGAACGGACCACCGATGGACAACCGAAATTTTAGACTGGATTCCGGGAGACAGGAAAAGACCCAAAAGAAGACCCCATGGGAGATAGATGGATGGATGAAATTCGAAAGTATGCTGGAGAAAGTACATAGAGGAGACAGGCCCAAGGCAGACAATTGTGGAAGAAATTTGGGGATACCTTCATCCAGCAGTGGATTGATAATGGTTAATGATGATACTATTAATGTTTGCCATTTGTGTTAATAGAACACATAATTAACCTTTTGTTTATCTGGAGTTCACATTTGTCCCATCAATTTCATGGCAAGGATTAAGTGCAACCCCTATGACAACTTCCTCTCATTGTTTTCTTAACCTAATTTCTCTCTCTTCAAGAAGTTTTATTTTTAAGAAATGAAAAGGAGGAAGCTGAGAATTAAAAAAAAAAAAAAAAAAAAAACACCAAAGAGTTCCAGTGAAAAAAACAAAAAAACCAAGATAACGAAACGGTAAAATTGGAGGAGTAGAAAAAAAGATGAAAGCGATATCTGTGAAAACAGCACCAAATCAAGTGCGGATGATGACATGAAGGCTTTACTGGCTGAAAAAATAAAAGAAGATGAAGAAATAAAAGAATTGGAAAATGAAGAAATGGGAGTAGGGATGTGGGTTCTAATAAAATATGCAAACAAACACTACATCAGAGAAATCAAGCCATTCAGTTTGGATGGAGATCTCAACATCAACTTTGTGAGAAAATCTGGAGAAACTGCCACTGGTACTACGTTTACATACCCTGAAAACGAGGACTTCTGGCTAAGATATGTACATATTACATCATACATATCACTAAGCTGTTCTCTAAGATTCAGAGGTTAGCTCCAAAAAGAAATACAAACTACCAGATATTTTCACTTATTGTTGTCGTACCAAACTTCGCCATTTACAGCGATCTTGACATACAACTCGTGCTTCACTGATATCCATTACACGCCGTACACAAGATCTTTTATACTTCATACTCATAATCTTTTTCTCATGCAGACACTCCTGAATCTGATCCACCCATGCCTTCCTTGGCCTTCCTCTGCCTTTCTTTCCTGCCACTTGGGCTGAAAATATTTTCTTAGTAAGCATTTCATCACTCATTCTTTCAACATGGCCAAACCACCGAAGCATATTGGTCTCCACCTTGCTAACAACATTTTGCTTCACATCACACAACTGCAATACATCTTTATTCCTCACACAACCAGATCGTGTCTTGCCACAAACCCCACGTAAGTAACGCATTTCTCCAGACGACTCCTATGTTTCTTCTGCAGTACCCAGGTTTCACTGCCATACATCAGAGTAGGAACAATTACTGTTTCATACACAGCCACGTGGGACTCTCTAGAGAAACCATCATTTCTGTGAAAACCTCCCAGAGCAGCTATGACTTTCAAACAAGAATTCACTCGCCTACTGATTTCACCATCCAACTTGTTCTCTCTGTCAAACATGCTTCCTAAATACACAAACACACTCACCTGGTCAATCACAGTGCCATTTATACTTACATTACATTCAAAGCTACCCATTCCTCTCTCAAACACCATAACTTTGGTTTTTCCCTTATTTATACTCAGTTTGAATTTCATGCAAACTTCGTGCATCCGAGTCAACATACTCTGCAAATCACTTTTGCTCTCTGCCAACAGAACAGTGTCATCAGCATACAGCAATCTGCACACACGGATATCACCAAGAAATAAACCACTATTATCTATTTTGGCCTCACGTATGCATGCGTCCATAAATATATTAAACAGCCATGGTGACATTACACAACCTTGTCTAACTCCTGCACCAATGGAAAACCATTTTGATAAAACGCCATTCACTCGTACACAAGCTCTACTACCAGCATACATGGCTTTTACACTATTAAGTAGATTCCCAGTAACACCATATTCAATCAATACCTTCCACAAAAATGTCCTATTCACTCGGTCGTAAGCTTTCTCTAAATCTATGAAGGCAGTAAAAACTTTCTTCCCAACAGCCAGATACTTTTCAATCATCATGCGTAATGCAAAAATTTGGTTAGTGCAGCCTTTACCAGGCATAAAACCACTCTGAACATCCCACACTTTCAATGATGTAAGACCCTGTACTTTTTCAATAACAACCTTACCAAACACTTTCCCTGGCACACTCAGTAGGCTAATACCACAATAGTTCTTGCATTCAGTCTGATCACCTTTTCCCTTATACAAGGGAACAATAATAGCATCCTTCTAGTCCCGAGGGACCATTCCTAACTCCCAGCACAAATGGCAAATTTCAGTTAACCAGTCAATTATAGAGTCACCACCATACTTCAACATCTCTGCAGTTATGGCATCAACTCCTGGAGCCTTACCATTCTGAAGAGATTTTAGAGCTTTACACACTTCTCTTGAGATTCCTCCTGTGCTTTCATCCCTCATTGTGACATCATCTGCATCTGTCTCAGAATCATTTTTGCTCTCCTGATCTAATAACTCACAAAAGTATTCACCCCATCTGTCACTTAACTCATTGGGCTCCCATATGATTTCCCCAATCTCATTCTTTACACAACTTACAACTTTGTTTCCCCTATTTTTCCTGAGTCTCATGTACTTCCAGAAGGACTTCCTATCTTTCCAAAAAGCCAGTTCATGCTTTTCCACTTTCTCCTTCCTATGTTTAGCCTTACTGTGGCGAACCAGCTTAGCAGCTTCACGCTTCTTACAGCGATATTCATCCACAGAGACTCTACCTTGCAACATCCCCAAATAGGCTTCCTTCTTTTTCTTTACTGCCTCATCAATCTCACTATTCCACCAAGCATCACCTCTATTGTTATCCACTATTGTGGTGCCACAGACCTCTTTAGCAGCAGTGACAACACAGTTCTTAAAACATTCCCACTTCTTTTCTACATCCCTCTCACCAGATTTCAGATCCTTCAGTCGTTCTCTGAGTAAGTCAGAATACTGCTGATGATCTTCAAGGAGCCTATCAACCTTTATTCTTTCTATCCTGGGTCTCTTCCTATTCCTTTTCCTCCAACCAACATTAAGTTTAACGCGTGACACTACCAAGTAATGATCAGAACCAACATCCGCATCTCTCATCACACAGGGTGTCAACAACTAAGTGTTTCAAACACTGATCATAGATAACAAAATCTATCACACTCTTTTGACCAAGAGTACGATTTTCCCAAGTATATGTGTGTATATACTTGTGGTTGAAAAATGTATTAGATACACACAAACCATTCTCAACGCAGAGTTCAATTAATCTTTCACCATTATCATTCACACAAGGATCATTAAACTTACCCAGAACATTGTCAGAAATTGCATTCTGCACACCTACTCTAGCATTGAAATCCCCTGCTATTATAACTTTTTCTTTAGCACCAAACTGGCTCAAAACAGCTTTTAGCTCATTCCAGAAATCTTCTTTCTTATCAGAAGGTTCCGAGTCACAAGGAGCATACACTACAACAATTACAATTCTCTGAAGTTTCACTTTCAAACGAGTCCAGAGAATTCTCTCACTTACCCAACTATAGTGAATCAAGTTGTTCTTCATCTTTTCACTTAAAATCACACCCACACCAGCCTGTCCTCTCACATTATCCAATACTCCAGACCACACACTCGTGTGCCATTCACTTCTTCTACCCCAATTTCCTTCTTTTTGGTTTCACTTACACACAGCACATCCAGTCTATACTTATTCATCTCCTCAATCACCTCACTCATCTTGCCATTTATACCTTTAGTATTCCATACATTAATCTTACATTCACTCAGCCGAGATCTCTTTCTCATACGCCGTTTAGAAAGTCCAGGTCGATTCCGTGGTGGACCGTCCTTCTCAAGTGTGGTAGGTCCACCATATCCCACACTTGAGTCATTCTTAATATTTCTTTTTGTCTTTTTAATCAGGTAAGTACATCAGTGTGGGGGATTAGCCCCCAGCTGAGGGTTCAAGTTGGTCATTCAACCTAAGGATTCTGGAACAAAACCCAGTGAGTTGGGGTCTTTTCGCCAATGTCACACAGAACTAGCTTGCACCTCTCCAAGATTCACAGAGGCCTAGTTGCTGTTGTGTGTGCCATTGTTACCACGGAGCGCCCCGAGGAGGCAAACCCATCGCTCACTACGACCGCCCACAAAAGAGGACTTCTGCAAGGTTGATTAATAAAACACTTGTTTTTTGTGAAACCAAGTTTTTAATTTGATTTCCCTTAGCCCTCTGTTAGACATGTGTAACTCTCAGTGCATTTTAAGAGTGATTATTTGAACCAAAACAACATTTTTTAAAAAGTTTTTGCCCCACTCATACAGTAAATGCAATGCTAGGCAAAAAAACTTGCCTTGGAATGAACTTTCCCACATCATGTGGCAAGTGTGACCCTGAGCAATGGTGTACCTTAGATAAATATTTCTTAAAACTGAAGTCTGTGATTTATTTGAGCAAGTAAGTTTGTCAACACATAAATATAGGGTCTGAGAGTGAACAGTAAAAATTTGAAGAGTTTGTAGATCACTCAGATAGAGTAGGAGTCACTTAAAAACTAAACTTTGAAGATTTGGGTATGTGCTTGCCACATATCACCCTATAACTTTCTCAGAATAATCCAAACCCATGGATCATTCTCATACTTGAAACTTTATATTGATAACAAGATATTCAATGCATAAATTATAACTTATTATGCACCACAGTGAACAAATTTCATATTCTCATATCATGGAGAAATTTCATGGTTTCGATACCTTTGAATCTTGCTATGAGTGCTGGTGATATTTTGTAAAACTCCATTAGCATTGCATTTAATGACTTGTGAATGGAAGTAAGATTTGTCTTTTCAAATATCATGTCTGGATAAAATCTTTCAAAATAAATGAGCACCATTTTTTAAAGGCTGCTTAATTTAGTAAAAAAAAAAAAAGTTAGTATAACCATGCAATACATTAATTATGATATGCTTTCCAACATACCAAAAATCATTACTCAAGTTATGAGGATAATTAATGGCTGCAGAATAAATCTTGCTCCTGTGCCCTGACCTTTGACCCCATTTCGATAATTAAACAGAATTGGTTCAGTATAACCTCCGCAACAACATACTACAGTTTTGTCACAATTGAAGCATTTTTAGTCAAGTTATGAGGATAATGGTTGAGGAATAAATCTCGCTTCTATGCCCTGACCTTTGACCCCATTTTGATGATATTCAACAGAACCGGTTCAGTATACCTCCGGAACAACATGAAAAGGTTTTGTCGCAATCTGAGCATTTCTATGTAAGTTATGACGCATAAGGGCAATGGTATGGATCCCGCTCCTATGTCCTGACCTTTGACTCCATTTCGCCCATTTTCAATAAGGTTCGTCCCCAGGCTGTCCCCTACTACATACTAAAATTTCATCAAAATCAAACCATTTTTACGCGAGTTATGAGGACAGACAGACAAAGCTGGAACATATGCTTCTTCAACCTATGGTTGAAAAGTGTAAAAAAGAAAATGGAGCTTGAATCATTCTTAAGTAATATAACAGGCAATTCCTCTTCACAACAATGTTTATTCTTTTGCAATCCAAGATTCCCACTTCTTTTGAAAGTAACTTCCATTTACTTTACTTAATCAAGTTATTCCTGCATCATTCCTTGCCTTACGAACGATTTCCCCCCTAAAGTTTGGGGAAATATTACATTAAACAAAGCACATCCATTGCTTTTTGTGATCAGTCAAAATCTCTTTTCTCTTCTACTCTCAGCTTCCTCTGTTTCTGAAACTCTAATTTTTATCCCACCTGTTCTCTCCCTCTCTGAAGGTAGAATAGATCATTTAATTTCCAAATTAAGAAGTTTTGATTGTCATAAGAACTTGTAGGAAAATCTGTGTTACGATAATTTTACAAAAACAAATTAATTATGATCTTGGCCATTTAAAAGCGTAAGTCTTTTAAGTGGGAAACAATAGCTCTCTCCCCCACCCCTCTCAGTGGATCCACTGCTGTGACATGTAATAGAGACTTGTTTACCTTTGATCTGCTTCTCTAAACTTTTTTTTCTCACCATACTGTGTATAACTAATTACAATTTACATTTTTTGTAGTATCTGTCTCTTAGTGAAAGAACATTTTAGCACACCCACTGACTGAAAATTAGTTAGTTAGTTAATTGATTTTAGTGGCGCAAGGGCCAGGTTTGGCCAAAGAGCAATAGACACAGAACTATCAGTTAAAGATTTTTAAAAGTGGGGTGAAATAATTAAGAGCAGACAGGCTTGGTAAAAGTTACAAAAGAGAATGATGAAAGCTGTGAAGACTAGTTAGTTAATTAGGTTTATATATAAATTTATTAATTCACTGTTATAATTATTATAACTTTTTTTTTATTTATTTAAATAAGTTTTAAAAAGTCAATCTGCTTTAAGAACGAAAATACTGCGAAAGTGTCGCAGTGGTCGCCCAAAAGCTTTTGCAGTGTAGCTGCGCCGTCATCCAGTAGATGAGACTGAAAATAGTGAAACCGATTATTACGAAAATGAACACAACTACATAAAACATGAGAGATGGTGAGTAAACAGTCGCACGCCTCACACATTGGGGCAGTGTCGCCACACAGCAAATAGCTATGCATGAAGCGACAATGCCCAATGCGGAGACGCGCAAGAACAACTTCTTCCCAACAGTTCCGGCGACACGATGATTTCCAAACTCCAAGGAAAGGTTTTATACGGTGCAGTTTATTCTCCATTTGTTGGTCCCACAAACCCTGCCACCTTCGCCTGATATGATCGTGATCAAGAAAGCGAAAATCACGGTGAAACAGTGGCAAGGGTGTGACAACCAAAGAGGAGGCAGATCTAGCAGCAGCATCGGCAGACTCGTTCCCTGGGATCCCAACATGCCCAGGAATCCAGCAGAACCGAATCTGGACATCAGCCTCGAGCAAAGAACGAAGAAGTCTCCGTATGGTAAAAAGAAGTGGGTGGCCAGTGAAATCCAAAGATGACAATGATTGCACAACACTCAACAAATCGGTGTACACAATAGCACGCTGATGATAGCTCGACTGCACGTGAACAAGGGCAAGATACTTAGCATGCATCTCTACCAAAAACACTGTGGCCTCGGCAGGAATGAGGGCAACAGAAACTTCGTCAATGCAGACGGCGGCGCACCCAACGACACCAGCCGTCTTAGATCCATCGGTGAAAACAGGAATAAAGTCTGCATGGACGTAACGGTGTTTAGCGAAGAGCTGCTGGTACACTGACGGAGGGGTTGAGGACTTATCAAAAGATGTAAAGCTGGTATCAACCATGACACCAAGAGGGTGCCACGGGGGATCCTCAAAGCCCCTGGTCTCTCCAACGAGTGACAAGTCGAGCCCTGCATCACGAGCTACGGCCGCCAAACGAAGACCGAAGGTTCGAATGCACGAGGGACGGGTCTCAAACAAACGAGCATGCTGGGGATGAAAAACTGCATCGTATAAAGGATGGTCTGAGAGAGATTTAAGTTTCAGGTAAAATTGAAGAGACAGCTGCAGACGGCGTAAATGAAGCGACGTTTCGTTCGCGTCGGCATAAAGGCTGGGAATGGGTGACGTGCGAAATGCTCCCGTACAAAGACGCAGCGCTTGATGGTGGATACAGGGATCATAGCATACTTCTGGAAAATTTTAGGTAGGAATTTTAGGACTTTTTAGAAAAATTTTAGGAAAATTTTAGGAGTGTATTTCAATAAAAACTAGATGTATATTTGTATACATCTAGTAAAACAACTTTGTATACATTGTAAGGAGTTTGCTTCACACCCTTCAACCATATATACTGATAGACTGCGCATGACATCAAAATTTCTGGCTCCAACATAAAATCACATGACAACAGTCAAAAAGATGGGTTCCACCTGCTGTGCTTATGGTTGCTCTGAGCGATATAGTAAAGAAAGTTCTATGATTTTTCATGGGTAAGAAACGAATTAAATACCCAAGTCAATAAAGTTCAATTACTTAACCAGAAACTTGCAGCTATTGATATAAAAATATAGTAACTTAAGAAAAAAAAAATGGAATGCATGTTCCAAATTCTTCGCAAATGTTCATCACATTATAAATCACAAAATGTAAACAACCCGATCATGCATGTATATAGCTCATAAGTAAACTTACCTGAAGAGTTTTCATTATATATGAGGCGCATTCACATAATACACCGAAAACACTGAAGTTTTGCAGCGTAAATTAGTAATCATAACAGCATTTTTACACGAAATTTGGAGTCTGATGATGACGTGCCCAATGTTGGAGCCATGGCGGCTTTGATGCAGCTATTGCCAATGCGCAGTCCATTAGTATATATGGTCGAAGTTCACACCCAAATTTTTTGCATAACGTCTAATGTTTAAGTATGATTTACTTCTAATGTTCAGTTCTTATCTTTTCACGTGTTATCATTTTCAAGTATATTTACCACATTCAAGTTTCACTTTGAACATTAATATGCTGTTGAACCAGAAGCAATTCACAATTTTCACAGTAAAGTTTTCAGGTTTCACATTAAATTATAATATCCTAAAAAGGTAATTGAAAACCAAGAACTATGTACAATTGTTCACTGAATTACTTTTTTCATATTATTGTTTTAACCTTTTTTCCTGATTAGCCTATCTTTTTCTGCTTCCACCACAACTAATTTACTTTCAGTTTTCTTTATTTCAGCTGAACCTTGTATGATCAAGTTAGAGGCAACTGCTATTTCAACAGTATTTTGTTTTTCTACAGCTTTTCTCATTCTTTCTGTTCCCTCTTGAATTACCGCTAGCGAGGCTTCTTTATCTTTTTTAAGCCTATTTATTTCTGCATCATTTTCTTTTATTTTGTCATCAAACTCAGCTTTTCTTTTTTCTCTAGCTGCTTTTCCTTATTTTCCCTCTCTTTCTGCTTCCTTTCTTTTACCTTTTTTGATTCTTCTTCCTCCAGCTTATCAACATACTCTTTATAAAATTTATGTGAATCATGAACACTATTTAACAAATTTCTTGTTATGGGAACTTTACTTACACATCCATAGTCTTTAATGGCCCCTTTAACTATTCTTAATGATGTTATAGTTGAGTCTTTTAAGTTAGCCTTGTCCTTCCTTAACAGAGCAGTGTTAACCGAAAATCCCCTTTCTGCATCAGCATTACCATGAGGTAAAACTAAAATTGACTTGATAAGTTTAGCAAGATTTTAGTATTTTTCTTTTCTGCTAGAGTCTTTAATACTAAATATATTACGCCAGTAATGATCAATCCGCACTGGAATATGCCCTTCCTCTGAAAATTTCACTAGTTCATCTAGAGTTGGCTTATCGCAATTTAAAAGTTTCCACTCTTCTCTTACTCTATCAATTTGTTCCTCAGAAAGATGCAAAACACTTGAAATTCTGGTTATTTCCGAAAGTCCTTCAGTGACTGAAAGTTGAGTTGACTCTTTCTTTGGTTCTTTTACCTTTAAAACTTCTATGTCTCTTAGCTTTTGATTGCAGAATGGCAAATTTGACTTTAAATATTTTGTGGTTGCAATTAGTGATGATCTTACATTTAAGAGAAATAATTTCTGCCTGGTCTCCTGAACATTCCTGAGGAGATTTTTTGTCTTCATACCAACTTCTAACTCCCCTAGTTTTTTCCATGAATTTTTGTTTTCAAAATCTACATTCTTTAGGTCTTCTCCAAATTTCCCTGCAATAACATCATCTTGGATAAACTGAGCCATAACATTCCTCATTAAAGTATTTAAATCAGAATATAACTGGTGTATTTTTGGTTCTTCACTCTGATAACATAATGAAAATTTTTCAAAATTTTGGTGTGAAAATGAAATTAATGCTAAATAGCAAGGAGTTAGCTCATTTTTCAGGAAACAGTGAATTTTTTATACCTTGCCGAATTGCGTAGTTGTTTTTCAAATATTTTTTGAGATGGCAAGAAGTTTAAAAATATTCTGTAATATTTAGCCATTGATCCAAGAGCCTCTGGGCTACAGAACCAACGGTTAACCATCTGTTGTTGACATGACGCAAAAGAAATTTGGCTGTGACCAATGTTATATCCTTGACAGATTTATAATCCTCTCGTCTTGCAGCACTACTCTTTAAAAAGTAATGCATATCAGTAGCAAATTCGTCAAAATCTATATTTAAGCTTGTCAAAAAAATTTTAAATGCATTACTAACAACATGCAGGTTGCAAAACCCTAGTTCCAAAGATTTCTGGCCTGTTTCTTGTTTTACAACTTCATTGAATTTGCGTAAAAAGCACTTATTTACATTTGGGCTGTCCATGGATACACAAATAATTCTGTTCAACGAAATATTGAAGGATGATAACACATCAAGAATTTCTTTTAGCAAAATATCTGCTGTTGCATGACCCAGAAAAACGCTTGTTAGGTATCGGCAAGAAACTGAATTTATTTCTGAAGACCAGTACCTGAGATACACATCCAACTGCCGTTTCACTTGTGTATTTGTAGTTTCATCAAATGCTATAGTAACCTTTCCTGGGCTACTAGATGCAATGTCTTTTTCAAATCCTCTTCAAAATATTTTGACAATCCATGTGATATCACATAAGCAACTTTTTTCTTTAAGTTGCATTTTGGCTGCAATAGCAGAATCAGGAAACATTTCTTTGAAAAGTTCAACTGTTTCAGTGCATGAAACAAAAGACATATTGTCCTTAGCAACTTTCATGGCCCATAATGCTTCGGCTTTAGCCAACTGTAAATCATGACTCAGTACTTCACTAATATTTGTTTTGGGCTGAAGATCCCGTCCTCCAAAGGCTTTCAGGATGGACTTATTTTGAAATTTACTTTGAAATTACTGCAAATGTTTTTTTTTTCCTTTATGATGCACTTTTACTTGTGAAAAGCCACTATTAGAAATGTTGAAAATTTCTGAACACAATATACACTTAGCAGAAAATATTGTTTCAGTTGCAGAACACCATTCTTTCAACTTCACTCCGTCCAATTCTTTGGCGAGCCACGCATCTTGAAATTTCGTTTTGGATTTAGGCATCTTAAACACTTGTATTACTAACCAGAAAATGAAAGGGAAGTACAAAAACACGTTCCAATATTGCAAAACCAGACAACTTCCCGAAATTTGGCTGCGAGGATGTCAGAAGATAGAAAAAAAAAAAGCAGGTCACCACTAGAGAACTGAACCTGCACACAGCACAGAGAACAGCATAAAAGAAGCGAAACCAGAAACTATCATACGCATCTCACGCAAGTTCAGTCAAAGCGAATCGGAGCCGAGATATATTGCGCATCGAAGGTCGCTGTCGCCGACGCACGATCGAAGGTCAATGATCACGTGCTCTACTGCCTGCCATGATAACACTCAGCTACCATCCCATCGTCATTACCGGAGGTTACCGAAGAAGACCACATGATTCCTCTTTGCTTCCACCCACCTGCGGTTTACAATAACAAAACATCAGCAGAAAGAGGAGATTCCACAAGGCATGTACAAAAAATAAAGTACGATCTTCTGCGTGCCACGGAGTTCGTCTACAAACTACAAAGCGCAAACCAGGGGTGAAAATGACACCCCCCTTTCCCTTAGACCTCTTGTTACTCTCAAAAACTGTCCGAAGGCAAAAAAGTGGAGCGCCCGCCCCGAAGCAAGTGCATCTCGATGGCGTCATTTTCCTTCCCTTCAGCAGCACAGCATATAGGCTGTGTTTCTACAATAACAGGTCTTTTTACCTTACTGTAATGGTAAATTTATTGGCGTTAATAACGGTTGTATTTTTAATAAATAAGCTTACGTAAATTTTAGGAAGAATAGCAAATTTTAGGTATAATTTTAGGAATTTAAGGAGGGTCACAAAATATTAGGAATTTTAGGAATTTTAGGAGGAATGCGATCCCTGTGGATAGTATCCAACGGCCGGAGAACGGAAGGACGCGCAGAGCCATACACCATACAGCCATAATCCAGCTTAGACCGAATGAGAGAATGGTAAATAGGGAACAAGGAAGTCCTGTCTGCACCCCAGGAGACTGAGGCAAGGATCTTAAGGATTGACAAAGCTCTCAGACAGGAAGTCCTTAGCCGTCGAACGTGCGAGCGAAAGGTGAGAGCACGGTCAACGGTCAAACCAAGGAACTTGGTTTCCGGCAAAACTGGAATGGCTGCACGGTCCAAAGAGAGCTCTGGATCAGGATGGAGGCCACGCCTCCGGCAGAAATGGACACAGGCTGTCTTGTCGGGAGAAAGAACAAACCCATTATTGTTGGCCGCTTCAACAATCTGGGTAATTGCAGACTGCAGCTGTCTTTCAACGAAATGCATGCTGGATGACGAACAGAAGATGTGAAAGGTTGTCAACATAAATGGTAGCCGGAACCGCTGGAGGAAGATTTTTGAGCAGACAGTTTATGCGGAGGATGAACAGAGTCACCGAAAGAATGCTGCCTTGAGGGACACCTTGTTCTTGATGGAAAAAGGCAGAGAGCGTCGTACCCAGGCACACCTGGAACACGCGGTTACGAAGGAAGCTGGCAATGAATGTTGGGAGGTTTCCACGCAAAACATTTTCGTGGAGGTCACGGAGGATACCGTGACGCCATGCTCTATCGTAAGCTTTTTCGATGTCAAAAAATACAGACACCAGGTGCTGCCTACGTAAGAACGCCTCACGAACAGACGTCTCAAGGAGCAGGAGATGGTCAGGAGCTGAACGATGACGGCAGAAGCCGCTTTGTGATGGAGACAGTATTCGATGTTCTTCTAGAAAATAAATTAGCCGGGAATTAACCATTCGTTCAAGGATTTTGAACAGACAGCTAGTGAGGGCAATTGGCCGATAACTAGAGGGAGACTTGGGGTCTTTGCCAGGCTTGGGAAAAGGTAAAACAAAAGCTCTTCGCCAAGAGTCCGGGAAACTGTGCTCCAACCAAATGCGGTTGAAAAGCACTAACAGATTCTCGAGACACGACTGCAAGAGATGACGGATCATGTCATAGTGGATGCCGTCGGGACCGACAGATGTTGCACCGGACCGATGCAGAGCCACCCGTAGTTCAACCATGCTGAAGGGGGAGTTATACTCAGTGTTATAAAAAGGCGCAAAGGAGATTTTCTGGCGTTCCGCGGTTGTTTTAATCCTCTGAAAATACGGAAGATACGCCTGAGAACTAGAAACTGAGGCAAACGCTTCGCCCAAGCAATCCACAATCTCCCCTACTTCAGCATACGTGCAGCCGTTTCTCTCAAGAATTGAAATTTGGTGGGAACTATAGTTTCCCCGGATCTTACGAATTTTTTCCCAAACAGTTTTTGAACTGGCACGTGAATTGATAGATGAAATGTACTTCATCCAAGACTCCCTCTTGCTTCGTCGACGCACCAACCGAGCGTAAGATTTTGCTCTTTTAAATTTAACAAGATTAGCATCGGTTGGATAACGCCGAAAAGTACACCAGGCCTTATGTTGAACTCTCCTAGCCGCTGCGCAATCAGGGTTCTACCAAGGCTTCGGACGTCTTGGGAGCGTCGTTGATGTTTTTGGGATAGAGAGATCCGCTGCCTGAATGATACACGTTGTGACATCAGTAACAGCTGCGTCAATTGACCCCCGGGTCACCATGGCAAAAGATATCACTGCAGACAATGTGAAGACCTCCCACTTGGCACGATCCATCTTCCAACGAGGAGGGCGGGAGGCAGACGCTCACATTATACCTAAGTAGAATTGGGAAGTGGTCGCTTCCATGGAGGTCGTTACACACCGTCCACGACCAGTCGGCCATAACCGATGGTTGACCCAAAGATAAATCGATTGCACTGAAACTTCGTGTAGGCTCGTGGAAGTAAGTGTCATAAAGAGAACTTGATAAAAGCTTTACATTACAGATTTGAGCAGAAAAAAATTATGAGCCCAACAGGAACCAGATAATAGAAGCTCTGTGGTTTTTATATTGGGTTCAATGAAGAATAGTTAGTATTTTGAGTATTTTTTTTTTCTAGAAGGAAGACAATGTAAAAAAAAATATTACTTAAGGGAGTTATTATTTTTTTGTTTGTTTGATGGTTTAATGACCACTGTGAGCAACTCAAAGGGCTATAAAAGCAGATGCCCATCTCTAATTCAGGACCACTGGTTCTAAAGAAGGTAGAGAGCCAGTGCTGCACGACAAGTACAGTATCCATGCCTCTATGGGATTTGAACACAGACCCATCTTAGATGAATGGTCTGAACCTAGTGCTTAAACACTAGGTGGCCTTAAGGAATTACTTTCACGTGCAAAAATGAATGGTTGATGGCAAAATGACCTCACAATTGACTGGCTACAATCTGAAAATGACGAATATTCAGATGCAATATTAAGAAGAGACCTACTTGACACTTGATGCCATGAAGGGGTCTCAGACAGTGAGTGAAGAATTTAACAGCTGAGGTTGGATGACAGCTTCCTGATATAAACTAGGTGTCACATGTAAACCTTTCAAAGAGCACCTCAGAAAGAAATATGCAGATTGGTTGCTTTTTGGACATCACTGCTTCACCCCACTAGAGGAATAAGGTTGGGGGGAGGGGGGGGTCAGTCAATTGTCTTAACCCTGAACAGAATTAGTGAAATGTTGTACTTAGAATTCTACAGATGACTCTGAACACCATATGTTTATGGAGGAAGATGAATGCAAAACAAATGGAAAATAGCAGAGAGCTGATGATAGTAAATATATTTAAGCAAGGTGGGCAAGTGGTATTCCATATTTGATAAGAAATTTGTTAGAAAAAGAATTCTGCTGGGGGGGGGGGGGGCACTGAATACTTTGATTCTCATGAAAGTTGGCAGAGATACTGTTTCCAAAAGAAAAATGAAATAAAATATGCACAGTTTTAGAAACTGATGACATTTAAAATTAAGAAAACCAAAACAAAAACCAAACCGAATGTTGTTCCTATTTTCCATATAAAACAGCACACAGTTCAGTTTAAAAGTTCCTGAAATAACACTAAAGTGGTCATGGATATAAAGGAGAAATAAATTCATTCCACCAAGCACTGTTACCATTCCAAAAGTTTGCTACTATGATCATGATGTTGAAAATTTATAGAAATTTGATTATTCAGTGAAGAAAGCTCAGCACATTTTTTAATATATATACACACTACCAAGTACAGACTGTAAAAATGACTGTACATGAAAATAATGCTAATATATATATATTAGCATTATTTTCATGTATTAAGTCCTTATAGCAACAGTAAGGCATCTTATAGAATCTTTGAAATAATATAATACTGACAGTTGACTATGTATAGTTTTGTATGATATGCATATGAATGCAAAATACCAAGATGCAAGACCATTTACTAAATCTACTTCTTCAAAGCTGAGCACACATGTAACCAATCTACATATTCATTTGAAAAACTAAAGCTACAAATTCCACAATGTTGCAGCTATGTTTGTAAAGTATAATACAAATGATAAGATGTGGGTTTGAAATGAAAGTGAGAGGAAACTGAAAGTAATCATGTTTACTTCCTATTGACATTTAAAGAAAGCTAAGCACTTCATGTTCCCAAACTAAGCTGCAGGGAGACCAATTTACTTCAGTGTGATTCGATGTTGAGGTTAATTTCAATTATGCACAACATGTTCAAGGCATAGTGGTTTCTTTAACATGATACTGATAACAAGCAAGTGAAGTTTAAAAAAGGATGATATATACTGCTCATGCAATGTTCTCATTTGTATCAAGATATAACACATGGCATATGATTATTACTACACAACAAAGTCACCTAAAAAGACTGCTTCATGCGTGGGTGTTTACAGATGTCAGCACTCTTAAGGTTGTTCATTCAGATGCTGTTTTTTCCCCATTTCACCACAGCCTATGTACATCTTGTCTGCAAAAATTGTGCAAACATTCGTACGGCAGATAATCTGCCTGAAAGGGCAGTCATCTCAAAACAACTATCTGAAGTTTTACACTTCCCAAATTTTCATACCTTAATCAGAATTTTGAAAAATAATAGCAAAAAAATCTCCACAATTAGGCTTTAAATAATTCCTCTCACAAACAATGAAGTTTATGTATTCCGATAGGGAGGGAGGTCTTATGCTCTTGGTGAAAATCTATTAGGTAAAAATTTTGAAAATCTGTAAGACTCATGAGACTTTTAATTATAAAATGCTATTGAAGTAAAATTACAAATGTATAAAACCAGGCTTTCAGGTACCAGAAAAATTCTGTCAAAGAAGCAAATTTCCGAACTGAAACATTTACAAAAATAAAAAATCTGGATGCAGAACACAGATAATGCAATTAATTTAGATTTTTATAACATATCTTAACAAGTAATTTTTGCCTTTTTTCAATGAATATTTAGTATGCACAATTTCTAGTTGCAGCCCCACTTACATTAGAAAAAAAAAACTTAAAAAAATTTTTACTCACAAATGAACACAAAGATAATTTCACATTACTCAGGCGCGGCAGGAAGAATTCCAAGTGAAAAAGTATACATACTGCATTAACGTGAGAAGTGATTTCCTTCGGGCAACGTCGTACAAAAGACTCAAAAGCTTGCAGGCAATATTCTCTTAGCTCATCATCATCAACAGCACAATATTCAACTACTAATGGCATTACTTTTTCAAGATGTTCCCCAAACCTATGTCCAGCTTGACGGCTTCAAACATAATAAAGATTAATGGAAAATTGGAAAATGATACTGCAAATAAAAAATTAAACTGAAAATTTAAATCACTATGTGACAGTTCATGCAACATATTCTTTCAAAATTTTCATCACTGAATAAAATTCTTGGACAAAGTGACACCATATCCATACACGAGACCGGCCGATAACAAAAAAGCCGAACTTTTTAACTGGGTGGAAAATTGGGACACGCGAACGTGCGGTGAGCAAATTCAAATACAGCATATATACAATATTTAAGATTACACTAGCCATACGGAGTTATTTTCTGTAAATTATGTAAGTAAATATTAAAGTGAAGCACATTATTATATTCACAGTAGGAAAGTAGGGATTTAAGAACAAAATAAAATGAAATATTTTAAAAAACCAGATTTAAAACTTACATGTGAATCTTTACTAGCTAAATCCTGAGGTAAAAAGTATTTGTCTAGGAAAGTTTGTGAATTTAATTGTCGAGCAATTAGAAACTTGCAAGAATTAGAAACATATATCCACAGATTAGTTTTTAGTCATTGAAGAAGTCAATAAAGTATTTCTCAATGTAACCTTATAAAATGGCTTGCAAAATTTTTGCTTACATTGTGAATATGGTGACATGAATCTCCATCGATGTCAAGCAAGTGGGGAGATTTTCTCTGCCGAATTCTTGTTTTTAACCCTTCTTTTGAGCCTCTCATGACACATTCCTTCCACTTAGCTTTCAAACAAGCAAAACAAATTCCTTCTTAGAAAGAATGAAAAAAAAAACAAAAAAATGGAGAGCTGCGTCACGAACTTTTTAGATGCTTCAGGCCGACGTAATACTGGCCCAAAGCTGTGCGTCCCCCCCACCCACTTAGCTTTGAAACATGCAAAACACATTCTTCCTTAGAAAAAAAGAAAGGAAAAAAACAGAGTTGCGTCACGAACTTTGTTCAGCGGCTTCGGGCAGACGTTATCCTAGCCGGGTGCCGTGCTTTCTTTCCACAAAGTTTTCAAACAAGCAGAACACATTCCTCCTCCTTAGAAAAAACAACAAAGGGGTTCATCACGAATATGGTTCAGAGGCATCAGGCCGACGCAATTCCGGGCGACAGCAAAAGAAGCACGTCCGAACCAACGTAATTCCGGATCACGGCAAAAGAAGCACGCCAGGCCTACATAATACTGGCGCGGCGCCGTGCTTCCTTTCCACTTAGCTTTCAAACAAGCAAAACAAATTCCTTCTCTTCGGGTGGGGGTGGGGGGCAACGAATTTAAGAAAAGAAAGCTGTGTCACGAACTTTATTCAGATGCTTCAGGTCGACGTAATCCCGGGCCACGGCAAAATAAGCACGACGGGCATTTTTTTTTGTTCACACTTTGAAACAAGCAACACAAACTCCACCACCTGAGAGAAAAAAAAAAAGACAAAGGGCTGTGTTACGAACTTTGTTCAGAGGCTTTTACATCGATTATTTACAAAATCAGTAAAACTTTCTTAATAACAGCAAAAATCTGAATATCCATAATTTTTTTGTTAGTCACCCGTAATCCCGGGGAAATCCGTAATAATTACGGAGATTCTGTAATTTTTGGCATCATCCGTAGGAAGAGGTTTCACGAGAGCTTCGATTCTTGAACGATCTCAGAAAAGCGGGAACGCATTCGGGTACATTTGCAAATTACAAGAGAGAGTTTCTGGCGATGATGTCACGGATAGAATCAAGCGGATAGAATGCAGAGTTTTGATTTCCCGCAAGACACGGAAAGGGCTGCGGGAGTTTCCTAAAGCACGAAGTAGGTGGAGCTTCCACCCTTTGCGCTGCGATGCTCAAGTGACTGATATCCCATCCATTGTTGACAGCAGTAAACGAATTGAGCACCTGACTCCACCCTCCAACATTTCTTCTTGCCCCTGCGTCTGCTCCAAAAACAATGCTTTCAGCTAGAAAGCGCTTAGTTCTTTTACTAAACAAAAAGCGGAATCCCGTTTTTAATTTTTCTATAGAACGACCCCCCAATCCTGAAACATTTCTCTTCATTTTTGCAATGACCTCGATAATGACCAAAATGATGCTGAAAAAAAACGGAATTCCGCGAATTCGCAGAAGAATCTCATGTATGCATATCTCCCACACTCTTTAATGCCACATTGCAAAATGTCTTTCAACCATTGAACTGGGAAAACAAAGGGATAAAGATTAATGGAGCTTACGTAACTCACCTTCGATTTGCTGATGACGTAGTAATTTTTGCAACTACCCCTGCAGAGCATTATCCAAGAACTTGTTGAGAAAGAGTAAAGATGTGGGATTAAAAATGAACTAAGTGATGTACAATGCTAAATGACAAAATTGAGACCACAATGGGAGAAACCGGAACACTGTGATGGACAAGAATAGCAACTCCTCCACAGGCTATATCTCCTGGTACATTAACTTTCCAAAATGCACTGTAGCCTCAAATAGAAAGCAGGTCTGATGGTTTAAGTTTTGTCTCCTGTAGGCAAAGGCACACCGGAGAGTATGACGAAAGCAGATGTTTCACGTCGTCATGTCTTGTCCGAAAACCTCGACAGCTCCACTGAACGATTGAACCGATGGTTTGAAGTGCAGCGAGAGAGAAGGAAACTAAAATCAATTAAACTGACCGCTCAAGAGGTGTCAGCTTCCATCTGCTCTGATGATTGCTCTCCCAGTTGTGGGGGTGTTTTTACCAGGGGCCAATATGAGAGTATGCTTTGTCACATGCGTCTTTATGGGATTTGTCCGACCTTGAGTATTTTTCTGAGATTTTGGAGAACACATAGTACTCTCTTTCAGGGTTCCCACTCAAAAGTAATAAAAAAATTCCCTGGCTTTTCCAGGTGGTTTTTAAAGTTTTCCAGAGTGGCATGTTGCAAAGAATTGTTACATTTCATTCCATTCCATTCATTTTTCTCACCAAAGCACACACTTGTAAATTCTTTAAATAATTTGTCTTTATAAAATTATCTGCTTTTCATTAATAACAACTAACTGTGCACATTATTTTCTGTACTAAAGTTCCGTGAACTTTTGTGAATACTACCCACATGGAAATTGTACATACATTCCAATAGAAACAGGTCATATGGAAGAAAAAATCTGTCAGTTGAATAGTTTAAGTTTTTCTATAACACAATGCAGCTAAGCTTAATGTTGGAATGGTTCTGTCCAAAGAAACATGTTTCAAGAGAACCAACAGACAAAGGACTTTGATCCATCATTTGGTTGGTTCTCTTTTGAAGTGTTTCTTCAAGCAGGAGCCATTGTGCCTAGTTCAAGTTTGCATCTTTTTTTAGAGAATAAAGGAAATACTTAATATAACTGAAAGTTAGATCTACCAAATTCTGGACAGGCAGTAATTGCAAGCAAAAGTTTTAAATCTTGAAAACATAAGTTTTTTTGGCAAAATAAAGTATCCCTTGATTTTTACAAAAAAAAGGGGGGGGTAATTTTCCCTGAGTTTTCCCTGATTTTTGGAACCATTTTCAAATTCTCTGAAAATTCCAGGTTTTCCCTGTTTTCCAGGTTGGGTGGGAACCCTGTCTTTGTCTTTCTTGCCAGAAGAAGTGGCCTGAGTTCCAGTGCTGATAGCTTTCGTCAAAGTGGTGGATGGCACTTTCAAACCCTTAGCTTAAGACTAGATGGCTTCCAACCCAGCAGCTAGAGATCTTGCCCAGCTGGTAGGGACATTTAGGGAGGATCTGATTTTCTGTTTGAACAGCAACAGTAGATTTTGCGACCACCACTGATGCATATGAGGGCCAGTTCGACTGAAAAGGAATGACCCTTCTTCTGGCTTCGGCATAGGAGATGCACTCAATTGTCTTTAAACGTTGTATTTCTTTCTCTTGTGCCCATTGCGAACAGTCCTTGGCAGATGATGCACGAGCTCCTTTGCCATTGGCACAGCACTCGGAGGCGGCATTACAAGTTTGCAAAGTATGGTCTGATGCCCCACAGCCTACACTCGATGAGGTCACAAGAGGAGACACCTCGAGATGAGTTAAGGTAGCCATGGGGTGCGACTTTAACAGGAGTCTCAAGCAGTGATGTAGTGTTGAGAAGTGTGGTACTGTGTACGCCCACACTTCTCTGTAAATTAATACAATAACTCTATTAATTTCTTGGATGTATAAATAACTAGAATCAATAACAAACTCCATACATCTGTCTACAGAAAACCAACCAATAATACAAACATCATCCCGTTTTACTCTAATACTGCTTTTTCCTATAAACTTGCTGCTCTAAAATCACTCATTCACAGTGCCAATGTCATTTGCAATGAACCCCACTCATTACAAAAAGAATACACAATCATCCAAGAAATTGCCACAAACCATCAGTTTCACCTCGGAGTTGTCACAAAACTTTTGAAAAAGTTTGATGCCAGTCAATTTGTCTGCACCTTTCTCCTCTGCAGAAACCATCCCTTTCCTTTATTGGTTCAAACCCCTACCATCTTTCTTGTACTTACAAACTTGTCAAAAGTTTTGGTTACAGGCTCTACATCAATCCTCTTCCCACTACCATCCAATCAATATCTAAAGACAGAAATTCTTATATAATATATAATGATTCAGTGCCTCTTTTAGAATTGCTATTATGCACGTTAAAATACGGACATGTGATTATGGTGGTGCAGTTAATTATGACGTTTATTATTTATAAAAGAAAGCAAGAGCAATTACTCACATATATTCGCCCAGAGGTCGTTTTCGTTCGCATACCACCGTAGTTCCGCAAGTTGTTTGGTCTCAGGTGTTCAGCGGCTATGCATTGCAAAAAGTCCGATGGTGACTATAATATAGTGTTTAGCAATGTCAAAGTAGTAGTCGACCCAAATAACCTTGCTATATATTGTATCGTAAGCTCAAAAGAATAATACAACTGAAAATAAAAACCCTGTAATGACCTATGCCACAGGCAGGTTAAAAGGCTAACAATGAACAATCCAAGGAACTATAGTGAACGAATCTAAAATTCTGATAGTGAACGAATTTAAAAGAACGAAATAAAATATGAATGGCCAGAAGAAACGATGAATGAACTATTTACATAATGCGTGCACCACCTCCTCACGTCCACCAGCATCCCCGGACACGTTTCGCCTAGCCTCTTCAACGGGAAATGAAATGTCTGTTGGCAAGTGACAATGTTTCGTACCTCCAGAAGTCATGACGTACATTGCGCATGGGTCAGTTTTCCTCCTATATGGTGGTGCCATCTGGTGTCATAGTTTGATTTTCCTGTATTTGTCATTATCTTTTAATTTTATGCTCATCTTTTAATCTTTTTCGGTGTCCACTAAATTCCTCCAAGCATATGAAAGGTCATATGGTGAATTGTTATTGCAGTTTGATGATTTGGTCTTCTCTATTAAGATGGATTCAGCAATCTGTGTGGTCCTCCAGTTTTTTTGCTGATTTATCAATTTTATGTCCTCCCATAGTGGTGGGCATTGATTATTTATACAGAAGTCGATAAGTGCAGTTTTATTTTCTTTCCTGAACCAATTGCTGATGTGTTCCGATAATCTTATCCTGATATTTCTTTTGGTGCTTTCTATATATTGGCTGATAATTTTGTTTTGGCTGTCCCCTATTGGAATTGAGTAAACATCCGCTTTCTGCAATATCGGTGTGTTTCCGTGACCAGATGTTATGTGTCCTCGATATTTTTGGTTTTTATGCCAAAGCCCAAGTTAAATTTCTTACATGCTTCTTTCAATATACTATTAATTTCATGGTCGTAAGATATTGATCCACAATATTTCATTTCCTTTTTATCAGTTGGTATTCTGAAATGATCATTTCTTGTCTTCTTTGTTATCCTTTTTATAAGATTGTTTATTATTCTGATGATATATCCAAAAAGCAGAGGCCATATTTCTGATCCAATTGAATTCTTTATTTAGCAATCGGTTATTGGAGGTATGGGTTATCGCTCTATTTACATATGACCTGAAGGCTGAGTACTTATATGATATAGGATGGTGAGAATTAGCTGGAATAACGTTGGCAATATAGTTAGGTTTACAGTATATCTGGAAGTCAATTCCATTATTTTGGGTTTTGTGAAATAAAATATCTAAGTAAGGTAATGTATTATTCTGTTCTTTTTCTATTGCCACAGTAATTGATACATAATGTGTGTTATATGCCTCAAGAAAGACCTGCAATTCTTGTTCACTGCATTCCCAGACGATAAAGATGTCATGCACGTATCTATAAAAAAATGCTGGTTGTGGAATATTTTTATTTTGCATCACAGATTTTTCAATCTGCTGTAAGACTACTTCAGAAAGCAAACCTGAAATAGGAGAGCCCACAGAAGCACCTGCAATTTGCTTGTATATTGTACCTTCAAAATCAAAATAATTATTTTGGTCAATAAAAATCAATGCTTTATTCATGTCTTCAATTTGTACTATTGGGATATTGTTTCTATGTAATTCTATTTCAATAAGATTTATAGCTTTGAGCGTGGGAATATTTGGATATAATGATACAATATCTAAACTGGTAAGTATTGCTTGGCTATTGTTCTTCATACTATTATCTCTATTTTTAATTAGTTTAATTACTTCATCAGAGCTGTTAACAGAAAATGCATACTGTTTGTAATACGGTGCCAGACATCTATATAGTGCTCTCTCGAGGTTTATTGTTGGTGCTGTATTTTTTGCTACTATTGGTCTAAGATGATTATCTGCTTTGTGGATCTTCACTTTCCCGAAGATTTTAGGAATAGTTGTTCCTATTGGTGGGTATGCGTTCTTCTTAATTGAGTCTGGAAGGAAACTGTGGTTTTTGAAAGCAGCAAGTTGACGTTACATTATTTCAATTGGATCTTTCTGAATGACCTCAACCTTTAATTTTTGCATTGTCTTGATAATTTTTTCCTCTTAGTCCGTTTTATCCATTATAATGAGTTGTTTAGTTTTGTCAGCCATCGTTATTTTTATTGCCAGATTTCGTCGTAAATTCATCAAAGCCTGTCTTTCATATGTTATTAAGTTTGATTTTTTCATTTACTTTTTCTTTCATGATTCTTGTTGCTGTTCTATTTATTTTGAAACGTATGGGATCTTGAACTGTTCTAGGCAATGCAGTGATTATCTCCTCAATCTCTGGGATTAGTTGTTCTGTACTTCTTATGTCCTGTTTATGAGCATACTTGCTTCCTCTATTGAGTGCATTCATTTGTAGTTGGCTGAATTTCACTTGCGATAGATTTATATATGTATTTGGTACACCAATTACATAATGTCTATGTTTCTGGTTCTTTTCTATTAGTGCACTTAGTTTTTGCCAATGGCGATTTTGATTTGCTTTCTTACTTTTTTCAATATATATATATGTATTATTGTTAATACAGTATCAGCATCATCTTCGTGGTAATTCTTCCTGATATCACAGTATAAGTTGTGCACATGCCTTGATAACTGGTAGATTCTTAGTCTTTTTGTTCGTATTTCGCATTTTAGCCTTTTAACTTCGGCAGTACTTAGTATTTTCTTGTCTTTGATGTTGATAGCTGAAGTTTTCATTTTCAGGTAATTCAGTAGAATTTCGTTATCACGACATTGCTTCAGGAAATCCAGATGGTCAACTTCATTACTAAATTGTATTCTCGTTTTTTGAAGTTCTTGACATCATAGTTGCGCACTATTGTCTGATCCCATTTTGCATTGTACGTTATCATGTTTCCCGCCGATGTTTTGGCATTATATAATATCACTAGAAGGTAAAATAGATACTTCATGTATATCTTCCATGTAAGGAAGTCACAAGTTATAAGTGGTTAAAATACATAATATATAGAGATTCAGTACCTCTTTTAGAATTGCTATTACGCACTTTAAGGAATTTAGTGGACACTGAAAAAAGATTAAAAGGGCATAAAAATAAATTTAAAAGACAACGACAAATACAGAAAAATCAAACTATGACACCAGATGGCACCACCACATAGGAGGAAAACTGACCCATGCGCAATGTACATCATGACTTCTGGAGGTACGAAATGTTGTCATATGCCAACAGACGTTTCATTTTCCGTTGAAAACGCCTAGGAAGAGGCTAGGGCGAAACGCATCCAGGAACGCTGGTGGTGCACGCATCATGTAAATAGTTCATTCATCGTTTCTTCTGGCCATAAATATTTTATTTTGTTCTTTTAAATCTGTTCACTATCAGCCTTTTAGATTCGTTCACTATAGTTTCTCGGATTGTTCATTGTTAGCCCCTTTAACATGCCTGTGGCATAAGGTCATTACAGGTTTTTTATTTTCAGTTGTATTATTCTTTTGAGCTTATGATACAATATATAGCAAGGTTATTTGGGTTGACTACTACTTTGACATTGCTAAACACTATATTATAGTCACCATCGGACTTTTTGCAACGCATAGCCGCTGAACACCCAAGACCAAACAACTTGCGGAACTACGGTGGTATGCGAACGAAAACAACCTCTGGACAAATATATGCGAGTAATTGCTCTTGTTTTCTTTTAGTCTTTATTATTTTAAATAATAAACATCATAACTGCCCCACCATAATCACATGTCTGTATTTTAACGTGCGTAATAGCAATTCTAAAAGAGGTGCTGAATCTCTATATACTATGTATTTTAACCACGTATAACTTGTGACTTCCTTACACGGAAGATATAGACTGGAGAGCAATTGAATTAGAAACAGCTAGCGTTATGCAAATGTGGTGCTGTGGGAGGCCCTGTAAACAGAAACGACATGATGTATGCAGCGATACGACAATATAAAGAGTGATGCGACAGGAATCAGTAAGAGTCGGATGCAGTATGGGTAAGACGAAGGATCTAAGCGCATTTGTTTGTGGGAAAACTGTCGGGGCCCAACGAAGGGGTCACCCCATCTCGGAAGTCGTGCAAGCACTGGGATTTCCACGAGCCGCTGTGTCACGGGTACACCATGAGTACATCGAATCCAGTAAAACCATCCCTGCAAGGGTCAACTGCTGTGGACAACAGCATGTGGAAGAGCGGGGCCATCGTCGGCTAGCTCGCATTGTTACAGCGGATAGACGGGTCACAGTGCAAGAAATCACTCGGCAATTTAACGCTGGTGCACAAAAACGTGTAAGCAGCCACACCATCCAGAACCATCTCCTCGCTATGGGGTACAGAAGCCATCGTCCCACGAGGGTACCGCTGCTGACCCATCATCACAGGGTGCAAAGATTAGCACGGGCGCGGGAACATCACCACTGGACTCTAGACATGTGGAAAAATGTTGCCTGGACTGATGAGTCGAAATTCACATTGGCACACGTCGATGGCAGGATACGAGTACGGCGCAAACCACATGAAGTGATGGATCTTTCTTGCCAGCAGGGTACTCTTAAAGCTGGTGGGGGTGGCACTCTCGTCTGGGGACTGTTTACATGGACTGAAATGGGACCCCTGGTACATGTGACATTGTCCCTCACTGTTCAACGTTCCCGGGATATCCTGGACGACCATTTGCTCCCATTTGTGCATCTTCAACATCCCACTGGGGACCTCATCCTGCAACAAGACAATGCACCGTGCCATCGCTCCCGAATTGTATCCGAATGGTTGGATGAACACTCCACCGACGTGACCTCGCTTCCTTGGCCAGCTAGGTCACCTGACCTCAATCCCATCGAGCACATCTGGGATGCCATTGAGAGAGATGTTCGAGGCTCTGACCCCCCTCCATCAAATATTCGTGAACTGTGGGAGCTTGTTCAGGAGTCGTGGATCCTTATGGCTTCCCAACGCTTCTGGTGTCTTGTCGAGTCCATGCCGAGACGAATCGCCGCCGTCATCAGCACAAAAGGTGGTGCTACACGTTACTAGACAGGTATCTCTAATTTAATTGTTCGTCAGTATACCTGAAGTATCTATTTGACAGAAATCCTCTTGATCCTTTAGACTGTCCTGGGGTATACCTCATCCCTGTGTCAACTTCCTCAGGTGAAAAATGTTATATTGGCAGTACCTTTCGTACAATCAACTGCACAATTTTGTAACATAAAAGGGATGTCAGAAAAAGCCTTTCGACTTCTGCACTTTCTCTTCTGACTATTGAAGATACCTCTGCCTCTCTAAATTGGAATTGTATCAAAAGGATTGCACCCTTCTCAAACTTCTTTTTACGCTACAGAGAAAGCATTGAAATTCTCTTTAACAAAAATTCTTGCAATTCAAATGCACCCTTCAACATTCCGATAATCTGGAAATTTCTACTGGCAACAGCTAAAGAAATGATGTCAACCACATCAGTGCTTGCTTCCAATGTGAACAAGGCCGATGTTTCAGCTGAAAGATCTTACTATTCCTAAATATTAGTATGTAATAAATCATACATGAAAATTTTTGCTTCATAATAGGCTGCAGCATGCCCTGTAAAGCGAAGTTGCAAACTATTTTTCATTCATGATATATATTGCAAATAATTTAGCATCCATAACTGTCCTCTGTAAAGTCCAGTGCATGAAAATTGTGCTCTCTATGCATTGTTGTGGGAAAGTTCCTAACTATAGTACATTAAAAGCAGGCAGAGCCCCAGGCAAGATCAAAAAGCCATAGATAGCTTTAGCAGCCAGCCAAACACATTGTTGATCAGAATCTCTGCTGCACTGCATCAGAAATTCTCAAAACATCTATGCAGGTAATTTAATTACTTCCAAAATTTTCATATAACCATAGACAAAAGATACAATGGTATATATAAAAGAGCTACAATTATTAAAAAAAAAATCGTAAAGCCAATAGTAATATATTTATTAAGCATAAACTCAGTCTTTATTCTTAAAGATATATTATCCAGAAATATACAACACACATCAAGTTTTCAGATGTTTAGTTTCATAAAATACATTCTCACAAATTAAAATTATAAAAAAAAAAAAAAAAAAACACCCTCAAATACCTTATTGCAGCAATACACTGAATATAAGTCCTAGTTGTAGATGTTGTGGAATTTTGACCAAGTTCTTCCAAAAGCATATCAATTAGTTTATGAAACAGAGTTTGATTACAGCTCATTACCAGATAACCTGAAAAAAAAAAAAAATAATTAACCTAAAAGCTAAATATTTTGTACTATATGAAAAAATAGAAAACAAAAATACAGCAGATGAAAAACTGTGAATAATACATTAAAACATTTAAAATTTTAGCTAAAGAGACCTCTAATACCCACCAAAATATCAGGATAACGCACATGTTGCTTGACAAAAATAAAATTTTACACTACCACTAACCTAAAAGTGTTCAAGAGTGTAATCAATAGTTTTCGAACAACTACACAAACTGTATTTTACATTGAACCTCATACATTAAAAGTATTTTGGCACGTTTTTCAAGTGTAATCGGTATAAATTTTTTAACAATAAAAACTGCACACCACCTAGTAAAAACATTTTGTTTCAGAAAAGAGTATGCTATTAAAAAACAAAACCCAGTACTTTCATTTGAAGAGTTTTAATTTTCATATTAAAAAAAATAGAAAAGAAAAGAGAGAGAAATGCACACACATTTCCTTTTTTATTCTACAGCAATAAAAAGTTTAAGAATGTACAAAGAACCTTTTATTTAGATTTTTTCACAGAAGTTTTTTAAGTGTCAACTGTTTAGCTGTAAGAACCCCCCCCCCTTTTGTTTTTGCAAAATTATTTTAACAAAAACCAACTTTAATTGTTCTACATGCTGAATGTTCTGTAACTTTTCTTACCATGTCATGACAAGATTGTAACCAGGCTCCCCACTGTCATCTTTGTTTTCACCAGTTGCCTTTTCTTTATTGATGCTTTCAACGATGTCATCATCAGTTAGTTCCTGTTGCTTTTTCTTTCTTTAATATCTACCTATCAAAATAAGCTTTTAGATCGGATTCACCACAAAATTCTCTCAGCTGACCAATGCCTTCTGAAATCAATATTGATGGGCACCTTTCACTTCAGTCTCATCGTCTAGTACAGCCACATCCCATTATTTCCAGATGTTCTGTATTCCTGCTTTTGCAACAGAGTTGCATGTCAGATTAACTTAATAAGTCATTACATTCAAGGTTATCACTAAAAATTCAGAAACTTCATTTTCTGCAAAACATCAAAGGCAGGAGATGTTTGTTCATCTCTGTTAATTCATTTTTTAAATGCTTGAATAATTGTTTGATAAAGCAGTTGGATCAGGCTGAAGCAGAATGTAAAAGGCAGTTATCTGACAGAAACAATGCTTTCCTTTACAAACATTTATCTGTTAAGTGCCATCAAGTGCAGGGAACAAAACATTTGTTGAACTATTTCCAAGAATGAATTCTGTGTCATCTAAGACTTGAATTGCTCTAGTATTCAACAGCCAATTGATGTATAACGGCATTCTCAAAATAGTGAAGGTTCATTTTTTGTTATTGTTTTGGGGTTTAATGACCCCATGGTGAACTAAGCACAATAAGCTGCTCATCCTTAATTTAGGGCCATAAGTTCCAGGGATAGGAGAGAGCCAATGCCATAAGAAAAACTTACCAACCACATCTCTATTTTGGGCTTAACTAGATAAACCGTAGGAAGTGAGCGCTTAGACAACTGCACACCGGAACAGTGCAATGCAGGTTCCTACTCCTCCCACTGCATAATGGGGAGAGTTTTTTGTGCATGCCAGTTTGGTTCACACCAAGCAGAAGTACAATTTATTCTTTACTTACTAAGCTCAATTTGTCTGATTTCAGATAAAGGGTTTTGGTGGAAAGTACTTTATAAAGCAGTACAGTTTTGTCACAGTTTAAATTTTTTTATTGTAGTATCTGTCCTTTTTAATGATCTTTTGCAAATCAGGAAGAAATTTCTGAGAACATGATTCACATGCAATCTTGATTCGCAAGCTGTTGTTATCTTGCTGTCACCGTTTTCCTCAAAGCCACAGCCAGCCATCAGCAACTTTTAAATCTCTCCCTCCAGTTATTAAAATCATGAACTAATTTTTCAGCCTACATTTTAAGGGCTGTTCAAAATTGGTCAAACCATGTACCTATAGCTGTATTTCTAAAAATAGTTTTTTTTTTTTTTTTTTTACTTTCATACTTTCAAGAGTCAGTGCCTCATTCAATTTGTCTAATATGGCCTTGCTTCTGCATCCATCCTTGTATATAGTGTTCAGCTTTTGAAATTCCATTTTTTTTACTTTATCAATAATAGGAAGGAAAACTGAAAGACTTCCACTTGCTTGCCATCTTTGTACATTTATACAGGGTGGTTCAAAACTATATGTCAAAAATGTAAAGGCAGGTAGAGGGGATCTAAATAAGCAGATTTTGTATAGGAATGTGTGTGCGGTAATTCCGCATTAAAGTGCTAGCACGTTAAGCAGTATGAATCACAGGAAACAGAAAAGACAAGTAAAGACAAAAGAAAACAAAAATTTATTAACAGTTTACAAGAGGTGCTCGAAAGAGCGGCCACCAACAGCGATACAAGATTCACAGCAGCGGCGCATGGATTGGCGTACATTAGAAAAGACGTCAGGCATGTCGAGCACATGTCCAGCAGCAACAGACAAGCGGGCAACAAGATCTTTTGCAGATGTGACGGGACTCTCATACACGAGGCTTTTAATATGACCCCAAAAGAAGAAATCGAAGCAGGTTAAATCAGGAGAACGCGGTGGCCAGGGAACTGGTCCGCCCCGTCCAATCCAATGCTGACCGTAGACAGCTTCCAGGTAATTCCTGTTTTGGCTGAAGTGAGCTGGGGCTCCATCGTGCTGGAACCACATTCGTTTGCGAACATCTGGAGGAACATCGACCAGAAGTTCAGGTAAGACCACCTGTAGGAAGATGCCGTATGTGTGGCCAGTTAAACAACTAGGTAGAATGTACGGTCCTACTAAATTATTGTGCACAATGCCTGCCCAAACATTAATGGAAAACCTTTCTTGGTAGGCGTGTGTTATTGTGCCATGTGGGTTATCATGAGCCCTAAGGTGAGAATTATGGATGTTAAACATACCCGACCACGTAAAGGTAGCCTCATCAGTGAATAAAACATCTGCAGGGAAGGTTGGATTGGCTGCAGTCTGCTGTAGGTACCAACGGGCAAAGTTGAGACGTGGAAGATAATCGTCAGGGGTCATTGCTTGCACTCTCTGTAAATGATACGGATGCATTCCGTCTTCATGTAAAGTCCTCAAAACAGTTGGATAGCTCACACCCAACGCACGTCCTACAGCTCTCGAGCTTGTCGACGGATTATCCTCTACTGTGTTTAGTATTCTTTCTTCCACTGCAGGAGTTCTGCGATACCTTCCAATGCCAGTATCACGCCTGGAAGCATAAAACGATCCACTCGTGCTTAACTCCCGATGAAGTCGCTCGAATGTTCGACGATCTGGCCGATTCCTATCCGGGAATCGCTCCCTGTACATCCGTTGAGCAGCTAATCCATTTCCTTGTGCAGCCCCATACATGAAATGCATGTCGGCCAGCTCCGCATTGGTGTAACGATGCATGCTGCTCGAGATCCGTGTGGGAAATGAAGAATCCAGCTGGCGAAGCGCTTTTATACGCCGCACTCATCAGCGCTCTCTACCGGCTCAACGCGGCGTTACCGCACACACATTCCTATACGAAATCTCCTTATTTAGGTCCCCTCTACCTGCCTTTACATTTTTGACATATAGTTTTGAACCACAGTGTATACTGTATATAAGCAAAAAAGAAAAAAATACTATCATAGGTGTACAACTGAAGTATTGATAGACTGACAGCTGACATGCTCCACTATATGCAACCAAATCTCTGAATTACTTGTCTGCTCTGGAGAGAGAGAGAGAGAGAGAGAGAGAGAGAGAGAGAGAGAGAGAGAGAGAGAGAGAGAGAGAGAGAGAGAGAGAGAGAGAGAGGGGGGGGAAGACCAGGTAGCCATCAAATGTTTAAAGGACTTTTTATTTTCAGCCTGCTAGAGCTAAGGTATCAAGGATCCTAAAAGCCTAAATTAGGTCTCCAAATGGAAATATTTTGTCCTTTTGTCCTAGGAAAGCCAAAAACTGCATGAGGAATTGTTGTCATGGTCACAGCATTCAGATACAGAAATCAATTTTGTAAATGCGATTTTTAGATAAATAATTTTAGATACATCATGAAAAATCCGAGGAGGAAAACAGTGCATCAGAAAAATAATATAGTAAATGGATTGTAATGATCATGGACAAAGTACCAATGTTAAAATAATTTTTCCACTTGTACTTGAAAAAGATGGAATATTATCAAAATAATAATCTACCATACACTATTCTTTTTTTCAGTAAACATTTTATATCAGAGATTGAAAATTGCATTAAAAAGTTTTAGCTGACCAATAACTTACCTATTGCTGTTATTGATCGTTTTCGGACAGCTAATCGCGGACTAGCTAGTTGTGGTAAGAGTGCATCTTGAATTGATGGATGAAAACTTATCAAAAGACCTGAAAAAAAAAAAGTGGGAAATATTAAACAATTTGGATTCAGAAAATTGAAGAAAAAAAAAAAAAAAAAAAACAGTTTTTAGCCATATAAAATATTTACACAAGTAAAACAAAGCTTTCTCTAAACAGGTAAAAAATATTTTTGGAAAAGCATTTTAACACACTAATCTGTAAAATTGTAACTATCACACTTTCACTACATATACTTTTATTGCTTTCATTTCAAATTTCAAAACTTTATTTCTCCTAATTCTGAAATGTCTAATTGGGCATTATGATCTAATAAACTGCTACGAAAACAATGACAACTAAGCACTGGTACATATTCCATCACTGCATGGACTAACCCAAAAGAAAAGTAGAGGGATAACTAATCTGACCCTTAAAATCTGAGTGAAATTTATTAGAAAAGACACCATAAACATGTGTCTTTTTAGGCTGTGTGTGTAATATGATAAAATTACACCAAAAATATCAAGGTGCACTGTGAATTGGATATGCACAACTATCTTTTTTGTGCTTTGTGATATTAGCATTGTGGGAAACTACTGTTCTCCTTAAAGGCATCATACAGAAATGCCACTCCTCCTCCTATCAGCTAATGGGGTTCCTTATCAGATGACCTCTTGCACTGTGTAGCTGTGTTTGAAAGGTTACTTTGATCTGTGCTTCAGGTGAATAAAACTTCATGTTTAGTCACGCAGAACATACGACATCTGTTTGCAGAAGTTGCAGGTGACAAGGCAATGTGTGTTGCATGGTGCAAAGAGAATGGGATATTGCCTAAGAAAAGAACAAACAATAAGGAGTTCTTCAGGTCCTTCAAACTTCACCCGTAGTATATTGAACAGTAGTGGGGGCATCTATCAGTGCTAAAGATAAGCCGAAACTCAGAGGTGATCGGAGCAAGCAGACTGATGACTAATGCTTAATTAAAAACTTTCCTACGTCAATGAACATATGAAAAACTTTTGAAAAAAAATATCCCTGCATGATTATGCAATGCCAAAACTACACAGATGGAAAAAAATCAGACAAGGTTGTTATACTCACCTCCAAACCTGCTTAACAGATCACTAAGAATGTCAAGAGCTTCTAGCTGTACTGACACATCTTCTTGCTGTAAATATATATAAAACTGTAATATTTACACTAGAAAAAAATGAAAGAAAATAAAATTAAAAAATGCTGCTTTTAATATTGCTAAGTTAAATAAAATACATTTGCAATAAAACCACATAATCAGCATTGTGCTGCAATAAAACCACATAATCAGCATTGTGCTATAATACACATACAGTAATGATTCTTAAATGCTCAAAAGCTGTCACATTCATATTTTTGTACAAGTGAACGGTTTAAACGCTTTCCGGAATATTAAGAAACAAGATATAAACAATGATAAATCGATTGTGTCTATTGAAGAAAGGAAAATGCGGGGGTGCGCTCCACAAATCGTTTCACAATTTGTAAAATACACAGGACTACACAAATACCTGAGGAAAGCATAAAGATGAGAAATGAAACTGCAAATGAAATAATGCACAGCCACTAACTAAATGGAAAAATTCCATTTTGAAACATCACTTGCAAAACTCAACAGGGAAATTGTCGAAAACTTTTTTAAAAATGTTTTTTAAAAACTGCAATACCAACAAAATGTAAGTTAACCAGTTTATGCATCAACATTTAATAGTAGTTCAAAAGCGTTAAACAAAATCGCAAAAACAATAGCATTTAGATAGGTACTGTTCAAAAAAAAAAAAAAAAAAAAAAAAAAAAAAAAAAATTATGTGAAACACATGGTAATGTGTATGAACACACACAGTAATAAACAATATAATGAACTTCTAGTTATCTGGCACTTAATTGCCTGAAATCCTTGCTCTGCAATTTGCTAGCTGCAGCAAGTTTAAAAACACATACTTAAGTGATATTTAGATATGTTTTACTAATGTGATGTCACAAGAAGCTGACAAGTCATTTAAGAAAAACCTACAAATTTTTAGTATTGTATCAAAGTCGCTGTTTGTTGATGTGTTAATGTTTAAAGAAGGAAATAAAGTATTTCTTGTGTGATCCAAAGCTAGAAAACGAAAACTGTGCCTATAAAAATAACAATTAACTAAATGCTGTATGCAATTCAGGGGGAAAAAACATCCCTGGAGATGAACTTCCAAATGGGTTGACAGTACAGTCACAAAGATGATCCTATTACAATAACATCAGAAACATTACAAATCATGTTTAGTTTTTGGATGAAAGTGCAGAGTTTAAGAAGGGGAAAGTGATTAAAAGGTAAAGCTGGTTGATGAACAGGATCACTTGGCAGATGACTGAAGGATTTTAAAATATTCAAGAACTTATTGAACAACTAAAATTTCCTAATTTTCTCATAAGAGCCAGAAAAAATGAAATCATGCAAATATTTGCATATTTTTGTCAATAAAGCCATTAATCTAGACATACCTTGACATCACCTGGTGCTCAAATGATATTTCTGTTGATTACCCTGATAAAATGCAGCTATTTAACTGCAGGGTGCATGTAATTGCAATATCATCATCATCATTGTCAACCATTATCAATCCACTGCTGGACGAAGGTCTCTCCAAGCCTCTTCCACAATGATCTGTCTTATGCCAGTCTCCTCCATGTTACTCCTGCATACTTTTGAATTTCATCCACCCATCGCCCATGTGGTCTTTTCCTATCCCTTGAAATCCAATCTAAAATTGCAGCTGTCCATCGATGGTCTGTCCTTCTGGCAGTATGTCCAGCCCATTGCCATTTCAGGGATTTAACTCTGATCATGATGTCTTCCACTCTTGTCATTTTTCGGATCCACGAGTTCCTCGTCTTCTTATCTCTCCTGGTTACACCAAGCATGCACCTCTCCATGCTGCTTTGAGTTGTCTGCAGTCTTTGTATGTCTCTTTTAGTTAAGGTTCACGTCTCTGCACCATACGTAAGCACTGGAAGGATGCATTGATCAAACCCTTTTCTTTTAAGACATAATGGCATATTGCTCTTGAAAATTATAATTTATCAAGTGTGTTAGGAAAATGTGCACAGCAACCATGTTGCGGTCCAAGTTATTACTAATCACACAAATGCACTGGCTGAGAAATTTGCCTGTTTGTTTGTAATAGCACACAAATGGATGAACAGTTGCTTGTTGGTTTACCCAGTGTGGTAGCTTTAGATCTCATATTGAACTACAATTTCTTTTCTTTCAGGAACTGAGTTTGTGCTTTTGCTATAAAATGGTAAGTCAGAAGTAAAACATAGTTTGTGCTTTTGCTATAAAATGGTAAGTCAGAAGTAAAACATAGTTTGTGCTTTTGCTATAAAATGGCGAGTCTTTAGTAAAACAAGCTTTTCAAAAGTAAGGGACAGAAAAAATTCTGTTATCGGTTGAACAACAGTGATCATTTCAGCACGATCTGTTGTGGTCCACTGTTTAAAGACTATATTGTCTGGCATGGTATCAGTATTTTCAAATTCTTGCATCAAATCTTGGAGGGCTTTCCTTCCTGAACATTTAACACATTTGTCCATCATATAGTTGTAACTATTCGTGTTACAAATAAGCCTATCAAGAAGGTCCTTGTAATTAATACAAAGTTTTGCCCCCATCAGTCATGAGCTTAACATTTTGATGGTACAAACAAACACAAACAGTATGAGTTCTGAGGCTCCAGTAATGACAACCACTTAGGTCTGAGTTCTACGAATTTTGATCTTCCAATTTTACAATTTGGATTTTTCACTTTGAACTCCATTAACAGTCCATCCAAATTGCAAAGAATAAGTCACTTCTGCTTCTTAACTTTAATATTATTTCTTTCTATGGAGGGACAGTCTTTTTGCCTGTGCAGATCGGCTATACTCACCATAAAATTCAAGGACAATAGCTAATGTCTCTGGCTGAATGCCAGAACCCAACTTCTTTCCTAGCTCTGGTAGAATACCTTGATCTTTAACTAGATCTCTTGTCAGTTTTACTAGATGATTGGATACACGGAACTCAGTAGTCATTCTTTTTCGAGTCCAAGAACTACGTAGGTAGTAAACAAATTATTTTTACCTTTTCTAATTTGTCTGCTACAGCACACTTCTCCTTTAGTTTTGTTATTAATTCCTAAAACTCTTCTACTGCATCCACATTTCCTTCAGGCTTTTCTATTACTGTATCAAAGGAAATCTAAAATTTCTTTTTAATGAATTTGAAACTTTCTCTGTCTTTGCTTTTAAGGCTAGCGATCTTCTTTCTGAGGTTTATTTTCTTATTTTAGATTGTGGTGAAATCCCTAATAGAGCTTGTAAGCAGAGTCTACATTTGGTAAGTGCTCAGTAGACGCAATAAACTCTTCATCCTCTTTTTCGACATTTTCTAATTGTAAAATTATTTTTTGTAACAGGTAGGATACAATGATTTACCAGGAAGAAGCTCTAGGTTGCAGTTCATTTTGTTTGAAATATTCTTTTTGCATAATTTGCTTAAATTTTTGAGAAAATTTAAGCAAATTATGCGAATTTTTTTTAAGACACCATGATTGGCTAAGAAAAACAGATTTCCAAAATTTCGCCAAAATCTACCGATATCTTTTAAAGTAACACCTCATTTTTTTTATTAAGAAATCTGTATCCTTCTACCTTAAGAAAAAAATTCAGACTGAATTTTAAAAGTTTTTATCAACACATTTTGGCAAAATTTGGGGCATCTGCTTTTCTCATCAAATCACAATATCTACAAAAAAATTGCATAAGTTGCTGAACTTTTCACATTTTAATCCCCAACAGAGGAGGTCCACCACAAGCTTCTGAACTAGAGTTAGCGGTTACCTGGAATGCACAAGAGTTGGAATAAGGCAAAGAGTGGGTGCAAGTGTGACACTGACGTTGCCATGCACTAGTTGCAAACGTGTTTTCTTCTTTTAAACTGGAATATCTGCAATTTTGATGCATCATCATCATCAGAAATTTCCACTATTAAGTGAATTTCCTCGACCATTTAGTTCAGACAGAGTCTTCCTCCACTTGTCTCTACCCAAGGCCATCACTTCATCCAGTGCATTATTTTTTAAACTTGATTTAATTTCCTCCATCCACTTTCTCATTGGTCTTCCTCTTTCCCGTTTTCCTGGAGCCCCCACTCCATCAGAATTTTAGGAAGTCTCTCTGATGACATTCTCCTTACATGGAATGTTTACTTTAATACTCATAATATCTCGAATTTTTGTATTACTCACTTTTTCACATCTGGATTTTTTTGCAGAACGTCTCCAAAAGTCCATCTCTGTAGCCAATAATCTTTGTTGATGCCTTTTATCCAGTGTCCACATCTCTGCACAATACAAAATGATACTCTGTACAATCGCAGCAAAAATGTCTTTTTACTTAAAAAAAAAAAAAAAATGAAGGAAAGCTTTCACCCATGCTGTAACTGTGAAATAATACCACAGTACTCTCAAAACTTCCCGGAAATAATACTTTTCGTTCATTTTCATGCTGCTGTCTCCCGTCAAGTCCTAGGAATCATTTTAAAATGAAAACCTATAATAATCATCATCATCACAGATACTTTACGACTTTTGCATGGCTGTATCTCTTAAACCACTTGAATCTCAAACTCAAAATTTTACTTAAAGTTACTTATAATAGAGTACCTTTAATGTGTGTAAATTTCAAATTTTTAAATAACTGCACACCAGAGATATTAAACTTTAGATTGGCAATTTTTTGAAAAAGTACATTTTTACTGTTACATAGAAAAAAAGCATGCAACTTTCAAACTTCAAATAATTTTTAACTGGGACTATTAGTACATATGTACTTCCAAAAAAAATTTTCGAATCTTAAATAAACTGCCTTCCCTCTTAATAACCACCCCAAAAATGACATTTTTAGTGATTTTGATACAAAACTTGGACTAAAAAATTTATGGTGAAGGAATATTTTTAGAAGCATAGTATAATTGACAAAATATTACCTTACAATGTGCTTAACATAACAATATTTGAAATTTTGTCCTAGGACTTACCACAGCTGAGATACTGAAGTTACTACTAACCCTTACATATGCCAAAAATGTCACACGCCAAGAAACAAAAATGGCCGCTATGTTGAAAGCAACGTGAATAAAAATAAAACAATAGTGGTTTTGAACTGTCAGCATATGAGGTCAAACAGTATGCAAAATATATATATATATTTTTAAATGGTCAAGCAACAGGCATTGGACCACTTCATATGGCTAATTTTTACAACTGCTAAAAACCCCTGCTAATTTTTACAACTGCTAAAATCTCTGCTTTTTATCCAGTTGATTTTCCATACTGCATTTCTAAGGCTCCGATTCAAGTTATTTACTTTAAGTTTGCCAAGAACAATAATTTACAAATATCAAGGTAGTTATCATAATTACTCTAGCTCACTCTTTTTTAAATTGGTACAATGATAAAAGGTATTAACATGTGTTACCTTTCAATGTGAATTGAACCTAAACATTTAACTAACTGCAGGCCAACACCTAACTCTACAGAAATGACAGATTCTCTTAGACTTTATTGACACTTAAACCACTCATTTTTACAATTAACTGTCACAAATGAAATGAAACCTCTGAAAACAAGAAAACTGCATTGTCACAAAGGACAAATTCAATTCACATCTCTTGAGAATTCATGCTTGGTTATTATTACACCATCCAGAACACCAAGACTCAGACTGAAGCCTATTATATATGGGTCTCAAATAACCTGCATCTCACGACTGCTGCAGTAAATTTTTTTTATAGTCTAAGTCATTACATAGACACCAGTTAAATCTCCAGGGATCATAGCATACTTCTGGAAAATTTTAGGTAGGAATTTTAGGACTTTTTAGAAAAATTTTAGGAGTGTATTTCAATAAAAACTAGATGTATATTTGTATACATCTAGTAAAACAACTTTGTATACATTGTAAAGAGTTTGCTTCACACCCTTCAACCATATATACTGATAGACTGCGCATGACATCAAAATTTCTGGCTCCAACATAAAAGCACATGACATCAGTCAAAAAGATGGGTTACACCTGCTGTGCTTATGGTTGCTCTGAGCAATATAGTAAAGAAAGTTCTATGATTTTTCATGGGTAAGAAACGAATTAAATACCTAAGTCAATAAAGTTCAATTACTTAACCAGAAACTTGCAGCTACTGATATAAAAATATAGTAACTTAAGAAAAAAATGGAATGCATGTTCCAAATTCTTCGCAAATGTTCATCACATTATAAATCACAAAATATAAACAACCCGATCATGCATGTATATAGCTCATAAGTAAACTTACCTGAAGAGTTTTCATTATATATGAGGTGCATTCACATAATACACCGAAAACACTGAAGTTCTGCAGCGTAAATTAGTAATCATAACAGCATTTTTACACGAAATTTGAAGTCTGATGATGACGTGCCCAATGTTTGAGCCATGGCGGCTTTGATGCAGCTATTGCCAATGCGCAGTCCATTAGTATATATGGTCAAAGTTCACACCCAAATTTTTTGCATAACGTCTAATGTCTAAAGTTTAAGTATGATTTACTTCTAATGTTCAGTTCTTATCTGTTCACGTGTTATTATCATATTCAAGTATATTTACTACATTCAAGTTTCACTTTGAACATTAATATGCTGTTGAACCAGAAGCAATTCACGATTTTCACAGTAAAGTTTTCAGGTTTCACATTAAATTATAATATCCTAAAAAGGTAATTGAAAACCAAGAACTATGTACAATTGTTCACTGAATTACTTTTTTCATATTATTGTTTCAACCTTTTCCTGATAAGCCTATCTTTTCTGCTTCCACCACAACTAATTTACTTTCAGTTTTCTTTATTTCAGCTGAACCTTGCATGATCAAGTTAGAGGCAACTGCTATTTCAACAGTATTTTGTTTTTCTACAGCTTTTCTTATTCTTTCTGTTCCCTCTTGAATTACTGCTAGGGAGGCTTCTTTATCTTTTTTAAGCCTATTTATTTCTGCATCATTTTCTTTTATTTTGTCATCAAACTCAGCTTTTCTTTTTTTCTCTAGCTGCTTTTCCTTATTTTCTCTCTCTTTCTGCTTCCTTTCTTTTACCTTTTTGATTCTTCTTCCTTCAGCTTATCAACATACTCTTTATAAAATTTATGTGAATCACGAACACTATTTAACAAATTTCTTGTTATGGGAACTTTACTTACACATCCATAGTGTTTAATGGCTCCTTTAACTATTCTTAATGATGTTATAGTTGAGTCTTTTAAGTTAGCCTTGCCCTTCCTTAACAGAGCAGGGTTAACCGAAAATCCCCTTTCTGCATCAGCATTACCATGAGGTAAAACTAAAATTGACTTGATGAGTTTAGCAAGATTTGAGTATTTTTCTTTTCCACTAGAGTCTTTAATACTAAATATATTACGCCAGTAATGATCAATCCGCACTGGAATATGCCCTTCCTCTGAAAATTTCACTAGTTCATCTAGAGTTGGCTTATCGCAATTTAAAAGTTTCCACTCTTCTCTTACTCTATGGTTAATCGAAAATCCCCTTTCTGCATCAGCATTACCATGAGGTAAAACTAAAATTGACTTGATGAGTTTAGCAAGATTTGAGTATTTTTCTTTTCCGCTAGAGTCTTTAATACTAAATATATTACGCCAGTAATGATCAATCCGCACTGGAATATGCCCTTCCTCTGAAAATTTCACTAGTTCATCTAGAGTTGGCTTATCGCAATTTAAAAGTTTCCACTCTTCTCTTACTCTATCAATTTGTTCCTCAGAAAGATGCAAAACACTTGAAATTCTGGTTATTTCCGAAAGTCCTTCAGTGACTGAAAGTTGAGTTGACTCTTTCTTTGGTTCTTTTACCTTTAAAACTTCTATGTCTCTTAGCTTTTGATTGCAGAATGGCAAATTTGACATTAAATATTTTGTGGTTGCAATTAGTGATGATCTTACATCTAAGAGAAATAATATCTGCCTGGTCTCCTGAACATTCCTGAGGGGATTTTTTGTCTTCATACCAACTTCTAACTCTCCTAGTTTTTTCCATGAATTTTTGTTTTCAAAATCTACATTCTTTAGGTCTTCTCCAAATTTCCCTGCAATAACATCATCTTGGATAAACTGAGCCATAACATTCCTCATTAAAGTATTTAAATCAGAATATAACTGGTGTATTTTTGGTTCTTCACTCTGATAACATAATGAAAACTTTTCAAAATTTTGGTGTGAAAATGAAATTAATGCTAAATAGCAAGGAGTTAGCTCATTTTTCAGGAAACAGTGAATTCTTTTATACCTTGCCGAATTGCGTAGTTGTTTTTCAAATATTTTTTGAGATGGCAAGAAGTTTAAAAAATATTCTGTAATATTTAGCCATTGATCCAAGAGCCTCTGGGCTACAGAACCAACGGTTAACCATCTGCTGCTGACATGACGCAAAAGAAATTTGGCTGTGACCAATGTTATATCCTCGACAGATTTATAATCCTCTTGTCTTGCAGCACTACTCTTTATAAAGTAATGCATATCAGTAGCAAATTTGTCAAAATCTATATTTAAGCTTGTCAAAAAATTTTTAAATGCATTACTAACAACATGCAGGTTGCAAAAACCTAGTTCCAAAGATTTCTGGCCTGTTTCTTGTTTTACAACTTCATTGAATTTGCGTAAAAAGCACTTATTTACATTTGGGCTGTCCAAGGATACACAAATAATTCTGTTCAACGAAATATTGAAGGATGATAACACATCAAGAATTTCTTTTAGCAAAATATCTGCTGTTGCATGACCCAGAAAAACGCTTGTTAGGTATCGGCAAGAAACTGAATTTATTTCTGAAGACCAGTACCTAAGATACACATCCAACTGCCGTTTCACTTGTGTATTTGTAGTTTCATCAAATGCTATAGTAACCTTTCCTGGGCAAATAGATGCAATGTCTTTTTTCAAATCCTCTTCAAAATATTTTGACAATCCATGTGATATCACATAAGCAACTTTTTTTCTTTAAGTTGCATTTTGGCTGCAATAGCAGAATCAGAAAACATTTCTCTGAAAAGTTCAACTGTTTCAGTGCATGAAACAAAAGACATATTGTCCTTAGCAACTTTCATGGCCCATAATGCTTAGGCTTTAGCCAACTGTAAATCATGACTCAGTACTGCACTAATATTTGTTTTGGGCTGAAGATCCCGTCCTCCAAAGGCTTTCAGGATGGACTTATTTTGAAATTTACTTTGAAATTTCTGCAAATGTTTTTTTCCTTTATGATGTGCTTTTACTTGTGAAAAGCCACTATTAGAAATATTGAAAATTTCTGAACACAATATACACTTAGCAGAAAATATTGTTTCAGTTGCAGAACACCATTAATAAGGATTCTTCGTGCGCTAAACAATATTTTAATTCGAAAAGCCTTTTTCAGCACGATAAGATATTTAATATCTTATCGTGCTGAAAGGCTTTTCGAATTAAAATATTGCAGAACACCATTCTTTCAACTTCACTCCGTCCAATTCTTTGGCCAGCCCACACATCTTGAAATTTCGTTTTTGATTTAAGCATCTTAAACACTTGTATTACTAACCAGAAAATGAAAGGGAAGTACAAAAACACGTTCCAATATTGCAAAACCAGACAACTTCCCGAAGTTTGGCTGCGAGGATGTCAGAAGATAGAAAAAAAAAAAAAAAAAAAAAGCAGGTCACCACTAGAGAACTGAACCTGCACAGAGAACACCATAAAAGACGCAAAACCAGAAACTATCATACGCATCTCACGCAAGTTCAGTCAAAGCGAGTCAGAGCCGAGATATATTGCGCATTGAAGGTCGCTGTCGCCGACGCACGATCGAAGGTCAATGATCACGTGCTCTACTGCCTGCCACGATAACATTCAGCTACCATCCCATCGTCATTACCGGAGGTTACGGAAGGAGACCACATGTTTCCTCTTTGCTTCCACCCACCTGCGGTTTACAATAACAAAACATCAGCAGAAAGAGGAGGTTCCACAAGGCATGTACAAAAATAAAGTACGATCTTCTGCGTGCCACGGAGTTCGTCTGCAAAGTGCAAACCAGGGGTGAAAATGACCCCCCTTTTCCCTTAGATCTCTTGTTACTCTCGAAAACTGTCCGGAGGCACAAAAGTGGAGCGCCGGCCCCGAAGCAAGTGGATCTCGTTGGCGTCATTTTCCCTCCCTTCAGCAGCACAGTATATAGGCTGTGTTTCTACAATAACAGGTCTTTTTACCTTACCGTAATGGTAAATTTATTGGCGTTAATAACGGTTGTATTTTTAATAAATAAGCTTACGAAATTTTTAGGAAGAATAGCAAATTTTAGGTATAATTTTAGGAATTTAAGGAGGGTCACAAAATATTAGGAATTTTAGGAGGAATGCGATCCCTGAATCTCTAGATCACAAAGTGGTGTAGGTATCCCTTATGTTACACTATTAATTGGTTCCACGAAATTATCATGCAAAGTGAATTGATTTTAATGTGAGTAAAGTTGCTTTCCAAAAAGTAAAACATCTGAAATTTGTAAAAAAAAATAAAAATGTGCTAGTTCAGTTTTTCCACAGTTTATTATTACTACACTGATACTGAAATTCTTCATTGGATGAAGAATACACCAATACAGGCAACTTTGGACCACCAACATTTTTTTTTTTTTTTTTTTTGCCCCCTTGAAGGCCATGGGTCCCAGGACTGATGATTTTGAGATCATGATCAAAGTAAAGACCCTCAATTGACAATAAGCTAAACAGAATTGACCACCACTTGACAACTAAAATACTAGACAAGATATCAAGGTACAAGAAAACATTCAGAAGACTATGTGGGAAATGAGTAAATTTGAAAGCATGCTGACGTGACATGGAAGAAAACTGTTCAAGGCAGAAGTATGATAGATGTGGCTTCCTTACACCACAATGACTTTGCAAAAAAAAGGGTCATTCATTCATGAATTACTTTTGCAAAGTCAGCAACGGGCTCAGAATGATTGATGACCATGATGTACACCACGTGGACAGAAATCATTAGATTCCTGGTTTTGGGGCAATGTGAAGATGTCATTCTGCTTCCTAGTGGACAAACTCACTGGTTGGTAGGTATATAGGTTGGAGGATATATATACACTGAAAAGCAATTGAATTAGAGACAGCTGGCATTATACAAATGTGGCGCTGTGGGCGGCCCTGTAAACGGAGACAACATGATCTATGCAGCGATCCGACAATATAAGGAGTGATGCGACGGGAATCAGTAAGAGTCAGATGCAGTATGGGTAAGACGAAGGATCTAAGCGCATTTGATCGTGCGCAAATTGTCGGGGCCGACAAATGGGTTACTCCATCTTGGAAGTCGTGCAGGCACTGGGATTTTCACGAGCCACTGTGTCACGGGTGCACCGTGAGTACATCGAATCCGGTAAACCCATCCCTGCAAGGGCCAACTGCCGTGGACAACAGCGTGTGGATGAGCGGGGTCATCGTCCTCTAGCTCGCATTGTAACAGCTGATAGACGGGCCACAGTGCAAGAAATCACCCGGCAATTTAACACTGGTGCACAAAAACGTGTAAGCAGCCACACCATCCAGAACCATCTCCTCGCTATGGGGTACAGAAGCCATCGTCCCTTGAGAGTACCACTGCTGACCGCACACCACAGGGTGCAAAGATTAGCATGGGCGCGAAAACATCGCCACTGGGCCCTAGACATGTGGGAAAATGTTGCCTGCACTGATGAGTCGAGATTCACATTGGTACATGCAAATGGCAGGATATGAGTATGGCGCAAACCACATGAAGCGATGGATCCTTCTTGCCAGCAGGTACTCTTCAAGCTGGTGGTGGTGGGGGTGGCATTCACGTCTGGGGACTGTTTACGTGGACTAAAATGGGACCCCTGGTACGTGTGACATCGTCCCTCACAGGTCAACGTTACCGGGATATTCTGGACAACCATTTGCTCCAGTTTGTGCATCTACAACATCCCACTGGGGACCTGGTCCTACAACAAGACAATGCACAGTGCCATCGCTCCCGAATGGTTGGATGAACACTCCACCGACGTGACCTCGCTTCCTTGACCAGCTAGGTCACCTGACCTCAATCCCATCGAGCACATCTGGGATACCATCGTGAGAGATGTTCGAGGCTCTGACCCCTCCATCAAATCTTCATGAACTGTGGGAGCTTGTTCAGGGGTTGTGGATCCGTGTGGCTTCCCAACGCTTCTGGTGTCTTGTACAGTCCATGCCGAGACGAATCGCTGCCGTCATCAGGGCGAAAGGTGGTGCTACACGTTACTAGATAGGTATCTCCAATTCAATTGCTATTCTTAGCATCTCTGCCTTCATGTCGCACTGGCCGCTGCCTTGGCCAGGTACATTCCAGCTGCCGGAGACTGAGGGCCAAGATTTAAGTTGTGGAATCATTTTGGAGGGTCTGGCCATAACTCACCACGCTGGCCAAGCGGGTTGGTGAGTGTGGGATAGAATTTCCTCTAATCCCGATGGTATAGTTATACCGCTATTGGCGGTCGTCAGAGCCCCTTTAGTGGGAACAGGATGCACCACGAGAAGGCGGGGTTGACATTTGTCAAGGAGAGGTTGTGATGTTACGCATCACCTGACCTTACATCCCTATATATATATATATATACTGAAGAGCAAAACTGAAAACTAAGGAAAAACTTTAGAATTTAAAACGAAAGTTGCAAAATAACCTGAAGATCAAAACGCGCAAAATATATATATACTGTATATATATCAGCATTCATGCACATGGTAATTCGATGTAAGTAAGAATAAACTTTGGGAGTTAACGGAGTTTGAAAGAGGGATAACAGTGGGTGCCCTACACATGGCTAACTTTATCATGCAGGGGTAAAGGAATTCCATTATAGGATTGGTTAGCATTGTATCATTCTTTGAATGGCTTGCCATATTAGGAAGAACAAATACCTACTTTCTGGAATGTAGCTGCATACAATAGTTAACATCAAATAGAATGTGACTGAATTTTTGAACATCTACAAATGTCAATTGCTCATTATTATGATTATTTATTCTCCTATATCAATCAGTGTTCAGGATGCAAAATAATGTGATACAAACTGAAAAACTTGCAAATATGCATAACATAATTAATATGAACTCATTTGGGTCAAATCATTGTTCAGAACCACGAAAGAAATTTGCAAAAGGAGTTCATATTAATGCACACACTCAGCCGTTTTGAGTACCACAGTATCTTCATGGATATTATACAGTTTGAATGTGGAAAAACATTTAGTACAACAATCATCAAAATCTATGTAACTCTGTAAAAGATTCAATGGAACACACTTTTGCGATTGCATTGCTCAACCTTCCTGTTATCTTCTTGCATATACTTGCAACAAGGGCAGTTGACGATGGTGGTAGTTCACTGATAACTGTCTTTAAACCTAACAGCAACGACAAAAAAATAAATTAAAAAATTGTAATATTAATGAAAAAACATGACTAAATATTTTGCATTGCAGTACAATATTACGTTTTAAGCATACTTATGTGAAAAATACAGCAGGTAACGAATTTAACATGTTGACTGCCAAATACACGTATTCATATTTGGCAATCTCACCCAGGATGCCACATGGGACATTCCACGTCAGATCAATAAAAAAAAAATAAGTTTTTGACCTCACCATTTCTGATTTTGATGAAATTTGGTATGAAGCACACATATGACAAGGTAAGTAATTCTGCCAATTTTCAGATTTTTATTTTGAAAATTGTCCAAGATACACACATAATAAAAATCGAAATTTTTGTAAAAAATGACAAACTTGCACACTTATAAATGGATGTAACTGTTTAACTAATTGTAGTACAGTGACAATTGAAACACAGCTGCAAAGCTAAAGCATTGAGCTTTCTATAGATACCATACATGACCTTCTTACAACAGATTGAAGTTTCAAGGTAATCCACTGTGACCTTTGACCTTGAATATCTCAAAACATACCATCTTAAAAAATTACGAAAAAAATATATTTTATTGCTACAACATTCTTCTACCCACGTGCCAGATATTAGGCTGGCACTGGCAAGGCAGTGTAGGATTAATAGGAGTATATGTCCCCCAGGTTAGGTTCGGACAAATGTACAATAACTGTTTTCCAGATGCATGTATGTATTAATTTCACAATGTGTTACAGGTTATATTAGTGGTGTACACATACAAGTGAACCGCTTGGTTAATAAGGTTGCAAACCAAAAGAATGTGATGCCATCTTGCTAGTGACCATCTCTATTTCGCTTCTCTCCATAAAATATGTCCGACCTGTTGCTGTTCGTAGGTCAACCTTCGTAATGACCGCTGTTTTATCCACTTCTAATATATCTGGCTTCTGTGGGTATGTGAAAGACACTGAAGGTCCATGTGGGTGCAGAAAACTTATCTTAACTTGTTCTGTATGAATGTTCACATCCAAAACACAACCAACCCACCACTGGTTATCATACTCAACAATAACACAGCCATGAATATCCTCCAGATCCAGTTCTATTGGATTTAGCAATACTGACTCAACCTTGTATTCAGTTGAGTTTGAATACATCTTGGTTTTAATAGCTGTGCGGCTTACTGGTATTACACAGTGAAGTTTTTGAGTACCAGGAATTGGTCGAGCACTAGCATGACGTATCTCGAGGAACTCCTTGTGGTTCTCATAGTCCTTGTCCGTGCTGTATTTAAAATGGCACGAAGGAATGTTTCTGGAAGCCCAATCATACAGTTGTCGCGGTGTCATAATTTGGTCATTGCATGAACACTGAAGGCTGGCACGTGCAGCTAATCTCTTAATGGTGCCTGCCACGCCATCACATGGCCCCTTTCCACGTGAGGTGGCACAGAAATGCCACTCAGCTGTGATACCAAAATCTACATCATGATGGCACAGATTGACAAAATTCTTCCTGTTCTTATACTGTGAGGCTGCACCGTCTGAGAAGTAATAGATGTGTTCTACTTTCTTGTCAAAATGTGATGATATAAACTGCAACAATTAGCTCTGGAAAAGGTGAACACTGATAGTTTCATGCTTAAGACATTCTGAGATGACAACAAAAGAAACATGATCCAACTGAAGTGTGTGTGAACTTTTGTAGTGCACGACGAAAGGGTGAATAGTAGCTTGGGAATTGTTCCAGTGGTATCCTTGGACTGCATCCTGCAGTATGAAGGAATAATTCTCAGCAAAATCGCACAACCCAACACACTGATTATCATCAAGGTTTTCTTTCAGATTTGACAGAAAGTATGACTGCTGAATAGCTATAAAAGAATGTGGCAATAGCAATTTCACTTTTGATTCAAAGGTCTCAAGGAATTCTTCTACAGTGTTACAGACTGTCATAAGTGTTGTGCGATCAGTTGTAGTCCACAATTTATATACAATTTCATCAATCCCATTCATGGTGAATAAGGTACTTATTTGCTCTAGTAAGTGTGCTATACCAGGACAAGAATCACACTTGAAGAAGAAGCATTCTGGAAGAGGAGGGTTACAAGTTATTCTTGCAAGGCAATCTTTGTATGTCCTAACTGGTAATTCATCATTACGAGATAAGTCTTGCAATTTGCACCCTGCTAGCATAAGTTTTACATTTTCATGAGCACAACACACACAGACACAGTGTGTTCCACTTGCACCAGCCAGCACACAATTCTTTGGGTGTAAACCACATAACTTTGAAAACCCTACTTTGACATTAGGATTCTTGTCTTTAAATCCTTGAAATATCTCTTTCAAATTTCCTAGAATAAGACATTTCTGTTTTTGTACTTTTGATCCTGATTCCATCATTGTAACAAAATCTTTTTTTCCTGGTAAACAACGGCTCACTTCATCACTATTATAGTATGCAATAACGTTTTCAACTGTGCTGTCACTGAGAGTTTTCCCAGGCCTAGGATTTGGAGTTGCTAAAATACCCTGCTCTTCCACAAGATTTTTAGACTTTCGTGCCATGTAATATGTTACACCGAATTCTTCTTGAATTTTACGAATACTCCAGGTTCTAGGTAATATTGTTAGTATTTGGACTTTAACACTGCTAGAGTCTGTTTCTTGAAAATTTTCTTTCAACTGTGAAATCATGACCGATTCATCAGACACTGTCACAGGATTATCACATTCTGGAACACCTATGTAGTCTTTTATCACTTCACCAATTTTCTGATATTTCTTCTTACTGTACTGTCCAACACCTAATCTTTTTTTTTTTTTCACAGGAGATTCGCCTAGAGAAAGTAACGTATCATTCAGACTATCCAAAGTTGTGTCTCTGTCAGTCCATATCTCACTCTTCACCACTCCTTCTGAATTATCTTCACTTAACCGAGGTTGTTCTGCCTCTGCATCTGTTTCAATTATACATGAAGGACCTGGCATTTCAGAGATAGATTTTCTGTTCTAATGTTATCTTTGGACATTTCTGAACCATCCAAGGCTGTACTTTTCTCAGATTCTTTCTAAACCTTGTGAGTCCACTTTTCCCCAGAGTTAGTTAGTTAGTTAATTGATTTTAGTGGCGCAAGGGCCAGGTTTGGCCAAAAAGCGCCAGACACAGAACTATCAGTTAAAGATTTTTAAAAGCGGGGTGAAATGATTAGGAGCAGACAGGCTTGGTAAAAGTTAGAAAAGAGAATGATGAAAGCTGTGAAGACTAGTTAGTTAATTAGGTTTATATATAAATTTATTAATTCACTGTTACAATCATTATAATTGTTTTGTTTTTTTAAAATAAGTTTCAAAAAGTCAATCTGCTTTAAGAACTAAAATACTGCGAAAGCGTCGCAGTGGTCGCCCAAAAGCTTCTACAGTGTAGCTGCGCCGTCATCCAGTAGATGAGACTGAAAATAGTGAAACCGATTATTACGAAAACGAACACAACTACATAAAACATGAGAGATGGTGAGTAAACAGTCGCAAGCCTCACACATTGGGGCAGTGTCGCCACACAGCAAATAGCTATGCGTGAAGCAACAATGCCCAATGCGGAGACGCGCAAGAACAACTTCTTCCCTGCAGTTCCGGCGACACGATGATTTCCAAACTCCAAGGAAAGGTTTTATACGGTGCAGTTTATTCTCCATTTGTTGGTTCCACAGACCCTGCCACCTTCGCCTGATAGATCATGAACAAGAAAGCGAAAATCCCGGTGAAACAGTGGCAAGGGTGTGACGACCAAAAAGGAGGCAGATCTAGCAGCAGCATCGGCAGACTCGTTCCCTGGGATCCCAACATGCCTTTCCCCAGAGGATTGCAACAAAAAATTTGACTTTTAAAGTCCATTTTGGTTAATGAAACTGCACCTGCAAAAAAAAATGATAAATAAATATAGTTTGATAAAAATAAATTGATTAAATAAAGATAACAATAAAGATAAAATAAAATAACAATTAAACAGTTAACAATGTTACAGATAAATTGCTAACCACACACTCACAAGCTCAGAATTGAAATAACAGCAAATGTAAAATGGTGTACCAGTAAGATTTCTCATTGGCTGTAATAAGAAGCCTTGCCATTGGCTTTAATAAGAAACCCTGTCAGTGGCTCTAATAAGAAGCTTTGTCATTGGCTCTAATAAGAAGCTTTGTCATTGGCTAAGAAGAAGCCCTGCCATTGGCTAAAATGGGTGGAGTTTCAATCTCTGATCTCAAAGATTTGTTGACATTATTTACTGCTGAAAATTGTGTCTATCAAGTAAAATTGCTGTCACATAGCATATTTCTGATAAATCTGTTGATCTGTTACAATATATACACATTTCATGTATAATAAACACAAATCCTCAACGTAAGAAATATTTATTGCATGGTATGTCTCTGTGCATTACATACAGAAGGGTGCAGCATGACACTCCTATTAATCCTACACTGCCTTGCCATAGCGGTGCCAGCCTAATATCTGGCACATGGGTAGAAGAATGTTGTAGCAATAAAATATATTTTTTTCGTAATTTTTTAAGATGGCATGTTTTGAGATATTCAAGGTCAAAGGTCACAGTGGATGACCTTGAAACTTTAATCTGTTGTAAGAAGGTCATGTATGGTATCTATAGAAAGCTCAATCCTTTAGCTTTGCAACTGTGTTTAAATTGTCACTCTACTACAATTAGGAAAAAATTTACAGCCATTTATAAGTGTGCGAGTTTGTCATTTTTTACGAAAATTTTGATTTTTATGTGTGTATCTTGGACAATTTTCAAAATAAAAATCTGAAAATTGGCAGAATTACTTACCTTGTCATATGTGTGCTTCATACCAAATTTCATCAAAATCAGAAATGGTGAGGTTAAGAAGGTGATTGATCTGACATGGAATTGCTCACATACAAGATAATTTGTGAACCTTTTTTTAGGTGTTTTGGTGATGAATATATATATATTATAATTTGGGTTTTGAATAATTTAACATGCCCAACTCAAATTGGCATTGGAGACTTGTTTACCCAAATACGCCTTGGCAGTCAACATGTTAACTTTTGTAGCAGAAGAGTCACAAATCTTTTTAGCACATAATAGATAAGTTCATCTTGTTGTATGAGATAATTGCACAGTTAATAGTTTCTATAAAACACAACACAGAATTATTTGATGATTGTGTCACTACCAATAATATATATAAAAAAAAACCAGCACACATTACAAAATTATAATTCTACAATACTGTAAACAAAACCTATGCAAACACACTAATGTAAAAAAATAATTTAATGAAATAAATGGCCCAAAAAATTTAGATAATTTGTGTTTGCAAGAACTAACTGAGGATCCTGAAAGCAAACCAAGCTTCTTCCTGAATTTGATCATTTGATGAGACATGGTGTTTTTAACACCAAAGCGCCGAATGAAAGTTGCAAAAATCTCCCAAAGCTGAAAAGTTTGTCAAAAATCGAAACAGTGTTTATCATTTCCTATGAAAGTGAGGAAACTTTGCACAAAGGGTTCGTTCTGAATGGCCAAAACATTACTGGTGTTTACTATCTGGATGTTTTGAAATGTTTGCTGCAAAGAATCCGTCATTTTCAGTAGCAGCATTTATAAGACAAGAGTTGGTTCCTCTTACATGACAATGCACCATGCCACAAAATCCTCATTGTTCAGGAGTTCTGGGCCAGTCTGTGCACTGTCACACACTCATCACATCCAATAGACTTAGTCCCATGCAACTTTTTGTTTGCAAAGTTCAAGACCTCAGTGAAAGGCTGTTATTTTGATGCCATGGACAACATTCAATGAGCTGTGATGAGAATATAGAAAGACACAGTGGTCATTGTTACAGTGTGTGGATGCTGGAGGAAGTAATTTTGAATAAACAAAAACCAATTTACTCATACATTGGATTATTATTTTTTACTAGCATCAGTCTCACTTCCCAGCTTTCACACTATGTAAATTACAAAGTGAGACAACAAGAAATCTGAAAAATATAATTGTTTTTTTGTTTTTGTTTTTCCTGGAAAAATAGATGCCACAACTCTTAAACCGAAGTTGCTGAAAAAGAAAGAGGGCTGACCTAATAAAAAGGAAAATCAATTTCTTGAACATTGTTCTTTAAGGCTCATTACTGTTGCATGGTACAAAATGCAACTTACATGCTAATATTATATTAAAAAACTAGAATTCCGAGAAAAACAGTTTTGTAATATATAGCAAATATTTAAATTAAAATCTCTGTTGAGTTTACCCACATATGTGAGTTAAATTTGCATTAAGGATTGCATTACATTGAGAAACAGAAGACAGCATCATTTTGATACTAAAAACACAGCCCAAATTTTGTTTAATTCTTGAGATATCTCTGCAGTTCTAATCTGCTCCTTGCATTTTACATGCACTGCCAAGTGGAGGCCTTGAAGGAGCCATGATAGGACATATTTTGTAGGATTAAATTGGGTTTGCAGGTTCCCAAGAATTTTTATGAATAACAATAAAGTTATTGCCATGACTCAAAAAGACCTAACTGGGGTGATTACCAAATTCGTCTGAAAAATCTCCTTTCACATTCACTAGAAGACAGAGCAATCAATGGTTTGTAAAGTTCACTTCAGCAGCAAAAGTTGCTCAGGTTTTTCTTTTTCTTGAAGTTGTCGGCATTATCTAAAACCCACAAATCATGTCTCTTCCATTAAAAGGTGAAGACTCTTAAATAATTTTCTGTTTCTTGTTCATGATATATTTCCCTTCACAGGATTATTCAAAATAATTCATCTGATTTCAAAGGACTATATTTTGAAAGTTGCTAAATACAGAGTGAGTAATGATACATCGACCAAATGAAAAACTGTCAGAGTTTTGTCTCTCACCTTATAAGTGTTCCACGAGACTTCCCTTACTTAGTTACATAGGTAACATCAAGACAATAGTCATTGTGTTTTCCATGAAATGAAAGGGCCATAAACCTTTGCTTGGGCAATGGCACAGAAGATGTTAACTTTAGGCGAGTCATGCTTGGGCTCGACTGTCACATGAGAGTTTCCCATGCCCCATACGCAAATGTTGTGATTTTTTCACCTTGCCACTTAAACGAAAAGTTGCTATATCACCGAACATCATGTAGAGAGCAAGAATCGTCATCCTCCATAACATCTTGCATGAGTTGGCAAAAGTTCTGTCACTTTAACTTATGGTGCTGCTTATAGCCATAGCTTCACGCTGCCGATACCAAATATGGACTGGAACGTCAGAATGAAAAGTACACGTTGTGATTTATCGGATCAGCACACCAGCTCTTAATTTTCTGTTGTCAAACTGTTACTGCTGATTGTTACAAGCAACAAATGCTGTGATTGAACCAGGAACTCTGTCGGAAACGTTCATTCACAGGCAAAGGATTGCGTCCCGTGAAATTACTGCATGGCAACGCTAGGCCGCATGTCGTGAAATTGGTCAAGGAAACGTTACTGACGCTTGGCTGGGAAGTTTTGGAGCACCTGGCGTATAGTCCCGACACAGCCCTTCAGAATATCACTTGTTCTGATCAATGCAACATGTTTTGTCTATTGTACGGTTCCGGGCCAAGGTTCGTACTCTTCCACGCAAAATAAATTCAAGGACTTTTCAAGGACTTTTTAAACCTGAATTATCATATGTGTGTACTGTCGGTCTGTCAGTAGATAGGTATTTTAGTAAGTTCAGGCCATAAATTTTAGCTGGGGCGGGCACATCTTCATTGACCTGCCTGTTATCCCTTGCCCCCAGTTGGTTTATTTTACTAACTTTGAACTGCCTCTCTGTTTTGGTGTTTTTCGAAATCATTTTATTTTGTGGAATATTTTTAAAGGGTAGATTATTTTCATATTCATCTTCTGGTATGACACTTATTGTTTGCTTTAACTTTTTTATTTTTGATGCATGGCTTTGATGCAGCCAGGAGACAAAGGGTCCATGCATGAAGCACAAGCAATTCCTGGAAGTTCCCCTTCCAGGAAGAATGCGTCCCTAACCCCAGTGAACAGAAGCCCATCACAATTTACGAATACATCATTCCACTTATTTTACTCACATGGCTGACGCTTTACTCTGTAGTCCTATCATAGCCAAGGCACCAGCTGTCCACACACTCCCCTGTGTTGAACGCAAGTTCTGTGCTATTTGATCAGCTAGGTGTTTTTATCAGAATTACACAGTAATTTCCTATACAGCTTTTTAACACAATAATTTAACACATGCTCTTTCATATCATTACTTAAAAGACAAAATAAACTTTCAAGTACAATTTACAAAGTCTTAAACTTTTTCAAGTACTTTCAAGGATTTGAAAATGAACTTTTTTATTCAAGGGTTTTCAAGCAGCGTACGAACCATGCGGACATGTGACGAAGTGCAAAAATTGGTTGACGACTTCTTCACGCCACACGACAAAGTATTCTTTATGGTTGGAATCCGTCAGCTGCCCGACCGATGGCAAAAGGGGATAGATAATGACAGCACACATTTTGATTCATAAAGGTATTGTTGTTTTCTCTCAAATTACATGTTGTGTTGTCTTAAAACACTTTAAAACTTATTTGTGCACCTAATATAAACTTGTTCACCTGGTCAATAACTGTGCCATTTATACTTACCTTGCATGCAGTACTAACAGTTCCTCACTCAAAATTCATAACTGTGGGTTTTCCTTTATTTATACTAAGTTTGAATTTCACACAAACTTTGTACCTATGGGACAGCATACTCTGCAACACACTTCTGTTCTCAACTAGGACAAAATGATGCAATCAATTAAAACATTGACTTTTTATTATTATTATTATTATTATTATTATTATTATTATTATTATTATTATTATTTATTGCAAGAAAGAATCCCGTGATTATTCTAGGATACTTCATGAAAGTATCAAAAATTAAGGATTTTCCAGGCCTGGAAAAAAGGGAAATAAAATTCCAGGACTTTTCTAGAAGCTGCATGAACCCAGGGTGTAAATGAAGGGAGATGAATGAAATATAGGGGAGATATTTCCAGCTTACAAATGTACAATAATAGCTTTATGTCATAAGGGACTATAAATTGTGGACAAGATTGAGAGGAGGGCATAAAGATGCAGCGCTTTATTTATATGCTACTGGGGAAGGGGGAAAAATTTAGTTTAGCAAACAAGCACAGTTTATTTTAAAGAAATGTGTTGGTTGAACTTCCAGTAAAATGCACCCACCCAACGGTGCACGCATGCACAAATGTTAATGGCCAAAATTTTTAATAAATATCGAAATTACATTTTTGGTAGCAGAAACCTTGCTTGTAGGCTGGAAGGCTAGACTCAAAAAGAATTCCATGTTACAATAGAACATTATTACTTTTGTGTGACTTATCTGATTTTGTTATTTACATTTGCCAATTATTTTTGTTTTTGTTTACATAAGCATTGAATGTATTTTAATTTTAAAATTTATATTACTCAGAAATGAAATGAGATGTGTATTAGGTATGCATTTACTGATTCCGTATAAAAAGCATGAGAAGTGCCAACATTTTTTGAAAAGAATACCACTTGGAATAAAAGAAAAAAAAGAGACACACAGGGAAACACATTTTGGTCTTAAAACTATTTATCAACTTAACACTTAGACAAGATAACAGCTTCCTAGCTTACCTATACTAGAAATATCTCGCAACTGTTCCTTTTCTGATACCATGTTGTTGCAAAGAGTATCAACTATCGTTTCTACTTGATATTCTTTAACTTTATTAACCAAAGGGCCTAGGCTAAAAGAACAAAAGAGTAGACATGTCAATGGCTTTTCACTGCTTGCAAAGGAGAAATAGTCACAAGAAAAACATGGAAATAACGAACAAACATCTTATGAAATATGAAACACTCAAACATTGTAAGAAGATTATGGTCCCTCTAAACTGAAATGCCCTACTAGTCATCAGTATTTACAGTTTCACATCAGCAATATTGTCTCATACGACTTCACCCTTATGAACCTGAACAAAGGAAAAATTCAATGCATCATACAGGTATAACCAAAATTTGCATAAATATTCAAACTACATGTATTGTAGGGTGGAGACAAATTTGCAAATTTTTTTATACGACCAAGGGGTATGTGTCAAAAGTTGTGGTTTCCACATGCTAATCAAGAGAAAAAAATAAAAAATTCTAGTCATATATCTTCAAGTCTGTGCAATTGCCCAAAAGTTTGAAACTTTTACATAAATCTTACATTTCACAAATTTTCCCATTTTTTTTTAAATGCTCTAATGATTGGGTACTGATAAAGTTTTAGATTTTGATTAGTAATATACACACAAAAAAAATTGAGTTTATTAAATGGCATCTGGTGTCTGCGTACAACGTGAAATAATAGCAAATTTGCCTAATGATTGGCTATTACCGCATCCCAAACATGCTCTATACCTTATAGTACATTTTGTGGGGCACTGTACTTCTTCCTGTAGCTCTTCGCTAGCTGTAAAAACAACTGCCCACAACTCACCATGTGGAGGTGGCTATACTTCGAGTCCCACCAGTGCCCACCCAATCTTTGAGGCACTTTTAACCTATGGTTTTTATTGACACTTCATATCAAACTGGCATTATTTTTCTGTCAAGAAGTGTTGCTCGTATTACACCGTCTCTAGCTAAATGTCCACACACTTTGGATAATGCTGCTGTGACCTCTTTAACACATCTTTCTACTGCTTGTGTGTGTGATGGTAAATGAAATAATATCGTAGGGAAAACTTCTGCAGTGTCTTCTTCCAGCACTGTGCATAGGTCTGAGTTGACTACACCCATGGTAATAGGAGGCTCTGTAACTTTAAGGTTTGCCAATAAATGATGTCAATGTAATCTTTGGCATCAAAGTTTATTACCGGTATATCAAAATTTCTTATGACAGGACCAGCATTTTTTCTTGCAGCAAGTTTTCTTTTTACAGCAAGATTACGAATACTTTGTCGGTCTTCATTTAGCATGTCTAGCAATGCATTTTCCGGATGAGCAGAGTAGCCATTTCTTTGGATGACTTTCTGAAAAGTGGCTTTTACAGGACCCTCCAAATGCTTTGAAAATGATATTGTTTTCCATAGATTCGTAGTGTTTTGTATCACATTTGGGTTGCATTTTATGGTGAACCATGCAGGGGCATAAACTGTCATTACAAATGTTGCCAAAGATTTTAGGCTGTCAGATGGGCATTCACTTCCCACATAAAGGCGTAATAAGCGGTTGGCTGTTGTCAGCCATCTTGCGTGTGATAATTTTCCCGGACTTCGACTTGCTATATCTGTTGCGCATTCTCCACTTGAAATCGCTAAGCAAATATCAAGCAAATATTTCAGGTCATTGCTTAGGTCTGAAACATTTATATTTAAATCATTCAGCGGAAATTAATTATTTTTTTCAAATTTAACGAGGACGAAGATGGCAAGTAGGAAGGCTTTTACCAATTGGTCCCATATAGCCACAAGGCCCAGATGTTTTGCTATCTATGTTTTCCATAATATGACGTAATGCTAACTCATTAGAATGGAGTTGACAGATTATCCACTACAGTGGCCTTTACAACTTTTCTTCTATTTGTCGAATAACTCCAGACTTTCCCCAGTGTTAGTAGGGCAACCATCACAACCAATACATCGGAGCTTGGAAAAGTCGATGTTATTATCCATCAAGTGTTCAAAAATGGCATTCGCCACACTTTTTGCCCAACCAGATCACGCCGTAGTATGACCGATATATTTAGATCCTGGTTCTTTTATGAGCGATAAATGTTTCTCTTGCCGAATTTTTTGCTGTTTTTTTTCATCTTCAGATGTTTCAATATATGTTTCATCTTTCCTACTGTCAAAATATAATGCTTTAATTGTATGATCATTAGCCATTTGTTCATTCTGCAAAAACAGTGCAATTTTTCATTCAAGCTCTCCTGACTTTACTTCTGTCGATCGCAAGTGAAAGGTTTGTTAACGAAACGTCCTGGTTTATGTCATGGACTACAGCAGAAGCAAGCGCAGCAGCTGGATGATCTGATATTCCGTACCTGTCACAAGTCTGAGCAAATTTTCGAAGACTGACTCTGGTTTAACATGATGGACTAGATAGAGATGAAAAGCCTTGATTTTTTCGCTATCTTCGTCAATTTTGCTATGTCCTAAATAGTGTGTACCTTCATCTTCATTGGTGAATTGCAAGTCAGGTGTGAGGTGTGACACAAGTGTGTTAGCACATTTGTCTGTATCTATTCTCTGTTTAATACTTTGCTCATCTTGGGCTTTTCTCATAACTCTCTTTCGCATTTTTAAAGTCGTTTTTACATCCACACCACCGAATAACATTCTTCGTGAGGTTCGCTGATCCACAAGAAACTCAAACTTTAGCTCAAGAACTTTTGCATCAAATGAACTTTTACAAATTGATTGATCTGTTCAGACATTTGCAAGCAGTGATAAACAATTTTTCAGCGTTTTCCCTGTAAGTACTTAATTTCTTTCGATATTGTTCTTTATTTTTATCTCTAGAATAACTCTTATTTAACTTCTGAGCCATCTCAATTTCTTTCTTCAACATATTCATAATTGTTTGCTGAAGACGTATATTAAGTACGATTAAACCTATAAATCAAAGAAAAAAATTAGTCCTTAAAACTTTAAAGAGCTAGCTCTTCAAAAAAGGCTGATCTTTAGGCAAATTTGTGATTATTTCACGAGTTGTGCGCAGACACCAGATGCCATTTAATAAATCCAATTTTTTTCCCGTGAATATTACTAATCGAAATCTAAAACTTTATCAGTACCCAATCATTAGAGCACTTTAAACAAAAAATGGGAAATTTTTTGAAATGTTGTAAGATTTATGTAAAAGTTTGAAACTTTTGGGCGATTGCGCAGATTGAAGATATACGATTAGAATTTTTTTATTATTTGTCTCTTGATTAGCATGTGGAACCACAGCTTTTAACACATACCCCTTGGTCACATAAAAAAATTCACAAATTTTGGTCCACCCTAATGTTGTCTTCTCAATGAGTTCAATAATTATCTATAAAACACATATCATGGTTGCATTGCATATTGTGCAAAATTTTCTGTAGCATGTGATTTAAATTACAAAAGCACATAAATATGCAAAAATAGAGAGAGTGATAATTTGATAGATAAATTTTTAAGTGAAATAACTTTTGAAACACCAATACACTTAAACACACATTTAATAAAAGTTGCAAAATAATAAAAAAACATCACCATCTATATATATTAATTCTATAAGTTTTTTACTGGGAGTCCTATTTTGAGAGAACGGATGAACATAAATATATGGTTGAGGTATCAAAATAAAGGTCTTACCATGTAGATGTGCCACTCAAAGAGAAAAATGAGATTGGGGCAATGGTTTGAGCATTGTGGGGTGGCAAAGTTCCCATGTAAAGTCTATGGTAGAAGCGTGCGGTTGACTCACACACTGTTGAAGGCGGAAGCATGGAGGGACTGAGATAGTCCAAAGTCTTCTCTTTTCTGAACGAACCGTTGCACAAAGCAACGCTAGCAGGCATTCGTATCAAAGTTCTTCTCATTGGAATAGCGAACACTCTGGAAGACCTGCTTGCGTTATGCCGTTGGACTGTGTGATAAATATATACACTTTAATATTCATTCGATCCAGTTTATTCACATAGGTAAGACGTTTCCCATTATGTAAAGATGTAAATAAACATTTCGTTGACCATTGTTAGTGAAAATATTTAGAATGTACATATTGAATTGCGCCATCTATATATTCATTCTATAAGGTTTTTTACTGAGACCTATTTTGAGAGAACGGCTGAACGTAAAAATATGGTTCAGGTATCAAAATAAAGGTCTTACCATGTAGATGTGCCAGTTAAAGAGTAAACTGAGATTGGAGCAATGGTTCGGGCGAGGTGAGGCGAGGCGGGGCAGCAAAGTTCCCATGTTAAGTCTATGGGAGGAGAGTGCAGCCCTTATCTACATCAGGTGTTCAGTTCAGTGTCAGATTTCATGTGTGCATGGTGTTCTATGATCAGTCCTAAAGTAAGTAAATACTTTATTACATACTTGCACCCTTAACAAAATGTCTCTCCCACAGAAAAAAAAAAAAAAGAAAAGAAAAGAAAACGTAAGAGCCTTACTGGAAGGCGTGAGCAATCAATGGGTTGCAACTATATGTCTCAGATAAAAGAGAATGGAGAGTATTTGCAACCCGAATCTCATTTCAACAACATTTACAAACACAGTTGTGACCAACCTTCCCGAATGTCGGGCGCCAGGCGCCAAATGACGATAAAAAATATTGTACTGTTGGGTAAATATTGAAGCAAAATCGCCACCGTTGGAGAGTAGTTTTTTTTTCTTTTTTTTTTTTTCGTTTTTCTGTTTTCAGAATCGCACCCTTAACAAAATGTCTCTAACACAGAAAAAAAAAAAAAAAAAGAAAAAACGTAAGAGCCTTACTGGAAGGCGTGAGCAATCAATGGGTGCAACTATATGTCTCAGACAAAAGAGAATGGAGAGTATTTGCAACCCGAATCTCATTCCAACATTTACAAACACAGTTGTGACCAACCTTCCCGAATGTCGGGCGCCAGGCGCCAAATGACGATAAAAAATATTGCACTGTTGGGTAAATATTGAAGCACAAAATAAGAAATCAGGATTCTGATTCTGAAAAAAGGCCAAACTTCTTTTAGCAGTATCTGCTAAAAGAAGTTCGGCAGTATCTGTTATTCATCATTAATAAGTCAAATTTTCGTTTTTTAATTGCTAAAAATATTTTAAATATTACCATCTTACCACCGGTCAAAAATTTCCCTAGAACTGTTTTAATTTCCCCCGAACCTCGTTCGAACATATTCTGAACCCCTGCAATACACTAAATCTGAACCAAAATTGTAAAAAGTACAAGGTGAAACATAAGAGCTATTACCATTTGACAGCAAGGTTCTGTACTTCTCCATTCTTGTCCTCCAACAACTTCAAAAGCATTTTAACAACCTGAAAAACATTTAAAAAATATCCCACTTTAAAATTTTATGTTGGCAATTATGTTACTCACACACCTTCACAACATAAAACCATGCTGTAAAATTTTGCCAATTAAAAATAAACAATACAACTATTTTAAAATTTAATTGAACTTAAATGAATCAAAATAATTCATTACACTGTAATAACATTTAAAAAAATAGTGGCTGCTATATATTACACAATGGCAAAAAAATTTTGAACCTTTATAAAATAAGCACAGACAATACATGCCAATATATGCAAATGCAACAGTCACATGGGTTGCTAATGTTTTGCCTTATCCTATAGAAAGAGAAATACAGATTACATGACTGCAGCAACTTATAAGCATGGGGAAACCCCAGGATCTGTTAGTATTTGGAAAAGGTCTAATAGTAGGAGTGCGTTCAGTGGGAGCCAAAATTAACAAAACAAAAAGAAATAACTAGTTTTTCAAAAGGAACTACTTCAAAGGTTTTTAGCAACTGGAAAAACAAGTGGATCTTGCATATCCAAAAGGCATAAACGTTGTCAGAGAACTAGATATAAAGAGCAGTGCTTGCTCTGGCTTTTTTAAGCTTTCGCCAACTCATTTGCCAAATAAAATTTTTTTTCGCCAAATGTAACCTAATGCCGAGAATTTTTTTGCTCACCCTCCACTAGAATTATAAAAACCATAAAATCAAAGTGTTATTATAAGAGATCTTATGTCACGGATTGCATCACTCTTTTCACGTAATCGCCACATAGGAGAAGATACAGACGCTCAACTCTCAGTTTTTGAACAGCGCCCCAGTGGTCTGGCATCAAACTACAATAGCGTCTGTCACGTGATACAGTACCAGTGGACATATAAGTAACACCAAGGGAGAGCTGTAAACCCTTGAAGGAAAAAAAAAAAAAAAAAAAAAAAGGTACACTCTCACGGTTACAACAGTGTGTGTCTAAGCTTTAGTTCCATCTTCACCCACTGACACGCTGTTCTACTGAGAACTTCAGGGCCAAATTGTTGCCATCAGCCTCTATAGAAGATTTACCTCTGGGTTTCCAACTCTGCGGTGATCACTTTCCGTCTCACACACAATGTAAACAATGAAAAAAAGAAACTAACACTCAAAATTCATTTTTCAAATACCAAATTGAATAAAAATTAAAGATTGTTTTGACTTGGATGTCATTAAAAAAAGGCAATCGCCAATATTTTCTTCAAAACTTTTTATCGATCGCCAAAACGATATTTTGTTTGCAAATTGCAAAGAAAGCGATTGGCAGCATGACTCCTGAAGAGCATGAATGCTGTGCTACGAAAAAGATTTTACACAACAGACAGCAAACTGCCTGCAGAATTGAACCAAAGCTAGGAACAGCCCATTTTGACTCAAACAAAGCATAAAGAGTTAAAAGAAATTGGGTACTGGAAGTTGTTTGCCAATTTGGAAGCTACTTGTTGCAGCAAAAAAACAACGAATCTGCTTACACAACAGCAGATAACCCCCATGAATGGACAGTAGAGCAGTGGGTTTTGGTTAGATAAATCATGCTATACATTCATTGCTTTGCACTGATGGTCGGCAGAGTGTGATGAGCATCTCACAGAGCAACGGACCTGGCATGCCTTGCGAGCCCAATCTAAATGTTTGCAAGGTGCCATCATGCTATGGGGGACATTATTTTGTTGGTATGTACTGGATCCACTGATACCAGGGAAAAGTAAAATCACATCTAAAAAATACTTGAGTGCTGCGGCAGGCTAGCTGCAACTTGTGATGTTATACTTTTCTCTTGCATGTGATAACATTTTTATGAATGGCAATCCAACAGCACATCATGCCAATCCAGGTAGACTAGTTTGATGAGTACGAGGATGACTATCATCATCTAGCCTGGCCTGCACAGTTACCTGATTTAAATCTTATTGAAAATGTGTGGGACATGCTGGAAAGAGCTGTTCTGCATCAATGTTCTCTTCTGTCAAGACTGACAGAACTGCATGATATTTTGCTGCAGGAATGACTATCTCTGGAACAGAACAAACTCAAAGCATCTCAGGGAGTCCATGCCATGTCACATACTTGATGTCATTTGCAACAAAAGTGGCCCTACTTGACATTAAATTAAGGTTAAAATCTTTTTGGCTAATGTGTGTACATTGTCATATCTTTACTTAAGGACACGAATGGCCTAGTGGTCAACGTTCGTGACTGCCATGCAGAAACCTCAGGTTCGATCGCAGGCCAGTACGAACGCTCGAACCACTAAATTTTCGCCATTCGTTGGATAGGCACGTTAAGCCGCCAGACCCTGGGTACTGGTCCCCTGGTAATAAATAAGGGTGTTTTCCTCCTCCCCGTTTCTACTTTGCTTTTGTGTTACTTTCCCATCATGCATTGTAGCCCAAATCTCCTATCTTCCTATGTCTAAGGGTTGTTTAAGACCTGGGGTCAGACACTCCCTTCCTAAAATCTTCTACATATGATCTGATCTCTTTACTTAGCTTTTAGAATACAGGGTAATTTAAAATGATTCGTCCGATTTCAAATGACTGTATTTTATATGTTTCTAAATATACAGCAATTAAATGTACATAGGATATAGAAAAAAACTGCCCAAATTTTGTTTTCATACCTTTTAAATGTTCTACGTGACTTCCGTTGGTCACACAAACTACATTGAGGCGATAATCAAATTGCTGCCATACGTGATCAAGCATCTCTGTTGTTAACGACTGCAGAGCACTATGAATGTGAACTTTAAGTTAATCTAGCACTGTGGGCAATGGTGCCACATACACGATATCCTTAGCATAACCCCATAAGAAAAAGTTGCAAGTGGTCAGGGCCGGAGACCTGGCAGACCACCTGTATAGCGCCTTGTCGTCGTGTCCACAGCGACCAATCCAGCGGTTATGACGAAACACAATGACAGTCTTTTGCCCAGGTACAGATACACAGGTTACATTACGCTATCTAGCAGTTATGTTTGTAAACTTGGTGCGTTTCTTTTCATTTTGATGTGGGGTACGCTATTATTACTTTGATTTTTACGGAGCTATGATCTAACGAAATCAGATGAATCATTTTGAAATTACCCTGAATAAAAACTATATTTTACTCATCATGCTTAAAAAAATAATAATCCTTTTACCACAAAAAGTCAACTTGCCAAACAATACCAAGCACTTAAATTATTGAATGGTACTCTTATTATCAAACCCAAATTTAACAGATTAAGCTTTTAACAAATTAAGCTATCGCTATTTAAAAGAAAAATCATAAATCAGTGACACCTGGCAACTGTGTAACATATCTCAATATCGAACAGTAAAAATTTGCACAATAAAATAAATAAGAAAAATGAAGTTTTATGTAAAAAATGTTTACCGAATCTTCACAATGCAACAGCCAATTATTACACATCTTACTAATGTCAACCTTTCTTATGTCCATGTATGTCTGCAGACAAGTCTTTAGTGAATCACTGTAGCACATGTGTGGTATTGATATTATTAATTAAGTCGGTATGAAAAAAGTTTATAATATGCAACGATCCAACCTGCAACTATCTCTATGCCTGGCTCAAGCTAGCTCAAACCCTCTCCAGGAAAGACTGTCTTAAGAGTGTTGACATTTTTAATTTAAGTAACCAGCGACAGTGCACAAATTTTACAACACAAATCAAGTTCAACTGTTTAACATAATTCCTTAATGAGTTAAAATTTATCATAACTTATCTTTGCTCTAAAGGCCAGAAATGCATTTAACTTGAAATGGTCAATCAAACAGAAGAAATGCTCACGAACGCCAACACAACCATGTCTAAACATACCACTAGTCCTTAAAGTAAAAAGTCCTTCTTCAGCATGAACACGAACTGGAATGTAAGTGGAAAACCCAACAAGCACAGTTGACAAGGACAAACCACATATCAAATGGTCTGCATCATTATCAAGAGCTCGGCCGAAAAACCCTGCCGCTGTACTGGTACTCATTTGCGGATACAAGAATCCAACAGGAACATCTAGCCAACGCTTGACCAAATCCACGAATGAAGTGGAATATGCATGGAGGTACGTAACATCATTAGCAGAGGCTCAGCATAGACACCCCGGCGCTGTCTCGTCACACATTAGCAGACTCTTCCACAGTCATCCTGAACCAGTGCCTTAAGAAAAGTTACACGCAACAAACTCCCATCATAGCATTCAGTAATGCCCCAGAAGAAAGAGAGAGAGAATCTATAATGTGTGGTCTTTTATCTTCCCTTAGAACAAAGAGTCCAAGGTTATGCATTCCAAAAATATGCAAATGACCATGAAAGGACAGTGACCGAAAAAGAAACCCTTCAAGGAAATCTCAAGGCCTTTAAGATTCCCTCCTATGCTCCTTTCAGATCCCAGCAATGTGACAAATATATCGTTACCAGTAAACACAAAATAAAAAATTAATTATTCATCTACATACACCCAAAACATTATATGCTAATACTGACAGTTCATGTGTCTCAGTCTGTCTTTCAAGCAACAGACACAAATAAAAATAATAGCCTGAGCTGATGGGAGGATCAGATTCAACAATGTCTACACAAGATAATAATGAGTATAAAATACAAAAGGTCTTGTGTGCGACAGGTGAAGAACACTAATACAATAATATATAGAAAATGTTTATCAATATGTTTGGTAGATTTTCTCATACATGTGAATCTACTCCTGGATACGGAAAAATCATGTTAATCACTGAAGGTAAAAAAATAAAAATTCTATTTTTTACACACGAAACAGAACTGATGGTCAAACACTTAACTTCTTAAACTCAGCATGAATACAGCAAAAGTACCAATATTTGGAGTAGTCCTAGCTATTTTGAATAAATTTCTTTTACACTAAATATAAGTGCCACATATTTAATCAATAACACAAGGCAGTTCACATTATCCTAAAAGGAACCCATGATTTTAGCCAAATAAAATACTGATAATAAAGCATCTCCATTTTACTTAAAAACTCACATTTTTTAATAATTTTCTTATGTTCATGTGGCACAAATTTTTGGCACATTAAGTAAAACAAGTCATGCATGGCCATTTCTGTCACTTGTCTATCCGATATGTTTCTTTCTTTAACATTAGGTTTTTGAAATTCTTTCTTAGAAACACGGTTCCCACTCAATTTCAGAAATGAAATTCCTAGACTTTTCCAGGTTTTCCAGGAAAAGACCATACTTTTACAATTCACGGCACTTTTCCAGTAGAAAAACTAGGATTTCGATTCAATATGCAGTAAAATTGACCTAAGCAAACATATATACACTAAGGCCTAACTACAGTGCCTAGAAGAATTAGTGTGTCGTGCTCCCTAAGATGTCCCTCACGGTTTTGTGACCAATCGTCATGAAATGACAGAGGGCGCTGGCATCGGAAGTTACGTTAGGATGCTTCATCGGCTTCATGTTATTCAATGGTGGGAAGTTTGTTTACCAAGGATTTGCTGCCTTACAAAACTTCAAATTTTCACAAAACAAAGGTTAGTGGAGGGAAATCCTTTTGGCAGTATCTTTGCTAACTCGATGTAGCTCGATCATAACAGTAATACACTAGGTAATTCAACAGTTGATCACTGAAACGCAATAGGCTTATTCCGGTGTTAGTTTTATTCAACTGTGAACTGTGGATTGTTTATAACGAAATTTATTTCCGAAATTAGTAACTTTTTATTCGTGAAGATGTAGAAGTTGATCAAGTATTGGCTGTCACGCGTTAAACCTACTGTGTGGTTAAACTTAAGTGCAGTACTGAAATCGACTGCAACAGTTAGTTATAAGATCATAAGGAAATAATGTCAGCTGTGAAAGGACTGGTAAATTCTGCATTAGCAAATATTAAAAAACATAGAAAACGGAAAAGGCAAAGCAGCTGTTTTGTGCCAGGATGTAATACTGGCTATAAATCCTGCAAAAATAAAATATCACTCTTTGCTGTCCCCAAAATACCTGATATGTTGAGCAAATGGGATAAGGCAATTCCCAGAGCTGATAAGAAACTTGATGAAAGTTGTGTTGTATGTGCCTTGCACTTTGAATCTAAATTCATTGAGATGCATTATCATTCCACTATTCAAGGTAAGGAAGTTCTAACATGCCGAGACAAACCATTACTCAAGCCTGACGCCATACCTACTATTTTCCCAAATTTACCGAAATATTTAAGTAAACCTTTACCAAACAAACGTTCTACAAGGATTACATCTTCTGTACCAGAAAAAAAGAGAAAATTGGAGGACAATCCTCGTTTAATAGATACCAACACAAAAATGAATGAAGGCCTTATTTCATTTGAAGAAATATGCAACGTTACTTTGCCAACAAAATTTTGGGTAACTGTTACATATGAAGAATCTCCAAATGTTGTGTGCTTTATGAAATGGAAAACATACTCGAAAGAACATACCAATCCTGATACCAAAATTGTTGTTGAAAAATGTTCAGAATCTGAAATTTCATGTATTGTGTACCATAAAGGTATAGAAATTGTTAAAGAGAAAGTAAATTCATGTAAAAGTTTGGAAACCATACTGGAAAAGGCCAATTCCTATCACAGCTGTCGTGGTGTTGGAACTCTTGAAGAATTTCCAGAAATACCTAAGCACAAAACAGGTGAGCAACTCCTTACTCGAAATCGGAAGTTTTGGCAAAACAGGAAATGTGTTGGTCATGTTAGTGAAAATGGAGCAATATGTTCAGCATGTCAGTACCAGCGCAAGCTTTTATTAAATCACAGATCTGTGTTAAAAAGACGAAGAAATGGTAGACCTGTTCTGACATGTGGAATAAAGTTAAAAATGGCACATCAAACTTCAAAGCGATTAAAACAACATAGTCTTTTTGAGAAATAAAATTAAAAACTTAAAAGTTAGAAACAAAAAATATACATCAAATAACTTGACTAACAAGTTGAAATATTTATCTCATAAGCAACAATTAGCCATAGGTGAATGCATTAAAGCTTCAGAGCGAAAGAGTGTAAAAGGTATGAGGTATGACAGCAGTTGGTTGTTAGAATGCATTATAATGAGAATGAAAAGTCCCCGGCTCTATGAGCACATGAGGTTAAACAAATTACTTATTTTGCCTAGTCGAACCTGTTTGAAAAAATATGTAAAATCATATCAAGCTGGTTATGGATTTAATAAGAAAATGTTTGAAACTTTGAAAGGTAGAACTGCTGAATTAAATTCTTTCGAAAGGCATGGTTGCATAGTTTTTGATGAGATGAAACTTTCTGAGCACCTGCAACTAAAGTCAAGTGGGACTATTCAGGGATATGTTGATTATGGATTGTTTACACCTGCGGAGAAAATACATGAGTTATGTGACCATGGTTTGGTATTTCTATTTCAGCCGTTTACTGGGGATTGGACCCAAATTTTAGCAGTATTTGCCACAAAAAGTAATATGAAAGGGGATATGCTCAGTAAATTTTTAACTGAAGCAATAATATTATCCGAAAAAGCTGGATTATTTGTGGATGGCATAGTAGGTGATGGAGCATCATGGAACAGATCCATGTGGCATAAATTTGGCATTGGCGTGACTAGCGCAGGAGACATTAAATGCAAGGTGCCTCATCCTGTTGATGGACACAGATATCTGCACTTCTTTTCAGATTTTCCCCATTTAATCAAATGTGTACGTAATGCATTTTTAAAAAATGGATTCAGTCTTTTAGAAGGTCGAGTACATTCAGAATTTATAAAAGCTGCATGGAAGTTGGATCGAAACGCTCTTAGTTTAAGAGCAATGCCAAAAATAACTCAAGCTCATCTTACTCCAAACAATTTTGAAAAAATGAAAGTTAACTTGGCATTTCAGATATTCAGTTTAGAAGTTCTTAAAAGGCCTGTTTATTTATAAAGACCAAATAAGTTTTCAATACGGGGATCCAGAGCCAACTATTATGTTCAAAACAAAAATGAATGCACTCATTGACATAATGACATCAAGAACTCCTTATAATTCTTTATACCTGAATAGCTCAAAATATGAGTTTCTTAAAGAGTTCTTGCAGTTCTTAAATATTTGGGAGATGCATGCCAAAGGTAATGGTTTCATCTCTGAAAGTACTGCTACAGGTTTAAAGGTATCGATTAGCAGCGCTTTATCCCTTGTTGAATACTTGACGCATAGTGCTCATTATTCTTACCTTTTAACATCTAGACTAAGTCAGGATAAAATTGAAAACCTTTTCAGCATTATTCGCCAATGCAAAGGATGTAATGATCACCCCAATAGCACTGAATTTCTGACAATTGTAGAAATGCTAAGTTTTTATAACCTTGCTAAACCTCCAAGAGGTGGTAATGCTCCACCTTGTGTAGTAAATTCACTAATCAGTGTCCCACCAAAGGAACCAGAAGAATCAGCTCTTTCGGTTATTGATTCATTTTTTGAAACTGGAAGTCCTAATGAAAATTCTTCTGACCTTACGCGCAAAGAAAGCAGTTTGGAGCATAATATTCTGGTCCAGCAAAAGAGTGATGTTCGTCTCATATATTATATTTCAGGATTTGTGGCTCGTGTTTTTAATAGAAAAATTGTGTGTGAAACTTGTAAAAGCCTTCTTCAACAGGATAAGGTGTCTATCAATAATATTAATGCAGAATACACAAAACATTTTGATCAGGGAGGGCTGACATATTCGTCAAACAAACTTTTTGCCTTGATCTATGAAATTGAAGAAAAATTTACTAAGTGCTTCAGTTTTCTTGAATTGCACCGAGATAGCATTTTGGACATCATACAGGCTTTACGTGGTTCCACCTTGAAAACAGTTGGTTGCAAAAATCATGAAATAGAGACCACTAGTAAAGTTATTCAGTATTACATTATGACAAGACTTAATTTCTATTTAAAACAACAAAATAAGAATCGTTCATCCAAAAGGGAACGGCAAAAACACTTAAAAATGCGGAGGTGCAATTGATCCTGCAATTAACAGTTTACTGAATTCAGTTTCATATGCAAATTGTCAAAAAACTTTTTGAGTCAGTCCATTAAATTTATACTGGAAATAGTAACAGAGAGAAGACATTCAAATACAGTAATAATATAATTGTGATACTTCAGTTGTAATTGTGATTATACATATGGATTCCAAATACTGCATGATTAGTTTTATATCCCACCTACTTTTATATCTGTGCTGCTATACACAGTCATAGGTATTCTGCATATAATACTAAACTTGCAACATGTTTCTAATTTCTGAAAGAAACCGAACAAAATTATTGTGTTAACATGTACTGCATATCGGATACTCCTGAAGAAATGAAGCCTGTGCTGATACACATAACTAGGCATTCTTCGAACCAAGTTTGAAACAAACTGTTCAAGTGTAATTTTTTTATTTATTCATAACAAACTAATAGATTTAGATCTTGCATAATCTTACAGCTTTGTTTATTTAACTGCAACAGATTATGGTAAGCTTAACTATCCTAAAGATTCAGTAGTGTCAACTACCATTGCCTGCTATTGTATTTTCTTGTGGCTGTTAAAGGAAGAACATGAGCACAAATTTATTTCTCTCACATCAAAAGGAGATTATCAGTTAACTCTGCATCATCCACAAGACTGTGTGAAAGTGCAATCAAAAGCAGGACCACAATTCAGTATTACTTATTGCAGGGCTGGGAGTGAAATATGTGATCGAAAAGCCGAACATCTATTCAATGTTACATATTGAAAGGGGGAAATGTGCAGGTTGAATGGAAACAATCTTAGCTATGTACATTTTTTCTGGTCGTGTAGAAAATAGATCTGTGAAGGCAGTACAAGAAGAGGTAAGCATGAAACAAATTCATAATAATATTTTTTATCACAAATGTTTAAAACCAGCATTCTGTGTCTCACTATTACATGGAAGTTGGCCATGTATTCTAATAAAACATCACTGCCTTGAACTTTAGCTTTGAGTCACCCTGAAATTTCTGTGCTTAATCTTTTCAGTAACAATTCATTAAGTATTTAATTCTCCTGACATGTATGCACATAGGCGTAGTGTGACCAATTTTTTTTTCTGGGGGGGGGGCACGGATAAGTGTAAACTGGTGTTTTCTTGTTGGGTTGGGAGAGCATTTTTGAAAATATTTTTCCTGAAAAGGCACCTGTTCAGTTGCCATTGGTGCCAAACCTGTAAGGTGTGCCAGGATTTGTTGATTCACCTTAATGAATACAAAAAAGCAACTCCTTTCGAAGCACCTCATGCATGGCCATCTTAGGGGGTGGGCCAACAAGGCTGGTGCCCAGGGCCCCTAACGTCCCAAGAGTCTTATGGGTTTACAAAAAGTTAAAATCTTTTACCACTCACCAGCAGGTTTTTTTATTTAAAGAAAAGAAGAAACACCAATCCAGAAAGTTGGAAGTTTTTTTGCCTTTTTTTTTAAACCTTGCTCATAGCTTCGATTTCCCGAGGAGGCAGGAAGAAAGTTCGGGTGGATCTTTTGTGACAAAATAAAAACAAAGCCGGCATCCCTCCCGATCTTAAATGCGGGTGAGGCCTGAGGGCCACGCACAAATTGCATTTTTTTCGGAATCATTTTTTAACTTTTAAACCGTCATTTGTGTTATATATATGAAGAAGCGCACGTATGTTTATCACTAGGGTTTGCCCACCTGGGCTACTTTTATATTTTTTTTTACATCGTCGCTGTTTACACAAATAACTGATGGGGGCTGCATATCCGCATTTTCGTCCGATGCGTCATGTCTGAAAAGGGCGCTGGTTGGTATCTTTCTTCTGTTTCAATTTAATTTTCGTTTAATAATTTGTAAGATAGGGAAGAAATATTATATCTTCCAGCACCCATTTTCTTGTAATTTGCTGAACAACAAAATGTGAATGCAATTTGGTACACTTCATGAAGTTCTACAATTTTTGTCATGTACCATTTTTCCAGTGATCGAAGTGGCACAGAGCTACTGCCGATATGGTCGACACCAAGATTTTAAATCGAAAGCCATTCTGCTTCAGTATGTTAAGTGCTCTGCTGCTACACTAAAACTGTAGTGTAACAGCAGAGCACTTAACGTCTTTTCAGTCCCAGCTGCTAATCATTTTTCAATTTTAGCCATTAAAAATATCATTTGCTGATTTTTGCGTTAAAATTTGTGCTTTCAACCTAATTTCTTTACGTAGTTTGTGACGGGTTTATAATTTATTACATACCAGGATGGGTAAACAATGTTTTTTTAACTGCCGGTATGCTCACTTCCATTTTTGTTAACTACCAGTATGCCATACCTGCCCACTCTCAACACGGCATTTTTCGTTCAAGTGGTATTTAAAAAGTTACTGGATATTGAATATTGCTTCTCATAGGGGTAACATAGTAATGGTGGTGTATATAATAATTCTGATACATTGTATATATATATCCATATGTTGTATATGTTCTGTATATACATAATCGGGGGCCTCGAAAAATATGACGGCCCAGGACCTCCAAAAGCGTTAAGACGGCACTGACCTCATGCTGTCATCTGATGATGAAACCCATTGTAAAGATGACTGCATGCTATTGCGCATGAATTTCTGCTGGAAAGCAGTCATAACAATGATGGCTATTACGTAGTGTTCCCTTCGCTGTATATCACACTTTATGGCATTTAAAAGGAGAACGACTAATTAGTTTTTCCAATTTTTAAGTGGGGAGAGGGGGGCACATGCCCTACTGTGCCTTCCCCATGCTACGCCTGTGTGTATGCTACATTAATAATTTCCTTTTTTTTTAAGGGTAAAAATAGTTTACAAGGACTGCATAGAATTATCCCATTTAGACAGACTCCATGAACACCCACTTCTTAATTTTTACCTTATTAAACTTTTTACTTAAGGTGCAAAACAATTTTCCTCTCTTCACTGCAAACCCATTTGAATAGCAAATTTAATCACATAATTATTATAAGGTGAAGAAAAGTAAAGAAAAATGTTATAATTATTTTTCTTTAAAAGAATGTCATCATATACATTCAGGTTTTGTATATTTACTTCTGCTCAGTATGATTCATTTTGTTTATCGTGTCACTTGCAAAGGTTTTTTAGGAATGATTTTTAAAAATGGATTACAGTTGGTATATTATTAGAAAATAGACCAATTTTAAAAATAGTAATCGCATTGGTTGTATTCTATTTTTAACTCATTAAAAGGCTTCTTTTCAAAGCCACACTCTGCAACTAAATGGAAAGCATTAAGTTTCAATATTTATTTTGATCCCATGTTCTTACCAAGAAATTTAGTCACTCATTGCTCAAAAATGAAGTACATTATTAAATAATTTTAAGTTTTTAGGTTACTGAATTTCATGACCTATTTGGATTATTGGAATGCAAATTATAAAGCCCATGTCTCATTGAGAAAATATTTCCCCCTTTTTTTTCCGGTAAGGTTTTGAGGGGCAAAATATTTTCTTTTTTTTAATTTTTACTTTATACTGTAAGTTGATATTTCAGTGATTGTAAACTGCATATTGGTCTCCAGTGTTTTTGCATAATGTAACCCATGTATGACTCTAAAACTTCCGAAATATCTAACATTAATGTTGACGTTAGCACAATGCAAAGCTTAACTTAAACTACGATAACCTTATTAATGAATCTTGAGCACCCCGTTCGTTCTTTTTTTTTGAGGGGGGGGGTGGGGGTGAGGGAGTGGTGAAAGAGGTGTGTCGATTATTTCGTAAATACTTAAGTTATCTGCTTATAAAATATCGTTCAAGGAGTACACATAATGCTGACGAGCTGGGTGTGTGTCATAGAAAGATGTGCATTTTCGTCGTCCTTCCTCCCGAAAAGCGACGTGACATCCGATCGCAGCGCCATCTACCGCTTTCATGATTGCGGGCAGCAAGTTTTTCTGCGAGCACGACACACTAATTCTTCTAGGCACTGTAGCCTAACCTAAGTGTATTAACATAACAGATTAATAATAAAACCATACCTTACTAGTAATTAGCATTCAAAATATTTTAAAATACAATTAAAGCCCAATTTTATGACTCAGTGAACTGGCAAAAGTAATTGCTAAATTGGGGGTATCATTAAACCGGGGAACTTTAGCAATATTGGGACCCTAAGGAATTGGCTGTATTAACTTATGTTGCTTGGAAAAATAAATTACTCTTCTGTACACAATCTTTTTCCTTTTTCTGAAAATTTCTTCTTCGATTTTTCTGCTTTGAATGTTTTTTTCTGTTTCAACAAATCTTGCTCTTTTTTGCTGAAGCACTTTAATTTGGTCCTAAGTTCTTTTTTTTTTTTTTTTTGCATTTTCAGCCCTTTTTTTTCTTTTCTTCTCCACTATCTTTCTTCTCCTCTAGTGCAAGATGATATTGAGTATGTGACATTTTCATGCTCTGTAACATCTCATGGGTTATTGGCACAGATAGTGGACCACCATATGATTTCACTGTATCATATGTGCTATGTAGAACAATTAAAGATTTTTCCTGTAGATTTTCAACAAGAATGTCTTTGTTTATTGAAAAACCTGACTCTGATGAGGTATTGGCATAGGATAAAGTCATAATGATTCTCACTACTTGCCACAGCTCTTTAAATTCTTCGTTATTCAGGTATTTTGAAAAAAAAAAAACATCTAATCATGTGTTTTTCATACAAAATAAAGATAAATCTTTTTTCTGTTCTTTTTCCACTTTGTTTGTAAATGTTGAAAATTGCTGCTTGGCACAATCCACTGATAATGCTGGTAAAATGTTACTATCATGCAGAAGTTGCAGCAAGTTATCCATTCGTTTTTCACATAGTACAGCATTAGAACATAGTAGATGAGGATCTAAGCAGGACATAGATCTCATGGTCAAAAAATTTATTGGACTATTTTCAATAATCTTGCTGGTCATACACTGCCGGACAATTGCTAAGGACGGATGACAATAGCAACGATAGCAACCATAAAATGGAAGGCAGGAAAATGTGGAAATTAGCATAAGTGCGGGATACAGTAAGACGTGTTGTGCGTATGCAAATTTTGGATTGCCGAACTTGTTCGTGACGTCATAGCGCTGATAAGAGATATAAAGGATTTGACGCGTATTGACCGTTGTTGTTCAAACGCAAAGTTGAAAGCGAAAGAATCAATTCACGAACTTGCAATTTTCAGTATGTCTTCCCGACATCACCTAGATGATTTTACGCGTGGCTGTATTATTGGCAAGATTGAAGAATGGCGAAAAATAACAGATGTTGCCAGGGAATTCGACGTCAGCCACAGTGTTGTTTCAAGGCTTTGGAAATCATTTCAAACAAATGGAGAGTGTAGCAAACGTCACGAGGAGGTCGTGTTCGCAGTACGACACCTGCAGAAGATCGGTACATAGTGCTATCAACAAAAAGACACCGGCGTAGCACAGCTAGTGAGGTAGCAAATCAGTTTATGGCTGCTACTGGCAAGCGGATCTCCCAAAAACTGTCGCCAGACGTTTGCATGAAGGAGGACTATACGCCCGCCGTCCTGTTGTGTGCATCCCATTGTCCAGACGTCACCGACCGCCTGCTTGCAATGGTGCCATCAACATCGCAATTAGACTGATAACGACTGGTCTGCTGTCCTCTTCTCAGATGCGAATAGATACAGTTCATCGTCTGATTGTCGACGACAACTGATCTGGCGTGATAGTGGTACTGCATATTGTCCAGCAAACATACAGGAAAGGGACCGATATCCGACATGTAGTGTCATGGTATGGGCTGGCATCATGGGCAATGGCCGTAGGTCCCTCTATGTGCTTCCAACTGAGACTATGACTGGCCAACGATACATTAATGATGTTCTGCTACCTCATGTTCGCATGTTTCGTGGTGCTGTCGGTGATAGATTCATTTTCATGGACGATAACGCAACATGTCATCGAACACTCGCTGTCCATTAGTGTCTTGAGAGCGAGGATATTCAACGCCTCGTATGGCCAGCACGTTCTCCAGATCTGAATCCCATTGAAAATGTGTGGGATGCTTTGGGGAGGAGTCTTGCTGGTCGCCAATGCCCTCCAATAAACAAGGACACCTCATCCGTGCACTGACAGAGGAATGGGATAAATTACCCCAACAGCTGCTTGATAATGTTGTGCAAAGCATGACACGATGTATGGAATCTTGCATCGCCCTCCATGGTGGCCATATCCCGTATTGACATCTTACGCCGGAACGCCTGCGGACGGTAATTGCATTTTTTTCACGTTTACGTATTCTGCACAAAATGGCCTGTTTTTCCCTTGAACACGTTCCAAAGCCTTCTGGATTTCAGAGCACAATAAATTGTCTTTCTTGTAATGTCTTGGCATTCTGACATTATTTTATTTTACTTGGCATCCAACCACACTTACTTTTTATGCGCTGTATAGCCGTTTATGATCCGTCCTTAGCAATTGTCCAGCAGTGTATTAACCAAAAAATGTTTTCATTCAATGACAAATTTGTCCTTCTTGCATTTAGAGGCACCACTTTTTTTCATGTACCCTCCTGGCACAATTCCAATATCAACTTCTTCATTTCTTCTATAGGATTTAATGGAAGACACATCTATCTTCACTAATTTAAAGGGAGTGGGAGGTCCCCTTAATAGTTTATGTATGACAAATCCTGCCTTTATTTGCCTTAACAGATCCACAAAGGAGCTGTACAGAAAAGAAATCAAAGGTGAAGGACTTTGAAACAGAACTACGTGTCCCAATATTTAATAACAAGAAAGATGACACCGAATTTTCGGGTGTAATAAGCATGTCTTTTGAATCCGTTCTGACGCAAATTAAATTTATCAAAGCTATTCAAAGTCAATGGAACCGGTATGGAAAACAATAGTATCTGACGGAAGAAAGAAGTTTTTCAATTGGGTTTTTAATCCCACTAAGATATTGCTGTAAACGGAATCGTGAGCTTATGCCCTCTGGTTACAGACTTGTGCGTTAAGAAAAACATGATTTTATATGAGAAACATTTCGTTCCGGAAATGCTCTCCAACACCGAAAGAATTTTTCAAATCAGGCTCTTAGAAACGGAGATCGACAAAAATAAGATGCGACTTTACGTCCCCTGGTGGGAAAACCATGCATTATTTTAGGAAGAAAGTATTCTCAAAAGGTTTTTCCATATGAGCGTTATCGGTCCAAGAAAATAAGATTTAGTAGAGTTTTCAGGAGCCCAAATTTTGCTACAAATACATCAGAAGCAGAAATTAACACTTATGCCCTCTGGTGGCCAAACCATTCTTTACCAAACATTAGAACTTATGTGAAAAATATTTTCAATAAGGTCTGGTATGTGATCCAGGAAGAATTTTTCAAATCGGAGTTTTAAAAGCAGAAATAACGCAGAAAACGCGATTTACCTTTGTGCCCCTAGCAGAAAGTCTATGATTTACTTGGAAATTTTGAATTTGTAGGAAAAACATTTTGCAACAGAAACACTATCCAACAAAGAGGGAATTTTTCAAATTGGACTCCTAGAAGTAGAGATATTGACAAAAATATGATATGCATCTATGCCCACTGGCGTAGAAACCATGCATTATTTTAGGAAGAAAATGTTTCTAAAAGGTTTGTCGACATGAGTAGTATCGGTTTACAAATGACTTTTTTTCAATCGAGAATTTAGAAGCTCATATTTTGCTGCAAATACATCAGAAGCGGAAATTAAGACATGCCACCTGGTGGCCAAACCATTTTTTACAAAAATTAGAAATTACGTGCAAAGGATTTCCAATCAGGAGCTGTATCCGGTGCAGAAAGAATTGTTCAAATCGGAGATTTAAAAGCAGAGATATAGGGGAAAGCAATTTACCTTTATGCCCCCTAGCGGAAAGTCTACAAATTACTTGAAAATTTTGAAATTATATGAAAAACATGTCACACTGAAAACATTATCCAATAAAGAAGGATTTTTTTCAAAATCGGACTCCTAGAAGTAGAGATATTGACAAAAATAAGATATACATCTACGCCACCTGGCGGAGAAACTATGGAATATTTTAAGAAGAAAATATTCCGAAAAGGTTTATCAATGTGAGTGGCATCAGTACACGAAATAATTTTTTCAATCAATATTTTAGAAGCTCAGATTTTATGGCAAATACATCAGAAGCAAAAATTAACACTTATGCCCCCTGGTGGCCAAAGTATTCTTTACCAAAAATTTGAAATTATATGCAAAAGATTTTCCATCAGGAGCTGTATCCGCTGATGAAATTTTTTTTTTAAATCGGAGTTTTAGAAGAAGAGTTATCGGGGGAAAATGTAATTTACTGTTACACCGCCTAGCAGAAAATATATGCGTAATTTGAAAAAGTAACTATATCTAAAATGCTCTTGACGTAAATGGAATCGAAAGATAAAATAATTTTTTCAGTCAGATGTTTAGAAGCAAATATGTGGAATAAAACATATTTTGGAATTCTACATCATCTGCATCTACGCCCTCTAGCGGCAAAAATGTACATCGTAAAAAAAAAAAAAAAAAACGAAATGAAGGATATCATTCGCATATTTCAAGCTTTCCAATGCAGAAAGAATTTTCAAATCGGACTAATAGTAGCAGAGATATCGTGGGTACAGACGAACGGACAAACCAGTAACATAAGCATGATCTTTATTTACAAAAGACGTGCTAAAAAATTACCATTGTTTTCTTTAAGTTCATCACAAATATGTCTCCAAAGTTTAAGATTCATGCATGGCCCATCCATAAAAATTGATAAAAGATTTTCCAATTTTAAATCTGATGAGCCTTCACAAAATTTTTCATATAAATCCTGGGCAGTAGAATGGGCAAGGAAAACTGAATTTAAAAAATGAACTTTCACTTCATTAGAATTTTGAGGCCAGTATCTAATTATAAAGTCCGTTTGCCCTTTTTGGGCAACAGCATTCATCAATACATAGTACAAAATACGACGGTGAAATTTCTTTCAATAGCAAAGAATGAAACTATGGGGCCGAACCAAAAGTAACGAAGTACGCCATTTTCGTGCTCCCTAAGGTGATATTCTTTGCTACCTCACTATCAGGGAACATGGCTTGAAATATCTGTGCTGCATCGTTGACGCCATTTGTAGGACGAGTGTGTCATCGCTAATTTAAGAGCCCACAAAATTTCGGACAAAAGAGGTTTTTTTTAGTAACATAATTCACCACTGAAGAGCATGCCAATGTCGAGTTTCACTCCTCCCTTTGTTTGTTTGATCACTTTCAACATTAGAAGCACTGCTAAATAAGGTAAAAATAAATACCTGCGTTGTGCTCTCGATAGACTTCCGGTGCTTAACACTCTTCTCGTGACTAAATATAGCTTTGTCTGCTCATGTTGTTTAAGTTGAATGTTTTACAGCAAAGTCGACAATGTGCTGTATACGGGTCCATGTGTACCACTTTGATCCAGTTTGCCCACTGAGTGGATTCAGTTCTTTATCAGTCCATTCCAAATTGAAAACCATTTTCTTATTGTTCATTTTGAACAAAACGCTAAATGTGCAACAATGTAAAAGAAGCGCAAAGATCTTTTAACTCTAAGACTGCTGCTCAAAGCTCACGTGCTTCCACCTGAAAGATAACATTAAAATACGATAACCCGTACTTATGGCTGCATTCTCATTCGTTGGAGCAACTTCGTGACAACAGAGAGCTGGAGGGGGAAGGGAAGCGCAGCTACCACTGGCATTCTCTTCCCCCTATCCTGACGCGGGAAATCTTCGCCTTGGCGCGAATATCGTGCGCTCCCTCCTCCTGGCTCAATCTTCCTTCTTTTCTCTGCATGACTTATTGCCACACTATTTACTGAGGTTTCACAATACATTTTCCCTCCGCCTAGCACAACAAGTTAGTAAAATCATGCAATGCATTGATTATAATACGCTTTCCAACATTACAGAAATCATTACTCAAGTTATAAGAATAATGTATGTGGAATAAATCTCGGTCCTGTGCCCTGACATTTGATCCCATTTCGATGATATTCAACAGAACCGGCTTGGTATACCTGAGAAATAACATGATGAAGTTTTGTCGCAATCGAAGCATTTTTACCTAAGTTATGATGCATAAGGGCTATGGAATAGATCCCGCTCCTGTGTCCTAACCTTTGAGCCCATTTCGCCCATTTTCAATAAGGTTTGTTGCCAAGTGGTCCTTTACCACATACTAAAATTTCATCGAAATCGAACCTTTTTTATGCTAGTTATGGCGCATAACAGCAGTGGAATGGATCCCTCTCCTATGAACTGACCTTTGACCCCATTTCGTTCACTTTAAATAGGGTTCCTTCCCAGGTGATCCCCTACCAGATACTAAAATTTCATTGAAATCCAACGGTTGTTACATGAGTTATCGTGCTGACGGACATACGCATACAACCCGTGACGTAATGAGATAGATGGCATGACCGCGCGCTAACATTCTCAAACGCGAGTTCTGACGTCATAAGATTTTGAAGCATTCGTAACTATAATGGAACAACGACGCCATCACTAAAAACGTTATAATTCGGGGTGGTTATTTAACCCACTAAACGAATTCTTAAAGTCGAGATCAAGCTAAATCGATTTCTAGTACCAGAAAACGGTAGGTTAACGACTTACATCAAAATTCTTAGAGCCGTTTCAAAATAAAATGTACATACATACATAGAATTGCTACTTTAAGGTGGATGTCAAGTAACTTTGCTTCTTATACTTCCAATGGAAAAACTTTTGTACACATTTTCTTCACAATTAATGCATTCCCAAGGATGAAAATTTGAACATCGATTAAAATATTTTCATTTTATAACTTGCAATACTTAATATCTTTTAAAACATAACCATAATTATGTAATTCAACATTTGTTTGTCTACTGACGTCATGAAAATACAGGTCGCGCCATCTTTTTTTTCTGGACAATTAATGCGTTCACAAGGATGAAAATTTGAACATCGATTAAAATAGCTTCATTTTATTACTTGGAATACTTAATATTTTCTAAACCATAACCATAATTATGCAATCCAACTTTTTTTCGTCCACTGACGTCATCAAAGTACAGGTCGCGCCATCTTTTCTCTGGTTTCAACACCACCAAAGGAAAAGTTATTGATTTTTAATATATATATGGTTATGTTTTAGAAAATATGAAGTTTTCCAAGTTATAATATGAAGTTATTTTAAGCGATGTTCAAATTCTCATCCTTGGGAGCACATTAATTGTGAAGGAAATGTGTACAAAAGTTTTTCCATTGGAAGTATAGGAAGCAAAATTACTCGACGTCCACCTTAATAATATGGGATAAGGACAATGGAATGGATCGCAATCCTATGTTCTGACCTTTGACCACATTTTGTTCATTTTCAATAGGGTTCGTCCCTAGTGGTCCCCTACTACACTGCTGGACAATTGCTAAGGACGGATCATAAACGGCTATATAGCGCATAAAAAAGTAAGTGTGGTTGGATGCCAAGTGAAATAAAATAATGTCAGAATGCCAGGACATTACAAGAAAGACAATTTATTGTGCTCTGAAATCCAGAAGGCTTTGGAACGTATTCAAGGGACAAACAGGCCATTTTGTGCAGAATACGTAAACGTGAAAAAAATGCAATTACCGTCCGCAGGCGTTCCGGCGTAAGATGTCAATACGGGATATGGCCACCATGGAGGGCGATGCAAGATTCCACACGTCGTGTCATGCTTTGCACAACATTATCCAAGCAGCTGTTGGGGTAATTTATCCCATTCCTCTGTCAGTGCACGGATGAGGGTGTCCTTGTTTATTGGAGGGCATTGGCGACCAGCAAGACTCCTCCCCAAAGCATCCCACACATTTTCAATGGGATTCAGATCTGGAGAACGTGCTGGCCATACGAGGCGTTGAATATCCTCGCTCTCAAGACACTCCTGTACAGCGACTGTTCGATGACATGTTGCGTTGTCGTCCATGAAAATGAATCTATCACCGACAGCACCACGAAACATGCGAACATGAGGTAGCAGAACATCATTAATGTATCGTTGGCCAGTCATAGTCCCAGTTGGAAGCACGTAGAGGGACGTACGGCCATTGCTCATGATGCCAGCCCATACCATGACACTACATGTCGGATATCGGTCCCTTTCCTGTATGTTTGCTGGACAATATACAGTACCACTATCACGCCAGATCAGTTGTCGTCGACAATCAGACAATAGACTGTATCTACTCTCATCTGAGAAGAGGACAGCAGACCAGTCGTTATCAGTCCAATTGCGATGTTGATGGCACCATTGCAAACGGGCGGTACGGTGATGTCTGGACAATGGGATGCACACAACAGGACGGCGGGCGTATAGTCCTCCTTCATGCAAACGTCTGGCGACAGTTTTCGGGAGATCCGCTTGCCAGTAGCAGCCATAAATTGATTTGCTACCTCACTAGCTGTGCTGCGCCGGTGTCTTTTTGTTGATAGCACTATGTACCGATCTTCTGCAGGAGTCGTACTGCGAACACGACCTTCCCGTGACGTTTGCTACACTCTCCATTTGTTTGAAATGATTTCCAAAGCCTTGAAACAACACTGTGGCTGACGTCGAACTCCCTGGCAACATCTGTTATTTTTCGCCCTTCTTCAATCTTGCCAATAATACGGCCACGCGTAAAAACATCTAGGTGATGTCGGGAAGACATACTGAAAATTGCAAGTTCGTCAACTGATTCTTTCCCTTTCAACTTTGCGTTTGAACAACAACGGTCAATACGCGTCAAATCCTTTATATCTCTTATCAGCGCTATGACGTCACGAACAAGTTCGGCAATCCAAAATTAGCATACGCACAACACGTCTTACCGTATCCCGCACTTATGCTAATTTCCACATTTTCCTGCCTTCCATTTTGTGGTTGCTATCGTTGCTATTGTCATCCGTCCTTAGCAATTGTCCGGCAGTGTACATACTGAAATTTCATCGAAATCGAGCCATTTTTACGCACGTTATGACGCATAAGGGCAATGGAATGCATCCAGATTTTATGTCCTGACCTTTGACCCCACTTCACCCATTTTGAATAGGGTTCGTCCCCAGGCGGTCTCCTACCACATACTAAAATTTCATTGAAATCGAACCATATTTACGCAAGTTATGACGCATAAGGGTAATGGAATGATCCCGCTCCTACGTCGTGACCTTTGACCCCATTTGTCCCATTTTCAATAGGGTTCGTCCCTTGGTGGTCTCCTACCACATAGTAAACTTTCATTGAAATCGAACCATATTTACGCAAGTTATGACTCATAAGGGTAATGGAATGATCCCGCTCCTACGTTGCCGTGACCTTTGACCCCATTTGTCCCATTTTCAATACGGTTCGTCCCCGGGTGGTCCCCTACCACATACCAAAATTTCATCAAAATCGACTCATTTTTACGCCAGTTATTGTGCGGACAGACGGACGGACGGACGGACAAAGCTGGAGCATATACGCTTCTTCAACCTATGATTGGAAAGCGTAAAAAACTAAAACTGTTTCACCATACAATCTAAGAAATGTTCAAAAGTCAGAAAATGCACATATAACTCTAATGATCAAATGCAGAATAAAAGTCGGCTGTCCTACAAAAGTACAATTTCATGCCAAATATTTAACTTGCCGAACACACTATGATCATGTTATCTTGTGGGTGAAGGGGGATTCAGAAGAAAAAAAAAATGATTGCAGAATCATTGTTCTCATTATTCTACCTACAGAATACACAAGAACTTTTCAAATCTGATCTAAGTAGGCAGGTGTAGAGATGTCCAATGGGCTAACAGATGAACAAATTCAAAGTGTATACATTTTTTTATTTTTTTTTATTAAGGTACTGAAAAGTGAAAGCATGCTAAAAAAATGCGAGCTGGATTAGTACTACAATAAACAACTATAACAAAGCAAGTACAAAAAAATAAAGGCATTTCTACTGCTCATGAAACCATAGGCACATTTTTGGTCACATATGCAATATCCAATATAGTAGATTCCAGTTAATTATGACACATCAGGACTAGAACACTTTGGCCCAACAAAGTAGCTGCCCCAATTACGTGGAGCTGTATCCCAAAGGGATAATTTTGGATGTTTTTCAAGAATTGTCACAAATAAATGACTGCCCCACTTAACTGGAATCTACTGTACATTTCTTTCATTTTCTACATGTGGCTGCAATTAAGTGGAGAAAGATACAGGCAGACAGATAGAGCATTTAAAACACATGGCCAAAAGCTTACCTTTCTTTCACTGTCATCATCTAGTTTGATGGAATCTTTTTTGTAACTCAGCCATAAGGTCATTCGTGGCCATAAATCGAAAATCTTTGTCGCTTGAAGTCATCTACACACAAAAATAAATTAATAACAATTTTATCAGCTTGCAACAAGATATAAAACATTTTTTTTTTTTTTGATAGAATGTTCTTGCCTCAAATTATGTGATTGCCTTAGCTGCAATCTACACTGTACCCAAAATTATAACACTACAGAAATGTTCAACTGTTGACATTCTGAAAACCAAATTATAGTACACCTTTCAGCCAGTCTTTTTATTACCTTACCAAAAACACATTTTTTATGTTGATTTGAAAGCTGGGAAATTCCAAAACAAGTATTAGCATGGTTTTTACACAACATTCTATGAGATTCATGGCTATAAGATATTTAAAAAATAAAATAAAAATTAAAAGTACCATAACATGGAAGCTTTTGACTGTGCTACAGAATTTTTATTAAAATCATTGCCAGATGGTTGAGAGACCTGCTGCACTGAATTTACCTGTCAGGTTTTCTGTGTTTTTGTAGCAGGGTTCAGTAACAGGTAACTGAACCCTGGCATACACACATACCACATCCCAGAGCCACCAGTTGTTAATTTAGGGCCACTAGTTACGGGGAACACGCAGAATCAGTGCCATTTAATGAACACACTGCCCATGCCCCCTATTGGGACTTTATTTAATCTGGGCTTAACATAAACGATCAGCCAGAGGATCACGCCTCTGACCACTACAGTAACCATCAGGTTTTAAGACAAATTCTTATATTGCAGTAATGTGAAGATAATCAGAGATCCAGATCTTTGGAAAAACTAAGTACAAACCAATTCATTGACAGACCCCAATGTTCAGTGTCTTTTGCTGTACAGCTGTCAATTCAGTAGAGAGTTAAATAAAACCAAAGTAGTGTTGGCATTGTCACCCTCAACATGAGCTTTATTAGGAGAATTCGAATTCGTGCAGAAATAGTCCAAAGTAATCGAGGTAGTTGCCTTCAATGCACGATCTTAGAATTCTAAGATCGTGCATTGAAGGCAACTACCTCGATTACTTTGGATGAGCTTTATTGTTCAGCTAAATATGATTTTGATAGCTATTTTGCTATCCAATTCAACACTTCTATCAGTCAGATAAAATACTGGATACAACAGGTAAAACAGCATATCTTTTAGAATCTCATGAGACATCAATCCATCAATTTCCCATATCTATACTAGCATGCCCATTCTCCAAATGGTGAATCTATAAAATCATTTTTTGAACATAAAATTAAAGAAAGGGAAAAGTAATTAAGGGAAAGAAAAGTAATTTAAGATCCGTAACTGTCGTGACCGCAATGTATATGGTTCAAACAAAACAGTAGCTGGCCTTGGCGCCTTTTAATTTTAAATAAAAATTTCATGAAATTTTTGCAGCATTTCAATGTTTCTGCCATAATTATCTTTAAACCTATCAGCACTTTGAACAGTAAAGCTAAGCCACCCCTTTTGAATTTTTTGATTTTCAGACTTTTCTAGGTGTAGAAGGGGTAAAAAAATTAAAGCAGACAATATTTCAATGCTGCCATTTCGATTTTCGGACTTTTTCAGGTATCCGGCCTTTAAGAACTACCAGCACAGCATGCTAATTTTCAGAACTCTAGGTCATTTAGAAGTGGTCGAACAATTCGCGAAAAATTCAAGCAATGTTCCAAAGCCACCAATTTGATTTGTTCCAAAGCCACCAATTTGATTTTTTCTGGTTTTCGAGCTTTTCCAAGTATCCAGATGTTAAGGCCTATCAGCATACCACTTTTCAGATCTGTAGGTCATTTAGAAGCGGTCGAACAAGTCGCGGACATAAACACTCTCATTATATATATCTACAACACTACTTCACATAGAAATTGCCTCACCCAGAAGGAGGTGTGCTACAAACATGTAAATCACAGGGTGGGTGTACCCACTCAAGACATGCAAATGATGTTAAACTGGAGCCAATGACATCAGACATTTGTGAGATAAAGGTGCCAGCAGCAACAGGGATGGTAAAGTGTGATCGCTAGTGGAAGTGTCCCGGACTTTTCAGATTTGTTGTTTGTGCTGGGAGACAGTTCAGCGAAGGCCAAAAACGCTACGTACACACTGCCGGCAGGTTTATCCCCATTTGGATGCATTTCAGAGAGGAAGAATTGTAAACCTGTGTGAAACGGGCTGGTCGACACATCGCATCACTGCACATGTGCAACGGGGTGCACAAACTGTTGGACACTGTTGGCACCTGTGGCTACAGGAAGGTTCGTGCGTGCAACAGAGAAACAGTGGTGCCGTTCGATAGACATCGGCATGCCTGGAAATGCAGATAGTTGGACATGCTGTGTCATCGGCCATGGACACTGCCATAATGACCGAACTGTAAACTGAAGCTTACATGTAATAAACCTGCACAGTAGGCAACCGTTACATCAACTGCCACTGATGGCCAGCCATCGCAGTACTTATTTGGCTTGGTGCTGAAGACATGAACTGGGGTCACGAATGGATCACTGTGGTCTTCAGTGATGAATCCCATTTCTGTCTGGGTGCTGACAATTGACGGATCTGTGTCTGGCAAACCCTGGTAAGCAGACGGATATCGGTTTCGTTAGCAACCCCACACCGCCCGTGAAGCAGGCATCATGGTATGGGATGCTATTGCGCACGACAGCAGATCACCTCTTGTCCGCAACATGGGCACACTAACAGCTGCATGATATGTGAATAAGGTTCTGCAGCCCATTTTGATACCATTCCTGAATGGCACACAGCACCCCATTTTCCAGCAAGATAATGCCCATGTATACACTGCTCAGGTCTCCGGATAATGTTTGCAACATGTTCAAACACTGCTATGGCCAGCAAGATAGCCCGATTTATCCCCAATAAAAAAACTGCGGGACTACATTGGATATCATCCGCAATCGAATCAGCCTGCACACGATCTCGGTGAATTATGGGAGCAAGTCAATTGTGCTTGGTGTTCTATTCCTCAGGATGATATTCGTTGACTGCATGACTTATTGCCACACTGTATTGCTGTTCACGATGGTACAACTACTTACTAAGGGGCACCCATTGTGCTGCATTATCTTCTCTGATAAACACTGTATTTGGCTAAAAATAACACCAAGGTATAAACCGTTATGCATTCCTATTTGAAGGAATTGCGCTGTCAATTGCATTCTTCGCAGTTTGTGAAAAAACAAATCGTTTTGGCAACTGATAAAAAGTTTTGCCGATTACCTTTTTTTAATGACATTCGAGCAAAATCAATCTTTCAAAATCAATATTCGATTTGGAATTTGAAAAATGAAATTCGAATGTTAGTTACTTTTTTCATTGTTCATATTGTGTGTGAGATGGAAAGTGACTAAATGGAAAGAGTGACACAACCACTGACATAAGACCTAAGACACTTAATGTTTTTATGGTTTATGTAATTCCAATGGAGGGTAAAACAAATTTGGCAAAAACTTTAAAAAGCCAGAGCAACCGCTGTATTTGCATTCTCAATTTCACGACTCTATCCTCAGTCCTTCTGGGCGGGGCAATTTCTCTGTCGAGCAGTGTACATAGATAACTGCATAGCACATCCCAAACTTAGTCAGACATACACATGACTTTTTCCCCCCTGCTAACACATCAATCATCCAGCCTCTTGACCAAGGCATTATGAAAACAGACAAAACTTTCTAATTTCTATGGAAAAGAAATGCAAAAACGTTCTTTAAATTATTTATGTAAATTATTTATGAAGGAATGGGAGACCTATCTGCAGCACAAAAATTGTCAGTTCTTAATGCACTGCATATGCTGGCCAGTTCTTGGAAATCCGTATCTTCTAACACAATAAGAAACTTTTCAAAAAGTCAATTTCCGTGAACAGCAAGTTTCAACATGAGCACAAAATCAGTGAATAAGATGAAGATCAAGATGTAGATAATGCTTTTCAGCAGTGGGTAGATTTTGACAAATTTGCCAATAAGTTCAAGAGGAGCAAATGATAATGAGGACAATGAAGATGATAAAAAGGATACAAAGATCCAACCTACTGTGGAACAAACAAGAGCAGCTCTCTGATGAGGAATTCAGTCTAGAACCAACCAGACAGACAACCCATGACAAGGGCTACCGTATCTTTAATAGTAGGTCAATGTGACTGAAATATGCTTTTCTTTTTCTTTACTCTTCTCAAATGTTCTACAGCATATTCACACATAATCCAGTATTGTAAATAATAGTCACATTATCTACACATACCATCATATCATAATTTTGGCTGTTTTTGTTGATTTGATTCTAATAAACAGCTTTATTGTATTGAATGATTTTTCTCCCGGCAATCATTTAATGCTATCAAAAGTTCAATTCACTGGACAACAGCAAAAATGTATCTGAGATAAAAGTAGCTATTTTTAACTAATTTGGACATGCTGATCACGAATATGAACTTAAAAATTGTAAATCTGGTCTACTTTTCAAGATACTGGGAGGGGGGTCAGTGGGAATGGATATGTTGAGAGTGTGATTCCCCATGAGACAGATAACCTTCAGCACCAATTGGTGATGCAATCTGTAGCAGTCATTGCAACAACATTTCCTGCTTGTCATCATTTGCGTTGTGGATTCTGTGAGTGAAGATGCCTTGTAAATGTGTGAACAGTGCGAATAATTTTTGTTATATTTATGGACAAATTACTTTGCCATCACAAAGGTGACCCATTATACTGATGATAAAGAAAAATTACAGCCTTTATTTTGGTTGTGATACCGGTGATGAGGACTGGTCCTTATAATGGGTCACCTTTGTGATGGCAAAGTAATTGTCCATAAATATAACAGCACAGAAAGCATATTAAATAAAAAAGGATACTTTTACAGATTATGACCTGAAGGTAATAATTTTCTGTATCAAATGAAGGCAACATTAGAAAGTGGTAATATTTTGTCATACTTCCCTGTAACATGTCACTCCAAATTTATTAATATTTTTTTTTTTTGTATGCTAAAACTGAAAATACTTCATTTGCATTTCTGTATTAGTAATCTTATTACAGTGATTACCAAAGGCCATGAAAATTCTCACCAATTATGGTTTGGTTAAACCTGACATAACTAGTGGTGCAACCAGATAGGGTTTTACAAGTTAAAACTCCACACAGAGCTTTAATCCACCCCCCCACCCCCCAGGATTTGCATTATCAGTGCTTTGAAAAAAGCTCATGTTGAGAGTTGGCTTCCTAGTTTCTTAATTCAATTACTAATCAAAAACAACTATTATGGGAATTTTACTAGAAATTTTTTTATTTAAATTGCAAATTTTCGGAGAAAACTCTTCTTCTTCCGACTGTCTTTTTGTTGTCACTTATTTCTGTCACTATAGCGGTTACATTTAACCTTGATGGTTACGGTTATTTTTCATCAAATCTTACCAGATGTTAGGCAGGGAAAATACTTTGCAGTCATTGATGATGGAATTTTGATTTTTCTCAATCTCTTATTCCTTCTTTTAGTGCTGTTTTGATATCTCCTGTGTTTCTGTCTCAGTTTGATTCCATTTCATTTCCAATGACTATTCCTAAGACAAAACTAAACACTTGCGCTCCCAGACTATCAGGCTTTCTTTCTGTAACCTGACCCTATAACAGGTAACACAATTATTCAGATTTTTCCACTACTCAGATATCCCATTGGGACAAAAAGTGGGATAAACTTATCTTTCTGAGGCAGCATAATCAAGATTGGGGCCAGTACAACCCCCATACCAGTTCTAACCCACTAGAGTAGGGTAGGATAAAGGGATTTCAGAATTTTCGGTAACCAGACGTTCAGCACTAAAATTTGTTTGGCAAATCAGATATTTGCTCTCAAGTGTCCATGACCAACATTTCCCATTTTCTGGAAGTAATGGAGCATTCAACAAAACACACCACCAGATTAATAATAATTAAACTGAGTTGTTATTGGTCATTCAGACAGAAAATACCCAAGACAGAAGAAACACATTTCTTCAGTATATTGCCTTTTTATTAGTTATGTTTATGATTAATTTAAATGCTTGCATTATTTTTATCTGATCATTCCCAATGGAATTATTTAATTCATCCTTTCATTACAAATTAGTTTTACAGTTCAATTTGCTCAGAATGCAAATTATTTTGTTGATACCAACTGATTATATCTAGTGATATTTAACTGCTGCAAAAATGTTTTCCCCAAAGATATCAATAATATATTGAAACTGCATGCAAATTATTGGTGCACTTTTCTTATTGATTTCATTAATATTATAACCCTCCCCAGAAAAAATGTCTACTTGTGTGCCTGGAAATAACCGTGACCCCCGGAAAGTGAAGGCCATCGCACAGATTTGTGACTTCACTGATGGTGGATTGTCGCAGCCAGCCCAAGAGAGAGACAGAGAGCCTGGGCACATTGGAGCTTATTTCCGATGGTCACAATCGCTGTTTTAGAATTTCGGTATTACAGTGAAAAATTGCGTCACAAAGGTAACATATTGCTGCAAATGGCTAACGTATTTACAATGTTGTATCTCCCGTTTCTTAAATCTGGAAACCAATTTGTGGATTCTGTATGTTTTTTGGTTGTTATTACAAATCAATAACTGTAGTAACAGGAATGAACAATTACATTCGTGGGAGAATTTTGAAATTAGACCATCTGGATGTCACGATCGTTGTGTTAGGATTTCGATATTACAGTGAAATGCTTAACATATTCTTTTTATTTAAAGAATGAGAAATAAAATTATTACGCGGTTGTAGCTCTCGCTTTTTAAATTTGAAAAACAATTTGTGGATTCCGTATGCTTTTCTTTCTTTTTCGGTCAATAACTTTAGTAACAAAAATGAACGATCGTGGGAGAATGTTTTCAAAGACTACGTCATTGTTTTTAGCTGTTATAAAAAATATCTGAACTAATTATTCCTCCATAAGATGAATGTGAAACAAGAACTGTTCACTGTTACCATAAATGGCAGTAGGCATGCAAAAATTTATTTCACTTTCAAAGTAGACCTCAACAATATCCATTTGTTAAAATGCTTTTTTTTCAAATGCTTGGGAATTTATTAACTAAGGTCTTGTGTTATTAACTAAGGTCTTGTATTTGAATTCGGTTTAAGAAAGGTATATGTACATTCCTTACTATGTGGTGTTACTGTGAAGTTATCCCTTTTAATAGCCCAAATCCACTTAGAACACAAATCTTGGGTCTTTCGGAAATCCATACACACGGACTTTGGGTCGTGTTTTATAATTTCCATGGCAGCCGGGAACACAACACGGATCTGGCATAATCAAATACCTATCTCATTCAATTACGGGTATATAAAAACTGTAATTAAAATACCGGGGGTTCAACGGCTTAATGTGCCCATTCCCTATATATTAACCACAGGAAAGGAACACTATTAATTTCACGCAAGAATGGACAGCTATAAAAATCCCAAGTCACATGGTTAGGCGTAGCATGGTAATGCATACACGGACTGCTTGATCAGTAGATCCACAAGCTGTGACGTCACTGGAAATGACGTCATGACTTGATAGGCCTTCAAGATCTCGGAGGTAATGAAATAACTCAGTTTAACTTACAGGTAGCTTAAACAATTTGATTTACAGGAAGTTATAAACCAGTGGTGGTTGAACTTCTGCAGACCGACCCAGCAAGTAATTCTGGAAATGTCTTTTACTGCTGTCCTGTATCCACACTTTATTTACATTCAGACAGTAGCATAGCAGCCAGAAATTTCTTAAGAGGGGGAGGGGGTCATGGGTTTGGTTCATTGGTGAAAGCCTTGTATAAATGCGTGCTCAAACTCCCCTCAAGGTGGGAGGGCTTTTTTTCTGAATGTCGCAATCTGTGAATTGACGTAGCCAGAAGAGGGGTTGGGGGGCTCTTCTGGCTACGCCACTGCATTCAGATGTGTAACTCCTAGTATTATTGCACCTAGAGAAAAGTAATATGTCAGGAAGACTGTTCAGCGAACATGGGTTCTGACTGGATTTGTTTCCAAGGAAAACTCCTTTGAATCAAACCCAGCCAGAACCAAACTGCTCACAAAATAACCATTTTGCCAAGGCATTAATTTCTTCAATTTCAGAAATGTGTTGAAGAGAACCACTATTATAACTGACAAATGGTTAAGTGCCTAGTCTTTCAATAAAATAAAAGAATTTTAAAGATATTTTAGTATGTATGCCCAGAGTAGCAGAATGTAGACGTACGCGGATAGTTTCCAAATCATTAACAGGTTTTGCAGATAGTTTTTGCTAGTAGATTAAAGAAAATAAAAATGTTATTTACAGCAATTAAAACACTTACACAAGACTTTATTCAGATTAATATACTTAATTCTATTTTAACGTGAAGAATTTTCGATTATTTTTCACATTTTTCTTCTGGGTTTTTTTCTCAAGGCCTGTTCTCAGTGTATAAGAACTGTATCAAAAGTTTCGTTTACACAAACATAATTTAAATATTATTGCCAGGTTCCTCATATTAATTTAAAATCTTTTGCTGATGTATTTTTTTTTTAATTTGTTGAAAATGCTATTTATAATTTTTGAGGTTCATTGATCGAACTGTTTTTCTGGATACAGAAACTTCCTTTAATTAGTCTCTTGTTTTTATGAGGTTCAATATTTTGCGTTTAAAGTCCATTTCACACACGATGGGTTCCATTTCAACTCAGGCAGGGCCGTACCATCATGGTCTCAGATTTCTCTAAAAAAATTAAGGGGTGTTCCTCGACTAAAATAAGGAGACCCATATTTTTCTTTCGGCAAGAAAAAATTTTCCCTTCAAGATAGAGGGTTTCAAATCTTGCACCGTCAAACAAGCTCTCTAGAAAACGGTTATTTTTCCTAACTTCAGCGAGTCATTGCAGCAGAGTTAAAAAAGATAGTGTTCTTGCATTTTTTATATTTTGTGTATAACATATAATAATATATGGTGCTAATATTTGCTACACATTGTATGATTAAAATTTAAAAAAATCGGAAACTTTGTGATTTTAAAAAAAAATTGAATTTTTTTAAGTTTTTTAAAACAGGTTTGGATGGAGTTTTTTCCATATTCGTTTTTTTTTGTTAAAGACATACAAATGTGCACTTTATTTGTAATTTTTTGTGTGTCTGTGAAACTCCTAGTTTCTGCGTTTCGGCAGCGTTAAAAACAGCCGATTTTGAAAAATCTCTTAACTTTGCCAACGATTTTCTCAAAAAGGCCATTTTTTAAAATTCTGAAAATTAAATCCCTGTTTTGTTATCAACAGGAGAATATCTGTGCAAATTTTCACGGACCTAAAAACGCCCGTTTCAGAGTTAGACGCGTTTGAATTCGGTTTGAAAGCCTACGATTTTCAGTGTTCTAAAGGCGCCATTTTGGAAAAATCTCAGGCGCAAAGTACATATTCTCTTACCCGAATCAAAGCGTTAGATATTCTTTGCCCGAATGATGGAATGAGAGCATTGGGTCAGCTGGCCCTGGTTGGATACGTCCACCTCACCCTTCCCCGAGTGATGACATGCCTATAAAACTGTCGGGGGGGGGGGGGGGTTAACAAATACATAAAGAAAATTCTTGCTGCTCCACTAACAAAGTTGAGTTGCGAAAGACAGCAGCAGTTGTTTGTTTGTTTACGTATATACTTACACATCGCATAAGAAAAGACTATGAAAGAGTAGAAAACTGTTGTGAAATAATTTTAAGAAAAAGAGTGCAGGTACGTGTACTGTAAGTTAATTTTCGATGGCTAAACACCCTCGAGTTTTTCTGGGAGTTGCTAATTGTAGGCTACTGTCAGAAGAGCAGTTGCTGTTTTGTTGTAGTTGCTAAAATTAACTTCTCAGTTTTTCGTAATAGTAAAATATTTGCTCAGGAGAGTTTTGTCCTCTGCGAACGGGGGAGAAGGTGCAATGCTCTTGACCTCGCTGCTGGGTTGATAGCGCTGGTCGCTACCGAAACTCTGCTTACCTCCTCTCCAAAACGTAATGGCAATTGTCTAATCTACTAAATAAATAACAATTAACACATACGCGTGCATGCTTATTCATAAAATGTAAGTTGAGTATATTTCCTGTTCAATCAGCTGATTTTACAAGTAGAATACATATACAACTTATGCGCTTATAATGGTGTACATACTTTTATCTATTTAAAACATATTCAAATATTTCAATTTTTTTAAAGAGGGGGGGGGGGGGATTGTGTTCGTAGTGATTTCCACCTGGGCAACGATAAACCATGCACTGCCCATGTCTTCTGTTCCCTTAGAAGATAATCCTGGATCGATAGGAGACCAACCAGCGGAGTTTTGACACACACACACACCCTCACGTGGTGGTGAGGTGTCTCAAAGCTAGGTAGCTTTCAAAAATGTTTCAACTTAGTTGGCTGGTAACAAGAGAGGGATTCAATTTCAACTCTGGCAGAGTCGTACCATCACGGTCTCAGATTTCTCTAAAAAAATTAATTAAGGGAGTGTTCCTTGATTAAAATAAGGAGATCCATATTTTTTCTTTCGGCAAGAAAAAATTTTCCCTTCGAGACAGAGGGTTTCAAATCTTCCACCGTCAAACAAGCTCTCTAAAAAATGGTTATTTTTCCTGACTTCAGCGAGTCATTGCAGCAGAATTAAGAAAGATATTTTGTTCTGGTATTTTTTTTTACATTGTGTGTGTAACGTATAATAATATTTGATGCTAATATTTTTTACACGTCGTATGATTAAAATTTTAAAAAATCGTAAACTTTGATTGTGAATACATAAAAGCAACCACTTTTTTAAATGGCCTCCTTTGGCTGTCACACAGTCATTCAGTCTCCATGGCCACTCATCAATAGCACTGTATAGGGTAATCCACGAAAAAGCTGTTACTGCCCGCGCCAAAGAGCATTTCAGACTGTCAATAAAGGCTAGCGTGTTGCTTTCTACAGTCCATGTCCTCCAGCATGGCCCACAACTTATAAACCAATGGGCTGCGGTTGGGGCTACTGGAAGCCAAATCAACCAGAGAAATGAAGTCTGGGACATTCGTCTGAAGCCACTCCTGTGTTGGCCTGGCCTTATGGATAGATACAGAATCTTGCTGAAAGCTCCACTGGCAGCGTTTGAACAGGGTGTCACTCACATTCTTGACAACTGGCTCTAAAACTATGTCCTGGTAGACTTTGGCAGACATTTCATGCCTTTCTCACAGGAATGGAGCTCTGTGGTACTCTCAGAGGAGGCTCTCCATGAAACCATAACAGAAGTAACATGATGGGCCCTCATCAGCCCTTGCGAATGTCGGTAGCCAGTAGCCAAATGGCGACCAGATATTTTTGTAGTGGCTAGTAAATTTTTTAATATTGTAGCCAACAACCATGGCAAGTAGATTTTTCCCCCCAAGTGAGCAACCATTTTGTCCAACTTTTCACCCCACTTGTGAATGAATATAGAGTCTAGTTTTCTCGCCCATGTTCCTGCAGCTGCTTCGAAAATGAATGGAAGTGAAGGTGGGATTCGAGAGAAAATTAATCTGCTGACGGATCAGCCTGGAGCAACCAAAGGGTCAAGGTTACTAAAGAAGCCTTTGCCTTTTGCCATGGTATATTTGATCTTTGCCATGCCAACCTTTGCCATGGTATACCTTGCACAAAGTAAAATGTCATCTACAGGTAAAAAAATTATCTTTGAATCTCTGTTTCGCCGCATATATGCTGAACAAAAAGAAACAAACTGTTACAGCAACGTTTTTAAGATGATGCAGCTGCTACATCTAATGCCATGTAGTACTGCTCTTTGTGAGCGTGGCTTTTCAGAAATAAACCTCATAAAAACGAGGAATCGGGCATGTCTGAATAGTGAGTAGTGACACTTTAATGACTTAATGATGCTTAGATGCAATGGCCCTTCATTGCAATAGTTTCAATGGCCAGCAGCATATGACAATTTTATCCATCATGCTGGAAAACTTTCAGTCTGTGATAGCTTTCACTATTTTTGATAAGATAAAGTGTAACTTTGGGGATATTAATACTTTTGAACACCATGCATCAATTCTAACAAACTTTTCATTTTCGCCACTTTCGTTTTCGGAACCCCCCCCCCCTCCTTATCAAGATCAAATGCAAACCTTTTTTGGGGAATATTTAATAACACAGAATACATGTTCGGAACATCATTGGAAAAAAATTACAGTTAAGGGAGAAATCCTTGCTACATCTGATTTCCGTTTTCTAACATTTCCCCCTCCATTTTCAAGGTGAAATACATATATTTATGAAATAAAATTATATTTAACAGCAATTCTAGGCAGAGGAAACATTGCATTAAAAATAAAATTATGATTACGGGAAAAATCTTCAATGTGTCTAACTTCCATTTTCGAAAGTTTTAAAAGACAAAATTTTCGTTTTCGAAAGTTTCAGATGGAAAGCATCCTTTGCCAGTACCAATTGCCCCAAAGTTTCTGTTCAGTTATGCATCGATCTTGAGAATAACGCAAATTAAAACGGAAAAGGAGAAATTCTAGAAGCCGTGGCACCTCATGCCTGAAGATTACAGGGGAATTTTTGTGCCGTCGAATTTCCGTTTTCGGAAATTTTCCCTCCAGTTTCAAACTGAAATTCAAATATTTATGGAATAAAATGATATATAACAACAATACTGGGCAGAGGCAACATTGAGGGGAAAACGAAATTACGATAACGGAAAAAATCTTTATTTCATTTACTTCCGTTTTTGAAAGATGAAATACCGTTCCGATACGTACTTTACACATTGGCAAAACCCTTCTAAGTGTATTTTACGCGTTTCTCGATGCATATTTTTACGTGTCAAGAAAAATTCTCGATGTGTATTTTTACACGTTGGTAAAATTTTGATGCTTAAACACTTTTCGCTGCATACTAGATGTGTAATTACGCATTTTGGCGAACTCTGGTTAGTGCAACATGCTAAAATATGATGCACCATAAGCTAAGAAGTTATATTTGACGCTAGATTTACAATGAATCGATTCAAAGGACAACCGATGTGTAAAGCGATGAACAAATAATCATACAATTCTTCAGTTGCAATTACGGAATTTCAGACAAGCCGTGGCTCCGCTCTGCTTCAGGTTGAGAAGGGCGGAGAGGTGCTCGCAAAGGTCCAATTAATCACTGTAGGAGGATCCTGCTCATTGTTCAAGGTCGCTTCTTTAACTTGCTTGTTTGACGATAGTGCGGGCGAAAAGTGGAAGTGAGCAACGCAAGCGATGGATACAGAGTTTTACATGTTAAGTGCATCTTGAAAATGAATTAAGGAACTAAGTGGCGGGAGGTGGGGGGAAGTGACAATTCTTGCAAACCACTAAGAATTGCGAACAAAAATAGTCATTCAGATTAAAAAGAATCGTAATAAAATGCAGTAGAAAATACACGTAGCTGCAATTTGGCCCCTGATGTCAAATCACTGGTCGCCACATGCAAAAATGCAGTCGCATTTCGCTCATGGCCCCCGTTAATTTCGAACCCTGGCTCTGGCGATTACATCACGAGCATTTGCATCATGGTGGTAATGAATCATAGTTTCGTCAGTCGAAACACCGTAACATCGATGTTAAATTCACACCGGTTTTTCGCGATGTATCGATACATTGCAGAGCCCTAGTGGAGGGAAAAGTAAGGTAAAATATTGCTCGCTTGGGGGAAAAATCTACTCGCCATCATTGGCTACTATACTTAAAAATTTACTAGCCACTACGAAATCTCTGGTCGCCATTTGGCGACTGGCGACCAACATTTGCGAGGCCTGATGAGAAATGTATGAGAAATGTGCAATCAGTAGTCATGTCATCCGTACAGCAGAAGGCGATGTGTGTGTTATGGTTTGCGGAATTAAAGTCTGTCATTAAAGTTAAAAGACGGTACTGTTTAGAGTATGGTTGTAATCCTCCGTCAACGAATTCAATTAGGCTGTGGATGAAACAGTTTAAAGAAACTGGCAATGTGGAACATCATGGAGGAGCCGGTAGGCCTAGCGTCAGCGGTGAGACGGTTGACCAAGTTAATGAAAGTTTCCGACGAAGCCCCAGGAAATCGTTCCAAAATCGACAGTTCACGATATCTTGCACAAAAAATTAAAGTTTCGTGCTTATAAAATTCAAATAGTGCAAAAGATGCATGTAAATGATCACACTCTGAGATACGATTTCACTGTGGATATGCTGAATCGAGTGAAACACGAAGAAAACTTTCTCAGTACTGTAATTTTTAGTGATGAATCCACATTTCATGTATCAGGTATTGTGAATCGTCAGAACTGTAGGATATGGGGCAGTGAACCACCTCATGATGCTATTGAACTGGTAAGTGATTCCCCAAAAGTTAACATGTGGTGCGCCCTATCAAAAAGAGAAGTGATTGGCCCTTTCTTCTTCTGCGAAAATATCATAAATGGGGACATTCCACGTCAGATCAATAAAAAAAAAATAAGTTTTTGACCTCACCATTTCTGATTTTGATGAAATTTGGTATGAAGCACACATATGACAAGGTAAGTAATTCTGCCAATTTTCAGATTTTTATTTTGAAAATTGTCTAAGATACACACATAATAAAAATCGAAATTTTCGTAAAAAGTGACAAACCCGCACACTTATAAATGGCTGTAACTGTTTTCCTAATTGTAGTACAGTGACAATTGAAACACAGCTGCAAAGCTAAAGCATTGAGCTTTCTATAGATACCATACATGACCTTCTTACAACAGATTAAAGTTTCAAGGTCGTGACCTTTGACCTTCAATATCTCAAAACATGCCATCTTAAAAAATTACGAAAAAAATATATTTTATTGCTACAACATTCTTCTACCCATATGCCAGATATCAGGCTGGCACTGGCAAGGCAGTGTAGGAATAATAGGAGTATATGTCCTCCAGGTTAGTTTCGGACAAATGTACAATAACTGTTTTCCAGATGCATGTATGTATTAATTTCACAATGTGTTACAGGTTATATTAGTGGTGCACACATACAAGTGAACCGCTTGGTTAATAAGGTTGCAAACCAAAAGAATGTGATGCCATCTTGCTAGTGACCATCCCTATTTCGCTTCTGTCCATAAAATATGTCCGACCTGTTGCTGTTCGTAGGTCAACCTTTGTAATGACCGCTGTTTTATTCACTTCTAATATATCTGGCTTCTGTGGGTATGTGAAAGACACTGAAGGTCCATGTGGGTGCAGAAAACTTATCTTAACTTGTTCTGTATGAATGTTCACATCCAAAACACAACCAACATACCACTGGTTATCATACTCAACAATAACATAGCCACGAATATCCTCCAGATCCAGTTCTATTGGATTTAGCAATACTGACTCAACCTTGTATTCAGTTGAGTTTGAATACATCTTGGTTTTAATAGCTGTGCGGCTTACTGGTATTACACAGTGAAGTTTTTGAGTACCAGGAATTGGTCGAGCACTAGCATGACGTATCTCGAGGAACTCCGTGTGGTTCTCAGTCCTTGTCCGTGCTGTATTTAAAATGGCACGAAGGAATGTTTCTGGAAGCAAAATCATACAGTTGTCGCGGTGTCATAATTTGGTCATTGTATGAACACTGAAGGCTGGCAAGTGCAGCTAATCTCTTAATGGTGCCTGCCATGCCATCACATGGCCCCTTTCCATGTGAGATGGCAAAGAAATGCCACTCAGCTGTGATACCAAAATCTACATCATGATGGCACAGATTGACAAAATTCTTCCTGTTCTTATACTGTGAGGCTGCACCGTCTAAGAAGTAATAGATGTGTTCTACTTTCTTGTCAAAATGTGATGATATAAACTGCAACAATTAGCTCTGGAAAAGGTGAACACTGATAGTGTCATGCTTAAGACATTCTGAGATAACAACAAAAGAAACATGATCCAACTGAAGTGTGTGTGAACTTTTGTAGTACATGACGAAAGGGTGAATAGTAGCTTGGGAATTGTTCCAGTGGTATCCTTGGACTGCATCCTGCAGTATGAAGGAATAATTCTCAGCAAAATCGCACAACGCAACACACTGATTATCATCAAGGTTTTCTTTCAGATTTGACAGAAAGTATGACTGCTGAATAGCTATAAAAGAATGTGGCAATAGCAATTTCACTTTTGATTCAAAGGTCTCAAGGAATTCTTCTACAGTGTTACAGACTGTCATAAGTGTTGTGCGATCAGTTGTAATCCACAATTTATATACAATTTCATCAATCCCATTCATGGTGAATAAGCTACTTATTTGCTCTAGTAAGTGTGCTATACCAGGACAAGAATCACACTTGAAGAAGCATTCTGGAAGAGGAAGGTTACAAGTTATTCTTGCAAGGCAATCTTTGTATGTCCTAACTGGTAATTCATCATTACGAGTTAAGTCTTGCAATTTGCACCCTGCTAGCATAAGTTTTACATTTTCATGAGCACAACACACACAGACACAGTGTGTTCCACTTGCACCAGCCAGCACACAATTCTTTGGGCGTAAACCACAGAACTTTGAAAACCCTACTTTGACATTAGGATTCTTGTCTTTAAATCCTTGAAATATCTCTTTCAAATTTCCTAGAATAAGACGTTTCTGTTTTTGTACTTTTGATCCTGATTCCATCATTGTAACAAAATCTTTTTTTCCTCGTAAACAACGGCTCACTTCATCACTATTACAGTATGCAATAACGTTTTCAACTGTGCTGTCACTGAGAGTTTTCCCAGGCCTAGGATTTGGAGTTGCTAAAACACCTTGCTCTTCCACAAGATTTTTAGACTTCCGTGCCATGTAATATGTTACACCGAATTCTTTCCGAATTTTACGAATACTCCAGGTTCTAGGTAATATTGTTAGTATTTGGACTTTAACACTGCTAGAGTCTATTTCTTGAAATTTTTCTTTCAACTGTGAAATCATGACCGATTCATCAGACACTGTCACAGGATTATCACATTCTGGAACACCTATGTAGTCTTTTATCACTTCACCAATTTTCTGATATTTCTTCTTACTGTACTGTTTAACACCTAATCTTTTTTTTTTTTTTCACAGAAGATTCGCCTAGAGAAAGTAACGTATCATTGAGACTATCCAAAGTTGTGTCTCTGTCAGTCCATATCTCACTCTTCACCACTCCTTCTGAATTATCTTCACTTAACCGAGGTTGATCTGTTTCAATTATACATGAAGGACCTGGCATTTCAGAGATAGATTTTCTGTTCTAATGTTATATTTGAACATTTCTGAACCATCCAAGGCTGTACTTTTCTCAGATTCTTTCTAAACCTTGTGTGTCCACTTTTACCCAGAGGATTGCAACAAAAAATTTGACTTTTAAAGTCCATTTTGGTTAATGAAACTGCACCTGCAAAAAAAATCATAAATAAATATAGTTTGATAAAAAGAAATTGATTAAATAAAGATAACAATAAAGATAAAATAAAATAACAATTAAACAGTTAACAATGTTACAGTTAAATTGATAACCACACACTCACAAGCTCAGAATTGAAATAACAGCAAATGTAAAATGGTGTACCAGTAAGATTTCTCATTGGCTGTAATAAGAAACCTTGCCTTTGGCTTTAATAAGAAACCCTGTCATTGGCTCTAATAAGAAGCTTTGTCAGTGGCTAAGAAGAAGCCCTGCCATTGGCTAAAATGGGTGGAGTTTCAATCTTTGATCTCAAATATTTGTTGACATTATTTACTGCTGAAAATTGTGTCTATCAAGTAAAATTGCTGTCACATAGCATATTTCTGATAAATCTGTTGATCTGTTATAATATATACACATTTCATGTATAATAAACACAAATCCTCAACGTAAGAAATATTTATTGCATGGTATGTCTCTGAAATCCTGAAATCCTGCGGTATTGAAGATGCATACATTAATATTATTAATAACATCTATGAAAATGCAAGTGCAAAGATTCGGCTGTTTGAAAATACAACACACATAAAAATTGGAAAGGGAGTGAGACAAGGTGACACCATATCTCCGAAGCTCTTTAATGCCACATTGGAAAATGTCTTTCAATCACTGAACTGGGAAAACAAAGGGATAAAGATTAATGGAGATTATCTAACCCACCTTCGTTTTGCTGATGACATAGTCATTTTTGCAACTACCCCATCAGAGCTGCAGAGTATGATCCAGGAACTTGCTGACAAGAGTAAAGAAGTGGGATTAAAAATGAACTTTCAGAAGACAAAAGTGATGTTCAATGCTTTTACAAGAAATGAAGATTTATCGATTGATGGAGAAAAACTGGAAATAACAGATACGTATGTTTATCTTGGACAGCAGATATCAAGTGAGGGTCACATTGATGAAGAAATTAATCGGCGTACAAAACTTGCCTGGAGAGCTTTTGGAAGAAACAGCATAATTTTCAAGAGCAATATGCCATTATGTCTTAAAAGAAAAGTGTTTGATCAATGCATCCTTCCAGTGCTTACGTATGGTGCAGAGACGTGGACCTTAACTAAAAGAGACATACAAAGGCTGCAGACAACTCAAAGAAGCATGGAGAGGTGCATGCTTGGTATAACCAGGAGAGATAAGAAGAGGAACTCGTGGATCCGAAAAATGACGAGAGTTGAAGACATCATGATCAGAGTTAAGTCCCTGAAATGGCAATGGGCTGGACATACTGCCAGAAGGACAGACCATAGATGGACAGCCGAAATTTTAGATTGGATTCCAAGGGACAGGAAAAGACCCAGAAAAAGACCACATGGGAGATGGGTGGATGAAATTCGTAAATATGCGGGAGTGACATGGAGGAGACTGGCACAAGACAGACCGTTGTGGAGGAAACTTGGGGAGACCTTCGTCCAGCAGTGGATTGATAATGGTTGACAATGATGATGATGATGATGTCTCTGTGCCTTACATACAGAACGGTGCAGCATGACACTCCTATTAATCCTACACTGCCTTGCCATAGCAGTGCCAGCCTAATATCTGGCACATGGGTAGAAGAATGTTGTAGCAATAAAATATATTTTTTTCGTAATTTTTTAAGATGGCATGTTTTGAGTTAAAGGTCAAAGGTCACAGTGGATGACCTTGAAACTTTAATCTGTTGTAAGGTCATGTATGGTATCCAGGGCAAGATTTCATCTTTTTTGCTCACTAGCAAATTTTGCTTGTGACCAAATAGTTTGCTAGCAAAACATTTGCATGACTAGCAATAAAACTAAATCACATAATTTATTTTCTAATAAAGTTACACAGAAATTTAAATACGTGTATAAATATTTTGACTTACCTTTTTGAATAATGAATAGAATCTTAGATAAGTTTAGTGACTATCTTTATTATTAATTTCTAACAAATTCTTATACCACATGAATATATTTCACTGACATTCTAATTCAGATTTCTTCCCATATGGTTTACGCTCAGGGTGTCTTATAACTGTCTTATAACCACTTTATAACTGCTGACCGTGGATTAAAAATCTCTTCTTATGGCCCTTCTACAGTATTTCAATTGTCATCAGAGCATTTAAAGTTTCAACAGACAAATTGTTCCTCCAATCCCCTTGTATTCTTTTTAAAAAACTGAATCCCACCTCACAACATGCAGTACTAAGTGGAAGTATCGCACAAATTTCTGCTAAACTTCTACACACTTCATATCTGCCAACAACCACACAATGCCGTAGTTTCAACGGAATTAGTTGTCTGACTACGGAACTCACTATCAAAACTACGGATTCTACAAATTTGCATTTTGTTTCAAATTTTTCTTTTGTTATTATTTTTATGATATACAAGAGATTCTTACAGGGATTCGCGGAATACCGCTTTATTTTTTTATTTTTTTGTCATCAGTTAGATCATTCTGAAGATCGATATTTGGGAGAGGAGGGGGTCGTCTTCCATCTGGAGACGAAATTTCGTGCTTCAAAACTTTCGAACACAGTAGTGAAACGGAGTAAGAAAATTTTGCCGTAATCGCAAATTGTTCTCCCAATGTTGTCTTTGTGTCCGCTTTTTTGTTAAATATCATTTTATTGCATAAATGTTTGCATTTTAGCTTGAAACTGTGGAGAACAATTTGCAAAAATGGAAGTTGGCTGCTGCAAAATTTTTCTGTAATCTTCAGGCATGAGATTCTTCCACGAATTCAAGGAATTCCGGCTTTTTTCGTTATTATTGGAATTCCGTCTTTTTGAAACTAGAAAACGAAAGGTCGACGGAATTCGAATATTTTCCGTAATCATAATTTTTTTTTCTCGCGATGTTGCCTCTGTCAAGTATTATTGCTCATTAACATTTTACTGGATAAATATTTGTATTTCAGCTTGAAAATACAAGGAAAATTTCCAAAACCAGAAGTCAGATGAAGCAAAAGTTTCTTCCATAATCGTTTACCCCCTCCACGAACACGTTTCGTAAAAAAGGGTCTATCTATGCCACGCAATAAAGGCGATCGCTTGGCTTAGGGTACGACAGGAGTTGAGGACAAAGTTCGTGGGGCAAAAGAAGGGAGGGTGGCAGAGCAGGTGGTCAAACAACCGATCCATCCCAGAGCTCTGGGTCGCCACAGCAACCATTGCCGACATCGCGTTCAGTTTCTGTAATAGACCAATGAGGGCACGATGGAGAGGAGTTTCAATGCGCTTCTACGACAGTTTGGAAGGGATGAAAGATATGGGGAGGATGGGTATTAAGTGTCGAAAGGAAATTGGCGAAAGAGAATCGCTGATCGTCGCTGTTTTAACAAGTGATTATAGAAACTGTTATGTAAACTTCGTGGATTAATAATGATTTTTGGTTACTTTAAATAAAGAAATTACCTTACTAGCAGTATTTGCTACTGCGATTTTTTTTTCACTAGCAAATTTGATTTTTCACTAGCTATTTGCTAGTTGCTAATCGGTGAAATCGCGCCCTGATGGTATCTATAGAAAGCTCAATCCTTTAGCTTTGCAACTGTGTTTGAATTGTCACTACCACAATTAGGAAAACAGTTACAGCCATTTATAAGTGTGCGAGTTTGTCATTTTTTACGAAAATTTCGATTTTTATTATGTGTGTATCTTGGACAATTTTCAAAATAAAAATCTGAAAATTGGCAGAATTACTTACCTTGTCATATGTGTGCTTCATACCAAATTTCATCAAAATTAAAAATGGTGAGGTCAAGAAGGTGATTGATCTGACTGCTCAATGGTTACATTTACTTGGATATGCTAAAAAATTTCGTTATACCCCAGATCAAAAGATATGACTTCGTTTTCCAACAAGACGCCGTGCCTCTGCATTGGTCAACGTGTGTACATAAGTACCTAAATGAGCATTTCCCCAACAGATAGATTGGGCGCGGTGGTCCCATTCCGTGGCCTCCTCGTTTTCCAGATCTAACTCCATTGGATTATTTCCTGTGGGGTTATGTGAAGGATTGTGCCTATCAGGCGCCTTGTACTGATTTGTAGGAACTGAAGCAGCACATCACAGCTGCTATTAATTCCATACCTCCTCAGATGCTTGCCAATACATCGCGTGAAATCGAGTATCGCTTGGACGTGGTACGAGCAATCAAGGGATCTCACATCAAAATTTATTAACTTGTGTAGTTACATTGTAAGTTAGTACAGTCAGTTTCTTTCTATCTGTTTTATATAATTTTGTAATGTGTCCAATAATTCTCGCACACCCTGTATATCTTTACAATTAAGCAGCAAAATATTACTAAAAGAAGTAATATCATTAAAAAAAGGTAATCGCCAATATTTTCGTCAAAACTTTTTATCCATAGCCAAAGTGATTTTTTCCTCCACAAATTGTGATCAGCAGCGTGACCCCTGCATTAGATTGATCCTAGAGACTTGGATACAAATGAGGGTGGGCAAGTCATACAAAAGTATAAGGGCCAGATTGAAACGAGGGTCAATATAGTTGGGAGTGCCAGATTATGACAAATGACATCACGATTGCTTTCAGAAAGAGACCCTGGGCGGAGAACAGCTGACCTTACTAGTAAAGGGAAGGTTCAATGGTTTAACATGCCCATTTGATGCACTGCATTTAGTGGTTCAGAGCAACTCGACGTACTAGGATTTATCTTGATACCATTAGGCAGGGGTAGAAAAATATTCTGAAATCTGGTAGCCAGCTAAATTTCTCAGTGGCTAGACAGTGGACCTGCAGGGGGCAGGAAGGGGGGTTATAATATCAAAGTCATGTACACTTCTGCCCAAAAAAAATTTCTACCTACAGCTTCTCTCTCTCTTCCTGGCAAAAAAAAAAAAAAAAAAAAAGAAAGAAAAGAAATGTACACACACTTTTTTTTTCTTTGTCTGGGGGCTTGCAAATTTTTGAATAACCGTAATTTTTGTTGTTTACCCCAGACCCTGGAATTCCCACAATTTTTTTTTCACCTTTGAATAATTTGCAGATTGCGACATTCAGAAAAAAAAAAAAAATCAACGCGTAATCCGCACATCACAAATGCTGATCTAGAAGTAGAATTTTCGACAGAAAAGTCGGTCACATAAAGATCCCAGAGTCCAAGAAATTAAAATAAAACAAAAAACGATCTAATTAAATGAAATTCATTTTTAAAGGAAACTTTTTTTAATATATTTTTATCTTCGGTCACATAAGAAGCTTCGTGCCGTGGCATCCATAGATCACAAAATTTAATCATGCCGATGCAGTAGCTCTAATTGCATTACACATTGCCAATGACGAAACGCTGATACAGAACAATTCATAGAAATACTGTGTATACTCGTGTGTAAGTCGAGAGTTTTTGGAAGAAATCCTGCTTTTAAAGTAAGGGAGTCGGCTTACACAAAGGTTAAAGAAAAAAAAAGGTCTGGACTTCCGTGATTTCTCCCGCGGAATCTACCAAAGAGTTTCTTTATTTTTTAGACAGCGGCTTTTTACGTGTCGCTGCGCCTTAGAGTTTTCTGACTTTTTGAAAAGTATCGCATAGTGACACGATCATATCCTCAGCTGTGCCACCACTTTAAATTCAGCAGTGTAACTGAAATGTTTCCTTTTCGAAAAGATCATAAATAGCAATGAAGGAAAATATCAGCACCAAAGACTTTGGTGAAAATGGCGGAGGACGAACTAAAATACAAGGCACAGCACACACGAGATCCAGAACATGGAACTTTGAAATGAGGCATGCATGTGTAGGTTCGTGCAGTGAGCGCTGTGTGCGCACTTTTTTATTGGCCAATTGACAAAGAGAGGGCCCAAGCAGTCAGTGTTTTGTCTTTCCCAACAATACAAAGACAAAATAACTCCCGTTGTCCCTTCCTACAACGGTCTTTCATCACGGCACCCCTCCTCTCCGCTCCGTACAAACTCCTGAACTGAGGAAACTTTTTCAGAGGGAGTTACTTCTCCTATTATATTTCCTCTCCTGCACAATTACCCTGTGGATTTTTTTAAATCATACTGCCGCAAAAACCTTTTTTTTTTTAACTGGCGTTTATCTGCAGATTATACGACAAACATTACGATACATGTTTTTCAATGATCTTTTCCATGGTGGCCCGGAAAATTTTTTGGTCGCCCCGGGTGACACCACTACCATTAGGTGTATGTGTTAGGGGGGGGGGGGGGGGCAATCACCATGAACAACTCAACGGTCTACTATCAGCAGTCGCTTGTTCCAAATTTTATGTCTCAGATTATGTCTCAGATTCCAAGGAAGGGACAGATCTAGTGCCACAAGACAAACACACTATCCATGTTTCAGAAGCGGCCCCTATTGGATGAACAGTCAGAAGCATCCCTAGACCTCCGAGACACTAGAGCAGCCGAATGACTATATGGTTGAAATGTTGTTGTTCTAACCACTAGGCCACTCATGCACACAGAATAAGTGGATATGACATCTCTTCTCTACTGTTAACCAAAGTGAAATGATTGTACGGTTTTCATCAAATGCTCTCAGAAATGATTGAGTAAATTATATGTATTTTCATCATTTCTTTCCAAAACTATGGATATTATTTCATCCATTGTATTTTCATATTTTTCATGTAATGCAATCGTGTTCATGATATTTTTTCTGTTTTCCATTGAACTCCCATGCATTTATTTCGTGTGCATGTTTCTACATTTGTTAGTAGGTCTCTAATCAACACTTTTCCCTTGGTGTGTTCTAACACTGGGAGTTATGCCTTCAAATATAAACAAAGCATGCAGATGTAGGACAGTAATACAAGACACTGCCGGAACTATTTGATGGACTGGTCAGTGGAAGATCAACCACACGTAAATAATTATTTTGCAGTACTTTTCCGCAAGGGTCTCGAAATGTCGGAATAACAATCTTTTTTTTTTTTTTTTTTTTAAATATATATATATATTAATTTTAGGGATTAATTATCACTAAGCGTCTAAGGTATCACCAATTTCTAAACTGGGCACCTATTTCCATGGAAAAGACAGAATGAGTGCATTAGTACAAACACACCATCCATGCCTATCTGAAACTCAAATTCAGGCCACACTGGGGCCGTTAGGCAGAGAAAAGCCCACCCTCTAACAATTAGGTGACAAATAATGGATCACACACTCCGTGTTGGAGCAGCAGTGTGACTGAAACTAAAAACACAATCTAAGGTTTGGGAAGGTAATTGATATTTGTTGAAATTGAATATGTGCTGAATATAACTGAGGGCATACCTGCACAGTTGAAAAATGTATTCTTTTTGTTATGTTTCTCAAATCCCTGAAATTGGGGATGATTTCATGTACGGTACTTCTAGATTTTTGCAATACTTTTTCCAGCTCAACTGTAAGGAACTTACGATTTAATTTATTTCATATTTTTATTGTATTTTCAGGATCTTAATGTAATAACACCCCACTGTTTCAGTATTGTGTTGGAATCTGAGTGCAAATACATTACAGTCACACCTGTTTATAATGAAGTCCACGGGATGCAAACTTTGTTATACCCAAAATAGTACAACTATACAAACGATCCGAATTTCTTGGCGTAGAATAGAAATCAAAGTTTCCAAGCTTTTGCACATCAACCAGATGGCTTTTTCAAGTAAGGCAGACAGCTAACTGCAATAGAACACTTCAACAATTTGAATGCGGTGACTTGACTAAACAGTAACGAATGTGTGCAAATGCGATTATTCACTCGATGAAATGAGGAGTCACTGTTTGGGCATGCAGTATTGGTCACCTCCCCATGCCAGAAGCCATCAGAAGGTTGAAAGAGGCTATATCTAATTCATCATTTTATTCAAAGGAGTCTTGTCTCAGCATCAAGTTAATGGACTTGGTCTCAAATTCCAGCTACTTCAGTTTTCAGGGACAAATCTATAAACAGATAAATGGCACCCCGATGGGATTCTCACGGAAACAATACTTCACCCAATTGAGCAATATGTATTCATCAACATCACCCCAAGGCTTACCACCTGGCTACGATATGTAGACAACATATTTTTTATATGGCCTCATGAAAAGAAGACTCTCCCGCTTATAAAGTAAATTATAAAGTCCTGGTGCACAAATTGCCTGACAATCGCCTTCACACACAAGTCTATTATAAACCTACCTTCGTTCCCAACCTGATGGTCAGCAGTTCATTCTGCACCGATTCTTAAAAGACGGCTTTCTTTCGTTCTTGAATTAGAAGAGCCTTCGTTGTCTTCTTCAGTGTTCACTCTAGACAATATGAACTAAAAAACATAATCGAATTGGCAACTGAGATAGGATACACCTCGAACCAGATATGAAATGTTATTGAAATATCCAGATCCAGCCGTGCTAATCCTTCTGTGCCACAACTACGCTACCTGGGCTCTATTCCCTACATACCAAGTGTTTCCTATCAACTCAGGAACATGCTCAGGAGGATGAACTTTGGTGTCAGCATAAGGTCTCCGGCATCTTTATATACCATGCTTCAGAGAAATATTAACAAGCCCCTCTTCTCAACGAGGCAGGCATTTATGCCATCCCACTATAATATCCGGAAGGCTCCAAGCATTATTACATCGGAATGACCAAGCATTCGTTCAGAATTAGACTCAACGAACATAAAAGAGACGCAAGAGACAGAAAAGTAACGACTGCCCTGCCCAGAAGTCAAGTCTCCTGATCCTATGTGGGATGATATAAAGAAATTCGCTTCCTACTCCACACCCAGGTCTACTGCCATTAGCAAAACCTTACAAAACATTACTGATAGTGAGGCTTGCAATGATAGCACCTCTCAAGAATTGCCACGAGTTTGGAACCAGTTTGTCAAATAATGATGCGTTTTCTTCCACGATACCACGTGCCCAACCAACATGACTCCTTGTTTCTTCAAACAAATAATCACATTTGCATCTATTCATTTGTTGTCCAGTCAAGTCACCGCGTTCAAACCACTGAAGAGTTTTATTATTCAGTTAGCTTTTTACCTTCCTTGAAAACATCATCTGGTTGATGTGCGAAAGCTTGGGAACTTTTATTTCTATTCCACGCCGAGAAATTTGGATCATTAGTATAGTTATACCATTTTGAGTATAATTGGTGTACAATCCCTATGTATTAATTATACCCATAACTTTGTTATAAAAAATGATTAAAAGCAGCAGTACTACATAGCATGTATATAACAACAGTACATACATAGCATGTATATAACAACAGTACATACATATTTCATACAATCAGGGAACAATCTTTAGATGCAATACAGGATTTTCAGTATCCATAATGACAAATTTTGACTTCTTTACAGTCTACATGCAGTTTCCTTCACTATACTTGTTACAAACAGGCATGACTATACATGTTCCTATTCATTTAAAAAAATTCATATCAACAAATGCATTTTTACGAATTTAGTATGGGTAAAAATGATGCATGTTTCTGCTACTAGTACACCACAACTGGTAAGAATTTTCACAAAATTCAGATGTACCTCATCAAGATCACACAACTATCTTCCCATGAATTTATGACCATACCAAATGTAATATTCACCAGTCCCTCCGTCATACTTATCAGACAAGCACGCCGGTCACAAAAATCCGTGTCTATGTGCTACGATCGTCTTACGTGAAATCCGATGCTTACCAGCGGACATAATACATGACGTGGAAAAACCTGAATTACCAGTGCTTTGCATGTTCACTGTAATGATTAATATTCATTCTCAAGTTTTCAATTACAAAGAACTTGCGCTTAAGAAGCAAGAAATTGTACACAAGCATAAGATGTTGCGCAGGTCATGATGCATCATAAACACACCCCATCCAGAAATAAACAAATATGCTGCACAAACATAACTAAACCTACATACAGAGAAAAATAATGGAAAACCATGTGATTTACTACATCACGAAAACTGATTTCTACGAACTAGCTACTAGACCTGTTCGAATGGAATCTCAGTCAGAACTTTCACTACTTAAATGGGGAAAGCCGGCATTTAAACCAGATGTCAATTTAGAAAATCTTACACATCCCAATTTAAAAAACTAAAAAGCTCAAAATCCAGAAGCCTTTATTACATAACTTTTCAAATAATGAACAAATATTTTGCATCTAGCAACAAAAAAATACATCAAACAAAAAGAAATTTGCTATCATAACCCGATTTCGAACAGACTTATCAGAAACGAAAATGATTCCTGTTTTAGCAATAATTATTTTACCTTTTCTAGAAGATTTGCTATATGATACGACACACTTGCCATGGTGATTAATCATAAATTACTCCAACCAAAAACAAAATCACGAAGAATTTCAATTCCAAATAAATAGAATCCCAATTCCTTTCATGCGGTCAAAATAAGATGCCATCCAGCAAATGTTGCCACACATTTCATGTAAATAAAACTACCTTAAACAACGAAGATTGTTTGAGACTGAGTAGCGTTCCGAAATCTAATCCCCTGTAATATCCAAAACAATTACAAACTGAAATTAATTTGCATTTATAAGCAATTGAATATATTCGTAAAATAAATTCTATTGTATTTTTAAACAACTTCAGTAATCCCATGTCCTATTTTTTTTTTTTTTTTTGATTGAAGGTTTAAGAAACACCGTGAGCAACTCAATGGGCTATAAGCAGTCGCCCGTCCCTAATTTGGGGTCACTGGTTCCAGGGAAGGGAGAGAGCCAGTACCGTAAGACAAACACAACATCCATGCGTCACCGGGATTCGAACCCGGACCCCTTTCGGACGAATGATCAGAGGCCATCGCTTAGACCACTGCGCCACCGGGGCGGCCCCATGTCCTTATTAAACCCGCTTTTAGTTCTTCACCAAAGCAATCCACAAGGGACATCAGATACCAGACGATAAATACACATGAAAGGGGTGTGATGATACAATATGTTTCAGAGTGAAACTTATTTTTAAATTGCAAATTTCTCAGCTGCTCCCCCTCCCTCCCCCCTCGGTGGTGCAGCTGGCTTCTGACTATTTGTAGCAGACGGTCCTAGCTGGTTTCAAGTACCGGAAGAGGCTTGTATAGCGTCTAAAAAAAAACCCCGTTCAAAATCGCGAAAACCCCGTTCAAAATCGCGATTTCCCCATAGAGATATACAGGAGATTCTGAGATTGGGCGCATTGGCGTAGTCAGCTGATAAAAAGTGGCGTCACGCCAGAAGCACAGGAGAGTGGCTGTTGCCACCTCCTCTTACTTCTAACCTCCTTGGTATTGTACTACAATCCAACGAGATAGAAGTACGTAGAGCGCTTACGTCGGGGAACGGGTGAAGCCACCGGAAACAAGTGGCAGCCATGTTTGATGAGGTACAGAACGATTTCCGTTCCGTGTTAAGAAAGGGAGTTTTCGTAATATAGGTATAGCGTCTAAAAGGGAAGTGCGCCGTGCGAACTCAAAATCTGCGTTCGAAATATGTCCCACGCCGCATCGCGGCGCTGCAGACGGCGTCTGTGTCAAAGATTGTGTGTACTGTTGTGCAATGTGAACCAAACAACAGGGGTTGGATTAGGATATGTACGATTTTCTTAAGTGTGTGATTATGGAAACACATTTTATGGTTCAGTGAAATGTCTACGTCTGGCGCAGAGTGCAGCGTCGGCAAATGTAATTGAAAGTATAATTATGCGTGATTTAAATTGATATGCTACCTCCTCGAAGAATGCCTACCAAAAGGCTAACAAATGGCTTGTATGTGCCAAGTAAAGAAGTGCTGTTTGGAAAATTTAAATGTATGTCACTTAGTAGCGGCTAGTGGTAAGCTGAGTCGAATCTGACGAAAAAGACAGGCTACGGTGCGAAATAGTCACGTGCACAACTTAGTGCTGTCGCCAAGTCAATCGGTTGAACAGCCATTGCGTTTCATTGTTGGTTCACATTTGTTTGTATTGAGTGAGTGTTCCGTTTATTGCCATTTGGATACACGTATAGTTTTGTAAGGTAGGTATTATTATATTTCTAAGGTAAGGTTAATTCTTAGTAAACGTTTTATTTAGTTTTAGTAATAATTATAGGTTTAATGAGTAGATCTTAGTTTCACACGTGTTGAAATCTGTTCATGTCTCGTGAATAGTGAAGTATAAAGAAGTGAGTTATTCTGTAGTGTTGAATTCTTATTTCAAATAGAATAATTAATATATTTTGCCAATGCCGATTCACATAGAGCTTGAATATTACCAGAAATCAGGGCAACTTTTCAGGAAATTAGCCTTCGTAATTTGTATAACATTTGCATCTCCAACAATCGTTAGCCCTTTCTTTACGAAATTAATGCTTGAACTGTTGTTGCATTGTAATGTGTCTCTGAATTAAAGAGTACATTTTTTAATTTCGTAACTTAATGCAACTGTGATATAGCATTTGTCTGATTGAATTTACTAAAGCTGTCTGAACAGTGTGGACAGATTATGTTGAAAAACTTGCATGATCAACTTTATTCTAACTGTACAAAACATAGGGAACTACTTTCGATTAAAAATTTCATATCTAGTTCTTCACTTGTATTAAAAGGTGTAATTCTTTTTACAGGAATTGCCAAAATTTGCCATGCCACAGTGTTGCAGTGTTAGTGGCTGCTAGTTAAATTATAGAAGTCAAAAGGAGACTTACAACTTTTGCCATACCAATTGTCTTATACAAAATCTGCTGCATACATTTAAACAGACAAAGTTCTGATTTTAGATTTCCTTGTTCATTTTCCGTGGAATGTTTGTGTATGAGTAGCTTGAAAACTAAATAGGAAAACATAACTCTCCTCAGCTGGAAAATACTCTTGAACAACTTAGTGAAAGCCAAACATGACAACTGAAATTATTTGAAATCACGTGAAAGGAAAATTAAGAAGTTGAAAGTCTGAACGCTTAGTTTTGTGTGCCTCTCCTTAGTGCATAGTGTGCACAGAGTAAGTCCTGAGATAGGAAAAAGAGTTCAAACTTATCAAATATTTTATATGCAAAAGTGTATAGCCAGGTTGGTTAAAGTATTGAAATGTATTTTTCTTCTGTAATAAATGAAGATAACATTTCTGAAAAGTTATCTTTGAAACTGGAAAGTAAAGATCCGTCATATTTGGTTTAATTTTATTTGAAACTTGTATACCAGGAAGCAGTACTTCAGTTAGCTTCTCGTAACATATTTCCAATCTTTTTTCTGCTTCATCACATATTCACACAGTGATGCGGAGTGGTTGGTGGCATTCTGTACTGAAGATTTGTATTTAATATTTGGTGGCGTCTTTTTTTTTTTTTCAAATTGGAACTAATACTGTTTGTGCAGTGGTTGCCCGTCTTCAAAATGGACCAGAGGTCCTCATTTACTAGCAGGTTTGATTTCATCTGTCAAAATTCATTTGAAAATCTATGGACTATTTTCTTTCCGTGGAAGATGATGCTGTACTCCTTCGCGTCATGGGGTCCGGCTAGTCCCTCAACGACACCATACCCGTACGAATTCCATGTCACTTATTTTCAGATTAATAAATGTTAGCAGTAATATTGTAGCATTTTTGTTTATGTTTCAATACTGTACCAAAAAATTCCAGGAAATTTCTCTTATTTTTCATACTTACCACTATGACTTCATTGCCATAAAATTTTTGATAAAAACACCTGTGAGAAATTAACTGAAGTGTTACTGTGTGTGTGTGTGTGTGTGTCAGGAGCTGAGTTCGGGCTGAATTTCAAGATCCCGAGCCTGAAGTATGTCAGCTCGAACGAGCCCGAAAACTATGATTAACCTGTTAAGCATTGAAAAAGTCTTCCAGACTTCCACTCTTTCCTACCCATGCAATTAACTGATGTCTTTCTCAACTGCGGAGTGGAGAAGGGATGTCTATCTATTTCTATAGTTACCTTTAACCATTCATTTATTCCCGAAATGTTTTTTTTTTGGGGGGGGGGGGACATCTGGAGGCACAACAAACTACGTCGTATGTTGCTCAATAGAATTAGCAGGGGAGCTGCCCCTTTGAGGTAGGGAGCAAAATTCCGTCAGCTTGCTATCTACTATCTATGCTTCTTAAAACTTATCCTTGGCAGAAATCCTGTAATTCATGGCCTATGGTATTTTGTTATCCAAGCCCGGAATGGATAGCCCTGCAGAATTCCTACTCCCCATTTGACCCAGTTGCTGAAGAATTCTCTTTCACAACTAGAAAGTGTAAAAAAAGTCTCGTGTGCTAAATTATATAAAATCACATTAAAAGAAAAAGGAAGAAAATTCTTCCCCTCTCTCCAAGCCCGAACTCCAGTAAGTATTACACAGCCAGCGCCCGGTTCGGGCTCGGCCCGTCTCAGCACTGGTGTGTGTGTGTACTAGTGCTTAGCTTGACATTTATAGTAGGTATATTGAAAGTAAAAATTTAATTTTACTATAATGAGCAAATTTGGCTTCTAGTAAAGAATGTTAGTAAAATGTATAAATTCCCTAGTGTTATGAAAAACTACTAACCAATTCTGCTTAATTCCTTTAGAAATGTGTGGGAAATATTTATTTATACTGTTAAAATGTTGTCTAATCTAAAAAGTGATATCAAATATGTTTTATAAAAAAGTAGATCACAGTTAGGTATGAACATTACAAGAATAGATTTTAGGTAAAGAAAATAATTGACATAACTCATACATAAAATATTCAGATGGTAACACACACTGGAGGATCTAAAGCTGAGATAATTTTGATGTAACTTGTGATGATTCAAACTATTTGAAACAGATGTCTTAATTTCTGCCATTGGTTAGCAAGAATTCTTTTTTTATTTTGTTGTGTGTATCTATAACTTTGTTGCAGATGCTATCACATAAAGGAAGTTTGGTAACAATCTGAAGCTGAATACTGTTTAGCTTGTGATGACTTCCTTCTTTCAAACTATTTGAAACAGACATTTGAGGTACATTTATGTAAAAGAATGGACCCATTTGTTTATTTTTAATAGTATTTTTTACTTTGTTCCGCTTGAAGATACAAGACAAATTCATAGTCAATAGGTAAGTTGATTCTTTATCCAAATGTAGTATTTATGCTAATTTTTAAAACAAACTAAAAAATTAATTTCTGAATTGTAGCAAAGTGCTTTAATAATATGAGGGTGGATCAAAAAGTTAGTTACACTGTTGAATAAAAAAATCAAAGATATACTCAGGGGATGTATGTTGGTTTACATCATTAATTCATTTTTCGACATAGTCGCCTAAGGACTGTAAACATTTATCAGAACGTGCGATTAACTTTCCCATACCTGTACAAGAAAAGTCCAGTTTGGTGCAACTAGTTAAGGACCGCACTTTTTCACAGCCTCATCCGTTGGGAATCACTGTCCACTAAGCTCCTGTTTCATTTTACCGAACAAATGGTAGCCGCATGGGGATAAGTTGGGGCTGTAAGGTGGATGCTGCCACACCTCCGACTTGAATTAATGCAGCAATTCCCTTAGTTTTCCGTGCTGTGTAATGTTCTTGGACATCAGTGTGACACCTTCGCTCAACTTACCCCGGCATCTGTCCTTAATTGAATTTCGCAAATTTAATGGTGTTTGGCAATATGAGTCACTTGATGGTTGTCTCTTTTGACAGAAATTCTGTGTAAACAACAGATTCACAGTCATCATGACCACTCCCGCAGACAGAGACAGTTGGACTTTTCACGTCTTCCTTGTTGGGGAGGTGACATGTTTCCATTCCATGGACGATCGTTTGATTTCAGTTACGTAACAGTAAATATGTGATTTCAGATTGCTTATAGAGATATATTTCCACGTATAATAAGAAGAAATATTTCTTCCCCAGTGTTTACCTGTATAACTGGGAATTTGCTAAGCATCGACCTGACTCTAAATAGCTGAGCTACGATGAAGCAAGGCTCGCTTTGACTGGCGAAAATCTGATATGAAATGTAAACTAGAACAATCTGTAGGATGCATAATGCTGTATTTAGTTCCAGAACAATCTGCTGATATACCAAATGTCTTCCACATATTCCTGGTCCAAGAAGCCCCATCACACGTAATGAAATTAACAAACAGACCTGCATTTTCAGTGAGAATAACAGCTTTAATAATTAATTTTGCAAGCAAAGTTCCACTTATATTGTTACTTGTGGCAAAAACACCAATTATTTGGGTCCAATCTCCATTTAATGGCTGAAACACCATTACCAGTCCGTGATTACATGGGGTATACTTAACAGTTTTTGAAGTGTATGGCTCAATATGAACAAACCCTAATATTTCACCAGATGATTTTGCATGCAGTTTTTCTGTAAGCTTCACTTCATCTATTAATATACCACCATGTCTTGCAAAAGGCTCCATTTCACTTGTTTTCTTTGAAATAGTTTCAAACGTCAGTGCATTGAATCCAAAACTGCTGTTGTAATTTGAAATATACTTTCTAATAGTTGTTCTATTAGGTAGGATCATGATTTTGTGTTTCCGTATGTGCTCGTACAATTTTGGACTTTTTATGTGCATTAGTAAGCATTCAAGTAACCATTCTTTGGTATATGACATACCTCTTGCAGATTTCTTTTGCTGCCTTATAACAATGAATAACCATTTGCTGCTGCTTAATGGGTAATTCTGCTATTTTTTCATTAATGGAAAGTTCTGTAAAATTCCTTTTTTTTTTTTTTTTTTAAGTTTAATTAGAGAGCGAAATAACTAGTTTCTTCAGCCTGTTGATTTTCCGAACTGTATTTTGATACTTATTTTTAAATGTAGCCTTTCTTCTATGATAAGCTATTTTGTGCAAAAGTAAGCGCTGCAGATACTTACATCTGAGGCAAGTCTTTGTTGTTCCTTTCGTTACACAATTTTTGCTGTACAAATTATTCTAAAAAATAACTCCACTTTCAAGGTACTTCATGTTATTTTCAAATTCTGAAATGGAGCCTGTGCCATGACATACTGTTAGCCTATCAGTGTCTCGAATAATGGATTTTGATTCATCTTTAGAAGTAATATTAGAAACTGAGTTAATTTTTATTCCACGTAAATACACTTTACAGGTAACCTCTGGTTAACTTTTGGTAACAACAACCAGTTTTTCTGTTGTCAATGAATTTGACAATTCACATTTGAATGAATGAACATGGAAAATTATGCACTTTGAATTATTTGCAGGAATTTGCTTACCCCAAAATTCTGAAGGCTGTGATATTCAGAAGGCAGTTTCGTGTAACTCTTTGGGAAGTAAATTCCAAGCTATTTAAATTACCATCAGGCTTATCATCGGTTTCCTAACTTTCCTGTATTTTGCCAGAGGTTTTGACAAATAATGGGGAAGGTTTGGAAATATTGTTGGAATTGCATCTGGTGTCAAGATGGGCCGATCTCTGGGTATTAACACAGTCTCCTCATTTATTTTATGCACAAAATTTCGAACCACAAATCTCTCAAAGTGCAGTTCACATACAGCACTAAATTTGTCGTAAGTTTTTATTTGCACCGGGAATCAATCTTTGCCACTGCTGTAAAAGTTTTATCATTTTTGGGTATTCCAAAGAGTGACGGCTTACTGTTTTTGTACTGAGTATTGCAACCTGGCACAAAACTATGGTTATTTCTCTTCCGCATAATGAGCTAAGTATAACTTATATACAATATTTAGGTAATCCACATTCCTTCTAAAACCTAAAACATAACACGTTTTCGTCTAAATTACCGTTCTTTTCACTGTAAGCAACACGAATTTAGTTTCCCGCTCCCATCCTGGTAAGAAAGAGGGAAGGGAAGGCGATCGGAGCGCCATCTACGAAGGGGACAAATTTCGGTATCCACGCCAATCATTACGTACGCTAGGCGCTCGGCACACTTTCCCTTCTAGACGCTATAAGGCTTGGCTGGTATGTTTATCTTATTTGGCTAACTCTAACTCCCTTCCCTGGAATCAGTGGCCCTAAATTAGGGACTGATAACTGCTTTTTAGCCCACAGAAATACTCCACGAACTTAAAAAAACAAAACATGAGGTTCCTAGACATTAGGAGGTTTGGCGCACCTGCAACCAAAGATCTTGGAGGAGAATAGACTGGCCAAGGCTCTTTGGAGGCAACGACCAGCAATTGAGATAACAACGTCATTTTTTTTTTTTTTTGATTGAAGGTTTAACGACCACCGTGAGCAACTCAATGGGCTATAAGCAGTCACCCGTCCCTAATTTAGGGTCACTGGTTCCAGGGTAGGGAGGGAGCCAGTGCCGTAAGACAAACACAACATCCATGCCTCACCGGGATTCGAACCCGGACCCCGTTTGGTCGAATGATCAGAGGCCATCGCTTAGACCACTGCGCCACCGGGGCGGCAACAACGTCATCTGTAACCACGAGGAGTTGGTGGGAAATACTAAGTACATGACTATATAAGCTTAAAAAATAACATTAGGAGGTTTGAGGTTCCTAGACATTTGGAGATTTCACGCCCCTGCTACCAAAGATTTTGGAGGAGAATAGACCAAGGAGGTTATATTACTGGAGACACCACTCCTATCCACGCAGCATTGGCAGCCATAAGTCACCGTCCGTGCTGCAAATGACGTCATGGGCAGGCAGGACGCAGCCACAGAAGAGAAGCTGCTTTGAAACCAATGGAACAAAAGCTTCTAAGCGTATAAAAAGATAAAATGAGTAATTCAATAATCTTTATCAATGATACACAAGCTTATTGTTTTATCAACGGTATAACTTAGTTCGTTTTGCCTGCTTGTGACGTCACACCACAGATTTTTTTTATTGGAAGTTTAACGACCACCGTGAGCAACTCAATGGCTATAGGCAGTCGCCCGTCCCTAATTTAGTTCAACTAGCTCCAGGGAACTGAGAGAGCCAGAGAGCCGGATCCCTTTCGGACGAATGATCAGAGGCCATCGCCTAGACCACTGCGCCGCCGGGTGCGACACACCACAGATTAGCTGTGACCTATGGCGGCAGAACCAGTGGTGTCTCCAGCAATATAACCCAAAGAGGTTATATTACTGGAGACACCGGGCCGTGGGTGGCCTAGTGGGCAACGTTCGGGAATGCAACGGAAAGGACCTCAGGTTCGATCCCAGGCAGGTACGAAAGCTCGATCCACTAAATATCCGCCGTGCGTCGGATGGGCACGTTAAGCCGTCGAACCCGGGGTACTGGCCCCCGGTAATAAATAAGGGCGTCTTCCTCCCCCTTTCTACTTCGCTTTCTTGTAACTTTCCTATCGGGCACTCTAGCCCAAATCTCTTAGCTTCCTATTTCTAAGGGTTGTTTAAGACCTGGGGTCAGATACTCCCTTCCTAAAATCTTCTACTTATGATCATATGTAAGCAATGTTACTGGAGACACCACTCCTATCCACGCAGCATTGGCCGCCATAAGCCACCGTCCGTGCTACAAATGACGTCATGAGCAGGCACGGCGCAGCCGCAGAAGAGAAGCTGCTTGGAAACTAATGGAACAAAAGCTTCTAAGCGTATAAACAGATAAAATGAGTAATTCAATAATATTTATCAATGATACACAAGCTTACTGTTTCATCAACGGTATAATTTAGTTCATTTTTGCCTGCTTGTGTTGTCACACCACAGATTAGCTGTGACCTATGGCGGCAGAGCCAGTAGTGTCTCCAGTAATATAACCTCCTTGGAATAGACTGGCAAAGGCCCTTCGGAGGCAACGAGCAGCAATTGAAATAGCAGCGCCATCTGTAGCCACGAGGAGTTGGTGGGAAATACTTGGGAAATACATAGCTATTGAAAAGGTACATACACTGTTTGATTCAACGCATAATCTATCGTAGAAATAGCGCAGAAGGAATATTCGGGTGCGAATGCGAACCAACAAATTTTTAAATCAGAATTTAATTAGCAAGTTCTAAATTTCGATGAAAATCAAATATGAAATAGAAAATCCGCCGCTACATACAACGACCACCTGATACGTGAAGTTGCAGCAAAGCGAATTTAAATATACCGCATTATTGTTCCCTTAATCACTCGATTTTGTTCTTCAAAATGTTTTATTGAAAAATATTTTTACCCCATGAGCTCATGAAAGATGAATATCGCATAAAATAAAAAAGGGGTCTACAGATATCATATTTATAAAACTATCACGGCTTTTCCTCACACATGCAGATCTCTTTATATCTATTATTAATTGCAGTGCCGTATTCACACTAAATAAGCTATGTTTAAAAGCTATTCCTAATAATTTGAAAGAATAACAGCACTTTATCTCATCTCATTTTCTAAATAAGCATTTCTATGTCTTAGTAAACACTGTATGTTCATATGAAGCAAATGAACAATTAATACATCACTCCCTCTAACAATACATGCATGCAAAAATCCTTTTCTTACCTTATTTTTTTCTTTGACTACAGACCTGTGTGAACCGGGGGTTTTTTTTTGCTAAGAAAAGATGACTATATAAGCATTTTTTTCAATTATTTTGTAGAGGATCGAAAAGGAGAACATAGTATAGGATGGGTACTGAAATAGTGGTGGTAAACAAGCTTTGTTTTTCTTCCTGCACTTATGATTTAGTCAAATGCTAGCTTTAATATGAATTGAATGTCAACAAACTGTTCTGTAATCAAGTGATGCTTTGACCTACTCAGCGCAGAATACGCCGATCCCCATAAGTGTAGCTTTTACCGATGAGATCGTAGGATGCTTCTCTTGATAGCTAATCTGAGAATGTGCTACGTTATTTTCAATCGTATACCTTATATGCAACGATTGTGTAGCAACATTTGACAAAATTCACTTCTCCAAGCTGTTACCCATTGGAACCTTGTATTCAACAATTGTATGCTGTAAGCAATCACAGATAATAACTGTTTTTATCACAACCACAGCCAACTAAATGGGCAAAAATACAGAAAATTCACTTCACCTAGCTGTGATCGAATAAAATAAGAATTGTGCGACACATTTACATGAACATATCTTCCATATGAAATTGTTCTGGTTGTTATGCAATACAAAATTCACTTCACCCAGCTGTGCTCGAATGAAATGAGAATTACATGATCACCTGACACTTTGACATGAGCACACCTACTATTTGAAATTGTTCTGTTAACACATTGACACCTTGATATTGTGCAGTAGCTCAGCGTTACTTGATAATCATGTCACATTGGCTTATAAACCTGACATACTGGGTTATTAAACCAAAGAATCTTGCACATCACATAAGAATTAGCTTTCAGGGGTCACAAATGCTGTGTATTTCTAGCTTCCGAGGGGAGACGAACTTAGAAATTTTTAATGAAGGTTGTTGATACACTGTCCAAAGAAGCGGAGAAAGTTTCAGCATGTTTTTCGCCACGTTTCTGGCAATTTAATTCAAAATATGATTACATGTTTTCAATCCATAATGATTTCCAACTGGTGTGTTTCACTAAATAAAAAAAAAAAAAGTAGGGTAATAATTTATATAATCTTTCCAAAAGAACTGGAGCATACAAAAAATGTTTACGCAGAGTCTTGGACGCTTTTCATCATGTTTTGGACAATCTTTTTCAAAAAATGTGATTAAAAATTTAAATCCATAGGCGAAAATAGTTTTCAACTAGTGTGTTTCATTCACAGATATCATATAAAGGACTAGATTGGACATCCGGCCTGTGAGACGTAACAGCGTAGGAGCCATGTCGAGCGGGTCAACGCTGCTTCCCGTAGCTCGACGAAATACGTGTTTCGTATGGCGTTTCGTATGACGATTCGCTGGCTCAGGTTAGATGATAGGTATCTAGTACACATTTCTGGGAGAAAATACGAATAATTATATTGAGAAAAATCGATATTTGTTAGTACTGTACAAGTGATAGCTTTAAAGCGATTGCAAATTATTGCAGAAATCAGATATTAAACCACAACTTAAAATACCACGGAAACGGCGTTTCGATACCTACGATGAAAAAAAATAAAAAAAAGTCACTGATTCATGGGAAGTCTTGCAGTTCATTTTTTTTTTACATAAACAATGAATTTGAGATACTAAGCAACTTATTTTCGAGGGGAGAGATTGGTTCAATAAGTCACGGAAAACAATTTCCGACGTTGATCGATATAAGAATCCACAATTTCTTAAAAACAGATTTGGTCCAAAAATTCATGATGTCATTTTTAATATGCAAGCATATTTGTCAAATTTTATCATTACGAAGGATCAAAAGTGTGGTGGTGTTATTCATATTCATGATTCTTAATAGACAGGGAATTCGTCCAACAATTTCTGCATATATTAACAAATAAAGAGTTCTAAAAAGATCTGCTCATTAGTGAAAATTGGGATCACACAAGGTGTGGTTATTCAACTCATAAAGGTGATTGATTTTAGTTAATGAGAACGAGTGTTGCTAACACAGCAGCCCATATGTTAATTCACACTTAAACTACTTTTTATGGTGACAAAATATATATTGCAGAGACCAGTGGTCGGAAGTAGTGCGCTACAAGTAGCGAAACAACTACTGTAGTCGCTACTTTTCTGCGTAGTTTGTAGTGTAATGCGCTACTTTAACAAAAAAGTAGTGTAGCGAGTAACGCGATGCGAACCTCTATAGTTTATAGCGAGTTGCGACACTACTTTTAACGTTACTTCAGCAAACAAACGAGGTGTCTTTCTACATATCACTTAATCGTCACGTGTGTTTGCGACACAACGCTAATACTCGTTTGAACTCCACAACACCAGCGCTAAGTATTGCCATCTAGCGAGCATTTCTTTCATGATATCGGCTATGGAGCGGACTAAAATGGAGTGGTTATGACGAACGAGTGTCTCGGAATAAGAACGATTGGTGTTTCAGAGCACAGAGTTTTCTAGCATAGATTAGCAACACCAACACTTGTCTCGTCGTCGTTTTCGTCTCGTGTGAATACGAACGTGTTTGCTTTCCTTGATTCGAAGACTTATTTAACTTATGTTTCCAGGTGATTATAAATTTTTCTGTTTTCCCGAAATATGGCACCTACTGTCCAGCTTGATGAAGAAAGAATTGAACTGCCATAGTCGGCGTATAATAATTATTTCACAGTGCTCGAGAAGCAAGTAAACGGGAATTTTTCAGTCACGTGCAAACTTTGCCCGTTAAATAAGAAGCTGTCGGTTTCAAAGTCACCCGTCTCTAATTGGAAATTGCACATAGAGGTAAGTCAAAATTTTCAGTACTAATAGCAATGAAATAAATAATTAGTTAAGTGTATTTTTTGCTGTCTTTTTAACCACTCATTTAAAAATCCCGGACTTTTTTCAATCCCGGACACAGCCCCGGACGTCATTACTAATCCAGGACTGTCCGGGACAATCCCGGATGACTGGTAACCCTAATTATACGTCATAACCAAGTTTTTATATGATATGCTATAATCTATACTGCTGGCCACCCAAAATGCCACACCAAGAAGGACACGAGATAGCAAAGCCAGATTTACTGGACACATAACAACAGATACAAAGATGAAAAGATTGAGCTTACAGGCTCGTGTGACTTGCGGAACACTTAGACATCAATAGTTCGTGTGGCTCCCATGGCTGGCAATAACGGCCGCTACACGCCGCGGCATCGAACGAAAGAGGATTTGGATATGGGCTTGGGGTATGTCGGTCCAGGCTGCTTCCACACGTTGCCACAGTTCATCAGGAGTAGCCGCGGTTGGTGCTTGCCGGGACACTCGGTTGCCGATCAGCGACCAAACGTGTTCGATGGGCGACATATCGGGAGAACAGGCGGGCCACGGCAGCAGTGACACCTGGTGGGCCGTGAAGATTTGTTGAACGATGCGTGCCACGTGCAGGCGCGCATTGTCCTGTTGAAACATGGCCACTGGCAGGTCCTGCAGGTAAGGGAGGACTACAGGCTTCAAAACGTCGGCGATGTAGCGGTGGCTGTTGAGTGTACCGGCGATGCGTACCAGAGGGGTGCGGGTGTCATATCCAATTGCTTCCCAAACCATAACGTCAGGCGAAGGACCGGTATGGCGATGCATAATGCAGGCGTCATACAGTCTCTCGCCGCGGTGCCGCAGCACGAGGATCCGACCATCGTGGTGTTGCAGACAGAAGCGGGATTTGTCGGAGAAGGCAATGTCGTGCCATTCCGTAGTCCAGGTGCGGCGTTCAACGGCCCACTGCTGCCGCACTCGCCGGTGGTGTAACGTTAATGGTAATCGGAGCAATGGGCGCCGTGCGACAATTCCCTACTCCTGCAGACGACGTCGAACGGTACGTGCTGACACAGGTTGTTGCGTAACACACCCTAATTCCTGCACTAACGTTCGTGATGTGGCGGTGCGAGCCGTCAATGCTGGCCGCACAACATGCCGGTACTCTTGATCGGCGGAGTGCCGCGGCGGCGGCAATCACTCACGTCGGTCCGTCCGTCCGTCCCTCCTGCAACCACAGAATCCATACTCGCCTCACTGTGGCTGGATGTCGTCACACACGGGCGCCGATGTTTCGGTACGATAAACCGCTGTCGCGATAAGCCACTATTTGTCCTCTGTCGAACTCCGAAACGTGTTGGAATGATAGCCGAATTCTGCGACGAGGCATCAGGAAGCTTCCCATGCACAGGTCCGGCAGCACAACATACTTTCACTGCTTACACCCCGCCTTCTGTGCACCCTTCTTATAGTGCTTCTCGGTGGCGTGCCGGGCGCACATGATTTGCATATGCGCTGCAATGCTAATCGTTTGCATGTCCTGTCGCAGGCTACGCTTGCTGCGAATTTTAGGCCAATCGGATGCTTCCTTCTTGGTGTTGAATTTTTGGTGGCCAGCAGTGTGTATGCTACATTGTACAGTCTTGTGCAGTTCATTTTATATGATATGCTGTATGCTACATGGTAAAGTCTAGTGTATATGGGATATACAATATTTTGTAGTAATATAACATCCTTAACTTTGAGTGTGTATTGAATAATCTCGCAAAATTCGGGTCCTAAATGTAGTGAATTAGTGACTACATTTTCAAAGTTGTTTGTAGTCACTACTTTGTTAAAAAGTAGTTGTTGTTGTAGTTAACTGCATTTTTCATAAAGTAGTTGTAGTTGTAGTTCGCTACAAATAAAAAGTAGTTTTTCCAATTACTGGCAGAGACAATTGTTTCTGGAGTATATCCGTGTAGAGGCACAAGTTATTTAAAAATTATAAATAAAACATTCTGATGCTGCACATTCAATACCTAGTAACACACAAATCTGTATCTCAGGGGCAATTTCTGTTTGGAAGTGTGTGCATATTGACATATCTAAAAATTAAAAATAAGGCATTCTGATGCTGCATATTTGGTAATATCTACTATCACACAAATCTAGATTTCGGTGGCAATATCTGTTTCTGGATAATATAAGCATATTTACACTAGTTACCTAAAAACTAAAATTAATAGATGCTGCATATCAGGAGAGATAAGAAGAGGAACTCGTGGATCAGAAAAATGACAAGAGTGGAAGACATCATGGTCAGAGTAAAATCCCTGAAATGGCAATGGGCAGGACACATTGTCAGAAGGACAGACCACTGATGGCCAGCCAAAATTTTAGACTGGATTCCAAAGGATAGGAAAAGACCCAGAAGAAGACCACATGGGAAATGGGTGGATGAAATTCGAAAGTGTGCGGGAGTAACATGGAGGCGACTGACACAAGACAGATGGTTGTGGATAAAACTTGGGGAGACTTTACTCCTGCAGTTGATTGATAATGGTTGACAATGATGATGATTTGGTAAAATCTAGTACACACAAATGTAGATCTCGGAGGCTATTTCTGTTTCTGGATTATATATGCATATTTACACAAGTATGTAAGGTCAGGGGATGTAAGGTCAGGTGATGCGTAACATCATAGCCTCTCCTTGACAAATGTCAACCCCGCCTTCTCGTGGTGCATCCTGTTCCCACTAAAGGGGCTCTGACGATCGCCAATAGCGGTATAACTATACCATCGGGATTAGAGGAAATTCTATCCCACACTCACCAACCCGCTTGGCCAGCGTGGTGAGTTATGGCCAAACCCCTCCAAAATGACTCCACAACTTAAATCTTGGCCCTCAGTCTCCGGCAGCTGGAATGTACCTGGCCAAGGCAGCGGCCAGTGCGACATGAAGGCAGAGGGTGCTAAGAATCCCCGGAGGACCGGACTAGGCTGCCATCTGATGCTGACCTTGGTAACGTACAATGGACGCTCCCTATCTTCTGATTCAAGACTTCTTGAATTGGAAGAGGAACTACAAAGGATCAAGTGGGACATCGTGGGACTAAGTGAGGTAAGGAGAAAAGGAGATCTCATCGAACTGAAAAGTGGACATATCGTCTACTATCGTGGGACAGATACTGGCAGAACTAGTGGTGTTGGATTTATAATAAACAAGAAACTGAAGGATAAAGTTGTAGAAGTTGAAAGTTCCTCTGACAGAGCTGCACGGCTTGTTATCCAACTCTCGAAAAGATACCAGGCTCAGATTATTCAAACTTATGCACCCACCACAAGTCATCCTGAAGAAGAAATTGAAGAATTTTATGAGGAAATTTGTCATCTAAATAATAAAGGTAAGCAGCACTTGAAAATAATTATGGGAGATTTCAATGCAAAAATAGGGCAACGGCAACAGAATGAAACTTCAGTAGGTAAATTCGGTCACGGCAACAGAAACCAGCGTGGAAATACTCTCGTTGAGTTTGCAGAGGCAGAAGGGTTTTTCATCTTGAACTCCTTCTTCAAGAAAAAGCCACACAGGAAATGGACATGGAGACATCCAAATGGGACGACAAGTGAAATTGATTTTATTATGTGTAACAAAAAATTCGTCATAGAAGACTGCAGTGTGCTAAACAAGTTCAACACAGGTAGTGACCATAGATTGGTGAGATGTAAGATGCACCTCAACACTAAACTTGAACGTGGCAAGCTCATAAGACAAACAAAATCTATTGACATAACCAACCTTAAAAAACACCATAATACCTTCAAGTTGGAACTGAAGAACAGGTTCTCTGCTTTAGAAGGCCTAACATCGGAAGAAGTGGACATCTCTGAAGTTAACAGAAAAGTAACCAAAGCTCTTATGGAAACAGCAACAAAATTAGCTGGGTCTAAGAACAAGTTGCATGTAAATAAATTATCAGGAAAAACCAAAATGTTGATGCAAAAAAGAAGAGAGATGAGGACAACTAAAGAAGATGTGACTTCCAAAGTGGAATATATAGAGCTATGCAAGACAGTACGAAAAAGTATCACTGAAGACGTAAGAAAATTCAACTGTGAACTAGTGAGGAAAGCAATTGAAAACAACCAAAGCCTAAAGATAGCAAAGGGACATCTCAGTAAGGGAAGAAAACAGATTATGGCACTGAGAAAAGAAGATGGTTCTGTAACAAGAAATAGAGGCGAAATTTTGACAAGAGTGAAAGATTTCTACTCCAAGTTATATGAAAGGGATGATACATGCACTCCAGACATCATGAAAGATACCAGTACCAGAGTTCCTCCAGTCCTTCCAGCAGAAGTTGCACATGCAATCAAGAACATGAAGCGGGGAAAAGCTCCAGGAGAAGATGGAATTACTGTAGACATCATACAAGAAGCAAGTGGAGAAATCGAAACAGTACTCGCCCAAATTTTCACTCGATGCCTTAATGAAGGGAAGATTCCTGAGGATTGGAACACCGCTACAATGATCCTGCTACATAAGAAAGGTGACATTGAGGATCTCGGAAACTACAGACCTATCAGCCTCCTATCAGTAGTTTATAAAATCTTCACTAAAGTTCTTTCACACCGTTTGAAGGTAACACTGGACATGGCTCAACCGAGAGAACAAGCTGGATTCAGGAGTGGCTACAGCACAATAGATCATATCCATGTGCTGATAGAACTAATTGAAAGAGCGAGGGAATATGAACTTCCATTGTGCATGGCTTTTATCGATTATGAAAAAGCCTTTGATTCGGTGAAACCATCAGCAGTTACAATGGCTCTGAAAACCTGCGGTATTGAAGATGCATACATTAATATTTTTAATAACATCTATGAAAATGCAAGTGCAAAGATTAGACTGTTTGAAAATACAACACACATAAAAATTGGAAAGGGAGTGAGACAAGGTGACACCATATCTCCGAAGCTCTTTAATGCCACATTGGAGGGTGTTTTTCAGTCACTGAGCTGGGAAAACAAGGGGATAACGATTAATGAAGATTATTTAACCCACCTTCGTTTTTGCTGATGACGTAGTCATTTTTGCAACTGGCCCATCAGAGCTGCAGAGTATGATGCAGGAACTTGCTGACAAGAGTAAAGAAGTGGGATTAAAAATGAACTTTCAGAAGACAAAAATGATGTTCAATGCTTTTACAAGAAATGAAGATTTATCGATTGATGGAGAAAAGCTGGAGATAACAGACACGTACGTTTATCTTGGACAGCAGATATCAAGTGAGGGTCACATTGATGAAGAAATTAATCGGCGTACAAAACTTGCCTGGAGAGCTTTTGGAAGAAACAGCATAATTTTCAAGAGCAATATGCCATTATGTCTTAAAAGAAAAGTGTTTGATCAATGCATCCTTCCAGTGCTTACGTATGGTGCAGAGACGTGGACCTTAACTAAAAGAGACATACAAAGGCTGCAGACAACTCAAAGCAGCATGGAGAGGTGCATGCTTGGTGTAACCAGGAGAGATAAGAAGAGGAACTCGTGGATCCGAAAAATGACAAGAGTGGAAGACATCATGATCAGAGTTAAATCCCTGAAATGGCAATGGGCTGGACATACTGCCAGAAGGACAGATCATCGATGGACAGCCGAAATTTTAGATTGGATTCCAAGGGACACGAAAAGACCCAGAAGAAGACCACATGGGAGATGGGTGGATGAAATTCGAAAGTATGCAGGGATGACATGGAGGAGACTGGCACAAGACAGACCGTTGTGGAGGAAACTTGGGGAGACCTTCGTCCAGCAGTGGATTGATAATGGTTGACAATGATGATGATGATGATTTACACAAGTTATCTAAAAATTAAATTAATACATTCTGATGCTACATATTTGGTAATATCTAGTAACACACAAATTTATATCTCAGGAGCAATTTCTGTTTCAGAAGTATATACATATTTACACACAAGCCATCTAAAAAGTAAACATTCTAATGCTGCACGTTCGAGTTAGCAACACACAAATCTATACCTCAGAAGCAATTTCTGTTTCAGAAGTATAAGCATATTTACACACACAAGTCATTTAAAAATAAAAAAAACACTCTGATGCTGCACATTCAATAATATCTAGTGACAAGTCTATATCACAAAGGCAATTTCTGTTTCAGAAGTATATGCATATTTACACAAGTTATCTAAAAACTTAGACTTAAAATAAAATTTTAGGGCAAAACTTTTGCATAATGAATTTAAAAAAATGACTAAAATTGTTTTGGTGATCAATAATAGAATATATAACACTACATTTCATTAAATTAAATTAGAAAATGCCCCAAACCTCACAAATTTTAATCGTTGCATAAGGAACAATATAATCATAAGGTTCCTTAAATACGCTTTGTATGTTTCATTTGACATATCATTAAATGAATATTTCAAGAAATAGTACCTGGTCTAACATAGTTCAAAATAAAATGTACAAAAGTTAATAACAGTTGGTTACATAATGCAAATACAGTGAAACCTGGGTTGTATGTTTTTCTAGGTGGTCTTAAAAAACGTAAATGAAATTCCAAGAGATTAATAAATAGTATTGTCAAATTTATGCTTTAAAGAATAAGATGTTCCTTAATAATGATCTATTTAAAGTCAAATTGGTAGTCAGGAAATCAAAAAATGAGTGTTACAAATCATAATATATTTTATCACATTGCAGAAAATCATAAAAGTCTGTGAAAAACAAGCTTTTCTTTTAATGATTCTCTCGGTCTATAAAAATCCTGATTCTATAGATCAATTAAAATCCTCTCAACCAAAAATCTGAGACCAGTGCTTCAGTATGGAACTCATTAATTAACAGCTTTCTTCTTCTTCTGTGGATCCTAAGTGCATCCATTTTAAAACCAGAATGTTGAAAAGTGAAGACACATTCAAGATTCTATTCTATTATGCCACAGAATAGTGGAGCCACAAGGTTACGTCTCTGGGATTTAACAATTTTTTTAAATACAGCATATGTGTGTGTGTGTGTGTGTGTGTGTCATGAAACCTATTTTTCATCGAAACCAAATGTTTCGATATGCTGAATGTAAACAACATACTCTTCTCTGATACGACAATGTTTAACTTTGGCTGCACCAACTCGTCAGCGCTGTCTCAATTCTCTCAAAGTTGTAACACATTGAGTTACATATAAAAGAAACAAAGAGCCATGTATTGTTGATAATCTGAAATTCAAATTTCAACTTATAAACATAAAACATGTATAAATGAATTATGTATAACAGAGTTAAAAGCGATAAAAACTACAGTTAGTGAAATATTGGGACTAAAGCAGAATGGCATGTAAAAGAGGTAAACATATAACTGAGGTTCCACTGTACTTTCAATTACTGGTCAGATTGCGGCAATCAAGTAAAATTCAACCCCCAATCATAACATTACGAGCCCCAGTACATGAACGTGAGCAGGCCTTCACCCCTCTATTGGGATCACAATAGCTTCTATTATGAAAAACATGTGTGCAATAAAAGAAAAAGTACTGTAGCAAAGTCATTTAAGTGGGAAAAATTATGTAATTATGGTTCCGCTACACTGTAATAACACTACGACATTTTTGCACATTTATCAGCACAAATCAAAAACTATTCCCATGGAAAAAAAAAATGGGAACCTCTACAATAAATAGCAATCACCCTTGCTCCCTCTTCACCTGCATAAAGCAATCTTTAATTAGCTTGATTTTAAAAGACTGAAAATTTTCAACTGCACTCAAGCTGCAAAATTTGGAGGGAATATTGATTCTGGTTAAAAACAAATATCCGTTGACCAGTTCCTTGCCAAACTTTTTGGGTATCACTGAAGAAATGCCTACAGTAAAAACATCCACAGAAAAATGCCAAACCTCAAAAATATGCAAAACTCATAAACACATTCCTACATAAAAAAAATATATATATATATATTGCTTAACTTAAATTCTCACCTGGTTTACCATGCGCATCAACTTGGGGTATGTAAGATATTTATTTTTTTCGTTTTGCAAATTTCTTAACACTGAGGAATAAAAATGTTATTTTTGTTAACATTTTCATTTTTTTTTCATATGCACAAAATAGTTACTTTAACATAACACTCTGCAGAGTTAGAACTAATTACAAGTCTGGCTGATTTTTTTTTTCCTTGTAGGATATATCACATCACTAATTTTGCACATTTATTAACACCTAAATGAATTTGTAGTTTAGAGTGCATAATGCCAAAGTTAGAAAATATTCTCTCTATTGAGGCAGGACAACAACAAAATCATTCTATTTGAACAAGTTCGGAAACAAGACCAGTCTTACAATTTTCACATTTGGAAATTCCTTTCCACCAGATCACAGGATTGGTCATCTTTTCACTTCTTTTAAAATAGGACGGAGGGACTGGTGTTTCCTCAACTTCGTAAGAAATTATTGGAGGCAAGCACCCACTAATTCTTTCCGCCACCCATATGCGGACTGATTATTTTTGTGTGTTGATTAACCCTTCGTCCATACATTTAGCATGCAAAATGTAAGTCAAATAATAAAATGGGTTCAGAATTTGCTGTATTCCTTTTTTCACCTTTTCAATATGTCATATAAGGGAACTTTCAAGAGACTAAACCAAACATAGCATGCACCAACAGTTGTGGATGTATCTAGCTAGAATATGTTGCATAATAGAAAGTTACACTATTTAAAGAACCTTACTACAGGCATTATATTATTCACATGTTAATATCAAATGTTACGTATGTTCATGCTATGTATCTTAAAAGGCTCTCTTCACACTGACTAAGCTGTCGTTTTAAATGAGTTACCTCATCGGTTGCTATAGAGTATGTGTGATCATGTGCAATGTACACACTTTTTACTTTAGACATGTGAATTTTAGTAGTGACCACCTGATTATTTTGTTGTGACATTATGTTTACAGGTATATTAAAAACTGATGGTACAGCATTATTTTTTACAGGTATATTAAAAACTGATGGTACAGGATATTTCTTAGTATCCTGCGCTGCTGAAGAACTTCAAAATCTGCTGGGAGCCTGGAACAAAATGTTTTGAACACAAGAGAACTGTGTTGGCTTCCAAACAGAGCCTTTCTTTTTGCCTTCTCTTTTTGTTGCAAGAGCCCATTCGTGTCTTAATTTCTCATTTTTAGGGAATCTGAAATTATAGCATAAAATAGTTTCTGAAAAATAATACTGTAACCAATCAATTTTCTCTAAATACAGCATTAAGTATATTAAAAATCTAATGACGCCAAGTATTAATCCGCCATCAGCACTAAACAATATGGCATAAAAAAAGCGTTGATTTAAAAATCTACGAAAAATAAGCCAGTTGAACATATGGTTAATGACTTTTTTCACTAAAATAATGAGTATTATCCAGCAAAATAAAAACTTTATTTCGTCGTTCTGCTAAAGTGGTACAGAAAATTTATGTTGTTATACTTATCAACTAGACATTATATTTCCTAGCCACCAGCAAAAACATTTACCTAGGAATTTCACCCCATAATGAGCATAGAGTTTTATCAGAGTAGCACAACCCACCAAAAAAAAAAACTGCTAGGAGCACATTGGAGCATAGGGAACATTGGTGATGCTTTTCACTTGTGTGAAGAAGCATATACCCTGCAAAATGACCTTCATGAGCAAGTTGTTTGGAGCATACGTCACATTCCTGAAGTTTTTCACCTAGGTGAAGAAGCATATGCGGTGAAAGATCACTTATATGAACAAATTGTATTGAGCATTCATGCTGATGGAAAGATGTTTGACTTTTGTGAAGTGGCATGTCTTGCATTAAACCTTTAATAAAATAACTGTCAATATTTTGTTCGAACTATTGCAATGTTCATTTACAAACTGTAATTAATATTAATTAACTAGACTTTAACGCTATTTCTAATAAACAGGTGGTATATTACACTCAGATAAATCTTACACACTACCACTGGGTCAACTTCATATTTGACAGACATCTTAAAATTCGTAAAACTGACTACAAAAACTCACCTGTGAAAGGGTATCCCACTTTGTTTGCTCTTTTCATTATCACGAGCACTGCAATTTATCGCCGAACACGCTTTGACCATATTGGGTATCTCATATAACATACATAGATATCACAGAACCATGCACAGCCCTTTCTCAAACCGCTCAAACTGACCCGCTCAATGTGGCTCGTTGATGCCACATCGTAAGAATGTTACACAAATAGCGGGCAGCCAATCTAGTCCTTGATATGATATCTGTGGTTATAGCATAGGATACTTAATACTTGCTAAAACAAAACCATAATTAAGCAATCCAACACTTGTTGTCTACTGACGTCATCAAAGTACAGGTCGCTCCATCTATTAACAGGTCTGAACATTACTCAAAGAAAAATGATTGATTTTTGATATAATTATAGCGACATTTTTCTCCCATTACTTAACAAGGCGTTACGTTGCAGGGGTTCGGAAAAATCGCGATTTTCGTAAATTTCTTAAAACATGCCTAACTTTTTCTCATCGTATGGTTGTGCTAATAATTATTAATCCTGTCACCTAAAATGTACAGAAGAAGGAATAACTTTTCACAATTTCCATCTGAAAAAGCCGAAACTGTTAAAGGAATGGCTGTGTAAAATGAAATGCGATTATTATTAGCCTAATGTGTATTCTCAAATATGTTCAAGCCCACTTTAACGAGGAAGATTTTGAATATTATGGCACTAAGAATAGAAGGTGGTTAAAATCTGGTAGCCCACCCAGGTGGCGCAGTGGTCTAAGCGATGGACTCTGATTATTCGTCCGAAGGGGTCCGGGTTCGAATCCCTGTGAGGGATGAATGTTGTGTTTGTCTTACGACATTGGCTCTCTCCCTTCCCTGGAACCAGTGACCCTAAATTAGGGACGGGCGACTGGGTCCACATGCTCACTACACGTCATCAACGCATGAAATGGGCCCAAGATCATCGAGATTTGGCCGGGGATGATTGGAAGAAAGTGGCCTGCTCTGACGAACCAAGATTCCTTGTGCATCACATAGACGGCAGAGAGCGATTACGCCGAATACCGACGGAGGCTATGGCACTTGGATGCACTGTTGGGCGAAAATAGGACGGCGGCAACGGTGTTATGCTGTGGGCGATGTTTTTTTGTGACACTTTAGGCCCCATTACCCCAACAGCACAATCCCTGACAGCTTTCTGGTATCTGAACATCGTTGCAGACCAAGTTCACCCATTCATGGCAACTGTGGTTGGTTGGTTGATTGGTGGATTTTATTGGCGCAAGGGCCAGGTTTGGCCAAAGAGCGCCAGACAAAGAACTATCAGCTACAGGTTTCGAAAAGCGTGGAAAATGACCAAGAGCAGACAAGCTGGGCAAAAGCCGGAAAAGAGAACGATGAAAGCTGTGAAGAAAAGTTAGGCAACCAGGTGTATAAAAAAAAATGATCAATTCACTATTATAATTAATATTTTTATTATTTGCTTTTTTTTTTTTTTTTTTTTTTATACACAACAACACAAAGGAGGAGTCACCAGGAGGGGACGAACCGTCACTCTCCTCCCCCCACACTCCTCTGCAATGCTGGCCGAGGCCGAGGGCGGGGACGAACCGTCACTCTCCTCCCCCATGTTCCTCTGCAATGTTGGTGGAGGCTGGGTCCGAACTGTCACTCTCCTCCCCCCCATGGTCCTCAGCAATGTTGGTTGAGGCTGGGTCCGAACTGTCACTCTCCTCCCCCCTATGTTCCTCCACAATGTTGGCTGAGGGTGGGGACCTCGCTGAGTCCGAGACAGGTGCAATGTTGGTCAGGCGGACCGCGACAGTTGGATGGACACTGCACACCTTCGCGGATTGAGGCCGGGTCTTCCGCACGTGCAGGCTGTCTGCCGGGAACCGGAAGAGTCGGTCGTCTTCAAAAGAGAAGGCGCAGACTCAGCTGGTCGAATAAGCTGGAGCTCGGTGAAATCCACCTGTGTCGCCTGTTCAACTGTAGATCGCTTGGCAAGTGCGGCGAGAGCTACAGGGCGCGGAACAAAGGGCTGCACGGGTTGTGGCAGAGACTTAACAACTGCGGCAAAACTACGCTGTCGGGTGTTGGGAATACCCAACTTGGCTTTGGCAGCAGGGTACGAGAGGCCTTCCAGGGTCTTGAGGCGCTGGATCGCCATCTCTTCCTTCCATTTCATACAGTTGCGGGAGTAAGCTGCATGGGCCTCAGCGCAGTTAACACAGCAGGCCGCAGAGGTGCAACCATCCCCGTCATGTTCACTGGAGCCACAATTTGCGCAACGAGGCGGAACTCTTACAGAATCGTTGTGAATGCCCGTACCTCTGGCACCTGAAACAGCGCAGAGGACTGGGAATGTACGGGCGAACTGCACAGACCAAGTAGCCTGCTTTGATTTCTGTCGGAACTCTCGGGGGAGTCAAAAGTCAAGATGACATTTTTTGACTTAATCATGGAACCATCACGCCGGAACATCATACGACGTGCAGCAATAACACCTTGATCAGCAAGTTCAGTCACCAATTCTTCTTCACTGCATGGCAAGAGATCAAACTCCGAAATAACACCCCGAGAGGTGTTAAGAAACGGGTGAGGTGTCACTTTAACAGGAATGCCTTGAAGGCTAGAAAGGTGCAGAAAAGTGTTACTCTGAGAAACACTGCGAGTTTGGACAAGCAGGTCCCCAGAGCGAAGCTTCCTCACAGACTTCAAGGGGCCAACCGCAGCGTCCAAAGCTTTAGAAATGAAAAATGGAGATCTGGTGGACAGTCTCTCATTCGGATCGATGGATTCTACAAGTAAGTGTGTAGCATGCGTAGTCACAGCAATCGAGGGGAGACGACGCTTCGGAGCGACTGGTACAGCTGCCGAAGAAGAGGTTGTACATTCTTGGTCCAGGTCAGGGTCTAAAGAACGTTTAAGGTTTCGAGACGTGGTAGGTTGAGAAGATGAAGGAGTGTCGTTGGCAACTATCATTGTCTCAGGTGACTTAAATTTGGAGCGTTTGTTTTTGGGTTTACCCATGGAAAAAAAGAAGGAAGATTCGTCTGCAGACTACTCCACCCACCACCGAGCCCTACAAGGGAGAACTGGAGGTCCGCAAGCCAAGAAAATGACGCTAGACACAGTTCTGGAGCTTATACGTTGCAGATATAGTCCGTTGGCTGTGATCACACGCACTCGGCGGACACTTCGGCCTCCTGGTACCGTCATGCCAACGCCTTTGGCATGATCCCACAGCCCCCGGGCTCACCCTGCCGTGCTATACGACAAAAAAGCCGCTAAAGCCCTGTACACACCTTGGAACAAGACTTCTGACTAGAGGTGGGTTAGTCTCTAGCCTCCCGTTTACAGCGAAGCCGGGGTCGAAGAGGAGTGTTGGTACACAGGAGGCACGTAGCCGGTCTCCTGCGACCTCAGCCGCCAGACATCCCATTTCCGCCTCACGGGTCTCCGCACGCGGCAAACATGCAGGTAGGTCTAGTACCCAAACCAGCGAAAAGGAAAAAAAGAAATCCAAAGAAGACAAATCCTGGCAGGGAACCTAAACGGAATCTCAGCAACCTACGAACTGAGCGGTTAATATAAATCAGTTAGTGGTGGAGGGTAACAAAACCACAAGACCGGGGTGTTAGTACATAACGTGGTAGCGATTAGGTAAAGTATACAACACGGGCAACTAGCCAGTGGAGAAAATAAATAAAAACGAAAAAGCGAGACACAAGACCAGCTCGGGATCGTGGGGCCGCGACTCCCCAACAGCTGGATGAACAGCCGTCCCTGCAAACACCAATAGCACCAAAATAAAAATCAAGCGGTGGCATGACATCAGATGTTGACCAGTCACAAGGTCAGCTCGGGCCGTGGGGGCGCCGCTCCCCAAATAACTGGAAAACCAGTTATCCCCGTGCGGGACATGGCAACTGTGTTCCCTGCTGGTGATGGCCATTACCAGCAGTATAATGCACCATGCCACAATGCCAAAATCGTCAAGGAGTGGTTCGAGGAACATGCTGGTGACTTTCTGTGAATGCCCTGGTCTCCAAATTCTCCTGACATGAACACAATCGAGCATTTATGGTTCGACTTGGAAAAGCGGGTTCATGCTAAATCACCATCACCCGAAATATACGGGAACTAGAGGACCTCCTATTGACATTACGGTACCAGATACCTCAGGATACCTATCGCCACCTCATCGAATCAATGCGTTGCCGAGCTGTTTTGCAGGCTGAAGGGGGTCCTACAGCATATTAGGTAGGTGGTCATAATTCAATGGCTCATCGGTGTACATATTTCAACTCACGCATTCGAAAATGACACACACACACACACGCACAAGTATTCCAATTGATTGGTGACAAGATGAAAAATATTGGGTAGGCACCCCCCCCCCTTCTTCTGTAAAATTACCTATTCGGGAAGCAAGATTAACTTTGTCTCCCTCCACGCATAGTCGGCATTTATGGCTGTATAGCATATCCAGTCAGCTTTGCTGCACAAAATACTACACTGGCGTGAAAAAAATTAAGGACGAGGCGTTTTTTCGAATGTAACGTCGTGCAGAAGTGCTCCACATCGACTCAAATCATACCATAAGATCCCCAAGATGTAAGAATATGAGACAAGTGAGCAAAACCGTCCAAACAAGGAATTCAAAGGAAGGATACAAAGGCACTTTATGGAAAAGGTAGCTTCGAGCACAACTGGACAGAAGACAGAAACGTCCATGTGACAGGCGGCTGCCAAGAAAAATCCATTCTTTAGTAAGGGATACGATCACCCCTGACTGCGTTGCAGGATTTACAACGTCTGTCCATGCTGAGGACGAGGTTGTCAAGGAGCTGTTGAGGCATCGCGGCCCATTCCTCTTGTGGCGCCAATCGCAGCTGCGGAATCGTTGTTGTCGGCTGGTGACGTGCTGCCAAGCGTCTCCCGAGAAGGTCCCACACGTGTTCGATTGGATTTAGGTCCGGGGACCTTCCGGGCCAATCCATGCGTTGAATATCTTCTCTCCAACAGCTCTGCGACAGCCACTGTACGACGAGGTGTAGCGTTGTCGTCCATGATGAGGAACTCAGGACCCACAGCACCTCTAAACAGACGCACCCGAGGCAGGAGAACCTCGGTATAATAGCGGACACCAGTGACTGAACCTCCTTGGAAGCTGTGGAGGTCAGTACGGCTACCAAGCATGATACCGCCCCAAACGAGAAATCCGCAGCCTCCATACCGGTCCCTTTCGATGATGTTGGAGGTGTGATTGCGTTTTCCCTGCTTTCTCCAGATGTGTATACGTCCAGAATCGCTCGTCAGACTAAATCGGCTCTCATCCGTAAAGAGAACTGGACCCCATTGCTGATGTGTCCAGTTCCTGTGTTCCTGGCACCACAGAAACAGCCGTCTCCGACGAGCAGGCGTTAATAGCACACACCGTACTGGTCGGCGTGCAAATAGACCACCATTGTGCAGCCTCCTGCCCACGGTAAAACGCGATAACGGACGTCCAGTTGTCTGTTGCATGTGCCTTGCGATTTCTCTCGCTGTCTGCCACGTGTCTCTTCTCGCCTGTAGGACAATATACCGCTCGTCCGCCACCGTGGTTGCTCGTGGACAACCACTGCTAAACTCTCGGACTGTTTCTGTCGTTTGAAATGCTTCCCAAGCTCGTGAAACGATGCTGTGAGCGATCCCGAACTCCTCGGCCACACTAGTCACACTTCGACCTTCTTCCAAATTCCCAATGACGCGACCTCGGGTAAAATCATCCAGATGTCGTCTACTGGATTGCCTGTTGGCCATATCACACGGTGGCAGCAACTCGACGTCGTTCAAACCGATGTACACTGTGCAATAGCTTTCACCGAATTGCTGAGAGTACACCTCCCGTGTGCTTTATACCCTTCGGATACCCCTCCCCCCTACGTCATGCTGCATATATGCGCATGTCCTACAGTACCGGACCGCAGTCTATCTCCTGAGTGGTCTTTCGGTCCGTTCTGCCTGCTCGTTCCGCTGTTATGCTAATTTCTCCTCTTCGTCCTTAATTTTTGCACACACCAGTGTACAAATAACTGTATTTGAACATCTGCTGCTCTGCCTGATCGGATTACACCAGAAAACTCGAATTCTCTTTGACTGACGAGCTCAGGAAACAAACATGTGGTCCACTTATCATGACGTAATGAATGAGTTGTTAGGCTTTCAGTTACAGGGGAGTTGCTAAAATCTGTGATTTTCCAGAATACGCCGTAAGGATGAAGTTCCAATTAATTATCCGCGCTCTGTCATTTCTGCAGAGTGCTGTGCTGTCGATGCTCATACAACTTTTACATTTTACTTGGTAGTTACAACTGTTGGCTGTTGCGTACTTAGCTAGCTTTCTCATTTTCGGTGAAATTATGTCAAACATCGGAGTGCGATTTTTGAACGATTATAACGTTTTCCTGTAATGGAAGTATGAGAAAGTAAAAACTACTTACTATTTGAGTGAAAGTGGGAAGATTTTGAACACGAAGGGGCATGATTTCAAGTCCCGCTCCACCAGATAAGAAAACTTTTCTCTGGCCCTGTTCAAATCGCACACCACAGTTCGACCAGAAAAGAAAACAAAAACTTAGGAGGTGGCACTTAAACTGGTTCCTCATCAGCGTACAGGCCAGATTTAGCTCCTTTCGATGACGACCTCTTTTGCTTCATCGCTCAATTCGAGGCAGGTGGTTTAGACATTGGGAAAATTAGATAATTGAATGTGGGAGTTTTTCATCTCAAAGAACCTAGTACGGTATTGAAGAGGAATGTGGTAACTTTCCGTCAGGTTTGTAATTCGCGGTTCGTAATTTCGTTATTCATATTGTGATAACTGTTGCTCAAATAAAAAAACAGAAATTGTGTGTTCGTGTCTGTGTCAGCTACAACTGATCTGGAAATCGCGGTAGACACTCCAAAATTAGGCAGAATGTTTTTTATTGTTGTCCGAGTCGCAGTGGTCAGTTTCAAGTTGAAATTTTAAAAGAATTGGTAGCTAGAAATAAAGATTCACCATGCTATGCTCATTCTATTGGAACGGGAGAGACAGATGATAGCGCGTATGTGACTTTCAAAGTGCATGCGAGCACTTTGAATAAAAAATTGTAAAATGTTTTTGTCACGTGTACGTCACGAGAAGCAAAAACACTTCCCTCATCTGAGTATTGCTATTCAACGTGGCGTCGGATTTTTTTTTTTTTTTTTTTTTTTTTGGCGACGAGTGTACGTCGCTTTTATGATGCACGCAGTGCTTTGCTACGGTTACAAATAAAGTAAATTAGTTTGCATATGGATTGCATAGGGCGTGTTTGTCAATCTCTTTTTACGAAATATTTTAGAATCTAATGGAAAGACGATAAACATAGTTTATGAACAGGTATTGTAAACTTATAAGTGAGCATTTTTCCGTATCCAGGTATTCCAAGAATATTATTATTGTTCTTGTAATGGGATTCATACACATAGAGTGAATAAAGAATCAGTATTCTTGTTATTAGGGAGTGTAAGAGGTGCATTTTCGCTGTAATCTTTCATTGCAGCGAAAATCAAAATATACAGATTGCATCTGTGACGTATATCTTTAATTTCACCTACTTTTTAAGTTTGTGTGTTATGTAAATTTGGTTTCTCCTCGTTAAAAATTTGCTAACTTAACGCCACAAAGTTCCTCCAGACGAGTTCGAAGTTGACATCCTGACAGTGGGGCAAAGGGCAATCAACGAAAATAAAGTGTTCCGAAAAAAGAGCTCATGGTGCAGTGCAGTGTAAAATGTTGAAACGAGCAGATAGCGAGTGATTCTTGTAAAAGTAGATTGTATTGAGTGAGGGAACAGTTCTATAATCTCAAGGATCCGTAAAAATTCTATGATGTCAAGGATTTAAAACCATTTCATGGATTCGAGTAGCTAGAACCATTCTATGCTATCGAGGATCTGGAATCAATTTCAAACAAGGGGAACAGTCATCAGGAGACCTGTTTCTTGCTGATCAAGAGTGACCTTGCTTCATTGCATTATTGGACAGACGAAATCTGACAGCGACAGAACCCAGTCTACCTCCAGTTGCAGCCAACCGAGGCCAGATAGATATCTGTTTCTACTGTATCCCAAAAGTTCCGTATTTGTGGAATCTACGCTCGTGGACCTACTGTAAGTGTGATGTTACATATCAGCCACACGCCGCAAGCTACACAGACAGTGTCACGATCATATTAACTAACTTCCCGCTTTGGAATGGGGCAGCAGACGCGCATATCCAAACACGTCTGGTGACATCATCGAACAAAGTTTCACACTTCGCTCATCCATCCCCGACAAGTTCCACACTTCGCTCATCCATCCCCGACAAGTTTCACACTTCGCTCATCCGTTTCGTTGTTTACGCTTAACAATCTTTCACGAAACCGAGCAGCCCAGCGGGGAACTGTACCCTGGTCTATTGTTCCATCACCACAAATCTCAAGCAAAGCACTGTGCACTCCGAGAGCCACGTGAATACCTTAAAAATGTTAAAGAAAAGGATAAACAGCGTGCGTAAGAGAAAAAAATCCAATGATTCTGCAACACGACAACGCCAAACCTCATGTCAGTGTTTTCACTTCAGAAACCACACAGAAAATCGTGCTTTTATGTGCATTCGTCTGTGAAGGGTCCGGGTTCGTATCCTGGTCAGGCATGGATGTTGTGTTTGCCTTACGGCCCTGGCTCTATCCATTCCCTGGATCCAGTGGCACTAAATTAGGGACGTGCGACTGCTTATAGCCCATCGAGTTGCTTACGGTGGTCGTTAAACCTTCAATAAAAAAAAACAAAAAAAAACAAAAAAAAAACAATCGTGTTTGAACTTCTCGAACGTCCTACCTACAGCCAAGATTTGACACCGTCCGACTTCTGGTTGCGTTGCGTGTTTTCTGCTTTCGAGAGACATCTGAAAGGAATTCAGTTCAACTGTGACGAAAATGTTCAATCTGCTACGAGGAAACAGTTCCAAGAACAACCTGAAGATTTTTACAGAGACGGGTTTAAAAAACTTGTTAAACGTTTGCGTATATGTGTAAGGCGTGAGTGGGAATATGTAGAAAAATAAAATATGGGACTTACAGTAAAAATTCTGGGCTTTGTTCTTGTTTGGTTTCAATTTGATATCTTTCCACTGGGCTTGTATTCATATATGGAGGCATTACTTTCTGAGCACCCTTTGTACTTAGCAGTATTATAAGACTGCTCTCGCATTAATACAACAATTTAAAGCTCTAACAGATCCAAGCGAAAGCATTTCTACATCAACCGGCATTTCGTCTTATTTTAAAATACCGTAGATGGAAGTTCGTGCTTAGTCAGTCATGGGATAAACCAACCAACAAAGATTCTTATTATCCAGCTTGGCAGGAAGCTTCCATCATGACAAACACCATGGAACAAAACCTCTTTGCTTTTTGCTGAGAGTTTGATGATATTCATCAAGGGTAATCAATATTGCAACGACTATCTATAATGAATATCCCCAATCCTTAAAAAAATATTCTGCCAAAGGCATCAAATAATACTCAGAATGACAATACTTTGAGAATACCTTAATGCCAGATGACATAGCCACCCACTCGGCAACCGGGCTCCTCCATGAATAACCCACGCATGCGCGGTGAACGCACAGATTAAATCCTGACACTCTAACCTTCTGTTATTTAAAGGTCGGAATCACCAATTTACGAGCACATCCGAGGATGATCCAAAGAGGGATCGAAAGATCTTATGTAGTTTTAATCTGTCATTTAGATTATTTTTCACCACTTGGTGTGAACAGGAACATCAGTTCTTTTTAACTTTTATAGTTATTTTAATCTTGCATAAGACGGCAATCTTTTATCCCATGTCTTCTTGCTTCGTAAAGAGCAGCTTCATGAAAGCTCTAACAGACCCAAGCAAAACCTCTTCAACTTCTCTGAATTTCAGAGTATTTTACCACTGTGACTTTCCAGCCTACTTCCTCTGTATTTACAGAGAGATCACAGTATTTGCTGTGATTTTTCCAACATATTTTCACACGGAATATCGCTTTTTGTTCAGCCGGCAACTAGGAGGGAGGCTCTGCTATAGGGTGTGGGGCATATGGCTATAATGGTGCGACGGACAGTGCTTTTTTGCAAGGTCGACAAGCATCAGGTGACTATCAAAAATAACTGAAAAACCATTTACTTCCAACTGCAGAGACAATAAGAGACGAATATTGGACATTTTAACAAGACAATGTTTCGATCCACACATCTTCCTCAACTCGAGCGTGTTTTAGGCAGAACCAAGTGACTGTTACGGAAAATCCTGCCAAACGTTCTGATCTAAATCCATTCGAAAACCTCTGGGGTGCACTGGCATTTGATGTACAAGGGTTGGACAGAATAATGTGAACACCACGCTCAGAAACGTGATTTTTAACGCAGCTGCGTAGTTCGCAATACGCAAAGGTATCCACCACTTTTTGGTTGTAATAGCTTTGTTTGGAACCTCAAGGTCCTGTTTACGTGCATATACAGTGTCTTGTTGCAAAATTTCTTTCACGGTGACGACGAAATGAGCCCCCTAACGGACTTCGAAAGAAGGCTAATTGTTGGAGGTCATTTAGTTGGTGCCTCTGTGACAACAGTGGCCAGAGTAGTGGAGGTATCGAGAGCTACTGTTTTGACGAAGTAAATTTCTTCACCATTTTTATGGCAGGGGCAGGATTCGAACCCACAACTCTCGGCTCCGGGGCACCGAGTGCTATCCACTATACAACACTGGCGATTGCTCTCACTGCTATCTGCCTTTATCTCATGTGCGTCCTGCGGGGTAGATACGTCACAATGTGTCTAGCGTCACGACAGCATACCTTGTTCGTGGCAAAACCTCGTCTACGAAACATAAGAACGACCGGAAAACAACTCTGACTGATAGAGACAGGAGAGCATTAAAAAGGATACAGCACTGAAAATTAGTGCGCAGCTCAATCTGCATCTCCAAACCCCAGTATCAGCGAAAAAAGTGCGCAGGGAACTGTATAAACAAGATATTCATGGCAGAGCTGCTATTGCAAAACCTATGGTGACCCTGGTGAATGCACAACGGTGACGGCAGTGGTGCCAGGAACATACAACGTGAATTGCCGATGCACGGAAGTGTGTAATGTGGCCGGATGAATCCACATTCACACTTTTTCCATTGGTGGACGTGTTTGCGTGTGGAGAACACCGTCAGAAACGTACAACCCAGGCTGTCTGCTCCCAACTATGCAGCATAATGGTGATTCTGTCATGCTTTGGGATGTCATATCGTTGTTTTCAGTAGGTCTCATGATCGCCTTGAAAGGACGGATGGCTCTCAGGACGTATGAAACCATTTTGGCCAACCAAGTCCATCCAATGACTCAAGCATTGTTTCTTGCAGGGATGTTTAATCATGGTTTGAGGAACACGAGGACGAACTTTCACATCTGCTTTGGCCTCCCCAGTCACCAGACTTTAACATCATCGAGCCACTGTGGTCTGTGTTGGAAAACAGAGTAAGATTCCGTTATCCTCCTCCTGCATCTCTCAAGGACCAGGAGCAGTTTCTGCATGAAGAATGGTGTAACATCCCACTAACCACTATCCAGGATTTGTATGCGTTCATTCCAAGGAGAATTCAGGAGGTTTTGAATGCCAAAGGTGGTTCCACACCCTGTAACATCACAGACACTCGATCACAACACAAAACATTTATTACTTTACACAAAAACATCAACTGGAATACACTCCGCGGTATAAACTGAACTTGTTGTCTTAGCCAAAGCTCGCCATGTCCTCCTCCTTCAGTACCTCTCTCGCAACTCTCCTCATCACTCACAACACGCTCAAGTCATTAAATGTCAATGTATCCTTCCGCACTTTTGTGCGTGGAAGTCGTACTTTACAACCCCTCCTCACTCCAGAGGAACTTTTTCCAGTGGTAAAAAGTTCTTGTCATTTTACAATACAATAGTCATAGTTCACATAATGAGTCATAATCCATTTACAAAGAGAAATATATGAGTTAATTTAACAATCATCTTTACGTGTTTTCCAACAATTTCTATGTAGTATATATCACAACCAAAAAAAAAAAAAAAAAAAAAAAAAATGTTTTCACTAGCAGACACATAGCATGATCAAGGTGGATCATCTAAAGTTGGAACTCTGCTCAGTCCATCTGCATTTGGATATTTGGACGACAAACACATAGCTGTAATTTTGTATCTATTTCCGCTTGAAGTCTCGGGCAAAGGCCCACAGGCATCAACGTTGATTTTTGTAAAAATTTCAGGAATAATTGGAACTATTTTTAAAGGTGCTTTCTTTTTGTCCCCAGCTTTTCCAGCACGTTGGCATGAATCACAAGATTTTACAAATTCTTCAATGTCTTTATAACAGTTAGGCCAATAAAAATACTTCGCTAGTCTGTCTTTGGTTTTTGTCACTCCTAAATGCCCCGAAGTTCCCTCATGACACATGTTTTTTATTTGTTCTCTATATTGTTCTGGAACAACAATAAAATCTTCCTCTTCGCCAATCTTGTTGATCTTCTTCTTCACCAACATCCCATTTCTTAGTACAGCATAACCATTTGCCTTATTACAATCTGTTTTCTCTATTTCTTTGAGAATTTTTTTCAATTCCAAGCTTTGCCGTTGATCTTCCATGAAACTTTTTGAATGCATTTTTACCAACTCTAACATGGCTTTATCTTCATCATGCCTCAATGGCAGAATTTCTTCTTCTAATTCATCTGATTCTTCGGAACCCACAGCCTCTCCTTCAAGGGCTTGTTTTTCTTTCTTCCCTGAATCATTCTTTACTGAATTTCTCTCTTCGTTGTTTCGTTTCTGTTTTTCTTGATACCTAGTAACCACAACATTTACTTGTTCTGAATTAAGTGGCCACTCCATATCAATTTTTTTTAACAAAGCGGCAGTCTTATTTCCAAGTAAATATCTACCTTGATCTAGCGACTTTCTAATCACTGCAGCCTTAGTTACAATATGACCTAATTCACATTCTAGTTCAACTTCTGCCAATGGTAAACAAACCTTTTGTTCATCCAGAAGATGCTGTACCCACACATGTTCTCCAGTAAACTCACCTGGCGACACATACTCTTGACAAATGATATCAACTGATGAACCTGTATCCCGGAGAATAGGCATGGTGACTCCATTTATTTTTCCTTCAAAGGTATAGGGTGCCAAGAGATCCCCTTCAGTTTCCTCTCTGATTCTATTTACGCTTCCTGAGTTCTGTGATTTTAGCTTAGGACACTGAGGTCGAATGTGATCATAAGATGCACACTCGTAACATTGAATCTTCCGTCTGCGATCATACTTTTCTTCATTCTGAGATACATTCCGTTTTGACCACCCTTGTCCTACATCTGACTTAACATAATTTTTGTTATAAAATCCATTTTTCATAAAATTTCTGCGATCATAGTTATCTCTAGTTTTTTTCTCACTGCCTTGCAATTTTTTTGAAGCACAAAATTCATTCGACGAATTTTTCTTGATTCCTCCTCTTACACTTTTATAATTGTCCACCATATCAGCCAAATCTGAAGGTGAGACAATATTTGACCATTTATCAATAAAATGCTCCCTTATTTCTGTAGGCACTCTCCGCTTCAATTGATCTGTGATCATTAATTTTTTAGCCCTTCAAAATCGCCTATTTTAAGTCCTGAAATCCATTCATTAAAATAATGTTCTAACTCGAAGGCGAAATCTCTCCAGGTCTTCTCTGATGTACGCATGTGTTGTACAAATTTCAATCTAAATTTCTCTGGACTTAACTTATATCTTTTAAGAAGTAACCTTTTAACATATTCATAGTTTTTAGCATCTTACACATTTTCTCTGGCAATCAATTGTGATATTTCGTAGGGAAAAAGTCCTATCAAATTCGTGACCCAATCTTCCCTTTTTATTTCTGCTTGTTGTGCTTGCCTTTCAAATAAAACTAAGTAAATACTTATATCACTGTCTTTTGGGTCAAATGTTTTCATCAAATGACGAAGTTCTAATCTCAGTTTTTGAGAATTTCCATTTTGCTCCAAACTGCCTCCCAGCGGCTGACGTCCAGCTTCTATTTTGAGTTTTTTAAGCTCAAATTCCATTTGTCTTTCTGTTTCTCTATGCTCTTTTATACCTGCCAAAAGTTCTTTCCCGAAATCCTCTTCATATCCTTCAAAGTTGACAATTTTATTTTTTAATTCCAGAATTTTGAGATTTGGCATAACTTCTATACCCAATTCTTCCGCCAACTGCAGAAGTTCTTCTTTTCGAGCTCTTCCTAAGAAAGCCATTTCAACAAGCTCAACGTGTACCCAATGTTTATTTATTATCGTATATGTGTATACGTTCACAGAAATTGTTTACAACAAAATTCTACATTTACCTATACTCTAGCCTCAAACAGTTGATCTGAATGTACTATTTCTTGACAGAAATTATTTCCTTCTATTTTCGTATGTGTATACGTTCACAGAAATTGTTTACAACAATATTCTGCATTTACCTATAATCTAGGCTCAAACAGTTGATCTGAATGTACTATTTCTTGACAGAATTTATTTCCTTCTATTTTCGTATATGTGTATACGTTCACAGAAATTGTTTACAACAATATTCTGCATTTACCTATAATCTAGGCTCAAACAGTTGATCTGAATGTACTATTTCTTGACAGAATTTATTTCCTTCTATTTTCGTATATGTGTATACGTTCGCAGAAATTGTTTACAACAAAATTCTACATTTACCTATACTCTAGCCTCAAACAGTTGATCTGAATGTACTATTTCTTGACAGAAATTATTTCCTTCTATTTAATTCCGTGCCCGGAAACTTCTAAAAAACTTGCTTTGATATTTCATTCCTTTGGATAATTCTCTAAGAACAACAACAAAACAGTACTTACATAAACATCTAATGTGGTGTAAATCCGATACGGAAAAAATAATTTCGAAAAAAAAAACAGTCACCATCCTTTGTTCTTCCCAACACAAAGAGGAAAAAAAATATCCCTGTCGCGTTGGTTCTTTCGCACGCTTGAAGAAGTTTCAACTCCACTTCCTGTCTTTCGTAATTCGAATCTCACAGGTGCCTTCACTTCCTGTCTTTCGTAGTTCGAATCTGACAGGTGCCTTCACTTCCTGTCTTTCGTAGTTCGAATCTCACAGGTGCCTTCACTTCCTGTCTTTCGTAGTTCGAATCTCACAGGTGCCTTCACTTCCTGTCTTTCATAGTTCGAATCTCACAGGTGCCTTCACTTCCTGTCTTTCGTAGTTCGAATCTCACAGGTGCCTTCACTTCCTGTCTTTCGTCGTTCGAATCTCACAGGTGCCTTCACTTCCTGTCTTTCGTCGTTCGAATCTCACAGATGCCTTCACTTCCTGTCTTTCGTCGTTCGAATCTCACAGGTGCCTTCCATTTTTATCTTTCGTAGTTCGAATCTCACAGGTGCCTCCAATTCTATCTTTCGTCTGTAACATCACAGACACTCGATCACAACACAAAACATTTATTACTTTACACAAAAACATCAACTAGAATACACTCCGCGGTATAAACTGAACTTGTCTTAGCCAAAGCTCGCCATGTCCTCCTCCTTCAGTATCTCTCTCGCAACTCTCCTCATCACTCACCACACGCTCAAGTCATTAAATGTCAATGTATCCTTCCGCACTTTTGTGCGTGGAAGTCGTACTTTACAACCCTGCTAGGTATGTAAAACACTGTTTTACTAGGTGTTTACATTATTCTGTCCAACCCCTGTATATGCTAATGGTCGTTAGTTTTTAACTGTGAATGAGTTAAAGCAGCAGATACAATTTTGCTGGTTCTCCCTGAAGCCGGAGCTTGTACAAAACCTTTTATAAAGAATGCCTAATCGAGTCTTCAAAACAATTCGAATTCGGCACGATGGATCAAACATTTTAATTTAAACAAGAAAATATCAATTGTCCATATACTTTTGAGACAGACTGATTTTTCACTTTTATTTGAAGAATTCTGTGAGTATTATATATTTTTCTCACATTAAGTACTTATTCTCTTAATGAGTCTCGTCTTTTTTGTAGTGTAGTACTTTCCCATGAGAAGCGCTTTGTTAACTTCTCCGTAGACAGGTAGTGAAAATATCATCCGAAGGCCATGAAAATTCAGTTATCCACTCTTACAGCCTGCCCCAGGTCAGTGAGGATGCGGGACGTGGCTGACGACTGATTTGGGAAGAGGAGCAAGGCAAGGCCACTGACTTGAAGGAAGGGAGTTAAGGAGGATATCGGGGAGAGGTGGGGGGGGGGGGGCATAGTGTGCGTGTGTCACAACATTAAAATTTGATATAGGTAAACAAATAGAACATTTTTCGTTAAAGAAGTTGCTAACGTACAGTACTATTTTTACAAGCAGAAATGCAAAATTCTGAAAAGCAATTAAGACCTTGCATTCAAAGCAAGAAAAAAAGTTGAAGGCGACACGATTGCTACAGTTTACCCTATACCACTACCCACTAGTCATTGTCATCTTATTTTGGTTGTCTACCATTGGCGTAATTTGTCAGATCCACGTGTGGGTGCTTGTGTTTTCGAGGGGAAGCAGCGCCGATAAATAAGCATTAAAAATGTTTTTGTTCAGTTTTTCCTAAAATAAAGTTGCTATCAAACCTGCCCTAGCAAAAATAACACACGCCTGCCCGTTGTTCACCCTGATTTCGTTGTCCCTGTTCCATACACTTTCATACACACACACATGGCTTTGTAAATCTCTAAGGAAATGTTAGTGTTGTTTTGTTTTTACAAGTATTTTTAGCTTTATTTTTAAGAAAGTGAATACTCATTTTCCATCAAAATCTGATACCTATGTTTTTAATGTATTTCTTTAGGAGCATGGTAGAAAACATCGTTAAGAACGGGTTCACTGGGAAGTATATCCCAGCAAAGATGCTGTATCAGATTCTGACGTAAGTTTTAAAAAATCCTTTGATTATAATGTTATATTTCATTTTTCAGCTCTCGAACTTTTAAGCTTTCTTCTTTCCTTCCTGTCCTTCTCACAAGCAGCACACTATTTCCGTCTCCTGGTCACAGTAAGCGATTTCGTTGAGTAAAACTGCGAATGTACAGTATGTATGTATGTATAATGTTATCCGTGGAGTATACTGTAACGCAGAAAAAGTGGAAGTTGAATTAACATGAGGGTCGTTCAAAAAGTAACAAGACTGATTTTACATGGGGCAGAAGTATAATGCAGTAAACATATTTACACTTGCATACTTTCGAAGTATTCACCGTCTACCAGAATGCACCTGTCCCATCTTTCTATCCACTTCCAGAAGGTGTGTTAGAAATCTTTCCTCGACATGTTCCTATCACAGCATTGCTCAGTTCAGTATTTGGTGCTAATCGACGCTCACGAAGTTGTTGTTTCACTTAAGTGAATAGGTGAAGTCACACGGCTCCAGATCCGGTGAATACGGAGGGTGTGCCACCATTTTGATGCCTAGATCTTGGATAACCTTCTGGGTAAGCAAAGCACGATACGCAGGGGCATTATCTTGATGAACCACAACATTGTGAGAACCCCAACCGGTTTTTCACAATGTCATCAACAGAGCCAACAGACATCTGTATCACATTAGCAACGTCTTCAATGGTCATTCGGCGGTCTTCGCACAGGAGTGCTTCGATAGTATTGACATTAACCTCCGTAGTCGATGTCAAAGGCCTACCGGAGTGTGACGCATCTTCCAGACACTCTTCACCATTCACAAATTTCTTGTGCCACTCAAAAACTCTTGCACGGGACAAAGCATCTTCCTTGTAGGCTATTTTAATGATTTTGTGCGTTTCTGTGGCGGTTTTATTCCAACGTACGCAAAATTTTATAGCTGATCTTTGCTCCAGTTTTAAATCTATACTATGTTACAGAAACACGTCTGAACTCTACGTCGTCTACTACAAGAATGTATTAGCGGAGCTCTGTAACGACGCGCCATCTCGCGACTGACCTTGCAGATGTTCCGAAACAGGCAGCTGCATTTTTCCGCGTGGGTTTGTTTTGAAGCTATGACGTCAGTCCCGTTACTTTTTGAAAGGCTTACGTTTTACTGTGAACGCATACCCGAGATGTTGTTTGTGGAATATACGGTAACGCAGGGAAAATGTAAGTTGAATTCATATTGTGTAACATACTACACTGGTGTGCAAAAATTACGGATGAAGAGGAGAAATTAGCATAACAGCGGAACGAGCAGGCAGAACGGACCGAAAGACCACTATGCAGCATGACGTAGAGGGGAGGGGGGAGTGTCCGAAGGGTATAAAGCACACGGGCGGTGTACGCTCAGCAATTCGGTGAAAGCTATTGCACGGTGTACATCGGTTTGAACGACGTCGAGTTGCTGCCACCGTGTGATATGGCCAACAGGCAATCCAGTAGACGACATCTGGATGATTTTACCCGATGTCGCGTCATTGGGAATTTGGAAGAAGGTCGAAGTGTGACTAGTGTGGCCGAGGAGTTCGGGATCGCTCACAGCATCGTTTCACGAGCTTGGAGAGCATTTCAAATGAGAGGAACAGCTGTCCGAGAGTTTAGCAATGGTCGTCCACGAGCAACCACGGCGGCGGACGACCGGTATATTGTTCTACAGGCGAGAAGAGACAGACGGCAGACAGCGGGGTAAATCGCAAGGCACATGCAACAGACAACTGGACGTCGATATCGCGTTTTATCGTGGCCAGGAGGCGGCACAAAGATGGTTTATTTGCACGACGACCAGTACAGTGTGTGCTATTAACGCCTGCTCATCGCAGACGGCAGTTTCTGTGGTGCCAGGAACACAAGAACTAAACACATCAGCAATGGGGTCGAGTTCTCTTTACGGATGAGAGCCGATTTAGTCTGACGAGCGATTCTGGACGTATACACATCTGGAGAAAGCAGGGAACACGCAATCACACCTCCAACATCATCGAAAGGGACCGGCTTGGAGGTTGCGGAGTTCTCGTTTGGGGCGGTAGCCGTACTGACCTCCACATCTTCCAAGGTTTAGTCACTGGTGTCCGCTATCGTACCGAGGTTCTCCTGCCTCACGTGCGTCTGTTTAGAGGTGCTGTGGGTCCTGAGTTCCTCTTCATGGATGACAACACCACACCTCATCGCACAGTGGCTGTCGCATAGCTGTTGGAGAGTGAAGATATTCACCGCATGGATTGGCCCGCAAGGTCCCCGAACCTGAATCCAATCGAACGTGTGTGGGACCTTCTCGGGAGATGCTTGGCAGCACGTCACCAGCCGCCAGCAACGATTCCGCAGCTGCGAATGTCGCTACAAGAGGAATGGACCGCGATGTCTCAACAGCTAGTTGACAACCTCGTCCTCAGCATGGACAGACGTTGTAAATCTTGCAATGCAGTCAGGGGTGATCATATCCCCTACTAAAGACTGGATTTTTCTTGGTAGTCGTCTGTCACATGGACGTTTCTGTCTTCCATCCAGTTGTGCTCGAAGCTACCTTTTCAATAAAGTGCTTTTGTATCCTTTGGATTCCTTGTTTGGACGGTTTTGCT